>OZ025301.1:262423145-263691018 GCA_964019185.1 Maratus speculifer
GACTGCAACAGGTAGTATTTCATACAAAATCTACCTAATATCCATACGGCGCCATATTCTGTTTGGTGCCACATCAACGATCAAGAATTTGCTCGCCGTCACGTTTGCAATGCCAGTCACAAATTACAAATATCAAGAATTTCTTTCTTTTTAAAAATAGCATTTAAATACGATTTCAAAAGGGGAAAAAACATGTTTCTCTTTCATTCTTATCAAAATAGCAATAAAATAACTTTCAATACGATTAACAATTGTTGAGAAGAAAAAGTTATTTTTTCTTTCTATACGAGAATGAGAAGTAAGTTTATCAATTGCAGAGAGAATGACCTCAAGCCCGCACGGCCCGAATGCTGGTATAAAAATCGAGAACGAGACTGTGTCTGTCCCGGACTCGAACTCAGTCGATTTCATTTCTGATACGCAAGTATATATGTATGTGTTTAAAGCAACTCCCTGCAACATAAAAAAATACTAAATAAAAAAAAATAAAATAAAGTAAGTTCAAATCCGATAATAAAAATCTTACAATAAATTTGTTTTCATTCATTATTTTGATTATCTATACATCTACTAAAATATTTACTTATATTATCTGGAAATACTGTCTACATTGTATTTTTATATTACACTGTAAGATAATGCATTATTTATTTATTTCTCTTTTGACTTCGAAAATTTTGTAACAAAAGCCCTTTTTTCTTGCATTCAATTTATCATGGATTTTTTACCCTAAATTTAAACTTTAAATCTTGAAAAGTATAATAAACATGTGATAAACAGGTTAGAAAAGCTTTGTTACTATTATGAAGTGCATCATGAAAATACATTTATAAACAATAAAATACAGATACATATTGACTAATGCATGAATTTCTGATCTAAGATATCCACAGCTTTAATCTGTATTGCGATCCATTCTAACGTCTTTTTTCTCTTTCTTTTGCAGGAGGTATGGACACTGATGAAACACATCTTTAAAATTATACGTTATCTCCGTTTAAATTAGGCATAATTACAGCGGAGGCGAGAGCTTCAATCTCTGAATAATATGATATTAGAAAGTCAATAATAGAAAAAAAGAAAAAGACTCAGAAATTTTTTACAAAGGTCAATTTAAGTTGACGATATACCGAGACACACCAGATAAAGGAAACTACAAATACTAAAACTCTTGTATTAGGACGCCATCCAATAAGCTCAAAATGTGGAAGCGTGTCTCAAGGTCCACCTAGCAACATCGAATACTGGCTACGGATCGGACCCAGAAAATTGATCACTGGGTGCTCCGTGAACTCAGCCACCATGATACTATACAACGTTTCAACGCTCTGTGAAGACGTCAACAGGATTTTTTTTTCTCGAATAGTTAAGAGAAAAGAAAAGTAGGTATGTCACGAAAACTCTTACTTAAAACTGAAAAGGGTCACTGGTCTTTCTTCAAACTTTACATTCATGACAAAAAATGGCTGTTGTAGGTAAGTATGAAAGAATATAGACCGTGAAGTGGAACACAGACAATCACCACATCGAGTTGGAGACTGAAATTCCAGAATTAGCTGAAACTCGATTTGCATATTAAAATGCAACTGATCTGTCAAGTCATATATCTTGGCAAAATACCTGCAAACTCGATTTTAGAGATTCACTCATAGATTTACCATTGTGTTTCCCTGCTCCCCAGTAACCCAGGATTTAATGCTTTTTCGGTGCAGGAAAACACAATGATAAATCTACGAGTGAACCACTAAAATCGAGTTAAGACTTAATAGATCAGTTGCATTTTAATATGCAAATAGAGTTTCAGCTAATTCTGGTATTTCAGCCTCCATCTCAATAAGCTGATTGTCTGTGCTGCTACTTCCTGGCCTGATACACCTGTATCATCTTTTACAAGTGTTTCATAAGGTAAAAACCGTGGATGCTAAGCACTATAGTGAATAATTCAGAAAGGGAAAACCAAGTTGCATAAAGTTTTGTCATATATTGGACACAGTAGGGGAGAAATTATTACTTTGCCCTGCTGCATTTCGCTGGAGGCCACAAAAACGTCATTTTAGCACATACACTGACGGAAAAAAAAATCCCAACACCAAGAAAGACTTGTGCTAGCCAAACGAAATTTTGTAGGCGTGTTTATACATCTGAAAGATGACATTGATTCAAATTTCGGGCTTCGCGCATAAGTTTGGCGCTAGTAGCGCCACTCACAACTTTATAGTCAGGTTTGCTTTAAACGAGTGCTGTAAAGTTCGTGAGCATTTTTTCTCTTCAAAATTTGACGAATTGAGTTGAGGTTGATCATGAATGCCCTTAAGAAGACTAAGAAGCCATTATCATCAACTCCCCGAATTGGAAAGAGGTCGTAAATCAGGGCTACGTGAAAGTGGATTTTCTTTCCGCGATTTTGCAGAAAGACTTGGACAGAATGTATCCACTGTGCATGATTGTAGGGAGCAACCCAGCAAAGAGAAAATTGCTGGCCAGCAGCAAGATAGGTGCTGGCAATGGTGGAGAAGTGCAGGCTAATGGTCTACCACTGCATGACCACTGCTGGACAGCTTCAGTCAACTTTGATGCTGGAAATCGTAAGGCAAAATTCTGATCGGCCTCCGTTTTATTTAATGCGCTGGCCCACCACACGATCTAAGTGCACGAACTTTTGCAGTATTATTGCTGGGAACCTTTACACTAGGTGGCTTTGTGAATATCCAAGACAAAAAAAAAAATCTTAAATCTGATTTTCTAAGTTACAAATGACTTCGGTTTTCATAATTCACGTATTTGAGAATCAACGTATAACATGTATATGATTTCTATTTGGCTTTAAAGATCAGGAAAGTAAATCGCAAAAGAAACAAACTTAAAAAATCTAATAAGAACAGGGGAGGTGTAAAAAGCCATAGCATACGCTGATGGCATCAGTGCTCGTCCGATCACAAAATCCAAACAGCATCGAACGCGGTTAGTACTTGGGAGGGTCAACCGTTTTCACTTGGCGAAATCTGAATATATTCGAATGATTCTATATAGTTATTTGCACATACTGCTTTCGATTAAACTAGCTTATAGAAAAATGGTCTAGAATTCTATAATACTTTTTATATAGATTTTTTTATATGAATTTTTTGTAATGGTGCCAATTGGGTATCTGCTCATAGTAAAAAAAATATCTGATGGTTTGCCATTGTATAAACACTGCAGGATAAGTGATGATGCTGGATTAAAACTGCTGGTCCAGCAAAGGAATTGCTGTAGGATAGGTGCTAGCACTGAAGGAAGACTGATGGATTGAAGTAATGTGATGGCATATCATAGCTGGCCTGCTGTTGGCCATCACTGATGGGCCAGCTGCATTTCGCACGGACACTTTAGTACTGGTTTAAGTAATGGCACCATTGCACTTTACCGCTGATGGCACAGGTGGCTGCCATCATTTTTCCAGCTGATGGCCCACTGTTTCTTTCTTTGCTGGGAATGGTCAAGGGATGGTATTGCCTCAAGAAGACCAGGTTCCGGGTGACCACGTGGCACTACTGAGAGGGAAGACCGTCGTATTCGGCGTACGCCTGTGGCTCATCGTATTGTGCCTGCGACAGAAATTTGAGCCGCAGTTGGTACCACAATGACACAACGAGCTGTTAGAAATCGGTTACTTCAAGGACAGCTCGATGCAAGGCATGCATTCCACTGACTCTAAGCCATTGCCGTTTGCGACGCCAATGATGTCAAGCCAGATCTCACTGGAGGATGGAGTGGAGATCTTTTGTGTTTTCTGATGAAAACATGTTCTGCCTTGGTGCCAGTGATGGCCGTGTGCTGGTCAGAAGGAGGCCAGGGGAACGCCTGCAATCAAACTGTCTGCGGCTTAAAAACACTGGATCTACAATCTGGAGTCATGGTCTAAGAAGCAATTTTCTATGACACCAGAAGTATTCTCGGGCTTATCCCAAGCACATTGACTGCAAATTTGTAAGTCAGTCCGGTAATTCAACCTGTAGTGCTGCCATTCAAGAAAAGCATTCAAGGGGCGTTTTTCAACAGGACAACGCGCGTCTTCATGCCGCTACTGTAACGCAACGTGCTCTACAGAGTGTCGACCTGTTACCTTGACCAGCTAGATCAACAGATCTGTCTTCCATTGAGCACGTATGGGCTATCATTGGATGAGAACACCGGTGTCATCCCCAGCCAGAACTGACCATCACAGTACTGACACAGCAAATACAACAAGCATGGAACTCCATACGACAAAGTGACATTCGGCACCTGTATGACACAATGCATGCACGTATGCAAGTATGCATTCAAAATTCTGGAGGTTATAGCGACTTGTCATGTAACAGCATTTCACATTTGAAATGCATTTTATTGACCTTAAATCAACCTATGATCTCGAAAATCTAATCAATTAAACATTTTAACTAGACAAATGCACTGTCCAAATTTCATTACTCTACAATAAGTTTTTCTTGGTGTTGGGATTTTTTTTCCGCCAGTGTAGAATGGACATTTTATTATATCTAAGCATTCTATTATGTCTGATATGCACATGTTAAATGAAAAAAAAAATCAGAAGTCAATACAACTTACTTACTTGTTATACTTTTCTGTTTCAACGAAAGGCCGAGAACACCCGTCACTGCAATACATTTTTTTAATTACAAGTACACATTTCTATTTGAAAATCCATGAAAATACCATAATTGCGAGCAAACAATCCGCAGATCAAACAATTCTTTTTGGACCCGGAAATATTATTTAGGAATTAAAAACAAATGTTTTCGACGATGTGGTAAGGTAAATTTCTTTTAAAAAATTTTCTGGGTCTAAAAATAATTGTTTTATTAGCGGATTATGCGCCGAAAATTACAGTACTACTTGTTGCTACTATTTAGTAAATCTAAAATGACAAAGAAAGAAATTTCAAGATTAAGGGGTTACTTCACTGTAAAAAAACCTTTTTACAGTTTTAAAGAAAATCAGTTTTTTTCCGTAAAAAATATTGTGTTTCTCAATTTTTACAGAAAAAAACTGTTTTAATGAACATTTACAGAATTTTCCTGTAAATCATTTTGTTTCCCCACTGGCTTCAAAATTGACAGTTTTTTCCTGTCAATTTGAAGGAATTTCTTTTGACAGTGTTCACTGTAAACTGAATTGAACGTAAAATGAACAAAATCCTAAAAAAAAAGGAAAATAGAAAAGGAAAGTATCATGCAATTTCTAAACTGCACCATTCATTTAACCCTTTCCGGCGCACTGCTCTTTAAAGTTGGAATTTAAAGAAAAAAAAATAGGCAGTCTATTTAGGACTAGAGGAATGCACAGATATTGTTTTGTAAAGATTGCACTAACCATTTTAATTATACAGCTGTTGCCGAAGTGGTAACCTCCCATAAGTAAAGCATTGATAAGCACAGTGAGAAGAGCATTGCTGTGAAGCGCGTATTACAGTAAAATATTTTACCTATTATTTAAAAACAGTAGAGTTTGATCTCTGTGGTGCTGCCATCTAGAACTCATAAGAAAGATTTAAAGTAGCCATTAGAGTAGTTTTTAAACTATTCACGGAAGTTTTTGTGTCTCTAAACAGGGGGAACTTTAGGTGTTGCCGACCCGGCAACACTGCGCGTTAAGGGTTAACCCCTTGGGGACGAGTGACATGCCGAATGAAGCGCTCAGAATCCTTGTTTATCCCCACCAGTAAAATTTTACTGGGAAATTTTCCTTATTTAATAAGATCATTTCATTTTCTCGATTCAGTAAGGAACAGATTTCTATCTTTGAAAAACGGTGGCAAAAGAATAAAAAATTCGTAAAAGGCTCCCGTCTCGAAGAGATTGAGCGTTAAGGTTGCAAAAATCATACACCTTTACAAAATTTAATCTAAAAATTTTAAAAAGTATCTTTTTTTCACTCCATTCAGAATTTTACAACTGAGGTTAAGATTCCTTTTCGTATATACTACATGTATATGATGATTAACAAAACTGTAGCTGCGTATGAAAATTTTCTATGCATTTAAACTGTGCTTGATCGTAAAATAAAACAGTTTTTTAAATGTTGAAAGTAAAAAAAAAAATCAAATCAACTACATCTAAAGTAAATGTAGCTTCTAATTTACCTCAAAAAACATAATTAAGATATAAATTCTAGCTACATTTTAAATAGCAACTTCCAAAGCAATCGCAGTTTTAGTTGCTCGAATGAATAAAATGTTAGAACTGAACATGACATGCAACATCACGTTTCATTTCTGATGCATTGTGGATTGCTATGAAGAAAAAATAAAGTTTTTGCACTAGCGAATAACATGTAGAGATATATTATAAATTTATTAAAATGTTATTATCAGAACAAAACACATTATTTCTGTAGCTTCCGGTAATAACCAGGTAAGGCACATTTTAATATTTTGAGTAATTAACGTTTTAAAATTTTCAAAAATGTCTTTTCATCATTACTTTTATAAAATAGATTACAACTTAATAATTTTAACTACATTCAATTAAGATATAAAAATCTCTTTTTTTGCCAAAATAGTTATATAAAAATGGTTTTTATTAATTGAGAACCAATTAAAAATATAACTTTTACCTGATTATTATCGTTTTTCATTTATTTTTAATAAATGTAAATAAATTTAATATTTATTTACATTTTAAACATTAATTTCACAAGAGATATATTATAAAGAGATATATTATAAATTTATTAAAATGTTATTATCAGAACAAAACACATTATTTCTGTAGCTTCCGGTAATAACCAGGTAAGGCACATTTTAATATTTTGAGTAATTAACGTTTTAAAAATTTCAAAAATGTCTTTTTATCATTACTTTTGTACTTTTCACTGTAAATGGGTTATTCTCTAGTGTGCATTTCAATAAAATAAATAAAATAAATAAATAAAATAGATCAGAACTTAATAATTTTAACTACATTCAATTAAGATATAAAAATCTCTTTTTTTGACAAAATAGTTATATAAAAATGGTTTTTATTAATTGAGAACCAATTAAAAATATAACTTTTACCTGGTTATTATCGTTTTTCATTTATTTTTAATAAATATAAATAAAATTTAATATTTATTTACATTTTAAACATTAATTTCACAGCAATTAAATACATTGTCAATTTTTTTTTTTTTTTTTTCTGTTTGAATCTTACGCGGCGTTATTATTAGCACTTTTCACAATAGATGACTGTCGACAACACATTTTGCAAACTAATTCACTAGCTGGTTGCAGTTTCCCGCCACAGATATGTAATTTTTATAGTTTATTGGCGTTAATTTAATTATTTAGAGAAATTTATAAGTTATACAAGCCATTTTTATTTTATTTTTATAATTATCGACGATTTAAAGTAATAAATATAAATCTTATCTGATTATTACCGTTACTTTATGCACTTATCCAATTATTATTGTTTTTTCAATTTTTAAATGAAAATTTGTAGTCGCCCTATGACGGGAAGTATTCGATTTTCATTTTTCAGTACTATGGCAGATGAAAGTACTCTATTAAAGCTATATTTTCCCAAATTATCTCAATTTTTTCAAAAATGTACCCTACCTGGTTATTACCGGGACCCACAGATATATGCATTATAGTGTACACATAAATGAATATCCCAAATTTACAGGGCTATTAAAAGAAAAAAATACAGCCTTGTTATTGATGGAAAGTCAAAAATAACAGTTCAAAATTTAAATTCGCCACAGTTATACGTTACTACCGACCATCGTGGTTTTTCTCGCGTAATAGTTGAAATATGCCGAGTGATATTTGTATGTCTGATTTTTGTGAAAAGTAATAACGTATTTAGGAATAATTCAAAAATTCTTTTTAAGCCACAGTTTGACTAAATTTCATTCTCTGCATTATTCCGAAATGATACTTAAAATGATAAGAAGAACTAAAGCAAATTCTAAATAGATGATAATTTAGAAAATATTTTGAAACTTTCATGCTCAACTCACATTTTTTTCACTATATTTTTGAAATATTTAATTTTTTAGATACAATCTTCTTTTAATGCATTTACATTTTAAAATTAACCATCTTAACAAAATCCAAGTTTCTTTTCTAAGGATCTACCATCTCTCGAGGGATAGTTGCATTAACCTAAAATGCCCATGTTGAAAAAGAGACTGTCATAATTAATTTTCCAAAGTTAGTTTTGAAATCGTTGTAGTATTTCCCAATATTCCATAGAAGTGTAATTTAGAAATGTTTTAAAGGTCTTTTTAGAACGTTTGTTGTTCCTGCCTACCTCAAGTAATAGCGACACAGGCATTGAATATAGGCTATCGTAATTTAGAATTCTTTTAAATTTCGAATTTACTTCCGACTGTTCTTAGAGGACATTTAAATTTAAGTAGCCACCAGTTTAGTTGTTAGACTCTTTAATACAATAGAAGTCGCCAATGTGAATGTTTTTTGCTTAAAAGCTAGTTTTGCTAGTTTTGCATAAAATATAGCTGATGTATGTTAGGTCTTAACACGTTCTATCACCATCAATTTAATTTTGGAATCGATTTTATACTTGCTGAGATTGCTTTAAAATCGCCATTTAGAGCCTTTTTAGGACGTGCATTTTTACCCCTTTAAAATTTCGAATTTTCAAAGAAACGTTGTTAGAGATTAATCTAACTATCAAACCCCGCAACTTTGCTAAACACTACTCGTAACACTACTAGTACTATTATAAACACTATTAGTAATGAAATAAAAAAGTTTTTTTTAAGAAAGAAGATTTGCAAAGTTTTAGTTATCACAAAAGATATTTATTAACTAATAATAATAATTTTTTATAGATCGTAAACTACAATTTAGATTCATTTTGTAAAATATTTATTAACCAATAATAATAATCTTTTATAGATCGTAAACTACAATTTAGGTTCATTTTGTAGTTTTGTAGCATATGTAAAAATGTTTTTAATTCAGTGTTATTTGTTCGTAATGATACATTTAACTCCACATTTTAAGTACGAAATGTGGTTTTTATTAATTGAAAAATAAATCATACCTAAGATTGTTTAATTGTTATTTTCGATTAAATAAACATACTGTTATACTTTGAATCACTTGTCAAACTCTGCATTTAAATCAAGAAGTCAGAAAAATGATTGTCATTGAGTTAAAAATATTCTTAATCCTTTCGGGTCCTTTTTTTTTTTTTTGCAATTTTTAGAAAAAAAAAATACTTTTACGTTAATAACATTAACGCTAGTTACTCAAGAAGGTTAATTAGTGTTTAACGAATATTTAGTTGTCTGAAATATAACGAATGTTGCTGTTTCGCGTACAATTCAATTTTTATTCTTATGGCAATGGGATAAAAAAATTTTTTTAGAGATGTTTAGAAAATAATATTTTACAACAAGATTTAAATAATACTACAGTTTTCGAATACTTTTTGTGCTTTACTACAAAAAGGTAGGTAGTAGTAAGTAGGTAGTAGTAGGTAGTAGTAAGTAAGTAGGTTACTTTCATGATTATTTCATGAAAGTAACCTTTATTTAAAATTTAAGGAATGAAGTATATGTTAAATTTAAATTAATCGTAAACGGTGCAAAGGGAATTAAGCAAATATTTATTATTATTATTATTATTATTATTATTATTATTATTATTATTATTATTATTATTATTAGTAATTATTATTATTATTATTATTAGTATTATTATGTATTATTAGTAAATATATTGACACATACTAATATTTCTACATGTAAACAG
This sequence comes from Maratus speculifer, assembly GCA_964019185.1. Classification (NCBI taxonomy): domain Eukaryota; kingdom Metazoa; phylum Arthropoda; class Arachnida; order Araneae; family Salticidae; genus Maratus; species Maratus speculifer. The sequence goes on from OZ025301.1 coordinate 262,432,900, forward strand.
TAATACAGGTATATGTTAAAATAACATAAAACTTAATTAAAAAACATGTACTATTAATGGTACACCAGACACGAAAGGGTTAATGAAAGATTTATTTTTAAAATATGTATGAAAATGGCTGAGGATTTTATCATAAAATAAAATAAAGTTGGCTTAGGTTATTATAAAAAGTATTCCACACAATGGGATATTTCATAATACAATTTTAAAATTATGTTATAAAATGAAATTTTCAAACTCGACGAATAAATCAAACACTTTCTTATGATTTGAAATAATTCTCGGGGAAACTTTGTCTTCTTCTCCTTTTGTTCCATTCGGCAAAATTCATTTCCCCAATTGGGGACTCACCAAATTTTCACGTGGAGTTGTTGATCGAATTTCGGGGATCGTTCGTAATTCGTTATTGCCTTTCATCGCTGCATCCCTCTCTCCCAGACCCTCACATGTAAAGGTCTCTAATCCAATGAGGGAAGCACGATGACTGCTGTGTCAAGCAATCAATGTGCGCTTGATGCGATTGTCCAGGAAATTAGGCCCTAACTGGCAGAAGAGAAAGGAATTCGATTCTCGACGTTGGCCAGATCGTGGCTTTACTGTTTTATGCTGAGAAAAACAAGAAAGAAATATCACGCTTCTATCACAGCTTTTGCGTAATTTTTCTTTATCATATGAGCTCTTTTAAATATTTAGATTTAGACACACTATAAAATGCGCAATAAAATTGGAAAGAGAATTATATGGATAAATTTTACAGTAAATATTCCAAAATTTAATTGGATTGAAACGTATAGTCCAAGAGCCAATAACACAAAAACTTACGTTACAAGGGGAAAAAAAACCTTTATTTTATGGGAGAGCAGAAATAAGGGAATCGGATGATTAATACCCAACGGAAGCAATGTGATGCATAATCCAAACATTAATACCAGCAGTGGCTGACTCGTGGACTGATCATTCAGTTTTCTTACTCCTAGTCCTCTATATTTTCATACTTATCAGTGAAGAATAAACACAATGATAAACCTACGAGTCAACCACTGGTGGTATCAATTTTTGGCTTATGCATCACTTCACTTCAGGCAGACATGAATCATTAAATTCCCCTATTTCTACTATTCCATACACGGAAAGAACTGTTTTGTTAAAACAACTAAATGTTGACTTACTATTTCCCCTCAAAATTTTTTTGTTGAAATCACCAAATTATAAACAAATTTTTGTTGAATTAACAAAATTATTTGGTTAGTCCAACCACAATTTGGCCATTACAACCAGAATATTTTGTAGGGGCAATAGTAACCAAAATTTAGTTGTTTCAACAAAACAGTTCTTTCTGTGAAAAGATAAATGTCTTTTCTTGTGCTTGATGACATAAGTTTTTGCGCTGTCGGCTGTTGGGTTAATACAACACCTGGGTTCTCGCTGTCGCTCACCATTGCCCCAAATTGCGACTAAATTCTTCATTTGGCGAGTAAACAAGCGATAGATTTGTCAAATTGCTAGTGTTCAATGTTTCCCTTCTCTTTCTTTTCTTTTTCGTTTTTCATACATATGCACATATACATATTTTTAATACATATATTTGTAGCGGACAGTTGAAATTAGATTAATAACAATCGTTGTCGCAGTTATAAAAACGTAGGTTATTTTTAAAACATATTGAAAAAAAAAGGGGGGGGGTACATTAAAGGATTACAGATAATTTTTTAGTGTAACACGGCGAATCTATCTTGCTATACTTTTTTCATTTGGCGAATGTTTTTTATTTTTAATTAGCCAAATTACTAATGTCAGTCAAATGTCAGCAAGACCAATGTTCAACACGTCCTATAACATGGACGTGATCACATTGTTTGCTTCACTTTTTAAATCGTACGGTCTCTTAAATATTTAGACACACTAAACTGGATAACAAAACTGGAAGGTGAAATACATGGACAAATTTCACAGTAAATATTAAAAATGTAATTGAATTGAGACGTAATATCTAATGCAGTGAAGGAAACAGGATGACTGATGTGTCAAGCAATCGATGCATCGATGCACGCTTCATGCGATTGTCTGGAAATTAGGCCCTAACTGAAAGAGAAGAAAGGAATTCGATTCTGTACGTTAGCCAGATCGTAGATTTATAATATTTTAGTAAAAAAAAAAAGAAAAAAAGAAAAGAAAAAAGAAAGAAAGAAAGAAAGAATTATTATTTCACCATAGTTTTTCCTTCACTTTTTAAATCATTCGGTCTTTTTTAAATATTTATGTACACTATAAAATGTGCAATAAAATTGGAAGGAGAATTATATGAATAAATTTCACAACAAATATTAAAAACATAATTGACTTGAAACATAGTATCAAATTTAATGATAGAAGCAGGATGACTGCTGCACTGTCGAAATTTTGAAACTTTTGCTGCTTCGTCAGTCCACCGCTTTTATACAAAAGGATTACTTCACTGTATTATGGAACATTCTCATTAGTCAAAATAGAAGTAGTCTATAAAAGTAGTGGAGTGACGATACAACAAAAGTTTCAAATTTTTAACAGTGTGTGTCAAGTAATCAATGTGTGCTTGATGCGATTCTCCAGGAAATTAGGCCCTAACTGGCAGAAGAGAAAGGAATTCGATTCTCTACATTGGCCGATCGTGGCTTTACATTATTATATTGAAAAACAGAAGAAAACAATATCACGTTTTTATCAGAATTTTTGCTTTATTTGTTCAATCGCACGATCTGTTTTTAATGTCTATGCACTCTATAAAATATGATAACAAAATTGGAAAAATAAATTCAGGGTCGGGATGTTCATAAAGTGTTTATTTCATTATGAAAAACATGTATAAGCAACATGGGGCTATATATCGCCATGCATATCAGCTTAGTCCTACAACGCCTATACTCTACATTCGCTATGAGAATTGCAAATACCGCGGATAATAGTTACGATTTTTTTTCATAAACGTCTTACCTTGAACCCTTACACTGAAAAAAAATGAAGCACTCATAAATGAGTACACTCCTGGACAAAATTATAAACTCAGAAAATTTTTAATTTGTTTACATCATAATATAAATAAGCTTAGCTTTACATTAATAAAATAATGATGAATATTTATAAGACATCTAAATTTAATATCAATCATAAATAAAATGGAATAAGTAATTTAAATAAGAAAATAAATAATTTAAAAAAATAACATTATGTGAGACTTGGACAAAATTATAAACTCAAACTTATGAATTTCTAAATTCTGGCATATTTGATATAAGTAAAGGCGTTCTGTGATAAGAAACTAATAAATGGAGTCATTATGGATCAATACATTTCACTACATCAATACATGTTTTAATTTTTCTCATAAAATAACATAATGCGAGCCTGGACAAAATTATAAACTTAAAGTTTTGAATTTCTACGCTCTGGTATTTTTGATATAAATAGATGCATAATGCATTTTATGATCATAAACTGATAAATGGAGTTATTAGGGATGAATATATTTCAATACATCAATGCATTTTTATAATTTTTTTTTTTACAAAAGAAGAGTAATATAAATACAGTACATGTATTTATATTATACATGTACTGTATGTATTACACTTATACACTTATATTATACATGTATACATGTATACATATACACTTATATTATACATGTACTATGTACATATATTTATATAAACTCTATAATTTCATGTGTAAACTGAAAACATAAAATTATAGAGTTTAAGAAATGAACGTATTTTTTAATCCTGGTCAAAATATTATTGCATACATTCAAAAATGTGTTGAACAGCCATTTTCCTGAATGATTTCGAATATCCGATTCAGCATCATTCAAATCATTTGTGTTTTGATATTGACGTCGATCGCGATAGACTATTCGAACCATTGCACCCCAATAATTTTCAGTGCAGTTTAGATCAGAGCTGCAGGCTGGCCAATTCAAGACATTTACATACCAGCACTGCAGCCACTCTTTTGTACTCTTTGGAGAGTGTATTGCTGCATTATCTTGCTGAAATACTCAGTTTACTCCAGCGATCCATATGGCAAAAGATTATTTTCCAGCATTAGCTGGTAGTCTTCTGCTTTTCGAATATTGCACCAAAGCTTCAACTAAAAATATGCCGCTCTTCATGTTTTATATTGCGCCAGTAGTATCTTATGCCATCTGGATAATCTAAATTAAACCTCTTTTCATCTGATCAGATGACTGTACTCCACTCTGTTGTCCATGACGTCTGCTGTTGTGCAAAGTGAAGTCTGGCTTTCATGTGATGGGGTTCAAGTTTTGGCTTAGCTTTCATTGTCTTCCATTTAATATTCGGCGCTCGTTATAGAATTAGTCTGACAGTTCGAGAATTTACATTTAGCTTTAAAGCATTTACAATTCGGTTAGAAGAAGCTCCAGTACTAAATTTAGTTCGTAAGATAGATCTTCGATTTCTGTCGGTTATCTTAAGACGTCGACCACTCCGTTTTTCTTTCTATACACTGACGGATTCTTTAAAACGCTTTTTACTTCTTTTTGTGAACATTTAATTAGCAAAACAATTTGGTGTTGCATTTATCCAGAAGCTCTAATTGCCATATTTTTACCAACTTGTACCTCTGTGAGAAGCTTTCCTCGAGGCATTAGAAAAATTGTTGATTTTAACTGTTCTAAGAATAATATGTAATGACACACGATAAACAAGATGCATTATAAGAAAACAAAATCATTCTAAAAATAATTCAAAAGCATACGATAAATAATTTTTAATAAAATAATGGAAAGAATATAAAATATGGATAAATATTATTTGCATTAATACCAATGTGAAAAATAATTTCATTGAATTAGTTTCTTATCACAAAACATATTTATTATTTAGATAAAAAATACCACAGCATAAAAATTCATAACTTTGAGTTTATAATTCTGTCCAGCTCCCACATAATGTTATTTTATGAGAAAAATTAAAACATGTATTGATGTATTGGAATGTATTGATCCATAATGACTCCATTTATTAGTTTTTTATCATAAAATACATTTATTTATATCAAATATGCCAGAATATAGAAATTCATAACGTTGAGTTTATATTTTTGTCCAGGTCTCACATAATGTCATTTTTTTAAAGTTACGTATTTTGTTATTTAAATTATTTGCTCCATTTTATTTATGAGTTATATCAAAATTAAATATCTTATTACAAATATTCATCATTATTTTATTAAAGTAAAGCTTATTTATATTATGATGTAAACAAAATAAAATTTTTCTGAGTTTATAATTTTGTCCAGGAGTGTATATCGATGTACTCATAACTGAATTGAGTATGTTTGGATCAAAAATGATCACATTGCTTTCTCAATTTTGAAACATCACATCTTAGCAGATCCAAACTAACGATAATTTTGTACCCTTTAATGGTTTATTTCATTCATGGTGGCATAAAAGATGCTTGTTAATGTAAATATTACATTATACACAGTATTTTGAAATAATTTAAAAGTGCTTGCAAATAGTGTGCTCTTGCTATAAAAATATTCGATTTGTGTATTTTGCTAATAATTTTTGTTATTTCTCTTTACAAACAATCAATTAAACTTTTATTGCTAATAATTTTGAGCAAGAAATAAATGCTAGTATATTTTTACTTTAATTTATAAGTTAAGGGTGCAGTTCATAACAATTTACATTTGAGCACAAACATGGAATCAAAAGTAAGTACACGTGATTCTCAGTTTTGAGTATGGGATGTACTTAAAATTGAGTACTTTTTACTCAATTTTGAGAAACCATTTTTTTTTCAGTGTATAAAGAGCAAATCATGCAAGCTATGCAGCCGAATGATTGTAATAAACGCGCTGAATATTCAATTGATAGTCCTTACTGTCATTGTATTAAAAACTTCGTAAATGTCTTTTAAAAATTTTTGAAACAAGCATATGCCTAGTTATATTAGTTTTCTGCAATAAATTATTGTAATCAGCAAAAGACTTTATGACCAACCTGTGTAAGGACAAATTTCACAATAAAAATTCAAAATGTAATTCAATTGAAACGCAGTATTTGATTTAGTGAGAGAAGCAAGATTGCTGCTGTGTCAAGCAATCAATGTGCACTTAATGCAGTTGTCCTGGGAATTAGATCCATATTTTAAAATATATATATTCATCGATGTTGGGTATATTTGTGTCGTGATAAAATAAAGCTTAGGAATGCAAGCAATTTACTAGATATCGCACACCGACTTCTGAAATAAAAAGTACTAAAAACACCTCTACAACTTCAAAATTTTATTTAAAAAAATGAATAGGCCTACAACAAAAAAAGTTATAACAATAGGTAGAATAACTCAAAAAGACTTTTTTTTCTGCTGCTTTAGTAAACTTCAACATGAGATCCTATCGTAGCACAAAGAATCTCAAGACGATATTCAAATAAAAAGAATAAACGTTTTAGCGTGCTCACATGAAGTGTTCGATTTCGATTGACATCAACTGATCGATATCACTTGTTCGATAATTTCTTTGAGTTTGTGTATCGGATTTTGTTTCGATAAATCACTCGACACATTGAGTTTTCTTCAGGGTATTTGCAGATTTTGAATAACTGAAATCTTTAATAATCGTTTATGTGTGGTACAAGCACCATCTATATCCAGAAACATACTGCAGACTTTTTTTTTTCTTTTTGAATTATTCTATCTATTCTTGTAACTAGTTTTTTCTGTAGTCGTGCTCATTTTTTTTAAAAATAACATTCTGAAGTTGTACGGATATTTTTGGGACATTTTGTATAATGATTAATGCAAAAAATTACAGAAATTTTCCCCAAATAAATAATGAAGAAGAGGACTGGGGAGATAAATTTATGGGCCACTAAAGAAGCAGGAAATCGAAAGGTCATTACGAATATGTATAGAAAAAAGATAATTGTTAAAAAATTCCTGTAAAAATACAGAAAAAAAGCGAAATTCTGAAAATTTACACTAGTTCTAAATAAAATGTATTCTATCGAGTTTTTGGTCATTATTTTACAGACATTTTCCTTATCTTATGTTTAATTCGCTGTAGGGCTTTCATCTCCTTATTTAAAGATATTTTTGTTAAAAATTGTAATTCAAAATACACGCTTTTAAAATTCTTTAGAAAATTTATTAGAAATATTGAAGAAGAAGATTTGGTTTTAAATATGTTTTTAAACTTAGATTCTTTAAATTTAAAATTGCTTTTAAGCTGACATTCTTTAAGTTTAATATTGTTTTCATTCTTAGAATAATTTTGAAAGGTAAAAATCATCTCTTCGAAGTTAGTGGGGATTTTTATTGCCAACCACTTTGCAGTTGTTTCCTTCTTATGGCAAAAGCTTGATAATATCAAAAGTAAATTGCTTAGCATTATTTCAAAGCTGTTATTATTACTACAATGCAATTGTTATTACTTCATTGGCAAAAGTGTTATAAAAATATCTTCTAAAAACATATTACACAGAATGAATAAAATAACGGAAACGTAAAAAGTTACATTTAAATAGTAAATTACATTATTTCTGTTTATTTTTCTCTTATTTCTTACTAAAAAAAATATTAGTGCATTAAAAAAATAAATAGTGTATAAAAATTTCGAAAAACTCTCTAAAACATTATTGTTGTAAAAAATGATGTTATTACTTTTGTTTGCGCTTATTCTAAAACTATTTAGAAGAAAATTATTGTAATTTAATTTTTTGCTTTTAAATTTGTACCTAAGATAAATGCCAGCTATAGGTATTCAAAATTCCAAATAACACGAACTTTTACCTACTGTGCAGTAGATCCCTCTATATGCCATGAATATAGTATGATAGGGCATCGCTGCAAGCTTATCTTTATTTGCAATTGTTTCTGTTATAAAGTCTTCCTGATAATTATTTGTACTAAAGATTCAAAGTCAGGAATTTCGATCTTTTTTACTGGTGGAAGTTTACCCAAACGGTATTATAATCTCCATCACAGACATTCACAGGAAGATTTGTGTAGTCACAATGTGACAGGAACACAGGACTTGAGTACCGCTGAGGCAAACTGCTAACCATAAAAATGAATAGATATTTTCGCCTTGATTACGACAGAAATTTTGCTTAAATAATCATCATTTGCATAAGGCATTTATATAAAGAGGAAATTTCTATTTAAATTTAATGGTGGAAATTTGTCCCAGCGCTGACCATCAGTACTACACTGAAGCTTCATTACTTTAACGCTATTGTTCATTATATGTTAATCACGGGCATGAAAGTGGGAAATGAAAAAAAAGGTGGAATTTTTTTCCATCTATACAGTGGCGTGTCTAAGTATATAACTCTTACAATTTAAGCGTCTCTTATAATTTAACAGCTCCTATACAATAAAATTAAATGTAACTGCACGTATGCGTCCGCGACCTAATGCTATTCCTTTGCGGAGGTTATTTTCTAATATCTGCATTTTGACATTTTAATTTTTTTCTTTTTGCATTGCATTGCATTGCATTGCATAGCTGAGGTGTATTTTTACATCACTCCTTTTTTATTTTTTCGATTTTGAATGCAGATATTTTTTAAAAAGTTTCTTTCACTTTCAAAACCAGATTCGAAAGTAAAAGTGCCTGTTTAAAAAGTATTTGCAACCAATATGAGAAAAGTAAATAAGCAACGATTTTGACTTTTTATTTTTTATTTTTGCATTGCATTGCATTGCATAGCTGAGGTGAATTTTTACATCACTCCTTTTTTATTTTTTCGATTTTCAATGCAGGTATTTTTTATAAAGTTACTTTCAATTTCAAAACCGGTTTCGAAAGTAAAATTCCTTTTAAAAAAATATTTGCAACCAAAATGAGAAAAGTAAAAAAGCAACGATATTGTCATACACCTTAACTATCCAGTGCAAAAATAAATAAATAAAACAAATAAAAATAAAATAAAAATAAAAATGTACAAATTCAAACCAGATATTAGAAAATAACTTCCCCATAGGAATAACATTAGCTCGCGAGAGCCTCGCTGGCCAGGGACAGGGAGCCTTAAGGAGAACTCTTTCATACCTTGCATCATGTATATAAATTCCTCTTTATTCATAGTTCCATATATACAGGGCTCGCACCGTTCCTAAAATTTTCATACCTTCCTACCACAATTTAAAAAAGGTAACATTTATTGTATAATTCTATTGTAGATGTTAAAGGAACGTTCCACAAAGATTTTTTATTTAAAATACTGGTAGCAAAGTGCGAAAATTTTAGGAAAGGTGCGAGCCCTGTATATAGCAACAAGACTCATTTGAGTTTTCGAGTCTGTTATTATTCTGAACGTTAGAAATAAAATGAGATATGAATTTAAAATGCATATGTATGAAGTTGTAAGTAATAATGGAAACAACACAGCATATCAAATCTGTGAAGAAATTTATTAAACAGATAATAACAGAGATCTAAGGATTATGATATTTACAGAATACATAACAAAGTTTTTCACAAATTTTCATTCACAAATGAATAACTAATAAATATTTTGTAAGTTTTAGTATTAACAACAAATCTTGTTCCTGTCTTTTATTCCTTTGTAACATTTTCTTTCACATGTTTATTTCTTTTAGTGAAGAATCAAACTTTTAACAAAGCAATTAACAAACTTAAAAAAAATGTCAATAATCAAATGTCCAAACGATATTTAACATGCATTATAAAGTAATTTTATGATGAAATTTAAGGAGGGGGATGCCGGTATAACGCTCTGAAAGTAAAAATAATTTTTGTAGGTTGGGATGAGGAAATTGCCCACTTATTTTCAAACCGGGATTAGACAATTTCTGAAGAAATCTTACAAAATACTCACTTTCAGAAACAATTATGTTATTATTATTATTATTATTATTATTATTATTATTATTATTATTATTTTATTTATTTATTCATTTATTTATATATTTTGTCTGGAAAGTGACACTAAAGGAAACATTTTTCTAGAAGCCCCACTAATCAAAAAAGGTGTGTGTGTGTGGGGGGGGGGGGGGTTCTGAAAACAAACTTAAAGATTTACTGGATAAATACATGTATCATATTGTTTAACTGATCTGTAAAAAATACGTATGTTTCTTATTTTACGATCACAAACGAAAATATACAGTAATCTCTTCCGGGTGCATTTTCAGAAAGAATCACGTTTTGAGCACCTTATCACCAGAACAACGATTGGCGCGGAGATGAAGTCAGTGCTATGCACCCTTTCTTGTTTGTGACGTCAAACGCCTAGCGAATAGCAACCCTTCCTTCTGCAAAGAGATCGTGCTTATTGTTCATTTGTTTTTCCGTAAATGTTATCAAGCAAAGAATATGATATGAGGAAATATTATTCACCGTTGTTCACAATTAAAACGTAGTTTAAAACAAAGAGCTTTTTCAGATTAAAATGATTTCGGATTTGAAAATCAAAACAAAACGACGATTGGCGTTTGGCGATGCAGCTAGCTGAAAGTTCTCGCTTTCGCCAACTCGCCAAGGCTGGTGCTCAAAACGTGATTCTTTCTGAAAATGCTTTCCGGATCACCCAAGATCCCGAAAAAAAAAGACTTTTGACTTTAGAAAGCTCACAAGAGAATTTAAATTTAAAATTTAAAAATAATTTTTTATAAAAATAAATTTTTATTAGCTGCTCGTCATTTTCGGAAGCGTTTCCGAGTAACTTTTCCATTGAATTACTCTATTCTCGCTGCCTAGAAAGCCGGTTTTGCTATGAGGTCTCAAATAAATGTTTTCCTGTTCAGCAAACATCTGAAAAACATGTAGAATTAACAGCATTAACATAAAAATTAACATTTTTCTGTTGCTGTTGCGTGTACAATTTCATTCATACAGCTGAAAATTTTTACCTGAGGTTTGATAGCATACGAAAAAACGTTTTTCTAAGTAGAGAAAACTATTTAGTGGATTGTAAAAGCTACTCCAAACCGTTTTCGAAAATGATGGGCAGCTAATTAAAATTTATTTTTATAAATTTTTCTTTAACACTAGAACACCCGGAAGAAGTCGATTCGACTCCGACCATGTGATTAAATTTTAATTCGAGCCAGAAATTTTTTTCTTGAAATAAGTTAAATTTAAACAACGCAAATTTATGTTTAATAATCCAATTAAATAATTTTTGAATAAAAATTGTGGTGGGAAATACCCTAATTTCCTGCGTATAATCCGCGGATCAAACAATCATTTTTCGACCCAGAAATTTTATTAAATAAAATATAACTTTTCAGATCGCCGTAAATATTTGCCTTCATTTACGAAATAAAATTTCTGGGTCGAAAAAGAATTGTTTGATCCGCGGATTATAGGCAGGAAATTAGGGTATTATTATTAAACTTGAGTAAAATTTCATTTCATTCTAATGTTAAATTTCGAAAATAAATTGTATTCTGTGGTTTTTATAGATAAAGGAACAGTTTTCTGAACATTGAGTGACTTGGAAGCGGTTATCGAATATTTCTGTGCGTGTTTATAGTAAATATTCGTATTTTAAGGATGTATTCCAATCAAACTGCTTATTTTCTGATTTATTTTTAAATTAATTTTTTCTCTGGAACACATCAAAAGGGCAAATTCTCTTATTTAGAAACTACGCAATGTGCCGTGATATCGATTTTTTGATAAATGCAGAAAACATTGTAAAAAATGCTATTAAACTGGGTGTTTTGAATCGAATTATCCGAATCTGAAGATCTGGGAACGAAAAAAGTGGTCACACTGAGAAAATAATTGTTTATAAATCAAATTCTAATGAATTGAGCGAAAAATGAAATCACACGGCATCTTATACATCTCTTCAAAAATCACCTCAGCAGGTTTCTTGTTTTTACTTTTTAAAATGTATTAGAAAATTTCGAGGTGTTGAGGATGGAAAAATATTTTTCCGAATACGCCCTTAAGCTTTTTTTTTTTTTTTTTTTTTTTTTTTCAATGTACTTATCTGAAGTCGATATCTCAATTTTCCTTTTTCCATAATTCTCGTCAGTTCAAACGAAATCACTTTTACACTAACCTCTTCAAAAGTTTCCAAAGAGATACTCAACAATGTGGTGACACTATGAAACAAAATTTTTCAAGCTAGTATGTATATTTATTTTTTATTGTTATACTGGCATCCCTTCCCTAAAATTATATAAAGGGCACATAAAAATTCTGTATAATATATGTAGATGCAATGTTAAACAGATATACATTCTTGAATGTGTGCGTTACGTGAATATACAATCTTCAAAATGCATAGATTTAAGAAAATTAACACAATTCTGCGATTCATATTTTCTCCGATTTCAAAAGTAGAATTAAGGAAATTTAGTAAAGCAAACAATCAAAAAACCTTAATTTATTTCCTGAAAAATATTTTACTATGACAATGTTATTGCTTTTATTAAATATTTCCATCTATTTTATATCGTTGTACACCTAAGATTCATACCAGTTTATGGAATAAATTAATGAAAAATTTGCAGTTTTTAGAAAATATATTACCAAAATCCCTGAATTGATTAAGGGGACAGTTCACCTTTAAGAGCTTAAAAGTTTTTGAAAGTTCTTATCATAAAAATTATTTGCTAAACATGTTAAAAGAATATTTAAATGACTTTAGCCTTTTGAATTTAGCTTTTAAAAAAAATATTTCTGAGTTTTATAATTATTAAGTCATACGTAAATGCATATTTTTCTATTATTTGTAGAACAATAGTTATACAAATTAATTGTACTGTAAAAGAAATCTGTAATTCAAGAGATGTAAAGTTACTGAAATCTGCATGCTGACTGAAATTTTCTCTGTACTCCGCACAAAAAAAAAGATGTAAATCACCGAAACTGGTTTTGTAAAGCTACAGAAATCTATAGCTTTACAAAAGAATCTACTAAAATAACAGTAATCTTACTAAAATTTTGTTGTAATCCGGATAAGAGATTCATAAGAAGTTCTAGACATTCCAGTTTCCTAAAAAAATATATATTAGTTATCTTAAAGATATTTTGATTTACATGCAGTGCAAAATGTCAATAAAATGATTTTTTTTTTTTTTTTTTTTTTTTTTTTTTTTTTTTTTTATGTTACATAAAAAAAAGTCTCCCTTTTTCCTAAAAAAATGAGTAACTTTACTGATTTTTTTCCAGTGTTTACAAGCTAATATTTACTGATACCTAGGCAAATGGTGTTCAATTAAAAATACCTATTATACTAAACAAAATTTTCATTCGTTCTTTAAGGGTGTTCTTAACTGCTTCGCTCAACAAGCGCAAAACGTTTTGACACATTTACAAATTCATTTTTTAACAGAAAGATGTAAAATTGGAATGCCTGACTATGGAAGCGATTTCGAATCGAACTTATTTTCCTATTTTATGATAGTTAAATTACCTATCCAGTTCTAAGCTATTTCGATGACGTAATAGCCCGTTTTTCTCCTGCTTTTCGACCGGTTTTTCTGCTTTCGTCGGGAAATGTGCTCAAAAGTGTCAATTTTGAAGGCTTGTTATGAAAAATCTATTGTGTTTTTTAAAAAACAGAAAATTGAGTGCAATTAGACAGTTTCTGATTAATAACACCGGCTATTTTCATGCTTTTTCGAACAAAAATAAATTAAAGCATGTATCATAAAATTGCCCTTTTTGATTTAAGAACACCCTTAATAAAGTATAAATATTTCATAAAAAACAAAAAAGAAATTCGGAAACATTTTTGCTCTTTTGATTAAAACTTTACAAATTAAATTTTAATCAGTGACAAAAAAAAAAAAAAAAAAAAAAAAGTCTTAATTTATTTAAAAGTGAACTGTCCCCTGAAATATTTTTGATTAAATTCGTAAGTAAATTTTAAAACAGATAATGTAAATATTTTTAAAACTTAAACAATATAAAATTTTAAATAAATAGTGCATTATAAAACATTGGAAACAAAATATGCTATCTGAGTAAATTTGAATTCGTTATGATTTATTAAGCAAATTTAAAAGGAAATTTTCATCAAATATAATATTAAATAAATATAGTATAACTGTCAGTTTTAAACATATTCATATTCCATGAAATAAGGAATTTCACAAAAACTTTTAGTTCAAGTAAATCACAAGCCAGTAAATATGAATTATATCACATTTGAGCAGAAAAATATCACACATGAAAAAATAAACGCTAAAATATACTTTAAAAATATATTCTAAACTATCACCAAGGAAATTACCAACACATAATTAATGTTATAAGGAACATTTCAAATACATTTAACCCCTAAATGTCCTGTGTTCCCGCAAAGCAAGCATCTAATTTTGTCTATTAGAGTAATATTGAAGTTCTAAAACCTAATAAAATACATTCTGAAAATGTTATTAAATCAGTTTTCAACATCTAGAAGGTAAAATTAGTACTCTTTAAAATAAATCTAGATTTATTTTTTCAATTGTTGCTACATATACTTTTGGTTTTCTTTGAAAGCTTACAAAATACTCTATTTTTTTCAGCAATGAGCAAGTAAAATTTATTGTTTTTCACAGCTTTTAAAATTCATGTGATTTTAAAATTATAGAATTTTACCAAATGAAAGTCGAAAACATTTTTAAATTGATTTTTGAAAAATCAGACATTTAAGGGTCAAAAATAAAAATAAAATAGAATTACAAGAGTATAAATTTGGTATAAAATAAATTAAGGGCTTGGATTTAAAACATAATAAATGACATCCATGAGAAAAAATTCTGATTTTCATTTAAAGTAGTATAACTGAACCCTTACAACATGTTAAAAGTTCAAGATTTCTTTTTTACTCAAAACTTGCCTTAATAATGAAAAATAAATTTTAGATATTTATTTTAATAACGAATTTTCGTTGCGCATAAATCCAATATAATAGACTGGGAGGCGGTAGCACAAACAACCCCCTCATGGAGTTCATAGTTGAAATTCCAGAATTAGCTAAAACGCGATTCGGATATTAAAATTCAATCGGTCTGTCAAATCATATCTTGCTAGAAAACACATAAAAACCCGATTTTATCGGTTGAGCCGTAGATTTACCACTGTGTTTTCCTGATCTCAGTTCCTGATGTTTCCATACAAAAACTGTGTATGAAAACAGAATAATAAACCTACGAATCAACCAATATAAGAAGGTTTCCAGGTATTATCCACTAAGATTGGACATGGCAGACCGATTACGTTTTACTATGCGAATCAAGTTTTAACTAGTTCTGGAATTCCAGCCGTGAAATCGATGAGATGATTGTATGTGCTAATGCTTCCCTGTCTATAATAAAATCTATCAGACAACCATTCCCTGAATACTAGGCCTGAGCGTTGACACAAAAATGGCGGCTATCGTACGTGGATTTGGCTTAATGTATGTACGATACACTAAATTTGGACACCAACATCTTATAAAAGATTCTTTTGGCTTGTTTAAAGACAGAAAATTAAAGTGAAAAAAATATATAAATTATACTTAACAAAATTTACGTACACAAGCTGAAAAAATTCACCTTCGGCATCCGCCATTTTTGTGTCAGCGCCAAGGCCTAATATTCAAGAGGCGGAGATCAAACAAGAAATTTTGTACATAAACTGAAGTTCCTTTCTTAACAAATTAGCTGTTTTAGAGAAAGAAACCACAATGATTTTCTTTGCAGTTTAATTTAGAAATCTTGAATCCCCGCACTTTTATTTTGTTAGTTACCTTGTTTTAGGCTCGATGCCTTTTAAATAATAAAAACATAAACAAAAATATAAACGTCTAAGATAAGAACAATAATCACCGGGTAATTTGTCGAGATAAAATCGCTAAAAACAAAATTCTTGAAAATATAAAATCCCATAATTATTACATTTCCGTGAAAATACGAATCTGTATGCCTTCAATAAACAAGTCTGTTATATGTTCAAATATTTCCTTCCTCTTAACAGAAATATCCATAAAATTACATTTTGCTGGAATTTTTTTTTTCAAAAATTTAAATTTGTATGAAAAGGATACCTGTTTTAGTGGCTTATACTCGTGGCTAATGAAAAAGATAGGCCACCGATGTAGATACCACGCGCCTGAATTTTAAGACCGATTGAGTCACGTGATGTTCGAATGCTCGAATGCGGGTTCACAAAAGGAGCCTCAGGTGACTCTAGCGGTCAAATACGAAAAGTATTGAGGTAGCTTGTCTTTTTCGTTAGCCTCGGTAACACCTAGTCAAGCATTAGAAAAAGTGGGAGTTTTTATCTTCTAGGCTTTTAATTTTTTTCTTGGACATTATTTTTGGTTTGTAATACAATAAGTAAAGATAATAATGATGTATTATTAAAACATTAAATCTATGTAACGTTATTGTTGCTGAATTTCTGAAAAACATTTCTTTTTTTTAAATTAAAATGTTGGCTGTATGAAGGGAACATTCAATTTTTATCTCGAAAGAAAAAAAGAGAGAGAGAGAGATTGCATTTTAAATTAAAAAAAAATATATATACTTTTTTTAATGCCTACAGAATTATATAAAGGAAAAAAGGTGACAAAATCAAAAGTGAATCGATTCAGTAATATTTAGAGCGATCATGACCACGTATTTAAAAAATATACTTTTAAAGAAAACGAATTTAAAGCTTTGTATTATCGTTACAGTACGATATTTATTGTTATTTTCTTTACATAATAATTTTTTCCAGCACTATAAACTACAACCTCATCAGTTGATAAAATCTCTGAAACTGAAACTTGCAAAATGTCGCTTTTTCAAAATGTATGACTAGGTGTAGTACTAACATTATGTTTTTCTTTATATAGATTTATTTCATGCACACAGACAAATAGACAAAAAAAAATGCTACGGGAAAGTCCTTCAGAAGGAAATTATGAATAATCTCCTTAATTTTTTTTATAATTTTCTGATATCTTTCTAATATTTAAATTATATTTTCTTAAGGTATTTAAAGCAGAAATAAAACAACTCCGAAAAATAAAATCCAGTGAATTAAAGAGAAATTAATAAAACAAACTGAATGAATTCATCATCAAATCAAATATTTGATCATGATATTATTATTCCATGCTAAAATTTTGAATTGTATTACATTATTTTATAGCCAAGAATTCAGCTCCAAATATTTCATAACTAAAGTGCTTTTATAAGATAGCAGTGACTATTCACATGGTTTATCCCACGACCAACAACAAACAAAGCCTGTTTATGATCTTAAAAACATCAAGTAAAGTGGATCATCTTTACTTGGGGATAAGCAAAACCAATGGGCGTGCCGCTTTGTCTCAATCGCCGTGTAAAGATGGACCATGACGTGTGACGTTTTAAAACTTATGAACTGGCCTTGTATATCATTGGTTGCGTTCACAATCAGATTTGAAGTTTTTGTCCAAAGAGCAGATTTTTCGCAGCAAACCGTAACGATTCCCGCGTGAATGAATGAATAATTGTAGTAATGAATGTAAATGATGAATAATTGGCCATCACATGTGCAACCAATTATCAAACGTCACTACTTTCTTATAAATGCATTCTTACAGTCTCGAGTGTGTAACCAATTATGTTGATTTATATACCTGAAAATAAAACAATTTCATTAATTCTGAAAAGTTTTCCGAGCAAAAAGGGGCCATACTTCAGAATTAAGACTTATGTTTTCTATAAATCACAACTGCAAAAATAATTAGTATGTCAAAATAAAGAACAAGTAAAGCAAAAAATCAAATTAAAAAAATACAGAGGATATAAAAGATAAAACACTGCCTTTTCGCTTAATTAACTTGTCTCTTTTGAATCTGGAACACTAATGGAAGTTTGAATGTATTATGGACATTGTCTAGCAGAGATAGTTCGGTGGAATCCAGTAACATAAATATTCTTGGAGTAGAGTTTATATTTAGCAACTATTATTGATACACAGCAGCTGATTTTTCAGTTCTTAGTAAGTTCTATTGACATTTTATTCTACATCTTGTTCAAGTGTAAGAATCGGACAAAATGGCATTACATTCTTCGTCATAGTTATGTTAAATTGTCCCAGGAACGTTTTTATATGTCACAGAAGAAAACCAAACATATCCTTATGATG
This sequence comes from Maratus speculifer, assembly GCA_964019185.1. Classification (NCBI taxonomy): domain Eukaryota; kingdom Metazoa; phylum Arthropoda; class Arachnida; order Araneae; family Salticidae; genus Maratus; species Maratus speculifer. Next base: position 262,450,993 of record OZ025301.1, read on the forward strand.
CTTTTCGTTTTTTTACAAACACAGTAAACAGCGTGCAAGTAACACACGATTTGGATTGCACTTCAAAAAGTTTCGGCCAATGACACGAGAGATAGTTGAAGAACAAGAGGAACAACATCCACTACTTCGCAGACTTTACAAAAAAAAATATCCAATCACTGTTATTGTTCCTGTGACGTCCGCTGGGAGGCATTGACGGCCGACTGCAGCAGAGCCTGGGAGTGTTCACGCGCCTTTCTGCGCAAGTCAGTCACGCTGGTGGATGTAGGATCTGGAGACGAAGACGTGGAAGTAGTCGTCATCGCTGATGAAGTCACGGGTTTTGGAAGACAACACGCGCAGAAGGGAAATGCTGTAAATAAGAAAGAAAATAACATAAAATGTTTTTTTTCGATTAGATAAATGAATATTTTAAGAACATATCGCTTTATTAAAAAATAGAGGCTAGCATTCATTTCGAAAGTTTTTTTTAATTGCATGAGGATGTACTGGAAGATGCGTGTAACGCACGTAAAGAATCCTCATAAATTAATTTAAAACAGCTAACGCTCGTATTCAACAACTAATTAGACCCCGAGTTACATTAAAAACCCAGGTCGAACACTCAAATAGTGCTCACCTTTAATCCTGATTGGACATCTCTTTGATAATGTTCAATCAAATCTTATTTTGAATTTTATTTGAGCGTTCGACCGGTTTTCTAGGTTGAGGTAAAGGGTGAATATAAGCATAATAACATTGCCTTTGGAAAAAAATCTTCAGGGCTAGATTTATGGCCCCATGAGCATGCGAAAGTTTTACATGCTTCGGATGAAATATAGGCTTAAAAGAACTGAAGGGACTAAACAACCCGTCTTATTAGCCTTTCGAAATAGAAGAAATTCTGTATAAGAATATTCAAGATTATTCGTAGTGACTTCCTCCTGCGGCGATGCAGTGAGCTACAGCTTCTAGAAAATTCGTCAAGATAGCCGAGACAAAATATATCTGGCATGATTTTGGCCCGTGTTTTTTCCAAAGCACATTTCGATGAATTCAAGGACTTGTACTTGATTGTGCAGGCTTTTCACTTCAGGATTTCTCAAACAGCGAAGCTTGCTTGAGAGCAAAGGTTGTTGGAGAAATCTTGATTAACTTTTGAACACCTTATTTTCCTGCCAAACAGCAAACTAATATCTACGGAAATGGCATTAAAAAAACAAAAAGGCACAAGGAACATGAATAAAACATTAGTTTGGCTCAAAAACGCGAAGAAAATATTAAACTAAATTGTCCTTTTTTTTATCATGTCACAGTATTTAAGTGTCAACCCTGTAGCTTTATCGCGGGTTCAACTTCAAGCTGTTGCCTTCTATGAGAGGCGACTTCATCCAAAGCTGTAGAACCTCCTGAAGTTCAAATCCTGCACTAAAACGTATTCTCTTGTCAGAGCATGATATTAGAATTAGCGTCTAATCTCTGTGTAAGCAAGCACTCTCAACTGATTGCTCCGTTGGCGTTACTTTGTGTGAAAAATGCCAGTTTTCGAGAAAATAACAACATGTTTACAGTCATAAGCAAACTTTTCAGAGTAAAAAGTAACATTTCAAACATTTATATTTTACTAAATAAAATTCTTGAATCACGAATCAATCGAAAAACGAACATTTTCATCATTTCCCAAGCTTAACTATAGTAGTAAAATGGAATTAAAGAATGTTTATAAATTTATGTAGTTATGATAGCTCTTTATCATTTAATCGTTACCATTTAATGTCGAAAAAAAATTGAAACTTTTTGTTCAAACAAAATAAGCTCACATTTTTCAAATCATTTTTACCATAACTATATTTTACGAATATAAGAACTTTTAATTTTTAAGTGCTATCTTTCAACATGTTGTTCTTTAAACCTGATAAATTAATTCCTCACTATAATCACTTGGTAAATAGTGGTTAATACATTTAACCCTCTCACTGACAAGCCCGTCTATAGACGTTCCCTAAGCTCCAGGTATCACTGCAATGCAAGCAATAATTAAAATGATATAACTCAGTTGATTTAATGGATTTTTAATACATTGTGCAATGATTAACACACTCATATTCGTAAATAAAATTTTTCTATAATTTTGAAAGAATCATATTTTTTTAGCAATTAAAACAAAATGCTGAGAAAACAACATTACAATTTTGCCCTTTTGCAAGACTGTCAGAGGGTTTTAATGGTAATAATTTTGAGGAAACTCCAATTCTTTAAATAAAGTCCAAAAATTAATGAAAGTTCATAAATTATTAATTTTATGAATGCATACATACTTTTATGCGATTTATTTTTAGTTAACGTACTTATGGGATACGTACATAGCTCCACTGACCTTTGAAGGGTAGACCTGCAGCAGCAGAGACGGCCGGAGAGAACTGGTGGGCCAAGTGGTGAGGAAAGTACATGGGTGGCAGAGGAAAACGGTTGTTAGGATTCATCATGCTCTCCATGCACGCTTGACTACTGAGAGGTCCCCTGCAAAGAAAAAGACCTCGTGAGACATGCATCTTATAACCGACGCTATTTAATTCGAATTTGGCAATCTCTATATAATAAAACACAGTGTAACGCATAGCGCCCCAAACCGGTTTTTACCTCCAAAAACTTTTATTAGAATTGACGTATGTCGTCACCATCCAAAACTTGACAGTTTAAACAGAAATTTGCCGACAATCCTTTTTTTTTTTTCTAACTATTTGGAAAAAATAGTTGTTGTTCTTGGTAGAGAATTGGGAAATCTAAAGCATATCTGATTATTTTTATTAGTTAAATTCCGCAATAAAGTTGGTTTATTTTATTTCGTTTCCTGATTAGTTCAAGTTTAATATCCAAAAAGTGAATACTTCAGTTTTTTATTTTATTCGTTTTCTGATTGGCTCAAGTTTAATGTCCAAAAGCGGAATACTTCTGTTGCCACGATGAAAAAAGAGTAATTAAAACTTTAAAAAAAAAATAATTATTTAACAACAAATTGTGATAGAGATTTCAAACAAATTTCATTAAAAAGTGCATTTTTTTCTTCTTGCAACGGTGTAAAAATTTAAAATGTGCAATATTTTGTAGTGGAAAAATTTGCAGTTCCGAAAATTGTTAAACTGAAATTTCCTTTGAAATTTGTTTGCGATGGGTCCAGGAATGTTAATATTTAACCCATGTCGTACGTAATAGGAGGCGTTCAGAAGTCAGTCTGATTAACTCCATCCAATAAAAATTCACATTTTAAACAGTTAAGGTTGTCTATCATCAATCTACTGCTTTTTTTATCATTGGTTTAGGAATGTGAATGTTTAATGCACGACGTACGTAATATATGACTTGTTATAATCATCCTAAAAATTATGTTTATTATTATTATTAATTCAAATAAAAAAAATTTACAAGTCTTTAAAATTTGAGTTTTTGAAAATATCATTTTCCAAATAATCATTGTAATTTGTTAAATTACAATTTTTTCCCCTTCCGAAAAAGGAAGGGGGAAAAATTGTACTTTCGGGGAGGAGGCACGGGTGTAGTAAACGACAAAAATTAAGTAAACGACAATTTCGAAGTGCTGTAAAAAATAGAAATAATTAATAGTATTATTTCAATAGTTGCAGCAGACATTTTTAATTACGCAAATTTATTGCATATTTGTTAGAATTTTGTTTTATTAAGAAACCTTAATTTTGTTATGGTATATTAGCCGCGAAACCTGGTTTACTCAGAAGTATTATTGTAAATGCTAATTGTATGTTTATTAGAACATAAACTAGCTGAATTTTGCCTCATTTGAACGCTTTCATATTGTTAGTTATTTTTATCAGTGTTTTCAAATTTATGCGAAAAACACAATTGTTACCCACCGTCTCAGGACAATAGTTCAAAATATCGAATAAATCAAACAAATGTTCTCTTTTTGAAAGACCTTTTCAAAACAATATGAATCTTTATTATCACTTGTTTGGTTCATTCGAAGATATTAAGATATTCAAATTTATTGTACGCGAATGTACATTTTTTTAATTATCTATTTTTTATTTGTTTTTAAAAACGTAGCAAAATGGGGAAAGGGCATTACTTAAACTATAAATTCAGGATATCTAAATTGTTTTCTCAACGTACAATAAAGATTTAATTAATGTTAATTAATTTGAATTAATGCAATATTTTATCGCTGAAAAGCCCTTTTTTGGGGGGGAGGGGGGTTTAGTGATATAATCATTGAAGAATTACGCGCTTTGCTTTCTTTAATTTACTTAATTTTGCAGCATTTTATTAACAAAAAAAAAAAAATGTACTTTTTGAGAATTTTGACACCCAGATTTTTTTAAAAACAAAACAAAGAATAAAATAAATACAATGTTTGATTGTTGAAGGGTATTTTCTTTTTTTTCTGCCAAATAGTATTTTACTTTTGTAATCATCGAAGAATTACGTGGTTTGCTTTCTCTAACTTTTTAATTTTGTGGCAATTTATCATCAAGAAAAATAAAAATGTACTTTTTGTGAATTTTGCTCCATTATTTAATTAACAACAAAACAAAGAATACAAACAAACAAACAAAACAAAACAAACAAAACAAAATAAATGGAATATTTGATTGCTGGAAAACTTTTTTTTTTTCTTTCGTCAGACGATTTTTACTGGTGTTGGCAGATTTTCTCTAAAAACAAAACAAGGAATAAAATAAATACAGTGTTTGATTGCTGCAGAGCAATTTTTTTCCGTCAGACGATTTTTACTGGTGCTTCATCTGTCAGATTTTCTTAAAAAAAAAAAAATAAATAAATACAGTGTCTGATTGCTGAAATGCATTTTTTTTTCGTCAGATGATTTTTACTGGTGTTTCGACTGGCAGATTTTCTTTAAAAACAAAACAAAGAATGAAATAAATACAGTATTTGATTGCTGAAGAGCAAATTTTTTTTTTTTTGTCAGCCTATTTTTACTGGTGTTTCGACTGGCAGATTTTCTTTAAAAACAAAGCAAAGAATGAAATAAATACAGTGTTTGATATCTGAACAGCAATTTCTTTTTTCGTCAGACGAATTTTACTGAAATTTGAGCTGGTAGTTTTTCTTACAGTAAAATTAACATCTTTTTACTTTTTATTATTTTTTTAACAGAATCGTGTTAATACTTTCATGACCCAACACATATATGTGATTTTACAAATTCAGTACAGATACTTATTCTCGTAACGTTTAAGTGCCTGTAATTGTTTTACTCCCTTGATCCTATGCTTTCTCTCATCATAAAATGGAGTTAAAATGTTCCCAAAAATTTTCAACACGCGCTAAAGTTTTGAAGTTGCAGGGAATAAGAAAGAAAATCGAATCACCAAATTAGATTTCTGTAATCGGTATATGAAACATTTTTTCCCCTTGTCTTCCGCTAACGGTCTTACACTCCTAAGCTTAACACAAAAGAAATTTTAAAAAGTTTAGCCTCTCTTTATTAAAACATGCAGTTTTTAGTAATGATACAGAATGGGCGAGTGTTACAGATAAATCAATTTTCTAGAAAGTTAACTCTTATAAGTTTGGCAGATAATTTATGCAAAAATTCTGTTAAGTTTTAGAGCTCTAAAATATTTTTAAAACTTTTAAGACTTTTCTCTTTTATGCACACTAAATACCATAAATTAAGCCTCTGAAATATGCTATTTTTATGGAACATATTTTCAGTAGTAAAGGGAATTTAGCGTGTTAGATGTTCAGGAAGAAAAAGGGAATTAATTCTATTAGAAAGCAAATACGTGCGCTTATTTGAAAATATTTTGATTATTATAATATAGAATTTAATTAATATACTCATTAAACTTTTAAATGGAAATATATTTTTAATAACTAGTTTTTTCTCGTAAATTTTGATAGTTTTTAATTCATTTTTTAATGGTTTTTAAATGTTCATTAATTAAATGAATTAAGTTTAAATACTAAATCAAGTAATTAAAATTTAATAATATTATTGAGATAAACAATAAATCAATATAAAAAATTGATAAAAAGTACTAATTTAGTTTATTAATATTTCTTTTTTAAATTACTGTTCACTTAACTGACAATCACTCTATCATCACTTAGTTAAAATTAAGATTGGTAAAAAATAAAATAATTATATAGTTAGTTAAAGGTTTTGATAGTTTTACGAAATGATATAAGTACATCAGTATTTTGAAATTTTAAATCACTCGAATTTATGCATAAATTCTGTTGAGTTTCAGAGTTCTGATATGTTTCTAAAACTTTAAACTTGTTATTTTTATTTATGTAACATTGGTTTCCAAAAATGTTAAATTACGCAAACATTTTAGATAATTTATGCAAAAATTCTGTTCGGTTTCAGAGCTCTAATATGTTTTTAAAACTTTTAAGCCTTTCTATTGCAGTGTTGAATTCAGACGCTTTTCTCTGGGAGGGATTTCTGCTGTTCCGGGGGGTACATTATAGAGTTCCGAGGTAGAAATTGCACTTTTTGATATTTAAAAACACAAATCTCAAATTCTCTGGAGAGGGAGGTCATATCCTTGCTGAAAAGGAATATCTGTCCCCCGGGCCACCCCCTGAATTCAACATTTATTTGTGTACGCCGAATAAAATGAAAAAAAAATCCCTACCAACAACAGCAAAATAACAAGTAAAAAAGAAAAAGAAAGAAAGAAAGAAGGAAATGAAAAGATAGAAAAGGGGGAACAACACCCCCTATATTTTTTAATCACCAAATTGTCATTAAAAAAAAAAGTAAACTAAAATAAAAAACAGAAAATTCTATCAGACTGGAAATAATATTATCTTTCAATGTTTCTCTTATAAATATGCGAATTCGACATATCAGTTCAACATATACAGTAGTTTTTGAACTATATGTTTAAAAAATTACATGCATTATAATGCGTTTTCGCGACGTCTACAAATTAATTTAACAAAGTGGACAGTGGACCTTTGTTTGACCAAAATCGTCTATAGCAAAATCGTCGCACAAAAGGTCATTTCTGTGGTATAATAGTACCAAAACAGTTTTTTGTTATTAAAATATCTTTTATGAAGGTTTTAAGAAGTAGATAATAAAGATAAGTGCATTTATATTACTTTAAATCTGTTTTTCTCAAAACTAATTTTTCAGTGCTTTTAGATTTTTGAAATGCTTCTTGCGACGTAATTTTTTATAAGTATTTATGAAATTTATAAGGAAGTATCCTGATATTGTTTAGAAAGAAATTATGTTAGCTTTTTAAAATTCGTCTTTATTACAATAATCAAATTTGATTTTTTACTTATTAAAAGGCAAAATTTTGATGAAAATCGATATGGAATTTAGAAAAAAAAAATCTGTAAAATATTAACTACAAGAGATTTAAAAAATCTTACACAAATTTGTTTATAATAGAGTTGGTTTTAAGTGATAAAAATGCAAAAGCAAGAAAATATCTCAAAAATGAAAACACGAGGCGCATCTTAAAATTTCGTTTAAAAATTTAATATTTTTTCTAAAAAAATTAACCATTTTAATAAGACTAGAAAATTTTTAATTAAAAAAAAAATTTTAATTTTAATAAGACTGGAAAATTTGTTGAAGGTGTTCTACATGCTTTTGGTGAAATGTATCTATGCACAAAATTTCATATTGCTATGATGAAAAAAAAAAAAAAAAAAAATACGTCCACCATTCCTTTAATAGTTCTAAGTTTTAAACCTCCGTAATTCCTAATAACCTGTAAACCTTTTTTTTTTTTTTTTTTTTTTTTTTTTTTTTTTTTAAAGTGTAGGAGGCTTTTAAATAGTTGTATTAATCGTACTTAGAAATCAATACTACATAATTTCTAGCGTTACTTACAATTGTTGCTTTATTGTTTTGGAAGAGAAATGGACGAATTTTTTGAGCTGCTTTATTTTTTGAGTTGCTTAATTTTTTTTATTATTCTTTAATCTTCCCTTAATGTATGCATGATTTCAAATTAATTTTGAACATAACAGATTCCTAAAAACTGTGGAAGTATTTTGGCTCTCATGTAAGACTCGAAAAAAAAAAAAAAAAAATAGATAGAGCAACATTACATAAAAAATCTTTTTGCACATGATTTATAATGGTATAGAAGTATTAAAAGTTATAAAGATTTCTTTTCTCTACTTTTATTATAATTTGGTAACAAGAGGATTAAAATTAAGTATTTTTATTGAAAATTTGTGAGTTTCAGCGCAATTTCATTATAAAGGTGACCCCTAAACTTATGTATAGCATAAATAGACCGAACACTTAATTTCTAGTCAAATGGCTTTTATTTCTGTGTTAATTTGGGGCTTTAAATGTATAGGGTGCCATCCCCATTTTCTCTCTTTTTATTTATTTATTTTGAAGATTGTACACTAAGTATAAAATATCAACTTGCAAAATCCACTATTTTTATAGAAATATTTTTAAAAAATTAGCATGTTACATGTTTAAAAGTAAAGGAAAATGATTTTATTAGTAAGCAATTCGTGCGTTTATTATTATTACTATAAAAAAGTAAGTTGTTTGCTCATTAAATTTATATATATATATATATAGAACCATTAGATAATACTACAAATCAACATCAAAATATGGAATAACTCGTTAAATAACAAACTGTATCAAACATAGGAGTTGGCAATATTTATATATATATGGGTTTTTTAATTAATTATTTTTTTTTTAAATATTACTAATTTTTAATTGATTTGAACCATTTTTAAGACAACTGATTATTAAATTAATTAAATATAGATATTAAAAGGATGATTCATGATTAACATGTTAGATAAAAACTTTTACAAAATACGCTGGCAAAATTTGCAAAACTAGTTAATAAATAAGATTTTTTCGCCTCCTTAAATTAAGGCACGTTTAGATAATATTTACTCTACTATCACATAATTAAATAGAAAATAAGAAGTTTTTTTTTTCAATAATAGCAATTTTTCATAGTTAGATACTTAAAGGTTTTTAATAATTTTATTATCTGATTTCTGACTTGTCTACAGCAATTTTCAAAATGTTCAGAAAAGTTAGCAACATTATTTATCCTAAAATTTCATTAAGTTTACTGAAATACTTTTTTAATTTTAAAGATTTTTTTGTTTTATGTGTACTAAATACCGTAAATGAACCCTCCATAATACCGTATTTTTGTAGAGTGTTTTCCAGCAGTAAAAGGAATTTAACGCGTTAGATGTTCAGAAAGTAAAAGATAATTCATTTTAGTATAAAGTAATACGTGCGCCATTTAAAAAATATTTTGATTATTGCAATAAAGAATTTAATTAATATATTCATTAAAGTGTTATGCGGGTATATTTTTGTTTGATTTAGATTTTTTTTTATTATTATCAATTTTGTTTACCGAAAATTCTAATCGTTTCAATTGATCTCATAAAAGATTATTAAAACTTTAATTATTAAAGGAAATAAATACAGCCTTAATGTCGATGAGAATATTTAAATTATTATTATAAATAATTTAATTTATAAAATTATTTTAGCGTTAACTAGAAATCTTGTTTAATTAGTTTTTAATAAATTTAAGCTATTTTTCTAACAAATAATTCATTCATTTTTAATTGATTTTTAAGCGATTTTTAAAATTTTAATTACGAAAATACTTAAATATGACTATTAATATGGATAAATATACTTTAATTATTAATGTAAAGAATTTAGTTAACACACTTTTTAAAGTTTTAAGAGTAGTATTTTTGCTTGAATCACTTTTTATAATTAATTTTTGTTACGAAGGATTTCGATAATTTTTAATGGAATTTTTAAAATCATTTTTAAATTCAACTAATAAATGAATCAAATGCATGCATTTATTTAAATTTATTTTTATTTTTATAATAAAGACTTAATTTAGTACTTTAATTAAAGTATTGAAATTAAACTTTTTTTCCACATATATTTTTTAATCATTTGTAAAAGTTAAATTTTAAATTAATTAAATATGACATTAATATGGATAATTAAGCAATAAAAATCTTATTCGTTTAAATAGTGAATCATCAGCAAATAAGCAGACAAAATGTATAAAGTTTGCTAATAATTTGCTAATGATTTGCAAACAAAAGTTAACTAATCAAGTTCTCCTTTGTTTCTAGTTTTAAAGTAACGCATCAGTAGTAGGCTATTTATGGTAATATATCTAATCATTATTAAAATGTTAGTCAATTCCAAAAGATAAATATTTTTTTAGTCTAGACCAGGTACGGCGAACCTATAGCACGCGTACCACTTTTGGCACGCAAGAGAATAATTTTTACACGGCACTGTTTGTGGCTTTAAATACATAAATTAAAAAAAAAGGGGGAAATTACACAAAATTACGACTCATCTTTTCTAAATTCGATTAAATGGAAATTGAAAAATTTAATTACGACACATTATATTATAATCTAATTATCGTCTACAATTTTTTGAATCAAAGACGGTATTTGAAAACTATCGCCAAGAATCAGTTATTGGCCAATTTCTAAATTTCTACGGTATAATTATGCCAGCTTTAACTTATTTCACAGAGCTATTCAAAGAAATTGACGTCTGTCATTTTAACAGTTTTGTCTATTTATACTTCTGAATCACTGTTTTACACAAATGAATAACATCAACATTAAAATTGAAAGCACTTATCAGATAAATCTGGCATAGTTTGTATTAAAATTAAATTGATATTAAAATGAAACAATAGAAATCAATTTAAAAAGAATTAATTTTCGTATTCATTTCAAAAATATATTTGCTTCCATAATTATTATACTGTATAATACGTACAGATTATGTTCCTTCTATTTTTAAAATCATAATAGATAATTTTAAGTAATTTTAATCCATTATTTTTCCAACTAATAAATTTGTTTTTTATTTGGCACGTCATGGTCATGTAAGATATTTTTTCATCAAATTTGGAACGCGACAACAAAAAGGTTCGCCAACCCTGGTCTAGACCTTAGTCTACTACTTTTACGTATCGGAATAAGTATTCAATGTTTCAATATATATTCTTTGAAAAAACGGATTTTTTAAAATTATTATTATTATCTTCTGTGCTTCAGATCTCGAAATAGTAATTTTTTTGCAGCATGAATTGCTTAATTTTCTATTTATATAACAAATTATTTATCATGTAATAGAGCATAATAACAGTATTTTAATTTAACATAAAACATATATTAAAAAACAATGTTTTAAATAAAAACTTATTCTTTAATTAAATCTCTTAGAATTTGGCAAATAATCTGTTTTGTAGAAATTTTAGAAAATAAACAAATACATCAGCAGAAAAAATTATTCCAAACACTTTATGGGAAATTAACATTTAAGGATGTTATTCAAACAGTTTTGTTCCAGTCGTTTTTCAAAAATGCATTCTTGACTTGTTTTTAAACTTTAAAAATTAGTGGTCCACTACTGGTATACATGTCCATTACAGGTGCACTAATCCTAATGATAAAATATTTTCAAATTCATTTTCACTTATGTACTTATTTAGTAACTTTGTGAAACCTTTCCCAAAATATTGCTTAAAAAAAAAAAAAAAAAAAAAAAAAAACTACTATTTGGTAAAACTACTATTTGGTTTAAATTAGTTGTTAAAGTAATCACTTGTAATAAGTAAATAATAATTATACACTGGTGTCCAAAATTTAAGCATAATTGGTAATTAAGTAATTATTTTTAAGTAATGAAAGAAATATGAATCGGAATGTGCTGAAACTCCAGGTGTGTAAACAAAATAGTACGCGTCACATATTTTCGCGAAGAGTTTTCCCCGAAATCGAACAGGGGACCGTCAACAAATTGAAAAAGAACGAAGATCTTTTGGATAACCCTGTCAAAACTAATGTAGCAAAAGCGTTCAAACTGCACATTATGATTAATTGGCTTATTGTAAAGTACTGTGTTAATTTTTACAAGGATAGCATGTATACTCGTAGAGAAATTGAGGTTTTTATAAAAACAGTCCTAAGTTTTTTGCTTATAATCTGCAGAGTTCTTTATGTAAAATAGTGTTCTTTTTTGAAAAAATGACAAACATCATTGTACACAATACCCTGTCATCAGAATTAAAAAATAATAAAAATTGTATGACAAATGAGCAGGTTTACTAAATAATTTTTTACTGCGCATGCGTGAACGCTATTAAAATATCATTTGCATATTATGTTAGTTAAATGTATAGAGCAACTTTTGTGAAAGTCTCAAAAACATAGCTTAAAAATTCTGAAAATTATCGTTGATAGAATGAGATCAAAATCTTTTATTCCCTAAATGAAGCAAAAAGATGAGGGGCTGTATCCATATTCCATTGTTTAGTGCCTACACAATATTGCACGTACAACTATATTTAGGTAAAACCCCTGATTTTTTTGCTTCCTTTAGGAATAACGGATTTTGAGTTGATTCTATAGGCTCCCATTTTCAGAATTTTCAAGCTATGTTTTTGAAACTTTTACAGAAGTTGCTCTATACATTTAGCTAACACAATATGCAAATGACATTTTGATATCGTTGACGCATGCGCAATGAAAAATTATTTAGTAAACATACTCATTTTTCATACAATTTTTATTATTTTTAAATTCTGATGACAGGATATTGTGTACAATGTTGCTTGTCATATTTTCAGAAAAGAACATTATTTTATAATAAGAACTCTGCAAATTATAAGCAAAAAACTTGGAAAAATTTAGGACTGTTTTTATAAAAACCTTAATTTCTCTTCGAGAATACATGCTATCCTTGTAAAAATTAACCCAGTACATTACAATAAGCCAATTAATCATAATGTGCAGTTTGAACGCTTTTGCTACATTAGTTTTGACAGGGTTATCCAAAAGATCTTCGTTCTTTTTCAATTTGTTGACGGTCCCCTGTTCGATTTCGGGGAAAACTCTTCACGAAAATATGTGACGCGTACTATTTTGTTTACACACCTGGAGTTTCAGCACATTCCGATTCATATTTCTTTCATTACTTAAAAATAATTATTTAATTACCAATTATGCTTAAATTTTGGACACCTGTGTATATTATAACAGTATGACGTACAGAGCTATTGAAATAAAGAAGAAAATAATAAGTTCAAAACAATTTACAACTAAACTTAATCAGTCTTAAATAACATATTTTCCTCTTTTCATTTATGAATTCTTTCATGAATCATTTTCATTTATGAACTTATTTAGCTAATTTAAGAAACCTTTCCCAAAAACATTGCTTAAAAAAAGCATTTTACGATTTGATAGCATTGAATTAATTGTTGAAATAATCACTTTTCAATAAGTAAATAATAATTATTTATTATAACAATATAAATATAGAACTGTTCAAATAAAAATGAAAAATAATAAATTCGAAACAATTCACAGCTAAACTGAACCAGTCAAAATAACAAATTTTCCTGTTTTCCCATAGAGCAGAACGCAAAAACTGCTTTCATAATAAACATACATCTTATTTGACTTTCAACAAAATATTTTAGCTGAATATTTTGATGATGATATACATTTTGTACAAAAACTTTGTAACGATAAATTTATCAAGTTGTCCATTTCCTTATTCCAAAATTTCTCCATCTCTTATATTTTACATAAACTCTTTTAGTTTCAAAACAGTATTGAAAAATATATACAGCAGAGTAAACGTATTTTTTAAGTAAATATAACTTCTATACTCATATCATGCAGAAATACGCTTGAAAATGATATTCCAAATATAGTTTTTTTAAAACTCGGTGGATAAAATTTATTTTTTTCCCCTCCAATAGCCTCTTTTTCTCCTATATTTAGGGATGAGAGATCTGGAAACGGTATCCCTATTTACTGAAATTTTAGAAAAGCTATACATTTTTATACCGTCATTGCTTAATGTGATGGTATGTAAATATTTGTAACCGTTGGATTTTTTTTATTCAAATGATTATATTCATATGAAATAGGGCCACCATGCGCTCAAACATTTGAAGAAAAGCAATTCAATTTTTCCCCTGTACTTTTCGAGTAGAAATGTTTATAATATTTAGGTGACATTCGGTAAATAGATAGTTTAGTACCCGATTGCGTTAGCTATACTAAATTTGGAGCATGTATGTGGATGGATAAACATAGGCACAAATAAATAGAAATTCAAAAAAAAAAAAAAAAAAAAAAAAAAAAAAAAAAAAAAAAAAAAAAAAAAGAATTAAGCTACTGAATTTACATACATATCTTTTGTTAAAATCATATGTAAATTTAATACGTAATATTGAAATGTGTAGAATTTTTTTTTTTTTAGTGAAAATACAATGATCTATAGAGTCTACACAATAATCTTTGCAAAACATTTGTTCTTATATGATGGTATGTAAATGTTTGTAACCGATAGATTCTTTTTTTATTTAAATGATTATATTCATATGAAATAGGGTCACCATGCGCTCAAACATTTGAAGAAAAGCAATTCGATTTTTTTCCCTGTAGTATCCGAGTAGAAACGTTTATAATATTTAGGTAACATTTGGTAAATATATAGTTTAGTTCCCGATTGCGTTAGCTATATTAAATATGAAGCATGTATATTGATGGTTTAAGAATAAGCACAAATAAATATAAATTTAAAATAAATAAATAAAAAAAGTACTGAATGTATATATATATCTTTTTTTAAAGTCATATGTAAATTTAATATGTATTATTCAAATGTGTAGATTTTTTATTCAATGAAAATACAATAATCTATAAGAGTCTATATAATAATTTATGCAAAACATTTATTCTTAATGTGATAGTATGTACATGTTTCAAAAAAAGGGGAGAATTGTACTTTGTGTCAGTATATTAAGAATGAAATACAACGCTTTATAAGAAACATATGAAATATTATATAGTGTAAACGGCCGTTTCAAGACTTTTAAGATCTAATAATCAATGCATAAAATGCAAATTAAAATCACATTAAAAATATTGAATTAAAAGGTGGGAGATATAAGGACCATGGGACGTACCTCACTCTCCCAAGTGAAGTGAAAAGTTTTATTAACCCTTTCGGGTCAAGTGTATTATTAATAGCACATGTCTTTTTATGGAATATTATTTTGCCTTAACATTTATTTTGTTATTTCCAACATATAGAAATGATAGTATATGTCTATGCTTTTCTTATTCTGACTTCATTTATATTTTGATATTTAGTTATAACAATAATAATAAAAGTTTACTTAATTCTCTTTGCACCGTTGCGTTGGCGATTCCTTTTTTCATACATATATTTCACTCGTTAAATTTAAAATATAGGTTGTTTTTCTGAACGAATCGTGCGTGATAAAACACAAAAAATATTTGAAAGTTTTGAACTTTTTTGAAGTTGTGTTAAACTCTGTTGTAATACGATATTTTACAAACGTTATCAAAACCTCTTCCTTAAACTATCATTATATAAATATGAATTTAATAGTACACAAAAAAGTGCATTTGTTAAATTTCAGACAACGAAATAATCTTTAAACACCAGTAAGTCTATTTGGATGGCTACGATTAATATTATTAAAATAATAATAATTTTGTTATCAAAATGGAAAAAATTTCGGAACCGAAAGGGTTATGTGAGTTCCAGCTTAAATATTTAAGTAAGCTTATCGTTCACAATCAATCGTACAACAATGACTTTGCATAACTTCTGTCAAAATTCTTATAGAAGTATTTGTTATTCATCTTAGTTACAATGTTAAATTAAAATCTTTTTAAAATGGTTCCTTATAAATGTTGCAATGTTAGAAAAATTTTAAGAAATAAACAAAAAATTTATATCCAAGTAAACTTTATTTTCAGAAAAAAATAGTTATGCCATCTATCTAAATTGTGGCTCTCTAAAAAAAATTCCATGTCATCCTTATAAAAGTTTGGTTCCCTTTTCATTTCCTTTAGAGTTCTAGAGCCTCTTACTAGAATTCAAGAGCGTTTTTTTATATTCTTAGGGTTAAACTTATTTAAAAAATCTCTGAAAATCGATGCAAACACAAGAGGTTAATTTTAGTAAGTATAATTCTAGTTTATGAAACCATTCTAGAAATCAAGCAATAATTTCTCACTACTAAATCCGATTTTAAAATGCTGATATGCTAATAGGAGCTATGCTAAAATGCTACATAGGAGAACTTGAATAGTTAACTTTTGTTTGCAAATCATTAGCAAATTATTAGCAAACTTTATACATTTTGTCTGCTTATTTGCCAATGATTCACTATTTAAACGAATAAGATTTTTATTGCTTAATTATCCATATTAATGTCATATTTAATTAATTTAAAATTTAACTTTTACAAATGATTAAAAAATATATGTGGGAAAAAAGTTTAATTTCAATACTTTAATTAAAATACTAAATTAAGTATTTATTATAAAAATAAAAATATTTTTAAATAAATGCATGCATTTAATTCATTTATAGTTGAACTTTAAAAATAGTTTTAAAAATTCAATTAAAAATTATCGAAATCCTTCGTAACAAAAATTCGTTAAAATCGAGTTATCACAGTAGATTACTCTTGGAAGATTGGCTCAAATATTTACGATCGCCGACTCTGAATTATGCTCCTTCTATCCCTGGTAAATATTATCTATTTCAAAAAAATCACTAACTGTATCTGTTTGCAATGGATATTTGTAATGGTGATCCTTGCGAGTATCTTGGTGAAACATTTACTTTTCGTATTTTTATATGGCTTTTAGTATTTCTTTTTTTTTTGTGTGTGTGTGTCTGTGTGTATAAATTTTAAATTTTAAAATGTATTCAAGTCTATTTTACTTTATTTTATTCAATCTTTTAATAGCTTTTTTTTAAATTCAGACGTTAAATATATATGTATTGCAAAGGTAATCATCATGATTTTGTTTCGAAATATTACTCCACAAATCAGATAAGAGTACATCACTTTACCTATTTATGTTATTACGGGAAATTGAAATTTTTGCTTTTCTAATCCAAAGATGACACATGCATCAATGCATTGTAAATTACTCTAGACAGATAGCTCGATAATCACTGTTTTTGGTTATTTTGAATAACACATTCCGTGAAGTTATTTACAACTTGCAATTATGCCTCTTTTTAAAAATGTTACACGATAAATTTCAGATTACAATTATGTATATCTAAAGCAGAAATTGATTCGACAGAATCTCAAATTATTCTTACGATTTAATCATCTTAATTTTCATCAGCGACTCATTTTCACACTAAAAGTTGTCAATATGCAATTTTCCTTCTTGTTACAATCAAAATTTCCCATAAAATCAGTTTGTCAAAATCTTCAGCCAAGCAAAGTGAAGCATCGTGATTTTATTGCGAAATATTACACCAAAAATCATTTGATATAAGCATGTAACTTTGCCCGTTTTTTTAATTACGGAAAAATTATATTTTTGCTTTTCTAATCCAAAGATGATACATGCGTCAATGTACTGTAAATTACTCTACAGACAGCTCAATAATCACTATTTTTGGTTATTCTGAACAACACATTCAGTAAAGTTATTCGCGAATTGTAATTATCCCATTTCTTAAACTGATACGCGATAAATTTCAGATTACAATTATGTATCTAAAGCAGAAATTGATTCGACAGAATCTCAAATTATTCTTACGATTTAATCATCTTAATTTTGACCAGTGACACATTTCGATACTAAAACCTGTCAATAAGTAATTTT
This sequence comes from Maratus speculifer, assembly GCA_964019185.1. Taxonomy (NCBI): domain Eukaryota; kingdom Metazoa; phylum Arthropoda; class Arachnida; order Araneae; family Salticidae; genus Maratus; species Maratus speculifer. The sequence continues at coordinate 262,468,696 of OZ025301.1, forward strand.
CCTTCTTGTTACAATCAAAATTTCCCATAAAATCAGTTTGTCAAAACCTTCAGCCAAACAAAGTGAAACAGTATGATTTTATTGCGAAATATTACACCAAAAGTCATGTGATATAAGCATGTAACTTCGCCTATTTGTTTAATTACGGAAAAATTGTATTTTTGCTTTTCTAATCCAAAGATGACACATGCGTCAATGTACTGTAAATTACTCTATACAGATAGCTCAATAATCACTATTTTTGAACAAGACATTCAGTAAAGTTATTCGCGACTTGCAATTATCCCATTTCTTAAAATGATACGCGATAAATTTCAGATTACAATTATGTATCTAAATCAGAAATTGATTCGACAGAATCTCAAATTATTCTTACGATTTAATCATCTTAATTTTGACCAGTGAATCATTTCGACACTAAAGCCTGTCAATAAGTAATTTTCCTTCTTGTTCCATTCGAAATAGAGTACGCCATCAAAAATCATCAGCCATTATTAAACAGGTTTTAAATGATATACGGAAAATAATGAGATTATTGATTGAAATAATGCATTATTTTCTTGAAATGTGTGATTTCGAAAGCACCTAATACATCAAAAAGCAAAATTACGCGTCGCATTTTTATACAATTCCAAATGATTTTAGCCTTTACATAATAAGCGCGAACGTGTACCCATTTCAGGTAAATCTTGTCAACTCGCTAAATTCGAATAATGCGAGCAAAAGCTATTTACATTTTCTTGGAAATGCGCTTAAAAATAGCGATATTAATACATTATCACAAGCGTAAAAGGAAAATACAAGCCTCTTTTAAAAGACAAGAATTAGTCTTCTGCCAGACTCACACGAAGAAAACAATACTTGGAGCCTGTGATAAATTTGCTTTTCCCTGATACATCTAAATTGAAGATTTTAACAGTTTCCTTTAAAAACTTCTCACTTATAATGGCGTCCAGAGCATTAGAGGGTGTTCTAATCTCTTTGATTTGTATTAGCCAATGAAGCGAAAGCATTAGATAGGAGCTCGCTTTCTTAAAATCTAATTGCATTACAATTCCAGTTGCTTTTTGCAAGAGAAAAGAAGATTTTATATGAAAGGCATTCAGAAACAAGGATGACAGTCAACGCGGGTGAAATGTCAGTCCTGTTGGCGCGGCTTTCCATCAACTCCTAATTGGACCTCCTTAAAAATGGGAGAAATTCACTGTTTTGTACTTCCGCCGAATGGCAACGCAATTATCGCGCAACGAAAACGAAAATTTTTAATTGAATCGAATTAAGAATTTTGTTCTCGGATAACTTGATTCCTTCGTTTGTTTTCAGTGTGCGTAGGGGGGGGGGGGGGGGGAGGGGGAGAGGGTTATAATAGAAAATGGGGAAAGTGGACTTTCTTTTTCGATGAAGCCAGCGCCACGTTGTGGTAATTAACAGCAGTAAAGAGTCGCGAATAAACCCCTCAATTAATCGAATTAAAACATGAGCTTTAACTTAGTTCGTAGCAGGTAAATGGATTTTTCATTAAGGCAGTTTTCGCTTTTAGTGAATCCCCGTGTTTTTTAGTAATGAGGGGCTTACGCAGAAGAAAATTCCAGAAGATTATCCGGAATCTGCTTTTTTCGATATCGTGTTCTCAATTATGCTGATTTTTACGCCCCTAATTCGATGTTTTAATTTACGAACAACACCTGATTAGGGAGCACAAGCCATCCGAAAACTTTGTAAAACTTCGTATTCTTTATTGTAAATTTTTGCAAAAGGAAATAATTTACGTTTATTAGGCAGCATCGGGAAAACTTTTAATGCGTAGTTTAATTTTTAAAGTTAGTTTAAAGTAATTGTTTCATTAAAAGATCTTTTAATGAAGAACGAAAAAAAAGAAGAACCTTTTTTTTTTCGTGGTGTAGAAATCGATTTAGCATTAAAGAACTCAAGAATGATGTTTTCATTGTCTGCATAGTATTTTGTAGGTTACTGAGGCTAAATTACGTATTATGTACGACTGATTTGAAAATTTTTTAGCTTTTATAATGAATAATATACATATGGAAAGTTCTGTTATATACTGTTAAGTCTGCTCGTCATTCAGTTTCGAAATTCCCTTCAGTAACGTTAAGTCTATTTGCATTTGATGCATTTTTATATTTAAAATATCCCATTTGGAAATTACTATTTTTAACTTTTTTTAATGTTATGGGAACCAGCTTTAAAGCCTGTTTCCTCGTAAACTAACCGACCAATCTTGATGAAATTTGGAATTATTGTGAGAAATATGTCAATTTTAAGACCTGTTTCCTTGGAAACTCGGGTGGATTTCTTTTTTCTGCGAATAAAACTTTTTATTTTTAGAGAAATGACGAATTTCAGATTTTTTTTTTCGAAGAAAATTACTTTTTTAAAACTGTCAGCCACATATAATCTTATATTTGTTCTCTACTGCTAAAACATTGAAATCGCTCGAGTACTTTGGGATTTAAAAGGGCTTTTGCTGAAAAGTACAATTTTTCGGAAAAGCTAAAAAACTCGGCACTTCGGAAACTGGTTTTGAAAGTGAAAATAACTTTATAAAATTATATGCAACCAAAATCGAAAAAGTAAAAAAAGTGTTGTGTAAAGAGGGACTTGAGTTTTCGAATGAAAAATAAAAATATTTAAAAGTGTCGAACTGCAAACGAGATATTAGAAAATAACCTCCTCATAAGAATAGCATTAACTCGCGAATGTATTCGCTGGGTGAGACAGGTACCTTAAAAATTTTTAACAAACTGTTTCGCCGTTCTACCATTTTTATATAAAAGGGTTACATAACAATAATTTAACTCTAATTTAACCTTAACATATAAGAATAATATGGTCAGAATACAGTTTAATTATGTTTATGCAAACATTTTCAATAAAAGCGGTCAATGACTCGACATTTTACTGCCAAATCATTCGCTTATGTGAATTCTTATGATTTCCACATAGATCGCATTTTTGGTAAATTCTACCAGCTAAAGAAGATATCCAAAATCTCTTTCTACTATATTTCACCTTCCATTATTTAAATTTTAACACCTTTAACTAGGGAACGCTCCCCATGTGTAAGTTGTGAATTCGGACGAATGTGGTACCAAAAGAAAGATCTCGTCATGTACATTAAAAAGTGCAATGAATCTACCCAACCAATCGTTTTCGAGATATCAGCACTTGAAGTGTGAATGAATAAATAAATACAGTAAAACTTCTAAATAACGGACACCTCGGGATCGCAGAAAATGTCCGCTATTCGGAGGTGTCCAATATTGGGAAAACCTTAAAAATTCAAAAACCGCTTAGAAATGCTTAATGTTTCATTAATTTACTTTTATGTGTCCTAAAACCTCTATTATATTATTAATCAGAAATTAAAATTATTTTTAAGCAAAAAAATTGAAATAAAATTGTGCACACTTTTATCCACTGTTTATTATATTATTGTTAGAAAAATCTGTTACAAAAATTTATTTTTGCTTGCGATTATATGTACTAATTTGTTTTTCTGTGTAATGTTATTAGAAATTGTAGAGTTCCGGAGAGGAGGGAGGGATTGCACTTTTTGATCTTTAAAAGCATAAAATCTCAAAATGTTCCTGGATGACATTTCAATAGTCTGGGAGATTATTTCTCCCTGGCAACCTCTGACTTTAGCACTGAACGTTGAGGGGCGGGGGGGGGATTTTCCCCAGATCTTAATTTACAATTAACTGTGATCACAAAATTTGTGACACATTGTCCTGATAAATTCAGAGGCTTTTTTACTTTTTTTCATTTTTTTTTTTTTCTGTTTAGAAAATACTTTTTCATCCTTTATCGCCGAATAAAGTGTCCGCTATTCTGAATGTCCGTTATTTAGAGGTTAAAGATACAAAAAATTAAGTTTTGGGAGTGGGGATTGGAAAACTGTCCGTTAAATAGAGGTGTCCGCTATTCGGGAGTGTCCGTTACGGAGGTTTTACCGTACCACACTCGTCCAAAACTTACACTTGAGAACATTCCCTAATAAATCGATATTTAAATTTGACAATAACCCCTGTTTAGTTTGCATAAATAATCCGAAAACTTTATAAAGTTTTATATTTAAAAATTTTCACAAGAGAAAAACTAAGAAGTAGCACTTTCAGTAACAGAAATTTTAAAGCATAGTTTTTTTAAGTTAATCTAAATTAATTGTTTCGTTAAAATATATTTAATAAGGAACAGAAATGAAAAATTAAAGACATTTTTGCATGAAGTTTTACCGATTGAATTCATTTGAAAATAGAAAATTTCAAGAATGATGGTCTTATAAATATTTAGGTTTTGATTATCATGTATAGTATTGGCGAAATTAAGAAAGAATTGTCTCGGGTTCACAAAAATCTAAATAGTTATAATGAAATGCATATAGTTAAAAACTTTTATCACTTTTTGAAATATAGTATAATGAATAATTGGTCTTATTATAACAATTACTGTATTATTTCTTTATTACTATTTTTTATTACTACATTTCATTGCTAGTTCATGAAAATGTGTTAGTTTCACATTTTATATTTTTTAAATGATTAGTACTAAAATTACTATTATTATTATCTAATGTTTCTTTTCGCATGTATTTCAGTTTGAGCCAACTATTACGACATGGGGAGATAATGGTGTTGGATGTAGCGGAAAAGTACTGATTGAAAATTTATAGCACACTTTACTTACCCAGAAGCTAGTGAGGAGAAAAGTGAAGACCTGAGGAAAGAACCGGGCCTGAGACATGCAGCAGGATCCTTCAAGAGAGATGAGGAATCTCCACTAAAGGAGCCCATAGGAGACCTAGACGAGGCAAGGAGTAGCGAAGGAAAATCACCGAGAGCTTCTGAGGAATTACCCAGTAACACAGAGGAATCAGCAGAAGAAGTGGAAGACGTCTTTGACAGCAACGCCATGGAACTCTGTGGAAAAATAAAAATCAGATTTTGTAAACACCAGCAAATAAATATATATGAATAATAAATCAAAAATGAGTAAATAAATGATAATAATATAAATAAATCGGAAAACCATAAATATCATGAATACATAGAAATGACTTCTCGTAAACTTAAAGATCGTATCAAAGAGCTTTTGAGAGATTTAAAGTACAATCGACTAACAACAACCCTCTCAAGACTCAACCAGAAGCAAAATATTTTTAAGCTTTTTTTTTTGTTCATAAAGTACCTGAAGTTGATAATTTTTATTGCGCATTTTAACTTTTTCGGTTTTGATTAAAGTTCTTTTATATGAGGATAATTTCTGTTTTGAAATCGGTTAGAACCGGTTCTGAAAATGTGAAAATGGAACTTTATGCATCCTGTGCATAAGTATGAACATTTACTCAGTGGTCGGAAGTATTGCGCTACATGAGACAAACATAGTAATCCCTATTTTTACGTAGTGAAGAATGCTAAGTTTTAAAAAAATGTGGTGCAGTGACTAATGTTATGCAAAATAACAGTAAATAAATTAATAAATAAGATCGTATCAAAGACCATTTGAGAGATTTAAAGTACAATCGACCAGCAACAATCCTGTCAAGACTCAACAAGAAACAAAATACAGAAGTTGATTTCGAAGATTCAAAAATTACATGCCCCTTGAAGAATTACCGTGGAATAATCAATAATATCAATAGAAATTATTACTAAAGAAAATATTGTTTGTAATGACGTTTCATCCTACAACATATCCAGAATTTGGATCAGTTTACTTAAAGATATATAAAACAAGTAATAAGGTGGTCTGCTGTAATAACGCCAGGCGGGGTAATAACACCAAGTGTTAATATTATGCATAATTAAGAAATAATCTGGTAAATGACATCCATGTGCTCTGCGCAGAAGGGTTTTGAGTCATATAAATCGCAAAAAAAAAACAGCTTCGAGTTCATTTGTTTCCTTTTTAGGTCTTGTTGTTTTTACAAGCAACTAAAATTAACGCATGATATAAAATTTGCGAGATACGTTTTGTGATGTGAAAACTATTTTTTTTTTTTTTTTTTTTTTTTTTTTTTTTTTTTTTTTTTTATCCGGCAATACTTTGTTAATTACGTAAATTTGTAGTACATTTCATGGACTTTCAAAATGTTGTTGAAGATTTTGGATATCTTCTCGATATAATTTGTAATTTAAAATATACAACGCAATAACTATAACGGGGTAAGGTAATAACGCCAATCCTTGGCATTAATACCCCGGTTGATTCCCTACAGTGGCCGAGCTACATCCTAAATACTGATTCAAATAAACACAGTTAAAACTGTGCAATGTTTCTAATAATTCTATTTAAGCGGTCCTTTTTAAGCAAAAAGAAGCTCACGATCTGATATTTTTTTGCCTCATCCTACCCCCCCCCCCCCCACACACACACACACACCACACCTTTATTTTTCTTACACTTTCACAAAAAATTGAACATTTTCAATAGCTTAGAATGCAATTTGTCAATTTCTAAGTTTGTAGAGTTTGTATTTTTAGAATTGGGCAATATACATGCAATTATTCCATCTTATTTCATAGTTTTGTTTGCATGGCGTTATTACCCATATAGGTGGGTAATAACGCCAAATAGCATTGGTCAAGAAATCACGCCATTACATTTTATGAATACTTATCTGTTAAATTATTTTTTTTATATAGATAGTCAATCATATATTTGTTTGAAAAATACAATCTAAAACTGAAAATCGGTACAACCTTAACGTGGCGTTATTACCCCAGGGTACCTTATTCCACTTTTCACAATATCTATATTATTTTTTCCCAGTGTTTTTCGGATCTAAAAATTGACTTTTACTTTCACTCCCTTTTGACACCAATTACGTGACATTTGAAAATTAAGATGTTAGTATCTGTATTTTTATATTTTTTTTTTACGGGATCTGTGTTTACAATTGAAAGTACTGGCAATTACAGTAATTTAACATCCTTTTAAATATTTTTTGCGTTCTTTTAAAGTAATTTACACATAGCAATTTTAAGTTTATCCAGTAAAAGATATATTCTAAAACAAAATACATATTCCTAAAGAATAACAAATCACTAATTTGAAAAAGAAATAAACAAGACTCTATGGCAAACACAAAACCCTATTGCAAATCACATAAAACATAATGCAGGGTTTGATCTTTATAAAGTAACCGCGCATATAAAGAGACTGTTAGATGTACCAACCCCAAAACTTTCTTTTATCTCACACAACTTAATATTTCAAAAAGTAGTTACAAATGTTAATGCTTCATTATTATTATAGTTCAATGCCTTTCCATTTTTGACTTTCATTTTAAATTTCTGCTTCAGTTAATTAATCGGAGTAAAAAAATATATATATTAATGCTTATCATGACATTTCCTAAAATCAATCGTTTTTAGCTGCGTTCGTAATTAAGTAAATACGTAGCACTTATAGTTATCGTTCAGTCCGTCCGTCCGCATATAATAACCCAAAAACTACCCAACCAAATCGTTTGAAATTTAAAATACATAATTATTACAAAATTTTGTCGAGTCATTTCAAACTTCATAAAAATCGGACGCATAGTTCAGTTACAGGGGCTATCAAAAGTATTTCGTTACATTACGGTGAAACGGGAAAAATGCTTCAAATGCATTTTAATGGTGTTACACTCATTCGAACATAATAAAATTGATATGCATCTATTAAGTATACATACTATAATATACATTTTGCATAATCTGTGGTGCAAAGAACATTTGTTATTGATTTACGAGGCCACACAAAAGTATTCCATTACATTATGTTATAATGAGAACATTGCTTGGTGCGCATTTTAATTGTAATTAACTATTTACAATTTTATGAGATTGATATATGAGAGTGATATTTTTAAAACTTCGTTATTCTACGAACGCATCTCATTTGCTACGCTTCACGTGCAATTTCCAACTTGTTTGTCATTTTGTTGTGTATCAGCTATTTGCGAATAGCTCGCATAGACATAGAAGTATGCGACGTTTCCGTCGGTCGCTTCACGAATCACCTACGTATAATAAAATTACGAAAAATCGAGAAAATTATACAGAATTTTTTGGCCATAGCTATAAATATGCACAAAAAATTTAGTTTAATCTTTTCAAGGGCAGGGTACTTCTATTCGTAAAATACAGAAATGAGTGGGTGACACCAGAATTTAAAAACAAATCCATATTTAAAGCTTTTGTTCCCATATCAAATGAAAGTAAAATTTTCGTTCAAATATCCTGGCATTAAGGAATAAAACTTAGGTGGTCTAAACATGAACCACCACCCTTGAAGGGATAATAATCTGCTGGGTCAGCCGGAAAATTCTACGGTATACGTCTGTTGAAATAATGTTAAAATGATTGCATGACATCGGAAATTATGAACGAATTTATTAGAAAATAATTAAAAGTTTTTCTATGCCTACATTATTAAAATAAACTTTTATGCCGAAAATTCCAGTGAAAATGTGGCATTTGCGAACTTAAACTTTATCAAAAACCCAAAAGATTTTCCAGATGACTTAGTGCATAATTTTATACACGTTTTGTTGTTGGTACAAGAATGAAAATGTCGCGAAAATTGCCACTATAACCTATCGCTCTTTTTCGAGCGATCCAAATTAATCCAAATTGAAGGAAGACCTGCTTGCCATAGCCAAAAATATGCAAAAAAAGTTGATTTAATTACACTTCTTAATGGTACAATGGCTAAACACAAACACACAGATATATGGACACATGGACAGACAGAAATTTTGTATAGTCATGTTTCAGAGGATTTCTGACCTTTAAAATGTGTAAATACACCAAAAAAAAAAAAAAAAAAAAAAAAAAAAAAAAATCGATCACAATGCTTTCTTATATTGAATATAGAAGAAAATGACAATTAAAAACTAGCCATTTAAAGAGCTTAAAAAGAAAATAAAAGCAAAATATAGCAACGAATTCAAAAACTAATCTTTATATGAACGAAGATTTTATTTGCCTTGATTTAGGAATTTCAGTGTTTGAAATTTCCGAGAAAATTCAAATAATTTCGAAATAATTTCAAATTAATTGCTCGTTAAATTGCTACTTAATGGTTACAAATAATAATAATAATAATAATAATAATAATAATAATAATAATAATAATAATAATAATAATAATAATAATAATAATAATAATAATAATAATAATAATAATAATAATAATAACCACAGAATGAATAATAATGCAACCAGAGGTGCCATCCCCCCCAACCCCAATGACGCTCCAATGAATCTCCCCAAAATATCTTCACACTTTAACATTGACCCCCCCCCCCCTAACAGAATATCAATTGTAAAATATATTCTACTAATAATCTACTGCACCTTCAAAAGATAGCGAGTTGAGCATAGCAGAATGGGTTCTTAAAGCCCTTATCTAGAATTTAAAGAAAGAAAACACAGAACATTTCTGGAAATTAAATGTTGAAAAAAATTAAAAGTAATATTTAAAAAATCAAGAATTTTTTTTAATAGTAAGAAAAAGGAAATATTAAGAATTTAACCCTCCCCCCAAATGTACTTTCTTTAAAATTCCCCCCCCCCCAAAACTAAATTTTATGACGCATCTTGCGTCATCAAACCCCTCTCTAGGCACCCCTGAATGCAACTACTGCGCACTTGCAAACGAATCTGTATTGATGCAAATTTTATATTAGATTTTCTATCTAACTTTTTTAATGCAAATACTAATAAAAACTTCATTAAATTCTTATTTAAAATGTAAGAAAAACATATTTACTTTGATTATATCATTTGTCTATATCGCAATTGAACAAGTTTTTCCTTTTAAGATCGACTATATTAGAAGTCTCTGCGGAAAAACTATAGTTTGGAAAGCTATCAAAATGCGTGAAAAACAATTGTGAATTCAGCTGATACTTTTTTAAAGATATTATCCAAACTCACTGAATTCGAAATGGTCCTTCGACACTTAAAATGCGAGATAAAAAGCACTGAATGAATTTCTAAATATAATTCTTAAAGCTGTTAAATAGAGTCTAAATGCTTACTAGCTATAATAAATAAAACAAAATTTTTCTGCTTTATCATTTTCTTTCTTTATAAAACTTTATATTGTAATTTACCATAAAATGTATTTAAAATGTATATCTTAATGCAAAACATATTTATTATTATCTTTTTTGACATCAAAATTCACAGTATTAAAATAAAATACACTTTTGTGCATTACAATGACATTTATTTTTTAAAAAAATTATACTGCAGATTTCATTAATAAGTTTTCAAAACATGCATCTTATAATTTTTTTTATTAGATTGATAAAACACCGACTAATACATTTTTAATATCGATGAAGAATTATACATTACATAGCTAAATAATGGACATAACAAGAAAACTCTTTGTAGATCATTAAATTGAAAAAAATAAAATAAAATAAAATAAAGTGATTTTATCCAAAGTAATTTCAAACAACTTTTTTGGCTTGAAAATCAAAACATTTTTTTATTTAGTTAAAATAAGTTCTAACTTTCAAAGTGGGAATACTCAACAGACTACATTTAATATGTACGGCGTTTAATGAATGATATTTATTTCTTATTAAGATAAAATATAAAATTTAAAAACGGAATATTTACTTTCTAAAAAAAAAGTCTTATTCAAATTTTTACATCCGTGAAACAGATTATTATTTAACTAAATTCGCAGTACTCATCACTTAAACTAGTTTTTAATTTTTTTAATGCTTAAAAATTTTTAACAACATTTTCTCTCACAATTTAAGTAAACATATCTTTAATTAAAATCGTAAATGTCTTCACATTGTTAAGAGCATTTATTTTTTAATACAAATATTTTTCTCTATTACACCTTTCATTTGTCCGAAGAAGCTATAAAATATCAAACACATTTTAAAAGAATATTTGCTTTTACTTCATTTTGATTATTTTTTATGGGTCTTTTATTTATTAATATTTATTTTTAACGAATTTCATTTCGTAAATAATCAACTCATTTTTTTACTTAACTGCACAATTCAAACCCTTTAAACTCTTTAAACACTGCTATTTGAAGTAAAAACCTTTTTACAAACACTTCGTTATAATGAAGAATTTGAAGAGCGTTAAAATCCATTCGAGTATGTAACAAAAACTATTTATTCTTTTGCGCACATTCTTGTTTGTAATAAAATGTTTGTTCTTTTTTTCTGGTAACGTATTTTCTCTTTTACGAACATGGCTTTTGTTTGATTATCGCTGAAAAATTCTTACATTTTCATTACATTTTGTCAAAGATGTGAGTATTTTTGAAAGCATTGAAATATTTTTTTCTTGTTATTTTAAAATAATAATAACAAAAAAAAATACTTGTAAACGCTTAAAATAATGAATAGCAAACGACATTTATGAACGTTTCTTTAAAAAACTGAATATATTTATAAATTTGCACAAAAACAAAAACGTACAGCATAATCGGTGTTTTCAAAACTACTTTATTATATGGAGGCATATTTTAAAAATGCCATTTAAAACAATAGATGAAGTGTAATGCATTGAATAACTTCGTAAAATTTTTAAGATGCTGTATTTACAAACAAAGTAAATATGCTTTCACTTAAAGAAAAGCCTATTGTTTAATTACATCGTCAAAATTCATTAAACAAACAGCTCATTCTGAAGACATTATGTTTGCTTTTGTATTTATCATATTCAATTAACTTTTTTATGGGGTTCTACACAGATTAACAAAATCACGTAAAACTGCATGAATAATGCAGTTTTTCAGAAATTAATTTTGGCTTGATAATTACACCTTATTTACCTTTTTTCACTAAATTTTTACGCTCAAGACGAAACGTGTAGAAATAGAAAATTATTCAGCCTTTATGTTTTTTATCCCCAAAACAAATTTGTTTCACTTTTTTGCTTCTTATAGTGCTTAAAATGTTCAAATATACGGCTTATCTTTGTTAAATGATATATATAAAAGCGTTAAATGACTGCATTGAATGAAAAATATAAGAATCGGTTTTGGTACTTTTTTTTATTAAATGATGACAAAAAAATAGAATTTAAATAAAATTTCAGTCTTTAAATAAAATTGCACTTTTTTAAATAGTTTCAATATTGTTTTTAATAAGTAAAAATGAAATGTTTGCTTTTATATTGAATAATAATAACAATGAATCTTATAAAAATATTGATGAAGATGCAAAATAAACGGAGTTTTAGAAAGAGAAATTAAAAATACCGGTGAGATTTATATATGTAAGAAATAAACCTCATGAGCATTTTCAATAAATATATATCAATATTTCAAGACATTAATTCTTCCTTCTTTTGCTTTTAAAATATTTTTACATTATTTTAAAAATAGGGTGTACTTGTATTTAAGTTTCCTAGATATTAATTATTAAAATGATTGATATTCGATGAATAGAATACTTTTCAAAAACAATTGAAACTGCCCCAAAAGTATAGTTAAAAGCACAGTAAATCACAAAACTTGTGCTTTTTTTTTTTTTTTTAATGATGATAAAAAGTAAAATTAAGATCAAATTTCACTAACTCAAAACATATATTTTAAGCAGTTTTAATAGAGTATTTAGTTTATAAAAATGAAATGTTTGTCTTTATATTCGATCGAGATAAGTATAAAGATTGAAGGAGACAATATAAACGAGTATCATAAAGACAAAACGATTATACTTATGATTACTCATACTTGTAAAAAGTAAAATTCATAAACGTTTTCAATAAATATATATATACCAATATCTTAAGAAATTAATTCTTCGTTCTTGTCAGTTTTAAATTTGTTTAATTTATTTTACTTTTTTGAAAAGGGAACAATTTAGGTTATATTTAATTTTTTTAATATTTGTTATATTTAAATTTCTTAGATGTGAATTACAAAAAATGTTAGATATTCGTAAAAGAGAATACTTTAAAAAAATAGAGACTAGCACCTACAGCATTGTATCATCAATCACAAATCTTAACTATTTTGTTTCTTATATGTATTCTGTATATCTTTCTGTGTTTTCGAAAAAATTATAACAATACTATATCACATGCTAAAAAATATTTCTTTCAAAGAATTTGGATGTAATGAACCATTGGTTATAGAGGACATATTGCTAGGTCTGCAGACGGTTCACTATAGCGGGGTTCTAATGTATTGCCAATACAATCAATCACAATTCTTAACTATTTCACTACAAACTATTAACTATTGTGTTATTATAATCTCTTGGTAAGACCGAGATATTAGAATAAATTGATACCAATATCGTAAAACATCAATTCTTCCGTCTCTAGATTTAAATTTGTTTACTTTATTTTTTAGCTATTATTATTATTTTTACAAATATTTCTAAAAATTATAAATATTTGTAAAAGATAATGTTTTTTTTTTTTTTTTTTTTTTTTTTTTTTTTTTTTTTTTTTTTTTTTGAGATATGCACAAACAGCATTGTTACGAATACAATCAATTCCAATTTTTAACTATTTCGATACTTTTTTAAATGATAATAAACGTAAATTCTCAATCTCTCATTAAAACTGGAGTTTAACATTATTAATATTGTTTCATATGAATAAAAATGTGTTTTTAGCATTCACATTCAATAATAATAAAAACGACTCATAAAAGATTGATAGAGACATAAAATAAACGGAGTATTGTAAAGATAGATTAAATATGTTTATGGTGACTTGTATTTGAAAAAGTACATTTCATTAGCATTTTCAGTAAATATATGTCGATATTTCAACACATTAACACTTCCCCCTGTTTAACTTCGAATCTGCTTACTTTATTTATTTTTTAAGTTACTTTCATTTAAATTTATCGTATGTTAATTACAAAAAGGGCTACATATTCATAAATTAGATTCTTAAAAAAAAAGTATATAGACAGTATTCAAGTGAATTTTTAAATCAATATAGTGTAACTCTACTTGCAAAAAAAAAAAAAAAAAAAAAAACTATCATTTTTATTTTGTTTAAACATAATAATAATAATAATGTTACGAGAATAATTTTTCATGTTAATAAATTGCAATCCAAAGAAGAAAAAAAAACCTTTATAAAATGATAAATTCTTCCTACTATAATATTAGTTACTCTTCTTTCTCCTTAAGTATGGAAAAAGCAAGATATCCTTTAAGTAATTTTTTTCTGTTAAATTAAGTTAAAACGATATGTTGGCAAACAGAAAAAACTATTTAATAAATAATATTCTGGCGATATATATTGGTATAATTTCATTTGCATGTAAAGATCTTCGATTCATTTCTGCACAAATATGAAAAAAAAGAAAAGAAAAGAAAGAAATGAATGAAAGTAAATGTATTATAATTTCTCCTGAAATTTAAATCACTTTTACTTTTAATTTTACACAAGTCAGACATAAAAAGCAAATAAAGGAAGGAACTGTTGTATTTAAAAAAACAGTCGGCAAAAGAGTGAAAAGATATCCGCTTCCTGTAAAATTAGTTTTCCTATAATTTTAGGTAATGTTGGTCATTAATAATAAATTAGTTTTCTCTTATCTTTTTTTTATTATTTCATGTAAGACATACGTAGACATAAAAAGTAAATAAAAAAAAACTATTCATTAAAAAATCAAAAAAGGAAAATATGTTTTTCCTATAAAATTAGTTTTCCATTATTTTACGTAATCTCGGTTGTTCATTAGTTTTCTTTTAATTTTTTACACAAGTTAGAAATAAAAAATAATGTAAAGTAAAAAAAAAATGTAATTTAACAAATTATAACGACTATTTGGGAAATGATATTTTCAAAGACTCAAATTTGAAAGACGTATAAATAAATTCTTTATTTAAATTAAAAATAATAAGAAACATCATTTTTGAGATGATTATAACAAGTCATATATTACGTACGCCGTACATTAAACAATAATATCCCTAGACCAATGATTAAAAAAAACCAGTAGATTAAAGATAGACAACTTTAACTGTTTAAAATGTGCACTTTTATTTGATGGAGCTAATCTGACTGATTTCTGAACGCCTCCTATTACGTACGACATGGATTAAACATTAATATTCCTGGACCCATCACAAACAAATTTTAAATTAAATTTCAGTTTTACAATTTACGGAACTGCAAATTTTTCAACTTCTAAATATCGCGCACTTTAAAGTTTTATACCGATGCGTCGAGAAAAAAAAATGCACTTTTAATAAAATTTGTTTGAAATCTCTATCAGAATTCGTTTTTAAATTAATATATTTTTTAAGTTTTTATTACTCTTTTTGTCATCTTGGCAACAGAAGTATTCCGTTTTTGGACATTAAACTTGTACCAATCAGAAAACAAATGAAATAAAAAACAGAAGTATTCCATTTTCGGACATTAAACTTGGACCAATCAGGAAACGAATAAAATAAAATAAGTTGAGTAATTCAACCAATAAAAAGATTCAGATATACTTTAGATTTCCCAAATCTCTACCAAGCATAACAACTATTTTTTCCAAGTAGTTAATAATCTGTAAAACAAAAAGTAAAGAAAGAAAACAAATGCCACTTCAAAAAAAGAAAGTAAGAGAGGAAAAATAGCTTTTTTTCTGTAAAATCAGCTTTCCATCATTTTACAAAACTGGCGGTCTTTGAATCTTTTAACAGGAAATTCCAAAATCCTTAAGGGGGCTCAGGGGTTGAAAACTTATCAAAAAATCGATTTTTTTATGATCTAATTTGATTATTGATTTAATTCTTAACTCAATGCAAAAAACCGCATAAAAATATTTGCATTTTTAACGGAGTTATAAGCATTTATGTATCAACACTTTCATAGCCGCATCCATATAATTTCATTTAAGTCGCGTTTTCTGAAAACTTGATTTTTGATGACTAACACCAAGATTTAAAAAAAAAAAAAAAAACTATTTCATGGAATGGCTTAATTTTTTTGCATGCATATAACATCATTATCTAGATTATGAATTAATATATTTTAGATAGTTTAATATTTTGAGTATTTTTAATGGAAAAAAAGTTGTATTTTTTAGGGGTTTTTTAATTTTCAACTTTGAGAGATTTTTTAATACTGTTTTTATTAAGTGATAGTTATATCCTTAATTCATAATCTAGATTATGATGTTATATGGAAAAAAAAAAAAAAAGCCATTCTATCAAATAATTTTTTTTTTTTTTTTTTTTTTTTTTTTTTTTTTTTTATCTTGATGTTAGTCGTCAAAAATCAAGTTTTGAGAAAACACGACTTAAAGTTGAAATTATATGGATGCGGCTATGTAAGTATTGATACATAAATTCTTATAACTCCTTTAAAAATGCTAATATTTTTATGCGTTTTTTTGCATTGAGTTAAAAATTAATTGAATAATCAAACTAGATTATAAAAAAATCGATTTTTTGAAAAGTTTTCAACCCCTGATCCCCCTTAAACTGAGATGAATTTAGGCCTCTCAAGAAATCATTGCTGCCTTATTGTACGCTGGTATAATCTTTAGGCTATCCTTGGGATAATTTTAGACTTTTAAGGATGATTCTTAGGCAATACAAAATAAATTTTAAATGAATATTTATTTGTACCACTGAAAATGGTCCGGTGTAGATTGATTGGGACTACTTTAAAATTGTATTCAAAGATTAGATTGCTGACATAAACTTTAACAAGTTCTATATCAAAATTTATGTAAATTAAGTAAATGAAATTTGTTGAATTGGCTTCTGTTTCTAGTTCAGATGAATAACTGGCTACTTTATTTTATTTTATTTCGAGTTAGTTTATTTTTTCAGATTTTGTGCTTTATCATAAGAACTGTCTCATAATGTGCCACATAATTAATGTTTAAAATATATTTTTTTAGCTATTTCTACGTTTTTATAAAATATTATAAAAAATAATTTCAAGCATGTAATCCCCGTCCCTCTTGCAATAAAATGCACTATTTGAAGAACGTAATGCAGTTAAATGGGTATTGATTATTTCCACTTATAAACATCTTCTTTGCTATTTGTATGACACAAAAATCCAGTTTCTTATAATTACTCTTTGCATTTCTAAGAATTACCCCAATTGACGCGATAATATTTAAACACGTTTTTATTTATTTTATTTTTATTTACTGACAAAAACATTAAATAGATATGCTGAATACATAATTTTTATTTTATATTAATAATATTTTTTAAACTTTTTTTTTAAACAAAAATTATATTTTTGTTTAAAAATTAACTCGGTTACCCCTATTTCTTTTTCCTTCTCTCTTTTTACCCAAAATAATTCCCATATAAATAAAATTATACTTTGTTGTTGTTTAGTTAATGGTTTTTTTTTTTTTTTTTTTTTTTTTTTTTTTTTTTTTTTTTTTTTATTACGTTCATTTTATTTTTTCATCAAACGATTAATATTCATTCATGTATATTAATCGTTTAGTAAGAACAAAATACATTTATCTATATTTTATTGTATAACATATAACATATATAGTTTTTTTATTACTAAAACAAATAAGCATTCAGTAAAATTGCCTATAAGGGATAAAAACCTGTTTCCTTTTCCTAGTATAACCAATTATAAATAATTAAGAAAATTCTATATTACAGTCTGATCTGTAAAATTATTTTTGTTTTTGCTTGCGTGCATATGCAGAAAAAAAACAGAGGGAGAAAATGGGTTTTTTTTATTCGAAAAGTTTTCTAGTGCTTCTCTAGTTTTTCGAAAATTATAAAAGATGCATTGGGGGAAAAAATTTAAAATACAGCTTTTTTTGTTGTTGTTATTTATTTTTTGAATTTTTTTTTATTTGTTAATATATAAATATAACAGATTTTATTTTATATGTTGGTGATAATCTTTTAAAAATAGCAAGTTTTATAAGTTATTTCTTTATTGCATTGCATGTAATGTATTTCGTTTTATAATTACTAAAACTGATTTGGTATAATGTAAAAAAACCTGTTTCATTTTCCTAGCATAACTAATTTTAAATGATGAAAAAGTTCTACATTATAGCAGAAGTATTAGTTTTGCATAGTCACAATGAACTTTAAAACAAGTTTCGTCTTTACTTTCATTCATATACAGAAAAAAAAAATGAAAAACCCTTTATTCAAAAAGTTTCCAACTCCTGCGCTAACTTTTCTTCACTTATAAGACATGGGATACGGGAAAAAATAGAAAAAATAGTGTGCTACTCTTTTTTCTGTAAGACTTGCAAACAAAAGTGTTAAGAAGCAATACGGGTGACATCTTCTACCATTTTTTTGATAATTTTTCCCGTGTATATTATGAGATAAAGACTTTGTCCTAATGTGCCCCTTTCTTCCTCATTTATTCTTTTAATTACTAAACACGGATATGTTTAGGAAAATTTTAGGTCCATGAAAGGACCCTTCACAAAATAATTTACCTTAAAACAGGACTTTTCACAATTTTTTTTTCTTCAAACAGGACCCTTCACAAAACATTTTATCCCAAAACAGGACCCTTCATAAAATTACTTATCTCTTAAACAAACCTTTCACAGAATTTTTTCACCTTCAAATTGAACTTTTCTCAAATTAAATCATTTAGTAATAAAATCTGGCTTGTAAATATACAGTTGAACTCACCAAACAGCATACCACTTAGCTTTTTTATATGAAAAATAGAAACTGAAGACATCGATAATTTAAAATTCACATAATTCTGACTAGAATTTTCACGATATAAGAAACAAATTCACAATTTCACAAAAACAGCACCCTGTCATAAATGTCTGAACAGACACCCCTGCTAAAATATATAAACATTCCACTAAAATTACCTTTATAGAAGGCAAAAACCTGCTTCATTTTTCTAGCATAACCAATTTTAAATTATAAAAGAAATTCTATTATATCGTACCAATATTAAGTTTTGCGCAATCACTCTAAACTTTAAAAATAGTTTTGCTTTTACTTTCATACATAAGTATTAAAAAAAAAATAGAAAAAAGGAAGTTCCGATTTTTCAAACGTTTCCTGCCACTGTATTAGATTTTTTCTTCACTTATAAAAAGAGATTAAGGGAAAAGTAGAAATGAACTGTTTTTTTTTCTCTTTTGTTAATCTATAAATACAACAGGTTTTATTTAATATACTGATGATAATCTTTAAAAAAAAACATTAATAATTTATTTCTTTATTATATAACATATATAGCTTTTAAAAAAATACCTAAACAAATAAAGATTCCACTAAAATTTCCTTGGTATGTTGGAAAAAAAATTACTTACTGTTTCTTTTTATTTATTTATTTTCATTATTTATTTATTTATTTATTTCTAGTTTAACAAATGTTAAATGATAAATATTTATATTATAGCAGAAATATTCTTTTTCACATAATCATCCTGACCTGTAAAACTAGTTTTACCTTTACTTTCGTGCACATGCAGAAAAAGAGAGAAAAGAGAGATCACATGATTCACAAAATTTCTGCTCCTGCATTTGTTTTCCCAGATTTATAAAAAATAAATAAATAAAAATAGAAAAATACTACTTTTTTTTAAATATATAGATTTAACAGATTTATTTTATATGTTGATAGAAATCTTTAAAAAAAAACTTTATTTTTTTTTTTTTAATACATAACTTATAATTTTAAAAAATGCTTAAATAAATAAAAACTCCACTAATATTACCTTCGTATTTTGGAGAAAAAAAATCTTCATGTTTTTAGCATAGCCAATTTTAAACCATATAAATTAATATTATGGCAGAAATACCATGTTTTACATAATCATCCTAGTTTTCTAGATAGATAATATTAATCAAAACTAGTTATTATTATGAATCAAAACTAGTTTTGCCTTTACTTTCGCGCATGTACAGTGAAAAAAGTAGAGAAAAGGAAGATCTCATTATTCACAAAAGTTGTTTTATTTATTTTTTTTATTCGTTATTACATAAATTTAACAGATCTTATTTGATATGTTGATAATAATCTCTAAAAAGTATATTTCTTTATCACATAGCCTATAATTTTTTTAAATGCTTAAATAAATATAAACTCCACTAAAATTGCCTTGGTATTTTGGGAGGAAAACCTGCGTTTTTTTTTTTTTTTTTTTTTTTTTTTTTTTTTAACATAACCAATTTTAAATGATAAAATTTAATATTAAGGCAGAAATACTATGTTTTACATAATTATCCTTTCCTGTAAAACTAGTTTGGCTTTACTTTCGTTCATGCAGTAAAAAATAGAGAAAAGGAAAATTCCATTATTTAAAAAGTTCCTTGCTACTACGCATGTTTTTCCAAAATTATAAAAAATGAATAAGGAAAAAATAGAAAAATACTGCTTTTTTGTTTTTGTTTTGATTTGATTTTATTTATTTTTTGTTAATATATAAATTTAACAGATTTTATTTGATATGTTGATAAAAATATTTTTAAAAAAATCTTTATTTTTATTACATAACTTATAATTTTTTTAAATACTTGAATAAATAAAAACTCCATTAAAATTACTTTGGTATTTTGGGGGAAAAAAACCTGCTTCTTTCTTTAGCTTAACCAATTTTAAATGATAAAAATTAATATTATGGCAGAACTACCATGTTTTACATAACAATCCCTTCCTGTAAAACTAGTTCTACCTTTACTTTCGTGCATATGCAGAAAAAGAGAGAAAAGGAAGATCCCATTATTAATAAAATTTCTGCTCCTACACTTGTTTTTCCAAAATTATAAAAGATGAATAAGGACAAAAAATAGAAAAATACTGCCTTTTTGTCGCTGCTATATTTTATTTTTTTTTATTTGTTAATGTATAAATTTAACAGATTTTATTTGGTATGTTGATAAGAATTTTTCTTTTTAATATTTCTTTTATCACACAATATATATATATATATTTTAAATACTTAAATAAATAAAAACTAAACTAAAATTGACTTGATATTTTGGGAAAAAAACCCGCTTCATTTTTTTAGCTTAATCAATCTTAAATGATTAATATATATATTAGCAGAAATATTACGTTTTACATAATCATCCTGACCTGTAAAACTAATAGTTTTGTCTTTATTCCACACATATGCAGAAAAAGGAGAGAAAAGAAAGAAATCTTTATTCAACAAATTTCCTGCTCCCGCACTGATTTTCTCTCATTTATAAGACACAGATAGTGAAAAAAATAAAAATTATTATTATTATTATTATTTGGTTACTTACTTATATTTATAACAGGTTTTATATAACATATATCGCATTTAAAAAAATACTAAAACATATAAACGTTTCACTAAAATTATCTAAAAACATGTTTCACTTTCTGCAGCATAACGTTTTTTAAATGATGAAAAATGTTACATTATAGTACAAATAATATGTCATAATAACCCTGGCCTGTAATGTATTTTTATTTAAATTTCATGCATATGCAATTTTTTGTTATTTTTTTTATTTTTTCAAGTTTCCTTCTTTTCAATAGCTTTATATATATTATATATATATATATATATATATATATATATATATATATATATATATATATATATATATATATATAACATGGATAAGGAAAAAAATAGAAGTTTACTTTATTGTGTTCGTCTGTTAGTACATAAACATCACACTTTTTATTTATTATATTGACGATAATCTTAAATAAAACAACATTAATAAGTTAATATTTAATTATTGAAACATTACAAATAATTTTAGTTAGAAAAAATAATTTATCTAATTTTATTAGCATAATTGTTATTTTTTAAACTACTAGTTAACTACTAGTTAACTACTAGTTAACTACTAGTTAACTAGTAATTAACTAGTACTAACTACTAGTTAATTATTAATAAACTAGTAGTTAATTTAGTTAACAAAATAACAAATGCAAACAGTTCAATTGGTTTTTAGAACTAATTGAACTATTTGCATTTGTTTGGAAAATTACTTAACTGTTTATTTTCTAGTATCCCTAAAGAGTAAATAAATCCAATTAATGATAATTAAAAATGAAATCCCATTATTTAAAAAATGATTTTATATTTATTAAAAATTTATCTTTAAACTGAGCTGTATAGATAAATTTAAAGTTTTGTCAAAAAGTATCATCTCGTATTTAAAAAAAAGAAAAAAACGTCAATTTTTTGTATAGAAGTTATTCATTATATTAAAAACAAAAAAGTAAAAAAAAAAAAAAAAAAAAAGTTTTTAATGAAAAACCGTGAAACAATAAAGAATTGTATAAATATAATTATCATTAATATTGCATAACACATAATTTATTTTTGTATTATTAAAATATATAAGCCTGCATTAATATTTCTTTCGTATAATAGAAAAAACCGCCAACCCTTCTATGTTTGGAAAAACCTGCCAATTTTTCCAAACATAAAAGATTTTAAATGATAAAAAAATGTTAGATTGTACACAAATATTATGTTTTTTATAATCACCCTGACCTGTAAAACTATTTTTGCATTTACTAAAATACACATGCGAAAAAAGACAAAAGGAATAAAGGAAGATACTACGCTTCATTCAAAAAGTTCCCCCTCTCTTGTTTCAATTTTTCCTCCACTAAGGATGAAATGGACTTTTTTTTTATTATTATTAGTATAAAAAGTTGTATTTAATATGTCGATAACAATCTTTTTAAAAAAAAATACAGCATTATAAACTTATTTTTAACTACTAGAACATACAACGCTATCTTTACAGGTAATTTTTAATCAGAAAGAAAATCAGCACGAAGATTTTAGCACATTTTTTTTCTTTAGTCTTAGTTAATCTCACAAATTGAACTATTTACATTTCTTTGGAAAATTACTTAACTGTTTACTTTCTATTATCACTAAAAAGTAAATAAATCCAATTAATGATAATTAAAAATGAACTCTTATTGTTCACAAAATTATTTTATAGTTATTAAAAATTTATCTGTAAAATGAGCTTTATTAATAAATTTAAAGTTTTGTTAAAAAGTATCACCTTGTATTTATAAAGAGAAAAAAAAAAAACGCCAATTCTTTGCCTAGAATTTATTCATTATTTTTAAAACAAAGAAGTAAAAAGAAGGTTCTTTGTTAATTATTTTAATAAAAAACTGTGAAACAATAAATAACAGTTTTAATAGAAAAAATCAAATTCAACCCAAATATTTTCAAAAACTACCGTAATGTCAAGAAACTTATTAGATTGGTTCTAAATAGATAGATTTGTTTTATGTTCTAATAAAAGTCTCTTTTAAAAATAGAAGATTTTTTTTTTTCAATTAGTAATAAAACTTTTTTTTCTTAAAAAATGCAGAGTTAGAAATAAAACAAAAAACTCAAATGAAGTTTTATTCTAATATTTAAAACAATTATTATTGATAATATCTTAAACGCAGAAAAGGAAAAACCGAAACAAAATTTTTTTGTGTGCTGTCATTAAAAAATTAAGTCTTATTTATTCTGTTTTAGAGTTTTTTAAATTACAGTAAATTATTCTGAATAGATTTTTTTGCTCTTATAATACTGTAAAATACTTTAATGGAAATTTTCTAAAGAATCAATTGCGCCATTATATATTTTTTAATCTTTTAATATCTCTAAAAATTTTAAGTTACATTTAATAAAATGTAATTAAATATATTCTATTAAATATAATTTAATATTTCACTAATTTTTATGTACACATACGCACACTTATATATACAGTAGAACCCCGATAATTCGGATTAATTGGGACCAGACCCAATCCGGATTGTCGAAAATCCGGATTATCCGGAGAATGTGAATAAATGAAATAAAATAATCTATAATATTCAAAGAAAATCACCTTTATATTGAACATAATCAATATTTACAGACAGTAAAAATGTTTACTTTGTAATTATAAAATTTGTCATATTCTACCATTTTTGAGGGCCGCATGGTCACGCATTCTCTTGATCATTCTTCCTCCTTTATTTCAATTTTCCGCAAGTGATTTGTAGAAGGTTTTGGCACGAATATAAGGAAACAGTCTCAAGAAGATTGTTTCCAAGAGTAATTGATAGATATAGGTCCTATTGATTGGTTGACAAATATCGGATCACGATCCTTATCAGTCAGTATGCCTATAAGGACTATTTTACTTTGCTTTCTTGCAATGCTCTGAGTAAAACTTCATTAAGCAGTGAGCTTAAGATGACATTTCCAAATGGATTAAATAGAAAAGTGTGAAAATTGGAATTGGCAAAGCTTAAATGATGTATAGTTGCTCCTTTCATAGATAACATTAAAGAGTTTAAATAAGAAAGCTTGAGGTATTCTTCCGAAAAAATTTCAGAAAATACTTATTTATTCAGAATATGAGGTCGAAATAAATTTATGTTATGGAAATTTGCCGATCACTTCACAAACCTGAAAAAAAAAATTCCACCAAATCGATCCGGATTAACGGGGTCCGGATTTGCGGGGATCTACTGTATATACATATGTTTGTTTATATATTCAACAATTTATAGTATAATAACAAAATATGATGTACAAAAAAATATTTCATTTACATAATTTTTTGACTTTTTGAAAAATATATTATGTATTGACTAATCAGGGTTATCTATGCCATGTTTTTTATTTGTTATTTTTAGAATTTTTAAATATTTCCCCCCTTAAAATATAATACATAAATGAAAATGAATAATATCTGCAATACAGATTTAACTTCGACTTTTCACGTATATTTAAACAAGTACGATGCTGTTCAGCTTTTACAGTAGAATTCAACTTTTTGTAATTTAAGAATTCGTGTCATAATATTTTCTGTTTTATTTTATTGTACTATATTGTACCTATTTTAAATTAAACAATACAAAAATTTTAAACGAAATATCATTATGAAAAAACAAAACACGCATTGCGTATATAAAGTCTGTAATTTTGTTTATTACAATATTTCCATTTTCACTTTTTTTTTTTTTTTTTTACTTCATTATTTGTCTCAAAAGTGTTCAAAAACTAATTTTTTATGGACAAACTTAAATGCAATTATGTAAAAATCCATTGTATTAGCATTTATAGTAATAACAAAAAGTATGAAATCAATATTTTGCAAATACAAATTGCTACAATTTGTACTTCTTTTTCAAATTATCGGTAAATTATAAGAAAGAATTAATTGAATTGTCGGGTTTGCATTTTTTCGAAAAATCATTACTTTTTCTTTCTAATTGTGAAAAAAAAATCCATTTTGGGATGATTGTATTTAAATATTCGAACATCTTAAAGGAAGTTGATCAATAATATCTGGCAATAACTTCTGAAATCGTAGCCGCTAATTAAATTTTAAGCGGTTTTTCATCTCATGTCTGTATTTTGCTTTTCTTTATCTTTCTTCTTTTCTTCGATTTTCAATTATTTATTTATTTTCATTTATGTGCAATGAAACAAATGTTCTACAGCTAAAAAATAATGCTTCAAATATATTTTTTTAACAGTTCTTCAGAGAGAGGGGATTTTAAACTCATCCAAGCTGTAAGGAAAAAAAGACTACTTCTTTGTCTCGAAAAATTTAATGCAGTGGACTCCCTCAAATCCGCACAACATTCCATATGTAAACAATAAAACTTTGAGTTCAGATGTAAAAACAAAATTACAGATTTATTTTATTTATTTTTATTTTTATTTATTTATTTATTTATTTATTTATTTTATTTTATTGTTATTGCGTTTTAATATGATATGACTGAACTCGTGGTTTTTCATGAAGAAAATATAAAGTTTTTTCTGCAAAAAATCAAGATATTGCTCATATCACTGATAATTGCAATATTTTTAATAAATATATTTATGTATTAATCAAAAGTTTTTTTGGTGATTAATTTTTGCTAAATCTGAAATAAAACTTTATTATTTTAGTGTGATTCTACTGGTAACTGGAACACTAATGCATTTTACTGTTTGTTAACGAAAAAATTCCCGTAAGTTCCATGAAAAAATGGAAAATTTTCTTGAAAGTGCGGGAACTTTCCAACATTTTGAAATAAACGCCTACGAAGTATTCGGTGTGGATCACTCGATATGTCCGTGTCACAACTCACGTAATTATAGATTTTTTTTTTTTTTTTTTCTTAAGTGACTTGTTTTTAGGTTCTCAGAAAATATTGCTCTTTCATCTGTTTATCAACAAATCAATTTTATAGAAGATTTTAAAAGTCACAGACCATATTAAGTATAATTTTATATTCAACAAAAGGCATGTATTCTTAACATAGAATGGCATTTTAATATCCTTTTATTCAATTCTAATCGGTGATTTAGATGGGGTTATTTTTCCTGTTTTTAAGAAGTTTTTATAGAAATTTACGCTTGTAAAAACACTTTTTAGGCGATAAATATGGCTAAGAAATTAATGCATAAAATGTAAAAATGCGGATATGCATTTTTTTACTTTCTTCTATCTTTACAAGAAGAAAGTATTGGATTCATGAAAATTTTCGACTTCCGGTTTTCGACGGATTTACACGTTTTAGAAGGTCCTGAACACGTTTTGACTATTTTTAGAAAATGTCTGTCTGTGAGTCTGTCCGTCTGTCTGTCTGTCTGTCTGTCTGTCTGTATGTGACAAAAAATTTGTGGGCGCTCTATCTCAAGAACTAATGCTCGAAATTTCATAAAATTTTATATTCAGTTAGACCTTGATATGAATTAGTGCCTATTGGTTTTTGGTGAAAATTGACCTGCAGGTGGCGCTGCTATACTACGTTTTTCATGATTTTCAAGATTGCTATATCTCAAGAACTAATGCACAGAATTTCACCAAACTTTAGATTCTGTACCCCCTTGATATACATAGACGCTGATTAAGTTTTGGTGTAAATTGGCCAGCAGGTGGCGTTGCTATGCTACGTTTTTCATGATTTTCATGATAGCTATATCTCAAGAACTAATGCACAGAATTTCACCAAACTTCAGATTCCGCGATACCTTGAGATACATAGCCGCTGATAAGGTTTTGGTGTGAACTGCCCTATAGGTGGCGCTGCTATGCTACATTTTGCACGATTTTTGCGATAGCTATATCTCAAGAACTAATGCAGAGAACTTCATCAAATTTTAGATTCTGTTACACTAGAATATATAACATAATTAGACGCTGATTACATTTTGGTATTAACCTTGCAACAGGTGGTGCAGCTATGCTGCATTTTACACGATTTTTCCGATAGCTATATCTCAACAACCAACGCACAGAATTTCATCAAACTTCAGATTTTGTTACAAAATGACATGTAACATTACACGATGATTATGTTTTGTTATAAATCCTTCAACTGATGGTGCTGCTGTGCTATATTTTACACGGTTTTTTTTAAAACTAGCTATATCTCAAGAATTAATGCACAGAATTTCATCAAACTTCAGATTCTTTTACACCATAACATAATTAGACGCTTTTTTACGTTTTGGCATAAATTGTCCAAGATATGGCGTTGCTGTGCTACGTTTTGCAAATTTTTTGTTATAACTATATCTCAAGAACTAATGGACGAAATTCCATCAAATTTCAGATTCTGTTAGGTCTTGACAAAAATAGATGCTTATTAGGTTTTAGTATAAATTATCCAACATGAGGCAGTACTAAGTTCATTTTCTCAGAATTTTAATTAAATTTTGTGTTTTAGGCTTTTCGGATACCAGAATCTCATTAGGCTAGGTCAAATGTTCGAGGAAATTTGATAGTGGGTAACTATGGGGTCACCACGTTTTTTTTTAAATATTAAAATATACTTATGAGATAGAAGAAAGTTTTGGGATTGACACATCCAACTAGTTTTTAAGTGCAACCCAAATAAAGTATGTTTTAAACATCAAATAATGGTATATTTTTGCACTTCTTTAATTTAATTTTCACCTCCATCCACAGTATTTTTTTTTTTTTTTTTTTGAAGATTTGAATAACAGGCTATCCTAGGTTGAAGTTTTAAACATAATCACATGCCCAACATTGTTAACATGCAATCATCCTATATTTTTATATCTCTTTTATTCAATTTTAACCATCGAACTTTAGACTTTTTTCTCGTTTATACGTATTTATATACAATTTAAATTTATAAGAACATTTTTAGGCAATAAATACAACTAAAAAAGTAACACATAAAAATGTGCATCGATATACAATGTTTTAAATGCGATTGAAATAGCGTATATTCCTAACATCTCATCACGGCACATTTTTGTACCTCTCTAATTCAATTTTCCGCGTCCATACACAACCTAGTTTTTTTAGAGATTTAAGAATAATAGGTTATCTTAAGTGTAGTTTTAAGCATAATCAAATGCCCTATTGTCAACAACATACAATCATCATACGTGTTAATATCCTTTGTATTAAATTTTAACCATCGATCTTTAAACTTTTTGTTGTTATTGTTTGTTATAGGCATTTATAGAAATTTAGATTTGTAAGAACATTTCTTTTAGGCAATAACTATAGCTAAAAAATAATATATAAAATTTTGCATCAATATAGAATGTTTTAAATGCAACCCAAATAGCGTATATTTCTAACATCAAATCACTTAACATTTTACTATTCCTTTTATTCAATTTCCACCGTCCATACACAACCGTACTTTTTTGGAGATTTAAGAATAATAGGTTATCTTAAGTGTAGTTTTAAGCACAATCAAATGCCCTATATTGTCAACAACATACAATCATCATACGTGTTAATATCCTTTGTATTAAATTTTAACCATCGATCTTTAAACTTTTTGTTGTTATTGTTGGTTATAGGCATTTATAGAAATTTAGATTTGTAAGAACATTTCTTTTAGTCAATAATTATAGCTAAAAAATATATATAAAAATATGCATCAATATAGAATGTTTTAAATGCGACCCAAATAGCATATATTTCTAACATCAAATCACTTAACATTTTACTATTCCTTTTATTCAATTTCCACCGTTCATACACAACCATACTTTTTTGGAGATTTAAGAATAATAAGTTATCCTAAGTGTAGTTTTAAACATAATCAAATGCCCTATATTGTTAACAACATAAATCACCGTATGTGTTAATATCCTTTGTATTAAATTTTAACCATCGATTCTTAAACATTTTAACAACAGCATGTACATCTGCTGTTGTTTATAAATATTTATAGAAATTTAGATTTGTAAGAACATTTCTTTTAGGCAATAATTATAGCTAAAAAATAATATATAAAAATATGCATCAATATAGAATGTTTTAAATGCGACCCAAATAGCGTATATTTCTAACATCAAATCACTTAAAATTTTACTATTCCTTTTATTCAATTTATACCGTCCATACACAATCAACTTCTTTGAAGATTTAAAAATAATAGGCCATTCTATAGGTAGTTTTTGACACAATCAAGTGCCTTATATTGCTAACATACAATCACCATATATTTTATCATTCTTTTTAGAAAAATTTAGATTTTTAAGAATATTTTTTAGGCAATAACAGCAGCTAAAAAAATAATATATAAAAGCGTGCATCAATATACATGTGTTTTAAATGCAACCTAAAAAGCGTATGTTCCTAACATCAAATCACGGTATATTTTAATACCCCTTTAATTCAATTTCCACCGTCTATACACAGTCAATTTTTTTGTATATTTAAGATTAATAGGATATCCTAAGTGTCGTTTTAAACATAATCAAATGCTCTATATAGTCAACAACATACAATCCCAGTACATATTAATACCCTTTTTATTAGATTTTAACCATCAATTCTTAAGCTGTTTTTTTTTTTTTTTTTTTTTTTTTTTTTTTTAAATAAGTATTTATAGAAATTTAGATTTGCAAGATTTTTTTAAGGGCCTCCGTGGCCGAATAGTCAAGGTGTCGCATCACTAATCGCTTGTGAACATAGGACGTTGCGGGTTAGAATCCCACTGGTTCCATTGCATAAACTCTTTGTGCTGAGCACCCGGCTTTATTTCCTTCGTGTTCTAAAAAATTACCTTGTGCTATTTCGTTCTATATATATATGATGACTTATAAACCGGCTTTCTTGTCTAGCATGCAAGTCAGATATGTGTTCAATAGAATAAAATAAATAATAATCTTTTAGGCAATAAGTAAAGGAAAAAAAATAATACATAAAAATGTGCATAAATATGTAATGTTTTAAATGCGAACCAAACAGCATATATTCCTAACATCAAATCACGGTACATTTTAATACCCCTTTAATTCAATTTCCACCGTCCATCCTTCCTCCTTTTTTTCCCCTCTTATTTACCACTTCAAGATTCTTCACGAACTTTCCCTTTATTTCCTGCTCCAACTGTGTCCCATCAGCATTCTGCGCTACTGAACTCTTCTCCCTAGTGACTGAAAAACCCCTCGCCCACGCACCCTATTCCTACTCACTTCGGGATCTCCCGACGGCACTCCTTCTTCACTCGCCGCAGGGGTGACGGTCGTTCCCGGCATGGGATCTCTCGGTGAGGGGTCGTCGTCCCTGCCGCTACTGTCTTCATCGTCGCTGCGGTGGGGGGATCCTGGAGAGGAGTCCTTGCCAGCTGAGGGGTCCGGGGACTCCGGAGCGGAGGCCGCGGCCGACGAGGGGTCTAGGTCACCAGGGGTGCGGTCTTTTTCCTCCCGTTCTTTCCTTAGGCGTTCAGCTTTGCGCCACTTGGCTCGTCTGTTTTGGAACCACACCTGAAAGAGGAGAAAAGTACGATTTTTAACCGTTTAAACGCCAATGTTCCTATTTGGGAACATTGTATTATTTGTAATACAAAACATATATTTTCCAACATAATAACGATGTCCTTATTTTTCCTATAAAATATAAAGTTGATTTCAACGTTTGAAAAAAAATATATATTTATGTTTAAGTACAGGTATAAAAAGAATGTAAATTCATTAATTTGCATAAAAATATATTATTTGCTTTTATCGTTTTCTCGATATTACTTATATTTGACTACTAGGAATCTAAATGTTTTTCGAATTCGAGAAAATATTGAAGAAAAATATATACTAGCATATAGCGGAAAATAATTTGTTATATTTGCATAGGTTGTCAATCAATAATCATCTTCCAAAAGGCGAATTTTGAAATGAAAACTCTCCAAAAAAACTGCAAAAATATTTGTTTCTGTTAATTTCTAAATTTGTATGCATAAATTAAAACATTTGAAGCTGTAATATAGGAAAAAAAATTATTATCACATTGCGATATTATTTTCTCAAAAATAACATATTTTTACTGTTCTGTGTTTAAAATGAATCTATAGTTTATAGAATAGAACGATGCTAATAATAATTAAATACAATAGGTAATTTTGTGTAGCCGAGCGCAAGTAATAAATCGGCAAATATTGTTTCCATCGCAATCATTCATATCACATTTATTTCACTTATAATATACAACTTTCATTTAAAATAAATACTTAAAAAATACATTAGATACATTAAAATACATACTTTTCACTCATCTTATTTTAAACACAAAATAAATAAATAAATAATACCATAAATACTTTTTTTTTTCGCAATTTACACACGCGAAAAATGAAAGCATGATGATTTGCAGCTCGTCTAACATAAAAGTATGCCCTTCTTCGTTGCGTTGTCTATTAGAATTATTTTTTGCCATATAAGAAATGTTTAAAACTTAAATAATTTATCTGACTAAATAATTTATCTCAGATTTTTTTTTCTTTTTTTTAAGCTTTATTATATTTAAATTGCTGCAATTTCTATGAAGAATAAAGGCGACTTTGTTCAAGTTTTTTTAGCTACATAGCAATTAAACTGTTTTCAGTTTTTTTTTTTTTTTTTTTTTTTTTTTTTTTTTTTTTTTTTTTTAATAGTGAAAAGTACTCATTAAAAAAATACTTTTTAGGTAGATTTCGTATGAAATAGTACCTATTGCGTTCGCACCAATGTTGGAATTTCTGAAAAATTTCTGCCGATCTACACCGATTTTGAACCCTAGAACCCCAAAACTACCATCAGTAAAAAAGTTTATATATATATATATAATACCATTAAAAGTAGACAAGATTCACCAACGGATTTTATCAATAAAACAATAAACCAAAACGGAGAATTAAATTGAATTATAGTAAACAATATTAACCATTTGAAATTAACCATTGAATTTAATAACTTATAGCACTTTGAACATGGAAGGAAAAATATATATATATATATATATATATATATATATATATATATATATATATATATACAGTAAAACCTCTAAATACCGGACACCTCGGGAACACAGAAATTGTCCGCTATTCGGAGGTGTCCGTTATTGGGAAATCCTCAGGTATACAAAAATGGCTATGAAATGCTTAATATTTCATTAATTGACATTTGTATGTTCTAAAACATCTATTATATGATAAATGAGAAATTAAAATTATTTTTTAAGCAATAATATTAACTTAAATAAAATTGTGCACACCTTTAACTGCTGTTTATTACATTCTTACTTAAAAAAAAAAAAAAAAAAAAAAAAAAAAAAAATCTGTTACAAAAGTTTATTTTTGCCTGCGATTACGTGTAATTTATTTTTCGATGTAATGTTATTGGTCATTATAGAGTTCCGAGCGGAGATAGGGATTACACTTTTTGTTCATTAAAAACATAAAATCACAAAATCTTCCGGGGAGACATAGACATTTGAATGCTCTGGGAGCTGTCCTTCTCAGGCAACTCCCTGAATCCAACAGTGAACGTAAAGGATAAATTTCCTCAGCCCATACTCTGCATTTATCTGTGATCACAAAATTTGTGACACATTGCCCTGATAAATTTAGAGATTTTACTTTTTTTTTTTCTTTTTTTTTCGTGTTAAAAAGTACTTTTTCACCCTTTATCGCCGAAAATAGTGTCCGCTATTTGGAATGTCCGTTATTCAGAGGTTAAACATACAAAAATTTAGGTTTTGGGAGTGGGGATCGGAAAACTGTCCGTTAAATAGAGGTGTCCGCTATTCGGGAGTGTCCGTTATGGAGGTTTTACTGTATATATATATATATATTACATATCTCAGTTTCTTCTGGACACAATAACTTCCATAATTCAGCTCAGATCTCCTTCAAACTTTTACATAAAATCAAAGGGCACAAAATCTCGCTAAGTTCGTTAATAAGCAAAATCGGACCAAGGAGGTGGAAATAATTTTGTGAAAACAGAAAAAACCCCGTAACTTCTTAACGAAAATAAATATTGAATCTATTTAAAATTTATATTACTTGTAAAAAACGTGCAAAAAGTTTATGCGTGATAGATGTTTGATAAAATTTAAAATGGGCTCAAGGGGTGAAAAAAAACGGGGTTTTCGGGAGAAAAAAATTCATAACTTCGTCAGTTCTTAAGATATAAATTCCAAATAGTTTTTTATGAATGTTTTTAATATTACCTAAAACTTTTGTATTGACAAGCTTTTGATAGGACCAATTCTTACTGAAAAAAAAAAAAAAAAAAAAATTAAAAACGAAAACAAAAAGGGGGGTGGAAAAAGAAAAAAATCCATAACTTCGTCATTTCTTAAGATATCAAATCCGATTAAACTTATTTTACATCTTCTGAATAATATCTTTAACTTTTACATTGACAAGTTTTTATAGAACCAATCCTTATAGCTCAAATAAATTAAACAATCATAGGAGTTCAAGAAAAAATCTCAAATCAAAATTGCTTATATAATGACTCATTTTTAAATTCATTTTTGATTTTAAATGCATCCAAATGACAAGTTCTCTTAAGTTATTTTTGAAAATTAAAAGATCATTTAATTTTAGCCAGTTTTTAGATAAAGATAGAATATACTTCAAAAAAATGCTTTGAAAATAGTCTTTTTGAACGGAATTTCCTCAAGTGATCGTGATTAAAAATTTGAGGAAATATTCAAACAACAAACTGCTTATTTTCTGACTCATTTTTAAATCCTCTTTTACCCTCAAACGCATACAATTGACATGTTCCCTTATTTAGGAACTGTATAATGTGACGTAATAGACAGTTTTTGATAAAAAATAATTTCAAAAAATGCTTTTAAAATAGCCATTTTGAGCAGAATTTGGTTGTTTAATTATATATTTCATTGGACGAGAAAAAATATTTATAAATAAGAAAATAAAACTCTAGACCACTTTAACGTTAATGGCAATCGAGAGGTGATTCTCACTGACCACAGTGTCCCGCGTAAATGGGTTACTCCAAATGCTCTGGACACCAGTACTTTAAACTGTTTTTCTCCGCTTTATCTAATGGATGAATAATTTGCGATAAAAGAAGACGAAAAATAGAAGTGTCTTTTAATGGAATATTATTTTATTTTAAGAAATACTTTTACTATTATTTATATGCAGTAATGTTAGTACCGGGTGTCTCAAAAATGACTGATGTATTTTAAAATTCAATAACTTGCAAAAGGTGACAACTATTTAAAAAAATTTTGCAGGAGGATTATGTACAATGTCAGGATTTTTTTTACCGTAATTTTTTATTTTAGTTCGTATATCAAACAATAGGTGGCGCTGAAGGCGATTGAAGGCCAGGTCGACGCTTCACTGAGCACTGATCACCTGGCTTTCAATCGCCGTCAGCGCCACCTAGTGTTTGATATACGAATTAAAATACAAAATTACGGTAAAAAAAAAAACTCCTGACATTGTACATAATCCTCCTGCAAAATTTTTTTAAATAGCTGTCACCGTTTGCAAGTTATTGAATTTTAAAATCCATCAGTCATTTTTGGGACACCCGGTATATGTCTATGCATTTACTATATGACTTCATTTATGTTTAGGTACTTACTAATAATAATTATTATTATTGTTTGCCAAGTATTCTTTGCCCCGTTTGCGATTCTTTTATTTTAAATATTTTTTCTTTACTCATTATATTTAAAAAAAAAATTTGAGTTCCTGAAAGAATCACGTGTAATAAAGCGCAAAAAGTATTCGAAATTCGTAATGTGAGTTCAATCCTGTTGCAATACAATATTTTCTAAACACATCCAAAAATTCTTTCTTATAGCCTATTGTCATATGAATATGAATTGAAAAATACACAAAACAACAACACTGGTTATCTTTCAGACAATGAAATATTCATTAAATACTAATTAATCTATTTGCATTGCTAGTTATTAATATTAAAAACTTAAAAGTAATTTTTTCAAAATATTAAAAAAATCGAAAGGGTTAATTATATTCATAGTATGGTAATTATAATAATTTGTCATTTAATTTGGAATTATGATATTTGTTTCAAAATTCTCTTAAATTTAAGTAGGAAAAAGATTTTAATGAAATATATAACTCTCTCTCTCTCTCTCTCTATCTATCTATCTATCTATCTATTTGTATCTCTCTCTCTGTCTATCTCTATTTCTCTATCTTTAATTTTTTTTTTTCTTAAAAAAAAAAAGAAAGAAGAAGAAGAAGTTTGGTTAGTGAATTACATCAAAGTTTGATACATTCAATTAAATCAAACCTTAAAGAAGAAGCTTCCGCTCTAACCAAGAAAAAATTGATTTATTGATTTAATTGAACAAGTAATTATACTGTAATTTTTTTTTTCATTGAGCGTTAGTGGTCAGAGAATGAAAAAAGTACATATAATGTGGCGTTGTTGTCGATTAATTGAGCCAATCTGGCGAATGGCTCACAGCAAAATCCGATATAAAGTTAAATCTCTAAAGACAAAGCCTTCAACTATGATCAAGAAAGTATTGATTTATTGATTTAATTGAACCAATAATTGGACTATAATTCTCTTCATTGACCATTAGTGGTCAGAAAGTGGATAAAAATAATGTAGCTTTGCTATTGACTTATTGAACCAATCATTCTTCTTTCGTAAATTTATTTTTCGCTTTTTCCGTGTGCTTCGTACTTTCTCCCTCTCCCTCTCCCTCTTGTTCCTCTCTCTCTCTCTCTCTCCCTCTCTCTGCATATGTATATATATATATATATATATATATATATATATATATATATATATATATATATATATATATAGAGAGAGAGAGAGAGAGAGAGAGAGAGAGAGAGAGAGAGAGAGAGAGAGAGGGAGAGAGATAGATAGATAGATAGATAGATAGATAGATAGATAGATATACATATATATAGTGTATAGGGTATATATATTAATTAGCTATTTTTAAATCTCAAATCATCTTATGTTAAGATATTGTGTTTATCTTAGAATAGTCAAATTAAATGTTTTTGTTTGAAATCTTAATAGGGTAAACTATGGTGCATGGTTTATTTTTCCTTTTATCACATTACTCTGTTTTTAATTAATTAATTAATTAATTATTATCGTGTGTACGATAATTATTTTTATTTTTTTCCCCTTTTCATTTTTCTGTCCAATTTAGTAATTTTGATGTGTCTTGTTTTTTATGTTATTTCTCCATCTAATTTTGGTTTTATGTGTTATGGTAGCCCCAAATTCATATTATTTTGCTCCTTCATTGCTAGCGCGAAAATGATACCACACACGTCATTTGTAGTTCCAAAGTATCTGGGGCTTCACAATCTGCTTTGGTTCTGCAAATTCCATTCATATTCATTTTATTTATTTATTTATTTAATTATTTTTTTCCCCAGGTTCAATGTGATTTTCTATTAAATTCAAATGGTTCATAGATTGTAATATAATTAATAATTATATATATACACACACACACATATATGGATGATTCTCAAAATAGGGGACGATTTCAAAAGTGAAATCTTAAAAAAATTACTGTTAGCAAAATTTCTGAAAAAAATAGGTGTTGTTAATATAGTATTAGGTATGCTTTACATGTAGTCAGCAGAGCGCTAAATATTTAAAAATTAACTTAAAAAAATAATTAGTATTTTTTGAGCCATGCTAATGACAAAACAAATTGCATGGAATAAATATATTAAGGAATTTTTATTTTCTTCCTGTTTAAATATTTTTTTCTATATTTATTAGCCTTCCTTTTCATCAAATGGTTTCCATTTTTACATATATACCTATAAGGAGAATAAAAACATTACCAAAGAGCAAACTTTGTTTATATGAGCAACATTCTGACACTAACAATCTAAGAAGCTGTCTTAGTGATTTTCTGACAGATTTAATGCATATTTTAGGGATGATAAATGTAATACCTAAATTTATATATAAATTTAAACTTTATAAAAGATACAATATAAGCAATGGTTACATTTATGCACATAGGAGTCTTTAGCATGGACAGAAAAACCATGCTAATGACACTGATATTTGTCCATGCTAATGACAAATTTTAATTTAAATAAGATTATGAGCCATAATATAATTACAATGCAATAGTCCTTTCTGGGGCTTTTTAAAACACAAAAGTCCTATGCAAATAAGTAAAATAAAAATTTTAATTATAAAATAAACATGAAAATTATTATCCATTCTAATGTCATACAATTGATGTACGCCCCTAATATTCAACTTCTATTCTTAAAATACAATACATGCTTCTATTTTCAGGCTGGAATAAAATGGCTACATGTTGCCACGGAGAAACTTTATATTTTCAAACTATTGTCATATGTGAAAATGAAATTGTTATTAATAACCAGCTGCTATTGTATGACCTTGTTTTGAAAATAGAATATGGAGGACAAACTTTAATTCTTTTCTTTATATACTATAATTTTATTTTTAAAAAGAAATTTATTGGATAAATCCTCTCCTTGATTAATTTAAAGAAAGAATAACATTTGTTTTATTTTATAAACATGATATTAACTCTTGAAAAAGCTAGTATATACAAGGCACAGCTGCTGTGGACATCCATGCTAATGACATTTTGAACATTTATTCTGTTATTTTAAGGTGTTTTTAACTAAAAAGTGAGAAATTCTTGAGTGCAAATAATGAATAATATTAAGACAAACATATCTAAATATAAAAACATGACAGAAAACCTCTCAATTTTTTTTGTATGCCGAAAGACATAAATTGTCCCCTATTTTGAGAATCACCCATATATATATATATACATATTTTTTAAAACAAATCTTCATAACAAGAGCAGCATGAAGTTGAAAATACAGTAAATATTATAAAAAATGGAAAGATTAGCGTAACGAGGGCAGATTAATCAGGCCCTAATTACCCTGATTACCTTAAATATTGCATCCTAGAAGTATGTTTCGAAGTGCAGTATTGTAGTATGATATTCAGAATAAAATACAACTTACACTTGCCAAAGTAATTTCACTGTCGTAGCATTATTTATTTCTATTTTAAAAAAGACAATGAACTTGCATTTCAGTTACCACATAAATATCACTTACATGTAATACACATGTACACATGTAATAACTTTATTTCTCTGCCTGTTATTTTAATGTTCAAAACCAAATCGGGACTTTTATAGTCTCGGAATTATATTTGGAAATGAAGTATATTACCGAAAACAATATTCGGGATAAAATACGATCAATGCCTGAAATACTTTTTTCTATCAATCCGATGTGTTTTGATTGTGAAAAAAATATTCAAACAACATTTCAATTACAAACAAATATGACTTGGGAGTCATATCTGATTATCCTTATCTATAGTTTCTTATTTTAATATAAAACCAAATCGAGACCTTTATGGCCCTAGAATTACATTTGGAAATTGAGTATTAAATATATATATATATATATATATATATATATATATATATATATATACCGGGTGTCCCAAAAATGACTGATGGATTTTAAAATTCAATAACTTGCAAACGGTGACAGCTACTTAAAAAAATTTTGCAGGAGGGTTATGTATAATGTCGGGAGTTTTTTTACCGTAATTTTTTATTTTAGTTCGCATCTCAAACAATAGGTGGCGCTGACGGCGATTGAAGGCCAGGTCGACGCTTCACTCAGCATTGATCACCTGGCCTCCAATCGCCGTCAGCGCCACCTATTGTTTGAGATGCGAACTAAAATAAAAAATTGCGGTAAAAAAACTCCCGACATTATACATAACCCTCCTGCAAAATTTTTTTAAATAGCTGTCACCGTTTGCAAGTTATTTAATTTTAAAATCCATCAGTCATTTTTGGGACACCCGGTATATATATATATACTTTTACAAATAAAACCAAATTAACTCAGATATTATTATAACAATAGGTCATTGAAACCAATACTTATAATGCCTTCATGTATAGTTAAAATGAAAAATGAAATCCTGTTAAAATCATTTGAAGTTTGAAGTGACATAGAAAGTAGATTACCAAAATTATGAAAAGCATATGGATAAATAGACAGTAGAATGCTTTTTTATTAAACTACTCATCAGGGGTGCACAGTTTAATATAAAAGCAAAACATCCAACCAGTTTCTGTTACAGGTCGTGCTATAAGCTAAGAAATTCGTCCTATAATGCACCCTACGGGCTGGATTTTATTTACCATTTCAAAATAGGAAAAAGAGGATTTTCATTGAAATAACAATATTGAAAAATAACTATAATATAATATACCAACATACCTTTTGAAAAAATCAATGAATCAAGTATATATATTTAAAAAATGGATAAAATACGATCTATGCTTACAATATTTTTTCTCTATCTCCCCCATGTATTTTGTTTATGAAAAAATTAATGAAACAACTTTTCAATTACAAACAGATATGTCTTGGAAAACGTATGTAATTACTCTTATCTATAGTCTGTTATTTTAATATAAAACCGAATCGAGACACAATCTTGTAGCTTCGTACGTATATTCTTTCATTTACAATCAATTACCCAATAACAATCACCTAGCATACTTCTCCTTTTTACGATCACCGATCTAATGATTCTTTGAATAAAATCCTAGGCTTGCAACCGGAGGAGGACCTTAATGAACAGGGGCTCTCGAGGGATCCGCGGGCCCCCTTAATCTGCCTGGGGCATCGTTAGTGTCAGTCCTGCAGCCCGGAGCCTTCCATCACTGCCCCAGCCCGAATGGGTCCGCTGGGGATGCGGTCCACGCAAAACGAGATTTTCGGCGGAATTAGCCAACTACGCCTCGCTAATCTATCCCCACTCCCACCGTGCTGTGAATGAAACCCCCCTCTCTCGAATACGCCTTCTGGTAGGAAAGAACATGGATAGACTTTAAAGTGAGAAATAGTTGCAAGTATTCTTCATTAAATATAAAAACGTCATAAGTTTTTTTTTTTTTTTTAATTAAAAGAATGATAAATGCGTGATCAAAATATAAGTGATATTAAAATAACCGGAGATGGAAAATACGTAAAAATAGATCTTTTTTAATCCTTTAAGCGTTTAGCATGATGTAATGTTTCTGTCACTAAAATTCATGTTTCACTGCATTATAAGCAAGATTTAATGTAGTATAATTCTACAGATTTAATGAATTTTCGATACATTGAAGAATGAATAATAACCCTCAATGATTACATTCATATTCGTAATTAAATTTTTTTTATAATGTTGAAAGTATCATATTTTCTTAGCATTTAAAACAAAATACAGATAAAACAGCATTACAATTCTATCCTTTTGCAAGATGCTCGGAGAGTTAAACGCCTTCTGGTAGAAGGGGGGAATGAGCAAGGATAGACTTTAAAGTGAGAAATTGTTACAGATCTTCCTCAATATATGTAAAAGCATTCATATTTTTTTTAATTAAAAGATTGATAAATGCGTGATAAAAATATAAGTGATATCAGGGTTCGCACAATTCTACCACTAAATTTTAAGAATATTTTCGAAGTGTTTCACTGCAGAAAAATATAGTAAAATCTCTGAATGATCTGGATTGCGAATGTTGTGTTTTAAAAATTAAATGTAAATTTTCTTATTTTTAATAGTGGTGTCAGAGTCCTTGGAAATTCCAAGGAGTGTGCGAATCTTGGATATTAAAATAACCGGAGATAAAAAATACATAAAAATAGATCTTCTTTTAGATTCCTTCTGGTAGGAAAAAGGAAAGAACAATAATGAACTTTAAAGTAAGGTATAGTTGCAGATCTTCCTCAATAAATGCAAAAAAGTTCATAAGTGTTTTTTAAATTAAAAGATTGATAAATGATTGATCAAAATATAAGTGATAATAAAATAAGTGGAGATAGAAAATGCGTAAAAATAGATCTTCTTTTTAAACGCCTTCTGGTAAGAAGAAAGGAAAGAACGAAGATAGACTTTAAAGTGAGAAATAGTTGTAAGTATATCTCAATGCATAAGTGTTTTTAATTAAAAGATTGGTCAAAATATAACTGATAATAAAACAACTGGAGATGGAAAATGCATAAAAATATTTTTTTCTTTTTAGGCGCCTTCTGGTAGAAGGAAGGAGAGAATAAAAATAGACTTTAAAGTGAGAAATAGTTGCAAATATTCTTCCATGAATTTAAAAGCGACATAAAGCATAGTATAAAAGCGCATAAAGCGTCTTTTTTTAAATAATAAGATAGATGAATGGTTACCAAAATATAAGTGATAGAAAAGTAACAGGAAATGGAAAATACATAAAAATAGATCTTCTTTTAGACGCCTTCTGGTAGAAAGAAGCAAAGAACTAGGATAGACTTTAAAATAAGAAATAGTTGTAAGTATATCTCAATGAATATAAAAACGTCATAAGTGTTTTTAAATTAAAAGATTGATAAATGCGTGATCAAAATGTAAGTGATATTAAAATAACCGGAGATAAAAAATACATAAAAATAGATCTTCTTTTAGATTCCTTCTGGTAGGAGAAAGGAAAGAACAATAATGAACTTTAAAGTAAGGTATAGTTGCAGATCTTCCTCAATAAATGCAAAAAAGTTCATAAGTGTTTTTTAAATTAAAAGATTGATAAATGATTGATCAAAATATAAGTAATAATAAAATAACTAGAGATAGAAAATGCGTAAAAATAGATCTTCTTTTTACACGCCTTCTGGTAGAAGGAAGGAAAGAACGAAGATAGACTTTAAAATGAGAAATAGTTGTAAATATATCTCAATGAATATAAAAGCGTAATAAGTTTTTTTAATTAAAAGATTGGTCAAAATATAACTGATAATAAAACAACTGGAGATGGAAAATGCATAAAAATATATCTTCTTTTTA
Organism: Maratus speculifer; assembly: GCA_964019185.1. NCBI lineage: Eukaryota > Metazoa > Arthropoda > Arachnida > Araneae > Salticidae > Maratus > Maratus speculifer. Next base: position 262,510,753 of record OZ025301.1, read on the forward strand.
GGTGCCTTATGGTAGAAGGAAGGAAAGAATAAAAATAGACTTTAAAGTGAGAAATAGTTGCAAATATTCTACCATAAATTTAAAAGCGACATAAAGCATCATATAAACCTCATCTTTTTTTAAATAATAAGATTGATGAATGGTTATTAAAATATAAGTGATAGAAAAATGACAGAAAATGGAAAATACACAAAAATAGATCTTCTTTTGACGCCTTCTGGTAGAAGGAAGGAAAGAACAAGGATATACTTTAAAATAAGAAATAGTTTTAAGTATATCTCAATGAATACAAAAACGTTTTTAAATTAAAAGATTGATAAATGCGTGATCAAAATATAAGTGGTATTAAAATAACCGGAGATGAAAAATACATAAAAATAGATCTTCTTTTAGACTCCTTCTGGTAAGAGAAAGGAAAGAACAATTATCAACTTTAAAGTGAGATATAGTTGCACATCTTCCTCAATAAATGCAAAAGAATTCATAAGTGCTTTTTAAATTAAAAGATTGATAAATGATTGATAAAAATATAAATGATAATAAAATAACTGGAGATAAAAAATGCGTAAAAATAGATCTTCTTTTTAAACGCCTTCGGGTAGAAGGAAGCAAAAAAGAAAGATACACTGTAAAAAAAAAAAAAAAAAAAAAAAAAAAAAAAGGATGATGTAACGGAAGTATTAGTGGTAATCTGGACGCCAGTACTATTTACTGTTTTTTAACGAAAATATTTCCGTAAATATTCCGTTTTTATCGAGTTTTTCCCGGAATTTACGGAATTTTTTCCGTTAAAAAACAGTAAATAGTACTGGCGTCCAGATTACCACTAATACTTCCGTTACATCATCCGTTTTTTTTTTTTTTTTTTTTTTTTTTTTTTTTTTTTTTTACAGTGTAGACTTTAATGTGAGAAACACTAGTTGCAGGACTTCCACAGTGTATATAAAAGCGCCATATTTTTTTAATTAAAAGATTGATAAATGGATGATCAAAATGCAAATGATAATAAGATGACTGGAGATAGAAAATACAAAAAAAAAAGATTTTTTTTTTTTTTTTTTTTTTTTTTTTTTTTTTTTTTTTAAGACGCCTTTTGGTAGAAGGAAAGAAAGAAGAAGGATAGACTTTAAAGTGAGAAATTGTTGCAGGACTTCCTCAATGAATGTAAAAAGTCATAAGTTTTAAAATATTCATAAATAGATGATCAAAGTATGAGTAATAGTAAAATAACCGGATATGGAAAATACATAAAAATAGACCTTCTTTTTAGATGCCTTCTGCTAGAAGGAAGGAAAGAACAGGGATAGATTTTAAAGTACAGAGCGTGTAAAAATTATAAGGACAGCAAAAAATTTAAATTTTTTTTTATAAATTTCAAAACAAATAAAACTTTTTTCCTGAAAATATGCATCATTAGGCTGAGAAGCTAATAAAAAAGTCAACAAAATTTAACTCTGAGTATTTTATTACGAAAATAAAGTAATTGTATACAAAAAACACTATTTTTGCTTGTGTAAAAACTGTAAGGACAGCAAAATAAATTCAATATAATAACCGAATAAACAAATATTTAATATTTTACGCATATTAAATATTTGTTTATTCATAATAGATTCATATTTGTCGATTCATATTTGAACACAACCATGGAATCAAAAACGAGTATATGTGTTTCTCAATTTTGAGTACTTTTGGATCGGAGCTATTTTGAGTATGTGAAGAACTTAAAATTGAGTACTCTTTACTCACATTCGAGAAACCATTTTTTCATTGCATTATCTAATCCAAAAGAGGGTGAAATAGAAGCTATTTTAAAAGATAAAGAACTTTTAATAAAATGGAATCAAATCAAATAACGTGTAAATTTATAATAAAAAATTATTTTACTAAAAGTTAAGCAAGAAAACCATACGTCAGTATCTCGAAAAAAACCCTACATGTTCCATTAATTTCCAAAAAGGTCAAGTTGATTGATTGTTAATTGATGTTGCTAAAATATCAATCAATTTCGAAAATGCCGTTCTGAGAGGGGAAAAATTTAAAGTTCTCTAACAAGTATTATTATTATTATTATTATTATTATTATTATTATTATTATTATTATTATTATTATTTACATAAAAAGAGAAGCGACAAAAAAAAAAAAAATGGACGAAGAGGAAAAAGAAATAAATTCGAAATTTCGAAACGGTCAAAAGAAAAAGAAAAGTAGACAAATGTATAGTAAAAGTTTTTTTTAATGGTATTTAATATTCTAATTGTTAAAAAAAGTGCAAAATTAAGAATTTAAAAACAGTAAAAGAGTTTTATTTAATTGTTAACATATTTCAACTCTTCACCGAGTCATTTTCAAAACAAATTAAAAATAATTGCACTGTCTATGGTGCATTGAACTGAAACGCCATTTTCATTTTTGTCATGGGACGCACATTTTTTAGTTGGATGTTTATTTCTATTTTCGAAACCACTGAGTAACTCGTGCCACATTTTTGATAAATTGAATGATGTTTATCGTTACATATGGAAATTTTACATATTTTTGACAATTAGAAAGAATATATTGTTACAAGGTATTAATTTGTTATATATTTCTTAATATGTATTGACATTTTTCAGGACCGGCCCAACTATCCAGAAAATGGGGCAGTTGCAGAAAGTCGATGCTAGTTAACGCTTTTTTAGGAGTCCCGATATTAAAATTCGAAATAATGTTACCTGTGTATTAAGCAATATTTTTGATCTAGATGTATTTTTAAAAATTTTCTTTGAAAGAAAAGGTCAGTATTCATTTTATTTCTTAAAGCATAGTTGATAAAATTGGCAGAGAATGTGTAGATTTTATGACCCTGTAAATACCATGAACGCAAGAATAAAATAAAATAATAAATAATAAATAAATAAATAAATAAATAATATAAAATAAATGAATAAATGTTTCCTCGTGGGAAAAAGTTAGTATTATTTTTATTTCTTAAAGCATAATTGATAAAATCGTCAGAGAATGTGCAGACTATTCATGATCCTGAAAGTACCGTGAACGCAAAATAATAATAATAATAATAATAATAATAATAATAATAATAATAATAATAGTAATAATAATAATAATAATAATAATAATAATAATAATAATAATAATAATAATAATAATAATAATAATAATAATAATAATAATAATAATAATAAATAAATAAATAAATAAATACACAAATAAATTAATAAAATGAATAAATTTTCCTTCATGAGAAAGAGTCAGTATTAACTTTATTTCTTACAGCATAATTGATAACATTATCAAAAAATTTACAGATTTTGATGATCCTGAAAGTACTGTGAATTCAAAATAATAACAATAATAATATAATAAATAAATAAATAAATATATATATATATATATAAATAATCTAAAATATTTTAAAGGACAGAAGATTTCACAAAACTAAATGTAATTACTCACATTAAGTATGTTAAAGAGGTGTTTTTATAATACATTTTATTATCTATATTACATATTATTCTACGAAAAATACAATTTATAAAAATATATTTATTACAGTATTAAAATACTTTAGACCCCACTAATTGATTTGTCAGGCCCCTCGGGATATGTGCTGGCCCTGACCTTTAACAAAGAATAAAAAACAATTTGGAAAAAAAGTGTTGGGGGAGGAAATATTATACTGAAATATTTTTAAAATATGAAATCGAATAATAATATACTAATAGAAGATTTTAAAATAATTAATAAAAGTTATTGCGAGAATCATTTGACCTATCTTAAAAACCACGATATCAGCGAAAACATTCTTTTTCAATAAAGACTTAAGTTTCAAGTTTCAATCAATAAAGTTATGATTAAAGAATATCAAATTAAAGCGAATGAAATATTTTTTAATGTAAATTTATGACACATTTAAAAAAATGCGCGGAACAATATCTTTATTACAATATTTAATGTGTCGATCTTTATGCAAAATAATAATTCGAAAATGAAAAACTTAAAAACTTTACGCCAAAAAGTATTTTCTTAAAAGTATAAAAAAGAAAATGTAAATTAATTCCACAAAATATTGATAAATAAGAATTTGCACGTTGAAATAACTTAAACTAAATTCATTGCTCTCGAATCATTAAGAGATTCATCATCTTCTATATTTTATTAATCTCATAAATAATAGGAAGAAAACAGCACTTCTCAACTCGCAAACATGCATGATGAATGTGTAATAAAAAATTGAAGGCGAAAACGTGACTCGGAAACACTTTTTATTTCGCAAATTATGACTCACCTAATAAAATCTCGAAAATCAAAATAGAGAAACGGAGAGACAGCGGCTAAGAAATGATGTGCATTTTCACATCATGCTCAGAAAACACAAATGTGATGTAATGAATTCAAATTCAGATTTAAAAACTCTTATAAACAATAGTTACCATGATAATAAAGCAGATCTTAAAATGTGTTTCTATTTCAGGGATGTAAATTCGGCATGGCTTGGAATTTCGAAGTGTTGCCAATTTCTTGAAGCAAAACTCTCACGTATTCCATTCCATTCACATTTTTGAATCAGAATTGGGATAAAAAGCAGCGAACGCGCGGTAAGCAAATGAAATGAAATGAACACATCTGGAGCGGGTCCTCCAATTTAAAGTTAAAGGGGAAATACAGAACACAGTACGTATAGAAAAAAGGGGAAAGAAAAAAAAATAAAGAGAACTTTATCCACATTTCTAAAACCCCAAATCGAATTAGCGGTAGAGATTTTAGTCAAAAATGTCAGTACAATGCTTTTAAAAAGAAACGCATACGTTGTGTTGAACATATCATGAGAGACGGCGAAAAACAGCTCTCAAAAACAGTGCGAGAAATGAATAATGTTGGAGAAAAAGTGGAAATAAATAAACACGGCAAAAGTGTTAGGGTTTCATATGACAGTCTCTGGAGAATATTTGCATTTTGGTGTCGTTGAAGACGGCAGCTTTTAAAAAGCTGCTGCGACAATGTCATGTTTTATTAAAATTACAAATTAGTATTACTAAAAATCTCCAGAAAGATAAAAGCAAATGATGAAAAAAATGGAAAAAAGGTAAGGCTCCAGAATGTATAATTGATTTCTTGGGCCGCGAAAAGCGGTAATATTTTTATGAGATTTTCTCTGTCAAGAAAAGGGAAAAAGAAACGGGAACGAACGAGAAAAAAAATGGCGATCCAAGTATAATAAAGAAGGAAGTGGCACTTTATAGCTGCAAACGCTGCATTTTCATGAATACTTCATATGGATTAGAGACTGCACCTAACGAAATTAAAACTTTTTTACAACGTCTACATAATTATGCAGTAGTTGCGACGCACTTAGTTTCTTATATCGGCCGAAGAAGAAGAATTTAAAAAAAATTCCCCGAGAAAAAAAAAATGGCGGATTCGATAGAATGAAGGAGGTATCGTCTGCAAAGAAGCGCTAAAATGATTATACGTTCTTTCCGAGCGCCAAGTTTAATCCAAATTACTGATGAGCATTGCTGAATTAGATTTTTTTACAGGCTGCGCTTTCTAACAACGTTATCTGCCGCCTTAATGCGCCTAAGGAACGGGTCTGGTAGCTGAAATACTGCACTCAGCTATTCTCTTTGTAGTCAGCCATATTAGCTCTCCGCTAGAATTAGCGTTTATGTAAAAGCTTTAAACAGTTTAAGTAGAACGAGAATAGAATTTCCTTTAAGTAACTCCCTTGCTCTGATCGGGAATTAGAATAAGTGAAAAGGAAAAAAATCGTTTAATTAAGTGCGAAAAAAGCCGGCAGGATTTTTTTTTTACTTTTGCAGATAGAAAAATTTACGCCTTAGCATATGTTTTCGTCATTACATAATGAGATGATAGCCAAAGAGCATTAAGTCTTCTTTACAAAACAGCTCTAATAGCGTTTTTTGTCATAGAGTGTCATTATAATAATGTGCGAAACCCTAGAATTTAATCGAATTACTTTTTAGTGAGAACTCGCGATTCCGCTCGGGCTATCTATCGATATATAGAAAAGGAGAAAAGGAGATGCTGATATAAGAAGCATCAGAATCGGTTTTTGTGTCTTGCATACTTTGCTAATTAGGTACAGAAGCTGTTTTTGCATAAATGCAAATTTCTTGATATGTTTTAGAAACGGCGGTAATTGCTTTTTAATGCGCCAAAGTCTTAAAGGTGATTGTGTTAAGAGTTATATCGTAAAAGTGGTGAAATTCATTAAGAGTTTTGCTTGTGTTTTTTTGCTTTCGATTTTTTTTATCTAATGTTTTTAAAAAAAGTAAATTAAAGATATTTTCCGCAAAGGATATGAAGCCTTTTAGCCTATTTTGGGTGGTGAAAAAGGATTTTATGTATGTTTCTTGTCTTAATAATTCAGTATTCATTAACGGTTCCAGGCATCTAATTATTACTTAGGAGTTGATAATTACAAAATTTTGTAGTAGAATTATTAAAAATGCTTTATACTCTAATTAATTAATGCGATAAATTTCCAGTCTTTTGATGTATAAGCTTTCTTTTTAACTTCTCCTGGGCATTAATGGATATAAGCTTTTTAAATTATTTATAGGATTTCAATCAGGTTTAAATACAACAGCATTTTCTCTAAAAATACAAATTAGAGAATTTTAAATTTATAATTAAAAACCTTTTATTCTTACTTTTGGTTTTTAATTAACTTTTTAGGTACTTTGGCATAAAATATTAAAATCTTGTCTTTTCATTAAAATTTAAGACTTCTTACAAAAATATGCTACCAAACGTCTAAAAACGAGATTAATGTTTAAAATTACATAGAAACATACTTAAAAGATTTACGACCAGAAAATAGTTCCGTATCATAGTCTAAGCTAAGCTGGAGTTCGATAATATTATGTTTTTTAGAAATTTCACCTGATAATTAACACTGAAATATCAATGTTAAAAAATTTTTAGATTATGAAATTTGTTTAAGGGACTTCTGGGCATTAATGAGCTTTTGAAATTACTTATAGGATTTCAATCAGTTTAGATACAACAGCATTTTCTCTAAAAATACAAATTAGAGAATTTATAATTTATAATTAAAAACTTTTTATTCTTACTTTTGGTTTTTAATTAACTTTTTCTATACTTAGGCATAAAATATTAAAACTTTGTTTTTTCTTTAAAATTTAAGGATTCTTACAAAAATATGCTACCAAGCATCTAAAAGCGAGATAATATTTAAAATCACATAGGAAGATGCTCAAAAGGTTTATAATCAGAAAATTGTCCCGTATCACAGTCTAATGCAAGTTGGAATTAGATAACACTATATTTTTGGAAATTTCACTAATAATTCACACTGAAATATCAAAGTTAAAAAATTTTAGATTATGAAATTTGCTTAAGAGGGATCCATGACATAAAAAATTTAATTATTGTTGTTTAATTACTATTATTAAAAAATTATTGCGTTAAATTTTTTTTCCATTTTTTTTTTTTTTTTTCCTTTTTTTAAATGCTCGACTTGTTACATTTTACATTATTTGAGACTATTTTCTATTTAGCAATTAGTTTTCATTTACATTTTACGTTATTCAAACTATTTTCTATATATTAATTACTTTACATTAACATTTTACATTATTGAGATTGTTTTCCACATAGCAATTACTTTTCATTTACATTTATATTATTGGGATTATTTTCCTTATAGCGATTACATTTCACTTATATTTTAAATTATTGGAACAATTTTGTATAAAGCAGTTATTTCACATTTGCATTTTACATTAATGAGACTATTTTCCATACCAAATATTACATTATTAGGGCTATTTTCCCATATAGAAATTATTTTTCATTTACACTTTACATTATTGAAACTATTTTCCATGCAGCAATTATTACATTATTGGGACTACTTTCCATATAGCAATTACTTTTGAATTTACATGTAACATTATTTGAGACTATTGTCTTATATTAGTTATTACTTTTCAATTTACATGTTACATTATTTGAGACTATTGTCTTATATTAGTTATTACTTTTCAATTTACATGTTACATTATTTGAGACTATTGTCTTATATTAGTTATTACTTTTCAATTTACATGTTACATTATTGAGACTATTTTCTATACAGCAATTACTTTCCGTATACATTTTACATTTTATATCGTTTAATTCAATAATAAAAATCAATACAAATCTGATACATTGAAGGTAATATTACATTTTTGTTCTGCTAATTACAACAAGGTTATTTTTTACAAATCACTTTGCAAGTTTTCTAACAATTTTTATAAAAAATTTATTACATTGGGAAAAAAAAAAAAAAAAAAAAAAAAAAAAAAAAGGTAATAAATTATTTTGACTACATTGTTTCATGCACTTTTTGAAAGTAGATTTTTATACTTCTTTAAAAAAGAATAGGAAAAATGATTCTAAGAACAGAAGATTGAATTTTATGATAATGAAAAATTGCAAAGGATTAAGCAGATTTTTTTTTTAAATCATAGAAACTAACAAATTTCAAATACTGGTATATATATATATATTTTTTTTTTTAACAAGCAAATTTTTGAAACATTATCATTAAAGTCGCACGTCAATTATACTTAACCGATAACAACCATTAGTATAAAAACACCCGCGACACATTCGATGTGATATTGAGACTTTTTTTTTTTACGTTTTTATCTGGATTTGTTTGGATTTAATTAAATCTTGATTTTATGGACGTTAACCCTTTTCGGCACGGAATAAATCTGTTGTTCCACCAGAATTTATGAACGAATTTATTTGAAAATACGAACTTGCGTATTTTCAGGCATGTCATAAAAAGAAAGTTTAATTAAATATTTATCATAATAAAGAGTTAGAACAAATAAGGTTCATTTCGTTACTAGTACACTAGTACGTTACTAGTAGTAGTAGCACTAGTTACAGCATCATCAAGTGGCAAACAAAGTCTTGAAAATTTCTCTGAATACATAAAAAGAACTCTTACCTGTACTCGAGCTTCTGTTAGGTTAATTTTCATAGCTAGATCTTCCCTAGTAAAAACATCTGGGTAGTGTGTCTGAGCAAAGGCTTTTTCCAGCTCTTCCAGCTTTACAAATAAAACAAAAGCTTGGTTTAGTAGAAAAAGGAGGAAAAAAATCATGAGTCAAGCATAGATTATGAAGCACTTTAAAACACATTCAGAATAAGGTAAACAAAACTGCACCGTTTAAAAAATTGAAATACAGTCGACTCTCGTTAATTCGAAATCGGATAATTCGAATCTTCGCTTAATTCGAACTAAACATGAAGTCCCGAAATTTTCAATGGCAGAATAACGTTAAAAACTTTCACTAATTCGAACTCATTTCTTCACTCCTCCCTCATTACCTCGTGACTTCGTTTAATTCGAACTAATGAGAATTCCGATTTTTCTTTTTTCTTTTCTTTCTCACGTACTTCAGATGCTTGAAAAATAACTTTCTTTCTTTGATTTTTGTGAAAATTGTCCCGAACGAGTATACATATAATCCAATGCATTTGATATCCACTTTCTTAGTGACCCCGTCTGTCCATCAGTGACACCTCAAATTTTTCTTCCATTGTGCTCGTTTCTAATCATTTAAATAGTTTATGTATTTATATATTCTAATTTACTATTAAGTCAAATTCTAATGACAACAAACGAAATATATTTAAAAAACACTATAACTTTAATTCCTTTGTAATAGTACCACACTGTAAAAAAAAAAAAGTGTCGATCTACTAAAAAAACTTTAGTGATCCTTGTAATTACTAAAAAAATTTTAGTAATCTCTGTCGGTTACAAGAAAATCTGTAAGAATTACTAGAAAAAAGTTAGCGACGAATAGAGTTAATAATTTTATATTTTTAATAGCTATTACTAAAACTCACTTGGTGTGGCCTTGATAGCATAGTGGTTATAGTAACGTCCAGGCTAAAAGGTCCTGGGTTCGATACTGGCCACTGCCAAATACGCCCCGAGTGTATGCAGTGTAAGTACTCGTTAATAAAGGGGTTATGAATATCCTGACGGAGCAGTAGTAATGTTTGGTGCTGCTATCTATTGCGGTTTTGCCGAAAATCTTCCGCTCCAAAAGTCTGGATGCAGTGCGAAGGAAGCTCCTGCCCTTCGAGCCCACGTAATGGTTATTAAAAATTATTTTGGAGCTATAAATAAAATTTGCTTGGTGGCTGATACTAAAAATTTTTAAGTTAGTTATACAAAAAATTCTTTTGTTCAGTTTACAAAAGAAATGCTTGTTTCGCTTGCAAAGAAAAAGTTTGTAATGGTTACTAAAAAATTCTGTGGAATACAAATTTACAAAAAAATTTTTAGTAACCTCTTGAATTTTTTTTTACAGTGCATATTAAGCATGTTTTTATTTCATATTTTCCATAATTTGAACATCGGTAATTCGAACATTTCTTGTGGTCCCGCCAAGTTCGAATTAACGAGAGTTGACTGTATTACGTCTCGTTTCACCATACACTGTTAAAACTAAAGGTCACATATGACACTCCTAGGAGTGAAACGCTTGTCCCGTCAGCGATTCCCCTAAGGGAGTCAGAATTGCACAACTAGGGGTGACGTAAGGTACCACATGGCAAAATACCGGACCCGCTCTAATGGGGCAACCCAGGGAGCCAGTTTTTCTCGGTGGGGTACGGTAGAAAGGTGGGTTCTTGTCTCGCTCTTTGCAACGCTCTCGTTTGCCTTGCTATTTGGCGCAAAAATTTTCCTCCATCAGCGGTACGACTTAGCTTTTCGGCCATTTTCTGTTTTTTTTTTTTTTTTTTTTTTTTTTTTTTTTTTTTATTATTATTATTATTATTATTTATTTATTTATTTTCCTCAAAATTTTCCCATCATTCAGCTAAGTTCAGTACCATTGTTTAGGCTCGAAAACATCCAGTCCCATTTCGTCTGGTAAGATGAGTACAAGGTGTGCGGCAACAAATCACAAAGTTAACCCAATGTGCAATAAACCACAAAGATTACCCACAAAGCACTTAACCTAAACAGCCGACCCGGGTACTTGTCTTAGTGGTTCGCCACTTTGCCGGCAAAAATTACATCATGTACGCTAATGGCGCCTGGTGCATGTAAAATCCGTCGTGGGTGCAAAGTCCTCCAAGTTACCTGTGAATTATACCTCTGGAGGTGCCTTGCCAGATGAAGGTCTCGTCATCTGATCAAGGCTCTAAATTACGAGACCATCTTGCGAAGCCAATTACAGTTCAAACAACAGGATGTACCATTAATTAACCGGCGAAACAAAGTATGCTCAACGACAAGCAAGTACTGCAGAAATGATGGCATGCGTAGCAAAGAAATCAGGTTTATTGCCGCTACGCGGCAATTAGGCGGTCGACCGCCCCGATACCAGGTATCTAACCCGTTAAGCTGAGATAACTCGGCAGGTAGGGGCCTGGCCATCGGTTAGAAAGAAAGAAAAGTACCACATGGCACCCTATGAGGTGCCATGGGGTGCCCTAGGGTACCTCTAGAGGTGCAATTATGGCTTCCTTAGGGGTGTCACTCACGGGACCAGCCTTTCACCCCCTACGAGTGCATATGCAAGCTTTAGTTTTAACAGTGTATGAAAATGTATAGCGCATGTCAAAACCAAATTTCAGTCCGTAATCATCATGTAATCATGTAATCATCAATAATTAGAAAATTATCTGAAGTTTTTAGCAACCCTGTATATGATATAGAGATTTGTTTCTATTAACAACACGCATTCCAAAATTTAGTTTGTTTAAAAGATATATTATTTCAGGAAATTCCTCTTTAGCAATTTCATTTAATACGGGGAATGATATGGGAATACTTTTGTGCAGCCCTGTATATGAGGTTAAGAATTTATATATAAAGAGTATTATGCAAAAAAAATAAAATAAAATAAATAAAAAAAAATTATAAGCGCATACCGAATTTTAAAATGGACTCTGCAGCAATTACTATGCAAAGACAGTACTGTAGCCGATTTCTTGTGTGTATCAATGTAAATTAATAAAAAGTGCAATGAATGAATTTTTTAACATGATCATAGTAAATTTCAGTGATTTATATCAGATTCGATACATATATTATAGCATAATGTCTATAAAATACTCTCCAAACGGTTTCCTCCCATATACCATAATGTAATCGAATTCGTTTGAGTGCCTTGTAAATGAACCATAAATTGTACATACTTCATATTCAATATCAAACATGCTTTGGTGATCCTAAAAAAGCTTTATCAATTGCATGAAAATCCGAGTATGTTTACTGGAGTTAGAGCGTGGGCAGATGGACAGACAAACCGAATGCATAAGCACTTTTCACCTTTGTTGAAAAATCTGAAAAAATTGGGGATGAAAATATTTTATAAAATTTGATAAAAAAATTTTTTTAAAGTGTGTAAAACGCCATATTGCTTCTAATTGCTAAAAAAAGTGTAAGACTGCAACTCTAACTAGTCAGATGTGGCAATCCCAAAACTTTCTTCTATTTCATACACGTTAGTACCTCCAGAAAAATTAAACACAGCAGCGTCACCGGTTAGGTAATTTACACCAAAATCTAACCTGCAAAAACTTATTTCAAGTCCTAACTAAATCTCAAATTTATTGAAAATCTGTGTATTAGTATTTGAGAGAGAATTATCGCAGAAATCATGAAAAAAAGGATAAAAGCTCCACCTTTTGTGCCATTTACTCTAAAATCTAAAGAACACTAATTTACATCGGGGACTAACTGAATTTGAAGTTTGATGAAAATTCTTGCATTCATTCTTGAGATAGAGCTGTTGTGATAATCGTGAATAATACCACATAGCAGAGCCACATGTTGTGCGATTTACACCAAAACATAACCAGAACCATATTACATCAAGAGCTAACGAAATCTGAAGTTTTCTTAAAATCCGTCCATTAGCTTTTGAGTTATAGTTATTGTAGAAATCGTTTAAATAGCAAAATAGCAGCGCCCCCTGTCGGCTATGTACTGCAAAAACTAGTCAGATTCAGTTTATATCAAGGTCTAACTGAACCTAAAGTTTTATGAAATTTCGTGCATTAGTTCTTGAGATAGAGTGCCCACAAAATTTATGTCATTTATAGACAAACAGACAAACTCACAGACAGACATTTTGTAAAAACATGCTTTTTGGAATCTCTAATCCCTAAAACGCATAAATCGGTCGAATACCGGAATTAGAAAATTGGTGCTTTCCGTACAGTCAAAGGTATGAAATAATTGTACGGCAAACACAATGTTAAACCTACGAGTCAACCACTAGTGGTATTAATTTTTGGCTTATGCACCACTTCACTTCCGGCAGACATGGATCATTAGATTCCCACATTACTATTCACTGTTAAAAGCGAAGGTGACAAACCGGTGCCATTTGGGACCCGGAGGTGAAAAGGTCCTAGGGTCCATTGGAACCCGGGGCATTTGGAACCTTAGGGTGCCATAGGGGCTTGGATATGTGGTTGCAGTGCCGACAGGTCTCTTACTGGGTGATTGGAGCTAAATAAGGTGCCATACACTTCGTATTGGCAGCAATGTGGCACCTCATCGGGTGACTGGAACCATGCACATGTGCTGTGACGTGTGTCTTTCTGTTTTCTGTGACGGCAAGTAAAATCTATGGCTATGAGTGAATGAAGGTGAGCTTGATGGCCGAGCGGTTAGAACGCTGAGCTTGTAATCAGACGTTGTGAGGTCGAATCCTTCGACGGCCAAAAGTCGGTTTGTATATTTTTTAATTTTTTATTATTGGACACTCTGGATTAAGGGTGCCATCTTTTCACCCTAATTAAAGGTGTCATTCTGGCTCTTTTAGGGGTGTCACCAGTGAGACAAGCCTTTCACCCCTAAAAGGTGCCATGTGTCACCATTAGTTTTAACAGTGTTCTTCCATAAAAAAAAAAAGTTTTTTTTTTCTTTCTTATGCTCGGTACATTAAGTTTCTGTGCAGTCGGCTCTTGGACTAAAGTCTTTTTTTATAGCAGAAATTGAATAGCATGCGAGGTAATTCTCAAAATTAATCTTCTACGTACAATAAGGCACGAAGCAATATTTACACAAACACTAAAATCGAACATCAGCTGACGATCAGCTCTCATATTTTAATCGAGCAATTGCAAACACACAGTTATCTAAAGATCATTTATCGTCACACTTATTTTACTCAATGTTGTAGGAAAAGAGTTTTTGATTTTGATATTTTATTTATTTTTATATTTCCTGTGATAAATATATTATCCGTGGAAACATTTTTATATATTTCGTGCATAGTTATCTCTGGTATGGATCATCAATCTTTATATTAAACAAATTTCAAAAGATTTGATGGGGACATATTATTGATTGCAGTAGGAGATGAAATTGTTTGGAACATTGAAAATGTTTTATTTTCCACAAATTTATAAGTAATGATTGATTTGGAAAAGATTATTAAGATCATCTTAGTTATCTGATGCAAAAATATTTGTGTAGGAAGACTCCATATTATAATCTCTCGCTATTTCTCTCTCAGTGTACATATTTGTCTGCATCTATATCTATCTATCTATGAACCTAACCGTATGCCTATCTATCTGTTAAGGAAACGGTAGACGTTATTTTTTTTCCTCATAGCAATGTGAAATTTTGTGTATATATAGATTTCACCAAAAGCATATAGAACACTCTAAAAGAAATTTCCAATCTTATAAAAAAATTTATTTTTTTTTTTTAATTTAAATTTTTAAACGAAGTTTAAAATACTCCTCGTGTCTTAATTTTTGAGGTATTTTTTTGCTTTTGCATTTTTATAATTTAAAATTCTATTATAAACAAATTTGTGCAAGATTTCCTTAATCTCTTGAATGGTTAATATTTAACAGATTTTTTTCTAAATTCCATATCGATTTTCCTCAAATTTTTGCTTTTTAATAATTAAAAAATCAAATTTGACTATTTTACTGAAGATGAATTTTAAAAAGTTTACACAATTTCTTTCTAAACAATATCAGGATACTTCCTTATCAATTTCATAAATATTAATCAAAAATTACGTCACAAAAAGCATTTCAAATACCTAAAAACGCTGAAAAATTAGTTTTTAAAAACTGATTTAAAGTATATAGATGCACTTGTCTTTATTATTTACTTCTTAAAACCTTCATAAGTGATATTTTAATAAGAAAAACTGTTTTGGTACTATTATACCACCAGAAATAGACCTCTTTTGCTACGATTTTGCTACAGATGACTTTGCTCAAATAAAGGTCTAAGGTCCCCTTAAGATTTCTATCTAACATTACAAACTACATCCCCCTTTCTTTTTGTTTATTTCTTTTGTTATTTTTTGCGGTGTGTACTGTACATTTTTATGTATATGTTCAAAATAGCTCTGCTAACAATAACATCTTTAAAAAGGTTTGTTAATTTGAATTACGAAAAAAAAAAAAAGTCTTTCAAAATTATAAAATTTGTTTGACAGATAAAAACACGATTTGAAATAAAAAGCAATAGCCAGGAAATACAAAATTCTAAATAAATATATCAACAGTGAATTTTTTCGCGACGAAAAAAAGAGAAAAAGAAAACAAAACAAGATGCCTCCTATAGGTTTATATTTAAATAATAGAAAATAACAAGACAATTCGAAACTAAATATGCTGAAATAAATAAATAAAACGAAAAAGCATACTTTCTATAACGGATGTTTACATTCGTGTTCTATCAAATGTTTCGTTAAAATCCCCACACAAAGGAAATCGTATACTTTACATTTTCGATAACTTTTCCTGTATTCTCACTTTTTAAACTTAAAATAACTTTCACAGAAAAGAAGACATTGTATTTACATGATCTTTTTGACAACATGTGACGCAAAATACTCTTCATACACCTAGAAAAAAATAAAAGAAAAGATACTAACTATTTCTTTTCACGCCACTAAGCCTAACGATGTTCTCTTACATGTGTTGCCAACTCGCAAAACGCAATTTTCAAAGATTCGGCTGACAGAAAATTCTGCTCAGGTGCAAAATAAAGGATGAAGGTTAAAAACTCAAATTTTTCAGTTGAGAAAGGAGGTTGAAAGCAAATGAAATGTTCAAGAAAATGTTCTTTTTTTTTTTTTTTTTTTTTTTTTTACCTGTTGCACGGTGAATGTCGTTCTATTCCGCCTCTGTTTGCGTCTCACGAAGTTGTCGTCGTGTAGATCCGACTGGTAACCGTAACTGCTGTCTGAAACGAAATAAGGGAGATCGAACATAAGTTTAGAGAACGTGAGAGGAATTGGGCAGGAATATATGGAAATAGGACAATAGAACATTCAAAATTTCGTCTATGTGTTATTTATGCTACAGCAAAGAAATAACCTTTTTGTGTTTACCCCATATGTGAGAAATATGATACTGTTTTGCAGCATTACCTACTCGATATTGTGAATGTATATTTTGGTACAATAAAGTTTATATAAAGAAACAATATCGAATCTGCTATTCCTTTTCACTTACCGAAAACAAACATCTATTTTCTTTTTCACTATTTTGTCTGAACAACAATTTTAGGAAGAAAAAAATCTTAAAATTTGAATATCCGCTTTCATTTTCAGTATATTTTGACTTTAAATTAGAATTTTTGAATTATATAAATCTTTTTCATATTTTAATTACGGATTATAAATCATTTTCCTTCACATGACCATTTAATTATGTGTCAAAAACACTTATAAAGCACTAAGGTAATGAAAAATATTCAAAAGATCTCCAGTCTCCTAAAAGAAGAATTTCTGTGAATATATGTTTAAAAGGAAGGTAACAAAAATAATATATATTATTTTCCCTTATAGATCTGATCTCTATAATAAAACCCTAAGTCATGTAATTGTCATCAACAGTTCCGGGTCGACCACTTTGCTTTTTATATGCTAGGAAGCCATTTTTTTATTACTTGGCGCAGGTGTTAAATCGCCAAATATTACTCCATTGCCATCAATTTATCTATATTATAATTATTCAAGTCACTGTTACAAACAATTACCTTTTTCGTATTCAAGACGGCCATTTCCAATCAAAATTACTTTTTCGAGTAAAACTACATATAAGCTATCATACTTTTATGGTAGCCAAGTGAAAATCAAGCCGATCGCATTTTTCATGTCACCAATTAACATTTTTATTTCTTGCGAAGCAAATCAGTAAAATAAGATAATTCTTTGATGCGGAAATTAAATGTCATGGTTTATGGTAGTATTTATTATTTTTTTTCTTTCTTTTAAGAAATAAGAAAAAGTCATGAATTTTGAATGCTCCTATTTTAAATTAAAGTTGTGTATTTTAAATAAAATCATTGGAAGGATTATATTTTAAATAAAAGTAATAAAAAAAATGCAACGGTAATAATGTTTAACAATTTATCCCCTGCGTCCAGCTAACATAGATAAACCAACTTTTTGATTTCTCTACCGATTTGGCGAAGGATTGACCAAATTAATTATGAATAACAGTAACATGATTAAATGCTTAGCATTACAAAACAGACGCTAAACTGGTCGCCAAGGGCGTCTAGTAAATAAATAAATAACGTTTTCCCATAACTATATAAGAATTGTAAGATTTAATAAAACCATGTATGCATGTTGTTACAAAAACCATTGTTTGTGCATTATTATATTCAACAAGGATTATATCAATTATAATATCAATTTGGATGAAAAAAAATCAAGAGGTTGTCTTTTAATAATCGACTTGCTTTAACGGTACAAAGAACTTGTTTTGTTAACTGTTTTTTTATGTATTTATTTCAGCTAGAGTGGCTCGGTACAATAGCGTATTTTTTAGTGAAAACTATATTCATTTTAATCCATATTGCTGCAATTTAAGTATGCCACTATATAAAAGAGGTTGGGCACACACTGTAAAAAAAAAAGTGTCGATCTACTAAAACAACTTTAGTGATCCTTGTAATTACTAAAAAATTTTTAGTAATCTTAGTCGGTTACAAGAAAATCTGTAAGAATTACTAGAAAAAAGTTAGCAACGAATAGAGTTAATAATTTTATATTTTTAATAGCTATTACTAAAACGCACTTGGCGTGGCCTTGATAGCATGGTGGTTATAGTAACGGACTCCAGGCTAAAAGGTCCCGGGTTCGATATTGGCCACTGCCAAATATGCCCCGAATGTTTGCAGTGTAAGTACTCGTTAACAAAGGGATTATGAATATCCTGACGGAGCAGCAGCAATGTTTGGTGCTGCCATCTATTGCGGTTTTGCCGAAAATCTTCCGCTCTAGAAGTCTGGATGCAGCTCGAAGGAAGCTCCCTGCCCTTCGAGCCCACGTAATGGTTATTAAAAATAATTTTGGAGGTATTGCTAAAATTTGCTTGGTTGCTCATACTAAAAATTTTTAAGTTAGTTATACAAAAAATTATTTTGTTCAGTTTACAAAAGAAATGCTTGTTTCGCTTGCAAAAAAAAGTTTGTAATGGTTACTAAAAAATTCTGTGGAATACAAATTTACTAAAAAATTTTTAGTAACCTCTTGAATTTTTTTTACAGTGCACGCACATGGCGCATACTCATATTGGAAGTTTTACCCAAACTGCACCAACCCACATTTCAGACTTGTAAGGACAATACTCACCTATACGAGTGCTATTAAACAAGTCAACAATGTTGCCACCAATGTGAAGAAATTTCATAAAGGATATTTAAAGTTAAAATAAAAATATAAAATGGGATTGGTTTAAATAATAACGAGTGAGGGCACATCTTACAAATAAAGTGCTTTTATTTTTTAAAAAAATATTCATTAAATTCGGTTCAGTAGAATGCTGAGGCCAGATGACTAAAAAACAACTTTGTCTTTTGAATATACACATGATAGGCATTATATAAGTTATTTTGCAAACTCTTTTTGTAAAAAGTTTACATAGTTTTTCAATCATCATTTTTTCTTAATCCTTTGAGCTCTGGTGTGTAAATTTCTTCAAAAATCCAAGTATTTTGCAAATAAAAAAATCAGTTTACGAGTTATACGAAAAAGTGCATTAAACCTTTTTCAAATATTTTTGATCGTATATTTCGGTGTCAATATGACATTTCGGAATTAAAATTATGTGGTTGAAAATTCAACCATCAGAGCTCAAAGGGTTAAAGCAATATATTCCATAGCTTATTTTCTCACATAAAAAAATAGTCTATGTGCACTATTCCTTACACAGCAGATCCCTTTTAAGACATAAGTCAACAAAACAAAATAAAAACAATCACAGAAAACAGAGTAAAAAGTATATTCTTGACTTGTTTGTTTATTTATGAATTAACTTAGTAGGAAACACAAATAGAAGGTAACAACCACATGATCCCGTTCTTTCAATAATAAGCGTTAGGTTTGAAATGGAAACCTTACACATTAAATCTCTTACATTTCTATAAAGATAGTCATCTGTTTCAATTTTCTTCTATTTTCATATCGTTCTTCAAATTTATCGAAATAACAAACAAAATTTAAAAACAAATAAAATAATAAAATAATAAAGTTTTTGTACGGATAAAAACAAAAAAGTGTGGGGTACGCCCGTATCCCAGGTACCTCTCCATCGTTAACTATTTAGCCATCTTTCTCGGAAAAAAGTTTACCTGATATTTCATCCTCTTCTTTCATATCAGCAATATAATCCATATCGTATTTTCGCATATAACAGAATAATATAAGTGTATCATTTACTACACTACTGATCCTTTATAAGACAGAAGTCAACAAAACAAAATAAAAACAATCACAGAAAACAAAGTAAAAAGTATATTCTTGACTTGTTTGTTTATTTATGTATTAACTTACGTAAAGAAACACAAACAGAAGGTAACAGCAACATGATCCCGTTCTTTCAATAATAAGCGTTAAGTTTGAAATGGAAACCTTACACACTAAATCTTTTACATTTCTATAAAGATACTCATCTGTTTCAATTTTCTTCCATAAACAACGTTCATTTTCAATTTATTATCTGTTAACTTAGTAATCAAACATCATTCGTTTTATCGAAAATCCTGGATAAAAACTAAATCCCAGTAAAATAATTTTTATCTGTTGTATGATGCGTTCTGTTCGTGTAAATCTATTAATAAATCAAAAGAACCTTTTTTTTTTTTTTTTTGTTTAATCTCATAAGCCGTCTATATTTCAATGCCTGGAAAAATAGCTCAAAAATGCTTTTTATTATTATTGTTATTGTTAATAGTCCAAAAGCCGACAGAACAAAAACCTAAGTTATCGAGCACAAGAAAAAAAAAATCCTTTATGATACGGAAGAGTAGTAAAGGGGGAATCTAATGATCTATGCCTGCTGGGAGTGAAGTGGTGCATAAGCCAAAAATTAATACCACTGCTGGTTACTCGTAGCCTTATAATTGTATACAATGTTTGTGTACAATGTGTGCGTTTGCCGTACAATCATTTCAATCATTAAAAACACAATGTTAATCTTCAAATGCATATTGTATCATTTTCTATACCATAAGTGTTCCCGATTTATTGGGGGTTTTATTCACATATTCCGTATTCTCACCAGAAATTTAAAAGACCAATTTTCACTTTACTTAATGATAGACCATTCGTAATTAAATAAAGAAAAATTTACTATTTAGATTTTTCTGCTATGAATTCTGATTCTTTGAATTGCGCATTTTTTGGAACACGTTCCATCCTATGCATTTAAGGGTTAAACCTACGAGTAAACCACTAGTGGTATTCATTTTTGGCTTATGCACCACTTCACTCCCAGCAGGCATAGATCATTAGATTCCCCCTTTACTACTCTTCCATAACATAAATGTTTATTATTATTATTATTATTATTATTATTATTATTATTATTATTATTATTATTATTATTGGGCTCGATGCCTTAGTTTTTTGTGCTGTCGATTGTTGAACTATAATATTTAAGGAAATTCGATGCTATAAATCCTAAACGCATGAGTCAAATTGCCAAAAATAATAGTTTAGATAAAAATCTAGTTTAGATTGGATTCTTCCCGAACTTAAACATTCTGGCTTTAAAGGGATTCTTCACTCACTTGAAAACACCCGCTCCGTAATATTAATCCTATGGGTAGATTATTTTCGAATTTTTCGCTTCATTTTAGATATTATTAAATATTTATTTATTTATTTTTATTTATTTTTTTATTTTTTTTATAGGATATCTGAGATCGGTCTGTAATATGGCTATTTTTTACTTTTACGGTTTAGGTTGAAGATTTTTTAAAAAATAAAGATACTTTCACTTTCGAAACCGTTTTTTAAAGTAAAAGTACCTTTAAAAAAATCTGCAACCTATATCAAAAAAGTAAAAAATAGCCATATTAGAGACCAATCTCAAATACCCTATGAAAAAAAAAAAAAAAAAAAAAAAAAAAAAAAAAAAAAAAAAAGGCAGTTTAATAATATTTAAAATTAAACGAGAAATTCGGAAACAACAAGAATGTGTTTCTTATATGCTCTATTGGATTTTATATTTGAAGCTCTTTGAGGGGAAAGTAGCAATAATTTCTATCTTATGTCTCAGTTTTATTAACTAATAGGTCATGAGCTTAATGATATCATGTTACTGATGATGATAATCATATTTATTCTTCATTACATGCAAAAGTAGATTTTTTTAAATAGAAAAATAAAATAAAATTTTAAACATTATTTTGACATTAAATGAAGCTCTAATTAGGATGTAGGTTAAAAAACTAGTAGAATAAATTTATATAGCTAGTTCACAGTACAATACATTATTTTTTTTTTCCTTAAATAAGTAGATTTATATACAATTTTGAACAATACAATATTATTCATACGGGTACAATTAACCTTCCGTCGGGTGCGCCGTTGTAAAAAGTACAACATTCACATTCTTTTTTCTTTAAAACAAAATTAAAACAGTAGTAGGTGTTAATAACCGTTTGTATTCGTTTATTGGATCTCTTTACCCAGTTACTGAAAGTTATTTGTATTTCTGATTGCGCAATTAGCCGCACCTGTCATTTTAATCTGTTAACAGTGCATGAAATGCACAAGATTTACGTGTAAATAGCCTTCAAAAAAGCTAATCTTACGCTTAATATGGGGAACGACTAATATCGATGCAATATAGGACTAATTCTGTAAATCCGAAATTACTTAATTATTATTAAGTAATTCATTATTAATTTTTATTCTTTGTGATTGTAGTAACAAGTAGCTTTTTATACATCTAAACTCCTGCTTTAGTATGTTATAACAAAATAAGTGTATTGCGGAATACTTTCATAAATTGTGATCAGAGATAACTTATATCATATTTATAAGTTAAATTAATTGTAAAATTAAAATAAAACAGCAATATTTTTTTTTTTTTTTTTTTTTTTTTTTTTGCCTGTCGCTGTACAACGCGCCCGCTCAAGTGATGAAAATTTGCACACCCGGCGAAAGGTTAAAGCTTCAATTAAAAATGTAAAAGAAAAGAAATTTTTTTTTTTTAATTCAATCTCTTTTGAATATTTATTGTGTACTCATCTTTTTACTATAATTTGAGCGAAATTTTGAAAATTCTAAGCAAAGGAAATTGATTGGATAAATAAACTTAAATTGCTAAATTAGAAATTTGAAAAATACTTCTTTTTAAATATTATACTTATTTATAAAGGAGATAAATAAAATTTATCATTAATGATGAAAGAATAATAATTTTATTGCATTTGATAAACTTATAATCCTTTTCTCGTGACAATTATAATTTAGAATTAACAAAAAATCACAAATTATTGTGAAAATATCTACTAAAATAATAAGAACTGAATAATGTGTTTAACTTCTTTTAATATGAATATTAATTTGATTTATTTTTACAATATCACAAAAGCGAAAAAATGCATCATTAAATATTCATGAGGAAATTTTTCCATTGGTGGATTTCATCGAATTCGTTTTAAATCGGCCAATTAATAAAACAAACATTTTTAATTGTGTGCTTTGGACGTTTTTTTGAATTCATTATCACTCACTAAAGATCATAATTTCCGTATGTACATAAAACGAAAGAATATAAATGCATCGGCTTTCATCATTTTAAAGGGAAAATTTTCTCTCTTTTTCGTCCTTTAATATGCAAAGCGTTTTAAGCAAGCAGCGATTATTTGGATGCAAATCACCCAACAAGTATAAAATAACATCCATTTTAAACTGCATAAACCAACATTTAAAACGAAAACAGAATAGTAGAATTTGATCGGAAAACACCATCGCCAGAATCTCTGGGCAATTTTCCTTGCAAAAGCTTGCACACAGACGAACATCTCTTTTATTTGCACTAAGTCTTTAGACAAAAGATTTTCGCTTCCATGGAAAAATCGGGAGTAATACTGTGTCAAATTGCTCCACGTTTTAATATATCGCTTTTCCAACAAAATCAGAGCGGCCCTCAGGGTCTCCTGAGCCGATCTGGGTAAACATTCTGACGATGTTTTGGCAAGAAATGTTTGGGGTTTTAAAACATGACCTGCGGGGTTAGCGCTGGTAAAACCCTTTTACAAAATGTCTCTTCTTCTTACAGCGCCTTACTTACCCCATTAAAGGCTGGCTTTTGCTTTAAGTGCGGGCACATTATCCACACCCGCAGACGCCCGCTTTTGTCATGCTAACGAGTTTATTTTGGCAGGGGCCGGTAGTTTATCGGCAAACACAAATTTCGAAATTTACATTCGGTTGCTAGTGTCAATATTTAGCAACAAAGCGTAGGATGTTGTTAGTACATCAAAGATTTTCCTCTGATTTTGTGTTTTTTTTAATCCAACCCTCTCCTTTTGCTTGGTGATAAACGCATCTGGTTGGTGGTGATGGTTGAAGGAGGTTGGAGGGAGGTAGGGAGGAATTGCGCGTGTAATAACTTTTGTGTTGATCGGCATTATTCAATTGGGTATTCTTCTCCGACATAGCTTCTTCTTGTGCAAATAGATCGCGAATTACTGAGGGCGCGTAAGCATTCTTTTTCAAATCAGCATCGTTCCTGAAAAGCGAAAATTCTGTACCCCGCGGGCGAAAGATTCGCAATTTAGAAGCAAAAGCCGCCGCAGCTCACAATCATCGCGTCCCCCCACATTTTTGCAGGGGCGCCTCGGGTCTGTTTGCCCGGCTCCTGATGAACTGCTGCGCCCCTTTCCCTATCTATTTGCATGAGAAGTTTTCTCCATATTTTCTTCAGAGGCGCGGTTCTGTTACATTAGTCAAACAGCCTCCCCCTATTCCAAGCCCCTTATTGGATGTGTTAGACTAGAGTGGGGGAAGGTGGGTAATGAATTTATCGACAACCCTCGCCATCACATGTTTTTTCATTTGAATTGCACAATCGAGGCTCTTCGGGCCTAGGCCTATTCAAAAAGTCCTCCACTGCTATCGAATCATTAGACACAAAAATACTCAAACCGTTTTGTGTCGTGCCGATATTCAACCCTGTTATGAGATTGTAATTGAGTGAAAGCCTTTGCAAAATCAATTTTGCGGCAACAATTTGATCTCGGGAGCTTCTGAGGAAAAAAAAAATCGCTACAAAAATGGAAAGCTTTAACAAAAAGGAATTTTGATATTTACGTTTTGACTTAATTCTGCGATGGTGTATTCTGTTTATTTGATCTGAATGTTTTGGAAAAAGTTTGAACTTTTATATAGTTTTTTTTTTTCCGATAAGTATTTTAATGATAAAATGCTGAACTATCATATAATAGCCTTTTTTTTTTCTTTTTTTAATGATGCACTATCATGCAATTACCGTATATGCTCCTATCTAAATCGAAGAATTTTTGACAATTTTCGGCAAGCAAACTGCGGGATTCGACTTATTCACGAAACAATTAAAAAGGAAAAAATAATTCGGATACTGCAAAATTCTGGCTTTTTTTGCGTATGTATAACAACATAATATATAAAATATATAAATAATAATAATTTATCATTTTAAAAATTTTTGAATGGTTTGTCTTTGTTTACTTACTATTTTTTTACATTGGTAAGTGACAATTTTGATTTGATTTTGAGCAAAAGAGTTAGGAAGTATAAAGTTAAGAGTAAAAGTTAGGAGGTCGACTTATATAAACACATCAATTAAAAAAAAAAAAAAAAAAAAAAAAAAACCTTCGAATGTTGCAAAATTCTGGCTCTTCATGTATATGTATATCAAAATAATACACATAATATATAAATAATAATAACTTATCAACAAAAAAAAAATTCAATCATTTATCTTTGTTTACTTACTACTTTTTCGCAACTGAATATTTTGATTTGATTTGGTGAAGAATTAAAGTAGAAAGTTAGAAGGTCAACTTATACACAGTTTTATTTTTATTTTTTAATTTGCTTTGAAAGTTAGGCAGTCGACTTATACAAGTCCAGTGCTATCCCATTCATATATGGAATAGGGCTAGAGGGTACATCTGATATTTTCTTGAGCGGGTTGGATTTGGTCTATCCTTTCTGTAGCTTTTCGGATAAATTTATTAATTGTTTCCTTGGGGCGTCCAGCATTTGAGATGAGATCAAAAACAGCATTAAAGATTAAAAGAGAATTTAAAAAATTAGGTAAACATGTTCCAATAATCCTCCATCCATCCTTATTTCAAGAAAATAATGAATAAAGTGGAAAAGCACGAAGAAACCCAGACTGCAAGTATATATAGAATAAGTTGCATAAACGGAAAAAATAAAAAATAGATTATATAGAAATGACAAAAGGAAAAATAGCAAAAAATATATATATATTTGTCACTTAAAATATAATAAAATAAACATAGTTCTTTCAAGAAGTAACCATATGACTCCTCTAAAGATAGAAACTTTGCAAATACAAAAAACTAGTCGTTGGGGGCCACCGTAATACTTACCCATCATGGATATGTATATGAAAATAAAACATGTGAAAACTATTTACACAATGCATTGCAATTCATAAAAAAATTTAAATATTGTTAATATACATAGTAATGCTATATAAAAGAACTGCTGATTACCAATTTCGACAAATTATATAAAACGCCAAACTACTCAAGTAGTACCAAACTGCGTAAAAGAAACATCCTTATAACTCCAAAAATAATAATTCTATTAACTAACAATTAACTGCGTCGGATTAAGCTTCTCATTTCCAATTACAATATACCTCTGAATTGAAATTTGAATAAAATACAGGGGCATGAAAAATCGAAAAATGTGGAAAACAGGATTACAGATATCTCGGCAACTAATAATCCGATAGACTGCGTTCTATATGCAAAATGTGTGTTATTTTATTGCCTTTTACGTCCATTCCTTAGAACAAAAGAATTCGAAAATTTTTATATACCTTTCATCAAAACGAATTTTTCGAGAGTCCGAAAAAAATAGTTCCGGATTATCGAGGTTGCTGGTATTAAATAGGCTTCGTCCCATTCTTACATACTAACTACATACAAAATTTCAAGTCTCTATCTCAATTTGTTTGGGAGATAGAGCGTTTACAGACAGACAGACAGACAGCAAAATTTTTTTTTTCTAAAAATATGTTTTTCGGAATCTCCACTATCTAAAACGTGTAAATCCGTCAAAAAAAATTTCGATTTTCAAAACGATTGCAAGACTTACCCTATACTACGTATGATGGGTAAGTAATAGCAAATTGTGGAAATCCACATACACTGTTAAAAATTTTTGCTCTAGTTTGAACCAAATTTTGGTGCTACGTAGCTGCCACCATAAGATGGTGAAATCTCCAATCAACATTTGGAGCTTCCTGTTTCAACCTCGTTCCAACTATTGGAACCATGCTTCAACAGGAGCTCAAAATATTGGTTCAAGGTTTCGCCATTTTACAGTGACTGACTGAGCACCAAAATTTGGTTCAAACTAGGTAAAGATTTTTAACAGTTTTCTTTAATACGAGAGGCCATCGAAATTAACACGTCAGAAACGAAGCCGTGTAATGACTTATGCTTTTATTGACTCTCGATGGTCAAAAATGGGAAGAAGAAAGGAAAATAAGGGAATTACAGAATCTTGAGATAAAATAAAACGAGGAAGAGAAATTAGACTTTCAGTCTACCAACTGAAGACGTTCCGGCTGGAATGAAAACGTTATTAGAATTGATTTTTTAAATGTCGCGTATAGTGTATATGTGTTTTTAATACTGCATCTCAATATTTATGATAGTGACCATGTATATAACAGTAATTTTTTTCTTTTCTAATTAAGATAGAAACACGATTTAAACGTCATTTTAAGAATTTAAAAAAAAACAGAGAAATTTTTAATGCAATAAAAGTTTTTTAGAAAATTTGAAGATTCCTGTGTCCCGGAACACCTTAAGTAAAATATATGACATCAAATATTTCGCAAAAACTGCTTCATTTTACTTGTTCAAGATGTCACATGTAACCTTAATTTTTTTAACTTATCTTTCTCTTTTCCAACCCATTACAAATAATCCCCGATCAATTCAAAGAAAAGAAACTTTCACGAATCTAATACTTTCATCTTGGAAAGAAAGAAAGTAAAACTATATATATACAGTCGAGTCTCTATATAACGAAATCCATCGTTCCAGTAAAAAATTTGTTATATAGAGAAATTCGATATATAGAGAATGATGTTAAAAGCCGTATTTAATGTGTAAATTTTGAACAAATATTATTTTTGATCTTTTTAATTAAGAATTTGAAATGTTTAAAAGTAAACCTAACATTTTATTTCTTAATTTTTCAAGTAGTTAAAAAAAAAAAAAAAAAAAAAAAAAAAAAAAAAAAAAAGAATAGACGTTTATTTGAAAGCTTATTGAAAATCAAATGAGGAAAACTTGCATTAATTTCAGACGAAGAAATCTGTAATTTTTTGTTGTTTTGATTTTAAAATTGTTACGCTCTTAAAAAAAAAAAAAAAAAAAAAAAAAAAAAAATGCTCAAATTTTACCAAGGAATGAAAAATTATAGTTCACATTTTCCTCCATTTGAAGGCCTATCTTATGTGCCTCTCATTGATTCCTCTCTTATATGTGTAACAATTCAATTGACTCTGTTTTGAGAAGGATGTTGAAAGGTGTTTGGGAGGTGGGATGAACTCGTTGGATTTAAAGAACAAGGAGAGAAATAATATTAAAAAGAAAAAAAAACTCAGCACTGAACGATAAATCAAAAATAAGTGATGGAAAATTGATTCCATATCATTTCGATAGCTGATATCTTTCGATAACTTTCAAAACTGAATAAATTAAGACCAATTTATGAAAAAATTCGTTATATGGAGATAGATATTTCGCTATATAGAGACTGTTTTTAATGTAATCATGCGAAAAGGGGACTGTTCCTACTAAAAATTCGTTATATAGAGAAATTTCATGTATGGAGTTTCGTTATAGAGAGACTCGGCTGTATATATATATTAATTTAAATATGGGATCAATTTTTGTACGGATTAAAAAAAAATTCGTTGTCTATGTCGATCCATTAAATAAAAATCTGGCGATTTATCACTGTTTTGTCTATATATTTGGCTTCTAAATAACAAAACATTTACCTGAAATTAAAAAAAAATTAATACAAAATTGTAATTTAACAAATTACAACTATTATTTGGAAAATGATATTTTCATAAAAATTCTATATTTAAATTAATAATAATAATTGTCTGAGCGAAGCGAAGTCTTTATACTCAGAGATACGTAACGATATTAAAATTCAAAAAAATTCTTTCGTCAAGCAAATCTCAAAAAGTACTTGTCGGATTTTGATTCTGTTTGTACCATGTATATGTTTTTTTCTTGATTCTGTTTGTACCAATAGGTACCTATGAAGGTAATCTGGTGAATGCACCTACTTTTAAAAATGAATTCCAAATACTTTAAAAGTTATATTAAAAAAACTGATAAAAAAGCACAATATATGTGCATACGTCACAGAAATTTGGTGAGCGTGATTTTCACCAGCTGGACATTTTCGTAGATAACTGAATCAGTACATGGAGTAAATAGTAATCATTTTCGCACTCAGAAATATTGAATGCAATAAAACATTTTAAAATTTAATCATGCAGGAAAAAAAAACTGTTATTTTTTTATATTAAAAAATGTCATAAAAACTTTGATTTTGAGATTTTGTGATAATCTCTTAACAGCACTTTTTGATGGCTAAAAGAATGTTTTACATATTTCGCGTGTGAAAATTAGAAACAATTACGTTTTTAAATAAAAAGTTTCTTTTATGACATCATTTTCCCTTTATATTTATTTTCATTGCATGTTTTCTTTTAACTTATATTTTGTTTGTGTATGGAAGTCAATTCTGGTCACTAATTTTTCGGCACGGATACCACAAGCGCATCAGATTTGGCGCAATTTTTTTCAAAGCCCATTTGGCGAAAACTCCCTTTTCAAATAACGCTTACGTACACATTTTTAAATTATTTTCTATTTTCAAAAAGAACTTACAGTAAATAAAATAATAATAATAATTAATAACTATAAAAAGAAATATTTTATATAATTAACAGAAAGAAGTGAAAGTAAATAAACATTTTATGAGTAAATAAACAAATAATAAACAAATAAAACCGGGTTACCATCTCAGGTAAAATAATGCCATTTAGACGCCAATTATGTACCCTGGTGCATATGTGACATCTTTTCCCATTTTTCATCCATTTCCTGTTGGCATACAACTTTGAAATATGGAGTATGTATGCATACCTGGGAGCAATACTGGAATTAGACATTGATTTTTTTTTTAATTCGATCCAAAAAGGGGCAACGGGGCTATTTTTTAAAGTTTTACACAATTTATACTGCATAAAGGAGCCACTTACCTATTTCTATATACCAGAAGTAAGTGGCATGTAAAAACAATTATAGTATACATAAATAAAATACTTGAGATAATATACTAGAGATATAAGCACCGGGTTTGGCGAGATTTTTTATGCCAATTAGACGAAAACATCGTTTTGATTACCAGATGCATATAGCATGCTATAACAACACGTTATTTATTTATTTCAAAATGAAAAAAAAAGGGAATAAACGAAACATTTTCTGTTATAAAAAAGATATAACAATCAATAAATGATAATATTTTGAGAACAAACAATTTATTATAACATTTATATGATAACCAGCATGTTAGGCAACTAAACGCCATTTTGGCACCAATTAGGTACCTTGGTGTATATAGGGCATATATGTGCCATATTTATTTGTAAAACTGAGCATGAAAGTTTATCAGGTGTGTTTTCATAGGCGCTTAAATCTTTTTGCAACATAGCGCACCTTTCGAAGCCAAAACTGCACAAAAGAAAAAATAATCAATATTTGCAGCTTTTTTTTTTTTTTTTTTTTTTTTTTTTTTTATGTAATGCACATTTTGTAGTCAGTAAGCTCGATAATCAGACCTCGTTTTTTTGCTTTAAAAGATGATATTTCATGCGACGTCTTTTTTGGATTCGTCGTTTTTCCATATTTGATAGTATGCGTCTACTCGTTTTGTACCCTTTTTTGTAACTTTCTTCTTAATTAACAGTGACATCTGGATTTCCTATTTAAATAAAAATTCTTCTAAATACAAAGAATTTTGTTAAAATAAATAAATAAAGGAAATGCGGACATCTATTGCTCAAAACACAAAATTTTTCCTATTGAGTTAATAAAAATCAGTAAACACAAAATTTTTATGATAATAAAAAGGTGACTTATGTAATAACAGAATCATATATTATGTACGTTGTGGATTAAGTATGAATATTTCTCCACCATTTATAAATAATAATAATAATAAAATAAAATGTGGACAGACCAAAGTCTATATTTGACTGAAAACAACAACCACTTTCTAAATGCTTTAAAAAAATGGCCAATGAAAAGTGATATTTCAAAAGTATTATGAAATTAGTTAAAAATCATTTATTTTAAACTAAATGAATAAAAGATTTATATTTTTAATGAAATAAATGGGATTTGAAAAATTATTGGAAATTTATCACCATAGATGTATCAATATTACAATCAGTACCTTGTATGCAAAATGGAACAATTAGCAATACTTTTTGTTCCCGAAAAATGGTCGTTGCTTTTTTTAAGATTAAAAAGTAGATTACGAAATATTCCTATACAGAGATGCCAAACCCTCGCTTATTGCATAGCAGAATTTTCTTATAGGAAAAGTTATTTTTTAAATCCGCAGAATGTTCCAATTTAATAAAACATTTTCTGTATTAAAATACCGGTACCCAAAATGCCGGAGACTTGGCAGCTCTGCCTATAACATTTTAATTAATCACGGTACTTTTTTTAATCGGATTCAAATTTAGTGAAGACAGCGTTTTTTGGCCAAAAGCAGCTTTTTTCCACATGTGTAACTACGATACAATTCCTTGATGCTGACTTATGAATGTTTTGACTTATACTATTATTGCTTCCTCTCATTTATTTATTTGAATTTTAAATAAGATCTGAATTTTAAATAAGATGACTCAAAATCGTGTTTTTTAAATATACGATAAAAATGCATTTCGAGAGAGGGCGAAAAGGACAATATTTGGCGATTTATTACTTGCGTTTGGCTAAGTGTCTTACTACCTTGTTTTTAATACTCTTCACAATACTTCGCTGTTATATGGACTTAGGCGCTTTTATAAAAAGTTTGACGTAATTCGGTCTTAAGAAAGTGAGTTTTTTACTGAATAATACAAATAAATGAAAAATGAATACTAAGAAATACTAAGAAAAGAAAAATGAAGCATTATATTGATCTATGTATATTTAAAAATACATCTGCTAGCACTAATTAGACATTCGACAATTTAATTTCACAAATTATTTTTTTTTTTTTAGAAAAAGTTTTAAACCCAATTTATTGAATATTGTAATTTCTAGGATACTGTTGGGGTCAGAAACTATAACTTTGGCATCACAGTAATTGATAAGATGTAAGTGCTCGTTTAGGACAAATTTTTAAAAACGGATTCCTTAACTCTTATCGACAACCTCATTGCATCCGTGGAAAACAGATATTCAACATTATAAACTATTCGAACGGATTTCACACCATATAAAATACACTCCATTCTCTTCAAACGTAATAGTTTATGTTATTTATAGTTTCTCAAATCGGTGCGAAGCTTCTGTTTATGCTCATGACATCATTTCAAAGAGCTATATTTCCAATATAGGAAAATTTGGTGTTTTATTTTCTGTATTACTTTTAAGATTTTGCATATTTCCAATTTTATATCCATGCATGGTTTGATTTTCTTTTATAAAAATAGTATATGCAACAAGATTTTGTAGTTCTACGATTCGATATGCTTATTTTCATCATTATATTTTATCACAATGAATGACCAATTAAAGGTAACATCTCATTTTCTTTACTTATCGCAAGTTATTAAATGTGTATTCTCAGTAATATCGCTCAGACTAATCCCTCTGAGGGAAGTCCTAGTAAACATTATTTTTAGGATGATCAACGAGTCATATATTCCGTACGCCGTGCATTAAACATTAATATTCCAAGACCAATAATAATAATAATAATAATAAAGTAATTTATAGATAAACAACTTTAACTGTTTAAAATGTGCATTTTTATTGGCTGGAGTTAATCAGACTGACTTCTGAACACCTCTTTTTACGTACGGCATGGATTAAACATTAATATTCTAGAACCATTCACAAACAAATTTTAAATGAAATTTCAGTTTTACAATTTTCGGAACTGCCGATTTTTAGACTTCCGAACAGCGCACATTTTACATTTTTACACCGTTGCGCAGAAATAAAAATTCACTTTTAAATCACATTTGTTTGAAATCTCTATCACAATTTGTTTTTAAATAATAATAATAATTATTATTATTATTATTTAGTTTTTATTACTCTTTTTCTAATTGTGGCAACAGACATATTAGGACATTAAACTTTAACCAATCAGTAAACGAATAAAATAAAAAACAGAAGTATTAAATTTTTGAACATTAAACTTGGACCAACCAGGAAACGAATAAAATAAAATAAATTGCGGAATTCATCCAATAAAAAGATTCAGATGTACTTCAGGTTTTCCAATTCCAGTTAGAAAAAAAAAAGTGAAAGTACATTTGGAAGATAGGGTCCTGTTTTGATATTGTGGATAGTGTTCTATATTTTCAATCAATTTGAATCATTAGACACAAAAACATCCAGCATGTTTGTACAAATGTGCAAGTGAGATTTATTAACTTAAAAAATAATATTTTTTAACGAATTACCGCTTAAATGATTTTTGTAATGCAAAAGACACATTTCAGACATATAAGTTTAGTGACAGCTGAACAGAAATATAAAAAAGCAAATTCTAAATGGAAATTCAATTATATATTTCCGTTATTACAGAATATATAGTATATATTCGATAAACATATAATTTGTAAATAATAATGATAATAATAATGATAATAATTACAGTTATAATAATAATAATAATAATAATAATAATAATAATAATAATAATAATAATAATAATAATAATAATAATAATAATAATAATAATAATAATAATAATAATAATGATGATGATGATGATACTAATAATAATAATAATAATAATAATAATAATAATAATAATAATAATAATAATAATAATAATAATAATAATAATAATAATAATAATAATAATAATAAATAATTGTAATTTAACAAATTATAACGACTATTTGGAAAAAATTTTTAGACTTATAAATGATTTCTATATTTAAAAAAAACAATAACATCATTTTTATGGTGATCAAAACGTAACTTACATAATAACAGAGTTATATTAATATACTTGGACTTTTAGAGACACATTAACATTCCTGGACCAATCACAAACAAATATTAAATGAGATTTCAGTTTAACAATTTCCTATACTGCAAATTTTAAAACTTCTAAACATCGCACATTTAAAATTTTTACACCCTTACGTAAAGAAAAATATACACTTTTAAATGAAATTTGTTTGGAATCTTTATCACATTTTTTTTCACTTTTTTTAAAAGTTTTTACGGTGAAACCTCCTAATAAGGGACACCTATGGGACCGCAAGTTTTGTCCCTTAAATAGAGGTGTCCCTTATTCGGAGTGTTCCTTATTTGGAGGTTTCACTGTATTACTTTTTTGTGATCGTGGCAACAGAAGTATCCCATTTTTGGACAGTTAACACGGACCAATCAGAAAACGAATAAAATAAAAAACAGAAGTATTTCATTTCTAGACATTAAGCATGAACCAATTACAATACGAATAAAATAAAATAAGTTGCAGAATTCAACCAATAAAAAGATTCAGATATACTTCAGATTTCCCAATACCCTATCGAGAGCAACAACTATTTTCCCAAATAGCTATAATGATCACCCAAGCACCTCTTATTTAATTAAACAACACAATATTATAACTTTTATACTTTAGTAATATTATTTAACTTATTTTTAAGTAAAACAAAAATTTCCTCGCGATGTCATTATTTAATTGCAACTGTTATGGAGTATGTCTTTAAAATCCTTCTTGTAACTTTTGTAAACAGCTGTATAAGCCCACAAATAATTACATAAATAAAATTAGATGAGTAATTTTCCAGAAAAGCATAAATATTTCTTCTGAACCACTTCTTTAAAAAATGTATGCACCACATAATATGCTTTGGTTACTATTCTTTTTTATAATTATTCAGTATACGTAATCATATTTACAAAAACATTACTTTATTAATAATAGCATTAAAGAAAAAATAAATTCTATGTAATAGTAAAAGCAATATATATTTTTTCCAATTAGTTAAAAATGTAACATATTTAGTTTTATTAATCTGAATCTATTTATTTCATTATATCCTTCCCTTTCACTGGTGTTTTTATAAAATTCGTTAAATTATAAAAACCATTCATCTGCATAAAGCTCCCATAGTTAAGATTATCATATTTATTAGGTTAAGATATTTTTTATTATTTGCTGAAGGTATACATAAAACGTTGAATTCTTTTAATACTGATAGTAAAGGAATAAACACTCTTCAATAATAAAATCAGTATATTTTTTGTTATTAATTAACAATGTAATGAGTTAATTTTATTAATGAGATTAATAAAAGAATTGGTCAGGTGTTGCCAATGCCAATATGACGTTGCTCACAGGCATGTTTTTGTGCTCTAGGTTTAAAATAGAGTGGGATGCTGCCTGAATCCCACGCTGTGAAATAGGGTGCCTTTTTTAATTCTAAAGAGCATGTTTTGGAATTCTTAAGTGCAATTTTCGGTTCCTTTAGGCACACCTTAATTTTAACGAAGATACAAGAAAAAAAAATAATTCTAAAAACAACTTAATACTAAGTACTTTCAAAAATATATATTAACTAGCGCACCCGACAGACGCTGTCCTGTCACCGACAGACGTTGTCCTGTCACCGACAGACGTTGTCCTGTCACCGACAGACGTTGTCCTTCTTGGCACCGACTCCAGAAAATCAAATAAATGTACGTAAATATGGTAATACGCAGAATAAACACCACGCTCTTAATTTAATTTCTTATTACAATTATGTAAGGAAATTATTTTTTACTCTTCATTAGTTTTTGAAGTCGGTTCAATTTTTGATAGAAAAGTTTATTTTTCTCTTTTTAGTTAAAAGTTAACGATTGTCTGAAGTCGGTTAATCAAAATTATAATGCAGGAAATATTACTGTAAAGCATACACGTTTGTCAGCAGTGGGGTTCAAACACGCGATCTCTTTCTTCAAGAAGCTGAGCTTAAATCTGGCGCCTTAGACCGCTCCGACATTCCGTCCGCACTCCATTCATCGAACTTATTCAACACTTTTAATTAGCGAAAAATCTCTACCTATTAGTTTTTGCCTAATTACAAAAAAAGTAGTGAATCAAATTCGATGAAATGTGAATCTAAACCATTCTCAAATCCACTGGAACACACACACAAAATTTCATTAAAATCGGTCCAGTCGTTTAGGAGGAGTTCAGTGACATACACACGCACAGAAGATTTTTATATATAAAGATAAGCATTGAAAATTTGAAGTTTTTGCGCCGAAGACATCGCCAAATTAGGAAAATGTGAATTATCGCACGAACTACTGGACTTAAACAAATTTGCTTAGTACCGTTCGATTCAGCATGAAAAAATACACTGAAGTATGTTATCAGATGAAAAATAACTACAAAAGCCGATTTTTAAGGAATTTTTTAAAAGTTCGTTCTTTTTTCTACTCATCGTATGGGTGAATTTTCGAAAATCCATTTTTAGCGGCACTCGATGTTATAAGAAGTATTTTTACCCCAATTTTCAAGATTTTTGGTTCGGTAGATTTTTTTGTGCTATGATTAATACAAAATCCCGACTTTCTTTAATATACATAGCACTTTCATTTAGCAAAAAAAACACTAACTATTAGTTTTTGCCTAATTATTAAAAAAGTACTGAATCAATTTCGACGAAATGTGAATCTAAATCATTCTCGAATCTACTGGAATGCACACACAAAATTTCATCAAAATCGGTCCAGTCGTTTAGGAGGAGTTCAATTACATACACACGCACAAAAGATTTTTATATATAAAGATTAAATAAGTTATACATTAAAATTTACCTTCATTTATATCTTTGTTTTCAATAATTAATATTAAGTTACAATAAAGAATGTTATTGTATTTGCTATGTTCATAAAAATTTTAGAAATTTTATGTATTTTTTGAAATTTTATCTAATTGAAACAAAACAACTTTTGATTTCGTTAATTATGTCTAATAATGAAATTACATTACATTATTTCTTTCTTAATTAAGCAGTGAATTAGAATTAAAGATTTTATAAACAGTCACAAATAGCTATCTGAATTGTTATCTTTTATTATTATTGCAATTTGCAACTAAAGATATTTTGATGCTTATTTCAGTCTTTTTAGGTGCGTTCGTAATTATGTAAATACGTAGCACCTATTGTTGTCGCTCAGTCCGTCCGTCTGTCTGTCTGTCCGTCTGTCTGTCTGTCCGTCTGTCTGTCTGTCTGTCCGTCTGTCTGTCTGTCTGTCCGTCCGCATATAACAACGCAAAAACTACCGAACCGAATCGTTTGAAATTTAAGATACATAATTATAACATAATTTTGTCGAGTCATTTCAAATTTTATGAAAATCGGATGGATAGATCAATTACAGGGACAATCAAAAGGATTCCGTTACATTACGGTCAATGGGGAAAAAAGTTTCAAATGCATTTTAATCGTTTGAAATTTAAAACATATAATTATTGCGTAATTTTGTCGAGTCATTTCAAATGTTATGAAAATCCGATGCATAGATCAATTACAGGGACAATCAAAAGGATTCCGTTACATTACGGTCAATGGGGAAAAAAATTTCAAATGCATTTTAATCGTTTGAAATTTAAAACATATAATTATTACGTAATTTTATCGAGTCATTTCAAATGTTATGGAAGTCCGATGCACTGATCATTTACCGGGACAATCAAAGGTATTCCATTACATTACGGTCAATGGGAAAAAAGATTCAAATGCATTTTTATGATGTTACACTCATTCGAACATGATAGAATTGGCAAGAATCAATGAAATATATATACTAAAATATGCATTCTTTACAATCTGTGATGCAAAGAATTTTTATTATTAAATTACAGTGCCACACAAAAGTATTCCACTACATAATGCTATACGGGGAAACATTGTTTGGGGCGTGTTTTAATTATATTCAACTATTTCGCATTTTATGAATAAGATATAGGTTTCTGAGGTGTAATAAAAATTACTTTCTGCATATTTATAGAAACACAAAGATTTCGACTACTATACTGTATCCGAAGTACGCTCTACTATATCAGCAAGATCTGAATATTTTTAAAACTTCGTTATCGTACGAACGCACCTCATTTGCTACGTTTACGTGCAATTTCCAACTTGTTTTATGTATAAAATGGATGTTTGCAAATTTGATCACCTAGTTTAAATTTGAGCATGCCCCATTACCTGCATGCGTTTCCCTAATTATTATTATTATTATTGTTGTTGTTATTATTATTATTTGTGTTCTAGGACAAAAATATAAATGTTACTTAGATTTTGAAAAAAAAAATAAATAAACAACAGTATAATTTTAACGAAGATACAAGAAGAAATTATTTATAAAAAGCAATTTAAGTACTTTCAAAAGAAAAGAATGATTAATTTAATAAATTATACATTAAAATTTATCTTCATTAATATATTTATTTATCATAATTAATATTAAATTATAAAGAACGTTATTTTATTTTATATATCAATAAAAATATATTTCATTGTTTTAGAAACATTTATATATTCTGTAAATTCAATCTTTTTGAAACAAAACAACTTTTGATTTCCTAAATTATGTCTAATAATGCAACGAAATTACATTATTTCCTTCTTAATTAAGCAGTGAATTGGAAATCAAGTTTTTATAACGATTCACAAAACAGCTTTGATCGAAAATCAACTTTTCAAATAAAATTTGTATTAGCTTATAAAACTTAGTAAAAAAAAGCAGCGAA
The DNA here is from genome assembly GCA_964019185.1 of Maratus speculifer. Lineage (NCBI taxonomy): Eukaryota > Metazoa > Arthropoda > Arachnida > Araneae > Salticidae > Maratus > Maratus speculifer. The sequence continues at coordinate 262,549,360 of OZ025301.1, forward strand.
TGATAATTGATATTAAAAGAAATGAAAGATCCGAACTCAATTAAAATATTTAATGAAAGATATTTTCATTACTTCATTAAGCGTATCATATAGCAAATATTTACTGAATTTTCTCTAACAATGCAAGCAGCGAGATTGTTTGTAATGGATGTGACTCAATATGTCCGAAACAATTAATTTAAATTAACTTTTTCTTGACATTTAATGGGGAATGTAGTTCGAAAGCAAGCGACATTCAATTTAGTTCAATTTGTGATGTCAAAAAATGAGATAATTAATTTCTTCTTTTCTCGTGATAATAGATAATTTTAATTTAGTGTGATAACAAAAATGTTGAAAGAAAAAAAACAGAGAAAAAGTTGATGAAATTGATTTCGCAAGAAAAAATTAAATTGAAGGGAGAGGGTGGAAATGATGAAATTGGAAAAAAACTGGAGAGGGGTGAAATCAAATATTTTCTTTTAATACACGTATGGAATTATTTTAATGATTAAATCTTGATTATCTTTATTGTTTAATATTTTTTTTTCAACTTTAACAGGAATTCTATGAATGATAAGCAAAATGTTATTGAAAATAGAATAAGAATTAAGATGATTAATGAAGAAAAACTGTAATTAGACATTGTTCATTTATGGATACAATCATATTGGTATTTCCAATCTCTGACTAATCTTTCAGTCACAAATTCCGACAATAAAGTACGCAAATGTGAACTTCAATTCTTTTTAGGGTTCGTAAATATATATCATGATATTTTCGAAACTATCAAAAATGTGCGATATATTGATGTATATTTGATATTATATGTATATATATTTGATATTTTAAAAAACGTGAACTTATTGATGATTACAAGGTACTCGCTACCACGCGCCATTGCACCAAGTGATTTTTTCTTTTCCTTGATTACAAAACATTTAAAATACAGTTTTTTTTGGGTTTTTTTTTGGGGGGGGGGGATAAAAAATTAAATGACTAACTCATCTACAATTTTTTACAAAAACTTAGTTTATTTTAGTATGCATTGGGAAAAAAAGGAGGTCGGGAATACAATAAGGGTTTAAGGATACAATTTTTAATGCTTCACAACATTTTTTTTTTTCTCTTTCTTTTTTTTTCATTTGGCGAGTGTCTTTTATTTCTGGTTAGAAAAATAGCTAACATTCGTTAAATGTGAGAGAGTACCCTGTATGATTATAAATTTAAACTCCATATACATTAGAAATTGGAACATAATTCACTTAGCATGAAAACTAATAAAATATTAAAATGTCTTTTTATTTACTTTCTTTTCTTTATGTAACAAAATTGAATCAAATAATTATCTTGAACACAATTTGCGTCATAAAATCACCTAAATAAATTATAACATTTAGTACCAAGTTTTAAGAAAATATTATGTTTTATGTGATAAAATTTTAAATAGGAAATATTTGCTTTTACCGAAACGTTTGATCACTAATATAAGCTTGTCTGCTTTCACATTCTCTAATGAGTTATACGGCTTAAAATAGATTTAAAAAAAATCTATTAAAGCTGTCTACTTATCTGAATCAAACAGTTTATCTTTCAATAGATGTCGATTGAATTATTCAACTAAGCATAAGCATTACTTATAACACTAGTCAAGAAAAAAAAATAACCTTTTTTATATCGCAAATAATTTTATACGATTCGTGTTCTGTGTGCTAGAAGTAGGGTAGAAAGTCAAATAAAACATTTCTATCACGTTACAATTTTATGATTATTTATTTCTTTACGTTTTTTACAAATTTTAATTTTAAACTAATTTATTTCGGATAAAAAAAAAAAACTTCCTTTTTCCTTTTTTTTTTTTTTTTTTTGTTTGCTTGTTTGTCGATGGTACTTTGCGGTTGAGGCTTTCCTAATAACCAACCAGCAGTAGTCTGCGAACATCGCAGGGTTCCATTTTCCTTGATATCGTTTTTCAATAACAGCTATATTTTGGTGAAATCGCTCTCCGTGTTCATCCCTCAGCTCCCATATTTTCGGAGGGGGGGGGGGGGGGGGGATCTAAATGCAAATCCAAAAATTGTATTTTCAAAGACATGTTGCATTTTTTTTTAATGAAAAACTTGTAGCATTTTCTATACAAGATTAACATATTGCAGAAATTTATGATTCCCTAAAAAGTTTACAGTGACTGCAACGGACGACTGCAACGAACGATAGCCAATTATTTTCACATATATAATGCAAATACATACGTGATTTGCATACATATAACTTCTTAAAAATATATATAAACATGAATTTGATTGTAACGATATTTTCAAATTCACGAAATTATGACTAGATTTTTCACAAACATAAAAAGTGGTTTACAGTTTCACAAAAACAGGACCCTGTGTTAAAAGTCTGAGCATACACCTGCTAATGTTACCAAAATACTATTTTCACAAACTTGAACTGTTCATTTTATTGAAAAAAGAAAAAAAAAAAACTTTACTCGTATGCGTAGTTCTCGTAATACTACAAATCTACACTCTTTAGAGAGATATAATTAAAAATTTTAATTTGTTCTATAAAATTTCAGCTCGATTTTATTTTAATATATTTTATATTGAATTTTTATGACTGGGAATATGATATGCAATGATTCATGAAAAATGAAAAAAAATACCTTAAATAACTGTATGCGATAATCAATTTATGATATGTATAATAATTCATGAAAACACTCTGAAATATTAACACTATCTTTACTGGTGTTAAATGACGCCGTTTTAAAGTTTTGATTTATGGTTATTTTACTCGTAGTTTTTGAATGTAAGAAGCAGAAAAATCTCTTTAGTGTATTAAAAATGATTTATAATTGTTTAAATATAAAAAATTAGAAATGAATAACCATAATTCGAAATCTTTTAAAATGTGCCATTTGACACCGATAAAAATAATGTTAACTAATTCAAAATACATCTAAAGTTCCATGCAAAAAAGCATTAAGTGATTATACATGGTGATCCTTATTTGACATATATAATGACGCATGAAAATATTCAGAGATGTAAAATAATTCATAAAATAATGCAAATAATTCATGAGTATTTGATCTAAAGAAAAATTGGAATTTCATTTTTAAAAAATTCTATCGAATTCTCGATGGAAATTAATAATTATCATTTGAAATCTTATCATTTTTCGTTTATTTTATGCACATAATTAGATTTGGTAATATTTTAATATGATTGCTCCTTTTTTTAATATAAAAAAGTACAAAAGTTATAATGCATTATTACATGATAAGAAAATACTGACATACTTTAAACTCAGTAAATATATATATATATTGTTAACATTTAAATACTGTTTTGTTTTATTAGTCTATAACAGGTTTTGTATATTCTGTAGAAAAGTGCTATTGTAGAGTATAATGAGGTATATACTTATTGAATATATAAAACAATTATATATTTTATAAAAGGGGTGAACAATGTCTATTTTTTATGTATTTTATTTCAACCTCTCTTTAAATATGGTCATAAGTGTCTATACATCCGCATCGTAAATCATATTCTTCAATTATATTATTTTGAAAAGAAAAAACTCTAAAGCTTAAAAAGCCATTTCTTAAAAAATAAATAAATAAATAAATAAATAAAATAAATAAATAAATAAATAAATAAATAAATAAATAAATAAATGCTATTTTTTTTTTGGGGGGGGGGGGTTATTACCATATTTTATAAATGTCACTAACTAAAGTTAAAAACTACTTCATGAATATATAAAACCGGTATTGAATTTAGACACTTTTCTCAGGGAGGAACGTCTGTGACTTCGGAGGGGAGGGGGGAGAATTACGCTTTTTGATCATTGAAAACACAAAATTTCAAATTTTCTGGGGAGTACATTTCATTGTTCCGGGGAGCGGGAATGTCTCCTCTGAAATCAATAGTGTATGAAGCAACAAAATTGTTCAGTTCTGAATTAAAAGGCTACTTCATTTAAATGAAATGACCCGTTCGGTAATAGTAATCCTATGGAAGTTTATAAAGATATCTCGGTTGCATTTTAATATTTTTAAATGACCTTTTTTTTGCATTGGATAGCTGAGATCGATCTGTATGCTGGTCGTTTTTTTATTTTATTTTTTATTTAGTTTACAGGTTTTTTTATGTGGACGCTTTCATTTTTGGAACAGGTATAGAAAGCGAAAGCACCCTCATAAAAATATCTGTAACCAAAATTGAAAAAAAAAATAAATAAATAAATAAAAAACGACCAGCATTCAGATCAATTTCAGTTATCCAATGCAAAAAAAAAAAAAAAAAAAAAAAAAAATTCATTTAAAAATATTAACATGCAAACCGAGATATCTTTATAAATTTCTTCCATAGGATTAAGTATTAGCATAAGCACGGGCCTTTTCATTTGACTGAAGTAGCCCCTTAATTATGATTCGAACCTATGCCAGCACTGCATTACTTATAGTTAGTCTCTACTTCACTGTTTGTATTAATATTGAATTAAAATTTGCTAATAATTATATTAAATGGATTTGATACTTACAGGGTGAGACTGCTGAATAGACAGAGAATGGTAAGGGCGGAGGTCTCGGTGCTACAGATGTGGGAGGAACACTTAACGGACAATGATAACAAAACATCTGGAAAAGAGAAATACATATTAGATATTGCTTCCATAGAAAAAGCATTAGTTTTTCTTTCTTATATCAGTATCATCTTTCATTTAAAGTAAATAAAATACAGTCAAACCTCTGAATACACTTAATATGAATTACTTTTAACATGAATTATATTCATAATCCCCTATAAAAACGAATACAAAGATTTGATACTGATAACATGAATTACTGTTAGCATGAACAACATTTTGATTCCCCTTGAGGTTCATGTTGACGAGGTTCGACTGTAGTATAAATTAAAATTTTAAATGCATTTTTTATTAATTTTTTTTTTCACTAAAGAAAGGCTAAAGGCTCCTGTCTTTGCCCGCGAAGACACTCACGAGTTAATGCTAACCCTATGGGGAGGCATTTTTCTAATAAATCTTTCGCATTTTGACATTTTTAAATATATATATATATATATATACATCCAAAGTTATTCAGACAATACCATTAAATAAACCAATGAAACCAGTAGTTTTACAATCATATTATTAAAAACAATATATATATATTTTTCATTGGATAGCTGAGGCCCCTCTCAAAATCGCTCCTTGATTACTTTTTCGATTTTGGTCGAAAGTATTTTTTAAAAAGTTACTTTCACTTTCTGAACCGATTCTGAAAGTGAAAATAACTTTATAAAAATTACTGCAACAAAAATAGAAAAAGTAATCAAGGTGCGATTTTGAGAGGGACCTCAGCTGTCCAATGTAAAAATAATAATAATAATAATAATAATAAAATAAAATAAAATAAAAAATAAAAATGCCAAAATGCGAAAGAGTTATTAGGAAAATACCTCTCCATAGGGTTAGCATTAGCTCGCGGTTGTCTTCGCGGACAGGGACGGGAGCCTTATTTGTCACAGAACTGACCAATGCAACCATCCATAAGTTCGAAATCATAGCATTTAACTACTTAATGAGTTGAGTTTTATGACTAAACAAGTTGTTTTAATTTCGAAAAAAGAGTCTTTTAACTAGCAAATTTTATTATTTTTTTTGAACATATAAATGCATTTTGAATATCAATAAATATTTGTACATCCAAAATATCAATATTTTGTAAAACATAAGACACAATTTTTTTTTAACATTTTAAAGAAAATCAAAGGGTAAAGTTGATTTTGAAAAGAAAAAAAAATAATATATCGATTATAGCTTTAAGATGCCACACGATTCATTCAAAAAAATCCGGATGATAATGTTAAGTCTATAGGGGCGTTCTTTTCAAATATCTCGATCAAATCTTAATATTTATACATGTCTCTCTTTTTTTGCATAGGATAACTAAGGACGATTTATAACCAGGCTGTTTTTTACTTTTTCGATTCTGGTTACATATTTTTTTAATATTGTGATAGAATCAATTTCAGAACCGGTTTCGAAATTTAAAGTAATTTTTTAAGATAAATCTGAACCCAAAATCGAAAAAGTAAAAACTAGCCCGGTTGTAGATCGCCCTCAAGCTATCCTATTCGAAAAAAAAAATGTAAAAATATTAAAATTTATCGTGAGATACTTGAAAATAACGCCCCCATAGACTTAACATTATCATCTGGGTCTTTTTTAATAAATCATATGTCATCTTAACGATGGAGATTGATAGGTGATAAAATCTCTATACAGTGAAGCACGAGTGTACGCACGATTTCGTTAGAGAAAAGAGGGGCTCAGAAAAGTACACCCAGAAAAAAAGATTTGTTGAATCAACAAAAATTTGTTCGGTCCAACGATGGAAATTTTGTTAGAATAAAACAAAAAAAAATTCCCTTTTTTTTTTTTTTTTTTTTTTTTTTTTTTGCAATTTTTTTTGCAATTTTTTGTCTACAATTTTCATCTGAAATGCATAATAACTTTAATAATAACGTCATTAATCCGTCCCAATTTGAAAAGTTTTTATTATCCAAAAGTTATGTTAATCCTTTATAGCTATATAAGTCAATTAAACAAAAGTATGTGAGAGAGTTATGGCTACTGCACACAAATTTAAATTTTGTAAAAACAACAAAATTTTGTTAGAATTACAACTTGAAAATACAAGACTTTAATAAGACTCAAATAAAATTGATGAAATTTTGTTAAAATGTTATAAAAGTGTTAACAATGTTTTTTTTTTTTTTTTTTTTTTTTTTTTTTTTTTTTTTTTTTTACTGTGAGCAACAAAACGATTTTTTACTTTAACTAAAAAATTCCCTTAAATAACCTAAAGATACTCAACAAAACACGTTTTGTAGTTTTAATCAATTCCTTTTTTTTGGGTGTACCTATCATTAATCATAAAAACAATTCATTCCCTTTTTTTAATCAATACCATTAATATTTAGTTATTTAAAATATTACATAATTCTATCAAATACGTCCGCACAACATGAGAGGGAAGAATGAAAGGGCGACCTCCTTTCCTCCTCCACCAAAATAAGTGGGAAAAGATTCTTGTACATTTATTTCATTTATTCAAAAAAAAAAAAAAGTCGTTGCAGTTAAAAATTAAAACTTTCTCTCCTCATAAGCAAAAAAAGAAAAAAAAGAAAGAAAGAAAGTAAAAGAAAAGAAAAGAAGAAAGAAGAAAAAGAAAGAAAGAAAACCTGGCTATTATTTTTTTCTAATTCCTTAATATCACTAACTTAAAAAAAAAATGAAAGCGAAATAATTATAAGCAGATTAATTATTTATAATATAAGTTCTTAAATCTTTTCGTTATAGAATATATATTATAATTATTATTATGATAGAGTTATTAATGGAAGTAATAAAGACTTACTGCTTTTATATGTTAGCTGAGCTGTGTTAGAGAATGAAAAGGGCAAGCTAACATTAATTGTAGTATGCATTTGAAATAAAAAATCTTTAAAACAAAATTACCATGCAATGGAATTGCGATCATTCATTAATCAGTTATAACAAACAACTTTTATATTTTTGTTATCTCCGTACTTTTTGACGCTTAAATTTTTTAAAAAATTAGGAGGAACTGAGTGACCTTTCCTGAAAAAACTAGTTTGCATCTTTGTCCGGAAACTCAGAACACTATCGGATTAACTCTGTTAAAAATAGCGTTCTTTATTATTATTATAACTATTCACATATAAATTGAAGACATAACTGCAAAGTATATTTTTTGGAGAGGGGGGAGGGGGGTATAAATGAGTTGGATTTTGAAATTCAAAGACCATGGTAATGCATGATTCGTTAAGCAACATAGTGGAATTGCATTGTTTACATCAGTAAAATTGCGTCAGCAGATTCTTATCCAAAATAAAGAAATAAAAGAATTGAAGAAAACTTTTAAATCCGTGGAGCTGGAACTACAATTGAAGAGAATTATGAAATACATGGAACTGGAATTATAATTGAAGAGAACCATTAAATCCATGGAACTGGGAATTATAATTAAAGAGAACCATTAAATCCATGGAACTAGGCATTATAATTGAATAGAACTATTAAATCCATAGAACTGGGATTACAATTGAAGAGAACGATTAAATCCATGGAATTCCTTTATTAGATGCAAAGAAGATAATATCATGAAGTAATCCCCTGACACCAGCAAAATCTTTTTTTTTTTTTTTTTTTTTTTTTTTTTAACCTCAAAAATTAACCCTTTCGGGACCTCTTTTTTTTTTTTTTTTTTTATAGAAAAATTACTTTTACGTTAATAACATTAACAATAGCTATCCAAATATATTAATTGAAGTTCAACGAATATTTAATTGTCTGAAACGTAACAAATATTGTTGTTTTGAGTACTATTCAATTCATATTCATATGACAATAGGCTAAGTAAGTGTTTTTGGAAATGTTTAAAAAATATTACATTACAACAAGATTTAACTTATATTACAACTTTCTAATACTATTTGCGCTTTATTATTCATGATTCTTTTAGGAAGGTAACCTTTATTTTAAATTTAAAAACTATGACATATGTTTAAAGCAAAAGAATCGCAAATGGCGCGAAGAAAATTAAGCAAATATTTATTATTATTATTATTATTATTATTATTATTATTATTACTGAATGCCTAAACATTAATGAAGTCATATAGTAGAGGCATAGATACTTATTTACATTATTACATACGAATAATAATATAAATATTTGTTAAAACAAAATAATACTCAATTTTTAAAAAAATGTACTATTAATATTACACCAGATCCAAAAGGGTTACTTGAGAATGAGTTAAACAAATACGCGCCAAATCACAAAATTCACAATTCGAAAACTATAAAGACTTCGATTTGGCAGTTGGTATTCAATTAAATGACCGATGATGATGAAAGGAATCAAGCAACAACCCCCCCCCCCCCTTCAAATTATTTATTTCAACTCCCACCAAACAGTAATTTCATCTGTAATAAGTCAACACATTATTATTTTATTTGTTATATAACTGACAGATGTCTAATTTATATCTTAGAAATCATATAATAATGAAAGATGAGCGTATATGCAAGGCACGGCTAAATTACACATAAAAGTATTTAATATACGGTGTAAACATAAATTTTAGACAGCATATAAATTTATTATGATTACATCTATTGTAAAAGATATATTTACTTTTATTTGAATGAGAAGTTTTTATTTATGATATAAAGAATAATCAAATTATATTACACAGGAAATGAATAGATTTAGAATTTTTATGATTGATTAAATCAAATAAAGGTATATAATTTTGGAAATACATTAATTTTAAGTATATTAAATTACAAATATATATTATTTTATGTCATAATAATAGTTACATTCTTTTTAACCCTTTATAACTCAACAAATAGACTTGAAAAATACTCAAATGATATAAATACATCGTTTTAAGTATTTAAAAAATTTAGAAGATAAAAAGGATAAATTATTGATTGAAAGATGCTTTTTTTCACGGTTGAAACGAACAGAAATTTGCATAATTCTCATAAATATTGAAATTTTCTAATACAAAATTGTAAAGTTTACGAAGTTACCTTTGTACAAAATCTATGGAAGTTCTTTTTAGCAGTGTAGATTTAAAACTGCTCAAATGATAAATAAAACTAAAATGCTGAATTCAAACACCTATTTTTTATTATTATTATTATAAGGAGACGGGGAGATCGCACTTTTTGACCATCAGGGCCGTAGCTAAGGGGGTGCTATGGACAGCTCAGGCACCCTAAAACATTTTGACCTCCCTCCCCCCCTCTGGAAAGGATTTCAAAGTCACTAAATGAATTCATGTTCCAAAACTCCAAGTAAAATTTTGCTCAAAAATCTAATTTAGTTTAGAAGATCTGTCACAGTTTTGTAAAAATACTAAATTGTAACTAAAATAAGATTTCAACACTTGCTCATTCTATTTGCACATATGAAGCTAACATTATGTTTAATCTTACAGTAGTTATACACTCGAATTTTTCATCATCATACTCCTTTCTTAGAGTAAAATTAAGTTATTACAACAGTATAATGAGAAACATGATACCTGCAGTGTTAATATTCACTAATTTTTCTTTCTGCGTCAAAGAGAGAGAGAAAATATGAGCCCCACCTATATTTTCTTGACCCCCCCTATTATTTACTTCTAGCTACAGCCCTGTTGACCATTAAAAACGCAAAATCTCAAATCTTCCGGAGAGCATGCACGCCCGACAATCCCCTGAATTGAACACTGTAAAACTGGGAAAAATTAATAATTTTAATACCAGTTGTAAAACCTAACAACAAAACTGCTGTCTTGGGATATAGCAGCAATAAATAAAATCATCTTTTAAAGAGCGCTGTATAATAACATTGATTTTTAGCACTTCCCATCAAAGTTAGAAAAGTGCTTATGCAATCAGTTTCCCTGTCCGTCTGTCCAAGCTCTAATATCCGTAAATAGACTCGGATTTTCATGCAATCGATAAAGCTCATTTACGGTTACCAAAGCATGTTTGGCATTGCATATGAAGTATCTATAATTAATGGTTCATTTACAGGGAGATTCAAAAGAATTGGATTACATTATGGTCTATGTGGAAAAGCCATTTGGAGAATATTTTAGGATTGTGTATTATCTAACTGACAGATGTCTCATACATATATTAGAAATCTTATTCTGATGAAAGATGAGCGAATATGCAATGCATTATAAATTACACATAAAAGTATTTAATATATGGTGTAAACATAAATTTTAGACAGTTTATAAATTTATTATGATTACATCTGTTTTAAAAGATATAATTACTTTTATTTTGAATGAGAAGGTTTTTTTATGATATAAAGAACAATCAAATTATATTAGACAGGAAATGAATAGATTTAGGATTTATGATAGCTTAAATCAAATAAAGGTATAAAGCTTCGGAAATAAATTAATTTTGAGTATATTAAATTACAAATATCTATGATTTTATGTCATAAATATAACTATATTCTTCCGACTTGAAAAATACTCAGATGATATAAATACGTCGTTTTAAGAATTTAAAAAATTTAGAAGATAAAAATGATAAATTATTGATTGAAATATGCATTTTTCACGGTTGAAACGAATATAAATTTACATAATTCTCATAACTTTTGACAATTTTCTAATACAAAATTGTAAAGTGTGTAAAGTTAACTTTGTACAAAATCTATTGAAGTTCTTTTTAGCAGGTGGATGTAAAACTTCTCAAATGATAAATAAAACTTAAGTGTTGAATTCAGACATTTCTTTTTTCCGGAAGGGATTTCTGTGGTTCAGGGGGGAACATTATAAAGTTCTGGGGGAGAGAGAGATTGCACTTTTTGACCATTGAAAACATAAAATCTCGAAACTTTCGGAGAGCATGCCTCGCCGCATATTTCAGATGTGTATATTGCTGGGACGATTACTGTTTCTAAACCAATAGGAGAGCGTCATTATCACGGTCAAGTACACGCCCACACAGTTTGATTGACAGGAACTCGTGGACAATTGACGGTGTTAATTATAACGATAATCTGTTGCAGATGAAAGTGTGTCTGACTGGCTGAATGGTTAGAGCGTTGAGCTTGAAACCGGAGGATATGGGTTCGAGTCCATCGCGGGCCGAGAGTCCGTTGGTGATTTTTTTTTTTTTTTTAATTATTGGAGGCTGTCTTTTATTAATAAAGAAGACATTTAAAAAAAAATATTTCAAACCCTTTTAATATTCTAAATATCGTTCCAAAATGATTTATATATATATATATTAAACAAATGGGAAAAAAAGTATTCTGCGAAAATATCCGTATAAGCAAAATTCTTACTTTAATTTTTATTTATTTATTTATTTATTTATTTCAGGATCAGAGGAAGTATAATTTCTAATTGAAGTAAATAAAATTCAGTCATTTTGAAAAAAAAAAAAAAAATTCTTTCGTATCTTTAATTTTTAATTACCGAGTACAAATTCAAACAATCCGAGTACAAATAAATAATAAACACACACGATCAATTGTCCACGAGTTCCTGTCAATCAAACTGTGTGGGCGTGTACTTGACCGTGATAATGACGGTCTCCTATTGGTTTAGAAACAGTAATCGTCCCAGCAATATACACATCTGAAATATGCTGCCTCGCCGGGCCATCCCCTGAATTGAACATTGTAAAACTGTGAAAAATTAATAATTTTAATGCCAGTTATAAAACCTAACAACAAAACTGCTGCCTTGGGATATAGCAGTAGGGCCGTAGCTAGGAGTGAACAATAGGGGGGGGGGGGGTCGTTTCTCTCTCTCTCTCTGAAGCAGAAAGATAAATTTGTGCATATTCACATTGTAGGTACTCTGTTTCTTATTAAACTGTTATAAGAACTTCATTTTATGCTAAGAAAAGTATATGATGATGAAAATTCTGAGTGTATGACTGGTGCAAAATTAAACATCCTGTTAGCTTCATATGTACAAATAGCATGAGGGAGTGTTAAAACACTTATTTTAGATACAATTTAGTAGCTCTGCAAAACTGTGAAAATGTCTTAACTAAATTAGACTTTTGAGCAGTATTTCATTTGAGTTTTCGGAACAGAAATTCATTGAGTGACCTTGGAATCTTTTCCAGGTAGGGATCAAAATATTTTGGGGGGGGGGGGGCTGAGCTGCCCATAGCACCCACTTAGCTACAGCCATGTATAGCAGCAATAAATAAAATCATCTTTTAAAGAGCGCTGTATAATAACATTGATTTTTAGCACTTCCCATCAAAGTTAGAAAAGTGCTTATGCAATCAGTTTCCCTGTCCGTATGTCCACGCTCTAACGTCCGTAAATAGACTCGGATTTTCCTGCAACTGATAAAGCTTATTTACGGTCACCAAAGCATGTTTGGTATTGCATATGAAGTATCTACGATTAATGGTTCATTTACAGGGAGACTCAAAAGAATTAGATTACATTATGGTCTATGTGGAAAAGTCATTTGGAGAATATTTTAGGATTGTGTATTATCTAACTGACAGATGTCTCACTTATATCTTCGAAATCATATACTAAAGAAAGATGAGCAGATATACAAGGCACGGTAAAATTACACATAAAAGTATGGAATAAACATTAATTTTAGACAGTAAATAAATATATTATAAATATATCTACTGTAAAAGATGTAAGAAGCTTTTTTTATGGGATAAAAGAAAATCAAATTACATTTGACAGAAAATGAATAGATTTTAGGATTTATGATCACGTAATTCATATAAAGGCATATAATTTAGAAAAGAAATAAATAATGTTTGACTTTATTAAACTAAAAATATATATGACATTATATCTTAATTATATTTATGTTCTTTTTAACTTTTTATGACCTAACAATTCCGGCTTGAAAAATACTCACACAATATAAATCCATCATTTTAAGCATATAAATGTAATTTTGAAGATAAAAGTGATTTTTTTTTTTTTTTGTATTATGTGTTATCGATGATTTTACCTTCCTAAATAAAGCAGTTGATAGTTTACAGGTTTATTAAATTAATAATAACAAAAATATTTTGCTTTAAGGGTTTTTTTTTTTTTCAATTATTTTAAATTACTGGTCAAATGATGATTTATTAATATTTAACCTTCATGTTACACAAAATCATTTAATTTAATTGTATTTATTTATTTTTTATTGTATGACAAAGATTTTATCTAAATGAAGGTAAAATCTCTTAAAGATCATTAATTTCTTTTATAAATCAACTTTTTATTTGTTAATAAAGTTAAATAATGACAGAAAGTAATTTCTCAAAATTATTACAGAAGCAACAATTTTTTAAAATTTATTTTCTTATTAATTAAAAAACTAGCTATTAACTTATGTTTGTTTATTTATAGGTTATATTCCACGGAAGATTATTTCTGTCTAAATGAAATCATTGAATGCTCACAGATTTATTACAAAAGTATAATTCCTGTAATATGTTCAATACATATACGAAAAAATTCAGTCATGTTCAAATGCTCGCACAATGATCCATTAATTATTTAAATACTTTAAGTTACATAAAATACTTTACATTAATTAATTTAATTATAATTGACTTATTTTGTATTGCATAAAATAATTATTGCAAGTAATCATTTTCAAATAATTATTTGCAGTTGATTCTAAATTAAAATAAAAACACTTCATATTCATTAACTACCCACAGAGATTAACTTCCAAATAAATAATAAAGTAAGATAATAACATAATTCTGCTTTTATAAAAAAAAATAGCATATTCATAATAAGAAATTTTAAATAAGTCTTATACCTTTCTTAAATTATAAAACTGGACAATAGCCTATGCACTTTAATGCACGCATTAAATTCTGCAAAAAACAAAATCTGGTTAAATAAAGCTATTTACCACCCACAGATTTTTTAAATAAATAAAAAGGTGTTTTCGTACTTTAAGAAGAATAAAGATACCCTCGTTTCTATTAAAATGTCAAACGGCTGAAATAATGATTCGTTATTATTTTTATCTTTAAATTATATATAAAATGATTTGCCTCACATATTTTGATAATATTCCACTTTTTTATTGCATAAAATAATTGAATCCTTATTTTTTTTCTTTTTCTTAATCTAAATCAAAGTAAAACCGCTTCATATAAATTTAATTTTTACAGAAATCAATTTGCTCAATAATTATTTGCAGTTTATTCTAAATAAAAAATAATTATATTTATTAATTATCATAGACATCAACTTCGATATAAGTAGTAAAGTTAGATAATAACACAATATTGCTTAATAAGAAATTTTAAACAAGTCTTTTACCTTTCCAAGTCTTTCTTAAATTATTTAACTGGATATTAACTTATGCACTTTATTTCATTCATTAAGTGCTGTGGAAATTGCATCTATCTAAATAAAGTGATCCCCTTTCCCACACACACACACAGATTTTCAAAATGAACAAAAAGTTTTTCATACTATAAAAACAATAAAGAAAAATTCAATTCTATTAAAATGTCAAACGGCTGGAATAATGATTCGTTATTACTTTTATCATTAAATTATATATAAAATGATTTGCCTCACATATTTTGATAATATTCCACTTTTTTATTGCATAAAATAATTGAATCCTTTTTTTTTTTTTTTTTTTTTTCTTTTTCTTATTCTAAATCAAAGTAAAACCGCTTCATATTAATTTAATTTTTGCAGAAATCAATTTTCTCATAAATGATTAAGTTAAATTATGGCACAAAATTATTTTTTGAAAAATTGCACGGAAGCATAAATTTTTAAATCAATCTTACATTTTTTTAATTAACCCTTTCGGGTCTGGTGTACTATTAGTAGTTCATCTCTTTTATATTAATATTATTTTGTTTTAACAGATACTTTTGTTAATATTTATCTGTAGTAATGCTAGTATACGCTGGCAGCAATGTTGCCAGTAGTTTTTGCCGTAAAAATTGCTGTAAAATTAGATGTAAATGAAAAGAAATTATTAAAAAAAATTTTTTTTCATTTTAAGTCAATCGAAACCGGTTCGTTTTTGATAATATCATCCAGAAATCACATTTTCTTTTCTACAATTTTCTTTTAATGAACGTTTATATTATGTTGCTATTAACTTATGGGCTTATTTCACAATGCTGTGTGCGGTATCTGCAAAGATAGCAAAGAAATAATTATTGCGTTTGCTCACAATTAAAGTTTTTCAACTTATATTATCATTCGTTCTTTAAATCGGTATGGCTTTTTAAATAAAAACCGTTGTTTACAGGTAATATTTTTCGATCTTTTTTCTTTTTAAAATTTATTTTTATTTATTATATTAATAGACATACTATAGATTTGTACTACTTTTATTTGCTTGTGGTGTTGTTTAATTTTTATAAAAGCATTTAAATTAAACTTTTTGTTTATATTTAATTTACTTTTCATTGTATGAAGTAATAAAGCATTTTCCTTTTCATAAAAACCATTAAATTTATATTTACTTTCATTCTATGAAGTAATATATTTACTGTATTGTGTATATTTATATGTACTTTCCATTTTAAGTTAAAAAAGATTTGTTTTTGATAATATTATTCATTTTTTTACTAGAATTTTCTTAAAATGAATGTTTGATACTAACTTATGTGTTTATTTCACAATGTTGTGTGCGGTATCTGCAAAGATAGCAAAAAAATAATTATTCACACGCGTTCGTTCATAATTTAAGGCAGCGGTTCCCAAACTTTCTTGGTACGCGACCTACATTTCAGTGAAAAAAATTTCGCGACCCACTTTTCAATAAAAAGAAATTTCGCGACCCACCCAAGATAAAGTTGTATATCAGTATAGCAATTTTTGTACGATCTTTATACGCTCGGCTATCCTATCCTACAAAAAACGCAACTTTTCGTACGGAAGATACATTATCAACAAAAACAAGAATCGGTAATCTCAATGTGTGTGAATAGTGTAAGAAACTAGTAATTAAAACAATGCACAAACTACAAAGATAGTTAAAATACGCTTAATTATTATGAAAACATAACTTTATAATCAAAGAGATTTCTGGTACTGGTATTTACCAATGTGGAAGCATACATTAACACGCAGTTTGTCTCAGTACTTGTCTTTCAAAAACAGCAAAGTAGAAAAAGCATGTTCTCATAAACACGAAGTGCTGAATTTCATCAAGGAACTCAAAGCTGATTTAAATATTTCTATATATTCTATTCGTATATTAATCTAGCAGGAAATTAAGTATTTTCCCTTGAAATATTATTCCCTGTTGAAATTTTGATATCTTTTTAAACAGATGAAATAAAAGATATTTTGATGACAATCCTCGATTATTCCGCGACCCATTAAAATAACTGCCGCGGCTCACCAGTGGGTCGCGACCCATAAATTGGGAACCGCTGATTTAGGGTATTAAATGTGCATTATTATTCGTTCTTTAAATCAGTATAGTTTTTTTTTTTTTTTTTTTTTTTTTTAAGTTTACAGATTTTTTTTCGATGATTTTTTTTATTATTTTTATTTTTTTATTGCATTAATATACATAAAATAGCAGTGTACTACTTATATTTTCTTGTGATGTTGTTTAATTTTTATAAAAACATTTAAATTTAACTTTTTGTTAGTATTTAATTTACTTTTCATTGTATGAAGTAATAAAGCATTTCCTTTTCATTCTAAGTCAAAGGAAAACCGACATCATTTTCAATAATATCTTAGAGATACACCATTTTCTTTAATACGATTTTTCTTACAATGGCTGTTTTATTTTAACTTATGTGCTTATTTCATAATGTATTTAATAAATATTTATTTAATAATTTCATATCTACAAAAAAATTTAATATTAACACGCGTTTCCAATTAAAGTTTTTAAACTTCATAATGCTATATGCTCTTTAAATCGGCATGGTCTTTGAAATTTACAGCTACTGTTTTCCGATTTTTTTTCTTTTTCTTCTTCTTCTTCTTCTTTTATATATATATATATATATATATATATATATATATATATATATATCAATAGACATACAATGGTATCGTACTAATTATATTTGCTCGGGGGGATATTTAATTTTTATAAAATCATTCAAATTAAACATTTTGTTTATGCTTACTTTTATTGTATAAAGTAATAAAGCGTTTCCTTTTCATTCTAACTGAAAGGATACCGGCCTCGGTTTCATTAATATCCTTTTGAAATCGCACTTCCTTTAATACAGTTTTCTTGAAATATTAATTTGATATTAATTTGTGAGCTTATTTCACAATTTTGTGTGCGGTATCTGCAAAGATAGCAGAAAAATAATTACTCACACGCGTTCACAATTAAACTTTATATTACTATAAGTTATTTAAATCGGCGTGGTCTTTGAAATAAAAGCCGTTGTTTACAGCTATTGTTTTAAGATGATTTTTCCTTTTTTTTTTAAATTTGTTTTAAATTCTTTTTTATTATGTTAATGGAGACCCGAAGCCCATTTTCGGCCAAAAATCATCCAAAGTTCAAATTTTATTTTAGCTTAGAAAACGATAAAATACATATTTGCGAATATCCATGCAAATTTTCAGAACTCGGGGACACTTGGAACAGGTAGCAAATGAGCTTTTTTTAATTGTAGTCACTAGAGTTTAAAGAACTAGCGGCCATTTAAAATGTGTTTTCCTGAAAATGACTTTTCCATATTTTGCCAAAGTTCAAAGTACTAAGGCTCAATGGTAAAATATTTTAGAAACAAAGTGTTTATGTTTTTAGAATTTTAAAAAAATTTTGCAACAAAAGTAAGGAGAGATATATATTTTAACTATTTCTGACAATTTTACATTAATTGGTAAACATCAAAATTATAACGAATTTAAGGAAATTTACCATGCGTAATTTCTTTCTTTCTTTTTTTTTTTTTTTTTTTTTTTTTTTTTTTTTTTTTTTTTAGCTGATTAAAATAGAAAATTAAAAATATCTCTCCTTAGGTCGTTTCCATATACTATAACACTATTTAAGAAATTTTAGTAATACCAAAATATTGAAAATTGTATGAGGAGTAGTAATTTTAAAAAGTGTATTTTTCCACAAAAAAATCATAAAAATCGACAAAAAAATGTACTTTTTAATAAAAAGTGAATTTTTTTGCTAATTATTCCCTACAAAAAGACTCTTAAATAGTACACCAAAATTCATTACTTTAAAATTAATAATAAAAATTTTGGGTTTTTTCTTACGGGTCTCCCTTAATAGACATACAATAGAATCTCATTACTTATATTTGCTTGTGGTGCTATTTAAATTTTATAAAATCATTTAAATTGAGGGGGATCTGGGATACATTTTAAAATATTTTTTATTTATTGTGTTAGAACTTTTTATTTATTTGTTTTTTTAATGGTCAACCACATTATTTGAAAAGAAAGTCACATGATAAAACTTTTCAGTTTTTTTTTTTTTTTTTTTTTTTTTCATTTAAAAATCTAAAACATTTTAAAAAAGTGGGGTGTTTTAAAATCGTTACAGCTCAAAATATTACTTCTAGTATTTATTTATTTATATTTAAATAAACAGAAATATCTAATCTTTAATTTCGATTCAACATTTTTTAAAATATTAATTTTTTAAAAATGTAAAAATATTTAAAGAAAAAAAATGAAAAAAAAATTATGTAGCTTTTATTTAAAAATATGATATTGTCATTTATTTTTTCCAATTTGCTGAATCAAAATTAAAGTCAAACAATAAAAAAAGACATGTTTTAAGTTTGAAGCATTTATCTTTAATTGTTCTTCAGTTATAACAATCTGAATCCAAGCAATTGTGAAAAAACCCATCATGAAGAAAAACGTCGTTTTACAAGAATTCATTTCCATGAAAACCATTGCTTGAAAGATAGATTTTGTAAACAAACTGAATTAAAATAATAATAATAATTCCTCTTCTAATTAAAACAGAAACATGATTTAAAAGTCATTTTAAGCAAATAAATAAATAAATAAATAAATAAATAAATAAATAAATAAATAAAAATAAAGAATACTGCCCAGTTAAACTGATGACATTGAGCTCACAGGCTACAAATACTAATTGTACATTAAAACCTTATATTTTCAAGGGTTAATTCCGTTCGAAAAAAAAATTAAGAAGGGGAAACAGCTCTCCCCTTTCCTCTTTTTTTATACTTAATCATTGAACCTCCTATACTATCAAAGACATGCTTTATCATATAAAAAAATCTATATCCAAAATTCAGAGCAAATGAGATAATTATTAATAAAAACCCATTTAGCATTTATATAATTTAAAAGGAGTTATCCCCCTCTTTTATACTTAACCATTAAACTTCCACAACTATTCAGAGATTTGAACGAAATCTGAAAATTCTGCTTGAAAAACCCATTTATATAAGTTAGGGGGGGGGCATTAGAACCCCTGTTCCCCCTATTTATATTTATTCAATGAACACCTAATAACAATCACGGAATCGCCTCATCAGAATGATCCTAATCTAAATTTTGAACGAAAACTGTTAATTCTGCATGAAAATCCCATTTATATCAACTAAGGGGAGGGGCATCAGCCCCCCATTCCCCCTCTTATATGTATCGAATGAACTCCAAAAACTAATCAGGGAAGCGCCTTGTCAGGATATACCTACATACAAAATTTCAAATGGATCGGATATTTTTATCATGAGTTATCGCGTTAAGCACGAACGTACGAACGTACATACAGAACGGACGGGCACATAAGATCTCAGGCTATGATAGCCTGTGAGCTAAAAAGCAGAAAAAAAATTCTTCAATATATATATATATATATATATATATATATATATATATATTAGAAAATTTTAAGTTTTTTGTGTGCCAGACCCCCCCCCCCTTTAAACTTTATGTTTATATTTACTTTTCATTGTATGAAGTAATAGTGCATTTCCTTTTCATTCTAAATCAAACGAAACCGACCTCGTTTTTAATAATATCTTAGAGATATACAATTTTCTCACAATGAACTTTTGATATTAATTTATGAGCTTATTTCATAATTTTGTCTGCGATACCTGCTACACTGAAAAAAAAAAAAAAAAAAAAAAAAAAAAAAGAGTACTCAAAATTGAGTAAAAAGTACTCAACTTTAAATGCGTCACGTATTCAAAATAGCTCCGATCCAAATGTACTCAAAAGGGGGAAACACGTGTAATCATTTTTCGTTCCTTGATTGCGTTCAAATAGGAATCAGTATGTTCTACCCCGCCCCCTCCCCCTGAACGTACAAATTAAAGTAAAAATATACTAACATTTATTTCTCGTTCAAAATTATTAACAAGAGACATTTAATTGATTATTTATAAAGAAAATTAGCAGAATTATTAACCCAAGTAAGATAGCGAAATTGAATATTTTTATGACAAGAGAACTAATTAGAGTCGGCTCTCGTTAATTCGAACTCGTCGGGACCACAACAAATGTTCGAATTATCCGAAGTTCGAATTATGGAAAATATGAAATGAAAACATGCTTAGTATGGTACTATTACAAAGAAATTAATGTTATAATGTTTTTTTCTTTTAATTTATTTCGTCTATTATCATTATAATATGACATAATATTAAATTGGAATGTATAAATACATAAACTAATTGAAAGATTAGAAACAAGCACAATGGAAGGAAAATTTAAAGCATCACTGATGGACAGACAGGGCACAAAGAAAGTGGATATCAAATGCATTGGATTAGATATATACTTGTTTGGAACATTTTTCACAAAAATCAAAGAAAGAAAGTTATTCAAAAGATCTGAAATTCTTGAGAAAGAAGTGAAAAATGAAAAATCGGTATTCTCGTTAGTTCGAATTAAACGAAGTCAAGAGAAAATGAGTTCGAATTAATGAAAATTTTTAACGTTATTCCGCCATTGAAAATTTCGGCCCTTCGTGTTTAATTCGAATTAAGCGAAGATTCGAATTATCCGATTTCGAATTAACGAGAGTCGACTGTATTTGAAAATACTGTGCATAATTTAATATCTACATTAACAAACATCTTTTATGCCACCATGAAATAAATCATAACAGTGGGGGGAAATATCGTTTTGTTTAGTTTTGATAACATGTGATGCGCAAAATCGAGGAAACATAATATTTATTTTTTTATTTTTTCAAATATACTTAATTCGATACGAGTACATTGAATTACTCATTTTTGAGTACTTCAGTTTTTTCAGTATAAGATAATAAAGAAATTATTATTCTCACCCATTCATAGCTGCATTTATTGAACTTTACATTACCTTGCCTTCTTCAAATCGACATAATCTTTGAAATAAAAAGCGTTTTTTACAATTATTATTTTTTCATTATTGATTTTATTATTAAGAATATTGGACGAATTGAACATTTCTCGCGCATTTCAAATTTAAACAGACCCGCCTCAAATAAATTAAAATCTCACTGATATGTTTTTCTCTAATAATCATTAAATATTGCCTCAAATTTATGTTTTTTAATTGTATAAAACAAACTTAAAATTTAAAAATAGTTTGCTTTTTTTTTTTTCATGATTGAACCGGATATTAACATATTCGCTTATTTCATAACATTATGCGCGGCAACTACAAAGATAATGCGTAAATGATTATGCACGCGCGCGCACAAAGGAGGTTATTACAACTTATGTCATTAGACATTCGCTTTCCTTTTATCGGCAAGTTCTTTGAAATAAATACCGTTGTTTTTAACTTTTATTGTTCGCTATTTTTTTTCTTTCCTTCTTTAGTATAAAAGAAAAATATTACACATCGACTAAAAATTAAACTTTTACTCTTTCATAAATCCGTGGATTTCGGTAATAACCAGGTAAGGCACATTTTTATTATTTTGAGTAATTAACGTTTAAAGTTTTCAAAAATGTCTTTCTACTATTACTTTTATAAAATAGATTAGAACTTAATAGTTTTCACTACATTCAATTAGAATATAAGAACCTCTTTTTTTGCCAAAGTAGTTATATAAAATAGTTTTTATTAATTATTAATTATTATTACTTACCCATCATACGTAGTATAGGGTAAGTCTTGCAATCGTTTTGAAAATCGAAAAAAAAATTTGACGGATTTACACGTTTTAGATAGTGGAGATTCCGAAAAACATATTTTTAGAAAAAAAAATTTGCCGTCTGTCTGTCTGTAAATGCTCTATCTCCTGAACAAATTGAGATAGAGACTTGAAATTTTGTATGTAGTTAGTATGTAAGAATGGGACGAAGCCTATTTAATATCAGCAACCTCGATTATCCGGAACTATTTTTTTCGGACTCTCGAAAAATTCGTTCTGATGAAAGGTATATAAAACATTTCGAATTTTTTTGTTTTAAGAAATGGACGTAAAAGGCAATAAAATAACACACATTTTGCATATAGAACGAAGTCGATCGGATTATTAGTTGCCGAGATATTTGTAATCCTGTTTTCCACATTCTTCGATTTTTCATGACCCTGTATTTCATTCAAATTTCAATTCAGAGGTATATTTTAATTGGAAATGAGACGCTTAATCCGACGCAGTTAATTGTTAGTTAATAGAATTATTATTTTTGGAGTTATAAGGATGTTTCTTTTACGCAGTTCGGTACTACTTGAGTAGTTTGGCGTTTTATATAATTTGTCGAAATTGGTAATCAGCAGTTCTTTAATATAGCATTACTATGTATATTAACAATATTTAAATTTTGTTTATGAATTGCAATGCATTGTATAAATATTTTTCACATTTTTCATTTTCATATACATATCCATGATGGGTAAGTATTACGGTGGCCCCCAACGACTAGTTAATTTTTAATTACTAGGGGGGCCCCGCCCCCCTGCTCGCTATGCTCGCCAACCCCCCGTGTAATCGCTTCGCGATTCCAAATTATTGGCTACCCCTGCTTGCTGCGCTCGCCAATACCCCATGGTATGAATAAGCAGTTGCAGACCTTTCAAATGATGTGTCACACGACTGGTGTTGTAAAGAAATTAAAAATGTGCCCCCCTGGGGGGCAGAGTGGGAGGCGACACAAAAGACATCCATGATATGAATAAGCAGCTGCAGACCTCTCAAATGATATATCACACGACTGGTGTTGTAAAGAAATTAAAAATGTGCCCCCCTGGGGGGCAGAGTGGGGGGACACACAAGACATCCATAAAATGAATAAACAGTTGCAGACCTTTCAAATGATGTGTCACACAATTGGTGTTGTAAAGAAATTACAAAATGAGACCCCTCTGAGGGCAGAGGGGGGGTTACACACAAGATATCCATAATATGAATAAGCATTTGCAGACCTCTCAAATGATGTGTCACACAATTGGTGTTGTAAAGAAATTAAAAATGTGCCCCCAAGGGGGGCAGAGTGGGGGATGACACACAACACATCCATAATATGAATAAGCAGTTGCAGACCTTTCAAATGATGTGTCACACAACTTGTGTTGTAAAGAAATTAAAAATGTGACCCCCCCCCCCCCTGGGGAGAGCAGAGTATGGGGGTGACACACAAGACACCCATAATATGAATAAGCAGTTGCAGACCTTTCAAATATTGTGTAACACGACTGGTGTTGTAAAGAAATTAAAAATGTGCCCCCCTTGGGGAGCAGAATGGGGGATAACACACAAGACATCCATTATATGAATAAGCAGTTGCAAACCTCTCAAATGATGCATCAAACGACTGGTGTTGTAAAGAAATTAAAAATTTGGCGAAATATTACAGTTATCGCCAAGTTGGCGTCACTTTTGACAACTAATTTTGGTCGCCAAATTTGGCGATATATCGCCAAGTTGGCGACAAACTTGGCGATTGTTGGCGATGGTAACCTTTCCTCTCTTTATGGTAACCCATACGGCGATGCATAGACGGAGTCCTTTCCTGATTGGTCTATTCGACTCATGGAAGGAGTGGACAAACCGGATTCGTTAGTTCCGGAAATCTTCCACATCAGCATCATTCCAGGAGTCATTCCTTTTAAGGCTAGTTTTTTTTTACTATAGAAGGATTATTATAATTGAATGTAGTGAAAATTATTAAGTCCTAATCTATTTTATAAAAGTAATGATAAAAAGACATTTTTGAAAGCTGTAAACGTTAATTACTCAAAATATTAAAAATGTGCCATACCTGGTTGTTACCGGAAACCACAGAATTATAGATGATTTAAAGAAATGAATAGAAATCTTATCTGATTATTACCGTTACTTTATGCACTTACCCGATTTTTACTTTTTTTTATGAAAATTTATAGTCGCCCTGTGATGGGAAGTATTCGATTTTCATTTTTCGGTACTATGGCAGATGAAAGTACTCTTTTAAAGCTACATTTTCCCAAATTATCTCATTTTTTTTTTCAAAAATGTGCTTTACCTGGTTATTACCAGAAGCCACAGAAATGTACTAAAATCCACTTATAACAAAATTTAGGGGTCGTCCATAAATGATGTCACACATTTTTTCAATATTTTTGATTCCTCCCTCCCCCGCTTAGTCGCAAAGTGTCACCACATTTCCTCATGCCCCCTTCCCTCTCGCATGTTACATGTCAAGCTACATATTATGTAAACATATACTTACAGTTCAGCGACAAAGTACTACGTTATAGATCACATTTCAAATTTTATTTTAAAACTTGAACCATGTGTTTTGATGATAATTGTGAGCATAGCAATAAAAATAATTTATGTACTTATTTTGTATGAAATAATATTAAGGTTTACAACAAAAAACTTAATTAACATACGATAATAATAAAATATTAATATGGAAAAGAAATTGGAAACAGTAGTATTTTGGAAACTGAAATGGAATTTATTATATTTGGTTTTAAATTTTACCTTTACTTTATGAAAACAAATTTCATAATTTAATCTACTGACTTTTAATGCTTTTATTTTAATCAAAATGTGAGATCACATTTGATTACACATTGATTGTGTCACATCACTTTTATCACATTGAATGTGTGTCACACTTCTTCTTAACTCTTCCACCCCCTTGTCACAAGCTGTCACAATTTTAATAACCCCCTTCCCCCCATCCAAGCGTGATATCATTTATAGGAAGCCCCTTAAGGGAGTTAGAGCAATTTTTAATAAGCGCATTTGGTTTTCTTTAGAATATTTATAACCTGATTATGAAATAAAGATTTATTATTGTTAACCCTTTGATTACAGGAAATCAAAGAATACTGCTGTTTCTTTTTCACCACTTTTTGAAAAATAAGTTTTCTTTACAATATTTATAACCTGATTATTAAATGGAGACACATTATTGTTAACTCTTTGACTATGGATAGAGACATATAATACATTCTAGTAAACTACCTTCTTTTTTTTTTTTTTCCTTTTATTCAAATCATATTTTTCGAAAAATAATCTCTGCTATACACCTACATTTTCAAGAGGAATGTACGACAATTAAAAAAAAAGGTTGTTAATTGTGGTACGATTGAATAAAAAAAAACTAGTCGCCAGTCTTCACCCGTAAAAAAAAAAAGCTTAAAAGGGGACCCGTTGTTTTTAAATTGGTTTTATAACTTCAAATTACATCTCCTAAATTATATTAATGAATATCCATTTATTCACCATTCAGTCAATGAACGAATGAAGTTTCAGTTGAGATAATCAAACTAATTTTTAAATTTATTGGTAAATTAATAAATTTACCAATCAGTTTGATTGTGTTAAAATAATAGTTTATCTACGTATCCGTCGTTATTTGGTGTTCCACTACCTGCGGTTTATTCTGCCGAGTTGTCTAAATGACAGAACAGGTGTAATGACCAGTATGGTTATCTGAGCGAAAAATCCCAGCCGGCTATCGCCCAGTTAGCTTAACAGGTAAAGCATTGGCCTTGTAAGCCAAGTATCTGAGTTCGATTCCCGGCCTGGGCAATTTTTCGCTCAGTTGGAAATATTCAACTCGTATTGCAGTTGAGATATTACTAAGTACCGATATTCAGTGGCAGGCCCTGATTTCCGAATATGCACAAGAGGCACGAGCTTCCCTTAGGAAATTTTGAAGGGGCCCAAAATTGAGAAAATTTGAAGCCCTAAATTTTATGCTATATCAATTCCATTCTAAAATTCTATCTTATTTCTTTTCAAATCATTAGCTCCTATATGTATTACATATTTTAAAAGTGTTTAGTGAAAATGCTTTTCACAATAAATAAATTTTTCATGTATTAGACCATTTTCAACCCCATTATCACAATCACAGTTTGCCCAATAAACTAAAATCATCAACTTATCAGGCGATATTATTGTCTTGTTAATCAAGATCGACCTATCGAGATCAATTCACCAATCATGATCGAACAGACCTATTAGAGGAACAGACGCAAAAGAAATTTTTGCGAGATTTATCATTTTTCTTGCTGGTGAGCGATATTATTGGATTTTCTCGATTTTGATTTGTTGAATGATAATACATCTTGATTAATTGACGACCTTGATTGGCTGGACAAACTGAGGAATCAAGTTGTTGAAGCTGATCTATTGTATGAAATATTAATTTGTTATGAAAGGTGTTTTTAGGAATCGCTTTTTATATTATATAAATATGCATAGTTGAATTAGCAGTTTGAAAAAACATCAGGATTTTGGAATGAAATTAAGACTCCTGTTTCCTTAATTTTGGACCCCTCCAAAATGTTCCAAGGGAAGTACGTACTTTTTGGGCTTAGTGGGCAATTGGAGTCTGTATCCGTATTTTTCAATGAAGGTTCAAAAAATAAAATAAGATAAAAATGCTGTCACCAGAACAGCAATATATACTCTCTTAAAATGTCAGCCAAAAATAACTCAAATTGAGCCGAAATTAGCTCGTGTCACGTTTTGAAAGGCAGCTTCTCATAAAGAGTTGAAACAACTCAAGTGAGTGAGTTGTTTTTAAACAATTTAAATCAAGATGAGTTATTTAAATAAGCAATCTAAATCAAGATGAGTAAAGCATTTAAAAAAAAACAACTCATTCACGATTCAATAAATTACAACTCTTTCCTGAGAAGCCAAATCCACTCTTTCGTTTTAAGAGTGTATATAATAATTGTATTTGTAATACAATTTACATCATTTAACCATGAAAAAATAACCAAAAGGAATATAATCGGAATTTGTATCACCAGAGTAGATTCATGAGACCCCAAATACTTTGGAACTACTAATAAAGTGTGTTATTTCATCTTCAAATCAGTGATGGAAAAGCAAAATTATACAAATTTGGGGTTACCATTACACATAAATCCTTAATAAAGTGGGGAAAACGGTGAAAACGAATCATAATAACAAGATTAAAAGGATAGGATATATGTATGTATATATATATATATTAGAGTTAAGCAAATATTTTAGAAAATATTTCATATTTTAATATTTCATACTAAAGGCAATTGTCCAGTGTTATTCCAAAGAGAGTTAGAAACGAAAGAAAATGAACTTTTAAAAATAAAAAATGCAGAATCTCTCTTTAAAAAATTCTCCAACTCTCTAAATAAATAATTATTATTCTTACTTTATTTTTTTAATACACTTAGTTTGCAAAATTGCTTTTACCTTTAAATCAAGTTTTCAAAAAGTAAATTCATTACGCAACGTATGTAGAAATATTATTTGACTTACAGCGTCAAGAAAAATATTCATTATCCTTATGTACTTGCTGACAGTAAAAACAAAATTAAACCAATTCTTTCTTTTGAAAGTTCCCGACTCAAATTGAAATAAAATAAATTCATTTATTACACAATTCTTTCATTTTCAACAATTTGAGCAAACAAACCGATTTAATATTTTGTAATAAATATTTAATTCCAGTTTTTTCTCGCATTTCTAAGTAAACTTTTTTAATTTATAGGTAAACTTCAAAGTGAGTTAAAAACGAAACAAAAAAGGCGACCGAAATAAATTGAATAACCAAAAAATGTTCCATTACAAAATATTATATTAAAGCGGTTTCATCAAAGACAACTTTACAGAAAATAGATTAATGAAAGTGTTTTTTTTTTTTTTCCTTTTTTACTTTAAGTGACCCAACCTTTTCTTTTTCTTTGCATATTCGTACAGGAGATTTGTTAGTAATTATTGTGGTTGATCCAAAAAATTCATTAAACAATTTTTCTTTTGCAAAAATCATCTGTTTAAGATACTAAACCACTAAAGATACGAAAAATATGATGTATGTATTGAATTACATATACAGGGTGAATCTAAATTGGTTTTAAAAAATCTGAGAGATAATAAAAAGTATGAAAAAGATGAAAAATTGTCATAGAACATGGGGTATCATGCCACGTTTAGTGAGAAAAAACAAATTGTAACGCTTTAGAAATATCTTCACATTGAAAATCGTTCGAATTTAAAACGAATTCAGTTGAGTTTAGTTAAATTATTTCTTGAAGCAATAATTACTGTAAAATAACTTAAAACTCACTGTGTATTTTGTTGCGTAAGACCTCAATCATGCAGCCTCAAACAATTTTGTGCCAGTCAACAATTTTGTGCTTTGTTATCGGGCAATTTACATTAATTAAGCCTACAGATCTGCATATTTTTAGCAAAGGAAAATTAATCAAATAATTTCATTTAAATGGCCATGTAATAAACTCCATCCTTCTTGAATGTTAATTCTGTTTTCTGCAAAAGAATCTGATTGGTGATCAAAAAAGCAGCTCTAAGTGAGTTTGCTCCATCTGTCTTGCTATCCAATAATTCACATATTTGATTGAATGAACTGAGCATAAAGTTAAGCACAAACATGCTTATGAAAATATCTGTGCATAGTGATACATATCTATTGTATGTCTGTATATCTATTACAATGGTTTCACTTATATGGCCGTGTAATAAATTATGCCCCTATTGGTTCTTAATTCGGTTTTCTAGGGAAAGAATCTGATTCGTGCTCAAAAAACAGCTCTAAGTGAGTTTGATCCAACTGTCTTTCTATTCAGTGCTTTTCAATTTGTTATAATACACTTATAAAAATGTCCCAGTGTATAATATATACACATGTAATGTATGGAATGTGTAATGTATATATGTATGTGTATGGGAATATCTGTCAGTTTAAAACCTTCCTTAAAAATTTTAATGACATAAAAAGACATGTCATATCAGAGAAATAAATAAATGAAACAAGCAAGCTATTCAAGCATTAAACGTATTTACACATTTAAAATCATTGTAATTAAAAATACAGCAGTTCAGTCTAATTAATTTATTTCTTACAAATATAATTACTGTAAAATACATTTAAAAATCATTATGCATTTTGTTTCCAAAGTGCTCAGTCATGTAGCCTAAAGCAATTTTGTGTCACTCATAAATTAGTCATCGCATAATTTACTTTAGTTAAGCTTGCACAGAATTGCAGATATTTAGCAAAGGAAACCTAATCAAACAATTTCACCTAAATGACCATATAATAAATTTCATCTTTCTTGGGCCTTGGGTTTTAATTCTGTTTTCTGGGAAAGAATTTCATTCGCGTTCAAAAAGCAACTTTAAGTGTGTTTGTGCTATCTGTCTTGCTATCAAATGCTTCTCATAATGAATTGAGCGTTAATTTGAACGCAAACATGTTTATGAAAATGTCACCGAGCATAATGTATACACATATAGTGTATGGAATGTATAATGTATGTATCTCTGTGTGTGCATATCGATCACAATAATTTCACTTAAATGGCCGTGTAATAAATTTCGTCCGTCTTGGTTCTTAATTCTGTTTTCTGGGAAAGAATCTTGTTCGTGTTCAAAAAGCCGTTGTAATTGAGTTTGATCCAACTTTCTTCCTATCCAATGCCTTTTTTATTGATTATAATTCACTTATAAAAAGTTTCAGTGTAATGTATTCACATGTTGGGTATGGAATGTATAATGTAAGTGTACGCCTGTATCGGTTAATCTTAAACCTTAACCTCTTCGCGACCGGGGTTTTTTACGGTATTTTAAATGTTTTGCCACCAGTTTTTAAAAACAGAAATTTATGCCTTATTAAATCGAGAAAATGTTCTGATTAAATAAAGCAA
Organism: Maratus speculifer; assembly: GCA_964019185.1. Lineage (NCBI taxonomy): Eukaryota > Metazoa > Arthropoda > Arachnida > Araneae > Salticidae > Maratus > Maratus speculifer. The sequence continues at coordinate 262,579,994 of OZ025301.1, forward strand.
ATTTTACTGTATAATTTTACTGGTGGGGATAAGCAAGGATTCTTAAACCTTTTTTGCGGCACGTATATGTGTCGCTCGTCCCCAAATAGTTAATTAAAAAAAAATTAAACGTCATAAAAGATATGTATTATTCAATATAAATATATAAAACAAACAAGCTATGCATAAAACAAACAAGCATTAGAAATTTCTCCACATTGAAAATCACTGTAATTTCAAAAGAAGCCAGTTCAGTTTAATTAAATTATTTCTTGCAAGTATAATTACTGTAAAATACATTTAAAAATCTCTGTGCATTTTGAATTCATGCCCAAATACTCAATCATGTAGCCTCGAGCAATTTTGTACCATTCATAAATTAGTCATCGCGTAATTTACTTTAGTTAAGCTTGCAGAACTGCAGATTTTTAGCAAAGGAAACCTAATCAAATAATTTCGCTTAAATGGCCGTGTAATAAATTCCATCCTTCTTGGTTCTTAATTCTGTTTTCTGGGAAAGAATCTGATTCGTGTTCAAAAAGCAGCTCTAAGTGAGTTTGCTCCATCTGTCTCGCTAGCCAATGCTTCTCACTTGATTGAAATTGCATTAAGTTAACCATATTACTTCTTTATTTAAAACAAATAAGCTAGGAATATAGTCGCAAATCTTTTGAAAGGATTCCTCTTTTATAAAATTACTTCCTCAAAACGAGCGTTGCGAAAATACACCCCCTATCGAATAAACCAGAACTTCCGTCTTCTATCCAAAAGCCCTCATTATAACTTGTTGAGGGGGAAGGAAAAAGTGTTTTTCTCGGGCGCTAAATTTTATCGAGGCCAATCCGAAAACTGTCAGGCTGGAATTTAATCAAGTGTTAATGAACGGCGGGTTAATTAGTCCGCAGTTAAAAGTCTCTCTCTCTCGAACGTTAATGTGTTTAGCTCCCTCATTAACCCGCGGGAAAGAAGCAAAAAGAAAGAAAATGGCAGAGTGCAGATCGCAGCGCCGCCTGGCGGTTCCGTGTGTGAGCCGAGAGGGTACTCTTGCTTACTACTACTTGTTAGCAAGGCGCCCGCGGGCTGGCAGACGAGACTTTTCGAACAAATTGCTAGCGCGCACCCCCCGGTCACAAGATCATACCACGGCTATTAGAATTTGAAGATGCGACACAACCAGATGTTATACGTCTCCGAATATCGAAACGCAGAAAACGAAGTTTCAGGGACACCCGACAGACAGTTCTCGAAGAAAATCACGCAGGGATCGGTTTTAATACCGAGGGATCCTTTGTATAACAAGGGTTGATGATTATGGAGGCTTTCGTGTCTTCGGGCTCTGCGAAAATGAACTTAATAAATGAGGCTGCCCTTGGAGAGAGTGCGGGCCCAGAAATAAAATTTAAGGGTATCTACGAGACGAATCTGCTTCGTTAGAATGAAATAAATTGAGGATGACTGTTCCGTTATCATTGGAATTAATAGAAAGAAATTCCCGACACAATTGACGGGAGGAGAAGTGCAATCGTATTACCGTACAAAAGATTTAACCTTAATTTTACTGGTTAAGGGAAGAGAAAGACACGGACGATTAAATTTTAACTTGATTTTTTTTTTTTTTTTCGAAAATTATGAAATCAAAAAAAGGGGTGAAGATCATTGTTGTCCAAATGTATTGATTGGCATAATATAAAAGATACTGATAGCTTCACCACACACTCCTCATCTGCCTTTTATAGAATCATGACTAAAATGTGAGCACAAAGAATTTAATTATGTCAGTAATCTGTAATTCACATGGTGCCAGAAACTTCGACAAATTGAAGAAAAAGATTGAATTTTTTCAGAAAAAGATTGAATTTCTTATTTCTTCAGAAAGAAGAAATGCAACCGTATTACAGTATGAAATATTTAGGCTTAGTTTTTATAAGAAAGGGAGAGGAAATGTACAGGTTATTAATTTTTAAACGGGATTTTTTCCGAAAATTACAAAATGTAGAAAAATGGGGATTTTCTTGCGTATTAATAATGCTGTCTGACCTTGGTACACATAGATACCAATTTCCCAGCAATGATGGCCAACAGCTCGATCAACTTGTTGGTCATCCCTTCTGTCAGAGAACTTCAATATTGCTTGACCTCAACTTAAGTTTGCAAGATTATTGCTTGAACTACAAGGGAACTTGAATGTCAATTCATGATCGATCCGTCGATCGTGAAGCGATATTTGTTCTAGGTATACATAAAGCCCGTTAAACCGCAGCAGACTCTGGCGATGTTGGTTAATTGGCAGACATTGACAAACTGGTTTTCAGCGTTTGTCGAGTTGGTTAACAATTACCAATTCCGGAAATATTTGCTAATGTTATACGAATTAGCAACCAAATTAAAAAAAAACTTTCACTGTTTTTCTAAATGGCATAGGCAAAATGGTTTACAGTGTTTATCGCATCGCTCAGTTAACTACGCTCAGTTTCGGCAATGTTCGTTACTTTTATACAAATTAACAACCAAATTTAAAAAGTGTTAATTTTATACGAAATTTTAAAATATCAACGTTTAGTTATTTTACACGCTTAAAGCCAAACAAAAATCACTAAACCTTCCTGGGGATTCACTGATTTCATTTTAAAAATACATGGTATAAAATTATCAATAAACACATTTTATAACAATAAAATGTCTTCAGTGAAAATATTGATGGCACGCGTAATTGTTGCGGTATGGCGAATCGACAAATATTGATGGCACACGTATTCATTTGCCACGGCCGTCAGTGCGTTTCTGAATTCTTTTACTGTCTTTTTTTTTTTTTTTTTTTTTTTTTTTTTTGTAAGCAAATGCATTTGCGTAAAATTGACTTTTAATCTTTGGAATACGTAGAATCATTCATTATACATAGGCTCACATACAGTGATAATAGACTTATACATCTGACTATTAATTCTAGATAGAAGATTTTTAACCACAAATTATGATAATAAATGAGGGATCAATCCAAGCAAAATTTAGGGCCTGTTTAGAACCCCTTCACAAAAATGCATTTAATAATATAGGCCTCTTCATAACTATCCCTTTAATAAAACAGGTCCCTTCTCAAAATTCCTTTCAACAAAACAGGCCCCTTCACAAAATTTCTTTTAATAAACTGACCCCTTCACAAAATTCCATTCCATAGAAATATACTTTTTATTGATTATTTCATTAAATTGTTTAATATTAAACAAAATAAGCTCACCAAAGAAGAAAGCTTTAGATGTAGGATTTAAATAAGTTATAAACAATAAATGTTTAATTAGAATTCGATAAACTATTTAATTTTTCGTGACAAAACGTTACTTTTCACAAAAACATAATAAATTTCCCAATAATAACTTTTATTTTTTTACAAAATTCGGCCCAAGGGAAAAAAACTTGCATCGACCCCTGTACATATCCATATATTTTATGTACCCTTTTTCTTCAATAATTTTAAGCGCGAGAATTCTCGTGCGGCATATACTTTAGGTGCATAAGGTTTTTACATTTGTCGACAACTAATTTCAAATAACATTTTTCGATTTACAGTCGGCTCTTGTTAATTCGAACTCGTCGGAACCTCAAGAAGTGTTCAAATTATCCGAAGTTCGAATTATTGAAAATATGAAATAAAACATTCTTAATATGGATTTCTTAATTATATTGTTAATATAAGAGAAATTAAAAAGAATTAATGTTATAGTGTTTTTTAAAATAAATACATAAACTAATTAAAAGATTAATAACAAGCACGATGGGAGAAAATTTTAAAACGTCACTGATAGACAGACGGGGCTCTAAGAAAGTGGATATGTATGCATTGTGTTATATGTATACTCTGTCGGAAGAATGTTCACAAAAAAAAAAAAAAAAAAAAAAAAAAAAAAAAAAAAAAAAAAAAAAAGTTATTTAAATGATCTGGAATCCGTGAGAAAGAAAATAAAAGTGAAAAATCGTACTTCTCGTTAGTTCGAATCAAACGAAGTCAAGAAAGAATGAGTTCGAATTACTGAAAATTGTTAACGTTATTCTGCCATTGAAAATTTCGGGACTTCATGTTTAGTTCGAATTAAACAAAGATTCGAATTATCCGATTTCGAATTATCGAGAGTCGATTGTATTTTAATCACAAAAACTGAAACAATAAACTGCGATTATAATAAGATGATTATCATTATTTACAAATGTGGACTCCAGAAGCCAAGGCATATAAGTGTCAAGATTGAAAAAAAAATAAACTAAGTGCACAAACGTCCTGGAAATAAGCTTTTTTTCGTAATTATGTAAATATGTTAGCACCTATAATTGTCGTTCAGTCCGTCTGTCTTTCCATCCATCCGCATATAACAACGCAAAAACTACCCAACCGAATCGTTTGAAATTTAAAATGTATAATTATTACATAATTTTCTCGAATCATTTCAAATTTTATGAAAATCGGATGCATAGATCAATTGCAGGGACAATCAAAATTATGCCATTACATTACGGTCAATAAAGAAAAAAAATTTTCAAATGCGTTTTAATCGTTTGAAATTTGAAATACATAATTATTACATAATTTTGTCGAGTTATTTCAAATTTTTTGAAAATGGAATAGATCAATTACAGGGACAATCAAAAGTATTCCGTTACATTACAGTCAATGAGGGAAAATGTTCCAAATGCATTTTAATGATGTTACACACATTCGAACATAATAAAATTTACATGAATCTATAACGTACATATTATAAAATGCATTTTACATAATCTGTGGTGCAAAGAACATTTGTTATTGATTTACAAGGCCACCCAAAAGTATTCCATTACATAATGGTATAAGGAGAACATCGTTTGCTGCGCATTTTAATTGTAATTAACTATTTATAATTTTATGAGATTGATATATGAGAGAGATATTTTTAAAACTTCGTTATCGTACGAACGCACCTCATTTGCTACGCTTCACGTGCAATTTCCAACTTGTTTTCTTTTCAGGCAAAGAAATATAACTCATTTTCTAATTATGTGCTGTGTTCTAGAGATAAACTACTTTTGCTGAAAAATAATCGGTATTGATTGATTTGTACTCTACTTTTTTACTATTATTGAAACAAGAATTCAAAGACCACAATACGGTCATAGTACGGTTATAGGACCACATACAGTTTGTCTAGTAGTGCGGTCAATTATGCTTAATAATATAATGAAGTATACGCTGTTAAAGATTTTTAGCAAACAAACAAACTATCCAGTCATTAGACTGTTTTCATAAATAATGGTTACTTATCCGTAATTTTAATAAAATCTTAATATGGTCATAATACTCGAATCTTCCTAATATAGTCCAAAATCATTCTTTGCAAAAAGCTTCGAATAGCTGGTTAGTTTGCTGCAGTTTTTCAACAATGTGATCGTTATCTTTAAAACGGTCGAAGGTCAGTTTGCTGCAATTTTTCAGCAGTGTGGTCGTTATCTTTAAAACGATCGAAGGTCAGTTTGCTGCAGTTTTTCAACAGTGTGGTCGTTATCTTTAAAACGGTCGAAGATCAGTTTGCTGCAGTTTTTCAGCAGTGTGGTCGTTATCTTTAAAACGGTCGAAGGTCAGTTTGCTGCAGTTTTTCAACAATTTGATCGTTATCTTTAAAACGGTCGAAGATCAGTTTGCTGCAGTTTTTCAGCAGTGTGGTCGTTATCTTTAAAACGGTCGAAGGTCAGTTTGCTGCAGTTTTTCAACAGTGTGGTTGTTATCTTTAAAACAGTTGAATAGCTGGTCAGTTTGCTGCAGATTTTCAACTGTGAATCATTATCTTTAAAACGTCGAATAGCTGGTCAGTTTGTTGCATTTTTTCAACAGTATGGTCGTTATCTTTAAAACGGTCGAATAGCTGGTCAGTTTGCTGCATTTTTTTTAGCAGTATGGTCGTTATCTTTAAAACAGTCGAATAGCTGGTCAATTTGCTGCAGATTTTTAACAGTGAGTCATTATCTTTAAAAACAGTCAAATAGCTGGACAGTCTGCTGCACATTTTTAACAATGTAGTTGTCATCTTTTAAACAATCGAATAGCTAGTCAGTTTGCTGCAGATTTTTAACAACGTAGTCATTATCTTTAAAATGGTCGTATAACTAGATAGTTTACTGATAATTTTTAATAGTCTATTCGTTATCTTTAAAACGGTCGACTAGATGGACAGTTTGCTGCAGATTTTTTAAAAATATAGTCATCATCTTCGAAACGGTCGAATAATTTGTCAGTTTACTGAAGATTTTCAACAGCATTGTCCTTATCTTTAACTCTATAATGCCTATGGGTAAAATATATGTTGCAATCAGTGTTTCTGATTTAGTGGGGTTTTTTTTTTTTTTTTTTTTTTTTTTCATATATTTCGTATTTACATTAGAAATTTAAAATTTAAATTTTACTAACAGATTTTTCATTTAAATTTATAACAGATTTAGTTTTTAATAGCAGATATTTTATTATAATATAAACCAAAATTTACTTTTTAGATTTTCTGGTACAAATACTGATTTTTGAATTACGTAATTTCTGGAATGTATACTACAATGGATAGTAGAAGGATATGAAAGCGGTTGAAATGCTAGAGAGTTTGCTGCATATTTTTAATAGTGAGTTTTTATCTTTTAAAAAAGTCAAATGCAATACAGTTTGCTGTAGATTTTTAAGAGTGCATCTGTTATCTTTAAAAACAGTTGAATACCTAGATAGTTTTCTGCGTATTTTTAACAATACAGTTGTTATCTTTTAAAAACGGCAGAATGCTGTACAGTTTGCTGTAGATTTTTAACAGTGCAGTTGTTATCTTTAAAAACAGTTGAATGTCTAGATAGTTTGCTGCGGTTTTTCAACAGTATAATGAAAAACATGTTTATATAAGTATAGAGATTATGTGTTAAGTATCTAGCATTAAGTTAATTGAGAATTACAATATTTATGAATCTTCATATTTTAACATACTAATAAAATCTCTCGTCAATTTTTTTATTCTCGCCATTTTTATCATTACTTCATTATCATTATATGTTTAAAAAATGTTTATATAGATTTTTACTTTTATTTATTCATTTTTCTTACAATCTCGCTCTTTTGAGAGTTCTTTAAGCTTATTGTTTGAAGTTAGAATCGCGTATTTAGAAACGCTCGCGCAGTAACTTTTTCTTTTATATATTTATGTTGCTTTTATTTATACTCGAGAGATTTTTAAGCATATAATTTGGAGCAAAACGTCCCTTTTGTCATTTTTTAACTGAAAACTTCGTCAGTTTATTTTCTTGCCTTCTGCTTTTTTTTCATCCCCCAAAATAACGCAGCTTCCTAGAGACTTTATATAATTACTTTTTTTTTCTTTACAGCCACTTCAACGTGAACCGGCTTCACTAGCTTTTTAAAACAAGAATTACTTATATTTTAACACTTATCAAACCTTTTAAAATTACATAATGAATTTCTAATTGCTTTACGAATCCCGAATAGATCCCCAGACAGACAAAAAGGATAAAATATCACATTAAAGGAAAACATTTTCATCAGTTTCTTAAGAGTAAAATTGTAATGAAAATGAATTAAAAATTACCTTAATTATGTAAAAAAATGCAAAAACCGCAAAAGTTATGCTTTTTTTCCTTTGAAAAGTTATTTTTGCTTACACTGTGGTATAGAAACCATGTAAATATGAATATTCATATCATAATAAATAGAGCGTATTAAACCGCAGATAAATGCAAAATTAGTTAATTGTAAACAGAGTAACCTTTAGAATTTTCAAAGAAAAAAAAGAAAGAAAGAAACTCTGTAAATATATTTAGATAAGAGAATATGAAAATCGTTAGACAAAATCTATAAGGAAATGCAAATGTAATATTAATTAAGCTTGTATGCACCATTGGTAGATAATAAGTCATCGGACTAAGTATGCATCGTGACAATTTCTTTTCATGATTAAAATATTAAGGCTTCGTGTATAAGTCTTCAAAATTATATGCATAAATTTTATTTTGTGGTTACAAAAAGCAATTAAAATTCTTTGTAAAATGTAAACAAAATTTCCAATTCAAATGTAGTGTTGGTTTTTTATGTTTCAGACACATTAAAGTTTCTTGTAGAACAAAAAAATAATAAGTTTAAAGTTGTAAAAAAGTGCTGAAAGCTTGAATTAGCATAGATTTTTTCTAAGGTGTAGAAATTTCGTTTGAAAATGTTATAAGCTGATTACTGTGTGAATTTGAATGAATTTTGTCTTCGTAAATGTAAGTTGTTTGCTTACTTTGAAATACAAATTTGAAATATCTGGCATGTTTGATGTAATTTGTCAGCTTAGTACAGTACTTAGTAGCTTTCTTTTTGAATAAAGAAGAGAATTTTAACGAAAATTAACATCAATGTTTACAGACATTTTTTTTAAATGTTACGTCAATTTTTGTTAGAATGTTGCTGAATATTTTTCTCAGGAGAAAAAGTTGGTTGTTGCTTTCACGTCGGCAGAAAAACAACATATCATGTTATTTAAAGCCATAATGACCTTTAAAAATTTTTCTAGTGCGGAAAATTTATGCCTGATCTTTTTTCTCCCACTTTAATTATTAATAACTAAAACAGATGATAAAATTTAGATTCAGGTAGAAGTAGAGGTCAAGTGCTCCTCTCATATAACCTTTGATTATAAATTATAAAAGTTTTAAAAATGAATGTAGATGCTTATTATTCAAAGGTATAATTTGAACATATCTGTGCCTTCCGGTAATAACCAGGTAAGGCTAATTTTTAATATTTTGAGTTATTAACGATTAAAGTTTTCGAATGTCCTTTTTATCATTACTTTTATAAAATAGATTAGAACTTAATAACTTTCACTGCATTCAATTAGGATATAAAAACCTCTTTTTTTGCCAAAATAGTTTAATTTTTTTTTCATTTTTTAAATGAAAATGTATAGTCGCCCTATGACGAGAAGTATTCGATTTTCATTTTTCAGTAACATGGCGGATGAAAGTACTCTTTTAAAGTTACATTTTCCCAAATTATCTCATTTTTTTCAAAAATTTGCCATTTTTGGTTATTACCGGAAGTCACAGATATATTTTTTATTAGATTACAAAATCTAAAAAACTCGAGTCTGTTTTATTTCCCTTAGAATTTTGAAGTTTTTATCACCAGTTTTATATTTTAAAAAAAAAGGATCGGTAAAATACCCCGATTAAATAAGTCAAAATTTACAAAAAAAAAAAAAATAACTGGTGGGGGAAATCAAAGATTCTAAGCAATTTATGTGACACATATACATGCAGGGCCTAATTAATGCACGGGCCTCCGGCGCCTTGGCCCTGGGCCCACCAATTTCAGGGGTCCATAAATTATGTGGCTGATTTTTTTCCCTTAATCAAATATTTTTCAAATAATATTGTTTTACAAAATATGAAATGGTAAAATTTAAATATTCTGAATGACTCAATAAAAATTTTAGAAGCTTTTAAAATAGGCACTTTTCACCCAAACAACTTTGTCAACTCATCAAAAAAATCTTTTATTCTGAAAGTGTCGCGAAGGTTAGGTAGAATAGCTCAACTTTTTAACAAGCCCTGGGCCCAATTTCAGATTGATCGGGCTCTGTATACGTGAAGCTCATCCTGAAAGTATCAAAGTACCAGGTACCTCTTTATTAAATCATAATAATAATTTTATATTTTGCTTAGCAAAAATATTATTTAATTTCCAATTATTAATCTCTCCTCCTCGTCTCTGCCTCCACGCACACATGCACTACCACACAAAGGGCCAGGAGGGGTAATTATGAACATTTTGTGCCCTTTTCAACAGTTATTATTATTATTTATTTATTTATTTTTATTTATTTATTTATTTATTTATTGCTTATTTTCTAGTTGGAAAAGTTGTATTTTTAGTACTTACACTGTAAAAAAAAAAAAAAAAAAAAAAAAAAAAAGTAAAAGAAAAAAAAAAGAAACGGACGATTTTACGGAAATATTACTGGTAATCTGGAAGCTAGTACAATTTACTGTTTTTTAACAGAAAGATTCCAGCAAATTCCAAAAAAAACCCCTTTTTTTTCGAGTTTTTCATGGAATTTACAACATTTTTTCAGTTAAAAACAGTAATTTGTATGAAGATTTTTTAAAAGTTTTAATTTTCATAACACCCCTTCTTATTAAGTTAAAAGGTTAACTTGAGTTAAATACTTCATCAATAGTAATTACGACCACTATATTTTCTTTTTTATGCTTCCCTATGCACATTTCTTTAGGGTAATCGTGACCATTAGAACTCCAAACTCACAAATCCATTTATGAAAAAGTTTGATATGCTTTGTTTCAAATTGCTATTCGAAAATCAAAAATGCTTCAGACTAGTGATAAAGAATGTCTAAAATGAAAAGTACGTTATGAAGCTAATATCTAAGCATGAAATAAGTTTTACCGCATACAATTTTCTCCAATACACTGAAAAAATTGAAGTACTCAAAAATGAGTAAGTCAACTTACGCATATCAAATTGCGTACGTTTGGATCAAAAAGGAACGCATCGCTTTCTCAATTTTGAAACAGCATATGTTATCAAATATAAACAAATGATAATTTTGTACCCAGTATTGGTTTATCTCATTCATGGTGGCATAAAAGATATGCTTATTAACGTAAATATTAAATTATGCACTGTATTTTTATATAAATTTAAAAGTATAGCTGCAAATAATGCACCTGTTATAAAAATGTCCAATTTGGGTATTTTACTTATAATTTTACTATTTCTCTTAATAAATAATCAATTGAATGTTTATTGTACATAATTTTGATCAAGAAATAAATACCAGCATATTTTCACTTTAATTTGAAAATTCAGAGGTCAGATATTATGATTTATATTTGAACACAACTATGGAATCAAAAATGAGTACATATGTTTCGCAGTTTTGAGTAGGTTAACATCCCCAGTAATTGGCACTTTAAGAATTTGTCTTTAAAATTACTTCAATTTTCATTACAAAGAAATAAGATATTTACTTGGAAATATTTTTAAATCAAAAAATGCATATCTGTGCATCTATTTTGCCCTCTAAAAGCAAAAAAAAATTGAAAAAGTATTTTTATAAAAATATATTTATAAAAAGTTGCTGAAATCACCAGTAATTGGCACCTAGATCACCAATGTATGACACCTTGTTATCCAGTAATTGGCACAAGTTTATATTTAAAAAAAGCCTTTACATTTTGCATTGGGTTAATCGCTTTAAATGAATTTACTGTAGATGAAGATGCCATATTTCAGGTTTGTGAGAGTAAGAAATCAGCATATTAGTCTGAAATGTGAACACTTTAAAACAATACAATATACTTACATCAATACCCAGTAATTGTCATGCTGTCTCCAGTAATTGTGGTATGAAACTTTAATGGATTCCAAATACTGATAATATTTCATATTTTAAAATAAAACAAATGATAAACAAAATTAATCTATAACTTTAAAAGTACTTCCAAAATAAGTGGTCTAATCTCAAATTCCTTGCGTATTCTTTGTAATTGGAATAGGTGCCAATTACTTGGAACTAGCAAAATTGAAGCACCATTAATTGGCATCTATCATTAATTCAGAAATCCAAATATTTGTGTCGAAAATACTTTTACACAATTAAAGTAACACTTTTTAACTAAACAAAACTGTTGTCAATTAAAATTTAAAATATATTATAAAACATATTATAATGAATTGAAAAGCATGACTTCCTTAAACCAAAAAAAGAAGCATTTGCAACAAAAATGGCTAATTTCATACAAGCCATAATTGTTTCTCTTTCCTAGGCACTGTTTTCATTTAGTAGCATAAATCAAAGTTATAATCTTTAACGTAAATGAGCATATAACTGGTATATGGTCTTGCATTTTTAAAAGACTGGATATAAATCTTATTTTAGGACATGTTTGTAGGATGTGCCAATCACTGGTGCATGCCAATTACTGGGTTGTTACCCTACTTTTGGATCGGAGCTATTTTGAGTATGTGAAGTACTTAAAATTGAGTATACTTTTTACTTAATTCTGAGAAATCATTTTTTTCAGTGTATGGAGGTAGTCCTAATTATCCCCATCTGACCCTACTACAAAGAACTTTTATGAAATTATTTATCAGTATTATTAATAACATCGTGTCTTATTATTTATAAATTCACATACCATAAATAAATTTTTAAAAAAAAAAAAAAGACACACGTGAGAAACAGTTTGTGAAGCCTTTAGACTTCAAAAGTGATATTGTACGTCTTAACATTACTTTTCAGCAGTAAGTAAAAAGGTGGTAAATTAAAATTTTAGAACTAATTTTACGCAAAACAAAACAATTTTTTTTCTTATTTAATTAAATTTCCCTTATTGAGCCCTGTATTTTGAAACTGTATAAATTTCCGCCTGAAGAATACATTATGAGCAGTGCCGGATTTACGGCAGGGCACTCGGGGCACAGGCCCAGGGCCCCCCGATTTTCAGGTGCCCCCAAATGCTGTTGATGTTTTTTTTTTATTATTATTGTACATAATTGGATGTAGTTTTAACTATTAAAAAAGTAAAAAAAAAATCTTTTTTTTTCGGTGATTATTTATATTTGAAAGAAAATATTAGTTAATTTATAGCTAATATTTGAAGTATTATTGTGTTGTAGAAAATTTATTATTTGTTGTATGTTTTATCATTCCAGATATATGAAACTACATGGGAAATAGAAATCTGAAATACACAATTTATTAGAAAACATCTATTCAAATAAATTTAATAATAATAAAATAACTATTAAAAAGAATATTAATAATTTATAAATTTAGTTTTTTAATGGATATTTTAAAAAAGTATTAAAGTTGATAATGAACTTAATAAGTACGGTTTTCAATATTATATATATATATATCTATATATATATATATATATATATATATGCCAAGGTTCCAGTAAGCATCGGTGATAGGGGGCCTCCGTAAGCACCTGTGCCCAGGGCCCCTAAATTTGTAAGTCGGTCCCTGATTATGAGGTCAATATCTAAGCATGAAACAAAGTATTATCGTAAATAGTTTTTTCCAATATGGAGGTGGTCTAATTGCCACTGGTCATAACTACCCCCTGACTCTAAGACAAAGAACTTTCATTAAATTATTTATCAGTATTATTAATAACATCGTGTCTTTATTTATAAATTTACATACAATAAATAAATTAAAAAGAAAAAAAGGACACACCAGGAACAACATGAGACGGTTTGTGAAAACTTTAGACTTCAAAAGTGATATTGTACGTCTTAATTATTACTTTTCAGCAGTAAGTAAAAAGGCGGTAAATTAAAAATTTAGAACTAATTTTACGCAAAACAAAACAAAAAAATCTTCTTATTTAATTAAATTTCCCTTATTGAGCCCTGAATTTTGAAACTGTATAAGTTTCCGCCTGTTCATATGAGAACTGCTTTATTACATCACGAAGTTGAAATGAAATTAAGGCAATAACAAGGCAGTTATTCTAATGAGTGCTGTCTCATCAGAAAACGAAGTTAGCTCATAAAATTTTATTTATTTACACGTCTGTTTCTAAATTCAATTTTCGCAGCAGAAGTACCCCCGTCCGTTTTCCGTAACACAAAGCCATCTCTTCAATTAAAGAAAACGGGGAGAGGGGGGGGGGATCGAAAAAGTAAAAACAAGGCACCCTTTAAGCAACTACCGATTGAATACATAACGCCATCGGTTCCATTTTATTTGAAAGCAAACAGTTCAGCTTCCGCTTTACATACTCCAGGCAGGTTGAGTACAAATTCAAAGCAAGCATCTTTCAGAAAAACCTCTCATTAACTGCGCACACGTGGAAATAATTCCGATAAATCATTTAAGTGTGTTTCTAGGAGACGAATTAACGGCGCTCGAAAACTACCCCCCTCTACCCTCCCTCCATTCCCCCCCCCCCCTCCCTGTAAGTAGCAGAAAGATTTCTGCACAAAACACCGACATTAGCTAGCAATGTTTCTTTCGCAAATTCGATTAAGAACTGACTAAATTCTTTATTCTGTTGATTACAAATGAACATCGACCAAATCGAATTATTCAATCCTTCGAGAAGCTTCGCAAGTTAATTCGATTCCCGCATGTTCGTCTCCCCCCCCTCCCCTCCCCCGGCACCATCCCCACGGCCTTCCCTTGTTAAAGGAAGAAAGTAAAAAGTTTTATTTTCCAAATGTACTCTTTCATTTGGGTCCTGGTATAGAATGTATATAAGGTGGATATAAAAATTTAAAGGCGTTGTGTGTACGGAGGCAGTTTTTAAATGGTGTAATGAACGCATTTTGGAAGAGGACGTCATTCTTGTTTATGGTTTGTTAAGTGATTACCGTCGTATAAACGTGACATAAAAAGTTGCATCGAAAATGCTTCGGCCATACGACGAAAAGTTTTCAATGTAATTTGTCTTCTGTATGTTGAAGTTTCAGATATGTATGTAGGCTTTTTCAAGAAATTTTTGGCGACGTTGGCTATTTTTCTGGCAATTTCGTTTAGCGCTTGAAAATTAAGAAACACATTTTTTTAAATATGTATTTATTCAATGAGCGAAGAAGTGGTATAATATTACATAAAATATAAATGATAAATATAAATTGGTAGATAAAAATTTAAAGACGTTATAATAAAGCAATTTTTACAATCAGTTAAAAAAATACTTTTTTTTCACAATTTTGTTTATTATTAAAATTTAAAAAACAAGTTTATAGATATGCATCTAGAGAAAAAAAACAGTCATGATGTTTTGTAAACTACATATGATAAATTGACAGATAAAAATCTAAAGCCATTATAAATAAGCAACTGTTAAAATCAGTTAAAACAAGTTGGAAATTGCACGTGAACGTAGCAAATGAGGTGCGTTCGTACGATAACGAAGTTTTAAAAATATTCAGATCTTGCTGATATAGTAGAGCGTACTTCGGATGCAGTATAGTAGTCGAAATCGTTGTGTTTCTGTAATTATGCAGGAAGTAATTTTTATTACACCTCAGAAACCTATATCTTATTCATAAAATGTGAAGCAGTTGAATATAATTAAAACACGCCCCAAACAATGTTTCCCCGTATAGCATTATGCAAGGGAATACTTTTGTGTGATCCTGTAATTTAATAATAAAAATTCTTTGCATCACAGATTGTACAGAATGCATATTTTAGTATATATTTCATAGATTCATGCCAATTCTATTATGTTCGAATGAGTGTAACATCATAAAAATGCATTTGAATCTTTTTTCCCATTGACCGTAATGTAATGGAATACCTTTGATTGTCCCTGTAAATGATCTATGCATCCGACTTTCAAAACATTTGAAATGACTCGATAAAATTACGTAATAATTATATGTTTTAACTTTCAAACGATTAAAATGCATTTGAAATTTTTTTCCCATTGACCGTAATGTAACGGAATCCTTTTGATTGTCCCTGTAATTGATCTATCCATCCGATTTTCATAACATATGAAATGACTCGACAAAATTACGCAATAATTATATGTTTTAAATTTCAAACGATTAAAATGCATTTGAAACTTTTTTCCCTATTGACCGTAATGTAACGGAATCCTTTTGATTGTCCCTGTAATTGATCTATCCATCCGATTTTCATAAAATTTGAAATGGCTCGACAAAATTATGTTATAATTATGTATTTTAAATTTCAAACGATTCGGTTGGGTAGTTTTTGCGTTGTTATCTGCGGACAGACAGACGGACAGACAAACAGACAGACGGACAGACAGACGGACGGACTGAGCGACAACAATAGGTGCTACGTATTTACATAATTACGAACGCACCTAAAAAGAGGGGGGGGGGGCAATTTTGCTTATTATTGAAAACTAAGAAGCATATTTTTAAATATGTATTTAATCCTTGATCCAAAATATAGGTGCGATGTTAGACAAACTACAAATGATAAAAAGAAATTGCATATAAAAATCTAAAGATGTCATATAAGGAAGCAATTGCTAGAATCAACTAAATAATTGTGTCAAAAGTGCTTCGCTAAATAATAGAAATTTCCGGTATAATTTATTTTTTCTTATTCAATTTTCATAATTTTTGTGAGTGCGGCAATTTTTTTTTTTTTTTACTTACCCATCATACGTAGTATAGGGTAAGTCTTGCAATCGTTTTGAAAATCGAAAAAAAATTTTTGACGGATTTACACGTTTTAGATAGTGGAGATTCCGAAAAACATATTTTTAGAAAAAAAATTTTGCCGTCCGTCTGTCTGTCTGTCTGTCTGTCAGTCTGTCTATCTGTAAACGCTCTATCTCCCGAACAAATTGAGATAGAGACTTGAAATTTTGTATGTAGTTAGTATGTAAGAATGGAACGAACCCTATTTAATATCAGTAACCTCGATTATCCGGAACTATTTTTTTCGGACTCTCGAATAATTCGCCCTGATGAAAGATATATAAAAATTTTCGAATTTTTTTGTTCTAAGGAATGGACGTAAAAGGCAATAAAATAACACACATTTTTCATATAGAACGAAGTCGATCGGATTATTAGTTGCTGAGATATTTGTAATCTTGTTTTCCACATTCTTTGATTTTTCATGACCCTGTATTTCATTCAAATTTCAATTCAGAAGTATATTTTAATTGGAAATGAGACGCTTAATCCGAAGCAGTTAATTGTTAGTTAATAGAATTATTATTTTTGGAGTTATAAGGATGTTTCTTTTACGCAGTTCGGTACTACTTGAGTAGTTTGGCGTTTTATATAATTTGTCGAAATTGGTACATCAGCAGTTCTTTAATATAGCATTACTATATATATAAACACTATTTAAATTTTGTTTATGAATTGCAATGCATTGTATAAATAGTTTTCACATGTTTTATTTTCATATACATATCCATGATGGGTAAGTATTACGGTGGCCCCCAACGACTAGTTTTTTTCGTAACTTAAGATGCGGAATATCATAAAGTATTTTAAACTACAAGGAAATGAAATACATAAAGAATAAAAAAACATCCATATACATAATATATCAGTGATACATTATGGGATACATCAGTTTTTGATGTAATTTAGAGTCAATTTTTAATTCTTTCAATTCCTTTAAATTAAAGATGAAAAAGACACTTTTTGACATTGTAAATTTGAAATGGATTGC
Organism: Maratus speculifer; assembly: GCA_964019185.1. Classification (NCBI taxonomy): domain Eukaryota; kingdom Metazoa; phylum Arthropoda; class Arachnida; order Araneae; family Salticidae; genus Maratus; species Maratus speculifer. Next base: position 262,597,177 of record OZ025301.1, read on the forward strand.
TGTGTACATTTCGAATAAAAATCTACGTTGAATGAATCTTAACTAAAATTCAAAAAGATGGGGTACTTATTTGATTAGGAACGGTAATTTTTTTACTTTGTAAACAGGTAAAGATAATCAAAATAATCAAAATTTGTATAAATCACTATAATGTCACAAATGAACAAAAAGGAGAAAGATTTACAAAGAATACAAAGCAGTTGGTGCTAGCGGCAAGGTAAACACAAAATAAAGTGTAGCAGATGAAGCACGGTTGCTGAATTGTGACACCAAAAATTTAAGTCTAAAATCCTCTACATTAGGTCCAAACACAACTACGTGCTTTGATGTAAAAAAGAAGAAAACTTTTAGTAATATTATTTTTAGTTCATAATACATTGAAATGTTACTTTAGAAAGCTTAAACATAAGAAAATCACTTTAATTTAGGAATAAATGCAAGGTTAAAGTCAAATAATTCGGTCCCTGTTCTACGTGCTTGTTTTGTTAGAGCCGAATGTAGAAATTAAAATTTTCAATGTTTTACTGTGAAATTTAAATGACTAAATTTGAGCGATAACGAGCATCATATTGCAAACTGCTTTTTTCAGCATACTATATATCTATCCTTTCTCTTTGCTCTATGGGAGGAAATACAAAATTGGAAAGTGTTGACACAATGGTTGAAAAACTTAACAAAAAGGGAAAGAGAAATGGAGATAAAAGAAATCAACAAAATTAAATTTAAATAAAGATGAACATGCAAAATTCAATAAATAAATTAATTAAAATAATAATAATAATAATAATAATAATAATAATAATAATAATAATAATAATAATAATAATAATAATAATAATAATAATAATAATAATAATAATAAAAGGAGGACGGATAGATAAACAAAGGAATTTTTCTTTTTGTTAATTATAAATATAAAAAAGACAGTAGTAAAAATAAGGTTTTTAAATGCTTTATGCTTTTTTCAAATTGTTCATTCAAACATTCTTTTTTTCTTTAGGTTTTATTATAATATCCTAAATGTGTTGAAAAGTGTTCATAATCCATGCTATACGCATATTTTTCGCTCTTGTTTATAGATAGCGGTTACTTGAACACCATGCATACCATAATTTGAAGAGAATAGGGATAAATTAAAGTCATGGAACCATTTTCTATAAATGATTAGAGATTTTACAGCAAGTTTTTAATGGTGTATGTTAATACCTTTGTATTGGCCTAAACTGCAATGCACAAATACAAATGATAAATATAAATTGATAAATACAAATTTACGATAAAAATTTTATTACAGTCAGTTAAAAAAAAAAAAAAAAAAAAAAGAGTTTTTTTTTTCTTTTTGACAATTTTATTTATTATTGAAAATTAACCGTTGAAAATTAGCCGAATTAATATCGCAGTGTAATTATAATTTCGTTTTCCCTATATTACAGCCTCAAATGTTTTTATTTATGCATACAAATTTTAAAAAATGACAAAAATAATATTTCTGCAGTTTTTTTTTTTTTTTTGAGGGGGGGGGGGCTGTCTTCATTTCAGTGTTCGCATTTTGGAACAAGATTATTGATTGACAGCCTATACAAATATAATAAATTATTTTGCACTATACGCTATTGTATATGTTTTTGAGTATTTTCTCGAATTCCAAAAACATTTAGATTCCTAGCGATAAAATGTAAGTAATATAGAGAAAAAGATAAAAACAAATAATATATTTTTATGCAAATTAATAAATTTACATTTTCCTTATACCTATGATAAATAATTAAACATAAATATTTTTTTTTTTCAAAAGTTGAAATCAACCTTATATTTTATAGTAAAAATAAGGGCGTCGTTATTATGCTGGAAAATTTATGTTTTGTATTACAACTAATGCAATATTCCCATTAGAGAACATTGACGTTTAAACGGTTAAGAAACAGGTTTTTAGATATGCATTTATTCCTTGAGCAAAATAAATGCATGATCTTTGATAAACTACAAATGATAAATTGACAGATAAAAATATAAAGCCATTATAAATAAGCAACCGTTACAAGCAATTCAGAAAAAAAAAAGTTATTTTATTTGTAAGGAGGAAGAAGAGGGGCGATTTTGCTTATTATTGAAAACTAAGCAGCCATTTTAAAATATGTATTTATTCCTTATGTGAAAAATAGGCACAATATCAGACAAACTACAAACTTAAAATTAATTATAAATAATAGGAGAGATTTTGTCTTTGCATGAAATTATATAAATCAACAACAAATAAGGTTATTACTTTTTACTCGCATATCTTCATTAATTATACAATCATGTGTTAATGATTATATATCTCGGACCGCATATAAAAGGTCAGCGAGCCATGCGACCCGCGGGCCGCAGCTTGAGTATGGCTGATAAGGGATACGTTTAGGAAATTGTTAGGTCCTTTATATGATTCTTCACAAAAATAATTTATCTTAAAACAGGACCCTGCACAATTTTTTTAAATCCCCAAACAGGACCCTTCATAAAATTATTTGTCTCTTAAATAGACCTTACACAGAATTTTTTCTCCTTCAAATTTAATCGCTTAATAATAAAATTTGGCTTGTTGCCAAAAAGTTTAACACACCAAAGAACATATTACTTAGCTTTTTACATTTGAAGGAAAGAACCTGAAGATATCGATAATTTTAAATTCCCAAAATTCTGACTAGAATTTTCACAAATATAAGAAAAAAAATCACAATTTCACAAAAACAGGACCCTGTGAAAAAAGTCTGGATAGACCCCTGCTGATCTAGATACATGAGGTAAAATATTGAAATTTTTAATTTCTACATGGAAAAAGGGGGGGGAAAATCTAGCCATTAAATCGCGTATGCTTCTGACACGCAAGACCCTAAATTAAATAAATCACAAAAAAAGGACTGAAAAGAGCTGAAAATGGCATGTGAAGTGAAAACGGAGGGGAGTGCCACAACAGCACACGCGCATGGCACGTGCATGTTCCACGGAGTTCTCATAATTCGGAAGGCGGAAAAGCATGCGTAAACCTGTTAACCTTTCCCATAACACAACTCTTAAAATGCACAAAAGCGGGCAATCGCTGTATTTTGTAGATCTTATCTACAATCTGAACTTTTATGAAGCAGGAGATTGCGTATATATTAATAGAGGTGCTATGAAAATGAATTTATTGAACGGACATTGTTTTTACGTTAAAATAAAATTCTACACTGGACTATTTCTTTACATAGACAAAAGTGGTGTTTAAAGGGGAGTAATATTTTATGTTTAAAACAGTCTATTTAGACTAAAAACGGCACTTCTCATAGATTAAATTAATTTATTGAACGGATTTTGCTCTTCTATAGAGTATGCAAAAATAAATAAATAAATAAGTAATCATAAATAGTTGACAATATCTTTACATGTCTGTGTAAAGATATTGTATGTCTATGTAAAGTGTTGTATAAAAGAAAGCAATATTTTGGGATTTAAAACTTTCTATTTAGCCTTATTACTGCATTTCTCATAGATTAAATAAAACAAGAGATTTCGTATGCATTATTGGAGATACTATGAAAATTAATTTCTTAAACGGACTTTGCTTTTATATCGAATACATAAACAAATCCACATACACACAAAAAAGAAAAAAATGTGAATATTGTCTTTACATTACCAAGTGTTGTATAAAGGTAAGCAATGTTTTGGGTTTAAAACTTTTCGTACAGCCATAAAACTTTATTTTTCATTGGTTATATTTGTTGCTCAATCAACTTTATGAGTACAGTAGTACTTTTTATAGAAATAGTAAGACAATTTAAATAATGTAGCAGTATGTTATATGGTAGGCGGAAAAAAGCGCACCGGAAAAAAGCGTCCCTTTTTATAAATCACATATTTAAATAAGTCTGATAATAGTACACATGGTTAATCTTAGAATATAAACACTAGAGTGAGACGGTTTTATGAAATTTGAGCATCCTTGCTCTCTCGGGACTGAGATGGGCGAAGGTGGGGGGGGGGGGGGGGCTTTAAAAGTTATCTCAAAACCTGTTATTGCCTGAATGAAAAAAAAAATTGTAGGATACGAAAAATAAGATAATAAATACTAGGTACTTAAATGATTTTTTTTTTAATTCAGCCTCCCTTGTTCTTCTGTGGTGGTGGTTGGGGGGGGGGGGGGGAGAGAGGGAGAGGGCGATTGTCTACAAACTCTGAATTTACTCAAACTCTTACATTATTTTTTTATATTATTTATAATTTGATTATTTATAATTTAAATTATACATAATTAATTTATGTATTATATGATTATTATTTTTATTATTATTATCAAATTACATATTAATAATTAATATATTAATATAATATATTAATTGTAAATAATTAATAATATAATTAATAGATTAATAATAATAATAATAATAATAATAATAATAATAATAATAATAATAATAATAATAAATAATTTATAATAAATAAATAATACATAATTATAAATTAAATATAAAATTAAATAAAAAAAATAAAAAAATGTACAAATAAATATTATTAAATATTAAATATTATACTCATTAACAAAAATTTATTTAAAAATGATAATATTTTATTAACTCATAGTAATATCAACTCATATATATATTTTTCATTCAGCCACCCTTGTTCTTCTGTGAAGGCGGGGGGTGAGCCTACAAACTCCAAATCTATCACTTCTTTAGACGATAACATTTTTTCGGAATGTTTTTTAGAATTTAGGGAAAAAAGTGACTGGAAAAACAAGAGCGCAAAAAAGTGATCAGAAAAAAGTGACAAGGAATTGATAAATATTGAACTTGTGGATAAATAAATGATAAAAACTAAAGTGGCAACAAATGTCTCATTTACATCATTCTCGTAGGACAGCGGTTCCCAACCTTTGATACGCGTACCCTTGAGGATACGTAGCGAGATTGCTGGAGGTATATGACGATAGTATCAGTAATGGCGGGTGATAAAATATCATTTTTTAAATAAATTCTTGTTAATGTGTAGATTTTTTAATATTTAATTTTATATATTTATACACTTATTTTTATTATGTCCTATAAGTTAATAAAATATTATCATTTTTAAAATTAATTCTTGTTGATGAAACTAGATTTTTAATATTTAATTTTATTTATTAATACATTTATTTTTATTGATTTACTATGAGTTAATAAAATATTATCATTTTTAAATAAACTTTTGTTAATAAGTATAATTTTTAATATTTAATTATATATTTAATTTATATTTATGTATTATTAATTTATTACTTATTTATTATAAATTTTTTATTCTTTATTACTATTATATAACATTAATATATTTATTATTATATATTAGTTATATATTATATAAATATAAATATATAAATGTAATATAAAATATAATAAAATATTAATATGCAATTTTATAATAAAAATAATCAAATTATAAATAATATTAAAAAAATAAATATAAGAGATATATTTCAAAGTTTGTAGATACCCTCTCCCCTCCCCCCGCCCCACTCCACAGGAGAACAAGGGAGACTGAATTAAAAAAAATCATTTAAGTACCTAAAGTTTATTATCTAGTTCTTCGTATCTTACAATTTTTTTTCATTAAAGCAATGACAGGTTTTGAGATAACTTTTAAAGCCCCCCCCCCCTCCGCCCACCTGAGTCCCGATAGAGCAAAGACTTAAATTTCATAAAACCGTCTCATTCTAGTGTTTATATTCTAAGATTAACCATGTGTACTATTATCAGACTTATTTAAATATACGATTTGTAAAAAGGGACGCTTTTTTCCGGTGCGCTTTTTTCCGGGGACGCTTTTTTCCGTGCGCTTTTTTCCGTGATTCATGTTATATTTTTAATTCTAATGCATAAATTTTTATTTCAATACTCTATCTTTCACATCAAGAATAGTTTTGCACTGCATAGCTAAATTAAATTTTAAAAATTTCCCTGTCAGAATAATTTGAATACAGTGGGAGTAATATGACTATAAATTGTACTTTTTATTTTACAAAACCTGACATTAATATTTTTTTAGAATTACTCAGTTTATACCAAATATTTGTTCAATGTTTCTAATTTTTTAATAGGAAAAGGTTATAATACAGTAGACTCCCTTAAATCCGCACAGCTTGGGACCAGAGGTTTTGCGGATTTTAGAAATTTGCGGATTTCTGGTCATTGTTTTGTTTACATTTTTTTAAAAATAATTTTAATGTAATTAATAATGAAATCAAAAGTATAATGAATGCGTACAATATACTAAAATATTAAAATAAGTAATAAACTAAAATAATAAAAAATTAGATATTTTTAAAAAGGATTAAAATGCTAAAAGGAAAGATCAAGTTAATAATCAATAATGTCCAATTAAATATTCATTATAAAAGAGGAAATGTGTCTTTCCTAAATTATTCAATGAAACTTGCCTCATAAAGGCACATATCTAATTCACAACAGGATCATAAAATAATGAAACTTTATTTCCGGTTTAGCCAGACTTAATAACCAAAAAAGCTTGATTAATACGTAAATATGTTTGGTAAGATTGTGATTACCAATGATATCAGCAATATCTTTATTTTTTCAGAAATAAATTATTCTTTCTTCATGAAAAAACATGAATTCAATAACCTTAACAAAAATTATAAATTAAAAAATGTATAGAATCGATATAAAACTGAAAAAATCAATTTTTGCACCTACATCTGAACTGAATGTTTTATTGTTTACATCCGTAAAATATATGCGGATTTTAGAGAGTTGCGGATTTTAGGAGTGTGGATTTGAGGGAGTCTACTGTTATATTATAAAAGTGTATAACCAAAGTTACTTTTTGTAAAAACAAACAAGCATTTCAAGTTTGGGATCAAAAGCATCAACTTAAAAAAACACATTCTTACAAAACACTTAGCAATTTCAAGGAAAAGCCCATCAGCAAATACAAGGAAAAACTCATAAAAAAATTTCAGAAAAAGCTCAAAAGCTCATAGGCAGTTATCGACAATTTCAAGAAAAAACTCAGGAGCATTTTCAAGGAAAAAAAACTCAGCAGCTATTCCAAGGAAAAACTCACCAGCAATTGAAATAAAAAGTTCACCAGGAACTGTAAGGAAAAGCTGATCAGCAATTGCAAGAAAAATCTCATTATCAAGCACAAGAAAAAGTTCATCAGCAATTGCAATTAAAAGCTCTTCAGCATTTGCAAGAAGAAGCTCATCAGCAACAGCAAGGTAAAGCTCACCAGCAATTGCAAAATAATGCTTATCCTCAAATGCAAGAAAAAATCATCAGCAATTGCAAAAAAGAGCTCATCAGTAATTTTAAGGCAGTTATCGACTTGCAAATACTGATGAGATTCAGTATTTGCAAGAAAAATCTCATCATCAAGTACAAGAAATAATTCATTAGCAATTTCAAGAAAAAAGTTCATCAGCAATTGCAAGGAAAAACTCATCAGCAATTGCAGGGAAAAACTCAGCAGAAATTGCAAAAAAAAGCTTATCATAAAATGCAAAAAAAAAAAAAAAAAAAAAAAAAAAAGATCATCAGCATTTTCACGAATAAGTTCATCAACAATTTCAAGAAAAAGGCTCATCAGCAATAAGAAGAAACAGATCATCGGCAATTTCAAGGAAAAGCCCAACAGAAATTCCAAGAAAGAGCTCATCAGAAATTCCAAGAAAGAGCTCATCAGAAATTTCAAGAAAAAGCTCATTAGCAATTTCAGGGAAAATCTCATCAGCAATTACAAGAAAAAGTTCAATAGCAATTGCAAGGAAAAGATAATGAGAAATTACAAGGAAAAGCTCATCAGAAATTGCAAGAAAGAGCTCATCAGCAGTTGCAAAAAAAGTTCATCAGCAATTGCAAGAAAAAGCTTATCACGAAACAGGTTTCTACAACATTTGCAAGATAAATCAGAAATGAAAATTTCCGAAAGGAAAGATGGTGGTCAAAATTTTACTTAGTCTCTTTTAAAAGAGATCGGGATCTGGTATCTATAAGACTTGAAATTTATTGCATGCAATTTTTACACTAATACTACCCCATCAGGGGATATAAATCATCATAGACATTCAACATTTAATTTAATTAAAAATTTGAAAGTCAAATTTGATGTTTAGATGTGGAACAATACAATGTGATTTATAATGCAAAATCTTAATCATTCTGTCATGCTCATTAGGATGTTCCAGGATTCAAAAATATGCAGTTATCAACACCAAGTAATGCAAATCATTTATGGAAACTTCATACAAGTCAGACAAAGCTGGTTCATTTTCACAATATTCTATTTCCCTACCTTCTGTTTTAATAATTTATCAAAAGTCTTTCTAAGCTAAGTGCACAAAATTTAGAAAAAGAGAAATTCAAATATTTGCTCAAATTATTGCAGAAAAAACATTAGAAATTTTTTTGTATTAGCTATTTATTGCACTTAAAGTAAATTGTCCTAAGAGTCTTTCATTTCGAACTAAGATTTTGAAAGTACATTGTTGGAGTACAAACTAGTCTTAAAAACACCGAAGGGTTCTTTTCGCAATTAAATTATTAATAAATTTTGCATACAGTACTTTTTATAAAACTGGAGACAAACTATTCAGAAAAGCTTCCTATGCCCTAAAACTAGAAAGACAATTCAAGAATTATCTCACATCACTGAAAAAATTCGGTTCTCAAAATTAAGTAAAAAAAAACTCAATTTTAAGTATTTCACATACTCAAAATGGCTCCGATTCCAAAGTTCCCAAAACTGAGAAATATATGTATTCATTTTTGATTCCATGGTTGTGTTCAAATAAAAATCACTATTATCTGCCCCCTGAATTTACAAATTAAAGTTAAAATGTGCTGGTATTTATTTCTTGCTCAAAATTATGAACAATAAACATTTAATTGAATATATATAAAGAAAAATAACAAAATTATAAGTAAAATATCCAGATCGAACTTTTTTATGACAAGAGTATTATTAGCAAGTATACTTTAAAATTACTTTAAAATACTGTGCATAATTTAATATTTAGATTAATAAGCATCTTTTATAAGATAAACGAATACAGGGTACAAAATTATCGTTTGTTTGGATTTGATAGCATATGCTATTTCAAAATTCAGAAAGCAATGCGTTCATTTTTGATCCAAACTTATTCAATTCCATATAAGTGCATCGACTTACTCATTTTTGAATACATTTTTTTCAAAGATATTAAATATGCTTAAAAATTTGAAATTTAAAATTTAAAAAATATATTTTTTAAATTTTGCTACGGATTAAAATAAAAACGCAAAATTATTTTATATAACACAAAATAATTGTTTTTAGCCCAAATTTATCTTAACTCAACTAAAGCAAAATAAAATAAATAATCTGAACTACTCATAATTCAATTTACACTTCAATGTACTTCATATATCACATTGCAAATCGCCTATAGAATAATCCAGTGGTGTTTCTGGATGACTCTTTACTGAAGTGGATATACAAAGAACCGCTAGGTGTTTCTTCTACTTAAATATGAAAAATTTTATGCAAACTGGACAGTCAATTCGACTTTTATATCAGAAATTAAGTATGCTTATAAACTGAAACTTAAATTTAAAAAAAAGTAATTTTAAAAACATTTTCTACGTACAAAATAAACAGAAGAGATAATAATAATAATAATAATAATAATAATAATAAATCATTACAAAATTCGTTATTCGTTTAAATAGCATAAAATATTTTTTTTAGCCTAGACCCATCATGATTTAGCTAGAGCAAAATAAAATAAATAATCTGAACTGTTAAAAATTCAAATTACACTTGAACGTACTCCATGTATCACATTGTAAATTGCCTATAAAAAATTCCAGTGGCGTTTCTGGACGACTTTTCATTGAAGTGTATATACAAAGAACCGCTAAGTGGTCCCTGTACCTAGATATGAAAATTTTTGTGCAAACTGGACAGTCAATTTAACAGCTATGACATAAATTAAGTATGCTTAAAAACTGAGATTTAAAAAAAGGGAAAAAAAAGTACTTTTTCTACGTTCAAAATAAACAGTAGAGATTATAATAATAATAATAATAAATCATTACAAAATTCTTATAAATATCATAAAATACTGTTTTAGCCTAGGCTCACCTTAACTCAGCTAAAGCAAAATAAAATAAATATTCTGAACTACTCATAATTCAATTTACACTTCAACGTACCCCATGTATCACATTGCAAATCGCCTATAGAATAATCCAGTGGCGTTTCTGGATGACTCTTCACTGAAGTGGATACACAAAGAACCGCTAGGTGGGGGGTTGGGGGCAAAAGAGGGTTGACACAGCGGATTATGGGGGTCATTAGTTCGATGTTCAGAACATCATACAACCCCCCACCGCACTCACAGTAGCTTTATTTGTCAGAAGGTGTCACGTTGCACAGCAGTGGATTTCCAGTTTTTCCCCCGCTCTTCAACTCCGATACTGAAGTTTATTCATAAACCCATAAAAAAAATAAAAAATGTATAAAAAATGAAAAAAGTAATCGATGCAGAATCGTGTGCATAATGCACGTAAAGGGGATGTATATGTGTTATGAATATTTAAAATACGATTCGTGTCAAAATAAAAGTGAAATGATAATAAAGACAGAAGAGAAATCAGTGTCAGGAAAAGTGACTGATTGACCACGAATGATTGCAATCATATACGTTATAGATACTTATATTACAACACAAGTCGAACTAAAGATGATTTGATAATAAACAAGAAAGAAAACATCATGTGTCAAGCATAAATTATGAAATACTTTCTAATATATTCAGAATAATGTAACAAAACTGCATCGTTTCAAAAATTAAAATATTACGCCTCGTTTCACCATATAAAAATGTATAATGCAGTTCAAAACCAAATATCAACTTTTCCCATCTACAATAGGAAAATTACCCGGATTTTTTAGCAGCTCTATATATTAAATGGAGATTCACATCTATGTATTAACAACATGCATTCAAAAATTTAGTCCACTTAATAGATACATATACTTCAATTGAATATCCCTTTCAACAATTTCCTCTTACAAAATGAACAGTATGCGACTATTTTTGTGTAGCCCTACATATGAGGTATATAATTTCTATGTAATGAATAATATGCAAAAAACTAATTAAATTTAAAGCGCATACCTAATTTTAAAACGTACTTTCCAACAATTATTACTCAAAGACAGTACTGTAACCCTATAAATGAATAAAAGATGCTATGAATGCCTTTTTTTAACGTGATTGTAGTAAAGTTCAGTGATTTATATACCGTATTTTCGGGTGTATAAGCCGCAGATCAAACAATTCTTTTTCGACCCAGAAGTTTTTAAGAAACAAATATAACTGGTTATATCGCCGTAAATATGTGTCTACAATCACTAAATAAGATTTCTGGGTCCAAAAAGAATTGTTTGATCCGCGGCTTATACACCCGAAATTACGGTACTTTTTAATTACATTTGAAATAGCGTAATGTCTTTAAAATACGCTGAAAGCGAATCTCTCCCCCCCCCCATACACCACAATATAATCGAATTCTTTTAAGTACCCTTGTAAATGAACCATTAATTGTGCTTACTTCATATGCAATACCAAACATTCTTTGATGGCCTTAAATAAGTTTTATCAATTGCATGGAAATCTGAGTATATTTACGATAGTTAGAGCGTGGACAGAGGGACAGACAAACTGAATGCATAAGCACTTTTCAGTTTTGTTAAAAAAGGCTAAAATTCAGTCTTAAAAAGACCACTCATTGACAACAATTAGTAAAATTAGCTAAATATGTTTAAATTATGAATCCAATTAGAATAAAATAGTATGATATCATAAACGAAAAAAAAAAAAATTAGTCCCAAAAAAAGCCCTTACTAAGCACAAATAGTAAAATTATATGAATGTGTTTAAATTACGAATCCAATCAGAGTAAAAATATTAGGATATTGTAAACGAGAAAAAATTCAGTCCCAGAAAAGACACTCGTTGACTACAAATAATAAATTTATATGAATGTATATGTATTAAGAATAGTTTAATTACGAATCCAACCACAGTTAAAGTAGCATATTGTAAAAGAAAATTCAGTCGCAAAAAAGCCAATTACTGATCACAAATAGTAAAATTTAGAATGCATTTAAATTAAAAGTCTAATCAAAGTAATGTGATATTATAAAAGAAATAAAAAAACAGCGCCAAAAAAAGCCACTATGTATATATATTATGAGTATCTAAATTACGAATCCAGTCAGTGTAAAAGTAATGTGATATTATAAATGAATGAATAATCAGCACCAAAAAAATCATTCACTGACCAAAAATAGTAAAATTATGTGAATGTATATATTGTGAATATTTAAATTAAAAATCCAATCAAAGTAAGAATATTGTAATATTCTAAAAGAAATAAAAAATCAGCCCCAAAAAAGCCAATATTTATTTGTGTTACGAGTATTTAATATACGAATCTAAGTCAATATAAAAGTAATGTGATATTAATAATGAAAAAAATAATCAACACACACAAAAAAAATAAAAAAAAACACTCACTGACCATAAATAGTAAAATTATGTGAATATATATATTGTAAATATTTAAATTATGATCCAAATCAAGATAAGAGTGATTTATAATAAAAACGAAATAAAAATTTGTCTAAAAAAAAAGGTTTAAATACAAATAAAAAATTATGTGAAAGTATATTTGTTATGAATATTCGAATTTTAAATCAAGTTAACGTTATTATAGGAGAGATAAGCCAAATTCGAATATATTTTTAGGTGTAACTCACTATAATTTTGGGAATATCTGCAAAATATCAGCACACGTGGTTAATCTATTCATTGTACTTACTAAATAAATGTTTAGAACAATTTCTTTTTGAAAATCTTAAGTTTTATTTTAATTTTAACAAAAATGCCAAAAGTGGTCTAAATTCAACGACTGGTCAACTAAGTTGGACTCTCAATCTCCTAAATTGGACTAAGAAACATTAGGCTGTTTTAATGAGCAAGGAATAGCCTTTTTGAAAGCAAAGTTTGCGATTAATGAAACAATAGCAATGAAATATATTGAAATGGAATGTCTGAAAGTAAAAGTAATTATTTTAAATCAAAAGTATAAATGTATATAGATATCAAATATACAAATAATTTACAGTAGAAACTATGGAGCTAATTCACTGTTACTTGGATATCATGTAAGAAGTGATGCAAATCTTATACATGAATTTTAGACTGGGAGGCGGCAGCACAGTCAATCATCTCATCGAGTCCATGGATGAAAATCTAGTATTAGTTAAATCTTTATTCGCATATTAAAACGTAATCGGTTTGCCAAGTCATAGCTTGGTAGAAAACACCTAAAAACCCGATTTTAGCTGTTGATTTATAGGTTTACCATTGAACTTTCCTGGACCCAAAAATATGAAAACATCGAGGGTTGTCTGTGCTGCCGCCTCCCGGTTTTATTTTGTTCATTTTTTATTCCAGTGCTTGCAACATAGGAAACTATTTGGTAATCGGAAAACTAGCAAAATTAGGCAAAACCAGTCTTCACTGTTTTGATTTTCTTTTTTACATTCTAAATCTTTTTTTTTTTTTTTTTTTTTTTTTTTTCAAAGACATTTTCTTTACCTTATGTCCGCAGTTGTTCCCCTTCCTATTCATTATTTTTATTCCAAATGAATTATGCCTATTTCTTAAAATTTGATATTGGAATTGGTTTTGTACTTTGAAAAGATTATTTTTTGTTCTTTTTTTCTTTCTTTTATTTCAAGGTGTACCTTGACTTGACTGATTTTGGCAAGTGGTATAATATTTCAAATGATTCTTTGGGCCAAAATAATAGTGATCTATAATTAAATGGGAAAATAAAATCAGTGTTAGAAAAAAGCAGCTGATTGACACCATATGGCAAAGAGAAAATTGATAGATCTTTATCGTGGCGTTATTACCCCCATGACACCTTATTATAACAGTTTAATATAACAACTTGGAAAGTACACTTAAAATAAAATTACAACAAACATATAAAACAGTAAGTATAAAGCAAGCATAAAAAATTACACTCATTATATTTCAGATATATATTTCTTTTTATATTTTAACAAATGGGTGGCCGCGGCAGGAATATTCCAGCAACGGAAGGATATCCCCAGAATGTTTAGAGCTTACTTAACAGATTCATTTTCCTTTTATTTTATCTAAATATGGCCGATAGTCATATCACTGATCGTGTCAGACAGACATTTGTCGTTGGCTTCCGCACTCTGAATCACAGATTTCCCTCCCCTACTCCCCCCCCCCACTAGTGATACATGCTTTCCGCGATGGAGATGGGATTAGAGCACGTAACCCCATGTGTAACACTTGTGGCCCCTATTAATGGTTTTTATAGCCCCTGTTCCTAATACCAGTAACAATGTTTGAGTTCTGATCCAGGCTCAAATTTTCGCCTTTTATTACATGGATTCATATTATCATAAATCATCTGAAAGAAATAAAAAATACTCTAAAAAGTTTAATCTTTGAATAATATTGTTGCATTTCATTATTATTTATCACTTGTGGCCAATATTAATGGGGGGGGGGGGGTTAGCCCCTGTACCTAATACCAGCAACAATGTTTGAGTTCTGATCCAGGCTTAATTTTTTTGCCTTTTATTAGATATATTCATTTTAATATAAATCATCTGAAAAAAATATAAAAACACTCTAGAAAGTTTAATCGTTGAATAATATTGTTATATTTCATTATTATTTAACTCTTGTGGCCAATATTAATGGTTTTTACAGCCCCTGTTCCCAATACCAGTAACAATGTTTGAGTTCTGATCCAAGCTTAATTTTTTTGCCTTTTATTACATGCATTCATTTTATCATAAATCATCTGAAAAAAAAAAAATAAAAATAAAAAATACTCTAAAAAGTTTAATCGTTGAATAATATTGTTATATTTCATTATTGTTTAACACTTGCAGCCACTAACATATATTAATCCTGTTCCTAATATCATATCAATCAGCTGAGTTTTGATTACAGGATGCAATGCTCACGTTTGCATTTATGTTACTTTTGAAATGCTTTTAAATCATAATAACTATACTGACAAAATTCAAAATCATTCAAGAAAGTACCGTTCACCCAAAAGGAAAGTCATACAACTCAAAAATACAGCATTTAACAGCAAAGGCTTTTTTTTTTTTTTTTTTTGTAATTTAAAATTACTGCACTTGACTCTGCATCTAGCAGTAAAAGTATTTGTAAATGCGGAAAACCCTTAGGGCAGCTGATCGTGAAAATAATATTTTTTATTTTTTTCTATGTACTCATCTTAAAAGATAATCTTTTTTTTTTTTTTTTTTTTTTTTTTTTTTTTTTTTTTTTTTTTTTTTTTTTTAGTTATCATAATATTTCTAAAATATGTACTTAATTTCATTTGAAGTAAAACCATACTCACAGCTCATCAGCTTTTAATACATAAAATATTAAATAAAGTGCAGATTTCAGAAATATTTTGACAACTAAGAAAGAAAAAAGATGTTCTTTAAGAATAATACACAGGAAAAAAAAAAAAAGAAAAAAGAAAAAAGAAATTAAAAATACAGTAGAACCTACTAAAGTGACCACCTTGGTAAAGCGGCCACCTGACTAAAATGACCACTTTTGGAATATTTTACTTGTGCTCATATAAAATAATGTGATAATTGTCTGGTAATGTGTCCACTTGTGTAAAGTGACCAGTTAGCCTGTCATTATCAATGTTATTTGAACCTATAAAATATGACCAAACTTTTTTCTTCATGACGGAAATTTTCAAATTAAAAGACTGAAGTGGTCATTTTCTGAAATTTTATTTTGATCCATTAAAAAAGTAAAGGAATTTATCTCCAATAGCGACTATTTGCTTAATATATAAAGTGACCCTTTTGTCCATTATTTTTAGTATATTTGCCCTTGTCTCAGGTGATTTTTAATGAAAAGTTTATTACTGCCAGTTATAGAAACATTATCACTATGCAATCAAAATGAAAATAAGAATGCGTATAAATTACAGTGTACTTTGTTGTTATGTGTTATTTAAATCAATCACTACAGAACTGTATTAAAAAATAACATGAGTTTTAAGTAAATTATCTTCTATATGGTATATTTTAAAATAGTAATTTAGTTATTAAATTTTGTTAATTAATCAGTTCATTACTTAATATAGTGCATTTTTACTTATTTATTTTTTTATTTTTTGAGATCACAAAAGTTTTTTTGTGCCATGTTGAAAGACGCTTCATAAAGTGACCAACTCTATATTGTGACCATTTTAGACAGTCCCAAAGATGATCACTTTAGACAGGTTCCGCTGTATTAATTTCCCATAAAGATATTTTAAACATACGAATACATTCTTCGCCAATAAGTTTAACATTGGAGAGCGAAACTGGAGAGTGAAAGTTGAAATCGAGACATAGAAGAAATAGTCTATTCTACACACGTAATTTGCGCATCTTATGGTGTTACGAAATAGCACCAGGGCCGAAATTAACATTATGCAACCAGGACAAACATGGATTTTGGTGCCCCCAATCTCCCGTCTTTCTTCGCAAGCTATAATTATAAAAGATAATTTTTTAATTTTCTAATAAACAACTTATTTTAAAATTTAAAATATCTAATCATAATATACATAATACTGAATTACGTATACGTAATCTGTTTTACAAATACTAATTCATAAAAATCTTGAAAATGGAATCGATAAGAATCGAAAAAAATTCCATTTTGTACAAGATCCTTGGAGTAGTAATTTCTTTTCTTTTCCATATAATCCTTAGATTTTTCAATGCTTTTGCATTTGCATGTTCCAGAGAGAGCGATTTTAACAATTCCGCACTAAACATAGATGTGGAAAAAATCGACAAAGAAAATCTTCAATTGTTTCGACCCTAAATGACATATACAATGTAATCTAGCGGTTTCCTGGATAACTCCACTTATACTCCAAGAGCACAAGAAAAAATCCTTTATATTATGGAAGAGTAGTCATAGGGGAATTTAATGATCCATGTCTGCCGGAAGTGAAGGAGTCAGAGGTCTGCACGGGCCGGAATTTCCAGGCCGGGGCCCGGCCCGTTCATATTTTACATTTTAGGCCCGGCCCGTATAAAAATGAATGAAAACAGGCCCGGCCCGGCCCGGCCCGTTGTGGCCCGTCAATATTTCTATTATTTCTAAAAAAAATTAGATTTTTATCGTATAATTAAGATTCTTTTAAAGAATACTGCATGTATGTCACCGGGGGGATTTTACAGTATATTTTACAGGAAATATACATTTTCAACATTTATGATTACTTAGATTTTTAGACTTTCAATATTCAAACAAAGATTCATTAAAAAATTAATATGGTTTCGAATAAAAGAAAAAAAAAAGAAAGTTAAAAACATCGTAACTTTTGATGCTGTATAGTAAAAATAGATTTATGGAAATATTTCTATATTATTTTATTAAACATTCCAAATCCAAATTCATTCTCTAATTCAAAGGAACTACTTTCTGAATTATTATTATTATTTTTTTTTTCGGAAATGCATTAGATTACCGGATGTTTTTATTCAGAAACTGTGTAATCGAATGGATTTATCCATTTTTTGATACAAGAAAGCTAAAAAAATACTATCAAAGTTAGCGTTTTGAATAGAATTTCCGGAAGCGACAACATTGGTTGGAAAAAAAATTACAACCATTTGACAAAATAACTTATATTTCAACAAGGTTATACAAGTATCCTTTTTACAAAAAATAAAAACGCTGTTTGATTCCAAATCCCTTCAAAAATCAGGCTTGTCAATATTATGCTTTTACAGTTAAAAATTAGTCAGAAAATTTATGGAACTTTAGCATTGTAGAAAACTGTATTTATGAAGTATATAAAATTGTATTTATATAAGTTCTTTATCGCTATGAATAATTTTACAAATCATGTTGTCTGACATACACATCTTGAGATCTAAGTCTTGAGAATTAAGTCTAGTTTCGGCCCGGCTCGTCTGTATGTAGAAAAACAATGCAAGTCTGATTTCGGCCCGGCACGAGTCTGCTAAAAATATTAAGCCTGCGTTACACACAATGTAACTGTCCGTTGCTGATCGCTACATTGTAGAAGTTACATTTCTGCATTGATGTTGTCAAACTAGTGTTGGTTCGTGAAGCATATTTCTACTTATTTTCATTAAAGCCATATTCATTAACAACAGCTATTATTTTATCGTTTGTGCCTAAATCATTATAACGAGCCGGCAGTCCCGTTCAATTTTTTTGCCGGCCCGGCCCGTTTATTTTGCTTGTCGGCCCGGCCCGTTAAAATTATTCTAATTCTGCCGGCCCGTGCAGACCTCTAGAAAAGGTACATAAGCCAAAAATTAATACCACTAGTGGTTGATTCGTAGGTCTATCATTGTGTTTGCCGTACAATCAAAAGTATGAAAACACGGAAAACTGGGTGCAGGAGAAAAAAAAATGCTAAGTTTGCGAGTCAACCACTAGTGGTATTCATTTTTGGCTTATGCACCATTTCACTTCCAGCAGACATGGATGATTATAGATTCCCCTATTACTATCTTCCATAAAATAAAAGTTTATTTCTTGTGCTCGATGACTTAAGATTTTGTTCGGTTGGCTCTTGCTATTGTCACAACTTCATTCCTGCATCATGAATTTCATATAGTCCCTTTCTTTGCAAGGAGTGAAACATAACAAGCAGTATGTGTATATCTTACATTCAGTACAAATACCCGATTTCGACAATGTATTGCTTTTTGGGGGGAGGAAGGAGGGGGAGGGGGTAAATTTATCATCAGATACCTATCGGAAATTCATTCGCTGAAGTAATTTAGAAATTAATTGTAATTTTGTATTTGCATAATTTACATCTAGAAATTAATTTCTATTTAAAAAAATGCATGTTAAAAATTTTTTTCGAAAATAAGTTCTAAAATAAATATATATATATTTTTTTTTAATGTTATTTTTAACCTACAAAAATTTTAACAGAAATCAATTTCTTGGAGCTTTAACTATAAATACAAAATTACAAGGCATCATTTCCAAATTGAGTGCCAAAGTTCTCTACTGAATAAAAAGGTTTACCAGATATAGATAAAATTTACAACAGTTATAACATAAATTATTAGATTTCATTAATTACACATCTCTTCGAAGCTGTAAAAATCATAAATATGACTTCGTCGTTAAATTTTTAATGTTTTGTACTGTCACATATTTTAAATATACTACGTTAAATACGGAAATTATATACATAAACCAATAATGCATTTAATAAAGAGTAATTTCCATGAAATTATGTGTTCAATTTAGAAACTATTATGCGTGAAATGTTTGTTAGTTTCTAAAATAAATTCATTTAATAAAGCACATTAACTATACCCTTGTCCGATGTTGTAAAACTCAGAAAAGCGATTTCATAGTCACATTTCAAAGACCTATGTGTAAAATATTAATGGTTCTGAAATATGTTAATGCATAATGTAATGTGCAAATGTTTGGTAATTTCTAATGTAAATTAATTTATTGAGGTACATTAATTATAGACTTTTTCGATGTTGTAAAACTCAGAAAAACAACCTCATAGTCATATTTTCAATGTCCTTGTGTGTCAAATATTTTAAAGATAACAAGTTTAATACGCAAACTATATATAGATAAACCATTAATGTATTCAATAAAGAATAATTTCCTTGAAATAATATATTAAATTTAGAAACTATTATGCATCAAAGGTTTGATAGTTTCGAATATAAATTTATTTAATGAAGCACATTAACTATACCCCCCCTTTTTTTTAATGTTATAAAACTCAGAAAAGTGACGTACTTTTCTTAGTTTTACAGTTGCTTTATTTTTCATTTATGGTGATTTTAAAAAGTTTTTTACTTTATTTATTAATTATCGCCAGTGTTTACGGTGTTTTTTCATCTCATTTTCAAATTTTTAATGCACTTACATATTTTAAAAATAACAGGTTAAATAGGGAAACCATATACATAAACCAATATTGTATTCAATAAAAAGTATTTTTTTGAATTTATATGTTCCATTTGAAAATTATTATGCGTCAAATGTTTGATAATTTCTAATATAAATTAATTTAATGAGGTACATTAATTATAGACATTTTCGATCCTGTAAAATTCAGAAAGCAACCTCATAGTCATATTTTAATGTCCTTGTATGTCAAATAGGGAAACTATATGCATAAACCAATAATGTATTCAATAAAGAGCAATTTCTTTGAATTTATGTGTTCCATTTAGAAACCATTACGCGTCAAATGTTTGGCATTACCTAATATAAATTAATATAATGAGTTATATTAATTACACACCTTTTCGGCGCTGTAAAACTCCTAAAAACAATCTCATACTGATAATTTTCTATGCCCTGTATGTTAACACTTTAAGCATAACAGGTTTAATATGCAAACTATATATTCATAAACCAATAATGTATTCAACAAAGTGTAATTTCCCTGAACTTACGTGTTCCATTTAGAAACTAATATGCGTCAAATGTTTGATAATTTCCTATGTAGATTAATTTAATGAGGTACATCAATTATTGACTTTTTCGATGCTGCAAAGATCACAAGAATGACCTCACCTTTAAATCCATCATCCTCCATGTAACATATTTAAATCATAACAGGTTAAATACGGAAACTATTTACATAAACCAATAATGTATTCAATAAAGAGCAATTTCTTTGAATTCATGAGTTCAATTTAGAAACCATTACGCATCAAATGTTTGACATTACCTAATATAAATTAATATAATGAGTCCTATTAATTATACACCTTTTCGGTGCTGTAAAACTCATAAAAACAACCTCGTACTCATATTTTCAATGTCCTTTCTGTCAAATATTTTAAACATAACAGGTTAAATACGGAAACTATACAGATAAACCAATAATGTATTCAATAAAGCGCAATGTGCAGTAATTTATGTCTTCTCTTTAAGGTATCATTACCCAATATACCCACCAAATGTCGCTAATAAATAAAATAATTGTTTAGTACTTTCTATATCCAGCATAAGAACATGCTTTAAAAAGCTGCCATAATTCAGGTTTATTGAAACCTACAGTGGAAGCAGCTTTTCGGCGGAAACCACGTGACCGAAAGCTTTTTCGCGAACACAGATTTAATGTTTCCGCTTGGTAGCCTAAACGACGTATTTCCGGCATTATTTGGCGAGAATTGCAGTAGTATAATTAATTTTCACGTCAGCACCTAAGAATACATAATCTCATCTATGCTAAAACTATAGACGACCGGCACATTGCAACATTTTACAAGCCGAATTAAAATCCAGCATCAGAGAGTGTTCATACATTTTCGTAACCCTCTTGACTCTCCCCATAATTTATCTTTAAAATAAATAAATAAATAAATGAAATAAACTACATGACATCGATTTGGATTCGGGTTTAATTATCTCCTACATCATAAAAAAAGTATTCTTTACTTTAGAATGAAACTAGAAAACAAACAATGTGAAAAACATGGTTTAATATTTTTAGACGCAAAATAAATTGCATCATTTCCATTTTTTTTTTTTTTTTTTTTTTTTTTTTTTTTTTTTTTTCTTAGTTTTTAGTAAAAATTACTTTTACGTTAATAACATTAATGCTAGCTATCCAAATAGATTAATTAGTGTTTAACGACTATTTCATTGTCTGAAACATAACGTATGCTGTTGATTGCGTGATATGTTATTCATATTCATGTGACAATAGACTAAAGAATAATTTTAGGAGATGTTTAGACAGACAACCTCTCATACAGATCATTTATTTATGGTCAATAATTTTTGGTTATAGTCTCAATGTTGATTTTCCTCCATTCAAGGACCACTATTGTGAAAAACCACTTTTCAACTTTTCAATAGAAAAGTAGGATTATTTTCTTTTGCATTGGGAAATTACAAAATCTACCTTAATGTTACAGATCATTCGTTTTCCGAATTTCCCTCCGTAATGTGAAGGCTCCTGTCCCCGGCCGACAAAACGCCCGAGAGCTAATGCTTTTCCTACGGGGAAGTTATTTTCTGATATCTGGTTTGCATTTCGATATTTTTCAATAATTTTCTTTGCATTGGATAGCTGAGGTGCATGCTGGCATCGCTCCTTTTTTATTCATTTTACTTTATTTTATGTTTTTGGTTGCAAATATTTTTTACAAGTTAGTTTTACTTTCGAAACCGGTTTTGTAAGTGAAACTAACTTTATAAAAAAATATCTGCATTCAAAATCGAAAAAATAAAAAAAAGAGCAATGTCGGTATGCACCTCAGCTATCCAATGCAAAGAAAATTATTGAAAAATATCGAAATGCAAACCAGATATTAGATAATAACTTCCCCGTAGGAAAAGCTTTAACTCTCGGGCGTTTTGTCGGCCGGGGACAGGAGCCTTAAATCTATGAGCGTTTGATGCATTTTTATGTATGAAATATCTCCCCAGGAAATCAATAATTTTAACTTCTTCTTTTGATATTCTCTTTTAAAAGATCACTATTTTTCCCTTAGTTTTCAAAATATTTCTAAAATCTACACTGTTAAAAAAAGGGTCGATCTACTAAAAAAACTTTAGTGATCCTTGTAATTACTAAAAAGTTTTTAGTAATCTCAGTCCGTTACAAGAAAATCTGTAAGAATTACTAGAAAAAAGTTAGCAACAAATAGAGTTAATAGTTTTATATTTTTAATAGCTATTACTAAAACGCACTTGCTGTGACTTTGATAGCATAGTGGTTATAGTAACGGACTCCAGGCTAATAGGTCCCGGGTTCGATACTAGCCACGGCCGAATGTATGTAGTGTAAGTACTCGGTTATTAAGGGATTATGAAAATGCTGTCGGAGCAGTTAGCAATGTTTGGTGCTGCCATCTATTGCGGTTTTGCCGAAAATCTTTTGCTTCAAAAGTCTGGATGTAGCTCGAAGGAAGCTCCTGCTCTTCGGGCGCACATAATGGTTATTAAAAATAATTTTGGAGCTATTACTAAAATTTGCTTGGTGGCTCATACTAAAAATTTTTATGTTAGTTATACAAAAAATTCTTTTGTTCAGTTTACAAAAGAAATGCTTGTTTCACTTGCAAAAAAAAGTTTGTAATGGTTACTAAAAAATTCTGCGGAATACAAATTTACTAAAAAATTTTTAGTAACCTCTTGAATTTTTTTTTACAGTGTATGCTTAATTTAATATTTTATGTGTTAAAAATTGACGAACTGGAAGTAAAAATTTAACACTTCCTATAAAATTAAGTACAAATTTTAGAAATATTTTGAAAATTAAGAAAAAAAGTGACATCCTTTAAGAAGAGATCACCGAAAGAAGTTAAAAATATTAATTTTCTGGGGAGATATTTTAAATTTGTTTAATTTTAGAAGTAGTAGATTGTTTGAAATTTTATATAATATTTTAATAAAATGCGTAGAGTTCTTTTACAATCTATAAACAGAATATAAACAGCACCAATTCACATCAAGGACTAACCAAGTTTTGTGAAAATCCGTGCATTAACTCTTGAGATAGAGCTGTTTCTAAAATCGTAAAAAAATACAGCATAACAGAGCCACGTATTAAGCGATATACATCAGAAACTAATCTGCATCAATTTTTATCAGGAGCTATCTGAATATAAAGTCTTACGAAATCCCATGCATTAGTTTTTGAGATAAAGCACCCACAATTTTTTGGTCACAGACTCATAGACAGACATTTTTTAAAAACATGTTTTCTGGAATCTCTGATCCCTAAAACGTGTAAATCTGTCAAAAACCGTAAGTCGGAAATTTTCACGAATTTAATACTTTCTTCTTATAACAACAGAAGAAAATAAAAATCATCTCTCTCTTATGATTGAAATATATATATATATATATATATATACATTTATATATATATATACATATATATATATATACATATTGAAATCAATGTGAATGAAATTTATTTATGATTATTATTATTTTCAATTCGATGTTTTGGCTTGTAAAATATTGAGCTGTTTATAATACAAAAATGTTAATATTGTAGCTGTTTCCGGAGAATAAAATGAAATTGATAGCGGAACAAATGATAAGCATTAACATTAAAATGTATTATTCTATTCCGATTATTATACTGAAAGTAAAACTTTTCAACAATTGGATAAATTTAGCATCTCGTCTATGCATATATACATTTTGAGAAGTTTACTACCTTAAAAAAATAGGGATTTAAAAAATTCGTTGAACAAAATATGCTAATAATTTTTTATAGTTACAAATATTTTTAAGCCTGTTGTTATCGTTTTATTTTCAGCTTTATTATCAGGATCTGTTTTTCGCAAATTATTTCAGTAATTTATTTTACGGTTACATTATTTTATTCATTGGTTCATATTTACGAAGGGGTGCTGAAAAATTCCTGGATTTGATTATTTAATGTTGAAATAGAGAAAAAAAATTGAACTCATTTGAAAGTTAAAAATCGTATTAACTCTAATAATATCACGTGTTTCTGATTTTTAGATTTTTTTTCTACTGCGAGTGAAAGATGAGCCACAAGAAAATTCCATATATCTTTGGAGTTATGAGGCATATTGAAGGTTATGTTCCAACTCGAAAAGTCTGTAAAACTACTGACGTTTTGAGTAAGTTAGTGACTGAGGATGAAATCTGCCTTTACATTTACACCCAGAAAAAAAGTTTTGTTGAATCAACAAAAATTTGTTTGGTCCAAAGAATCTTTTCGTTTAAATATGAGTCAATGTAAATTTTGTTTGAATAATAAAAAAATATATATATTGATGATTTTTTTTTCTTTTGCCATTTTTCGTTCTCAATTTTCATCCGAAATGCCTAATAACGTCATTAATCCGTCTCAATTCGAAATGTTTTTATTATCCAAAAATTATGTTAATACTTTATAGCTATATAAGTCAATTAAACAAAATTATGTGAGAGAGTTATGGCTACTGCACACCAATTTAAATTTTGCAAAAGGAACAAAACTTTGTTGGAATTACAAATTGAAAATACAAGACTTTAGTAAGACTCAAATAAAATTGATAAAATTTTGTTAAAATTTTATAAGAGTGTTAACAATATTTTTTGTCTGAGCAGCAAAACCGATTTTTTACTTTAGCTAAAAAATTCGTTTAAACCAACCAAAATTTACTCAACAAAACAGGTTTTGTAGTTTTAATCAGTTCCTTTTTCTGGGTGTATGATCCTGAAAACAAGGAACACTCAAAAGAATGGCAGCACAATCGGTCTCCGTGGTAGAAGAAATTTTCCCAAAGAAATCAGCTGAAATGGTCATGGTGACAGTTTTCTAGGACAAAGATGGCATTCTGTAGATGGAGTACCTACTTCAGGCATGTAACTGGGATCAGTGTAAAACTGCTATCAGATTCACTAAAATTTCGTAAGACTTTTGAGCCAACACTTGATTTCCTCCAACTTTTCGCGAAATATCCTCCCAACACCCAGTGTGATAGCAAACTGCAATGTCTCCTCAACTTTTTTCCAGACTTCCAAAAAAGTCTGGGCTAGCTCAGATTTTTCATTCAACATCGAACATTTCAACGAATCAGAGATAAACGATTGATACGAATAGGAGATAAATATTAACGGCTGGTACTAGTAGGACTGGTTTTCCGGCTTTTCCTCCAACTTTTTCAAAAGCAATTGTAACCTTTTTAGGTGTGTTCGTAATTATGTAAATACGTAGCACCTATTGTTGTCGCTCAGTCCGTCCGTCTGTCCGTCTGTCCGTCCGCATATAACAACGCAAAACTATCCAACCGAATCGTTTGAAATTTAAAATATATAATTATTACATAATTTTGTCGAGTCACTTCAAATTTTATGAAAATCGGATGGATAGATCAATTACAGGGACAATCAAAAGTATTCCGTTACATTACGATCAATGGGGGAAAATGTTTCAAATGCATTTTAATGGTGTTACACTCATTTGAACATAATATAATTGACATGAATCTATGATGTATGTACTAAAATCTACATTCTGTACAATCTGGGATGCAGAGAATATTTATTATTAAATTACAGGGCCACACAAATGTATTCCACTAAATAATGTTATACGGGGAAACATTGTTTGGGGCGTGTTTTAATTATATTAACCTACTTCACATTTTAGGAATAAGATATACGTTAATGAAGTACAATAAAAATTACTCCCTGCATATTTACCGGAACACAAAGATTTCGACCCCTATACTGTATCCAAAGTACGCTCTACTATATCAGCAAGATCTGAATATTTTAAAACTTATAGTACGAACGCACCTCATTTGCTACGCTTCACGTGCAATTTCCAACTTGTTCTCTCTTTGAACGGGAAAATGTTGTTGTTAAAATCGGCTAAAAAGTTTGTCTCGCCTAAAGACCGTGAATCTGATAACAGCTTAACTGAGCAATATTATGCTAACCTATTGGTCCAGTTGGAGGAATTTATCAAGGATAAACGCCGAGGGAAGTAGACCAAAATATTCTTTCTGTTGCACGACAATGCACTCCACACGCATCCAGTTTTGAGGCTGCCAGATTGAAGACCTTGGGCTTCCATTTTGTCAATCACCCTCCCCACTCACCAGACCTAGACCTCTCAGGCTGTTTTCTGTCTCCAAATTAATAAACATCTTAAAAGTAATCATTTTGAAAACATTGACGATGTCAAAGAAGCTGCTAAGATCTGGTTTCGGGACCAATCAAAGAACTTTCATTTGACAGGACTAGAAAAGGTGCAACAAGAGCATAAGTCTCATGGGATAATAAATATTTAATTTCTTAAGGGTGTATTTCGATTCAAACTGCTTATTTTCCGATTTTTTTTTTTTTTAATTCATTTTTGCCCTCAAATGTACCAAACTTTCAGAATCTCTTGTTTGGAAAGTACACAAGGTGCCGTAATTGTCGATTCTTTGATAAATACAGAAAATATTGCAAAAAAAGCAATCAAAAACGGCGTTTCGAACCGATTTTTCCCAAGCGGGAGACCTGGGAACGAAAAAAAGGGTCATACTGATAAGGTAATTGTTTATAACTCAAATTCTAATGAATGGAGCGTAAAAAGACATCACACGAAACCTCAACCGTCTCTTCAAGGATTCCCTCAGCAAGTTTCGTGTTTGTACTTTTAAAAATATGTCTGAAATTGTATCGGAAAATTTCGAGCTGTTGGAGGTGGAAAAGCGTCTTTTCGAATACACCCTTAACTATAGCTATTTTCTTTCTTGTCAAAGATAAGAACTTTTCAGCACCTATTACTTATTTATTATTGCATTATTTAGGTAATTAATTGGAGTTATTATTATTATCATTATTATTGGGATAGTTCAACTACATATTCCATCCAATAGTTTTTGAGTTATGCTTTAAAAAGACACCACAACTGCAATCTCTTATTTTACAACGATGATAAAAGAATTTAAAACTAGGACAGGAGTTCCGAATTTCAAACCTTCATAATCCCTAAATAGTTTAGAAAGACTTTTTGTGGAATGATTTAACGTTTGACACTGGAAGATAAAATATGCTGAAAAAACATAGGCGAATAGTTCTAGATATTAAAAAGTTTTTAGTTTTTTGATTTTCGAATGTTTTATAGAAATTTTAATGTTCCATCTATCGGCAAGTAAATGATTATTATTATTTTTTTAATTTTACTGTTTTTCACCTTTTTCTTTGTTTTTTAGTACTCACTATAAATTATAAAAATATTTTTCGTATAAGAAATTCTCAAACTATAGAAAATATAATTTATATCAGTTGATAAAATATAAATTTATCATTTCGAGAAATAACTAAATAAACAGATGAAAAGAGCTTCGTAAAAATGGTTTAAGATTGGAGAAAACAAATAATTCTTTTTAAAAGACAACTTCAACGAGAAAACAAATACTTTCAAGAGAAAACAAACAATACTTTTTAAAACAAATAATACTTTATAATTAACGAAAGAAGAATAATCAACATGATGTAACTCTTTTAGTTGAAATTGTAGCTATGTTTATTACTCTTGTTTCTGTTATTTAAATAAAGAAAAAAAATTATAGATATATTTTAAACCGATATTTTACCAATGCTCTTTATACAGTACAGATCAGATTTATCGAATTTCCACAAGTATATAACATTTCATTTTTTCTCTACACAGATTCTAAAATAGATTTTAAGTTTGATAAATTTTATATATAATTATTTTAAATTCAATTTTGAATCGCAGTAGAAGACCACCAAACTGCACAATTTGGTTCCAAGTAATGGCTGATTTATGACTTTTTCCTGATTATAGGTCATGTGCAATAAAGTCTCTAGATTTTCCTATTAGCATAGTTCTTTTAATTGTAGGATATAATAACAATGTTAAAACAACAGAAATGTGTAGGAAAGCTACCGATTTATCAATGTCACATGGAATAATCAATTGTATTTAATAAATTTCTATAAGTAGTTATAAATGTGGTTGCTGAACTATAAAATTCTGTTTTTAAAATTTGAATATACTTTATCAAATATTATAAAAATATGTATAAGTATGAAATAGGAATTTTTTATATTGATTAATATTGATTTAGGGAATTAATTACTTGATTTTTGTATAAGCTGTTCTATCTTTAATACGATGAATTTTAATTTTTTTATATAAGATATCAAGTTTTTTGTCTTAAATTACCATCTTTCATGAACACAAAAAAATTTTTAAGAGTAAAATTTTAAAAGGATATTTTTAATTTACTTTATAAATGATTAAACATGAATAAAATATTTTTATACATACTATTTATGAATAAAATATTTTATACATACTATCATTTTAAATTGAAAAAAAAATCGATGCATGATACATAGGTATTTTTTTTTTCCTTTTTTTTATCGTAATTTTATCATTACCTTGTATTGTGAGGAAGAGTGCAACGAACACAGATAAATACCTTAATACATTGCACATATTATGCAAATTAAAAACAGTAGGTAAATAAAAATATACGTAAGAAAAGTAATACATTGTCTATTTAAAAGAAGGATTTACTTTTATATAATAGGCATTTATGACTTTTGAAATTTTAATATAAAATTATTCACATTTTTTATATAAAAACGTTTGTTTTAATATGTTATAAGGAGTTTTTCTCATAAATGTATGTTCATTTAATATTTTTCTGCGCATTAGAAGCATAAAAATCCAATGTATTTTATTACTAGAATTAACGTTTCTTTGTCATAAATTTTCCAAGATTGTATAAAATTAATTCACACTTCATCATAATTCACTCTTCCAAGTCCAATTTTTGACAATAAAATGGTATTTTCTTTTTAAACTTAATTACATTAGTAAAAAAAAAGTTGATGCAATTGACTAGCGTTTCGTATTAACCATTGAAGTACTTGTGTATCATTTGCTTTTCACAGAATTCAAAATGCTATTTAGCATTATAAACAAACATTTGTAAATGACTTCAATTGTGTTTTTGACTAAGCATTAAAAATGCCTCTCAGAAAAAAATTCAGTAAAGCAGCTGATTTCTATTAATAATAGACTAAAAATAACAGAATTTGTGAGTACAAAGTAAGCTTTCAAGTGAAATTCTTGTATGTGCATTCTTTATAAAATTTAATAATCGACCATAAAGGCATAAAATCTTTTTTTCCTTCATTCGGGAGATGGAATGAAATTTTCATGATGGGAAACTGTTAATTTAAATATTAATTTGATTTGTGTGACACTAGGGATGCATATGCCTACCGCTGTAAGATAAAGTCAGATGAAACTAGAGAGAAAAGAAATAAAAGTTCCCAATGTCGGAATTATTTTCCAAAAATCTCCATAGGACTTCATAACATAAACCATTATGCTTCCTAACCAACATTAATTACCAAAATAGAAAAATTCGAAAATTCAGTTCATTGAGAAATTATGATTCAAACCAAAATTGCTGTAAATCTGAAATCCCAGTCAAAAATATGCCTCTCGGTGCACACAAATCGTGTTCTCTCCTCCAAATGCAATCCAAAATATATAACATATTTTAATGTGTTAAACTTGTGGATTGGACGTGTCAAAAAAGCCATGCATGTAAAATACATTTCAAACAATGACACACGAATATTTTATTTAGAACCAGTATCAACACGTTTTGGCATGCTAAAAGAAAAACCAAAAACACATTTTTTGCATTTAAAAATTAATAGCTTTTTTGTTTTGGTTTCGCTTTTTGTAATTTTTTGGGGATATTTTCAATGCAGTTAAAAGCTTGACACTAAATAAATTTTTAAGAGAACCGCACACAAATAAAAGTAAGCTAAATTCCTCATTTCTATAAATAACCAAAAATAAAAGTAAATCAGGAAATATATTTTTTGTGTTTAAAAATAAGGATATTTTTTGTGTTGGCTCGGCTTTCTATATTGTGTTGCGGAAATCTGCAGTGCAGTTAAAAGCTTCGCCTGTAAAAGAATTTTTTGAGACATTCCTCACGCAAACAATAAGCTAAATTCATCTAAGTCAGCTAAATTCTTCATTACTATAAATAGCCAAAAATAAAAATAAATAAAGAAAATATATTTTTTGCGTTTAAAAGTAAAGGATTTTTTATTTATTTATTTATTTTTGGTTTGGTTTGGTTTGGTTTGGTTTTTAATATTGTGTTGAGGAAATGTGCAGTATAGTTAAAAGCTTGGCATGTAAAAGAATTTTTTGGATATTCCATACACAAATAATATGCTATATTTATCTAAATCAGCTAAACTTTTCATTTCTGTAAATAATAAAAACTAAAAATAAATCAGAAAATATATTTTTTTGCGTTTAAAAGTAAGGTTTTTTTTTTGTGTGTGTGTATTGGTTTGGCTTTCTATATTGTGTTGCGGAAATGTGTAGTGCAGTCAAAAGCTTGGTTAGTAAAAGAATTTTTTAGACGTTCCATACACCAGCAATAAGCTAAATTTATCCAAGTCAGTTAAATTCTTCATTTCTATAAACCAAAACTCAACAAAAATCAAAATTTCAACAAAAATAAAAGTAAATCAGAAAATGTATTTTTTGCGTATAAATGTAAGAACCTTTTTTGTGTTGGTTTGGTTTTGTAACGGGAGTTTGCTGTGCAGTTAAAAGCTGGACCAAAAAAGAAAAAAAAATAGACATTCTATATGCAGATATAATAAGCAAATAATAATTCTATACAGATATAATAAGCAAAATTCAGCCAAGTCAGCTAAATTCTTAATGTCTATAAATAAACAAAAATAAAAGTAAATCGAAAAATATATTTTTCTGACAAAATTTTCCAGTTTAAAAATAAACAACACGCGCATCTTTCATGCAACTGGGGACAGAATTCACTTACTTATAAAACGATGACATATTTATCATAATTAGATTTTTGAGCAAATAAGTTAAAATTGTTTCTTCTTTTTTGTCTATCTTCGAAAAATCTTGCATTAATTAATAATCTAATTATTATTATTCATTTAGAACTCCTTGTTTGTTAAATTATGTTTTATTCTCAGAGAGAAAATAATTGCACAGAAAATTGAATTATATTTATAATATATTCTTTATGAAATTTTATCAAAATTAAAATGCATTCACTTCATTTCGTTACATTAACGCCTTTTTATTAAAATTTGTTATCTTTTGATTTTTATTAAAATTATAAGAGATTGATTTTAATCTTTACTTTATGATGGTGTTTTGCAAGTTGAAATTTTGAAAATAAGTATTAATATGAAGAAAGTTGAGACAATTGTAGATTATTTGGTTTTATATATTTGTTAACTAAAAAGAAGGAAATGTTTTATGTTATTATTAATCCTTAACTAACAGTTAATACTAACATTTCTATATGAGATATCAAATAAATAAACTGAAAATCATAACTGTTTTTTTTTACCCCTTAGAAATTTGAGACATTTTATTGAAAATTTTTGGTGTAAATATTTATCATGACAGGATTCAATAAAACAGCTTAATACAATAAATGACAATAAAAAAGCATTTTCTATTTATCTCATTTGTATTATTTTTAAAGAAAAACTAATGTAAGTAACTTCAAAGCGGTGTTTAGCATTATAAACAAACATTTGTAAATGACTACTCTCTTAAAAAGTCAGCCACAAAATAGCTCAAGTTGAGCTGAAATCCACTCATCTCAATGTTGAAAGGCAGCTTCTCAAAAAAGAGTTGAAATAACTCGAGTTTTAACCAATTTAAATGAAGTTGAGCTATTTAAATAACCAATTTAGATCAAGAAGACTTAATCATTTGAAAAACAACTCTTTTATGATCGAAAAAATTACAGCTCTTTCATGAGAAGCTAAATCAGCTCTTTCGTTTTAAGAGTGTACAATTATGTATTTGACCAAGCATTAAAAAAACCTCGCATAACGCATTTCAATAAAACAACTGATTCCAATAAATGACAACAAGAATGATGTTTTCTATTTCATTTCAATAATATTATTCATAAAAAGGGTAATGTAATTAACTAGTGATTCGTATTAGCTATTATGGTACACGTGTATATTATTTGCCTTTCACAAACTTCATAACGCTGTTTTGCATTATAAACAAACATTTTCAAATGACTGCAATTACGTATTCGACCAAGCATTAAAAATGCCTCCCTCAACAAAATTCAATAAAGCAACTGATTCCAATAAGTGACAATGAAAATGGTATTATCTATCTTATCTAAACTAAGACATTCATAAAAAGACAAATGTAATTGATTATTTATTCTTATTAGCTGTTGTGTTAAGTAAGTATATCCTTTGTTCTGCACATACTTCAAATCTCTCTTTAGTATTATAAACAAGCAATTGCAAAATGGCTGAAATTATGTATTCGACCAAGCATTAAAAATACTTCCTATGAGAAAATTCAGTTAAGCAACAGTTTCCAACAATAAGCAATAAAAATGGCATTTTCTATTTCATCTCACTTATACTATTCCTAAAAAGTCCAATGTATTTAGTTAGTGATTTGTATAGTAGCTATTTTAGCACATATGTTTTATTTTCCCTGCATCATAAACGCCTCCCATAACAAAATTCATTAAAGCAACTGATTCCAATAAGCGGCAATGAAAATAGTATTTTCTATTTCATCTCAGTTAAGCTATTCATAAAAAGACTAATGTAATTAAATAGTGATCTTTATTAGCTGTTATGGTACATGTGTGTTTGCCCTTCACAAACTTCAAACCGCCCTTTAGCATTATACAAGCATTTGCAAATAACTGAACTTGTGTATTCGACCAAGCATTAAAAATACTTCCTATAATAGAATTCAGTTAAGCAATGGATTCTAATAAGTGACAACAAAAATGGCATTTCCTATTTCCTCTCAATTATACTATTAATAAAAAGACTAATGTAATTAATTAGTGATTTGTATTAGCTATTTTAGCACGTGTGTGTTATTTGCCCAATATCATTAAAGTCCCCTACAAAAAATTTTGATTAAGCAACTGATTCCAATAAGTGACAATAAAAATGGTATTTTCTATTTCATCTCCATTAAGCTATTTAAAAAAAGACTAATGTAATTAACTAGTGATCTGCAGTAGCAATTTTAGCACATGTGTTATTTCCCCAGCATCATAAACGCTCCCCACAACAAAATTCCTTAAAGCAACTGATTCCAATAAGTGGCAGTGAAAATGGTATTTTCTATTTCATCTCAATTAAGCTATTTATAAAAAGACTAATGTAATTAACTAGTGATCTGTAGCACGTGTGTTATTTCCCCAGCATCACAAACGCTCCCCACAACAAAATTCCTTAAAGCAACTGATTCCAATAAGTGACAGTGAAAATGGTATTTTCTATTTCCTCTCAATTAAACTTATTCATAAAAAGGTTAATGTAATTAACTAGTGATTTTTATTAGCTGTTGTGGTACGTGTGTGTATCACTTGTCCTTCACATACTTCAAACCGCTCTTTAGCATTATACAAGCATTTGCAAATAACTAAGCTTATGTATTCGACCAAGCATTAAAAATATCTCCCATAGCAAAATTCAGTTAAGCAATGGATTCTAATATGTGACAACAAAAATGGCATTTTCTATTTTATCTCAATTATACTATTCATAAAAAGCCTAATGTAATTAAATACTGATTTGTATTAGCTATTGTAACACGTGCGTTATATCCCCAGCATCATAAACGCCCCCCACAACAAAATTTATTAAAGCAACTGATTCCAATAATCGAGAATGAAAATGGTATTTTCTATTTCATCTCAATTAAGCTATTCTTAAAAATATTAATGTAATTCGCTAGTGATTTTTATTAACTGTTATGGTACGTGTCTGTATCATTTTCCCTTCACACACTTCAAACGACTCTTTAGCATCATAAACAACCATTTGCAAATAGCTGAAATTATGCATTACCAAGCATTACCTCCCATAAGAAAATTCAGTTAAGCAACTTATTCCAATAATTGACGACAAAAATGGCATTTTCTATTTCATCTCAATTATATACTATTCATAAAAAGCCTGATGTAATTAATTAGTGATTTGCAGTAGCTATTTTAGCACGTGTGTGTTATTTACCCAGTATCATTAAAGTCCCCTACTAAAAGTTTTGATTAAAAAACTGATTCCAAAAAGTGACAATAAAAATAGTATTTTCTATTTCATCTCAATTAAGCTATTCATAAAAAGACTAATATAATTAACTAATGATTCGTATTAGCTGTTATGGTACGTGTGTGTTCCATTTTCCCTTCACATACTTCAAACCATTATTTAGCATCATAAACAAGCATTTGCAAATAGCTAAAATTATGCATTAAAAATATCTCCCATAACAAAATTCAGTTAAGCAACTGATTCCAATAATTGACGGTAAAAATGGCATTTTCTATTTCATCTCAATTATATACTATTCATAAAAAGCCTGATGTAATTAATTACTGGTTTGTATTAGCTATTGTAGCACGTGTGTGTAATCATTTGCCCAGCATCATAAACTTCAAAGCACTCATTTACAAAGCAAACATTTACAGATAACTGCAATTATATATTCGATAAGGCATTAAAAAAGAGTAGTAAGATAAATATGTGAAATGTATGCAATTGTAATTTAATCTTCTGCCTGCAATAAAGCTTCATTATGAAGAATGCTGGCTTTGATTAGGCATTAATTAAGCAAATGACGCAGCAATTAAAACTCGATCTATGATTCGATCTTTTTAATTGCTGTTTCCGCTCTTAATGGCTAATTATTCTAATGAAGTGTTAATTACATCTTCCATTGGCAACTATCATCAGCCTTTTTCATTAATGAATGATGAGTAATTCAGTTAATTGCAATCTTTAAATCATATTATTAGATTCTTTGCGTAAACTTTTCATTATTACTTTTTTTTTCTTAATCTGAAAATACAGATTATCAAAGGTATAATTGAATAATGATCTTCATTTATTTAATAAATGCAAGTCTGGAATCATTCTAGATTTCCTTATATTATCTTTAATTATTATATGTAATGCGAAAATTCTAATTGCTTTTTAAATCCATTGATTATTTTATGCTAAATTTTAAAGACTAGATAAAAATACATTTTTTATTATTTACATAAGTAAAGAAATTCATTTTTAACACTTTTTAACAAAGTTGAAAAGTATTTCCGAATTCGGTTTATCTGTGAGTCTGTCCAAAATCTAATGGACGTCAATAGGGTCCTATTTTCATGCGATTGAAATATGCTATTGATGCTTACACTCGCATAGTCCGTATTTTCTATGAAGTGTGCAATCTTAATAGTTCATTTACAGGGATACTCATAAGTTTTCCATTCCATTCTGGTGTATAGGAGGAAATCGTTCGCAGAATATTTTAATGACATTACGCTATTTAAAATATATTGTACTAATATAAATCATTGAATTCACTATTAGATGATTACGAAATTGTAAGGCATTCGTGGCATTTGTCGTTCATTTACAAGGTCACACAAAAGAAATCGGTTACAGTACTGGCTTTGAACAATAATTTGTTGGAAGTACGTTTTATTTCAGTATATGTTTTTTAGTGTAACTATTTTTCATGTTACTCGTTGTATACAAATTCTATACCTCGTGTACAGGGCTGCACACAAGAATTCGT
Source organism: Maratus speculifer (assembly GCA_964019185.1). Taxonomy (NCBI): domain Eukaryota; kingdom Metazoa; phylum Arthropoda; class Arachnida; order Araneae; family Salticidae; genus Maratus; species Maratus speculifer. The sequence continues at coordinate 262,633,434 of OZ025301.1, forward strand.
GTATACAATTGTCTTTGCTTGCGGAAATTGCAGAAGGGAAATTTTCAACCGAGGTATGTATTTCCTATGTGAACTAAATTTTTGCATATAGTAAATGGATATAAATCTTATATAGAACTGCTCAAAGTCTTCGAATAATTTTCCGATTGTAGATGGCATTAGCTGAAATTGAATTTTTTAATTTTTATACGTTTCCATATTGGTTGAATTAGACATAATATTTTGTTACATTAATCTTTTGTTCATTAACATTTTGTTACATTAATTTTGTTACATTATTCTGAATGTATTTGAAAGTATTTCATAAAGTATGCTTGACGCTTAATATTTTTCTTTCTTTTGAAAAATATATGTATGACTGGATTCAAATTATCAAAGGGCTGATCATCTACACTATAAAAAAGAAAGAAAAATCACGAGATGAGCGTAAATTATGCAACGCTTTCCAATACCCTCAAAATGCTTTAACAAAACTTCCCCATTTAGTAAGATGATAGCTAAAAAATAATCTGAAAGACAATAAAACATTTGAAAGTACAATTTTGGAATCGAATTGTAAAATAATTCAAATTCTTTTGTGAATCTCTGTATAGGATTTTTCAATTTGTTAATGTACTATATAGTATGCTAACATTTAACTGAGTTAGGAGACACTTAAACACACTTGAAAATTCACTTTCAATAAGTTCGGACAATAAACGGAATCATATTCTTTTGCACAGCCCTGTATAGGATCTATATACTGTACACTCAAGTAATATGCAAAATGTTTGTTAAATTTTGAAATGCATACCACTATTGAAAGTGTACTTTTAGAAATTATTGCTTATTGTGCTTGTAGTCGAAAACTTTTATTTTGATTTTTATATCGAACACTTGTACATGTATGCCAAATACTATGCATTAATCTGTTCAACTGTAAGCATCTTGCTGTGAAATTCAGTGGAAAAATCAATTTTGACATGTTTAAAGTAGTGTAACATCAAATTAAAAAAAATCAAAATTTTAATTCAATAAATAAAAATTATTTAAAAATGGGTTCCAGATCCCCTTAAAATAAAAAAACCTGAATTCAAGTACGTGATTTTTTTCACATTGCTAACCAGGAGTAAAACTAACAGGGTAAAAAACTATCCTGGTCAGGGTTCGAACCTAGGTCTTCGGTTCAGCACACTCGTGCTCTGCCAACTGAACAATCTGGAATGACACACCTAGCATGGAACTCTTCACTCAGATACATTAGTAAGGCTACAACCGCAGCACAAATTTTCTGCATCTCTATTTGTCGAATGTCTGAAATTTTGAAATTTTATTTGCGGCTTAAAATGCCTGCCTACCTTTGATTTTCTTTTCTTTTTTAATGGCCTATTGGTGTACATCATTTTATAGAACATAGATATATCCAATCAAGAGCAATTCAATTTCTTTTCAAAATAATATTTATAACGAGAAAATAACTTAGACCATATTCTTGTTTCACAAAAAGCAAGTTGTTGCTTTTTTATTTTTTTTTTTTTTCAATTTGTATATAAATGACTTATTTTCTTTGAGCCAAAGCTTGAAAATCGGTGTAAAAATAGAACGTGAACCCATCTCATCCCTATTGTTAATTAACATAGCAACAGTCTTAATATTTTCTTCACATCCAATTGATTGCATTAACCAAAAAAGTAGTTTTACAGGGGTAATTTTGAGCACAAGCGTTATTGATTTCGACAGCAAAAAGTAAATTTTAAACATCTCTAAACATTGAATAAAAAAGAGACATCGAGAGAAATGATTAGTATTCTAAATACTAGCCATAGTGCATAAACAAATGGCAAAAACTGGTATTACATTTGTACAATTGTTTTAATTTAAGAGGAGAAGATTTTAAATATGTCTATTTGTTTCATATTATAGTCCACATTATTTCTTTCCGATTGCTTTTCTGTTTATTTATGCTAGGTGATAACAATTCAAAATAACAATGTGTGCTGATAGCTATTTTTACTATTGTGTATCAATATGCATAGTTTATTTTTATTATATCAATGTAACCCCTTTCACATAATCATGTGGAAAGATGTATAGTCCTAGATTTCTCTCTTTAAAAAGGAAGATTTTTATTAAGAATTTTTTTATTTTATTTTAATGAATTACAGTACTTTTCCACATCTAAATGAACTATTTTGAATATGCCTATAGAGTCTTTTTTTAGAAATTTTCTTAAAAACAAATCATCAGTTAATTCTAATCATTGTTATTTTCATGTACTAAAATCGCTATTTAAGTAATTTTTCAATCAATTTTTGTGGTGAAAAGTGCATCAAAAGTAAATTTTTTTAATCAAATCGTAAGATTAAACTGATAAAAATTCTTCTTAGTATTATGAAAAGATATTATGTTTTGTGTATGCCAAATTGTACATTCTATACATAAATTTACAAAACTTAGCATATTAGTACAGTATATCAACTTTTCCATGATGAAAGGGGGAAATCCATTGGGCAATGATTATTTCTCTTTTTTTTTTCAACACTTTCCAGGATGTTAAAAAGTGTTTATGATTTCGATTTGTCTGGCCATTTGTCTGTTTAGACGTTTTATAGCACACGTAAATATACTCAGATTGTCGTGTAATTGATCTATATTATTGGTCCTTTGATATTTTCAGTGTTGAAAATGAGTAGCGATTTTTATTAATATTTTTAAATATAATTATTTTCGGTATAATGTACTTATTATTAAAAAGAAAGGGGGGGGGATCGAATTCTAACTGCATATTTTAATGAAACTCGTATTTTTGTCTACGCTGCTTGAATTAACGAAATTCCTATGGTGAATTTTGTATTATCCAGCACATGTCGTTTCCAAGAAATTATTAATAATGAGAAAAAGAAAAAATACGGTAGTGACCGAATATTCGGCTCCGAACTATATGATACAGAGTTTTCAAAGTCCGATTCCCACCTACCCCTCCTGAGTCCGGCAATTTGAAATCTGAACCCACTCGAGTGCGTATTGAAAGTATGCAATAGAAAATTGTTAATAACATTTTCAAATTATTTCAAGATTTGTTTTCTCACTTGTAAATTTATTTATTTGTTTGTTTAAGTAAACACTAATCCTATATATTCGCTCATAACAACGTTTCGTGGTTTTCATGTCTCTAAAAATCAGCTTAAAATGGCAAATTTGTTATTGTACTCAAACACTGATATAAATCTGAAAAAGTCAAAATTCTCATGTATGTATATATCAAATGTACAACTATGTCATAAAGGCATGAATTCTGTTGTCCAGTAATTCAAGAAAAAGACATTAAACAGAAAGCGAGGATAGACAAGAATTATCCCACGGTTTATTTATTTTACTAACACTGACCTTGAAAATTCTTCAAAATCAGATAGAACATTTCTCCGCATATTCAATCAAGAACAATTTAATTCAATTTGAAACTGATTCTGATTTTTAAAGAACACTTACAAAATATAGGAATGCAGAACGTTGATGTATTCTAAATTTTGGAATGAAATAATTTTATAATCATTTATTGTCTTTAATAAAAACTTTGTATTTTCATAAAAGCAAATAAAATATTTTTTTTTTTTAATTAAAATAAAATTAAATAATATTTCGGTAAAAAGAAGGAAATAATGATTTAAAAAAAATTGGCTGGAACAAAAATAATAATATCAAAAGACAAACTTTCCTCCCCAACCCTAGAGATATCTTATCATATTAAGTGCCTGACCCCCCCCCCCTTACTCCTAAAATTGATAACATTATATATGGGTAAACCCTAACGTAGTAACTAAACAAATTCTTCTTCATATTTTCTTCACATCCAACAGACTGCATTAACAAAAAAGTAGTTTTACAGGTGTAATTTTGAGCACGAGAACAAGCGATTTACTGCTGAAAGTAAATTTTAAACCTATTTATACATTTAAGTAAAAAAACAAAAAACAAAACAAAAAAAAGTATGTTTGTGATTGATTAATAGCCTAACTACTAACAGTAATTTATATTTTAAAAAAACTGAAAAAACTTCTGCTACATTTAGTATATTTTTTTAATGCTCAGTAAAAATAAAGTAAGGAAAGAAAAGAAAGAAGGATTGGAAAATATCCTTCTGTCATTGTAAAAAGATATTGCGATCTAGAAACACCAAATTGTACATTACCTCCAAAAATTTTACATTTTTTGACTTATTGTATGTTATATGCTTTAAATTTTCTAGTATAATGATGTACCTTTTTTTTAACATATAAGGCTTTTACAATTTTAAGAATTATTAATTTATCATTTAAATCGATTAAAAAAAATATTTATGATTACCTTTCTACCACAAGAACGTGATTGCAAAATTAATTAAACACTGTTTTTAGTACAATGTAATACATATAAGGTTTGAAAAAAAATAATTTTTTCTATAATTGTTATTTTCTATAATTATTATTTCTTTCTATAATATTTTCTATACATCTGTAATTAATTAAGGATTTGTTTTTAAGAAAAATATTTTAAAAAGAATAAAATTTATCTCAATAAAAATCTTCCATTTTCTAAAGAGATAAATCTGGTTCCCTACTCATGTATCACTTCACACGATTATGTAAATGTTATTTTAAAATGATTTAAGAAATATATATATGTGCTTTAACATACAATGATAAAATCAAATATAAGCCTAATTCGTTTTTTCATATCATCTATCATAAACAAACAGAAAAACAACTACGAAAGAAAGAATATTGAATACATTTAAGAAACAAACAAACATATTTAATATCTTATCCTGTGTTTAAATGAAAAAATAAATAAATGAATATTTGTAACGCAAAGAGTATTTGCACAAGGGTATCCGGGACACATTTTTAAAATAATTTTTATTTATTGAGTTAAAATGTTGAATTTTTTTGTGATGATTAACCATATTATTAGTAAATAAAATCACAGGATAAGACTAGTCATAATTTAAAAAAAAAATATGTATATTAAAAAGGTGGCGTAAATTAAAAAAGTTATAATTTGAAATATTATTTGTAGCATTTCATTTGTTTTTCATATAAATAAACATAAATGTATAAGCTTTATTTTTAAAAATATTAATTTAAATGAAAATTAAAAATATTTAAATAAATAAATATTAGAAAAAAATAGTGTAACTTTTTTTAAACAAAAATCATATTTTAAAAAATAATTTTTTTTTCAAATTTGCTGAATCAAAATTAAAGTAAAATAATTGAAAAAAAAACATGCTCCAAGTTTGAGCCATTTATCTTAAACGGCTCTTGAATTATAACAATTTAAATAGGATAAATGGTGAAAAAAACCTATCATGAAGAAAAACAAATCTTCAAAAAAGTCTTTTAAATAACAACCATTGCTTGAAATCAAGATCTTAAAAATAAACCAAAACATAAAAATTAATATTTCCTGTTCAAATTAAGATATTAAAATATTATTTAAATGTCATTTTAAGTAGAAAAAATTAGCAATTGTTAATGCTGTACTTTTTTTTAAGATCTTTGTAACCTGGACCGCTCTCCCCTTAGTCCATTAATGGGTGGCGGGATAAAAAGTATCCCACTTACTTTTAATAGCGGAATGCCACATTGACAGACAATTTTGAAATGAAAATTTTAATTTTATCAAGAACGTGAAGAAATTTTTTACATGTTTTGAAATAAATTTGTTTTTTAAATTCTAGTGTCATTCACTCATTTCAGCATTTTAAAAATATAAGTACTTTGCTGGTCGCTCGTCCCCAAGAAAGACACGACTGTTCAAGCCCCGCCCACTCACATCAATTTTACTTTGGCATTTTAAACTCATGTATCATTTGTAACAAAATTTGCTCTAAGTTTTTATGTGTACCGTAATTTCGGGTGTATAAGCCGCAGATCAAATAATTCTTTTTGGACCCAGAAATTTTATTTAGTGATTGAAGACAAATATTTACGGCGATCTGACTAGTTATATTTGTTTTTTAAAAATTTCTGGGTCGAAAAAGAATTGTTTGAGCTGCGGCTTATACACCCGAAATTACTGTACTTTAATTCGTGTTTTGATAAAAACAGTGCAATAACTTCATACAAGTTAGAAGTGTCTAAGTTTTTTAACTCTCCGAATAATAATTGCACTTTTCAGCTAAGAACCCCATTAGGTCCTAAAGTACACAAGTGATTTCAATAAAAGTGATTTTTTTTTTTTTTTTTTGGGGTGACAGAGAATATATATAAGGTCATATGTGGCAGACAGTTTAGACAATTTTTTAATTAGCTTTAGAAAGAAAAAAAAAAGACTTAAATTTAGAATATTTCTGAAAAAAAAATGCGATTGTTCAAAAAAGGAAAGAAAAAAGAAAGAAATTAGTCGCAGAAAAAAAAAACTGTCTGCATAAATCTTGAGCATAATCCAGGGAATATAGTTTCTAAATTTAATCAAAATCAGCCAAATAGTTTCCGAGGATACAGTCACACAGGATTTAAACCACATATTTCTTATAGAAATGCACCTAGTCTTGTCTCCCCTTAAAAATTATGCATAGATTACATATCCGTATTCATATTTGAGAATTAGTCTTAATGTTCTTTTTCAAACCGTTTGGAAAATAATTGTTATTCTCGGTCTAGAGATATCTTAGACATAGCCTTGAAACCTTGTGAGGTCCGGATTTTATTTGCTTTCTGATTGGTCCATGTTTAATGTCCGGAAATGAAATACTTCTGTTGCCACAATGACAAAAAATATAAATAAATAAATAATAACTCAGAAACAGATTTAGATACAGCTTTCAAATGGACTGCATTTAGCAGTACATTTCCCCCCCCCCCCTATACGAGGATATAAAGTTTGAAAATGTGCGATGTTTACAAGTGTAAAAATTTGCAATATCAAAAATTGTAAAATTGAAATTTCATTAAAAATTTGCTTTTGATAGGTCGTTATATTTTGTTTGGTTAAAAAACAAACAAAAAAGCTAAGTATACATAAAATGCAAAAACGTCTTTGAAAGGTGAATCATACATTTCCTTAGTTGTTTGAGAAAACCCAGAATAACTTCATTGCATTAAAAAAAATAATATTATTATTGTTTTGTAATTTCTAAAAAACCAGTAAAATTTTATTAATCTTTAATTTACCCTAAAAAAAAATATCAGCTTGGTAATGTGCTGTATGTAGCTGAGGTATTTATGTGTGTATGAAGGGGGGGGGGAATTCATTAATTTTAATAAACAAACATAGATATACAGGGTGATTTTTTTTTTTAAAGTTGGCAAAATGATATGACAAATCAGGCATACGACAAGAATAAAAAATCACATAGAAAGATAGGGCCACAAACCACTTATTGAGTCACAAATGCAGGGTGTTTCATCCTAACTCAATTTGAGTTGACGGTAACAAGTTTCTGAAGACTGAAGTGCATTATAATAAGACATTTAACAGACATTCTTACCTTTGTTTTAAATGTGATAACACCAAACAAAAGCGGTAGAAGTTTGTATTATGTTTACCAGCAATGTGCACTTGACACCTCACATTTTGGACTGTAATAATTAGTTTGTTAAAAACATTATGGTGTAAACTCTAAATGAAGGTTTCAGAAAACAATAATCAAAGCCTTAAATTGATTTCATCCATCATCATATAATTTAAACAGAAATCAGGAAATGACTTTTTGCAAGAACAATTTTTTTCTCTTTTTATCGAAAGTGAAAGTAATAACATCATACGCAAAATAAACCTTCGGTTGTTTATAAAAGACTGTAATCTGCAAATCATAAATTTGATTTATTATACATAAGTGATGATTAACTGTCAAGAACATTATCATGAAAAGCTTATTTGTTTTAATAAACTTTAAATTACTTTTACATTATATAAACTATTAAGTCATAAATTTTTCATTTTCAATGTAAAATAATAATTTTTCTTGTATATTCCACAGATAAGAATATGTAACAGCAGAGAAAGGAGCTGTTGTGAGAGCTCCGTAAATATTTAATCTAGTTTAATACAATATTACTTTTTTCTAAATGCTCCAGTGTTTTTTATGTGTTTTCATAACTTTACGTGATCGAAATTGGATACACCATACGGATACAACAATCTTGTGACGGCCTGCCCTGAGATGAAAACAAATTGAAGGTAAGTCAATCCTACCTGGGCTTTTCTGTTACATCCTTGTTTTTTAGTAGAACTAGTAAGGACGTACGCATGCAATTTTAAATGTTAAGCTAATTATCGCTAACAGTATCATCGATTGATTGAGCAATATGTTTTTCCAGATCTTTTCGGAACGTTATCACTTTTCACACAAAATGAGATACATATCGTTGTATTTTCATTACAATGTTTTTATTTTCCTCAAAATTATTACTTTCAAATAAGATGTAGCTAGAATGAAACACCCCGTATTTATGACTCAATAAGTAGTTTGCGATCCTATGTTCCTATGAGATATTTTATCCTTGTTGTATGCTTGATTTGTCATATCATTTTGGCAACTTTTTTTTTTAATCACCCTGTACATAGATATACATGCATATTGCAAAAATAATACTTTTAGTTTTAGTTACAATTATTTTTTCCATTGAAAAGGGTAAGTTGCAATGCTTATTGAAAATAAAGAAATTCTGATTTTCGTTAAACATTGCATAAAAATAGCTCAAGTGTAATACCAGAATGAAAATATAATTTAGCGTAGTTCATGTTAAATTTTGCTATTATTATTAATAGTAAAATGATTCTTTAATTTTTGTCTCACAAATTGTGTATAGATGGCTATGCATTTTAAAATAATAAACAACAACAAAATCAAGAATTGCTACAATTACACATTAAAAAAAAATTGGAAAATTTTTATTATTATTATTTTGAGGGGGGGGGGGATTTTTTTCAAGAATATTTTATGCAACGGTAGCAACAAAAAATCATGTATTTTCAACGTTAATCAAAAAAATTGTAAGGTTACTAAGAACTTTTTTAAAAACATTTTATTCCTACCACTGTAAAAAGAAAATCTGTAAACTTACTAAACTTTTTCTAAGAAACTGGGATTCCTAACACTTTTTATGTAACGATAATAGCAAAAATTCATATAACCGATTCTGTTACACAAATTTTTGCTGTTACTGTTACATAAAAATTTGAGGAATCCCAATTTCCTAAAAAATATATAATAAGTTTATTTTTATTTATATTTATTTATTTATTTATTTTTAAGTATAGAAACTTTTAAGTAACGGCAAAGTAGGGTTACAGATAAAATCTTAGTAATTATTGAAATTTTAGTGTAAGGTTGCCAATTTCTATAGCTTTGCTCACAAGTTTTGTAGATTTACAAATTTTTATTTATTTATTCATTTAGTACAGTGTATTAAAAAGTTAGTAAGCACACAGATTTCGGTAACTTTAAATATGTAAAGTTACAGATTTTTTTATTTATTTATTTATTTATTTATTTATTTATTTATTTATTTATTTTTTTTTTTAACATTGCATAAATAAATGCATATGTTTACCTTGTGAAATTACTTTTATTTAGTGTTTAGTTTTATTTTACTTTTTAAATGAAATAAATGTCCTTAAATAACAATAGTAACAACACTTTATTAAAGAACATCGACAAATGCCACAAACTTCTCATTTTGTTTCTTATACAAAACCAATGAAATATGTGGAATTTAAAGTTAACTGTACGTAGTTAAATACTTCATGTTAAAGGATATTTTTGATTTATCGATTATCAAATGTCTTTCTTTTATTTTAATTTTCTAAAATAAAATAAAATAATATTTCGATGTAAAAAAGGAAATAAAAAAACACGAAAAGAAAATTTTCGCTGGAACAAAAATAACAATGATATCAAAAGACAAACTCTCCTCCCCCCCCCTCCCCCCAGATGTATCTTATCATATTAAGTGCCTGACCCACTCCCCTTACCCATAAAATTGACAACATTATGTATAGGTAAACCCTAACGTAGTAAGTAGACAAATTCTTCTTCATATTTTCTTCACATCCAACAGACTGCATTAACCAAAAAAGTAGTTTTACAGGGGTAATTTTGCTCACGAGAACAAGCGATTTACTGCTGAAAGTAAATTTTAAACCACTTCAAACATTTGAATTAATATATATATACGCATATTTGTGATTAGTATCCTAAATACTAACTACAATTTATATTTTTAAAAAATGGAAAAAACTTCTGTTACATTTTATATAAGTTTTTAATGCTCAGTAAAAGTAAAGTAAGGAAAGGAAAGAAACAAGGATTGGAAAATATCCTTCTATCGTTATAAAAAGATACTGCGACCTAGGAATACCAAATTGTATGTTATCTACATATATTTTGAATTTTTGGGCTTATTGTGTATTGTACGTTTTAAATTTTTCAGTATGACGATTTATCCATTTAAAAAAACATATCTGGTTTTTATAACTTCAAGAAATATTAGTTTATTTTTTAAATTTGATTCAAGAGTTTTATTTTTGATGCCCTTTTTACCACAAGAACTTAATTGCAAAACACATTAAACACTGTTTTTAGTATAATGTAATACGTATAGTTAAATACTTCTTGTTAAAGGATATTTTTGATTTATGAATTAGCAAATTCCTTTCTTTTATTTTAATTTTCAAAAACTTCATTACTTAAGAATAATGAATCTTAAAATTCTAATTTGAATATTTAAAATTTTCGATCGGATTTTTTTTTAGAAAAATAATTTCTTTTTTAAAAAAATAATTCAAAATTATTTGTTAATATTTTTGAATGTCAGTCATTTCATTCTTTTAAAAATACATTAATAAAATAACTTACGTAAATAAAAGTTAAACTAATTATGTTAAAAAATGAAAATGTTTTTATTTAAGATTATTCTTCAAAACAAAAGTATATTATGAACGTTTCTTTAGCTATTTTGTTTAGATTTCTTTTATCAATTTTTTTAATCACAATTATTTGCAGACTGCGACTATATTTATATTTATTTATTTATTGTATTTAAAAAAACGCAATAATAATAATAATAATAATAATAATAATAATAATAATAATAATAATAATAATAATAATAATAATAATAATAATAATAATAATAATAATAAAAGTTATTGGAATAGGAAAAGGTACACCGGAAAATTTTTAAATTTTCAAATTATTTCTTTTAAATAACAAGCTAAATAAAATAATAACAATAATAATAAATTTGTTTAGGTAATCAAATATTTTCATAAAATAAGGTAATATTTTTAATTCAATTAAAAACGATAATTAAATGACATACATACTTCACTATCTTTTTTAGATTTATTTATAAAACAATAAAATAACAGAATTACTATTTTTTGTGGAAATAGTAATTTTGTCATTTTTTAAAACTAAAATGTAAAAGTGGTGTTGAAGGGTGAATGAGGAGGGGGAGGGGGGGGGTAATAAATAAACTCTAAAATGTGGTTGAAGAGGACTGAACCATGTGTATACTACATCATCATCATCCTTATTATTATTATTATTTTAAAATTATTGAAACAATATAGTTACTAAAAATAAATTCGCCATTTTTTTAATTAAAATGTAAAAATTCTGTTTTATGTTGAGAAAAAAAGATAAGTAACGTATAAAATATATTCGCAATTCTTAAATTATATAAATGATTATAGATGATGGTGAGGGGCAAAGAGGAACAGGTTTAACCCTTTCCGGCGCAGACAAGTTCTGTTCGAAAAATGAGAAATTGTTGACTGACACCGGAATTTACAAAAGACTTTTTTAGAAATTAAGAATTCCCTGATTTAATCTGTCATTGTAAAAGTAAAATTTTACTAAAATATTATTGGTGCCGTTTGTATGTTTCGAATTAAAATTAGGTGTTGCCGGAGTGGTAACACTGCGCCGGAAAGGGTTAATAAATAAGCTTAAATGTTTTGTATTGTTATAATAAGACATTGACACAAAATTTCCCCAAATAATTTTACCACTCTGTTATCTTCCTCATGTTATATTTATAAAATCCTGGGTAATGAAAAATATATGCCTTATATATTCGCTTTTTGCTTTAGTTAGGCATCTTGAGAATTTGCATCCAACAACAAATTAAATAATGACTAAACGTATTCAGTAATTTTATTGTAAGTTTTATATAATTCAAACGTATCTAATAATTTGTAAGTATGAATCACTGACATTGTGTTTTTTACAGTTTTCATATTAGTAAAAAGTCTAACATTTTTTTACAAATAAATCTTACTTACTTAAAAATAATAATAATAAATAAATTATATTAAAATAAAAATTGCGAAACGTTACTAGAAAACACAAAAATATTCTATAAAAATGTGACTTTAACATTCCATTATTATCTTGAAACTTAACATGTATAATATACACACATATTATATTTAGATACGTGCATTTAAAATTTAAAATGGGCTGCTTTTATGTCAGGAAAGCTCGGTTATGTTAAACATTATGTCGAATTCTAGAAAATACAGAAACAAAAATCAACTTTAAAATATTAAGGGAATAATTTATCTAATTAAAAAAAATAGAAATACAAATATTTTTTTTAACAAGTTGGGAAATTGAACGTGTCGCTTTTATATTATGAATTAATATTTTCTATCATATGTAATGAGTAAATACATATTTCAATTACAGTGTTTATTTTTACATTCTATATTAGGTACACCTACAGTTTTAATAATCTGATCTTTTAAAAGCACAAGCAAAAAATAAAAATAAATAAATAAATAAATAATAAATGTTAAATAAAAATATGAATATATTAAATAGAATTTTTTTTAAATGAGCTTGGTATATTAATAATTTGAAATTTTAATTTTATATAGTACAACTTTTATAATAACATAAGTAGTAATAAATATAAAAAGTAATGTAATAATAATTAAATAAACATAAATAAATTAAAATAGAAAATAAACATAACTCAAGTTGGCATTGCTAAAACATTTAAAAATTATATTTTATTATAGCAAAAAATTACTGTTAAAAGAAATGAGAAAAAATAAATTATAACCTTTTTTAGAAAGAACTAGTAAATAAATAAATATTCAGATCGCTATTAAAATAAATAAATTATAACAACTTATGATGGGGTAAAGTGTGCAAGTTTATTCATAGAATGTACCAAACAATTGCTATTATGATAGCAATAATAACTTTTATTATTATTATTATTATTATTATTATTATTATTATTATTATGATAATAAAAAATCAATTGTAAAAAATTGTTCTAAAATTGTTTACTAGTTTAGGGTTGTTTAACAATGTTGAAATCTCTAACTATACATATTAATTTGTTTTTATTTCATTTTTTAATTTTTGTTTTTAAAACACCCTTTTAAAGTATTCTACAAAAATAAAATAATAAATAAATACAATAATATGAATAATTTATTTATTCATTTATATTTATTTATTTATTTCAAGTTTCAAAACACCCTTTATAAGTCTACAAAAATAAATAAATAAAATAAACTAAAAAAATTTCAACTTCTACAAAGAAATTTATAATTGTTTTATAGTAATAGCAAATCATAATATATTTTATGCTTGAATGTGATATTTTATTTGCTGGTGTATGATATATGCGGTCAATTTTCGGTAATATACTTGCATTTATGTGACATGTATATATTGTCACATGTGACATGTATATATTGATTGAATTTACTTGTTTATTGATTTGCAATTAATGAGTTACCTATGAAAATAAAACAAATGTCATTATTTAATGAAATGCTAAAAGTTAATATTTTGGCACGTAATTTTCTTGGTTTTTCTTTGTAATTTTATGTAAACAAGACAAGTATAATAGTAAAATTAAAATAACATAAGATTGTGAATTTTTTTTTCAAACAATATTAAGTTCAGATTAAGACAAAATTATTACATTTCTGCTATATATAATTTAAATTTTTAGTAAATATCAATGTTGCAAAGGATTTATGTATAAAAAGTTTTTATATGTTACCACACACATATATAAGCGACAAATTTATTTTTAATGAGTTATAAATTTTACCCATGCTTGTTTTATATATACATATATAATTGCATATTACAAAAATTGAAAAATTATCGAAAATTTAAATTAAAAAAAGAAAAACTGTTTTCAACAAAAAGCAAAAAAATTATAATTTAAAGAAGGGAAAGCAGAGTAAAAATTTTACACAACTGTTGGCAAAGTACACTATATTTTTCTAATATTTTAATTATCTTTTGCTAATGTATGTAACAGCAATAGTTTATTGTTTATTTATACAAATTATTTTTTATAGATAAATTAGAAGAACTACAAAATGAAAAATGATTACAGAATCATAGTGTAAAAATATCCTAAAGACATTTTTTCTCTCCCCCCCCCCCTTTTTTTTTCTCGCGACTCTTCTTTTTTATTTTTTTATTTTCTTTCTTTTATAAATTTATCTTTTCTCAAGTTATAGCCTTTTAATTTTTATTTTTCTTCAAAACAACATACGAATAAAAAAGTTATAAGTGAAAATACTTAATACAACTATAGTGCTGGCAAATTAAAAGTACAAGCTGATTTAATTAGTTAGCGATTACCGTTACGTTTTTCATTAAAAGCACCAACAAATGATTAATTATGATTCTTATCCACTTATGTTAGAAGATTCTTTCAAGAAATAAATTAATTATTTACATAACCGGAATAAATTAATTAGTAATAATGATAAATACCTTTGTAATCCTGAATTGTTTTCCAATTCTTCCGAAATAAGTATTTCAGTCAAACGGAAAGCATGCAAGTGATCCAAATTTCGTACCGTAGAGCGTGTAGATATTTTCGTTTGCTATGCTCTCAATAAACTGGATGCTGTGAAGCGTATGACTCCGCCGACAACTTCATTGAGGGCGGTGCTCGCCGAGAACGTCATTCAGAACACTTATTTTCATTGGTAGGCATTTCCCAAGGTGGAGCTTCTGCCACGGAATGCGTTTAACGGCCCGAGATTGCAGGAGATAAACGAGCAGAGTTGAGGAGTATTAAGGAAAACAAACAACAAAAAAAAAAGATGTTAAAGAAGAGCGGAGTTCCTCCAATTAGGAAACGGCGATTCGGAAAACGGCATTTCGTTGATTACCTCTGTCCACTAAAACAAGGATAAATTTTTACGCCGTCGATCTTCATGAGTTTAGCTGCGACCGCGACGGTTTTCTAATTGTGTGAACTAAAAGAATGAAGAGCGAGATTAAAAAAAAAAAAAAAAAAAAAAATCATTCCATTTGAAGCGATGTGAAATCGTGTTTTAACGAGTGATTAATGTACAGTAAAGTTATTAACGAAAAAATTCCGATGTTTCTTGGAGTAGTTCTGGCTTCATTTATCTTTAATTTTAGACATTGAAAAATTAACTTTGGGTTTTAACCGAATATTTATGTTTTTTTATCGTCTGCTTTACCGAAACATTGTCGTTCGTTAATTTCATTTCCGCTCTATTGTTTTCCGCGTAGAATTATTTTGAATACATCATTTTTTTCTTATTTTGCTTTTTCTTTTTCTTTGCAAAATTGTTTTCGGGGAGCATATTTCCTTGTTAGCCAATTTAATTTTGTTTGATAGTAGATTAGACGTCTAGGTTTTCTAATTTCCGGTGAAATATTTCTCGTGCGGTAATTTTTAACCCAGTCGCTTTGGTTAGCTTAATTGGATAAAAAAGTGAAAAAGAAAAAGTCACGCGGAATACGAAATGCTCTAATTTCTGTCGCTGTAAATAATGTTATGTGAAATTATTTTCTGTAGAACTTTTTAAAGGAATTGTCAAACCACATCGGTTAAATTAAAATTTATGAAAGAAATTTCGAATTAAAAAAGAAATGAAAGATTTTTGTTTATTTTCATATCGTAATTTGTGGTTTTGAGGGCGCCCCTTTTTCCTAATAGTGGTTTTAAATGACTTTAATAATGTTCAAGCAAGGTTATTTGTTTTATTAAATTGCTGATTAACAATATTTATTTTTTTTCAAGAATTTTTTAACAACTTTATTGTATTAAAAAGATTGTTTCCAAAAACGGTAATACATAACTTCTAACTGAATTTGAAATTATGCAGAAATTTTTAAATGGTCTACATATAAATATACTAACCAGGGAGCTAAGTTTCGAAACGTTTCTTGAATCGGGGACTCTATTGCCTTCGGTAGCGTACACTTCTAACTGTTTTCAGTGTAAAAAAGATCCACCAATATACACAAAATTTCCGGAATAGATTTATTTTTCTAAGAAAACAGTACAATTTCCGTAATTAATATTTTAAGATTACAAATCTGTATAAATCCAGCAAATTTTCCATAAATTTTACAGAAAAATTTCTGTATTGCTTCCAAAACAGTACAAGTTCCGTAGTTATATTTAGAAATAATTGTTGTGTTAGGAACACTAAGCAATTAATTATTGTATGTATACTTGTCGTACAGTGATATTATTTTCATGAAAAATTGAATATTAGCTAAGTGCGGCTCTGTATTGAAAATATATCCAATGATTTGCCCTATATTGGCTAAGTTTTGGGTTAATGCGGATTTTCAAGTAAAACCAATAAAAATTTATGTCATCATCTATAGTATATATTTAAATATCCAGCGATAAGGTAATTTTTTTTTAAATAAAAAAAACTAACATGTTTTCACGATGTGAAGAAAAAAAAATCATGCTTTTTAAGTTTGAGGCATTTAAAAAAAATATTAGTTTTTATTATTATTATGATTATTATTGTGGTTTTAAAATAGTTCTGCTTATTTATAGCAAGCTTTATTAAGTTTTTAAAGTCTACGAAAGATTTTTTTTAAATGAAAAAAAATCTGTTTTTAATTTTAATATTTTTTTTTTTATTTATTCTATTTTAATAGATTCGCACACAAAACTTGCAACATATCTGAAATATAACAACGAAATTACTATAAAACTGACGTTTACCTAAGCTATAGCAATAAATATATATACACACACATATATATGTATACACACATACATATATATATATATTAATTCTATGAAGTAATTATTTTTATTCGTGCTACACAAAAAATTTGAAAAAATTATAGAAAATTATTTGAAAAAACATATTTGAATAAAAAAAATATAAAAATATATTTGAAAAAACATATTTGAAAAAAATATATTACACATATTATACATATACGCATTTTTGGAAAAAAATGTATTAGTAATGTTGAGAAATTTTTTATAACTAAAATATTGCAACAAAACATTAAAATTTTTGCAAATAAAAAAAGCATTCATTACTATTAATACATTCTTTTATGCATGTAACATTTTAAAGACTAAATTTATTATTATTATTTTTTTTAAGTATGAAGCTATTCAAAACAATGTAATATGCTCAATTGAAAATAATTATCTCTACAATAATGCATTCCTCGTTTATCATCTTGCCCGTGCTTCGTAAAAAGCACCTGAAATAAGTCACAATATTTGAAAATGTCAGCTTTTTTTTTACCAACGATCAAGGACAATAAGCTGGAAGAGGACAGCTATCTGATTCAAATTCCGTTCTGGGTAAGTATTGTTTTCTTATTCTTGTTTGATAAATTCTTTTTATTTTATTGAAAAGTGACGAGCGAAATTGATAAAGACTTGAAGATGGCAGCACAGACAATCATTTCATCCTCGCTCATAGATATAATTCCGGCTGATTGTTCGTCATTTTCAAACAGAATTAATCAATTTGCAGCTTATTTATTTTGTAAAAACCATCTTCTGCATTTTCTTTTTTTTTTTTTTTTTGGGGGGGGGGGGGACTAATTAATTTTTGAAGAATTTGATTCTTACAGTCATAGAGCCAATTTTCAAAGGAAATGTGAAAATATTGTTTGGAAAAAATTAATATTGCTTAAGAATTAAAACTTCAAAATTTTCTTAAAAATTTTTAATTAAAATTTTCAAAATTTTCCATAGCAATTCCATTTTTTTTCATTACATATACCAAAAAGCGTATTAGAAAATATTTCTGTACCTAAATTCTGTATTTGGCTTTTTCTACTCCCCCTCCCTTCTTTAAAAAAATCCAGATTATTTAGTTTTAATGAATATATTTTTCTGTTGAATTTTCATTAAATGTATTAACTGTTAATTTATTATAATCGATGTTTTAATAAGTTTATTAAAATTATGAATTGGACAGTTGCAGCATAAATTATACTAAAAATATGTATTAAAATAAATACATATTACTAAATGGTACACTTATAAAAAGAATATATTTAAAACACACTTAACATTATCAACGTTTCATTCGTTTCTACGAACGTCGTCAGGATGTAATATAAAGACTTAAGGGGGCTCAGAGGTTGAAAATTTTTCAAAAGATCGATTTTTTATGATCTAGTTTGATTATTCAATTAATTCTTAACTCAATGCAAAAAACCGCATAAAAATATTTGCATTTTTAACGGAGTTATAAGCATTTGTGTATCAACACTTTCATAGCCGCATCCATATAATTTCAACTTTAAGTCGCGTTTTCTCAAAACTTGATTTTTGACGACTAACACCAAGATTTAAAAAAAAACTATTTGATGAAATGGCTTAAATTTTATTTTGCATGCATATAACATCATTATCTATAGAATGAATTAATATAGTTTAGATAGTTTAATATTTTGATTATTTTTAATGAAAAAAAAATTGTATTTTTTACGAGTTTTTTAAATTTTCAAATTTGAGAGGTTTTTTTAATAATGTTGTTTTTGAGTGATAGGTATATCCTTAATTCATTCTATTGATTAAAGTTTCCGGATCATTTTAAAGCAAAAATTTGGTTCTTATGTCAATTCAACGTTAAGATATCTTGGGGTTGGTAATATAACACATAATTTTTTTTTAAATTGTGTTACATAAATTTTGCTATATTTCTTATTATATTACATTGAAGTACTTCATTTTATAATTTTATAAGACTACAAACATACCTTTAAAATATCAGAAAGTTTAAATTAATTACACTGAATACCTCTGTTTGTATATGGCCTCGAAGTGGCCTCGCTCTGTTTACATGTTTTTTCCGTATCGATCAACCCCTGAACCCCCTTAATATTGTATCCTGATGAAGTTCGTAGAAACGAATGAAACATTGATAATATTAAGTGGGGTTTAAATATATTCTTTTAAGTGTACCATTTAGTAATATGTATTTATTTTAGTACACATTTTTAAGTTTATTATATTTGATTTTTTAATAAGATTATTATATTTGATTTTTTAATAAGTTTAGTTTGTGTAAAATGCTTTATTACATAACAATTGAAAATTTTCAAAGTTTCATCATTTTATGTCTTGCTTCATCATCCTTAGCAAATTTTCTGCGCTTATAAGTTTTTATCTAGAATTTTTAAAAGTTTTTATCTATTACGTATGGATCATCATTTATTTATTTTTTTTTTTAATTTATTTATTTTTATTATTATTTATTTTTTTATTTTTTTATTATTATTATTATTATTATTTTTTTTTTTTTTTTTTTTTGCATATCTTATTACAGTCGAATCTCGATTTAACGAATTGATTGGGACCCATAAATCCGTTCGTTAAATCGAAGCAATTCGTTAAATCGAATATCAATTTTTGTAAAGAGTATGGTATAAAAATATCAATAAATATTCCCTTAGATATACAGATCTAAAAAAGAAGGATTATTGTTTGCTACGAGCTTAAAAATTATAAGTTAAGAGATCAACTTTTAAATTATCTAAATTCTTTAATATTATTTATTTTTGAAACTTATACATAATACATACATACTTATTCGCACTTTGGAAAGAAATCCTTGATAATGCTTTGTTTTGACTTTCCATAGTTCTTTGTCGATATTTGCTAACTCCGTAAGAACAACACCATTAACATCGTGAGACAAAAAATAATTTTTTAATGTATTCAAGCTGCAAATTGATTCTTGGAATGATACATTTTTTAATTGAATTTCAGTATCTTCATCATCTTGACTACTTTCAGAATCTTCATTCTTTTTCTGTTCAATATCGAAGGTACTTAGCTCTACATATTTGTCTACATTTTTGTCATGTTTCTAGATGAAAAAGGGGAAAAGAGTGTCTTTTGAATCCACCAGAAATTAGATTAAAAATATGCAGCGCTTGGATTAGGATGTGAAAGATTCAAAGTTTTATGTGCAAAAAACTCAAAACTTTAATTTTATCTGCGAATGCGAATTTTTTTTCAGCGGTTGTTGTTCGTTAAATCAAAGCTAAAAATTCGTTTAATCAGAGCATTTTAGCATCCTTTTTGTCGGGACAGAAAAAATATTCGTTAAATCGGAGAATTCGTTAAATCAAAGTACGTTAAATCGAGGCTCGACTGTATTATACCTTTTCTTGGGATTTCTTGACATGTTATAAAAAGCTTATCATAGTATTTTATTTATTTATTTATTTATTTATTTATTTATTTATTGGCCTAATGATGACAATAATCGACGAAATAAGATATATATTCTAAAACTGACGTTTATCTGAGTTATAATAAGCAATAAAGAAAATTTATTTTAATAATCTGTAATAATTATCCTTATTTGTGTTTACCGCAAATCATAGCGCAAAAAAGTACATGTTTTTTTTTTAAATCTGTTGGTATTTATGCAAAAATATTTAAATAAAAATAATATTACAATAAAACTTTTAAAATCTTGCAAAAAAAAAAAAAAAGCAATAAATAATTCTTAATTCATTTCTTCATGAATGTAATATTAAAAAAATAAATAAAATCATTTCATAAAGCATAAAATTAAAAACCCAAACATTCATAATTATGGACAGAAAATGTATAAACCATTCTGAAATATGCTCAGATGGAAAAGCATTATCTCTACGAAAATACCTTCCTTGCTTCATAAATGATACCTGAAATAAGTTATGAAAAATCTGTTACGGTTGCCGAGTGGCAAGACAATGAGCTAGAAGAGTATAGTTCCCTACAAGTTCAAACTCCATAGTGGGCAACTGTTGTTTGCATCAAATAAAAGAATTCTAGCCTTGTAGTAACGCTTCCTTGAAGAGCCAAGGGCGGATCCAGCCCTCGTTTTAGACGTGGGGGGGGGGGGGGTCATGGCTTCTTTTTTGAGGGGTCACGTCTCTTAAGGGTGTTCTTAAATCAAAAAGGGCAACTTTGTGACACATGCATTAATTTATTTTTGTTCGGAAATGCATGAAAATAGCAGGTATTGTTATTCAGAAACTGTCGAATTGCACTCATTCTTTTGTTTTTTAAAAAACACAATAGATTTTTCATAACAAGCCTTCAAAGTTGACACTTTTGAGCATTTCCCGACGAAAGCAGAAAAATCAGTCGAAAAGCAGGAGAAAAACGGGTGATTGCGTCATCGAAATAGCTTATAACTCGATAAGTAATTTAATTACCATAAAATGGAAAAATAAGTTCAATTCGAAATCTCTTTCATAGTCAGGCATTAAAATTTATAACTTTCTGTTAAAAAATGAATTTGTAAATGTGTCAAAACGTTTTTCGCTTGTTGAGCGCATCAGTTAAGAACACCCTTAATAAAAAGTTTTATATTAAAAGTTGTCTCCATATCCAAATTAGCTAAATTTCTCATACTTTTGGTAAGTATCATAACAAAAATGCTGCATAAACATTCGTAAAAATATAAATATGTACATTTTTTTTTTCCAAATGTAAACAGTCATTCAAGAAGTTGAGCATTTTATGCAAGTTTTTAGGACTTGACGGTTACAAAAAGCCATCATGAGGAAAAAACTGACTGCCACGACCTGAAATTCAGTTTAAAATTCTACAGTTTGCGGAGATTTTGCGAAAGATTCTTTGCCTTTATTGAAAAATGGAAAATGTTAATCAATCACATTTGCTCTGAAAAAATGCATCTTGCATCTAAGATTAAAAAATTCTTCATGGATATCTCAGAAATTATACCTTACTTTGGATTTAAGTACACCTTTAAAAGAGTCAGAAAGATTCTGATTGTTAAGCAAGGGATAAATTTGTAAAAATTCAATATATATTTCATTTTTTAAGTTCCTTTTTAAAAATATCTTTGTTCATGGGGGGGGGGGGTCGTGATCCCCGTGACCTCCGCCTTTGATCCGAGAGGAAATTCATGTAGACTTGAGTTTATCCTTGAAAAATTATGTTTAATCTTTTAAAAGGAAATTTTTAAGTACAGAAATATGAAAATAAATAAATAAAAAACGGCAAAAAATTGGGGGAGGGTGAAACAGAAGTTTTTTCTCTAATTTACGGGAAAAAATAAATTCTGTAAAAATACAATGACAGAACTGAAGTTCCAGTTGCCAATAAAGTTACCGTATTTTATTATTATTATTATTGTTATTGTTATTATTATTATTATTATTATTATTATTATTATTGTTATTATAATTATTATTATTATTATTATTATTATTAATTACAGTGTAGACTTCATAATAAATATTTCTTCATGCTTTTAAATTTATTTTTATTTGCGAGATATCAGATATCATTTATATCAATAGGGATTTATACATAACTATTTATAGATAAAGTAATGCCTAATTTTAATTTACTAAAATTATTTCTGATACGATACATAGTATCTAGAAAATTTTGTGATTTGATTATAAATATTATGCAGATAAAATGCATGTAAAATTTTTTTTTAATGTAGTTTTTTATAAATTTGAAGATTTTTTTTACTATTAAAACGATTACTGAATTATTACTGAATAAAAATAAGTATGTCGAATAATATTGTTTCCATAAATGCTAAGATACAAAAATTCCATTACACATGTGGCTTTATAATTAAAATAAATAAATTTAGTGTTTTTATTTTTCATTTTGTGTGATTTAAAATAATTGAAATGTGGAAAATATTTGTATTTTATTTTTTTAATCAGTAAAAAATAATTTAATTGTAACTATTTTAAGTTTGTATCCTATCTTTAACTGTAATTGTAGTGGATATTATTCATTCGTTAAGTTGTATGATGTATCTAAAGGTTGTAAAAAGATGAGAGCACATTTTTCCCCCTTTAAATCAATTTTTTATTTAGTTTTTTCTCTTATCTCTACATCTATAATGCATTTGAATGCATTACGTTGGCAAGTAACAGGTTGTATTTTGATTATTTAGCTATCTATAATATGAAATAATGCATTTTTTTTAGAAACACGTGATGTTTTGGAAGCTGAAGATTAACTATTTATAATTTTTATTTTCCTTCGTTATATTTTTTTATTGCAGTTTGCTCCTTATGGGATTAATTTCTTTTTATTTCAATTTTGTTTGTTATTATCTGTACATTAAAATGTTTAGAATGTCAATATTTTGAGATTTCTTAGTGGATTCTAATTTGCCAAAAAGACATTAATAGTCGAGTTCCTCTACAACGAATTTCTAGATATCGAATTTTGTTCAAGATAAGAAACTTTTAGGAGGAACGGTCACATTTTTTTTCATACTTAAATTAATATTAATCTCCATATAACTAAATATTTATATCCATATAAGGATTTCTTCAGAAAATTTTCTTCATTTATTTAGAAAAATCTTCAAAATTTTATTTAAAGGATTCCTTGTTTATGTGTCAAAGCTGAGTCTTTTATCTTATTTCCCTACTTTGTTCTTTATGTTCAACAAAAACATCCTCTTCCCCTATCCAACACCCTTTTTGATGCAGAATCTGTTGGATTGTTGGAAAATAAATCTCCTCAGTGTTTGAAAGGAGTGAAGTCCTCAGAAGTTTAACAACGGTTTTAAGGGTGTATTTGATTCAAACTGCTTGTTTTCCGATTTATTTTTTAATTCACTTTTGCTCTCAAACACATGAAATCGCAGATTCTCTTATTTAGAAAGTGAACAAGGTGCCGTGAAGGTCAATTCTTTGATAAGTGCACAAAATATTGCAAAAAAAAGCAATCAAAAACGGCAATTTGAACCGATTTTTCCGACGTGGGAGATAAGGGAACGAAAAAAAGGGTCTTCCTGAGAAGTTAATTGCTTATAAATCAAATTCTAATGAATTGAGCGTAAAAAGACATCACACGGCACCTTATACGTCCCTTCCAAAATCCCCTCAGCAAATTTCATGTTTCTACTTTAAAAAATGTGTCTGAAATTGTATCGGAAAATTTCGAGCTGCTGAAGGTGGAAAAGCGTTTTTTCGAATACACCCTTAAGATCTTTCATACTTTTTAAGGGGACGGTGGACGCTAAAATTTTCTTCTTTCTTTTTTTTTTTTTTTTTTTTTTTTTTTTTTTACTTTTATCATAGCAATATGAAATTTTGTGCATACATACATTTCACGAAAAGCATATAGAACATCTTCAAAAAAATTTCCGACCTTATTAAAATTTTTAAATTTTTAAACGAAATTTTAAAATGCTCCTCGTGTCTTAATTTTTGAGATATTTTCTTGCTTTTGCATTTTTATCACTTAAAACTCTATTATAAACAAATTTGTGAAATATTTTTTTAATCGCTTGGATAGTTAATATTTTACAGATTTTTTTTTTTTTTTTTTTTTTTTTTTTCTAAATTCCATATCGACTTTCATCAAAATTTTGCCTTTTAATAAGTATAAAATAAAATTTGACTATCTTAATGAAGACAAATTTTAAAAAAGCTTTCACAAATTCTTTTTAAACAATATCAGGATACTTTCTTGTCAATTTATAAATACTGATCAATAATTACGTCGCAAGGAGCATTTCAAAAATCTAAAGACGCTGAAAAATTAGTTTTGAGAAAAACAAATTTAAAATATATAAATACATTTACCTTTATTATTTACTTCTTAAAACCTTCATAAATGATATTTTAATGAGAAAAAACGGTTTTGTTACTATTACACCACAGAAATAGACCTTTTTTGTGACAATTTCGCTATAGAAGATTTTGCTCAAATAAAAGTCCACTGTCCCCTTAAAACCTGCATTGGAAATATGCAAAAATGATGTGATTTCGAATAGTTAAAACTTTTAAAATATTTTTTAAAATTACGTGCAATTTTTTAATTTATTTAAACCATATTTAAGGCTTTATAAAATATAAAATAAACACTTATTATATGAGATAATGCACTGCAAATTCGTGAAACACTTTTACAACTGAAAATAATAATCAACATTTTTAACTAATATCGTTTTTGATTGTCTTGTAAATGTGTTGCGAATGTATTGTGCCAGGAAAAAGATTGAGAAAAAAGTGTTGTTAAAACTTAATCATTTTTCCAAAAATGCAGTTATTGATATTTTTTCACAAAATTAGTCAACTCGCCTAGTAATCTCCTGCAATTTTTTTTCTATGAATCAAACTGTCTATGATATATTTTTTTAATTGTGAAATTTTAAAGGCACCATGTAGAAAGTCTTTTAAAAATATTTTACGTGCGCTGTTTTATAATTGCGTAAGAGCTTACAATGCGTTGTTAATTTGGTGACAAAGTGATGTGTAGCTCAACACTATTGTACAAAAAATATTTTTATCAACACTATTAACAACACTATTTCAAAACAATTGACAACACTAATTTTAGATAGTAATACTTTTGGAACATATTAAGATAGCAATTTTATAGATAGCACATTTATAGATAGCAATATTTATTAAGAACACTATCACAATACAAAAAGCGTTTTGTATATGAAGTTTCCTAATTCACAACAGATTATGTGTTGTAAATTCAGTGAGAAAAAGTATTCTAAAATGTGTTTATTTATTTATTTATTTATTTTTTTTTTTTTTTTTTTTTTTTTTTTTGTATTCAGAATTTAAAGTGTAAATATTACAGTTCATTTAATATTCAAAACTTTTTAACATTCTATGTCACAACCCTCATGATAATGCAACTAGAATAGATATATCAACATAAAACTTATGTTAAAATAAAATTTAAACCACACTTTATAAAATGAATTAACAATATAAAAATTCTTTGAAAGAAACTATTTTGAAATTTCAATTAAATTTGAAATACCTATTTTAAGTTAAGTTATCGTACGAATAGTGGCATAACATTTGAAAAAGTTGATAAAAAAGTATGTAAAAGTAATAAAGTAAGTTATTAAAAGTAAATAGTGTTAAAGTTTGCAATATTAAATGAACTGTATTTTTTATTATATTATATTATATTACACGTGTTTATTTTTACATTTTGTAAAGTCTTAAAAATGACTAAAATATATTGAAAAGCGTTATGTAATTTCAATAAATATATTCAGAAAGTTTTTATAACTTGAAAGTCGTATCAATTTTGCACTCGCGACAGAGATTTAAAAGGTATGAAACCCAGAGAGCTTGTTACTGAGCTTCAGAATTTTCTTCCGTTAATGTTAAGTCTTATGGATGTTTAATGCATTTATAAACTGTTATTTAAAATTTCTCTTGGAGAAAATAATATTTTTAACTTTTTATATTTTTAAAGGATGTTTTATTTTATTTCTTAGTTCTCAAAATATGAGTAAAATTTTAACACTTCATATAAAATTAAGTAACGTATCTATTCGTGAGTAGCAGATATATGAGAGTTCCCAATGTGTGTAAGTGGAATGATAATTTTAAAAAAAACATACAAACTATAAAGATAATCAAAAATATGGTTAATTATTATCACAACATAAATTTATTATCAGTGTCTGGCACTGGTGTTTATTGATAAGGGCATCTATTAATATCGGTTAATTTTGACCTTAAGGGGACAAGGGACCTTCAAAATCAAGTTTTTTTATATTTTTAAAATTATACTTTGAATATTATTGAAGGGTACATTGTATGTATTATAGCACATAATTATCAAAAAAATGTAAAAAAATATTTTTTTTGACAAAAATATTGAAATTTTTGTAATATTTTGGATTTAACGAGAACTTTTCAAAATGCTCCATGCGCATTATTTTTTCTCTCAATGCTTAGAAATTTTTTATAGTTATTCATCTCATGTCATAAAACTGTGCATGGTTTTTTGAAAATAAATATAATTGTAAAAGTTATAGGTAGTTTATTGTAAAAATAGGTTTAAAAATGCTCAAAATTTCAGAAAAAATTAGAAATATTTTCTTTTTTTAGCTTTATATCCAGATATATGAAATTCCATGCACAGTTTTATTTATATATGTAAATCAAACTTGTATAAATAATATTGGAGATTTTCATTGATATGGAATGCGCATGGGACATTTTGAAAAGTTCTCGTTAAATCTAAAATATTACACAAATTTCCCTATTTCTTTAATTTTTTTTTTTTTTTTTTTTTTTTTTGTGATAAATATATGCTATAATGCATATAATGTACCGTTGAATAATATTTAAAGCGCAATTTTAAAAATAGAAAAAAAAAAAGATTTTAAAGGTCCCTCGTCCCCTTAAGCCACATTCTACACGGGGTTTGTTTCTGTACTTATTTTTTAAGAACCGAAAACTGTAAAAAATCATGTTCACATCACTAATATATCATATTGAACTCCATGAAGAAATTCAAAGCGGATTTAAATATTTCTGGTTATTCTGCTCATATATTCATCCAGAGAAGGAAACTAAGGATTTTCCTTGAAATAATATTTGCTGTTCAATCTGTTATATATTTTTTAAACAGATGAAACAAAAAGTATATTTTTGTGACAAACCTCGATTGTTCTGCGACCCACCAAAGCACTCGCAGCGACCCACTAGTGGGTCGCGACCCATAGTTTGGGAGCCACTGATCTAGAATTAGTGTCAAAACTGTTTCGTTTCTAAAAACTTGTTTATTTTATCTGATTTTTCTTGTTTTCTCTGATATTTTTTAGAAAGATGTGAATACAAGTAAGTTTTTAATAAGTATATAGCTATCTCATTATATTTAAAATGATTTTTCGCTTATATGCGTGTGTTATTATACATGTTTGTCAGTTGGCATATGTCTCTTCTATCATGTTGTATATATGTTTGTATGTATTTATATATGTTTAAGCGTCAGCAAACATACGTGTCTGTATGTCTAATTATAAAGGCCAAACGTATCTGTGCGTAACGCATACGTCATTTTGCGAATGACAACACTTTCCCCTGTAATTTCGGTTTTGCAATTTTTACCACTAAAAATTTTATACTTCTATACATTGCACATTTTAAATTTTTACACCGTCGGATACAGAAAAAAATGTACTTTTAAATGCAATTTAAATGAAAGTTGTATCTCAATTTCTTTTTGAGATATTATTATTATTATTTTTTTTTTAGTACCAATTTTGTAATTGTGGTGGCAACAGAATCACTCCATTTTCTCTTAAAATTGAAAAAAAAAAACAATAAAAATTAAAATTTGCAACACTTTTTCATGCAATCGGCTTTGCAATTTTCGCTACTGCACATTTTACACTTCTAAACATCATACATTTTAAATTTTTACATCGTCGTATATAGAAAAAAATGTACTTTTAAATGCAATTAATTTCAAAGCTGTATTTCAATTAAATTTTGCGATGTCAATTTTTTTTGTACAATTTTTAGTACCAATTTTGTAATTGTAGCAACAAAAACACTCCATTTTCTGTTAAAAATGAAAAAAAAAAAAAAAGAAAAAAAAAGAAATTAAAATGCGTATGCTATTTTAAAATTGTCGTCTATTATAAAATCCTGTTAATTTCGGTTTTATTTCGTTTAATAATTCGGATAATTAAGTTTTATAGTATTTTGTTAATTTTAGCTTGAAATAATATTTGTTTGAGGGTTAGACTGACCAATATAAGATGTATTTTTGACTGTAACTAATTTTGCAGATTTATTATAAATCAATGAAACAGTTCTTTTTTAAAGATTTTTTTTCGTCGAATTTCGACGGGTTCCACCTCGTATATATAAATACAAATTTATATATTTAAAGATTAATGTAGATGTGAATGCTTAGGTGTCATTAAACATACATCTATACATCTGTCTGAATATATACACACTATATTGTCAAAGACCATCACCCACTTGCGATTTTAGACATTTTGTTAAATATCTAGAAAAATACATGAGGAACTATCCTAAAACCTCAGATGTTTAAGCATAATAGTACAGGCCATATATTACCATGAAGATTTTTTTTTTTTCAAACACTATAGAGAACTGTCAACAAATTGAAAAACAACGAATATCTTTTGGATAACCCAGTCAAAACTAGTGTTGCAAAAGCGTTCAAACTGTAGATTATCATTAAGTGGTTTATAGTAATAAAGTAAGTGTCCATTTTTGGGAGGATAGCATCAATACTCGTAGTATAATCAATGTTTTTGTAAAAACAGTCCCAAAAATTTTCAAGTTTTTTGCTTATAATTTGCAGAGTTCAAAAAAAAAAAAAAAAAAAAAAAAAAAAAAAAAAAAAAAAAAAAAACCTTTTCTGAAAATATGAAAAACAACATTGTACACAATACCTTGTAATCAGAATTAAAAAATAATAAAAATTGTATGGAAAATGAACAAATTTACTAAATATTTTTTTACTGTGCATGCGTAAACTCATTTTTCCTACAGTTTTTATTATTTTTTAATTTTCATTAGAGGGTATTATGTTCAATGTTAATATTTTCGAAAAAGAACATTATTTAATATTAAAAAATTTACAAATTAAAAGCAAAAAACTTGAATAAATTTGGGACTCTTTTTATAAAAACCTCAATTTCTCTACAAACATGCATGTTATCCATTCAAAAATGAACACAGTTTATTGCAGTAATCCACTTAATCATAAGATACAATTTGAACGTTTTTGTTACTTTAGTTTTTACAGGATTATGCAAAAAACATCCATTCTTTTTCAAATTGTTGACGGTCCCCTACACTCTTAAAACGAAAGATCCGATTTGGCTTCTCATGAAAGAGTTATAATTTTTTCGATCATAAAAGAGTTGCTTTTCAAACGATTAAATCTTCTTGATCTAAATTGGTTATTGAAATAGCTCAACTTCATTTAAATTGGCTAAAACTCGAGCTATTTCAACTCTTTTTTCCGAAGCTGTCTTTCAACATTGAGGAGTGAATTTCAGCTCAACTTGAGCTAATTTGTGGCTGACTTTTTAAGAGAGTATGGCGTTTCGAAAAAAAAATCTTCACAGAAATGCATAATCTGTACTATTATGTTTATACACTTATAGTTTCAGGAAAATTCATCGTGTATTTGTCGAGATATTTATATATTATACATATGTCTAAAATCACAAGTGGTCGGTCACTTTTGGCCATATAGTGTATATCTAATTACAAGTATTAATGTTTGAATGATATGAATGTTTGTGAATGATATGAATGGTTTGAAGAGTTAATATGTTTAATAATATTTCCTTTTTTATAAAATTTTATGCATAACAACTATATAAATATTTCTCCTCTTATTTAGAATTCATAGTATTGAAATAATATCAAATGAAAGTTTGCTTATGTAGATTCACTATCAATATAAACAAACTTTCATCAAGTTTATGAATTAAGACGCGAAATCAATCAAAAATCGCCGTGTTCAAAGATGCGGTAAGGGAAAATACTTCTGAAACCTTAAATTCCTATTCGTAAAGCGGAGATCTTTGAAGAGGAAATCGACATAGTCACCAGACCGTATCTCAAAATAGTGAAACTTTTCAAAATCAGCATCCATCATTTTCAGTTAAATCAATTTCCGCTGATTGCTAGATGTTAAATAAGAAAAATATTGAATATGTAATACGGAACAGAAATGTAGAAGCATAATTTCTTGTAATTTAATTTTCGTTTAAAAAACTATTGTTACTTACCCATCATACGTAGTTTAGTGTAAATCTTGCAATCGTTTTGAAAATCGAAAAAAAAATTTTTTTTTTGTCGGATTTACACGTTTTAGATAGTGTAGATTCCGGAAAACATGTTTTTAGAAAAAAAAATTGCCGTCCGTCTGTCTGTCTGCCTGTCTGTAAACGCTCTATCTCCCGAACAAATTGAGATAGAGACTTGAAATTCTGTATGTAGTTAACATGTAAGAATGGGACGAAGCCTATTTAATAACAGCAACCTCGATTATCCGGAACTATTTTTTTCGGACTCTTGAAAAATTCGTTCAGATGAAAGGTGCATAAAAATTTTCGAATTTTTTTGTTCTAAGGAATGGATGTAAAAGGCAATAAAATAACACACATTTTGCATATAAAACAAAGTCGATCGGATTATTAGTTGTCGAGATATTTGTAATCCTGTTTTCCACATTCTTCGATTTTTCATGATCCTGTATTTCATTCAAATCTCAATTCAGAGGTATATTTTAATTGGAAATGAGACGCTTAATCCAACGCAGTTAATTGTTAGTTAATAGAATTATTATTTTTGCAGTTATAAGGATGTTTCTTTTACGCAGTTCGGTACTACTTGAGTAGTTTGGCGTTTTATATAATTTGTCGAAATTGGTATATCGGCAGTTCTTTAATATAGCATTACTATGTATATTAACAATATTTAAATTTTGTTTATGAATTGCAATGCATTGTATAAATAGTTTTCACATGTTTTATTTTCATATACATATCCATGATGGGTAAGTATTACGGTGGCCCCCCCAACGACTAGTTTTTCTTTTTAAAATCGTTTGAGAAATGATTAAATATATATATATACTACAGAACTAACATAGAACAAGTCGGAAATTTTACCTCAACCGTGGCAAATGAGGTGCTTTCGTACTGTAACTTGTCTTGTAAACATTCAGATCTAGGTGCAGAAGATGTTGCACTCATATGCCGAAATGTACGAATGGAAAATTTAATATAGGATTATATATATATATATACTAAATTTAGTAACACATAAATAATATGTCTCAATTTAAACAAGTTGGAAATTGCACCTGTAGCGTATCAAATGAGGTGCGTTCGTACGATAACGAAGTTTTAAAAATATTACTCTCATATATCAATCTCATAAAATTGTAAATAGCGAATTATAATTAAAACGCTCATCAAACAATGTTTTCCCTATACCATTATGTAATGGAATACTTTTGTGTGGATGTGTTGTGGCCTTGTAAATCAATAACAAATGCTCTTTGCGCAACAGAATATGTAAAATGTATATTATAATATGTACTTCATAGTTGCATATAAATTTTATTAAGTTCGAATGAGTGTAACACCATTAAAATACATTTGAAACATTTTTCCCCATTGATCGTAATGTAACGGAATAATTTTGATTGTCCCTGTAATTGATCTATGCATCCGATTTTCATAAAATTTGAAATAACTCGACAAAATTATGTATTTTAAATTTCAAACGTATAAAATACATTTGAAACTTTTTCCCCATTGACCATAATGTAATTGAATACTTTTGATTGCCCCTGTAATTGATCTATTCATCCGATTTTCATAAAATTCGAAATGACTCGACAAAATTATGTAATAAATGTATATTTTAAATTTCAAACGATTCGGTTGGGTAGTTTTTGCGTTGTTATATGCGGGCAGACAGACGGACGAATTGAATGACCACTATAGGTGCTACGTATTTACATAATTACGAACGCACCTAAAAAGGATATAATCACCATCGCAGCCTACGATTATTACTACCATGGGATATCATTGAATAAATTAAGTATGATAGAATTTAATAGAATGAAGAACGTTTTTATTAATATCTTTATAAGTTTCGATTCGATTTTCACAAACTTTGAAATGACTGGACATATTTTTTGCAACGATTATGTATATGTGGGTAGAAAAAATACTCAACAAAATGAATTAATCAACTCGTTAGTTTCAATAATCGATGCGTGAGATGCATGAGATAAAAGTAACCTGAAGAAAAGATCTCGAGTGGAATAAAGTAATAAGAAAAAAAGATATAAAAGAAGAAGTTGAAAAATAGAAATATGTTGTTTTATCAGTGTATTGGAATTAAGAACTATATATTTCTTCATAACAAGATTAAATGTTGTCTAACAGTAAAGTCAAATTATTTGTTGATATAAAATACATTAGTATTAAGTAAATAGAATAATAAAATCCTACTTATACATTAAATTCCAAATCATTCGCTTGCATAGAGTGGCAGCTGAGGAACAAGAAATTTCTGATATGATGGCAGATCAGCCAGGCTCATGAACACGAGCTGTGGGGCTTATCCTTAGCATTCCACAATCCACAACGTAGTGTGTGCTGAAGGGTGAAACTTTGCATAGGGGCTGTGCATATATAAAATTATCATTTTGGGGGGGACAGGGAATCTGGCATATGATGTATTAAGATATCTCTAGGGAGAGGGGGGAATTTCCTTTTGGTATTGATGTCATTTTTGATCCAATCAAAATTGTCTCTTTTTAATTGTAACATGGTCTTTGATACAAAATATCATGTTACCTTTTTTTTTAGTTTGGTTATTTATTTTTATGAAAATGCAAAGCCATTAGTAAAATTCCTAAATTATTATAAAATTATTTAATTCTAAAATATGGGATACTGCAGCGTTCGTCATTCCTATTCATCTTAATATGTGTGTGATATATAATCACGGTTCGAGAAACCATATGTGAAGTATATTTGCAATAAAACTTATGTTTACTAATAAATAAAAGACAGAATGTCGTCCCTCTTTTTTTTTTTTTTTTATAAGAATTTCTATATGCCTCTCCACCCCTTCTCCGTTCGGGGCAAGTACAGAAAGACTTTGTTACTTTTGAATGCATTATGTAACAAAAAGCTGTTACAAAATACTTTTAAATAGTAATTTTTTAAAATAAGGTTAATTTATGCCAAAATACGCCTAAAGTGAAATAATCCACAAAATAGCTGCAAGAATTATGTTATCTTATGATAACATAAAAAGTGTCATTTGATATATAAACTGATATTTTATTAACTTCTCTTCATTTGAATCATTAAAAGACGCGAAAAATAAATTTAACCAGTTTTTAGCACACAGGCTATCATAGCCTGAGAGCTTATGTGCCCGTCCGTTCTGTATGTACGTGCGTTCGTGCGTAACGCGATAACTCATGATAAAAATATCGGATCCACTTGAAATTTTGTATATAGGTATATCCTGATAAGGCGCTTCCCTGATTAGTTTTTGGAGTTCATTCGATATGTATAAGAGGGGGAACGGGGGGCTCATGCCCCTCCCCTTAATTGATATAAACGAGATTTTCATGCAGAATTAACAGTTTTTGTTCAAAATTTAGATATAGGATCATTGTGATGAGGCGAGTCCGTGGCTGTTATTAGGTGTTCATTGAATAAGTATAAACAGGGGGAACAAGGGGCTCATGCCCCTTCCCTTAATTGATATAAACGGGATTTTCATGCAGAATTAACAGTTTTCGTTCAACATTTAGATATAGGATCATTCTGATGAGGCGAGTCCGTGGCTGTTATTAGGTGTTCATTGAATAAGTATAAACAGGGGGAACAAGGGGCTCATGCCCCTTCCCTTAATTGATATAAACGGGATTTTCATGCAGAATTAACAGTTTTTGTTCAAAATTTAGATATAGGATCATTGTGATGAGGCGAGTCCGTGGCTGTTATTAGGTGTTCATTGAATAAGTATAAACAGGGGGAACAAGGGGCTCATGCCCCTTCCCTTAATTGATATAAACGGGATTTTCATGCAGAATTAACAGTTTTCGTTCAACATTTAGATATAGGATCATTCTGATGAGGCGAGTCCGTGGCTGTTATTAGGTGTTCTTTGAATAAGTATAAACAGGGGGAACGGGGGTTCTAATGCCCCTCCCCTTAACTGGTATAAATGGATTTTTCAATTAGAATTGTCAGATTTCGTTCAAATCTCTGAATAGTTTTGGAAGTTTAATGGTTAAGTATAAAAGAGGGGAATAACTCCTCTTAAATTATATAAATGCTAAATGGGTTTTTATTAAGAATTATCCGATTTGCTCTGAATTTTGGATATAGATTTTTTAATATGATAAAGCATGTACTTGATAGTTTAGGAGGTTCAATGATTAAGTATGAAAAAGTAGAAAGGAGAGAGCTGTTTCCCCTTCTAAATTTTTTTCGAACGGAATTAACGAAAATACAAGGCTGTAATGTACAATTAGTATGCGTAGCGTGTGAGCTCAATGCCATCAGTTTAACTGGGCAATATTCTTTTTATTTATATTACTATTACTCCAAACAAAAGAAGCAATTTCAAAAACAGAAAAAAAAACACTTTGATAACGATATCATTTCAGGGGTGGGAGGGTTCAAGGGTAGATAACGTATGATATCGAAAAGGGGGTAGGAGAGTCCAAAATTTACCAAAACGTTGGTAACGTTATATCTGCACAGCCCTATACATACCATTTTCAGCGCGTCCAAGAACTGATTTCAGCGGATTATCTTCGTCCCATAGACTTTGATCTCTGAGTTCGGCTACAGAGTGCGGTATGTCCAGATTTCGGGGCAACTGTATTACTTACCCATCATACGTAGTATAGGGTAAGTCTTGCAATCGTTTTGAAAATCGAAAATTTTTTTTGACGGATTTACACGTTTTAGATAGTGGAGATTCCGAAAAACATATTTTTAGAAAAAAAAATTTGCCGTCCGTCTGTCTGTCTGTCTGTCTGTCAGTTTGTCTGTCTGTAAACGCTCTATCTCCCGAACGAATTGAGATAGAGACTTGAAATTTTGTATGTAGTTAGTATGTAAGAATGGGACGAACCCTATTTAATATCAGCAACCTCGATTATCCGGAACTATTTTTTTCGGACTCTCGAAAAATTCGTTCTGATGAAAGGTATATAAAAATTTTCGAATTTTTTTGTTCTAAGGAATGGACGTAAAAGGCAATAAAATAACACACATTTTGCATATAGAACGAAGTCGATCGGATTATTAGTTGCCGAGATATTTGTAATCCTGTTTTCCACTTTCTTCGATTTTTCATGACCCTGTATTTCATTCAAATTTCAATTCAGAGGTATATTTTAATTGGAAATGAGACGCTTAATCCGATGCAGTTAATTTTTAGTTAATAGAGTTATTATTTTTGGAGTTATAAGGATGTTTCTTTTACGCAGTTCGGTACTACTTGAGTAGTTTGGCGTTTTATATAATTTGTCGATATCGGTAATCAGCAGTTCTTTAATATAGCATTACTATGTATGTTAACACTATTTAAATTTTGTTTATGAATTGCAATGCATTGTATAAATAGTTTTCACATGTTTTATTTTCATATACATATCCATGATGTGTAAGTATTACGGTGGCCCCCAACGACTAGTTTTTTTATGGATGCGTGTACTTACGCACGTGATTGTGCATTAATACCCACAATGGACATGTGTGGGCGAATGTAAATCTACATGCTCATCATGGACGCGTCTCTATTAATGTTTGGGCAGGAACCATTGGTGACAAATGACAACTTAAAATGATATTGCACGTAAACGTGTCATTACATGAAGGGTCAAAGTCGCTTCAAATTACCGGCGTCTCCATGTTATCCTATGGCTCCAGGGGAATCGCTTGGAAAGCAAGCAACTATTTTCTGTCGGAGCGTCTTTGACGCCTGAAACCAAGGGCGTCGCCAGTAACAGCCATTCCAATGCTTAGAAATCCGGATGATAGAAAAGTCCTTTCTTCAACTGCCTATGATATGTTTAGATAAGAAAAAATTGCAGGCGATTTTTGTCGCTTGAAATTTTTTCGTGCGATAGCATTTTAAAACTTTTAAGCATCAAAAGTTGCCTGAGACTCGCCAGTTTCTCCGTAATTCATTAGCTGTTCGAGGAAAGGTTTTTTCATCATCAG
This sequence comes from Maratus speculifer, assembly GCA_964019185.1. NCBI lineage: Eukaryota > Metazoa > Arthropoda > Arachnida > Araneae > Salticidae > Maratus > Maratus speculifer. The sequence goes on from OZ025301.1 coordinate 262,670,217, forward strand.
ATTTCCAAATATTTGGTTGGTTGTTACTGGCGACTCGCTTTGTTTCAGGTGTCAAAAATGCACCGACTGAGGATAGGATCTGCTTTCGAAGCGACTCCCCTTGAGCCATAGAATAACATGGAGATGCCTGTAATTTGAAGTGCCTTTGACCCCTCGGGTAATATTACTTTTAAAAAGACTGTATATTTGTGTTATGGCTCACCTTGGAAACCATGGTAACCCGCCAGCATTGGTGCGTTTTCCTTCACAACTTTGTTAGATCATTTGGCAACAGTCTAGTTTCGTTTGTTTGTTGATATTAGAACGTCGACTATTTTATGGTAAAAAAAAAAAAAAAATACTTCTTTTAATTAGCTATCTCGTCAGCTAAAATTATTATGGCATTATTATTGTTAGTAATAAGGTTTATTACTTTATGTATGTAAAAGAATCATACACATTATGGTATTCGAGTGGCATTTGTCCACATTTTATTAGCAATATTTTTAGTAACTGACCATGGTGTCGGTCCTGATTCAAGATGTGTATATGTATATAAAAGAACTGTTTTTTATTACAGACTTTTCGTATCATTTGACTATTTTTGCATGTATTTGAATTCGTTAATTATTACAGTCCATAAATCGAACATGTGATTACAGCACAATGGAGCACCAGTCCATTATAGACGAGAGGTGCAACACTATCTGGACGTGATCTTTCCAGGCTAATGGATCGGACTAGGTAGATGTATAGCTTGTCACCACAATCGTTTGATCTGTCTCTATTCCTTTTCTGTAAGACAGCTGGAGAGTCGTGTATTGTACAGCATTCTCAAATAACTCCTTTGCCGCTGTTTCACATGCATTGCTGTTGGAGATCACTTTTTTGAGAAGTTATAGTATTTTTTTCTCATTAAATTTGGTTTTGTAACTATTAAGCCATTCTTCTGTTCTTTTGGTTTCACCCGCCTTTGCGTTTCATTTCTGACTATTCGTTCTAGACTGAAAAGTAATCTTTTTGGTGCGTACCACCGCCTCCTCAAATTTTTCTCATTTTTATTAACTCTGTATAAGTATCGAATGATTTTGTGAAAATCGCATAGTAAATCCTATACTTAACCCTTCCTACAGCATTTCAGAAATTATTAGGTGCTCCTATTCACATTATCGTTTCCGACTCAATCAAATTTTAGAAAGTACACGTTTCTATTTGTGGAACAAATGTTATCATGAATTAAAATTATTAAAAATTGCTTTCATTAATCAAACTAATGACAGTAGACGGCTACATTAATATGGCGATTTAAATCTCTGAGGTACACGCTAAATAAAGAGGAGTGATTATTTACTCCGGAGGAGTGAATACTCACGCTATCGCAGACTAAAAATATGCCCAACCTCTTTTGAGTGACTATTCACTCTGAGCAAAAGTGGAACTGTTGACTCTTTGAAAGATTGAATACTTACTCCTGGGAAGTGAATAATCGCTGTAAGCAGGAGTGAATAACCACTCTTTCGGAGGAGTGATTATTCACTCTTACTAAAGGAGTGCATTTTTTCGCCCTTAGTAGGAGTGAATAGTCACTCTTACATTGGAGTGAATGTTCATTTTTTATGCAGTAAACTCTTTTTTTTATGTTGCTTTTATGGGCATTTTAAAAGAATCACATCTTTAGAGCATGCAATGAAAATAAATACAAGTGTGGTAAAGATTGGAAGAAAATACTTTATTGACAATATTTATTTAATTTATAGTTTGTACAATTAATTGAACTTAAAAGAAACTCGATTAAAGTTACATATGAATTAAATTAGATTACTGACGGAAAATCTAAAATATTTTATTACAATCTTATCGCTTGTGTTTGTTTTTATTACATGCGCTATAAATATATGATAGTTTTAAAATGCCCATAAAGGCAAGTATAATTAACCGAAATCTTAATCAGATTTTTTTTTCTTTTTCGGTACCCATTAAATTTTATTTAGAATTTTTATAATTCCCGTGATGTACGTTATGTTCTTATTTTTTATATATATATACGGTATGAAACGGTTTTAATTTGATGTTTTTATCCCTTTAACCATGAATCACTGAATCATAAGATAGAACCATAAATCATCCAGTTTTTCAAACTAAGTATGTAGCACACTTTGTTTTCGAACAATGATGAATTAATCATGTCACAGTATCGCAAAAATAATCCGACATATTTTTCAATTTTATACCATGATCATAGTAAGACGATTATGTATCTTAAATTAAGACATCCATTACGTCTGAATTTTCAGATTAAAAAGATTAACTGACTGAATTTATTTTTTCAATCACATATGCAGAAAAATTCTAATGCTGAACAGCTTTGAATTCAGACACTTTTCTCCGGTAGGGTCTTCTGTAGCGGTTTATAGAGATTCGGAGGAGGAGGGGGGGTTGTACTTTTTGACCATTGAAACACAAAATCTTACATTTTTCGGGGGGGGGGGGGAGGATTCATTCTTCTGGGCCCTGACTTCAACACTGGTATTAAATCCACCTTGAGTTAAATAATTTAAATTAATGTGAAAAGTACGTGTTAATATACTGAAATTATTTTCAGGCGTATACCTATAACATAAATTTAATTCATGTAGATTAAAACATCCTAAAACACATTAAAACATTAAAAAAATATTTTTAAAAAAACATGACGGCCGTGCAATGGTTAACAACATTTTGAAGTTTTTAATGGTTTTAATGTATTTTAAGATGTATTTAGTCTATTTTAAATAAATTTATGTTATATGTATGCACCTGGAAATAATTTCAGTTCATTTTTTTGTATTTTTCATAAAAATTTTAATTAAGAAGTTACATATTTTACTGTTATTTATTATTAACCAATGAAAAATGGTTGTTGTTTTCGGTAAAGGATTGACAAAATGACGTGGTCACTTTTGAATTTAAATTAAATTCTTTACTTTTAGAAGAATTTTTATTTGAATAGGAAATTAAATTCTTTACTTTTAGAAGAATTTTTATTTGAATAGGAAATTAAGATGTTTAAAATCATTGTAATAAAGAAGAAAACTAACAAATTTAAAAATGGGTAGACGGAAATTAACAGATACGGAAAAAGCCGAAGCCAAAGAAATGAATGACCGTGAATGTCGCATTCAATGATATTAAACACAATACGCGTACTTAAACAATCATAAAGTGATTTCTATTTCGACTTTTTATTAATGTTTTACTAATTTAATTGTTCTTTTTGTTATTTAAAATAAAAATTTAGTCAACATGTATAAGTTGCTTATTAGTTTGGCGATTCGTATCATTTGGCGAAATTGGTTGACGGGATAACTAAGTAGTACTGTATTTGGTTTGGCGCAAAAACGTCTTTCAATGCAGAAAACGAGAAAATCAAAAGATTATCGAGCCGCTGAAAACCAACTACGTGTTGAAAGGCGATCACGAAAAAGGAAGCAATTTAATGCCGAACCGATTAATTGTAAAACAACATGTGTCGAGGGCGACCAATCCACTAACCATGGCGTTTTACAATCGGTCGGTTCTAACCAGGAAAATTTGAGTGCCAATAGTGATTCTAACAAGCCGGAAAATGTTGTATCTATTACTCTTGATTTTCCACCACCTAAAAAGAAAACTAAAAAGCAATCGGCTTGGGAAAAACTGGAAAAAAACTTTTTTTGATTCAATGTCTAATGGACCCATTCATAGATGCATGTGCTGCGATCGACTTTGGTTTAAAACCTCCATCACCAAAATTCTGCTCTGTAAAATCAAACAATATATGCCAAAGTCTTACAAGTATAACAGTATATGCCAAAGCTGTATTTTAATAATGATTACTTTCGCACCAACAATGTTACATAGTTTGAAATGTTTCTTTCGTCGCCAACTTTTATGCTTAGCGACAATGGAGTGATGTAACTTAAACGAACCGTACCTTCAAATTGCAGCATGTATAAAGTCATTTATAACAGTGGCACGGATAATACACAATAAAACAACTGGCATTTAGCTTAAAATGATAGATGAATGTTCCGAGTGAAACATTTTTCAAATGGTTGGTGTAATTTCTTAAATTACAATTTTTTTTTCATTTTTTTTAACTTCATATGCTGATTTAAAATTGACTGGAAATTTTTAAAAAGTATATAAAGCCAGGCTTTCACTCTTGTCAGCGGAGTGAGGTATCTCACTCTCGACAACGGAGTGGCATATCTCACTCCCAACAATGGAGTGAAATATTTCACTCTTTCCTAGGGAGTAAAATCTTCCACTCTTTAAGAAGTATATTTTTTAAAAATTCACTCCATAAGGAGTGAAAAAGGCCTGTCATTCTTTCAAAGAGTAAGCTTTTCACACCTTCCATTTTTAAAGTGCAATATAAATATTACATTAAAGAAACCCCATGTCTGGAAAAATGACCGGTAAAGAAATATATCGCATTATAGCTTCACAAAATGTAGTCACGCCAGCGGTGGCCATTGATATCACGTAGTTAAAATTCAAAGTAGAAATCCATTTCAGATCTAAAGCAAATGCTTCTGCTTTAAAAGAATTAAAGCATAACCAAACTCCAAATAAAATATTACGCTTTGATGGTAAATACGTACAGTTGCGAAAGGCAATTTTTTAGTATAAATAAATCTCTAAAATCTAACTATACTATAAATAGTAAATCTGCAGATCAGAAGTCTCAACTTTGTCTTTAAGGCTAGAATTTCTAATCTCTTGTATTCTAGGACACGAAACGATATTGAATCATTTCAGTAACGAGAAATTATCGCTTGATTTCTGGAATGGTTTGAAATAGAATTATAGTTACTAAAACAAACCTGTTGTGTTTTTCATCAATTTGCAGAGATTTTTAATTAAATTTGACTACACAAATATTAGAAAACGCTTTTGAATTCTACTAGGAGACTCAAGATCTTTTTAGCAAAGGGAATTTGAAGTTGTAAGGATGCTATGGAACTATTTTTTCTAAGAGCCGCAACTTGTATTCTAGAATTTTGTGAAATTCCGTGCATTAATTCTTGAGATAGAGCTCCAAAAAAAATTTTGCCACATACAGACTCACAGACAAAAAATTTCTAAAGACCATCAAATTGGGTTCACGACCTTCTAAAACGTATAAATCTATTGAATACCAGAGATCAGACTATTTCACGAATCCTATACTTTCTTTTTGTATTAAAAAAAAAAAAAAAAAAAAAAAAAAAAAAAAAAAAAAAAAGTCAAATTTTTGGTTTTTAACATTTTTTACAAGATTGCTTAAAATATTTGTTGTATTTTGTTATGTAAATAATCCCTTATGAAAAAAAATAAACCATATAAAATTATAAAAAAAACACTCGAATTAAACTATCATTTTTATTTCTTGCATCAGTTACATGTATCTGCATATGTGTTTGCAGATATGTTATTTTATTCCATTTTAAATAAAACATAACCAAGTCATATTTTGTTTTACAAATGTACCTTATGTATTTATTATCTTTGTGCCAAGAATTTCAGTTAATGCAAGATTTTCTTTTATTGCCTTATTCTGTAAAATAAAGTGCGCTAAGTGTAACTTTTATTCTGTACTAGTATGTGAATAAATATGTATATGTGTAAATGCCCTTTTGTGCTGAATATGAAACAGTATTTATTGGACGCTAATAGAATTTGTGACAATTTTAAACATGTATAACAATAGAATTTTTTTCCCTTTGTAAGATAGGGTAAAAAGCACTCCCATTATAAATTCAAATACCGTAAAACGTCACATTTTGAATTCATCGCAAATATAATTCCAAATACATTTTTCATTTCCAAATTTACAATCATACAATGCAATATGAAAAGATCTGTACGTTTTCAATTGAGTTTATGAAAATTGAATTTAGAAAATAAAATAAATTTGACGCAAAAGAATAGAAATATCTTTTTTTTTTTTTTCCTATTTCAAAAAAAGTAAAAAAATAAATAAAATAAATATTCAAACAGTTTGACACGTTATTGAGATTTCAATATTTACATAAAAACTGTAACGAAATTTAAAGTATACGTTGTTTGCTGTAAATATCATTATGACAAGGGGGGGGGAGGAGGAGAGATCTCTTTGTCGCGAAAAAGTAATTGAAATAAAAGGTAGAACAAAAACAACACAACTCGCTTAAAAGCAAAACTTTTATAGAATTTTGATGTATTATTGATGTTAGAACATTTATATCAAAAACATAACAGGATTTGTAAGGAAATATTACGTTTTTCGAAAGACTTTTTCAAAAATTTATTTCGAAAATCAAATCTTTTTTAGATAATCGAAAAGAGAAGTATATTTTGGAAATAATAGCGAATGTTTTAGATATATATTCTGTTTAATTTTGTCGCTTGCATTGAAATAAAATTGAAAATTTTACACTATTTTTAAATTGGATTTTAAAGGAATTTCTAAAAATTTAAGATATCGAAAAAGAAATTTCTTATTCAAATAAAATAAATGTGTACAATATGTATAATATAAAAAAAAAAGTAATAATAAAAATAAGTAGGTGACAAATAAATGATTATTTTTCGTAAAAAAATCGAATGATAAAACAAAGAATTTTTTCCTATATCAAAAATATTAATACCTTCTAATGATACAACAATTCTTTTAAATGCTTACATTTGAGAAAACTAATAAAATTTTTAACTTAAAAGTAATTTCTGTATTTGTAAAATTTATTGCTTATTGAACAACATACATCTGATTTGTCTGCTCGACATGAAGCCTGCTTATAAAACATCACAATATTACAGGGACGAGATAGTACAAGGAAATTTTACAACACAAGAGATATACAACCGGGAGCTCCGTACAAAAAGTGCGTGCAATGGAAACAGTGGGATTCGAACCCCCAGCCTCCTACGCTAGAAGGCGATTAGCGGCGTGGTGCTTTGACCACTCGGCCACGGAGGCCCCTTGTAAAATTTTTCAGAAAAAAAACCTCTGTTTTGTGGTGACAATCAATCCCTCCCTGTGGTGACAATCAATGACCTATATCCCTCGCGCCGTCATGCATATAACACCAACATCGAAAGCGGATTTTTCTTTTAACATAAGTACGGTCAATTAAATTTAGGCACCGGTATTTTCTAAAAAAAATTTTCGGCTAGTTTAATCCTATAAAAATGAAGTGGTAAAAATTAAAAAAAAAATTGTACCAAAATTAAACTCGGATGTGGTAATCCCAAAACTTTCTTCTATCACATGCTTGTTAATACCTTCGGAAAAATGCTGCATAGCAGCGACACCAGTTAGGTGGATAACACATAACCGGTACAACAAAATCCTGTCAGCAACAACTTATGTCAATTTATAACTAAATCTGAAGTTTGATGAAAATCCGTGCATTAGTTTTTGAGATAAAACTATCGCCAAATCTTAAAAAAAAAATTTAAAAAAACCTACATAAAAGCACTACATGTTGGGTGATGTGCACTAAAAAGTAATCAAAATCAATTTTTTATCAGGTACTAACTGAATCAGAAGTTTGATGAAAATCCATCTAGTAGTTCTTGAGATATGGCTATTGTGAAAATTGTAAATGATGAAGCATAGCAGCGCCATTTGTTGAGTTATATACACCAAAATATAATCAGATCTAGTTTGTATTAAGGTTTAACAGAAAATAAAGTTTTTTGAAATTCTATACAATAGTTCTTGAGATAGAGCTATTGAAATAATCACGAATAATGCACAATGTCAGCGTCACCTGTTGAACGATGTGTACCAAAATGTAATAAACAGCATGATGTATCAGGTATTGCCTAAATCTAAAGTTTTATGAAAATCCACGCAGTAGTTTTTGAGATAAGGTTATTTCAGAAATTGTAAATAATGCAGCATAGCAGCCCCACCTATTAAGCTATTTGCACCAAAACGTAATCAGCACCATGTTATATTAAATATTAACTGAATCTAAAGTTTTATGATAATCCATGCAGTAGTTTTTGAGATATGGCTTTTGTGAAAATTGTAAATAATGCAGCATTGAACATTGCCTGTTGAGCGATATACACGAAAAGCTAACCAGATCTAGTTTATATCAAGGTCTAACAGAATTTAAGGTGATGTGAAATTCCATGCATTAGTTCTTGAGATAGTAATTTAACATGATTGAAATACTCCGAATATTATGTTTTCATATATATTATTATGTGACGGAATTCTTTTGTGTATCTCTGTAAATGAGTAATAAACATTTTTTGAACCATATATTGCCCAGAATGTCTATTTAAGTACACTTCAATAAATGCATATCTGTTTTATCCTGTTTGAAAGGCTGTAACACCACTAAAATGAACATGAAACATTTTTTTCCCCATTGACCATAATGTAATGGATACTTTTGATTGTCCCTGTAATCAAATTATACACCCGATGTTCATAAAATTTGAAATGACTCGACAAAATTCTGCAAAAATTACATATTTTAAATTTCAAATGATTCGGTTGTGTAATTTTGGCTCTATTATAAGTGGGCAGATAGACGGACTGACAGAACGATTACTATAGGTGCTACGTATTTACATAAATACGACCGCACCTAAAAAGAATGGAAATCTCCAATACGTGAAAAGATTTTACTTAATCGAGTAAATTTTACTTATGAAAAATCTATTTGAGCTTCTTCCTTTTTTAACATTAATTACATAGCAAACTGGAAAAAAATTGCTAAATTTCAAAATATTTTTTTTCTTGGAGATTTATTTTCTTTTACCACTTCTGAATAAGAATCATTATCGAGTTATACTGTACGTATTTGTGTGGGCGATTAAAATTGTATTAAATACTACAAATAATATTGTTATTTAATTATTCAAATTTATTACTTTATCCTATATTGTAATTTTTATAACTTTGCCAATAATAGGTAGTTCATTGGTACTTTTATCTATAAATCGGATTAAAAAAAAATCCTCTTGTACCAATTTTTACTGAATATACCTGGTTCCAAAAAAATCATTTTACATAAGACAATATTCACTAAAAAAAATCACTAAGTTTTGTGTCTCATTTGATGTATCCGATGTTGGTAGGATGAACAACGTGAGACTCGATTTAAGAATCAAACACACGCAGACGATAATATCTATATCTGAGATTTCCTAGTAGACTTTCAACCATTATCTGATTCCGCATCTTTTACAGGCCAATGTTCCTAATTGGAGAAAAATATTTTTAAAAAATTAAAAAATAAATTGAATCAAAATTGATTTGGAAAAATTAGCCGAAATAATTAAAAGATGACTTGATTTTTTGAAATAGAACTTGCATTCCTATCATTAATGAGGAAATGTACAGAAAATCATAAAAATGACCAATGAAAACTGGACAATAATCAGTCATAAAAATGATTTTTTGAAATAGATTTTTCGAGATAGATAACTTGATTTTTTGAAATAGAAGATTATATTCCTATAATGTATGAGGAAATGTACAAAAAATCATAAAAATGACCAATAACCACTGGAAAATGACCTCCGGAAGTGACCAATGTTCCCAATAGGGAACATTTTGAAAATTACACATAAAAGTTTTTCCCACCATATTAATGATTAATATACCTTAACTAAAGCATTAGAAGGTATAATGTGCAAAAATATACCTGGATCTGAGTGTGTCTTGTAAAAGGTTAAATATTTTCCATTGCATCTCTCAAAGTTATTACAAATGTAAACATGAAGCGAAACTGAAAGAAACCCGCAGAGGAAATTACTTTATTCTATATTGTGATATTGTAATTTTTTATAACTTTGCCAATAATATATCGTTCATTGGAATTTTTATCTATAAATCGCATGAAAAAAATCCGTATTATATTACACCATTTTTTATTGAATCTACGATAGATTCTGAAAAATCATTTTACATGAGACAATATTCGCAAAAAAAAAAACATTAAGTTTTATATCCCATTTGATGTATCAGATTTTGATGGGATGAACAAAGTGAGACTCAATTTAGTAATCAAACACACGCAGACGATAATATCTTTCAATTCTCTAAGATTCCCCAGTAGACTTTCAGTTCCTTATGTAATTCTGCATTAAATATTTTCCATTGCATCCCTCAAAGCTATTACAGATGTAAACATGAAACGAAACTGAAAGAAACCCGCATAGGAAATTACTTTATTCTATATTGTGATATTGTAATTTTTTATAACTTTGCCAATAATAGATCGTTCATTGGTAATTTTATCTACAAATCGCATGAAATAAATCCGTATTATATTACACCATTTTTTATTGAATCTACGATAGATTCTGAAAAATCATTTAACATGAGACAATATTCGCAAAAAAAAAATTATTAAGTTTTGTATCCCATTTGATGTATCAGATTTTGATGGGATGAACAAAGTGATACTCAATTTAGTAATCAAACACACACAGACGATAATATCTTTCAATTCTCTAAGATTCCCCAGTAGACTTACTGTCTCTTATTAAATTCTGCATTGACAACAGTTAAACATTTTCTATTGAATCCCTCAAAGCTATTATAAACGTAAACATGAAGCGAAACTGAAAAAAAACCACTTAGGAAATTACTTTATTCTATATTGTGATATTGTAATTTTTATAACTTTGCCAGTAATAGGCAGTTCATTGGTACTTTTATCTATAAATCGCATGAAAAAAATACGTATCATGTTACACCATTTTTTATTGAATCTGCCATAGGTTCTGAAAAATCATTTTACATGAGACAATATTCGCAAAAACAGTCATTAAGTTTTGTATCCCATATTTGATGTATCAGATTTTGATGGGATGAACAACGTAAGACTCAATTTAGGAATCAAACACACGCAGACGATAATATCTTTTAATTCTCTGAGTTTCCCCAGTAGACGCACAGTCCCTTATGTGATTCTGCATTAAATATTTTCCATTGCATCCCTCAAAGCTATTACAGATGTAAACATGAAGCGAAACTGAAAGAAACCCACAGAGGAAATTACTTTATTCTATATTGTGATATCGTAATTTTTATAACTTTGCCAATAATAGACAGTTCATTGGTACTTTTATCTATAAATCGCATGAAAAAAAAAATCCGTATTATATTGCACCATTTTTTATTGAATATATTAGGTTCTGAAAAATCATTTTACAAGAGACAATATTCGCTAAAAAAAAATTCATTAAGTTTTCTATCCCATTTGATGTATCAGATTTTGGTAGGATGAACAACGTGAGACTCGATTTAAGAATCAAACACACGCAGACGATAATATCTTTTAATTCTCTGAGTTTCCCCAGTAGACTCACAGTCCCTTATGTGATTCTGCATTAAATATTTTCCATTGCATCCCTCAAAGCTATTACAGATGTAAACATGAAGCGAAACTGAAAGAAACCCACAGAGGAAATTAAAAGTGTCATCTAGCATAACTTACCCGTCATGCATTTTCTGAGGAATTCATTCTTCTCCCCCCCACCCCACCCCTTTTTTTTATTAAAAAATAAGATAACCAACGGGTAAAGAAAAAAAAATGTAGGAAGAGCAAAAAAATGAAAGAAAAACGGGGCGTAAGTAATCCAAAGGCTGCATTGAATAATGCCGTTTGTTGTCGGAGGAAAACTAAATATTAAAAAAGGCCCAGGGACTCGTAGCAAGAATGACCATATAAAAAATAATCCCCAGAAAACGGCGTAACGTCGTTTGAGAGTAACTTTATTACGTCGAATATAAATTCGGCGCAACGTTCCTAGCCTGATTCAATTTCGGCGACTGAAATATTGAAAAGCGTCGCGGGCGTAGAACAATGGCGTCGCACAAAGGAGTACTTCTCGTTGCCAGATCCCCCTACTCCTATTGATCGTTTGATTTCATTTTATTCCGCGCTTCTTCTTCCTTCTAGTTGTATTATATATTTTTTTTATTATTATTTTTTGATAATCACTTTTTTTCGGTATGTGTTAGATTGAAGATGACAAAATCCGTATGATTTGCTTACATCGTTTATTTCGCTTCCAATTGGATAAACGTGGGCCCAATGTTCAAATGCGAAAAACGTTCCACTCTCCTAAATTGTTCTTCGAAATAATTTAGATTTTTCACAGTTTTGTTTCTCGGAGAACGAGTGGAGAGGTGCGGGAGAAAGTGGAGAGGGGAAGAAGCTGGAAACTTTGTTTTAAACTGAAAAGAAATATACTTCGTTTAGACACGGAAAAAATTTATTTCATTGTGAAGGAATGCAATAGAATAATATACCTAAAACAGGGGTTCGAAATTCTGATTTGAGACAAACAATCAAATTTCTTTCTATTTGTTTAATTTCAGTTCTTTTCGAAAGAGGCGTTGAAATATTTTCCTGCGGAAAGTATTTTTTGGAGAATCAAATGATGCAATATTGCTTAAAAGACTGCAATAGAACTCGTTTATAATGAGCTCGGAAGTAACGATTATTCGGTTTTAATGAGCAAAGAAAAAGTAAGTATTTCATTAAATGCAAAATTAGTTTCTAAAGAAATCGTTTGTACAGAGAGAAACCCGAATACAATGAGGGAAAAAAAAGTTCGTTAAAAAAAAACTTTGTTTTAAACAGAAAAGAAATATACACCGTTTAGGCACGGAAAAAATTTATTTCATTCTGAAGGAATGCAATAGAAAAATACACCAAAAAAGGGTTTTAAAATTCTGAATGGAGACAAACAATCAAATTTCTATCTGTTTGTTTAATTTCAGTTTGTTTAATTGTTGACATTTTAATTTGTTTTTATTCAGAGGCGTTGAAATATATTCCTATGGAAAGTATTTTTTGGAGGGTCAAATGATGCAATATTGTTTAAATGACTGCAACAGAATGAGAGAATTTGGATTACAGTGAGCTGGGAGGCAACGATTACTCGGATTTAATGAGCAAAGAGAAAAGAAGTATTTTATTTAATATAAAATTAGATTCAGTGGCGTAGCTAAGGGGGGGGGCAAGGGGGGCGTCCGCCCCGGGCGCCGAGGCCTAGGGGCGCCAAATTGAGAGAAATTGTTATATAGCTATATTGGGGTGGGGGCGCAAAATTTCTTGCTGGCCCCGGGCGCCAAAAAACATAGCTAACGCTACTGATTAGATTGCAGGGAAATCGTTTTTAAAAAGAGAAACTCGGATACAACGAGGAAAAAATTCAGAGTGGAAGGGTGCGGGGGAAGTGGAGAGGAGAAGATGCTGGAAACTTTGTTTTAAACTGAAAAGAAATATACTTCGTTTACACACGGAAAATTTTTATTTCATTGTGAAGGAATGCAATAGAAAAATACACCTAAAACAGGAGTTCGAAATTCTGATTTGAGATAAACAATCAAATTTCTTTCTATTTGTTTAATTTCAGTTCTTCAGGAAAAAGGCGTTGAAATATTTTCCTGCGTAAAGTGTTTTTTGGACTATCAAATGATGCAATGCAATATTGTTTAAAAGACTTCAATAGAACTCGTTTACAGTGAGCCCGGAAGTAACGATTACTCGGTTTTAATGAGCAAAGAGAAAGAAAATATTTTATTTAATATAAAATTAGGTTCTGGAAAAATCGTTTGCAATGAGACAAACAATCAAATTTCTTTCTATTTGTTTAATTTCAGTTCTTTAGGAAAAAGGCGTTGAAATATTTTCAGCGGAAAGTGTTTTTTGGACAATCAAATGATGCAATGCAATATTGTTTAAAAGACTTCAATAGAACTCGTTTATAGTGAGCCCGGAAGCAACGATCACTCGGTTTTAATGAGCAAACTAGAAAGAAAATATTTTATTTAATATAAAATTAGGTTCTGGAAAAATCGTTTGCAATGAGACAAACAATCAAATTTCTTTCTATTTGTTTAATTTCAGTTCTTTAGGAAAAAGGCGTTGAAATATTTTCCTGCGGAAAGTGTTTTTTGGACAATCAAATGATGCAATGCAATATTGTTTAAAAGACTTCAATAGAACTCGTTTATAGTGAGCCCGGAAGCAACGATTACTCGGTTTTAATGAGCAAAGAGAGAGAAAATATTTTATTTAATATAAAATTAGGTTGTGCAAAAATCATTTACAAGGAGACAAACAATCTAATTTCTTTCTATTTGTTTAATTTCAGTTCATTAGGAAAAAGGCGTTGTAATATTTTCCTGCGGAAAGTATTTTTTGGAGAATCAAATGATGCGATATTGCTTAAATTACTACAATAAAACTCATTTATAGTGAGCAGGGGAACAACGATTACTCGGTTTTAATGAGAAAAGAGAAAGGAAGTATTTCATTTAATGTAAAATTAGATTGCAGAGAAATCGTTTCTAAAGAGAGAAATCCGGATACAATGAAGAAAACATTCCGAGCTGCGGAGAAGATTGGAGAGCTGCAAGGGAGAAATGCTGGAAACTTTGTTTCAAACTGAAAAAAAATGTACTTCGTTTAAACAAAATGAATTTTTTTTTTTTTTTTTTTTTTTTTTTTTTGAAAGAATGCAATAGAACAATACGCCAAAAATAGGGATTCGAAATTCTGATTTGATTGATGATTTCTGATATGATCTCTTGATCAAATTTCTTTTTATTCTTTAATTTCAGTTCTTTAGGAAAAGGGTGTTGAAAAAATTTCCTACTGTAAGTATTGTTTGGAGAATCAAATGATGCAATATTATTTAAAAGACTACAATAGAACTCGTTTATAGTGAGCTAGGGAGCAGCGATTACTCGGTTTTAATGAGCAAAGAGAAAGGAAGTATTTCATTCAATATCAAATTAAATCGTAGAGAAATCCTTTGTAAAGAGAGAAAGCCATATATAACGAGGGAAAAATTTAAAGCTCATTATATTCATTTAATATTTGTATGTTTTGTGTATATAGTTTTCTTTTTTCCTTTTGTAATTTTAACCACTTAACCGTCTGCCCCGAGATAAGTCAGGGGTAAAAGCAGTATTTCCTCATACCCTTCGCCGGTTAAGTGGTTAATTTCTTTAATCTGTATACTTTATTTTTATTAATTCTTAGTCATTTAATTTTCTATGCGTTTTACATAATTGTGTTTAAAGTTTAAAACTTTGTAAATTGTTAAAAATGCCTTTTTTAAATTTTGTATCACTTAACAACCCCTCTTTAAAATTTTGTTTTAATTAGTCTCGGTATGCTTTGATGTCGCATTTTCCTATCAGAAAAAAGACTAGAAATTTAAAAATATACAGGATGCCCGAGGGTTATTAAGATAAACTGTAAGTGGAGATAGGGAACGTCACACGGATTCAGATTTGCATAGAAACCCACGGTCGGAAACGTTTTCCTGACGCGGTTGTGAAAACGCAAAACATAAAAAGACAGTGCATAAATAAGAGGACAAAACATGTTTATTATCTTTAGATTAAGAAAAGTATGAAAAAGAATATTAAAAAGACAATGAACGTCATCAAAGTAGGTGTTCGAGATTACAACCCCGGGCCATGATAACTGGAAGCCCATCTCTGGCGCATGGAAGATCTAATGTTCTCGAAAATACCGGAAGTTTACCGGACTTTGCTAGCAGCTGCCACGAGTTAGCAATAAATTCCTCAGCACTTTCCAGCATTGTCCGACATTTTCGCAGCACGAAGAATAACAAGCATGCTTTCTCTCCCTGTTCGTGTCCTTTTTTTCTTGTCTTTTGTGTCGTCACTACCGCGCCTTGAAAACGTTTCCGACCATGGGTCTCTGTGCGAATCTGAATCCTTGTGATGTTCCTTACCTCCTTTTAAAGTTTGTGCTGATAACACTAGGACATCCTGTATATTGGTTCTTTATAATTGTCATCACACTAACAATCCGAATTTTTGCTCAGATCCACCTCCTGCTTAGACTTTTCGTCAATGAGTACCCATTCTGATATAAATGTAACTCTACTCATATATCCCGTTTTGTTAGTAAAGTTATTTTACTAGTTGCAGTTCTTTTAATATGCGTAGGTTTTAGCCATATACAGTCGGCTCTCGTTAATTCGAACTCGTCGGGACCACAAGAAATGTTCGAATTATGGAAAGTATGAAATGAGAACCTGCTTAATATGGTACTATTACAACAGAATTAATATTATAGTGTTTTTTAATTTATTATGTCTGTTATCATTAGAATATGACTTAATATTAAATTAGAATGTGTAAACTAATTAAAAGATTAGAAACAAGAACAATGAAGAAAAATTCGAAGCGTCACTGATGGATAGACGGGGCACTTAAAAAGAAGACATCAAACGCATGGGGTTACATGTATACTCGTTCGGAACAATTTTCACAAAAGTCAAAGAAAGAAAGTTATTCAAATGATCTGAAATTCGTGAAAAAGAAAGAAGAATGAAAAATCGGAATTCTCGTTAGTTCGAATTAACCGATGTTAAAAGAAAATGAGTTCGAATTAATGAAAAAGTTTAACGTTATTCTGCCATTGAAAATTTCGGGACTTCATGTTTAGTTCGAAATAAGCGAAAATTCGAATTATCCGATTTCGAATTAACGAGAGTCGATTGTATCTATTTTGAGGCAAAGAACAATGGTTAAAGAAAGTTTCTTCCGAAACTATAATTAATAGCTAAATACTTTAAATAAAACATCCAAAGAAAGTTAATAATACTGTATGCATATATTCACAATACCTACTCATTATAGATTCGACACTGATATTCAGTCAATATATTTTTTTGGTATGAAATTTCGAAAATTTTGAAACACTTAGTTTAGTTATTATCTCTATGTGATAACGGTAGTATCTTAAGTCTAATAATGTTATAAATGTGAAAGTGTGAAAATGTTTGGCTGAAAATATTATCAAAATGGAAAATTAAATGCCTTTGTATTTATTATGCATTATAGATATTTTTTTTTATGTTTAAATATTTTAACCTAAGCTAATAAAATTTACGCCTTTTTTTTCTTGTAATACATCAAATAAAAAATACTTGTTAATTTAATTACTTGTTAATTTAATGTTAATAAAAATATTAACATTTAAATTGCATTTTTTTCAATATCGCGCAAATATGTGCAAAATATAAAATGGCAAAATACATGTTGCAAATTAAGTTTATTAATATTTTCAACATAAAGTAAATATTATTGCAATGCTGTCATTTTATTGGAGACAGTTACAATTTAAAGTGTTGTTATTTCATTACAAATAT
The DNA here is from genome assembly GCA_964019185.1 of Maratus speculifer. Classification (NCBI taxonomy): domain Eukaryota; kingdom Metazoa; phylum Arthropoda; class Arachnida; order Araneae; family Salticidae; genus Maratus; species Maratus speculifer. The sequence goes on from OZ025301.1 coordinate 262,687,362, forward strand.
TTTTACTGTGAATCTAATGCTATACCAATATTGGCGCCAACTTTTGAAAAATATTGGGTTCGCTCAAAAATATTGGGTGGGCTCAAAAATATTTTGGTAAAATGCAGTTTTCTTTTGAAGGATGGACAGCCGGTGAAAGATGAGAATTTTAAGTCAAACTATCATGTTTTAATAAAGCTGCAACTTTATTAAATTATATTTTTATGCGTTTTTCCTTATAAAGACACTAATATTTATTGCAATATCATTATATCATGAACATGATTACATTTGAAATAGCAAAAAATTAAACATGGAGCAAAAAATTTCAATAATTTGAGATTTATGGGTGTCAGTCGGAGAATTAAAACACATAGTCATTGGCAAAACAAATTTTGTTCTAGGAAGAAAAACGAGTAATAAAAAAAGTTGGAAATTGTGCGTGAAGCGTAGCAAATGAGGTGCGTTCGTACGATAACGAAGTTTTAAAAATATTGCTCTCATATGTCAATCTCATAAAATTGTAAATAGTGAATTACAATTAAAACGCTCATCAAACAATGTTCTCCCTATACCATTATGTAATGGAATGCCTTTGTGTGGCCTTGTAAATAAATAGCAAGTGTTCTTTGCACCACAAATTATGTAAAATGTATATTATAATATGCACTTTATAGTTTCAAATAAATTTTACTAAGTTCGAATGAGTGTAACACCATTAAAACGCATTTGAAACATTTTTCCCCAATGACCGTAGTGTAACGGAATATTTTTGATTGTCCCTGTAAGTGATCTATGCATCCGATTTTCATAAAATGTGAAATAACTCGACAAAATTATGTAATAACTATGCATTTTAAATTTCAAACATATAAAATACATTTGAAACTTTTTTCCCTATTGACCATAATGTAATTGAATACTTTTGATTGCTCCTGTAATTGATCTATGCACCCGATTATCAAAAAATTTGAAATAACTCAACAAAATTATATAATAATTATGTATTTTAAATTTCAAACGATTAAAATGCATTTGAAACTTTTTCCCCCATTGACCGTAATGTAACGGAATACTTTTGATTGCCCCTGTAATTGATCTATGCATCCGATTTTCATAAAATTTGAAATGCCTCGACAAAATAATGTAATATTTATGTATTTTAAATTTCAAACGATTCGGTTGGGTAGTTTTTGCGTTGTTATGTGCGGACAGACAGACGGACGGACTGAACGACCACTATAGGTGCTACGCATTTATATAATTACGAACGCACCTAAAAATAATGAAATAAATAACGAAATAGAACAATGGAAATTGGGTACATTACGATTCAAAATTATTGGGTGGGCTCGAGCCCATATAAGTTGGCGCCACTGTTGGTATTAATAATATTTCAAGTATCATTGATAGCGATCGTTGATTAAAAGTAAACGTGTTTTTATATTCAAACGATCTATCAGAAATTTTTTATACTTATTTTTGCTTTTTTTAATTACAGACTTTCGTCGATTAAATAAAAAGAAAATACTGTTTAAAAAAATGATTCAGTTTTTGAATTTAAAATTCCGCTAAATTAGAAACAATGTTAGCGATAAATGCAAATATTAGCTCAATATAATCAAAATAACTAATACTGGTTTTCAGGATAATTGTGTTTTTAATTTTTTTAATGACTTTTTCAAATAACAATCAGCAACTTCAGCAGCTTTTCAAACAGCTACTCTTTTATCTCATAGTTTATAAAGTGAATATTGGAAAAAAGCATGGTTATCAGCTGTCCATAATTACAATTGCTCATTCATCAAGTGCATTTTAGTAACGTTAACATTACTGTGTCTATTATTACTTTAATATTAATTCATTTTCATTATATTTTTTTTTCTTTGAAATGCCACCAAATTATAGAAACAAGAGAATATTCTAATGCTACATTCGATTGATAGTAGGTTTTATTTTTATAATTTTTACTTCTTGTATTACAAACAAATAAAATGTGCACTTTTTTATCCTAAGGGAAAATTTATACAGTGGACAAAAAATCAATTTAATGGATAATATACACGAAAATATATATATATATATATATAGCTATCCGTTTTGATTTTGACTTCAGTCAAACGTATTCACACTTTCCCATTTGTAGTATTATTAGGATTAGGATACTTTTATCACTACATTAACATAATAACAAAACTAAGTGTTTTAAAGTGTTCAAATTTTATACCAGAAAAACATAATAAGAAGTACCAATGTCGAATCTCAGCTGAGTAGGTATTGTGAATATGTATCTGCATAGCGTGTTATAGATTTTGCCCCGCCCACTTAAACATTAAGATGATGTTCTGCATCTAAATGTATTTTTCAGAAATGGTTCAAAAGAAGAAGCTTAGAGGCGATTCGTTTTCGTTGCATATTTAGAAGTACTAGATACGTAAACATGAACGAAAAAAGAATCCGTAATCGAATGATTCTATCACGGTTGGATAGGACTAAGAAAAACGTGTTTTATAATTACTCATAGGCGACTGGGCTTACAAGTTTATTATTATTATTATTATTATTATTATTATTATTATTATCATTATTATTATTATTTTCGCGAGTTTCGTATTGAGATTATATAGAAGTCTCTTCTTATAAACGAAAAATATCCAATTTACTTTTTTCCCCTCTATGTGTGTTTTTTTTTCGCCATAAACAATAATAGTTTCACATAAGCTCCAATGTAATGCATGACCCAGACAGGGTTACCATTTTTATCTTAAAACCGAGTTCATACTGAAAATCTCGAAAGAGTATTTTTTTTTTTTTTTTTTTTTTTTTTTTTACTTCGAAAATGGATGTCATCAATGCCTAAACAGTATTGCTCGAATGTCGCTAGAATAAGAAGAGTTTCCTTTTTCCGTTACTAAAAGCTTTCAGAAATCACAAAATTTTAAATATAATTTTTAGTGTATTTGGCGAACATTTCTTAATTATACACTTTTATAAATTTATTGTATCCAATAACAGTAATATTAAATAAAACGATTTATGTTAAAATAATAGAAAAATTTATTTTCAAAATTTGTAGTATTATATTAGTTATTTTGAGTTAGATTAAAATTTCTGTATCAAGAAAAGGATCAAACTGAGAAGCTTGGCCCTAAGTTGGAAACTACTAGTTCATACTCTTATCTGGCAGATCTTTCTCTGAACATTAATTTGTAAGCCATAATGTACTGTGGGGTTAACAGGTTGCGCCTTCAAAATTCTTCCTAACAAACTAAGAAAGGCTCCTCGAGCTCAAAAGTTTGAGAACAACTGCTTTAAGTAATGTCATTATCATTAATTGCATATAAGGAATAATGGGTAAGACATTTTCCTCACTACGTTTTAGCATTAAAGGGAATCTTAATTTCTTAATTTCTTAATTTCTCAATAGCAAAATTTACACTTTTTTTTTTTTTTTTTTTTTTTTTTTTTAATAATTTACAAAAGCAGTTCCTATCTTGCTTGGCCAGTTTGTGAAAAAAAAAAAATTGTCCTCCTTATACAATGAGTAGTATGCTTTAAATAATGTCATTAAAACTAATTGCAAATAGGAAATGATGGATGAAACTAAATTGTTCCTCATTAAACGGCAATACGTTTTAAATGGATACGCATTAACAAGAGTCCAGGGCAGCATTATAACTATATTTTATGCATCAAACTATTCTAAGTGACGATCCATTCTGCTGATTTGACCAGCAGCTTATTCCCTTTTCGCTTCGTTGATAAATCTGCCATCATGTTCGATTCAATATTTCACTTCTCATTTAAATGTAATTAGCATACCAAATAACAAATTAGTTTAGGTAACAATATGATCCAACCAGCAAACAACAGTTTGGAATGGAATCGTCTAAAACAACGGAAAACTATTATACCTTGTTCGCACTGAGAAAGTTAAGTCACTTAACTTGAAGTTTTTTGAAGCGGTCGTACCCGGAATCGAGATTCTCACTTAAGCAAGTTTCTGAAACTTGCTCAAGTGAGCTTGCTCTCTTAACTATGAGTTGAGTGGAAATCTGCCTTCTGAATATTTAATTATTATTTCTGAATATTAGAATATTTAATTCTGATTATTAAATTAATGAATTTGAGTCCTACAAATAATTATAAACTATTTCAAGCTGTTATTTGTTTACTCCAGTTGCTTAACACGTGTGTTTGTGGGGTGATTTTGTAATCAAAGGCAAAAAATGGAAAACGTTGAACCTGTTATTTCCTCCCACAAAAGAAATTAATTTTTTAATTGAAATAAGGCAGGATAATTACTGTGTAAACAAAAAGGTTAAAAGTTGCAGTTACAAATTTCAGAACTTATGCGCATGCTCAGATGTCAGTCTGGCCAAGTTAAGTCATTTACAATGTTTAGTAAATGCGAACAGGTGAAGCCTTATTCCGGGTATCCCGCTTCAAAAAATTTAAGTGACTTAAAGTTAAGTGACTCAACTATCCCAGTGCGAACATGGTATTAACCGTCTAGGTCACCCAACAATGTAGTCCGATAATGCTTCTAGGGCACGCTTAGGCAGTCTAGGGCTCTGGGGCAAGCATTACAGGGAGGAGCGAAGGGCTTCTATATATTCATACAAATTGTTCGCGAACTATATGGAAGTGGCTAGTACTAATTTCTTACATTTTGTATCGATGCATGAATTTCGTACTATTCACATCTGTATACAGGGTATCACAAAAACATTTACCATAAAAAATACCTGTAGGATAATAACAGAAAAAGTTATGGATTGGATGACTGGAGTATTTGCTTGCAAACTTTTATTTTGCTTATCTACGTATGTTAAAAGAAAATGTCCCCGATCGGTCATAATTAAGAGTTTTAGTTAACCCTCGTTACAAGAAAAACGTCATTTTTTTTTTTTTTTTTTTTTTTTTTTTTTTTTTTTTTTTAAGCAATAAAATGCTAAGTTGCTCTAATATGTATATACATATTTTTTTATTTTTTTTTATTTATTTATTTATTTATTTTTTTTTTTTGTTTCCTAATTATATCTGTGACTTCCGGTAATAACCATAAGTAAGGCACATTTTTGAAAAAATTGAGATAATTTGGGAAAATGTAACTTTAAAAGGGTACTTTAATCTGCCATAGTACTGAAAAATGAAAATCGAATACTTTCCGTGATAGGGTGACTATAAATTTTCATTTAAAAATTGAAAATTTTTTTAATTGGTTCTCAATTAATAAAAACCATTTTTATATAATTATTTTGGCAAAAAAGAGGTTCTTATATCCTAATTGAATGTAGTGGAAATTATTAAGTTCTAATGTGTTTTATAAAAGTAATGATAGAAAGATATTTTTGAAAACTTTATACGTTAATTACTCAAAATATTAAAAATTGTGCCTTACCTGGTTATTACCGGAAGCCACAGATATATTTCATTACTTCCCTCCATGTGCGAAAAGTGTCCGGGAAGCAGAAAGGGGAATGGGGGGGGGGGGCGATCGCATTCCCTTCCCGAACATTTGAAAACAGATGAATTTCGATCATTTTCGAGCAATTTTACTCATTCGGCACCTTTTAATAAAAATCTTGATTATTCTCACGAAAGGCCCATAAAAAAGAGTGGTCCGGGACAGCTGCCCCACATGTCCATTGATTACTCAGGCTCTCAGTGCTTCTTATACAAAATGTTTCATAGTGTTGGGTCAATTTTTAAAATTCCATTTAACTTCTGAAAGACGTGCAATTTTTTCTGCGAACATTTTTTTCCTTTTCGTACCTTAAGTGACAATAAGAAAGAAAATATTTTTACATATCAACAGGGGCGTGCGAAGAGAAAACTGCGCCCGGAGCAAAGCTTCAATTTGGCGCCCCCTCCCTCAACTATGTTTTTGAGATATATTTGATTTACTTATATATATATCTATATATATTGATACATAATACCTGTAAAATATGATTTTGCAGTCTAGCTATTTTGATATATTCTAAAATTCAAAATTATTTAATAATGTAAGCTTGTAAAATTGTCACTTTCGTACAGGACTTTGAAATATTTAGTTTGGATTTTATAGTGTTTTATATGCTTTAAATTCTGTGAGCTTGAACTTAAATAGTATTAAATAAACATCTTCTTTTAACAATACATTTTTTCAATTCATATTTGTATTTTTATGTATTTAGATTATTGGGAGCAATATTAAAAGCATGCAAAATTTTCATAATTTTTATTTCCTTTTTTTTATGTGTTGATATTGAAAGAGTCATATTTTTATTTTTCTGCTTATTAAATTAGTAAAACATAATTAAAATGATCATGGGTACCCATTTGATTACATTTAATAGCAAATCTCAATACTTCCATGGGGGGGGGGGGGGGAGAGTATGTTCAGTAAGAAATTTTCTGTCAGAATCACAAAACAAGCTTAATTTAATGCTAAACATGTATAATAAATAAGACAATACCAAAATTTAGAGGTGCTGCAGCTCCATTCTGTCCCCCCTCCCTCCCCCCACACACACACTATGGGACCTATGATAAAGATATTTTTAAGCATGTAAATATGGAAACTTTCTTCGTTTGCAAACTAAGTATTATGTTTAAAATGTGCATTATAATAAACTGTCCCAATTAAAAGGAAGTTTAGCAGCCCTTTTGCGTGAAACTATATATTTTAAATTGTGGCTGCGTTAAATTTAAAATGTAATCTTTAAATAATTTTTTATTTTGCTGTTAAATGCAAGTTAAAATTAGGAATTTTCGTTTTTCACCAACTATCTCTACCACTTATTTAGTGAACTTTAATAAGCGGTAGCAAAATGAAAAATAATTTAAAGATTATGTATTAAATTTAATACAGCCATAATTTAAAATAAATAGCTTCACACAAAGAGGCTCCTAAACTACCTTTTAATTGAGACAATTTATTATAACGTACATATTTAATACATTACTTACTTTACACCAGCAGATTGTTAATGGTTTATTACACCAACTTATTGGTGGTGTTTTCTTACTCTACTTTTGGTGTAAAATCACACGAATATTTTTTAAAGTGTTTAAAAAAAGAAAACTATTCATACCTCATCACAATACCTAGTCCATGAAGAGGCTTCACATTTTTACACCAATGTTAATGAGAATTCATACATTCATAAGACTCTCCTCTATATAAGTTTTCACATTTAAGCGAGATTACTAAAAGTGACAGCTCATTTTATCCCTTCAAGTCAACTGACCAGACACTTACAATCAGATATAACTAACAATAATAATTACTCAAAACGAGATGATAGTAATAATAATAATTATAATTGTTATTATTATTAGTAGTAGTAAGTATTACATCCATGTGAAGAACTCTTTAAAATATCGTCTTCACTAAGAGATAATTCAGTTGCAAGAAAATTAGGGACCTACTTTCCAGCATTTCTTTCACAAGTTGAATTTGCTATGTGCCTTAAAATTATTTTCTATACCTCGTCGTATATCAAAGTACCTTTAAGTACAATAATTTTCTGATTTCTGATATCATAACATTAAAACATTTCCTCAAAAAATTTCTGACCAGAGACCTTTTTTTTGTTTTCATATCTCCTCATTCATTTTCAGTCTGGATTCATTTGTAATAATCCACATTTCTAATTGTAAGTTTTACCCAAGACTCCTTGCAATAATAAATTAACAATTTATGACTACTCAAAATAATAATAATAATAATGATAACTGTTATTATTCCCATTCTCCAGAAATTCCTCAATATAATAATTCCTTAATACAATAATAATAATAATAATAATTATTATTATTATTATTATTACTATTAATGACATTATTATAACTGTTCCTGAAACTGACACTTCAAAATATCAGCTTCACTACGAGATAATCCAGTTTTGCACACTGTTTTCCATATAATTCTTTCGTTTATTGAACTTCACTGTACTTGACGCACTTTTAATATACATATTTCAAATAGTTTCTGATTCTAGACATCACAGTAATAATGCGTTTCTCTGAAAAATTCTGAACAGACATTTTATTTCAATGGTCTTTCACATTTACATTCTATTTGTATTCTTCATCCACATTTCCTTTTCAGCGTTCTATACGCAGCTACCTGCAATCATATATAATTAAAAATTATTGCTCAAAATAAGATCATCATGATCATCATCATCAACAACAACAACAACAATAATTAAATAATAATAATAAGTGTTCGCATTAATTACACTTTAGAATATCATCTTCTTTAGGAGATGATACTAGTGCAAAGTTTTCAATAATTCTCTCGCAAATTTAATTTGTAATGCGTCTTTAAATTCTAGACAATGCTTCGTCACAGTCTTAATTTATATTTTCAATAGATTTGGGATTTTTGGCACTATTTTCATATCCAAAGTTTCACCCTTCTAAAATTTTGAACAGAGACTACGTTTCAAAGTCTCCCTAATTCACATTCTATTTGGATTTTATTCTTTTTTTAATCAACAGTACACTGTTAAATCGAGGTCTAGTTTAAAACCTCTGCTATACAATATTTTATCATAACCCACCTTTACTCTTCGCAACTCTTACGATCAGAAGTAACTAACGATTATGATTACTCAAAATGTTAGTAAAAAATAATAAGTATTGTTGAAAATGACACTTTAGAACATTCGTACAAATGGCACTTCAAAAAATCAGTTTCACAACGTCTTACAATCAGGAATAACTAACGATAATGATTACTCAAAATGATAGTAAATAATAATAAGTATTGTTGAAAATGACACTTTAGAACCATTCGTACAACTGGCACTTCAAAAAATCAGTTTCAAAACTTCTTACAATCAGGAGTAACTAACGATAATGATTACTCAAAATGATAGTAAATAATGATAAGTATGGTTGAAAATGATACTTTAGAACATTCGTACAACTGGCACTTCACAAAATCAGTTTCACAACTTCTTACAATCAGAAGTAACTAACAATAATGATTAGTCAAAACGGTAGTAATAATAATAAATATTCGTATAAATGACACTTCAGAATATCAGCTTCACAACGTTCTACAATCAGGAGTAACAGTAGTAACTAATGATAACGATTACTCAAAATGATAATAATAATAACAACAATAACAGCAACAGTATTAATAGTAATAATAATAATGATAATGATAAATATTCGTACAAATGACACTTCAGAATATCAGCTTCACAAATTTCAACAATCAGGAGTAACTAATGATAACGATTACTCAAAATGATAATAATAATAATAATAACAAAAAGAACAATGACAATAATAATAATAACAAAAAGAACAATGACAATAACAATAATAATAATAATAACAAAAAGAACAATGACAATAATAATAATAATAATAATGATAAATATTCATACAAATGACACTTTAGAATATCAACTTCACAACTTTTTACAATTTGATAATCAAGAGTAACAAACGATAGCGATTACGCAAAACGATAGTAATAATAAGTACTCGTACAAATGACACTTCAGAATATCATGATCACAACCTTCTATAATCAGGAGTAACTCATGATAACGATTCCTCAAAATGATAATAACAACAACAACAACAACAACAACAACAACAATAATAATAATAATAATAATAATAATAAATATTCATACAAATTACATTTCAGAATATCAGTTTCACAACGTTTTACAATCAGGAGTAACTAATGATAACGATTACTCAAAATGATAATACTAATAACAACAAGAACAACGACAATATTAATAGTAATAATGATAAATATTCATACAAATGACACTTTAGAATAACAATTTCACAACTTTTTACAATTTGATGATCAAGAGTAACAAACGATAACGATTACGCAAAACGATAGTAATAATTATTCGTACAAATGACACTTCAGAATATCAGGATCACAACCTTCTACAATCAGGAGTAACTCATGATAACGATTCCTCAAAATGATAATAACAACAACAACAATAATAATAATGATAATGAATAAATATTCTTAAAAATGACTCTACAGATTGTCAGCTTCACAACCTTCTACATTCTACAATCCTACAATCAGGAATAACTAACGATGACGATTACTCAAAACGATAGTAATAAATATTCATACAAATGACACTTTAGAATAACAATTTCACAACTTTTTACAATCTGATAATCAAGAGTAACACACGATAACGATTACGCAAAACGATAGTAATAATAAGTATTTGTACAAATGACACTTCAGAATATCAGAATCACAACCTTCTATAATCAGGAGTAACTCATGATAACGATTCCTCAAAATGATAATAACAACAACAACAATAATAATAATGATAATGATAAATATTCTTAAAAATGACTCTACAGATTATCAGCTTCACAACCTTCTACAATCCTACAATCAGGAATAACTAACGATGACGATTACTCAAAACGATAGTAATAATAATAACAACAATAATAAGTATTCGAGCAGATGACACCACAGAATATCAGCTTCACTAGCAGATAATCCAATAGAAGTCCCCACTTTCCAATACTTCGTTCGCAAATTGAAATTATAATGCGTCCTTAAATAGCGGCATCAGCAAGAGATGCAAATGAGGTAAGGATGAAGCGGGAATTTAATCAAGGAACAGGCCCGTTTCGTTGGCTGAGGGGACTAATTGGTTGGCAGTGAATGTGTTCGAAGAGAAAAAATCGCATCAGCAGGTTGTTTAGGAAATTAAAAGATGGGTAAATATTTTCCATTGGATAAGCAGATTTTTGAGGTGAAGATAAGGTTTTAATAGGCGATTATGGAGATAAGTTTTGTGCGGCACCAAAGTTTTAGTGAAAGGTTGATTATCAGCAGGAAGTAGACTTGCTTCAGATTTAACGGAAGTAAATTAAACTTTTAAAAATTAATGCTGAATGTTTATCTCATTTCAACGAGTCAGTTACGGCATTATTAACAAGTTACCTCTTATATTATATTTCGGAAGAAATCTCATAATGATGTTTTTTTTTAAAAAAACAAAAATGAGAAAGGAATTAGAAAAAAATTTCCTTAAAAACTTTTTAGGCAGAATCTTTGGAATGTCATCCATCGCAAATATGCCAGTTTAAAAATAAAAAAAAAAAGAAAGAAATACACAGTATACTTATAAAAATTATCAAAAACTAAAAAAAATGACATAACCAAATTTTTTGCAGGCTAATGTAAGCTAAAGAATTGATTTTCATCATTATATATATATATATATATATATATATTTGTTTTTTAAATCTGTTTTTTTTTCTCCTATATGCTTATTAAAAATTCTAAATTTTGCATTAATATGTCAAAATGATTAAAGATTTCAAATTTATATTGCAATATTTCTTTTATTCTCAACCATTTTTGTAATATATGACAAAGTTCTTTTTCTACTAAATTTGTGAATGATCCTTAATTTTCGGCAAAAAATATGATCCAAAAAACAGCGATCACTCAGTTAAATTTAATAGTAGAATAACGTGATTTTTTTTTGTCTACTTTGTCAGTGTAACAGGAAAATTTTACTAAATATAACTTATAGGATCGGGGAAGCGTCTAAAAATTTAAATTTCGTAATTTTTTAAGAAATGTTTTTATCGACTCAAAACAATTGCAAAACATTTCTTTACCTCATTTAAAATATTTTTGTAACTGGAACTATATGTCTATTACTAACGGTTTAGGACTTATCCATTGGACACCTTTGAATGTGAACTCCTTCCCCCCCCCCTCCCCCCATACACTGTAAAAAAAAAAATTCAAGAGGTTACTAAAAATTTTTTAGTAAATTTGTATTCCACCGAATTTTTTAGTAACCAATACAAACTTTTTTTTTTTTTTTTTTTTTTTTTTTTGGCAAGTGAAACAAGCATTTTTTTTTTGTAAACAGAACAAAAGAATTTTTTGTATAACTAACTTAAAAATTTTTAGTATGAGCCACCAAGCAAATTTTAGTAATAGCTCCAAAATTATATTTAATAAACATTACGTGCGCCCGAAGGGCAGGAGGTTCCTTCGAGCTGCATCCAGACTTCTGAAGCGGAAGATTTTCGGCAAAACTGCAATAGATGGCAGCACCAAACATTGATAACTGCTCCGATAGGATTTTCATAATCCCTTTACTAACGAGTACTTACACTACATACATTCAGGGCGTATTTGGCGGTGGCCAGTATCGAACCCGGGACCTTTTAGTCTGGAGTCCGTTACTATAACCACTATGCTATCAAGGCCACACTAAGTGAGTTTTAGTAATAGTTATTAAAAATATAAAACTATTAACTCTCTTCGCTGCTAACTTTTTCTAGTAATTCTTACAGATTTTCTTGTAACCGACTAAGATTACTAAAAATTTTTTAGTAATTACAAGGATCACTAAAGTTTTCGACCCTTTTTTTTTACAGTGTATAGGTAAAAAGTGAGACGTGATAGATTTTTTTCGAATACTGTCTTTCAAATAAAAAAAAATAGTTGTTTCATCAAAAGTATATAAAATATGTTTAAATATGCAAACCAGTGAAAAGTGAAAACATTCTTTCAAAAATCTATTCAAGCCTTATTTACAAGGGTAAATAGTTTCCTAGACTGCTAAAATATAGTACTTTTTTGCATTGTAAGACTTTAGGAGAAATATCTAAAACAGTCTCAAGTTGAACTCTTTTTAGAAAATGTATTAAAATGTTGAAAGGAATTCCTCTGCATTGAAGGAAATTCCATCAGAAGAAACAAGTTGGAAATTGCACGCATGAACGTAGCAAATGAGGTGCGTTCGTACGATAACGAAGTTTTAAAAATATTTAAATCTTGCTGATATAGTAGAGCGTACTTCGGATACAGTATAGTAGTCGAAATCTTTTTTGTGTTCCTCTAAATATACAGAAAGTAATTTTTATTGCACCTCAGAAACGTATATCTTATTCATAAAATGTGAAATAGTTGAATATAATTAAAACACGCCCCAAACAATGTTTCCCCATATAGCATTATGTAGTGGAATACTTTTGTGTGGCCCTGTAATTTAATAATAAAAATTCTTTGCATCACAGATTCTACAGAATGCATATTTTAGTATATTCTTCATAGATTCATGCCAATTCTATTATGTTCGAATGAGTGTAACATCATAAAAATGCATTTGAAACTTTTTTCCCATTGACCGTAATGTAATGGAATACCTTTGATTGTCTCTGTAAATGATCTATGCATCCGACTTTCATAACATTTGAAACGATTCGATAAAATTACGTAATAATTATATGTTTTAAATTTCAAACGATTAAAATGCATTTGAATTTTTTTCCCCAATTGACCGTAATGTAACGGAATCCTTTTGATTGTCTCTGTAATTGATCTATGCATCCGATTTTCATAAAATTTGAAATGACTCGACAAAATTATGTTATAATTATGTATTTTAAATTTCAAACGATTCGGTTGGGTAGTTTTTGAGTTGTTATATGCGGACGGACGGACAGACAGACAGACAGACAGACAGACGGACAGACAGACAGACAGACGGACAGACGGACGGACTGAGCAACAACAATAGGTGCTACGTATTTACATAATTACGAACGCACCTAAAAACGGGTGCAGAACAATTATCATACAGCACGATAGTGCTGTATAGTAGAGTTCAGCTGCATCTCTAATGTTAAAGTCCAAAGTTTGGCTCTTAATAACTTTGGATCCAATCATCGGATCGCGACGAAATTGAAAAGGCGAAGTGTGTTACTCTAGACCTCAAAGTTTACAAAAAATAATCCAGATCCACCGATTAGTTATGGAGATCCAGAACCCCTCTTTTGTCACCTTTTTTCTCCTGAAACAAGGAAAAAAGACAAACAACTCAATTATAACCTGAACCAGGAAACATTCAACGACGTGTAATAGCTTGTTTGAAAGCTTTTAATTTAGGTATGTGCATTTCGAAAGTCCTGTCAAAAAATATCCAATATTAAGGAAATAGCACCCATTTAAAATTTATATAACGCTATACCTTCCATAATTTAACATTATAGAAATCTTTCCTTTTTAATTGCTAATTCAATTATTTTTTTCGAGTTGCCACCAACTAAAAAACAGAATAATAATTGAAAAGAGAAATGATAACACGTGTTCTTTTTTTTTCTTTTTTTTCTTTCTTTCTTTTTTTTTTTTTTTTTTTTTTTCGATAGATCAATAAAAATTCTGATTCTCCTGATAGATTTTTGAATTTCTGAAACTGACATCATTCGAAACAGAAAATATTTTTTTTTTCATAAACATATATATAAACTGCAACTAAATATGTGTTAAAACAACATTGCACCTTTATTTGAGTGTTTTCGAAGTCAAAACAGTTACTACAATGCAGATATTTCAATTAAAAAGGGATAATACAGAAAAAAAAAATCTTCTATATTTATAAAAATAACGATTTGAAAATGAAGCTATGAATATCTGTGTAGATATCAATGGTCATAAGAAAATAAGCGTAGATACCGAGAAACTGCAGTGGAACTACCATCTGGCAGAGGGCGGTTCTGTCGCCAAATATCACCAAGTTTTTTGCCAACTTGGCGATATATTGCCAAATCTGGCACCCAAAATTACTTGCCAAAATTAAAGCCAACTTGGCGTTATTTCCGATATTTCGCCAAACTAATATGCCTACTAATAGCTTTAATACTAATAATAGTTTAGATTTGTTAGTTGAAGTTGATTGATAAAGTTCCTGAAAGGATCTGAAAAAGCTATGAAATCATATAAAAACTGGTGGAACCAGAGAGAAAAGTAGAGCTCAATCTAAAAGAATGTTACAGTAAAAATTGGGAAATATTTTCAATCTAAAAATGTGCGTAGAAAATAAATCAAATCAGTTAATCCGTAAAGCTCATGAAATAACCCAAACTTTTATTAGCTGAAAATGTGGACTGAGCTTTACTAGTGCCTTATTTTCAGAACTATACTATTATCCACGCAAAATTATTACTGAGGAAAGTAGTCAATAGAATGTATTGTTATGTTGTCTCAAATCAGTTAAGCTCCACAACGCTAAACGAATATAAACCATGAAATAATAATTAACGTATAATATTAATATAATCAGGTTGTTGAGGAATTGATGTAGATAAATATGTCTGAATGCAAATATTTAGTATAAGGTTGAATCGTATTTGTTCAAGGTTTTGAGTTTACTTGGAGCATTGATTCTTCCACTTATTAAAACCGCTGGAATAGAATTATGTCCACACTTTGTACTGAACGAATCGTTCTCATACTTCATTACATCAACCTGTAACATATAGTTATGAACCCAAATTTTTAAACTGGTTATGGATGATTGAAATACGGAGTGAGTTAAAAATGCCTCTTTTTCTCCTGATTGATTTTAAGGCACTATTAAAGATCAGTCCTCATTTTCAGCTAAAAAAATTTGGGTTATTTCATGAGCTTTACAGATCATCTGATTCGATTTCTTTTCTTACGCACATTTTTAGATTGAATGCCAATTTTTGCTGTAACACTTTTTTAGATTGAGCTCTACTTTTCTCTCTGGTTCCACCAGTGTTTTATATGATAGGGACATTGTTGATGAGCTTGTTTTTGTCAATCACAGGAAAATGGCCAGTATCTGATTCTATATCTCTCTCCAATCTATTACTTTAAAAAAAAAAAAAAAAAAAAAAAAAAAAAACTTACTCATTCACTGTCTATCTGGAAAAAAAAAAAAAAAAAAAAAAAAAAAAAAAAAAAAAAAAAAATTATTTTTTTACCCACTCGTGTGTAAGTCGATACCCCATTTTCAACTCCTAGATTTTTTCGAAAGTTGTTCGATTTCTGCACGAGTATATAAGGTAATTTGTTTCATTTTGGCACAGCCTTAATATTTTTATGAGGCTACTTCAGTCATTTGAAAAAACCCGCTCACTAATGCAAATCCTCTAGAGGAAATTTTCAAAGATATCTCGTTTGAATTTTAGTATTTTTAAACAATTCTTCTTGCAATGGTTAGCTAAGATCCATCTGTACAAAGGGCATTTTTTACTGCTTCGATTTTTACAAAAAGATATGTTTGACAATTTTGTTTTATTCGACAATAATACATTTAATTTAGATTTAGCCTTTTAAGCCAAATTTACCCTTATGGGTCAAAGTTAACCAAATTGACTGCTACGAAGCATCTAACAAAGATATTCAACATACAAAAACCTTTCTCGTAAAATTAACAAACATTACTGTATAATTTCTTTCGAAATCCTTGCAGAAATTGAATCGCAAATTATATCCCTTTTCCATGAAGGAACTTCAATACATATAAAAATGCATATAAATGAGGACATGGGTTTTTTCTCCAGAAAATCATATTTTGAGAAATCGAAAAGAAGCTCCGACTCCTTTGGTTTTCATTGTAAATGAAGATTTTTACAATTCCAGAAATACACGACAAAATTACTGTAAAGTACCGAAAGTAAGTCTCCTTAACAATTTATCTATCGAATTAAGAATTCGTGAAAATTTTACATTTTAAAGCATTTTACGCAAATTATTTAAACTAAATTAAAAGATTTACATAATCATTTAATAAATATTTGAAGGATTTTAGAAGGATTGAAGGATTAATTAAATTTGAATTTACAGAAATTTTTTGCAATTTTTATAGCCCCACTCAATTTTTACTTTCTTCTATCTTTACAAGAAGAAAGTATTGGATTCATGAAAATTTTCTACTTCCGGTTTTCGACGGATTTATACGTTTTAGAAGGTCCTGAACACGTTTTGACTATTTTTAGAAAATGTCTGTCTGTGAGTCTGTCCGTCTGTCTGTCTCTGTCTGTATGTGACAAAAAATTTGTGGGCGCTCTATCTCAAGAACTAATGCTCGAAATTTATTAAAATTTTATATTCAGTTAGACCTTGGTATGAATTAGTGCCTAATGGTTTTTGGTGAAAATTGGCCTGCAAGTGGCGCTGCTATACTACGTTTTTCATGATTTTCAAGATTGCTATATCTCAAGAACTAATGCACAAAATTTCACCAAACTTCAGATTCTGTGACCCCTTGATATACGTAGACGCTGATTAAGTTTTGGTGTAAATTGACCTGCAGGTGGCGCTGCTATGTCACGTTTTTCATGATTTTCATGATAGCTATATCTTAAGAACTTATGCACAGAATTTCATCAAACTTCAGATTCCGCGATACCTTGAGATACATAGCCGCTGATAAGGTTTTGGTGTGAACTGCCTTATAGGTGGCGCTGCTATGCTACATTTTGTACGATTTTTGCGATAGCTATATCTCAAGAACTAATGTAGAGAACTTCATCAAATTTTAGATTCTGTTACACTAGAATATATATCATAATTAGACGCTGATTACATTTTGGTATTAACCTTGCAACAGGTGGTGCAGCTATGCTGCATTTTGCACGATTTTTCCGATAGCTATATAACGCATAGAATTTCATCAAATTTCAGATTTTGTTACAAAATGACATATAACATAATTACACGATGATTATGTTTTGTTATAAATCCTTCAACTGATGGTGCTGCTGTGCTATATTTTACACGGTTTTTTTTAAACTAGCTATATCTCAAGAACTAATGCACAGAATTTCATCAAACTTCAGATTCTTTTACACCATAACATAATTAGACGCTTTTTTACTTTTTGGCATAAAATGTCCAAGATATGGTGTTGCTGTGCTACGTTTTGCAAATTTTTTGTTATAACTATATCCCAAGAACTAATGGACGAAATTCCATCAAATTTCAGATTCTGTTAGGTCTTGACATGAATAGATGCTTATTATGTTTTAGTATAAATTACCCAACATGAGGCACTACTAAACTCATTTTCTCAGAATATGAATTAAATTTTGCGTTTTAGGCTTTTCGGATACCAGAATCTCATTAGGCTAGGTCAAATGTACGAGGAAATTCGATAGTGGGTAACTTTGGGGTCACCACGTTTATTTTTTTTTTAAATATTAAAATGTACTTATGAGATAGAAGAAAGTTTTGGGATTGACACATCCAACTAGTTTTATTTATAATGATTTTCTTAGTATTTTGTAAAATTATAAAATGTGCAAATATCATGTTCTTACAACATAAATATAGAAGTATTTCCTCATTGAAAAATCCCCATCCCCCTCCCTTAGCGGCAAGAAAGCTGAAAAGATGCAAAGGCAAAAGAAATCATCTTTTTAAAAATATTTTTGTTTTGTGTAACCAATAAAGCTTTTGAAACAAGATAAAGCAATGTATCTGTGACTCATTCTAAACAATATTACAACTAACTGACGTATTAAAATAATTTTATAATAAGTTATTTAAATGGTTCTTATAAAAATCATCGGTAGATAAAGGGTTAAAATATAAGCTCCTACCCCCCTCCTCGTTATGCATTTTTCAAAAGTATATAAATCCTGGGAAATTTATGAATTCCAAATATATCCCCTCACCCTCCTAATAATCCAAGAGACGACAGCACAAAAACCTAAGATATCGAGCACAAAGAAAACAAGTTGGAAAATGTACGTGAAGCGTAGCAAATGAGGTGCGTTCGTACGATAACGAAGTTTTAGAAATATTCAGATCTTGCTGATATAGTAGAGCGTACTCCGGATACAGTATAGTAGTCGAAATCTTTACGTTTCTGTAAATATGCAGGAAGTAATTTTTATTACACCTCAGCAACGTATATCTTATTCATAAAATTTGAAATAGTTGAATATAATTAAAACACGTCCCAAACAATGTTTCCCCGTATAGCATTATGTAGTGGAATACTTTTGTGTGGCCCTGTAATTTAATAATAAATATTCTTTGCATCACAGATTGTACGGAATGCATATTTTAGTATATATTTTATAGATTCATGCCAATACTATTATGTTCGAATGAGTGTAACATCATTAAAATGCATTTGAAACATTTTCCCCATTGACCGTAATGTAACAGAATCCTTTTGATTGTCCCTGTAATTGATCTATGCATCCGATTTTCATAACATTTGGAACGACTCGACAAAATTACGCAATAATTATATGTTTTAAATTTCAAACGATTAAAATGCATTTGAAACTTTTTCCCCATTGGCCGTAATGCAACGGAATCCTTTTGATTGTCCCTGTAATTGATCTATGCATCCGATTTTCATAAAATTTGAAATGACCCGACAAAATTATGTAATAATTATATATTTTAAATTTCAAACAATTCGGTTGGGTAGTTTTTGCGTTGTTATATTATGCGGACGGACGGACAGAACGACAACAATAGGTGCTACGTATTTACATAATTACGAACGCACCTAAAAACTGTATTTTATGGAAGAGTAGTAATAGGGGAATCTAATGACCCATGTCTGCCGGAAGTGAAGTGGTGCATAAGCCAAAAATGAATACCACTAGAGGTTCACTCGTAAGTTTATCATTGTATTTGATGAACAATTAAAAGTATGAAGACATGGTGGACTGTAAATAGCAAAACACAATGATAAATCTACGAACCAACTACTGGTAGTAATAATTTTTGGCTTATACACCACTTCACTTACGGCAGAGGCGGATTATTAGATTCAACTCTTACTACTCTTCCATAAAATATAGGTTTTTTTTCTTCGCTTGATACCTTAGGTTTTTATGCTGTTGGTTCATGGACTGTAATTTTACCAATCTATTTCACAAATGCTCCAATAATAAGCATTCCTTAAAAATATTAGAATTTTTTGTCTGCTAAAGGGAGGCTTACTTTCGGTACGATAATTTTATTATTATTATTATTATTATTATTTTGTACATTGTACTGTGATTGTAGCATGATCACCATAATAATGTTTTGTTTTGTTCATAATTGCTAGGTCCTTTTATCCTAAATGACCTTTCTTCAGCGATTTGAAAAATTAGCAATTGAGCAACTACACAAACCTAGAAAAAAAACAAAACATTGAAAACAGGCAAAGAGAAAAGAAAAAAGAAAGAATAAAACATTTGTAAACAACAAAAACATAATTTGTAACACCATTAAAATAGCAAAACGATTTTGTATTTCATGGGGAGGGAGGGAAGGGGTCATACACAAAGAAGAGTTTTATAGGAAGTAAAATTAGACCTTGTCTAGAGTTTTGCAGCCAACCCCTTAATCATAATTACTGCAAGACAAAAGAGAGCCAGAGAAGGAGAGCGTTGTGCGCTTTTACCATCGAATTCTCCCACACCTCAAACGAACAACTCTCATGTCCTGCGGCCCATTCGCCCTTCGCTAAACGAAGTAAATGCAAATTTTCCAAAACTCATTTCGTCACTTTGGAACGCTTGCTCACTTTGGGGACGCGCAATCGAAAATGATAGCGCCGCTCATTTGCGTGGCTTTTATCGTATTTATTAATACTCGAAAATGCGCCGCCGCCGCCTCGCGTACAGCTAACTGCATTAAAAGAGTTAGAGCCCAGACCCAAATTGCATCTGGAAATTGTTCCAACAAACGCTGACAGTCACAGCGGTGCGAGTCACAGACAAAAGGAATTCGGAGTGATTTTGACCGGAATGAATTTCGCATCCGCTGCGACTGAGTCAGTCGAGAATGTGTTGGGTTTCTGAACGCACTTTATACGTTTGAAATTTTATTTTGGAATCATAGTCGAACATCTTCTTGATTGAACAGCATAACCTTAAAAATATTTCTATTATTTAATATAATAATTACAACTGAATATGGTAATATGGTAGATTTGAAAATTGGAAAAATGTCGCGTTATGAACGTACGTCGCATGTGAATTTCGATTCTCTCTTGCTATTAACAATTGATTTGTTCTTTTCTTTACCTTTATGATTTCCCGTATAAAGAGAATTGACAAAGATATTGATTTAATATCTTTTATAGACGCATGTATAATATGTAAATTGATCGATCGTTCCGCGTTCAATTCAGAGAAAGATTGAGATTACGAAGTCTACTTTCATTTAAATCCTCTAGGGCAAGTTGGCATCTTGAGTATTCCTAGATATGTGCGACAATTTTATATTAGTGATAGCATTATTATTTTTCAATGAATTAATATTTAATCGACACGTGTTTTGTAATTTGACTCAAATCTATCAGAGGAGATTGTGGAAGTAACTTTACAAAATGCTTTGTGTGTAAATTTAATCTAGTGTTAGAACAATCCAACAATACAATTCTTTAAAGAAAGTTGGTATTTTAAATATTGCAAATAAGATTGGTAATTACTTTCTAGTATAGATCACTCGATTTTTTAAATGAATTAATATTTCATCGACACGTGTTTTGTAATTTGACTCAAATCATTGAATCTATCTGGAAACTATGAAAAGTTATTTTACAGCGTTTTGTGCGTAAATTTAATCTAGTCAAAAGTTTAATTCTTTAGAGAAAGTTAGTATTTTGAATATTCACAGCTAAGTTTGACAATTCGTTTCTATTATAGGTCATACTATTTTTTATGACGAATTAATACATTAGCTTTCAAGAGTTAAAGTAAGAAATTTACAGTGCCAGCAAAGAAATCTTGAAACTTGAGCCACAATCTCAATGTCCGAATGTTTTATTTTATTTTTCCAGCTTTATCAAAAGAGGTGCGGGTGAGTTTCTATCACGCGTTGGTTACATGAATTGATGTCTCTTGCAGCTTAACATGATTTAGAGTTCTCCCTTTATTTTTACTTTTTTTTTTTCATCTAGTGGGGGTTTGAAAAGAGGGATTTTTTAAAATTATGTTCTCTACAAAAAAAAAAACCACTTCTGGTACACATAATCGACTAAAAAAGATTACGATTGTTGAACAACTTCGTGATTTGACTTTATTAGAGCAAAATGTTCCTGTAAGTCGTAAAGCATTAGATTTACAAGCATTAAGGCAAACTATATGTATCTTTAAAAAGGCAAGACTGATTTACCACATGAAAGTACAACAAAACGAAAATTCAGTTCAAAAAGACCGAGAAAGACTTCAGCCAGGCCTGATCATTTTTTAAAAGATGACGTACTGTTAACACTAACTATAACAACTGCAGGAGTTTAAAAGAAATATTACTAATGAATGTATTAGTCAAGGCTATCTGTCACAAACTTCAATTTTTCAATGATTGTCTTTCTTTATTATATATATGTGTGTATAGGAAGGGTTATGAACTGTTTTGGAGTGGTGTCTAGGAGACAAAGAGATAGTCCAGGCGATTGTTTAACGAAAATCTTGACTATTTTAATGTTTTAGCTTTCTTGACTAAATGTACGGATATATATATGTAAACTGCAGCACAATTATTTACATTTTAGTGGGATGTGAAACATACAAAAAGAAAACAGGCTGTACGCCTATCAACGTTTGTAAAAGTAGCTTGCCGGAGATATTCCGATTGCCGTAGGTCCATCTGACCTGGTTTTTCAATCTGAGATGTTCGGGAAGCTTTTAGACCATCTGTCTTCATCTGACTACCGTTAGCTCATCTGCCTCGATTATCATAAAAAAAATCCCTTAGTTCATCAAAATTTCCGTTTTTCGCGGGTCGAATCCGATCTTCCAGAGCCTTATTATAGAATGTGCTTATTTTGCAGTGCAGAGTTCAAATCTTGTTGCTAGGTGTCTTTGTCAATAGATCCCACTTATATGTATATACAGTGAAACCTCCAAATAAGGGACACCTATGGGACCGCAATTTTTGTCCCTTAAATAGAGGTGTCCCTTATTCGGAGTTTCTTACTGAGTGAAAACTCCAAATAAGGGACATCTATGGGACAGCAACTTCTGTCCCTTAAATAGAGATGTCCCTTATTCGGAGTGTCCCTTATTTGGAGGTTTCACTGTATATATATATATATATTTGACACTGTGCATAAATTAAACGAAAAAATGATTTACAACCAAAAAAAGAAAAATACTTTTGGTGGAACGTCCATTCTCGGAAAAAACAGTACATCACATAATTATGTGGTACAATGTCATAGAAACATTACCAAAATGGGTTCTAATAAGAAATGTCACCACCCTTGATTTGAATGTATTAGTGGTATCGGCTCCATACTGTCTATTAAATTGTCTGACTTTGGAAGGAAAAGCAAGGACCAGACACGTAGTAAGCCTTGTTCCAGAGTGGACTAAAAGCAGTGACTTGTTCACCAAGATATTCCCAAAAAGATTCTATAGGATTCAGGTCTGGAGAGTGAGCTGACCATTTCATTAGCTCCAAACTATGACACTCAAGATAATCCTCAACAACCACCGCCGAATTGGATCATTTTTTATCATCCATCAGAATGAAATCGTTACCAATAGCACCGATATATGGGTGGACATATGGATCAAGGATGTCATTCTGATATCTTATACCAGTTTGAATTCCTCCATTAAAAGCATGCAAGTCACTATGACCACCGAGTGAGATAGCTGCACAAACCATGATTCTACCATCTCTGTATCTGTGTGCTTCTACAGTGTTGGATTACTGGTGTCTGGTGCGTTCTTCACTCCAGATCAGCAGACGCTCTGAATCTCTTTCCAGTGTGAATCTGTCTGATCCAGGAAACGTGTTCTCTTGCCCAACATAAACGACTTAATCTCTGTATCTGTGTGCTTCTAGAGTGCTGGATTACTGGTGTCTGGTGCGTTCTTCCCTCCAGATCAGCAGACGCCCTGAATCGCTTTCCAGTGTGAATCTGTCTGATCCAGAAAACGTGTTCTCTTGCCCAACATAAACGACTTAATCTCTGTATCTGTTTGCTTCTACAGTGTTGGATTACTGGTGTCTGGTGCGTTCTTCCCTCCAGATCAGCAGACGCCCTGAATCGCTTTCCAGTGTGAATATCTGTCTGATCCAGGAAACATGTTCTCTTGATAATATAAACGCACCCTTTTCAAAGGATGCGCTTATGTTGGGCATAAGAGCCAGATTTATTTTCAAGAGGGAAAGATGGCAAATACTAAACTAGAAGCTACTAATGATCGTCTGACAGCTTCAGAGTCCTACACTGTAAAAAAAATTACCATTTGTTGCATCGTCACTCCCCTGCGTTTATAGACTATCTCTCTTTTGACCCATGAGAACGCTCTATAAGAGGGTGAAGTAATCGTTTTCTATAAAAGCAGTGGAGTGACGATGCAACAAAAGGGTCAAAGTTTTTACAGAGTAATTACAATCCTTCCCGTTTTTGGACGTCTTTGAGGATATAACTCTCTGTTGGTCGCAATGGGCCTGACAAGCACAGCCCAATTATTTCCATTCTCCTATCTGCCACCCGCTAGAGGGCTCAGAATTACTTACATTGAGTATATTAAACAGGTTTTTATTATTATTATTTATTCAAATTTGATTATTCTCTGCTTTTAGATAATACAAGTTCACTGATTACTTTAAGAGCGCTAGAATTATGCAAATAATTAATAAAGGTGATTTTCTGATAGACATTTGTCATCCGAACTTGGGAGTTTCAGAGTTGAGACTGATGGAGAGTTAATCTATTTCCCTTTCAAATTTGTCCAATTTTAATTTTTCTCCCCCTTCTTTTTTTATTTTATTTTGTGCTGTGTTTTTGCTGGACTTGTAATGTACAGGATGTAGCCAGAGATGTTCGGAAACGCCATGCACTCGGAAAATAACATTAGACTACATATAAACGTTTATACATGTTTTCTAATGATTACGCTGAGCAAAATAAAATCAACACGATGATAAGTTTTTGTTGGCTTTAACTAACTCTAGATGATTTGAAAAATTTAAAAAAAATGTAATTTAACAAATTACAACGATCATTTTGATAATGATTTTTCAAAGACTAAAATTTTAAACTTATAAATAAATTCTATATTGAAAATAATAATAATAATAATAATAATAATAATAATAATAAACATCATTTTTAAGATTATGAAAACGTGGCTTACGTTGTGAGGGAGTGACCTTTGTGATAAAGGCACTCTAGCATATTTGTGAGATCGTGACGTCAATGATTTAACATGTGTAGCGCGGAAGCGACATCGATCCTCTCTTTAACTTTCTAGAGCGTGTTCCTCGGTTCTACAAGTTATGTCGCAGTTAGAAGCAATATGCAAAAATTTATAGTATCCCAGTTTGCAGCATATAAAAACTTGGAGTGTGAAGAGAGCGTGTGTGTAGCGGCGCAAGCCAGCTATTGGAGTTTTGCAGTGAGCCGCCAGCAGCGTTTGCCGATTTAGTTTATTCAGAACAGAGCTATTCAAGGAGTTTGCCGTTGGTAAGAGATAATTTAGTTACATTGAGTATTTTAGACAATAAAGAGTGTGTTACAGCCACGGGCTGTCTAATAAAGCTTTTATCTAGCAGTTTAGCTGAAGTCTAAGTGAGGAGTTGGTTGGAAGTGCCCCGACTGAGTCTAGTGCCGGAGCTGTGAGTATGTTTATGAGATTAATCTTTTAGTATTGTAACTAGTTATCGAAATTAACAAACTGAAAGCTCCACTTCCCCTGAGCCCTAACAGTTTAAATAAACTGGTTTTAACTTATATCTCGAGTTATGTATTCATTCAACCCCCAGTACGAGCACCCACCAGACCCTTCATTCCGTTACAACGCAATAATAGAGTTCTGTATTGCGTACTCCATGGATTAAACATCCATATTCCTTGACCATCATAAACCAATTTTAAATGAAATTTCAGTTTTGCAGTTTTCGCTACTGTCAATTTTTAAATTTATAAACATCGCGTATTTTCAATTTCTACACCGTCGTATAGGGAAAAAATGTACTTTTAAATGCAATTTGTTTGAAAGCTGTATCCGAATTTTCTTTCTATTATTATTATTATTGTTGTTGTTGTTGTTGTTGTTATTCTTGTTGTTGTCATCGTAGCAACAGAAATATTCAATTTGTGGACATTAAACATGGACCGATTAAAAAACGAATAAAATCAGGATATCACAAGGATTCAGATATGTCTCAGATATCTCTAGACCGAAAGCAACAACCATTTTCCAAATAGTTAAAAATTAGCAATATTTTGTCATATGTGGACATTCTTTTTTTAACAAACGACCACGATTTTGGAATAGTAAAAAAATGTTCGAAATCATAATGATATCAACGTTTTAGAATAACACAATGATTTAGTTTCGAACTCCTGTTCAAAGTTTACTACCAAAGAACGGAAAACTGAAGATGATTTACCCTCAAAATATGGTGATCAAATATATGTAAAATTTATATTTGTCAACAGAATGGTACAGGAAAGTTTTCATACATACATGAACAGCAACAACAACAACAACAGAAATGCTGATTTGATATACAGGAGTTGTAACTCTGATTCTGATGACAAATGGCACTATCATAGCCATAAAATTTATTAATGGATCTATTAATTATATATTTATCTTGATTTTAAAAAAAATCAACCCCTGTACCACTTCCATCAGACAAAGTCTATAAGCGTCAACTCTTAGTAAAAACTAGTCACTGGGGGGGGCCACCGTAATATTTACCCAACATGGATATGTATATTATAAAGAATGAAAATAAGACATGCGTAAACTGCTTATAAAATGCATCGCAATTCCAGAATAAAAAATTAAATGTACATTTAAAAATTTTTAAAATACAGAAATGCTCTATTACGGAATTGCGGACACTACTTGATTATTATGTTAACCCATTTCGACTTATAATGTAAATCACCAAACTATTAGTAAATTATACAAATTGGCATTATTCTTACTTTAAATAACGAAAGAACAAATAAATTAGTAAAAGATTGATAATATTACAAGTAAAACATCGAATTAAAAATCACCTGATGTTGTAACAAACATATGTAACATGTTTAATGACAAATGGATGTGATATTTACAACAAGCCATTACTGGCATTTAATCTTACAGTTTGGCAATAGATTTTTTTTTTTTTTTTTTTTTTTTTTTTTTTTTTTTTATATAGACGGGATAATTAATTAATACCGAATTGCGTAAAAGAAGCATCCTTATAACTACAAAAATTATAATTACATTAACTGTTTACTGCGTTGGATTAAGCGTCTCATTTCCAATTAAAGTATATCTTTGAATTGAAATTTTATGAAATACAAGGTCATGGAAAATCGAAGAATGTGAAAAATAGGATTACACATATCTCGGCATACTAATTATCCGATCGACTTTATTTTTTATGAAACATTTATGTTTATATATTGTCTTTTACATCATCTCCTTTAAATTAAAAAAAAAAAAATCGAAAATTTTTATGTACCTATCATCAGAAAATTTTTAGAGTCCGAAAAAAATAATTACGGATAATCTATGTTACTGATATTCAAAAGGCTTCTTTCTATTCTTACAAATTAAACACATACCAAATTCAGAGTCCCTATCTCAATTTGTTCGAGAGATAAAGCATTTACAGACACACAGACAGACGTGCGGCAAGTTTTCTTTTCTAAAAATATGTTTTTCAGAATCTTCGATGTCTAAAACATGTGAATCCGCTTAAAAAAAAAAGAAAAAAAATCGATTTCAAAACGGTTGCAAAACTTATCCTATACTCGTATGATGGTTAAGTAAAATTAAACAAATTTTAGATGAAGTCAGAATACCATTCCGGAAGAACATGTGTAGATTTATGAAAACTTATTTAGCTGACCAACTGCCAAAGTTGAAGATAATCCCGTTGAGGAAGAAGAAAAATATTTATTAGCACCATAATGATATCAAAACATAACTTTTTATTAAAAATATGTTTAATATGACTGTTTTATTCAAATTAAATACCATGTACGGAGGTGTACTAAATTAAAAAGAAAAGCTAAATTAAAAAGAAAAAGCAAGTAGACTGTAAATTTAATGGAATGTTTATTTTCTAAGAGTCGCTGCTTGATGCAGTATTAGAGCTTGTTGCTAAGAGACTGTTTCTCTCAATCCACTGCGTCACACAACACGTGAGCAGGGTTACAGTAAATTGCCGATTGGCGTATAATTGGCGTGGGCTGTGTTTGTCGCCAAGGCGATGTTACAAGAACACAATACAGAAGCGGAACATCCCGCCCGGCGTTGAAATATTTTTATATTTCAAGATACATATGCAATACAAGTAATAATACAATATGATACAGATTATAAGCAAAAATAAATAAATAAAATAAATAAACACAAATAATACATGAAAAATTAATACATAATAAAGCACATTTAAAGTTTAGGATCTATGATGTTGTCCTCAATGGGTAATATACTTATTTTTGAAATAGGTCGTTTAAAATTACCCTTAGCGGTACGAACTTCAACTACCCTGACTATCCCGTCCGCGCCTGGGAAAACCTTATTAATGCGGCCTAGTGACCAAGTGCAAATGGGTAATTGCGAGTCCTTAAGCAAAACTAGCATTCCTGGCAGAATATTAGGCTTTTTAAATAGCCACTTGTTTCTTTCTTGTAACTGGCTCAGATAATTATTCTGCCAACGTTTCCATATTAACTGCGTTAATTTTTTAGTCCTTTGCCATTTATTTAGCAAATTATCTTTGACCTCACTTAAATTGGGTTCTGGAATTAAATTAAGAGGCTTTCCTATGAGAAAGTGACCAGGAGTCAACACCTGAAGATCGTCAGGATCTGTTGACAAAGGACAAAGCGGTCGCGAATTTAAAATAGCCTCTATCTGTGTGATAACTGTCAGGAATTCCTCGATCGTGAGATGAGCTGAACCCACAGCTCTTTTTAAGTGGTATTTGAAAGATTTGACTCCTGCCTCCCAAAGGCCACCAAAATTTGGCGCCCTAGGAGGGGAGAACTTCCAGTTAATACCTTCAGAAGCTAAAAAGTTCGAAACTTCATCACTCGTAACAAGTCTGCGTAAACGTTTTAGTTCTGCTGAAACCCCAACGAAATTTGTAGCATTGTCGCTAAAGATTACAGAGCTTTTCCCACGACGAGCGAAGAATCTTTTTAGAGTCGCTATTATAGCCTCGGATGTCAAATCTGAGACAAAATCCAAGTGCACAGCTTTAGTGACCATACATATAAATATGGCAACATAGATTTTCTGAAAAGTACCCTTTCTTTGACCTTTATATTTTATTTCAAAAGGCCCACTTAAATCTAATCCCACATTTGAAAATGGGGAACTGGGCACTATTCTTTCAGGAGGGAGATCCCCCATCATTTGACTAGCCGTTATAGGTTTAATTTTAAAGCATTGTAAACACTCATGTACAATTTTACGCGCAATATTTCTTCCACCGAGAGGCCAATATTTTTGACGCACAGTGTTCAAAAGAGCTTGGGGTCCTACATGAAAATCTCGTTTATGATAATATTGAAAAATTAGTTTCGTCAAGCGACAGCTCGCCGGAAGTATAATGGGGTGTTTATGATCAAAATTCAAATTTGATTTTGCTAGTCTTCCTCCCACCCTCAATAAGCTATCTCCTTCTAAAAAGGGATTTAAGAATTTTAACTTACTTGCGCGATGAACCGAAGATCCCGCTTGGAGGGCCGAAATTTCATTTTTGAAATACTTTACCTGTTCATTTTTTATTAAATAAACCTCGGCTCTCTTTAATTCCTCCAGCAACAGAGGGCCGGTAGCAGATGTTGCTTTTTTACATTTATGTATGAAAATGAAAATATAAGCTAAAATTCTAATTAATTTTTGGAAATTATTGCTAAGATTAATTAAATTATCACAGAAATTAGAGTCATTATGAATAGCGAATGTCAAGTTGCTGGGAGCTTTAAGCTCACTAGAATAATGTTCATATTTAATGTCACTTATATTAGAGTCAGTTTTTGCTATTGTTTCTTCAAGAATTGAAAGAGACGGGCCATGCCACCACAACTGGTTAGAAGACAGGTTTTCCACACTTCCACCACTTGATATCAAGTCAGCTGGATTGTGTTCTGACGGAATATGAAACCATGGAAAGTTCTTAGTTTGTTCCTTAATTTGCACAACGCGGTTTCCCACAAACGTTTTCAGGAGATGAGGAGCAGTGTCTATCCAAGCTAAAGCAATAGTTGAATCAGAAAACAAATTGACTGAAGCTACTTGTTTGTCTAATGAATTTAAGACCTTGTTAGTGAGTTTAGCCAGAAGAAGACATGCTGACAGTTCGAGACGTGGCACTGTTATTACTTTGGTTGGACACACGCGGGATTTACTACATAATAAGTGACTGATGGTTTCACTAAAATTAGATGTTTGCATGTATATCACTGCGCCATAAGCCTTGGAAGACGCATCTGCGAAACCATTTAGCACCACTGATTGGTTCACAGCTAGGAAGCATCTTGGCACTTCAATGGATTCCAGTTCTTTAAGACTTTCGAGGAAGGTTTTCCATTGTTTGGAAACATGAGAGGGCAGCTTCTCATTCCACTCTATTTTAAGAAGCCATAGCTCCTGCATGAATATTTTTGCTTTAGCAATCACTGACCCTAAGAGACCGAGAGGGTCACCTTGCAGAACTCCACCCTTACATAATAAATCGTTCAAAGATTTTCCGTTGGTTGACTTGGCACTAGCGTCAAAAACGACGTGTAATTTTGTGGTTTTACTAGAGGGTCGTAAAACGCCGTGATGTGGTAAGTAATAGCCATCATTAAAGTTCGTGTTTTCTTTTATTTCATGCATGTGATTTAAATCTCTATATTCTTTAATAAATTCTGTGTATAAATTTTTCATAACAGGATCTCGATCTAAACGTTGCCACAGAGAGTTTAATCTTTTCAAAGCAAGATTTTTGGAATTTCCCAAATCGGGTTCTAAAACCTGTGGTTTAAACGGCATCGTGACCACAAACCTACCATCCGGTTTTCTGAAGTGCGTTTTATCGAAGTGATCATTACAATATTCTAATTCTTCACTGTTACAGGGTTTTAAATTTTGTACTTCTTCAATTTCCCAGAAAGACTTCAAAGTGTCATTAAGTAATTCAAGATTTTTTGTTAAGAAACAATAATTAGTATTATTATTATTTACTGTTTTGTCATAAATACACCCAGATACTAAATATCCAAAAATACTTGATTGCAAATATAAATTATTGCCTAACTTTATTTTTTCTTCATTTAAAAGAGAAAAATACAGTTCAGCACCGATAATTATCTCCACACTGCTTGGAATGTTAAATTGTTTATCCGCTAAACAAATATTTGCTGGAATTTTTAAATCTGATATGTTTATCTTTTTCGAGGGCGTGAAGTCACAAATGTTTGGAACGATTAATAACTCAATATCATAACTGGCACTATTCATTTTATTTGACAACTTTGATTTGATTCTAGATTTAATGTAAATAGGCAATTTATTTATTCCACTTACAGGAATATTTATTTTCTCCTTTTTCAAGCCTAATATTTGTGCTGCTTTAAATGTACAAAAACAATTCTGAGATGCGGAATCTAATATTGCCCTGAAAGGAATTTTGATGCCATTTACATCTGTCAAATAAATTATTGCAGTGCTAATTAAAACAGATTTATTATTATCATTTTCATATGAAAAAAATGAATGAGCAGTAGTTTCGTTTTGTGATAAATCTTCCGAAACAAAATTGCTATTTATTGTTTCATGTATTGGGAGATTGTTTATAGGATTGTTTACTGGTGTTGTATAGTTATGTAATGATGAATGATGGCTTGCTCTCTTGCAAACATGACAAGTGCTTTTTGAATTACAATAATTAATGAGGTGGGCTGAACTTAAACAATTGAAGCAAAGTTTATTTTTCTTAACAAGGTTAATTCGCTCACTTAACTTCATATTTTTATATTTAACACAATGATATAAGGGGTGGTTTTCGGTTTTACAAATTACGCAACATTTACTTTGAGGTTTGTTTGTTTTTATGAATAAGGAATTTGCAGTATATTTAGAGGATACATTAGAACTTATACTATTTAAGATTTGACATCTTCGCTCAAGAAATTCTAAAAATTCATCAAAATTAGGCACTTCATTATCCTTTAATGTTAGTTCGTATTGTTTACGAGTTTCGTTATCTAGTTTATTTAGAATAATATTCAGCAAAATTGCGTTCGAGAAATTATCTCTATCATACTTTAAGATCTTTAAAGCTCTTAAATTTTTCTTCACGTTATCCAATAAAATGCGGAGATCCTTAGCGGATTCCTGTTTAATTACACAAAGATTTAAAATATTCTTTATATGACAATCTACCATAACTCTTTTATTCTCGTATCTTTGTTCTAACGCATTGAAAAGTGAAACATAATTTTCATCTGGTGTAAGCAAACTCCTCGCTTCACCAGTCAAAGCAGAACGCAAATAAAATAATTTTTCATTATCTTTTAAATTTGAATTATCATTAATAAGCTCATTAAATGTACTTTTAAATACGGACCATTCTTCAATTCTGCCACTAAAAACCGGCAATATGACCCGAGGTAGCTTAATGCTAGACGTTTTAGCTTGGTCCTGTTCAATAGATTTTTTATTAGAATCAGTATTTTCATAATAAGCATTAATAGAGGATTTTAAGCTTACCTCTAGTTTTAGAATATCCTCGTCCAGTTGACTGAGTGCTTTTTCAATTTCTTCCAACTTTTCTTCCTCTATTATTCTATAATACTCTAGTTTAAGAGCTTCAAACTTTTCTTCTGTTTTCGACAGTAAATCCAGGTGGGCTTTCCATTCGGATAAATTAAATGTTTTTCCATCCGTTGCGTTAAATATCCTGGTGACTTGGGCCTTGATATTCCCTCGCCTTCTGTTCAATGCTTTTATCTCAGTTTCCGACATTATTCGTCTTGTTGACGAAATTCGATAAATGCAATATTTAATTCAATAGAAAAGACACTGATTCGTTCATACCTCCGGGTCGCTAGGACCAAATGTACGGAGGTGTACTAAATTAAAAAGAAAAGCTAAATTAAAAAGAAAAAGCAAGTAGACTGTAAATTTAATGGAATGTTTATTTTCTAAGAGTCGCTGCTTGGTGCAGTATTAGAGCTTGTTGCTAAGAGACTGTTTCTCTCAATCCACTGCGTCACACAACACGTGAGCAGGGTTACAGTAAATTGCCGATTGGCGTATAATTGGCGTGGGCTGTGTTTGT
Source organism: Maratus speculifer (assembly GCA_964019185.1). NCBI lineage: Eukaryota > Metazoa > Arthropoda > Arachnida > Araneae > Salticidae > Maratus > Maratus speculifer. Next base: position 262,720,414 of record OZ025301.1, read on the forward strand.
CGCCAAGGCGATGTTACAAGAACACAATACAGAAGCGGAACATACCATTTATCTCATTCCTTGCAGAAAAAAAAATCATAAGTTAAGAACAGTTTTTCTGTTATTTTTTCCTTTTATTATTAATAAATTATAGAATTATCATTCAATATTTAAAAACCTTGAAGTCTAAACTTTATAATCAATCCAAAAAAATCCATAAAAATTTGTTTACGTGCGTAAAATACTGTTTTTTTTTAATTTCTGAAATTTTTTTATTTTGTGACTTATGTCGTTTTCGAATCTAAAAGATTCAATTTAAGATTTTAACAATTAAAAATATATGTGTTAGTCTAACTTTCACAGCATTAACTTTTATGTATTATCATTAAACGTTATAATTCGGTATCAGTTCCGCTTCAGATAATATTATTCTTATCAATACCATTATTGTATTTTCAATTCAAAAACACAAATTTTTAAAATTTAATATTTATATTAAATAAAATTGATTCTGCTTATTGGCATAATTTTGTGCAAAATAAATGCATAAAACAACGTAAATTATATCTACCAGTCTAACAAAACGTCTTTTTTACAAAAAAGTTTTACCTGCATCAGGCGCTCTATAAATCAGGATGGAAATAAATTTTTGAATGTATAAGTTACTATAAATTATTCATATCGATGAAATGTTAAAAGTTAAAATAACTTTGTTAAAGTAACTTTCTTGGAAAAAAAAATTAACTCCAAATCCTCGTATGTTTGCGATAATGATATGTAGAAGTTTAAGTTTAAATATTGCACGTTTTCACATTTTTTAACATCTTTCATATCATTTCCTGCCTGTTTTCAATATTGTGTTTTTAATGAATTATTTAAATTTTTTTTAGCATTTATTTTTATTAGATAAAATATATCTGATATTTCTTTTCTTCACTTTTTTCAATTATGGAAATAAACTTAAATTGATTTCACAATAAGTTTTTATTGCATAAGATTCGAATTCTTTTATTGCATTTACGAAATAAATCATAATATAGAAAATACAAAAAAAATATTTTTTTCCTTCAAATTGAAAAAATGTAAAACTTCATTTATCTAAATTTCAATCATCCAAATTCTCAAGTTTATGTCAGGAAATAAAAAAAAAAAAATTATTTTTAGAAAATGAACCCAAAATTTTTGTATAAGAGATTTTTGATATCATTAAAAATAGTCAAATAGTCTCAAGCGGCGATAAAAAATGAGGTTTTAAGTTCCACAATTCACAAAATATCAAATATTAAATTTATTATAAATTTTCTTAATCTTGTCTACAATTTTTATATTGACATATTTTTGATAAGAGCAACTCTTACAGTGAAAAAAAAAAAAAAAAAAAAAAAAGAGGAATAAAAAAGCAAACAATCATAACTTCGTCAATTCAAAAGATGTTTTCCTACTTTTCCTTTTTAAAATCAAATATGGCGCTAAGGGGACACAATACCTTAAAAATAGTCAAAATATCGATTTTTTTTTTTTTTTTTCAATATTAAGTGAAAGCTTCTTTAATTGTAAATATTTTGACACCTCATTTTTTTTACCAATACAGCAATTATATCGCGAGCCATTGTAAATTTTTTTAATAGATCCAGCACAATGACCTATACCAATGAAAACTTTAAACTGATTTTTCTCCCTGTTCATTTTTTTATAACTTGCTTGTTCGACAAATACTGATAGGCTTTTTTGCTAATTTAGATAGAGGTTTGTAATTTTTTTAAAGTTGTTCTCCATGGTGTTTTTAATAGTTTTGTTCATAGCTTCAACATTCAAGTTTATAATTTTTTTTTAAATATTAAATTGAGAGCTTGTTGAATTTCTTTCATTTTTTATTATACAGGAGAGAAAAAAAATCATATTAAATGTAAAATCCCATGCATCTAAAAATCCATGCACAATTTTATGTAGTATATTCTAATGAATGTGAAAAAAAAAAATTGAATCAAATATATTTCTATTCATAAAAGTAGTAGGAATTTTTAAAAAGTTAATTTTTTTTAATTAAATTAATCATATTCTGTCTCGTAAGATTTTTTAAAAATTTTATTTAATTTTTTTAATATTAAATATTGCCCCAGCACTTATATTACAGAATTATTCAAAACGGAAAAAAAAAGTTTTAAAAGTACTGTGTCCCCTCAAATATTACTATTGTTCACGCTCATTTTATATTCGTGTATTTCATTCGTGTTGATATGTGACTCATTTTTGCCAAAAACATGTTTTAATGCATTAAAACTTTTCTTTCTCAAAAAAAAAAAAAAAAAAAAAAAAAAAAAATGCACAGATTTGATGTAATTATTGTTACTTATTTTTCTCAAGCAGATTTTCTTTAAATGTTCCACAATTATTGCAAGCATTTCTTTCTAATGATCTCAATCAAAAATCTATAAAAAGAAAAAAAAAAAAAAAAAAAAAAAAAAAAAAGTTGGAAAGAAGATTTTTGACTGCTTTCGTAACTACATAAACAAGGTAGAACCCGCCGAATTTCGACGAAAGAAAGTATTTGAAAAGGAACTGTTTCATTAATTTATAATAAACCTACAAAATTAGTTTGCATTAAAAATGCACCATTTATTTGGTAAGTCTAACTCTTTTAAAAAAAGAGATTTAACCGAAAGTTTAAAAAAAAAAAAAATACATTTTATGTAAAACTCAGTTGTAGAAATTGTTAAAATAAAACTTTAATTGTGCATGTAAAGAGTAAAAAATAATAAAGATCAGTTAATATGACAAACTTATCAATTAAGCTCTTATGCAAGTAGTCCATAAAGAAAAAAACACAAAGGAAATAATTTTTTCACTTTGACTCAATCACAGAATTTTTTCTCAGTGAAATCAAATCATTTTTCTCATATCAAAATTTACATATGCACCTTTCATATCCGTATTCATCTTCTTAAAAAAATTGGTATTTTAATTTGATCATTTTGAAATCATTTTAATTCGAAACTTGAAGTCTCGTAGCTATTAACTTAGCGAGATACTAAAATATTTATAGAATTTTAAATGTACGTGAAATTTTGTAAATGAAACCAAAATTCACCGGGTTTTATAATAAACGATTTTCTTGTCACAGCATACATTTCAATTTCAATTTTTTTCACTTTTAGTGAGAAAATGGCAACATAAAGATACATTAATTTACTTTTTTCGGCTATTTTCCCTTTGCTTTTAGCATAGCCTACTATAATATACTACCAGCCGAGCCATTTCGCGAAAAACCGCCGAAAAAGTGAAGCTGGCAACAGCTTCAAACCCTGAACCATTTCATTGAACCACGTGTAAGTCCACGTGACGCAAACCCTGCCCAAATTAGCATTGAATAAGCTGCTTTCTGTTCTGTGCACATGTTTGCACACTTGTCATTGTTTTGGTTCAGGGTTTACATGATTGGTCTGATTAACTTGGGCAAGGTATCAGCGTCCTCTGGTGGGAGACTTCATACATTAATCTCAAATAAACAGGCTTTTACTAGTATTATAGTAGGCTATGCTTTTAGTAAAAAATTGGAGTACTTCTGTTGCCACAATTAGAAATAAACAGTATTAAAAACTGCAAAAAAATAATATTTCAAAAATAAATTAAGATACAGTTTTCAAACAAATTGCATTAAAAATCACATTTTTTTCCCTGCACGACGGTGTAAAAATTGAAAATGTGGGGTGTTTAAAAGTTTAAACATTTGCAGTAGCAAAAATTGCAAAACTGAAAGTTCATTTCAAATTTCAAAGTGTTGGCATTCGCAAGATGACGTATGCGTTACGCACAGATACGTTTGGCCTTTATAATATAGATATGTAGCATCTATAGTGGTCATTCAATCCGTCCGTCTGTCTGCCCGTCCGCATATAACAATGCAAAAACTACCAAACCGAATCATTTAAAATATATATTTTGTAAAGTCATTTTGAATTTTATGAAAATCGAACGTATAGCTTAATTACAGGGGCAATCAAAATCATTCCATTACATGACGATCACTGGGAAAAAAGTTTTAATGGTGTTACACTCTTTCGAACCTAATAAAATAATATGATGTATGAAGTATGAAGTATATACTAAAATGCACATTTTGTACAATCTGTGATACAAGGAAAATTTGTTATTAATTTACAGGGCCGCACAAAAGTATTCCATTACATAATGATATAGGGGGAAATATTACTTGAGGCGCGATTTAATAATATTAAACTGCTTCACATTTTATGAAACTGATATACGTTGCTGAAGTTTACTACAAGATACTTTCTATATAATAGAAAGCAGATAATATTGACAGGGACACACAAAATATTTAGCAACTATACTGCATCTGAACTTCGTTATCGTACGAACGCACCTCATTTGCTACGTTTGACGTGCAATTTCGACTTGTTTGTGGAGTCAGCTGTTTGATTATTTAGTAACCTGCACTGTAAAAAAAAATTCAAGAGGTTACTAAAAATTTCTTAGTAAATTTGTATTCCACAGAATTTTTTAGTAACCATTACAAACTTTTTTTTTGCAAGTGAAACAAGCATTCCTTTTGTAAACTGAAGAAAAGAATTTTTTGTATTACTAGCTTAAAAATTTTTAGTATGAGCCACCAAGCAAATTTTAGTAATAGCTCCAAAGTTATTTTTAATAACCATTACGTGCGGCCGAAGGGCAGGAGCTTCCTTCGAGCTGCATCCAGACTTCTGAAGCGGAAGATTTTTGGCAAAACCGCAATAGATGGCAGCACCAAACATTCCTACCTGCTCCGACAGGATTTTCATAATCCCTTTATTAGCAAGACACTACATACATTCGGGGCGCATTTGGCGGTGGCAAGTTTCGAACTCGGGACCTTTTAGCCTTGAGTCCGTTACTATAACCACTATGCTATCAAGGCCACACCAACTGAGTTTTAGTAAGAGCTATTAAAAATATAAAACTACTAGGACTTCCCTCAGAGGGATTAGTCTGAGCGATATTGCTGAGAACATATATTTAATAATAATTTCCAAAAAGTAAAGAAAAAAATACCACATTTAAAAAACAAATGTAATTTAACAAATTACAACTATTTGGAAAATAATATTTTCAAAGACTATAATTTTAGGTTTACAAAATGATTTCTATATTTTAAAAAACAATAATAATATCATTTTTAGGATGATCAAAACGTAGCTTATGTAATAACAGAGTTATATTAAAATGCCTAGACATTTAGAGAGACGTTATTATTCCTGAGCCAATCATAAGCAAATATTAAATGAAATTTTAGTTTAACAATTTTTGGTACTGTAGTATTTTAACTTTCCAAACATTGCACATTTTCAATTTTTACACCATCGTATAAAGAGAAAATTTACTTTTGAATGCAACTTGTTTGAAACCTGTATCTCAATTTGTTATTGAGTTATTAATTTTTTGTTAGTTTTTAATATTTTTTTTTTCTTTTTGCATCGTGGCAAACACATTCAGATATACTTCAGATTTCCCAATTCTTTACCGAGAACAACTATTTTCCAAATTGTTAATAAAAAATGAGACGTTATTTTTAATTGATTATATAGTGCCATAAATTTAAATGTCAAAAATGAGCAAAGTAAATGGAAGAAATTCAAAATTTTATATAAAAATTTCTATACACGGTTAAAAACTGGGAAAGCAAACTATGCAAATCAGCCATGCATGGGTATAAAATTGGAAGTACGCAATGCATTAAAAGTAATGCAGATAATAAAACATTAAAATAGCTGTAATCGTAATTTGAATTCTTTGAAATGACGCAAAATATATAAACAGCACAAAAAATTGCACAAATCATGATGGTTGAGTAGAATGAAGGAATTTTTTTTACATGGTGTGTGGTCCCCTTAGATAGTTAATATAGAATAGTTAATAATATAATATCTATATCTGTTTTCTATGGATATGATGAGGCTCTCGATAAGAATTTAGGGAATTCTCTCTTTAAAAAATGATATATAAAAATCCTGAAAACGCCAACAAAGGAATGCAATGCATCGTTCGAGTGTGTCTCAGATATGCTCGATCAGATTTAAATGGATTGTGCATGCTAGCCACTGCATACACTGCTTTTCTTTCATTTCAAACTTGTTCTCATGAAGTTGAGCAGTATTTCATTGTAGCATGTATTAAATAAAAGGAATATACAATGCATGCAGTATAAGGTACGAACGATATTTGAATATCTAATCTGCATAAGCCTTGAGCTGTAAAAATGTCACCACAAGTGACTTATAAATCTGCGCATATTTTTTCGCAAGACATGCTGACTCAAATACGTCAATATGAACTCGATTATGCAGTTTTATTTCAAAAATTTATTATTTAAAGACTAATGACAGTTGAGAAAATGATAAAATCCCCAGATTAGTAAAGCTGAAAAATTAATGTACCTCTCCCCCGTACCATTTTGTTATGGAATTCTTTTGTGGTGCCCTGTAATTGAATAGTAAATATTCTTTGTGCGGCATGCTCTACAAAATATATATTCTAGTGCTTCTCATAAATGCATATCAATTTCATTATGTTTCGATGGGCGCGTAACATCATTAAAATGTTCTTGGAATTTTTTCATCCTATCGGCTATAATGTAACGGTATATTTTTGATTGTCCCTGTATTTGAACTATTTATCCAATTTTACCAAAATTTAAAATGACTCAACGAAATTCGGCAACAAATATATATTTAAAATTTAAAACGATTCGGTTGGATAGTTTTTGTGCTGTTCTATGTGTCCAGAGAGACGGCTATAGGTACTACCTTTTTTATGTAATTACGAATGCACCTAAAAAACTGTTAAATTTCAAATCACATGCCGAAATTGAAAACACATGACAAGCAATTATTGCTCAAGGACAGTATTGTAACTGATTCCTTTTGTGTGTCCCTGTAAACGGATTAAAAATGATATGAATGTCCTGTTCAAACGTAATCGTAATGCAATTCATCGATTTATATAAGTTTCAATACTTTAAAATAGTGTAATTTCATTAAATAATCTGTTAACGATTTTTCTTATAGACCATAATGTGATGGAAAACTTTTGGGTTACCCTGTAAGTAAATTATTAATCTCACATACTTCATATACAATATTAAACATGCCTAGGGGACCCTAAATGAGATTTACCAATTGCATAAAAATCCGAGTATATTTACGGATGTTAGAATGTGGACAGACGGACAGACAAACCGAATGCATTAACACTTTTCAACTTTGTTAGAAAATGAAAAAAAAAGCGCAACCGATTCATTTAATGCAAATAAATAAATAAATAAATAAATAAAATACAATAAAATGAAATTTCACCCAAAGCCAGGACAGGATTTGGTACTTTTCTATATAATTAGCATCGAAATATCGTTATTAGGTGCGTTCGTAACTATATACATACGTAGCACCTATAGTTGTCGTTTAGTCCGTCCGTCTGTTCGTCCGTCCGTCTGTCTGTCCGCCTATAACAACGCAAAAATTACCCAACCGAATCATTTGAAATTTAAAACATACATTTATTACATAATTTTGTCGACTAATTTAAAATTTTATGAAAATGGGATGAATAGATCAACTACAGGGGCAATCAATATTATTCCTTTACATTACGGTCAATGGGGGAAAAAGTTTCAAATAAGTTTTAATCGTTTGAAATTTTAAATATATAATTATTAGATAATTTTGTCGAATCATTTCAAATTTTATGAAAATCGGATGCATAGATCAGTTACAGGGACAATCAAAAGTATACCATTACATTGCAGCCAATGGGGAAAAAAGCATCAAATGCATTTTAATCGCTTGAAATTTAAAATATATAACTATTACACAATTTTATGGAGTCATTTCAAATGTTACGAAAATAGGATGCATGGATCAATTACAGGAACAATCAAAAGTATTCCCATACATTACGGTCAATATGAAAAAATAATTTAAAGTAGAATTGACATAAACCTATGAAGTATATATATATATATATATATATATATATATATATATATACTAAAATATACATTCTTTACAATGTGTGATGCAAAGAATATTTATTATTAAATTACAGGACCACCTAAAAGCATTCCACTACATAATGTTATACGGGAAAACTTTCTTTGGGACGCGTTTTAATTATATTAAACTATTTCACATTTTATGAATATGATATGCGTTGCTGAGGTGTAATAAAAGTTACTTCCTGTATATTTACAGGAACACAAAAAAGGTTTCGGACACTATACTGTATCCGAAGTACTGGCTGCTATAACAGCAAGATCTGAATGTTTTTAAAACTTAGTTATCGTACGAACGCATCACATTTGCTACACTTCACGTGCAATTTCCAGCTTGTTTTGCATAACATGGTAACCAGGCAATTGTTTTTTTCTATATTAATTAAATCTGTATTTAATCGCGTTTTTATTTGTTGCTGCTTCCTTTTTAATATAACAGAAAATAATTCAAAAGTGATTTTAGCCAAATTTTCGCCAAACCAAATACGGTACTACTTAATTATCCCGTCGACCAATTTTGCCAAATGATACAAATCGCCAAAGTAATAGCCAACTTATGCATGTTGACTAAATTTTTATTTTAATTAATATAAGAAAAATTAAATTAGTAAAACATTTAATAAAATGTCGAGGTAAAAATTACTTTATGATGTTTTACGCACGCGTATCATGTTTTATGTTATTGAATGAGACATCAAGGTCATCTGTTGTCGGAATTTAATCTTGTAATTTGGCGATATTTTTTTGGTCAACGGCATAACCAAGTAGTACCCGAAATACGTATATGATATTTTTGTCCTATTTTTATGGTACTTTTCCATTAATACCTTCACTTCGGCGTTTTTATAAATCTTGGTCCTTTTTGGGCTTCAGAAAGTCAGATTTCATATCTGATGAACGTTTATGCTTATCTTTTACACATAAATATGGCATAAATGCCATATACGCGCCAAGTTGGTGCGATTTTGTCTGTCGCCAAATTGATGAAAACTTTGATTTTGAATATTGCTGTAAGTGTTAATATTTTCGATTTATTGTGATATGTATATTTTTTATTATATTTATTATTATGATTATTATTTATAATTTTTATTTATTGCTTCAACTAATGTTTCTTTTTTGGTACTACTTGTCTGTCGACAATTTATAAGATTAAACGCCAATAATGGATGATCGGGAATGTTTCATTCAATCGTATAAACACGATACATGTGTTTAAACCTTTCAGGGGCAAGGCATTTGTGCTCCAAAAATGGTCAATTTATATTTACGAACAAATTTAATTGAAAATAATCTGAAATAATCAAAACTGTTTCGTCACGTATATTATGAGATCAAAACTGTACTAAAAATGTACTGGTGCCAGTTGGCAATTTATGCATTAAAATTAACCGTTTACATACTGCGAATGGCTCTCTTCAAGAGGTTAAAGCGTCATCAAGGGATATTTAATCCCACTTTATATTTGTATTTTTATAAATGTTTTAATAATTTATTTCTTCTTTCGTTATTTAAAATTAAAAAAAATATATCAATATGTGTAATTTGGCTAAAAAAAAAGTGATCGATGTAAACAGAATAACAATATATAATCTATTAATAAAAGTAACATCTAAAGCAGCCATGTCAAACTCGTATTTAATTTAAATACGAAAGAATTGTTTCCAATTTGAACGCGCGAAATATAAAAGATGTTACATGCCGATTATAAAACGCAATTATAAAAAAATCGCAAAATATCAAATGCTAAGTTACTAAGAATTATGCCTTTTTTCTTTTCAATTAACGAAAAAAAAAAAAGATTTTTTTTCCAGTTGTTTCCTAAGTTTAAATATGTTTTATAGCACATACATGAAAATTTTTTGCATATTTTCCTTGCTCCATGTGCTTGAATTTGGAAATCTAATGAAAACATTCAGCTTGTGAAAATGACGCACACCAAATTTCTGTGACGTATGCAAATAAATTGTGCTTTTTTATCAGTTTTTTTAATATAACTTTTAAACTATTTGGAACTAATTTTTCGTAGGTGGTGCATTCATCAGATTACCTCCATAGATACCTATTGGTACAAACAGAATCAAAATCCGACAAGTACTTTTTGAGATTTGCTTGACGAAAGAATTTTTTTGAATTTTAATATCGTTACGTATCTCTGAGTATAAAGACTTCGCTTCGCTCAGACAATTAACTCTATTCGTTGCTAAATTTCTTCTAGTAATTCTTACAGTTTTTTTGTAACCGACTAAGATTACTAAAAATTTTTTAGTAATTACAAGGATCACTAAAGTTCTTTTAGTAGATCGGCCCTTTTTTTTTTACAGTGTGGGTTACCTTTATGAGCTAATGCAAAGTCTTTGTTCAGAAATCCTGGACTTTTTCTCAAGCTGTTTACTAATCCATGAACGTAAAATTTTCTTTAGAATGTGGTTTTCATAACATTGTTTGACAGTTTTGTAATTATCTTTCTTTTATCAAACTAACCCTAAATAATGTCCAATAAAACTTTTTCATCACCTTTTAAATTCCATATAAACATGTTTAACTAACACCTTCCGCATATACTCTTACTTCCTCAGCCATGGTTTCAAAATAATTTAGTACAGAAAATTCTGCATGTAAGAAGAAACACCCACAATAGACACAGAAAAAGACACGGGTGATAATGTAAAGTCTTTGGGAGCGTTCTTTTCAAATATTTCGCTCAAATTTTAATATTTTTACATGATTTTTTTTGCACGAGATAGCTGAGGACGATCCACAACCGGTCCAGTTTTTATTTTTTCAGTTTTGGTTTCAGATTTTTTATATTACGATAATTCCAATTTCAGAACCGTTTTAAAACGGTTTCGAAAGTTAAAGTAATTTTTTAAAACAAAACTGAAAAAATAAAAACTAGGCCGATTGTGGATCGCCCTCAGCTATCTTGTGCAAAAAAATCTTGTAAAAATATTAAAATTCAGTCGAAATATTTGAATATAACGCCCCACATAGACTTTACATTATCATTCGGGTCTTTTTCTGTGCCTAATGTTGCGCCTTAACCTTTTGAAGGACTTGCAGTTGCGTTTCTATAATGCTAAATTCTAACCGGAAATTTGGAAAAGTTTTATTTCAAAATAAGAAAGAGCAATTTTACGACTTTCCCGCCCAAAGTTAGAAAAGTGAAATTTAATAAAACTTTTCCTCTGAGAATTTTCATTAACCATAGCTGGACAATACACTATATGGCCATTGATTATTGGACACTTGCGATTTTAGACATTTTACTAAATATCTAGAAAAATATATGAGGAATCATCTCGAAACTCTTAGTGTATAAATATAATAGTATACGTCATACATCTCCGTGAAGATTTTTTTCCGAAACTCCATAGGGGACCGTCAACAAATTAAAAAATAATGAATATCTTTTGAATAACCCTATCAAAACTAATGTAGCAAAAGCGCTCAAACTCTAGATTATGACTGAATGTCTTATTTTAATATATTGTGTTCCTTTTTATGCAAATAGCATGCATACTCGCAGAGTAATTAAGGTTTTTATAAAAATGGTCCCAAATTTTTTCAAGTTTTTCCCTTATAATTTTCAGAGTTCTTAATATAAAATAATATTTTTTTCAGAAAATATGACAAACAACATTGCACACAGTGCCCTGTAATCAGAATTAAAAAATAATAAAATTTGTATGAAAAATGAGTAGGTTTACTAAATGATTTTTTACTGCGCATGCGTCAAAGATATCAAAATTTCTTTTGCATATTATGTTAGCTAAGTGTATAGAAAAACTTCTGTAAAAATCTCAAAATCATAGCTTGAAAATTCTGAAAGTAATCGTCTATAGAAAAAGGACAAAATCCGTTGTTTCCAAAATGAAGCAAAAAAATGAGGGATTTTATCCAAATGTAGTAGTACATCCCGTATTGTGTATTCTATATTGACACTAATCAATGAATATATGGATACAACCCCTCTTGTTTTTGCTTCATTTTGAGAATAACGGATTTTCAACTTATTCAATTGACGATTATTTTCAGAATTTTCAAGTTATGATTTTGTGACTTTCACAAAAGTTGCTCTATACATTTAACTAACATAATATGCAAATGAAATTTTGATATCGTTGACGCATGCGCAGTAAAAAATTATTCAGTAAACCAACTCATTTTGTATACAAATTTCATTATTTTTTAATTCTGATCACAGGGTAATGTGTGCAATGCTGTTTGTCATATTTTCTGAAAAAAACATTATTTTATATTAAGAACTCTGAAAATTATAAGGAAAAAACTTGGAAAAATTTGGGACCAATTTTATAAAAACCTTAATTACTCTGCGAGTATGCATGCTATTTGCATAAAAATGAACACAGTGTATTACAATAAGGCATTCAATCATAATCTAGAGTTTGAGCGCTTTTGCTACATTAGTTTTGACAGGGTTATTCAAAAGATATTCATTCTTTTTTAATTTGTTGACGGTCCCCTATGGAGTTTCGGTAAAAAAGCTTCACGGAGATGTATGACGTATACTATTATATTTATACACTAAGAGTTTCGAGATGATTCCTCATGTATTTTTCTAGATATTTAGTAAAATGTCTAAAATCGCAAGTGTCCAATAATCAATGGCCATATAGTGTATATCCCTCCGCACCTTAAGGGGTGAAATGGAAACTGATGGTAGTGGCTGGGATAATGACATTGTGCGTCAAGGGGTACATTCGTACTGTGCTCAAATATGGGGACAATATGATTCAATGTTCGCATATCTGCATATGTTTCATATGATTTATTCAGTATAAAATGATTCTATACATTCTGGACATACAGGTACAGCGCATGTTCCACAAATGTATCGTGTTTTACTTTTGCAATTTTTATATGTACAGTGATTGGCAAACTTCGCTTCCGTTTTCTTCGGATAATGCTTTCTTCCATCTAAACGCATAGTTTGGGGTACATCATGTGTATTCCTATGTTTTATTGCTGATTATCTTTCAGAAAGCTCTTTTATTTTTATTTATCGCAGCTGTACCCTTATATATCAAATTCATTTCAAATGAACTTTTGAATTTCGGCAGGTCTATGCTTTTGGTGTTTTCTGATTTCCATAGAATCCCAGCGTTAACAATGGTGACATTTATAAGGTGATAAAAAATACACATGTACCACCTCTTATTTCTGAAATCATTACGATAGAGGGCTATGAGAGAGTCCATAAGGCCAACCCCACCCGTATCCTTATTATACTTAGAGATACAATATGGACACTTGATAGAAATAACTTTTCTTTTCCATTGTAGTGAAATGTGTTACTTGGCCTTCAGGTACCTTTCCATTGTACGAAGAGATTGTATAAACCGATGTATTATCGATCCATCGTGTGATACTTATATTATCCGAAGATAAAACAATCGAACTACTACCCCTTCCTTCATTTTTCGGTTGTTTTATTGATTTTAGCTGCTTTTCTGCACCCATCAGCCTGTTAATTCTTATAGCCCCAACATACCAACTTCCCAGGGGTTTTAGTTTTAAAATCAATGGTAATCTGGAAAAGCAATTATCTGCATATATTTTGCAGTTTGTCTGATGCAAACGATGAGTCAAACAAAGTATGACATCAACAGATGCACCACAATCAGATGTTACCAGTTACATCTTGAAACAATTCAAAAGAATTAATGGAATCAGATACACCAACACTACATCACATTTTGTATCCCAATTTGTGCGGTTTCTTAAGTAAGTATTGTTTTATAGATGATTTTCCTTTGAATGGAATCATCATCTCATCCACACTTTGATATTCCTCATTATAGGCAGCTTTGTGAAATGTCTCATGCAAATTTGTCAAAATCGGTCGAATTTTTATATATTTATCTGTATTGTCATCAGTAATCATTGTATTATTTATAATATGTATTTCAAAAATAAAGGTAGTAAACAAAAATGTGTTTTGTTTACTTTAGTGCAAACTGTCCTCATATGAGGACAGATAGGTTTTATACTTTAAATAAAAACCTAATTGAAATATTGTAAAAAATTTCTATCATTACATGCTATATGATGATAAATTGTATATAAAAAAAATACCTTGACTATATTGTAAATATTTCCTAGTCTATTTGTAGCAAATTCTGCGCAATATCACTATACTTCAATACTTTCATTTTATTGCAACATTCGTGTGAATTACAACCATTGGTATGTTGTTGCTATCTATTGTGTTACATGCAAGGTAATATCTGTCCATAAATAAGGTCCTCATGAATGAATGCTGAAAAAAATTCGTAACTCTAATATTTTATAGGGTAATATTTATCCGTCCTCATATGAGGCCAGTATGCATGAGAGGGTTAATAATATTACTTGAACCTAAATACTTGTTATCGGAGAACATGTTTAACAAACTTCTTACCAAACAGCGATACTGCGAGACACACACTATCTCAGAGAAATCCTCACCTGAAAAAAGCAACCAAACAACTACGTGCAAAAATTATATTAGCACATCATATAAATTTCTTACATTCAAAACAAACATTCCAAAAATTACATTTAAAACATACATTCTGTCGAGTTCAATCACATTTAAGAAACTTAGATATCTTGATAGAACAACAGCTATTCTCCACACAAAATTATATGCGAAAACAAAACATTCGCAGACTTGTCAAATCTCCAATTTAGGAACCAGTAATTTTAGTACAGAAAATTTCGTTTTATTTAAACGAAAATTTCTGCAATTTAAACGGGCAAAATTTTCTATAACAAATTGCTGGTATACAAAAAAAAACCCCTCAGATTTGGCAGCTTTGTATTCGTATATAAGAAGAGAGTTGTTTTAGTGCCTTATAAATCACCTTCCTCACAGCTTAACCATCGCAGCAAGTTATTGACAAATATGTTCTATACATATGTAGAATTAAAATTCACGCCTTTATCTTTCACTGTCATTCATCATGTACGACAAACACAAAAATTCTTTTAAACTGAAATCATATTGACTAATAAGAAACATGAATTGAATATTTCCCAATTGAGCGAAAAATTGCACAGGCCGGAAATCGAACCGAGATCCTTGGCTTACAAGGCCAGTTCGTTACCGTTTTAGCTAACTGGGTGACTACCGGCGAGCATTTTTCGCTCAGATAACCTTTTTGGTCATAACATCTGGTGTATCATTTAGACAGTTCGACAGAATATACCGCAGTCAAAGAAACTTCATGTAACGATGGATATGGGTACGTAGATATACTATTATTTTAACACATTCAAACTGATTGGTAAATTTACCATACGAATTGAATATTTCTCAACTTTTTGGGCACTTTTTCGCTCATTTGGAAAATATTCGATTCTTATGATAAATTTACTAATCAGTTTGATTGTGCTAAAATAACAGTATAATGAGAAATATTTCTTAATTTTAACCAACTACCCAGCAATCGCTATCACTGGTTTCTGTATTTCATCGCACTACTTTTATCATAAACAATCTGACTTTCTTATGACGATTTAAAGTAATAAAAATCTCAATTACACCGAGAGGCAACAACATGGACATTCACCTCATCAAGTTCAAGGAGGATAAACCTAAGGTTAGTGAAATCTCATTTCGTATATTAAAACGCAATCGGTCTGCCAAATCATATATTGACCTAAAACATTGATGTTTTTTCCACCAAAGTTTGGTTGACTCATAGGTTTTCATTATGCTTTCCTGTTCCCAATTCTCTATGTTTTCATACTTTTGGGTGCAGAAAAATACAATGGTAAGTCTACGAGTCAACTGTTAAAATCGGAGTTTTAGGTGTTTTCCACCAAGGCATGACTTGATAGACCGATTGCGATTTAATATGTGAATCGAGATTTACCTAATCCTATATTTTCATCCGTAAACTCAATGAGGTGGTTGTCTGTGCTGCCACCTCATAGATGGCAATGTAGACCATATAGACCATATGTAGTCCATATATGATCCATATATAGTCCCATGGTCCATATAGACCATATAGACCCTCATAGATGGCAATATAACAGTATAGACCAGGAGGCGACAGACTCCCGGTCTATATTGCTCAAAAAGAAAACAAATATATTACGCGCTAAAGTTAACGTAAATTAATATAATCCACTTGTTACTTATAATCTAACTTTTTTTTTTTTTTTTTTTTTTTTTTTGAAAAGCAATACAGACTAAACTCGGACGTGAGTAGCAGATTGACGTAAGCGGATTGCACACTTTCAACTCTCAGTTAACTAACAATCTCTCCTGGCTTTAATCATTAGTTATTCCAATATCAGCCAGTCTTGAAGAAAATCTTTAATGAAACGCCTCGTGCTCGGCAACGTTTCAATTTGATGTCTTTGATCTTGGGGGTGTCTTTTGATTCAACCACTTACACCACTTTCGCACCTCGCAACAATTGCGAACACCTTCGTTTCTCAAAGAGTCCTTCGCAGCTGATTATGCCCCGGGTTGCAGATTTCACGTATAATAATTACCTCCCACCCTTTTCCCTTTAGCACGGCTGGCACCTCCAGCTCGAGCGCTCCTGAATTCGTTAAGAATTTCCGTCCATATATGTAAATAAATAGATTCCGAATTACGGCGAGCGACGCACAAATTGCATTGCGCACTTATTATACGGCACAAAAGCATTATTATTATTGCCTCGGATGGGTGAGGATTTAATTGGGCCGCTGCCTTTTAAATATGCAGGGACGCATGGGGCGCTCGGGGAATTCGATTTCAGGCAGTGGCGAAAAGACATGCGGTCTCTGCTGAGATGATTTTGGCGTAATGTGAGAAAAGGATCGATTGCTGAAATGTTAAAATCCATAGCCGCGAGATGATCTGGCGGTCCCCGCAGGAAATGCTACCCTTATACTTTTCTGAACGCTGTGCCAGTTTGTTTATTTTTGGACAGGCTCACACACTCCAGACTTGATGTCCCTTAAGGATCGGCGCATATCTCATGAAATAGTGTTAGGATTTACGAATGTAATTAGCAGAGTATTCGATCCAAGAAAGGAATATAATGAGGGCGAGCTAGATTGCCTGGAGCGAGAAAATTGTCCAAGAACGGACAAATTCTAATTAAAATTTATCACCGAATGATTCTTGATGTCCTCGAGGACTGCAATGAGCGGAGGAAAGACAAATATATGCGAATTTAGATGACAGATTTTTCATTTGTTCGTGTAATCATATCTTAATAATAACTTGTCCGAGAGTGTTGGAAGATATTTTCAGATTATTTGAGAAATCATATGATTTTTTTTTAGGTATAAATTCACATGTATCAAGTAATTCGTCATCAAAAATTACAAATTTTAGAAAAAAAAAATTTAAAATAAGTTTTTTGCTGCATAACTATTACTACAGACATGTACAATATTAGTAACTGTTTGGACTCAAACATAAAATGTTTTAAGTCAGTCCTGGGTCCATTATTTTAATAGCTAGAGCTGTTGTCCGTAATAATAATGGTCAATGACTTCTATTCTCTCAAAACAATTGGTTCACCCCATATTTAAATTTAAGACATATTTTTCGTCCATTAACTCCAAGTTACAATATTTAAAAAACAAAACAAAATCCATTCTCGATGTTTCCAATTTCGAAATCGTCTGGTACCCTGGAATGCATGTAGGATAGACAAATATTTGCGAATTTAGATGTAACTGATTTTTCATTTGTTCGTGTAATCATATCTTAATAATAACTTGTCCGAGAGTGTTGGAAGGTATTTTCAGATTATTTGAGAAATCATATGATTCTGTTTTCGATATAAGTGCACATGTAGCAAGCAATTCTTCATCAAAAATTACAAGTTTTAGAATTTTTTTTAAAATAAGTCTTTTGTTGTATAACCGTTACTACAGACATATACAATATTTGAAACTATTTGCAGATTGCTGAACAGACTTAAGCATAAATTGTTTTAAATCATTCCCGGGTCAATTATGTTGCTAGCTGGAGCTGTTGTCTGTTATAATATTGGTCAATGACATCTATTTTCTTAAAACAATTAACTGACTCACCCCATATTTAAATTTAAATTTTTTTTTCGTACATTAACTCAAAATAACTCCAAGTTACAGTATTTAAAAAACAAACTCATTCTTGATGTTCTCCAATGTTGAAATCGTCCTTTTGGTATCCTGGAATACATGTTCGTTCGTGTAATCATCAGGGATGCAGTGGAGGGTATACGCGAGTATAGGCCGTATACCTTCTGATTTTTTTAAAGAGCACCGTATACCCTCTTTTTCTCAAGAAATCTACAGTATGTTCGCTCTTCTGCCTTGAGCGTATACCATCTGTTTTTTTTTTATTTATTTATTTATTTATTTACGACTACACCACTGGTAATCATATCTTAATAATAATTTGTCCGAGAGTGTTTGGAAATGTTTTCAGATTATTTGAGAAATCATATGATTCTATTTCAGGTATGAGTGCATATGTATTAATCAATTCACCATCAAAAATAACAAGTGTTTAAAAAAAATTATTTTTTGTTGTATAACCTTTACTACTGGCATGTACAATATTTCGAACTACTTGAGATACTTGGACTCAATCAAAGTTGTTTTAAATCCTTCCAGGATCTGTTATGTTACTAGATAAAGCTGTTGTCTGTTATAATATTAGTCAAAGGCCCCTATTCCCTGAAAACAGTTGATTCAACCCGTAATTAAATTTAAGACGTTTTTCGTCCAAGTAACTCTAAATTATAGTATTAAAAAAAATTTCATTATTCCCTCGAATGTTTAAATTGTCCTCTTGATATCCTAGATTGCATGCAGGCAAGACAAATTATCTTCAGATTATTTGAGAAATCATATGATTCTACTTCAGGTATGAATGCACATGTATCAAGCAATTCATCATAAAAAATTACAAATTTTTGAAAAAAAAATTAAAATAAGTTTTTGTTTTATAACCGTTACTACAGACATGTACAATATTTGAAACTATTTGCAGGTAGCTGAACAGACTTAAGCATAAATTGTTTAAAATCATTCCCGGGTCAATTATGTTACTAGCTGGAGTTGTTGTCTGTTATAATATTGGTCAATGACATCTATTCTCCCAAATCAATTAACTGGCTCACCCCATATTTAAATAAATTAAAGATTTTTTTTTCGTACATTAACTCAAAATAACTCCAGTTACAGTATTTAAAAAACAAACCCATTCTTGATGTCCTCCAATTTTAAAATCGTCCTCTTAGTATCCTAGAGTACATGTTCTTTCGTGTAATCATCAGGGATGTAGTAGAGGGTATACGCGGGTATACCCCATACACCTTCTGAAATTTTTTAAGGAGCACCGTATAACCTCTCTTTCTCAAGAAAACTACAGAAAGTATTGTTGTTTTAAATCAATCCTGGATCTATTATGTTACTAGATAAAGCTGTTGCCTGTTATAATATTGGTCAATGGCGCCTATTCTCTAAAAACAGTTGATTCAATCCATAATTAAATTTAAGACTTTTTTCGTCCAAGTAACTCCAAGTTAAAATATTAAAAAAAAAAAAAAAAAAAAAGAATTATGATTTTTTTTCGAATGTTTAAATCGTCCTTTTGATATCCTAGATTACAGTTAGGCAAGACAAATGTACATGAATTTAGATGTTTCTTTTTTCCTTTGTTCGTGTTTTCATATCCTAATAATAACTCATCCAAGAGTGCTTGGAGATATTTTCAGATTATTTGAGAAATTATATGATTCTATTAGGTATGAAAGCACATGTATCAAGCAATTCATCATCAAAAATTACAAGTTTTTGAAAAAAAAATTAAAATAAGTTTTTTGTTTTATAACCTTTACTACAAACATGTACAACATTTGGAACTATTTGGGGGGGGGGGGGGTACTTGACCCAAGCATAAAATGTTTTAGATTACACCTGGGTCTACTATGTTATTAGCTAGTATGTTGTCTGTTATAATATAGGTTAATAACGTTTATTTTTTCAAAACAGTTGACTCTCAACCTATTGAAATTTAAGATTTTTTTTCATTCAAATTAATAGAAAACTACACAAAAAAATAACACAAAATTATGTATACATATTTTTTTTTTTTAATCTATTCTTGATGTCCTTGAACGTTGAAATCGTCCTCTTCATATCCTGAAATGAATATAGGATAAACAAATATATGTATATGTGAAGTTAGATGTCTGTTCTTTTTATTCCTTCGTATAATTTCATATAACCGTAATAACTCGTCCAAGAATTTTTGAATTTAATTTCAGATGATTTATTGCAGATTATTTAATAAATCATATGACTTTCTATTTCTGCTATGATTACGCATATATCAGAGAATTCAGCATCAAAAACTTCAGCATAAAACTTTTTTTAAATAAAAGTTTTTAACCGCATAACAACAACCCGATTAACCTCTGAAGTTAGAGGAAGCATAATATTACTTCATTAGCCTATATTCATCGTGAAAAGTTTCTAAATTTTTTATATTTTTGAGCCTCATTTTTTTTTCCACTTTGAAAACAAAATTACGCTTATTTTAATAACGTTAACCGTAGCTATCTAAATCGACTTACTGAAGTTTAAAAGTTATTTCATTGTCAAATATAATGAATGTACTTATTTTGTGTACTACTAAGCTCATATTTACATGATAAAAGGCTAAGAAAGAGTTTTTGTAAGTGTTTGGAGAATAACGTATTACAACAAAATTTCAGAGGGAATTACAACTTTCCAATGTTTCTTCAGTTTCATCACCCATGAATCCCTTAGAAAAGTAATCTATACTTTTAATTTAAAAAGAAAAACATATGTAATAAAATAAAGAAATCGCAAACGGTTCAAAGAGAATTGGGAAAACTTTTATTATTACTAAATTTTAGCTGAATACTGACATGTAATAAAGGTACTAGGTAAACTACAGAGCTGGACAAAAGTATTCAAGTATTTTTCCGTTTATTAGGAAAATTGCTGAAAGAGAAATTTCATCTCGTTAAGCGTTTTCTTGCTAAACTAAAATTTCCCATTATATAGTATGCATCAACTGTCAGATCAAATACAGGGCTGTTCAGAAGTATTGGAATACATACTTGGTTTGTGAGGAAGTGACCTTTGTAATAAAGGCATTTTTGAGATCGTGACGTCAATGATTTAACATATGTAAGCGTGAAAGCGACATCTATCCTCTCTTTTACTTTAACTTTCTAGAGCGTGTGTGTCTTTCTCGGATTCAACAGTTATGTCGCGGTTAGAAGTAATATGTACATTTGTAGTATCTCAGTTTGCAGCATATAAAAGCTTGGAGTTTGAGTGTGTGAGGAGTGTCTGGCGGCCTTGGCCGACTAGGTGAGTCTAGTGACATTTAGCCAGCTAGGTGTATCGAGCCTTCAGTGAGTGACAAGGAGTTTTGGAAGTAGATTCGAGAAATTGGCCGATGGTAAGAGTTAATTATTAATTACGTTGAATATTTTCAAAGTCAATAAAAAATATATGTACAGCCACGGGCTGTCTAATAAAGTTTATCTAGCAGTTTAGCGGAAGTTGAAGTGAGAAGTAATCTGAAGTGCCCCGATTGAGTTAGTGCCGGAGCTATGAGTATGAATTTAATCTTTTAGCATTGTTACCAATTATTAAAATTAAGAACTGCTCCACTGCCCTTCAGTCCTAACCGGGTTAAATAAACTGTTTTTATCTTAGTTCCTGAGTTATGTCTGCATTTAACCCCCAGTACGAGCACCCAACCGTTACAAATGGCGCCCAACGTGTGTTTACCGTTACAGGTTTATCTACAGTAACACCTTATTTCCCTAAATAATGAAGTTTCGTTAAAGATTTTGGAAATGGTCTAAAGTGTTTCATAATCTATGCTTAACGCATTACTTTTCTTATTTTTTATAGTTTGGGCGCGGGGGGGGGGGAGGTGAAATGTCCAACGATATCAAATTTTGAGGATAACTGTTAATCAATGTGGCAAATTTTAATTTGTATCTTCTCAAAAAATCCTCCGAAATACTTCGTCTGTAATAAGATGCAACGGATAGATCCAAACAATATATATATCTTTTACTCAAAAACATATTTTTAAATGAGAAAATTGTTTGTAAATATATAGTCCAAAGTATTAATAAATTATGTTTTGAAATAATTTATCATAATTCATCATGAAGAAATTTTTAAACCGTAACAGTGGAGAACATTAGGTACTAAAATGTTTTATAAAAATTAACTTGTATGATAGTTTTCATTTAAAAAATTACTTAAACTATTAAAACGTTACAATTATTAATCTTCCAACTGAGCTAACGCAAAACTTTTTTACAAATTAATGTTCTATGACTGAAGTTTTTATAAACATTTTGTTATAAAGCACTTAAATAAATTTCTCAAACAAATTTCTTCTATTAAGCTTTTTTTTCGTATCTTTGTTTTACGTTTTAATCTTGAATGAAAATTAATTGATAAAACAGCTAAAATTAGTCAGATAAATGGAAGAGTTTAAACGAAAAACTTTAATATATATTAACTTATCCATACTTTAAATCATGCAATAAAAAAAAGAAAGTAAATGTGGCAGAATAAAAGCTTTCTTCAGAAAATTATTAAATTTGTGCTTGATGCTGAGAGGCAGATCGTCGCACATATCTTTTATTTCGCTGTAGATGAGGCTTAATATCAGATTAAAAATCCATTTTCTAAAGATGCGCCATCTTATGTTCTCGGTAATTTATAACATTCATCAACATGAGCACTTCGATAAATTTTCTACCTTGTCACCAAGCATTTTACGCCGAATTATAATCGAAAATGCTACTTGCAGCCACAGAAACAAAATGGCACATATCTTTCATCTTAAGCATTTCATTTTAGCACTCAACTCAACTAGGCTATCCGTCTATGCCTTATCTTACATAGCTTGCAAGCGAGATTAATGAAATGAAGTGAAGAGTTTTAAAATTTCTTCTCCCTTTAAACTTGAATGCTTTAGCAACAGCCCATTTTTTCCCCTTGTCAGCGGCAACTCGACATCTCAGCTTTTTATTCAGTTATGGTTATGGCACACGTTCATTTTTTTTTTCGCCATTTTTTTCCAACCATCTTCCATTTGCTCTAGTTGGCGCCCTAAATTCTTTATTAGCTTGGTGAAAAGTTGTCTGATGCAACTTAATGTAGACTACGCAGGATTAGACCGAATTATTAGAAGTGACACTCATGATGTCGTCTGCGTCGACAGCTTTTTGTACCAAGAGAATGTCTTCATTCTTCGTCAGTTGTTACAAACATAATTGCATTGAAGGCGAGTTTAAGCGTTTTTTCCTTCTCACTTAAAAAAATTCATTTTTTCTAAGCAGCTCGCTAATAATTTCTCCAAAGTGAGAAAAAGTTGGACAGTTTTTGATGTAATTTTTGATTCAATTTCGCTGCTTTTGCTGCTTGCGTAATGAATGTTAATGGAACCTCATAATAGATTTAATCAATCAACCTTTTTTTCGCGCCTTCGAAGAAAAAAAGAAAAGAATTAAAAAAACTCTAAAATGCGGCTACTTGTTCTTAATGTGAAAGAAAGTATTTTACAAGATTTTAAAATTGAAATTACAGACACTTTGTTTTTATGAGTATTGTGGAGTGTTTTTAAAAGCATTAAGAATTTTTGGTGGACAATTATTTTTCATATTAGCGGCGCAGGGAGTCTGATGAAATTAATGTCTTCTTTTCTTCCAGATTTAGAATAATAAGAGGAAATTTGTTCCAGTGAAGGAAAGTTTTTATGCGGCTAGAAATATATTTATTATAATAAATTTAAACTAACAATGACAAATCGGTTAAGTTGAAATGTATTACTGCGATAGAAATTTTCTTATTTACTGCATTATATGAATGATGGAATGAAATTATAATTTGATTGACATTGTATTTTTTTATTGTTATTTTATTTCGTTAAAAATATTCTGATTTCAGTTTAAAGCATTATTATTCTAAAAATTAATGAAGTATTGGCGTTAACTTATCATAAAATGTAATCAACATTCACAAAAAAAATATCTTTTTAATTGCGCTTTATGGTAAGTATTTCCAATTTACATAAACAAAACCTAGTTCTAGTACTTTAATAAAGACTTTAATTTCCACTTTTTTTAAAAAGTAGTTTTTGTTTGCTTTGAAAGAAATTTCAACTGTTGTTTTTTCCCCGTTCAAAACGTAGCACCGATGTTGTACCATGTAACCAACCAAACTGTTATAAAGCCATGCTATAAATAATCATCATACAAACAACAATAAAAAGCACTTCTTATGCAACTTCAAAAATTATTAATATATTTGTTATTATAATAGACCGGGAAGCTTCAGCACAGACAATCACACATCGAGTTCATACCTTTGCGTGCAAGAAAACACAATTATAATCCTACGAACGCTAAAATCGAATTTCAGGTGTTTTCCACCAAGACAGGACTTGGCAGACCGATTTCTTTTAATATGTGAATCGAGATTTAACTAATCCTAAATTTTCCTCGGTGAACTCGATGAGCTCTTTTTTCTTTCTAACCGATGACCAGCCTTCTACCTGGCGAGTTATTTCAGCTTAACAATTTAGATACCTGGTATCGGGGCGGGTGACCGCCGAATCACCGCGTGGTGGGAATAAACCTGATTCCTTTGCTTCGCACGTCATCATATCTGCAGTACTTGCTTCTCGTTTGAGCATACTTTGTTTTGTAGGTTGCTTAACGTTATATCCTGTTGATTGTACTACAAATGGCTGCTCAAGTTTGTCTCGTAATTAAAAACTTGATCAGATGACGAGACCTTCACCTGGCAAGGCACCTCCAAAGGTATAATTTACAGGTAACTTGGAGGATTTTGCGCCCACGACGGATTTTATATGCACCAGGCGACATTAGCGTACATGTTAAAAAAATTCAATGAACTTGATGAACGAGACAAGAACTCGATGAGCTCATTGTCTATACTGCCGCCTTTTGGTCTATAATAAGATAAATAAACGAAAAGGGGTGAATTTGATATTGGGATCAATACGAAAGGAAAGTTTTTGAAAGAAAATCCATAATTGTAAGAAAAATTCAGATTTGTATAGCAATCCATGATCGGAAACGTTTTCCTGGCGTGGTAGTGACGACAAAAAACACAAGGAAGAAAAAAAAACGAACAGGGAGAGAAAATATGTTTATTATTTTTAGTGCTGCAAAAATTCTGAGACAACAAAGTAAAGTGCTAAAGAACTTGTAGCACGCGTTGTGGCAGCTGCTAGGGAAGTTCGGGACATTCGCAGTATTTTCTAGGAAACATTAGATCTTCCATGCACCTCCATGCATCACAGTTCGGGATCGTAATTTCAAACACCTACTTCGATGACGACCGTTGTCTCTTTAATGTTCTTTTTTCTTAGTTTTCTACTATACTAAGGATAATAAAGATGTTTTCTCTCTTATTCGTGTCCTGTCTGACTCGTGTTTTTGTCTTCAATACCACTGCAGGAAAACATTTCCGACCATGGGTTGCTATACAAGTCTGAATCCTTGTGATGTCCCTTACTTCCATTTAAAGTTTGTCGTCCCATTATTTCTGGGATACCCTGTATAAGGGCATACCGTATAGCACAGGATAAGTTACAAAAAGAAACTAGGTAAATCAATCAACAACAAGGAGCAAAGAATACTTCTCGTGAAAAGTAGGAAATAAGATAAACTATGTCATAGTGAAAAAAAATAGAACAAAGTTTACAAATAACGACGCAATGGCGATAGGATACGATTTTAATTCTGTGCATTTTGAACTGGGAAAAATTGCACCTCAGAGTATTAAAAAAATCAGCTAACTGGAACGTGCATTTGATTACTTGACAACTAACACATTTATGCTGGTTGATACTAGTGGAGATGCAAGAGTGAGATCGCATCCAGTTTAGGTTTTTAAATTCGAAAAATTTGACTGAAAGGAATTAAAAGTCAATAGGCTCAAGATTGTCCATTCTTCAAAATCAAAATTTTTCATTGGTAACTTGATAAATATTGAAAACCCAAGTCAAGCTATTTTTTCTAATCCCAAGGATGAGAACAAATCTTGTATATATTTGTTTTCGTATAGTTTCAAAATAAAGAATAATTGCTTGTAACATAAAAATGTCAAAGTGAGACCCCAAAGTGCACTTAGCTCTTTCGTATATTTCCAAAGTTTAGTTGCAGTTCCCTCGTGCAGTACCCATGCGGTATTGTTTTATTTCTTATTTATTTTTAATTTTAAAAAAATCCTTAAATTGAGCGAGCCCCTTTCTTCATTCAGAAAATGTTTGTGAAAATTACAATTAGTGTAATAAGAAACATTACTATAGAGTAATTGACAACATGTCTCCAACAATTCGGAAATAAGTTTAAAAAAAAAAAAGGTTGGTTGATCCAGTGGCTCATACAAACTAATATTACTTCAGTCTCACTTGTTTCTACTGCATAAAACTATATTTTCAATTATCTCAGATTTATGGAATAATTAGAAACACGGAAAGTAATTAAAAACAGGCAATAAGGTCACTTCACAAACCGTTATGAAATTTCGGCAAAAGTTAATGCAAAGAACATCCTTCTACTGTAAGAAAACATCCTTCTTCTATAAGGAAACATCCTTCTGCTATAAAGAAACATCCTTCTGCTATAAGGAAACATCCTTCTGCTAGATGGAAGCATCCTTCTGATGTAAGAAAACATCAGGCATAATAGGTGCAGGCCTTGTATTAAGACAGAATAATATATTAATGTGACGACTCATCTTCCAGGAAAAGAAACTTATGGCTACCATGTTATGCATAAGTATTTAAATGCCATTATTATGCAGACTGTTCAACATATGGATATATACACATAATCTGCATTGTGTTACATCTATTTTCTTTCTTTTTCTCTAAAATATTTAAAAACTATTCAATTATAATGTTTTAAATTCTAAATTAAAAATAACGAATAACAAGTTATTATTGCATCGGATAACCATATATAAATAAACCAACCATATTTTGGTGGCGCCATTTATTGACAACCTACAGGACGTAATGATATAATTCGATATCTATTTTTTAAACTTCGGTTACATAATTTTAGAATTTTGTTCAATATAAATAAAATTAATGTTATAATTTCAATTTAGTCTTATTAATTTTTAAAAGCTTAATACTTACCCGCTTATTATTATTTTTTAATTTTTTATTTGCATTATAAGAACTTATTTGTCATTTTTTAAATGTACTTTTCTGAAATACAAACTCTTCAATAACAAAATCTTCATTTGTATGAAGTCTTATGAAAATGAAACGCAGATTAACATTCAGTCATTTTTGATGGGGGTTATATACTAGTACAAATACAGAGATGCAAAATGCGAAATGCGCTGAAACTGATTGGGGGCAGAGGGGGCATGTGCCCCGGATGTCAGAAGAAAAGGGTGCCAATTTAAGATTTTGTTGTCGATATATTTACGTCTATGTTTAGTACAATATTGTTAAAATTGTACTTTCTAGGGTATGCCAAAGCATAGAAAAATCTAATAATGACATGACATAAAAATCCTGTATAAAGCGTTTTATTTTATTTATTTATTTATTTATTTTTCGATTACGTTTTTAAGACTTTAATGAATCAATATTTGACAAAGCAGATTGCGTAGTTCAGCTTTACATATCTTATTATTATATATTTTAAATCTTAAAATAATTCAACTATTATAAAATTAGTAAAATTTTGTTTGTAAATATACTTTGCGGAGAAGGAGAGGGGGTGCCAAAATCAATCTTTGCCCCGGGTGCACAAAATACTAGTTTCGGCCTTATGTTTCCAGCGAACTTCACTGAACTTGCTTATATTGACGCTACTAATTTTTCAGTTTTAATATTTCAATTCAGTACTAACTAAACATGCATTTTAATGAATTTAATTCAATCGTTTTTTAATAATTATATTCTGAAACGTAAGAAAACCACATTTTTCCTCATTATTATTACAAAGTTAAAATTCAGAAGAAGAAATTTATATTATTTACCTGGAAATTAATGTGCATATATATCATGATAGAATATTGTATGATTTATTTCCTATAATATGTTTTTTCTTAAGTCTAACTTATTTGCCTCAAAAGCTCACAGTCAGTCTAATGGAAAAATATGTATAAATATCTAAAAGTAGTAGAAAATTCAAGCAAAGTTTTTTTTTATATATTTTTATTAAAAAACACAAAAAATTGAAAGCAAATTACATAGAATTAAAAATTAAAATAACTATATTAATTTAATAAACATCAATTAACTGATTAAATTTTAATAAAACATAGATTTAATTGAAGTCTTTATTCAATTAATAATTTTATACTAAAATATACGAATTCTAACACATTTCGTCATTTATAACATACATATAAAAATCTTTAACTGAAAATTTTTTTTATTATGTGTTATATCGGATACTGGAATATTCAAAAAATGTTTTGTAATAACCTTTTAAAAAGATCCACAAAATTTGAGGTTTAAAATTGAAATTACTATTTAAAATATCTAAAGTAATTGTATTCATTTTACAAATGTTAATGTAATTTTTTAATTAAATTTGAATGCAGTAGATTAAAATGGCTTTTTTTATTGCTACACTTAAATATAAAATAAACGTCATAATTTTCATATTCTGTAATAAAGTTAAAATTCAGATGTTTAAACAGAAAGTTTAAAGAAAAAAAAATAATTAAAAAAAATGGTAACATTTTTAACAAAAATATCTTTTAAATTAAATTTTTCTGAAACATATATACATTTTTAAGAGTATTTTATGAAATTATTGTTGATAATTCTGCAATGACATATATCATCAGTCTACATATTTCATCAGATTTTATCAAAAAATTAAAAATCTGAAACTGAAAATTTTACGAAAATTCCAAGAGCATTAATACTTAAAAATTTAAGTAAAGTTATATGTGCAGCATTTTATGATAGACACAAAATTTCAAGACAAAAAGTTAAGTCAATACTTCACTTTTATGCTTTTCATGGATTTTTGCAAGTATTAATTTTTTTTAATTCATTCTAACCAAGTATTCATTTGATTATTTTTTTCACTAAAATATGAGACTATGACACAATTTATTAGGTTCTATTATAAGATTTAAAATCTTAAACTAAATATTTTGTATTAGACCCATTTAGGTCCTTTAGACACTGATACATGAAAATTCAAGCAAAGTTTTGCATACAAAAATTTATGATGCGTAAAAAATTTCAAGATAAAAAAGTTAAATAAATATATAAAATGAACGGTAACAGTTTTTTGATCATTAATCTTTCACTTAAATTTTGGTGAAACATACACATTTTAAGGAATTTTTTTATTTAATAATTTTTAAAATTCTGCATTTAATTATAAGATTTCATTAAATCTTATTATAAAATTAAAAATCTGATATTTTATGTTGAATCCAAGGTCATTAATACCTAATAAATCCAGCAAAAGGTTTGTGCAAAACATTTCAATGCAAAATATGAAATTTGGCAATAAAAATATAAATTAATATTTGAATAATTTTTATCCATTTTACAAGCATTAATTTATCAAGATCATTTCGATAAGACTTACATTTTAATTAATTGCTTTTTTAATTATTTTTATAAATGTCAATTAATTATTTTTAATAATTCTACATTGTAACATACAAAAATATTTGTTTAATATTTTATTATATTCTATCACAAATTAAAAATCTGAACTTGAATTTAAGCTTATGGATATCTTAAAAATTCAAGCAATGTTTTTGATACGCTAATGATAAATACAATATTTTAAAAAATAAATAAATTTAATAATTGAATAATTTTTAACCATTCATAAGCACAAATTTCTCAATTACATTTTCATAAGATTTACATTTTAGTTATTTAATTATTTTTGTAAATCTCAATTAATTATTTTAAATAATTTTAATTGAAACATAGAAAAATACTTGTTTAATATTTTATCATATTCTATCACAAATTTAAAAATCTGAACTTGAATTTAAGCTTATTGATGTCTGAAAATCGAAGAAATGTGTTTGACACGCTAATGAGAAATATAATATTTTGAGAAAAAAATAAATTGAATAATTGAATAATTTTTATCCATTCATAAGAATAAATTTAATAATTGAATAGTTTTTATCCATTCATAAGCACAAATTTATCTATTGCATTTCATGAGATTTAGATTTTAATTGTTTAATTATTTTTATAAATCTCAATTCATTATTTTTAATAATTCTAATTGAAACATACAAAAATACTTGTTTAATATTTCATCATATTCTATCACACATTTAAAAAGCTGAACTTGAATTTAAGGTTATGGATATCTGAAAATTCAAGCAATGTTTTTGATATGTTAATGATAAACACAATACTATTTGGAGATAAAAATAAAATTAATATTTGAATAATTTTTATCCATTTTACACGCACTAATTTATCAATTACATTTTGATGAGGCTTACATTTTATTTATTTATTTTTATTTTTAGTTATTTTCATAAATGTCAATTAATTATTTTTAATAACTCTACATTGAAGCAAAAAAAAAAAAAAAAAAAATACTTGTTTCATATTTTATCATAAATTTAAAAATCTGAACTTGAATATTTTGCAGTATGCTTAAACTTGTGGATTAAAAATCAAAAACGGGTAGGTGCCAAAAGTTGCCTTTATACTAGTACATCAACTGCGTGAAATTTTACCGCTGAAAAAAAAAAATGACTTGAGTCTGCGCTTTTGCTCCAAAAATCGAAATTTTGGGTAAAATTTGACATTTTTTGATATTTTTTCAAAAAAATTAAAAGATTCCTACAGAGCTGGTTATTACTTAAAAGTATTGCTTAAACCTTTATATTTATCTGCTTAACATATTTGAACTATAAAACAATATCTTTAGTCTGCATAATTCGAGCAAATTTGACAACTTTTGGAGCATACAACGAATTGTTGTTTTGAATGCATTTCTTAACTAGCTGCTTTCAAAACTACCCTGGATATAACTCGTGGAGGTGGGTGCATTTCATATCCAACCCGTCTCAATCACCCGACCATCTAGGTCTAGTGTTTTATTTATGTATTGAATTGTTTTTTTTTTTTTTTTTTTTTTTTTTTCCCGAAGACGAGCATAAGTTTTCTATGTATTAAAGTAGTTTACCTCTTTGTATTCACTGACTTTGGATGCTGCTGGTGTGACCTGCTCCACGTATATTTTTATACCTTGTAAACTGAGTAATGGGACATACAACGAATTGTTGTTTTTAATAAAGCTCCTCTTTTCATAACTACCTTGGTCATACGTCATGGAGGTGGCTATATTTCATAACCCACTCGTCCCAACTACTCACTCATCTTAATGCAATGTTTTATTTATACATTGATTTGTGATTTTCTTTATACAATTTTTCATGTTTTCGATGCATCCTCTTAGTTTATCTGCTTTTTGTATCCACATGCTGCTGTAACTATCTTCATGTATATATTTTAAATTTATACAAAAAAATGACAAACAGAGCAATGCACGGGAGTATTATTATTCGGCCATCTATTATCTTTATCAAACTTACATCCAGTTGCTGAATAGTGATTGGAAGTTGTGTTACCACAACATTTTTTCAGTAAATTATATTTTTTTACGTAATGATCTGCTTCAAAGATGATTTCAGGTATTTCAACTATAAGTCTGCCATCATTTATTCTACTTTTGCATTTTTTATATGTTGAGAAGCGAGCTGTTTAATGTGATGGTGATCGTCAGCGAGAATTGCAATGAGAATTTGTTCTGCATGTGCAGAGCAACCGTTGTTGTAAAAAAAACTTTATTTATTTATTTATTTATTTATTTATTTATTTATTTATTGCATTAGTTTTATGCCGTTTTCTAAGTCTTTTCGTAGCCATGTAATTTTTCATTAACTTTTAGATCCTCTTTTTATAAGTGGACAACATTTGAAGGTGAACTGTTCTAGGCGTAAACTTATAATGCATAGTACTTTTTGAGGGAATGTACAAACTCTAATCGACAATAAGTACTCATTTAAAACTAGGAGAATTCTATTTGTCGCTGTGAACCATTTTGCATGGAGTAGGCTTAGAATTGTGTATAATAATGTATGATATGCTACTTCAATTCCAGTGAATTTCCTCTGCGTCAATTATAATAGAAGTCGACATAAAACGTTCTAATCCACATGGATTCACTGGATCAATTGGAAAATCTTTGTCTACGTACTATTCGCTTCCTATTGCAACTTTTTATAACATAGAGAATAATTTTGAAAAATTATATCAATACATTTCTGAGCTTCTCTTCTGTTATACAAGGTATAAAAATATACGTGGAGCAGGTCACACCAGCAGCTTCCAAAGTCAGTTAATATAAAGAGGTAAACTACTTTGATACACAGAAAACTTTAGCCCGTCTTCGGGGGAAAAAATAACAATTCAATACATAAATAAAACACTGAACCTAGATGGTCGGGTGGTTGAGACGGGTGGGATATGAAATGCATCCACCTCCACGAGTTATATCCAGGGTAGTTTTGAAAGCAGCTAGTTAAGAAATTCATTCAAAACAACAATTCGTTGTATGCTCCAACAGAGAAATAATGCTGATTTTTTTTTAACCAAAAGTTGTCAAATTTGCTCCAATTATACAGGCTAAAGGTATTCTTATATAGTTCAAATATGTTAAGCAGATAAATATAAAGGTTTAATTAACACTTTTAAATAATAACCAGCTCTGTAGGAATTTTTAAATTTTTTTGAAAAAATATCAAAAATTGTCAAATTTTACCCAAAATTTCGATTTTTGGAGCAAAAGCGCAGACTCAAGCCATTTTTATTTCAGCGGTAAAATTTCACGCAGTTGATATATTAGTATAAAGGCAACTTTTGGCACCTAGCCGTTTTTGATTTTTAAAAAATAATTTTTTTCGCTCCACCCTATTGTGAATATCTAAAAATTCAAGCAATGTTTTTGATATGTTAATGATAAACACAATATTTGAAAATAAAAATAAAATTAATATTTGAAAAAGTTTTATCCATTTTACAAGCACCAATTTATGAATTACATTTTGATAAGGCTTACATTTTAATTATTTTTATTTTAAATTATTTTTATAAATATCAATTAATTATTTTTAATAATTCCACATTGTAACATAAAAAATATAATTTTTCCGTATATCATCATATGCTATCATAAATTTAAAAAATTGAACTTGAATATTTTGCAGTATGTTTAAACTTGTGGATATCTTCAAATTCAAGCCAAGTTTTATTTACCATCTGCTAAAATTCAATACTTATCAAAGTATGAAACTGAACCAATAAACTTGTATGCAGAAAGATAACAAGTAAACTCGGGTTTTTACTTACCCATCATACGTAGTATAGGGTAAGTCTTGTAATCGTTTTGAAAATCGAAAAAAAAATTTTGACGGATTTTCACGTTTTAGATAGTAGAAATTCCAAAAAAACATTTTTTTTTTTTTTTTTTTTTTTTTTTTTTTGCCGTCCATCTGTCTGTCTGTAAACGCTCTATCTCCCGAACAAATTGAGATAGAGACTTGAAACTTTGTATGTAGTTAGTATGTAAGAGTGGGACAAAGCCTATTTAATATCAGTAACCTCGATTATCCGGAACTATTTTTTTCGGACTCTCGAAAAATTCGCTCTGATGAAAGGTATATAAAATTTTTTTAATGTTTTTGTTCTAAGGAATGGACGTAAAAGGCAATAAAATAACACACATTTTGCATATAAAACGAAGTCGATCGGATTATTAGTTGCCGAGATATTTGTAATCCTGTTTTCCACATTCTTCGATTTTTCATGACCCTGTATTTCATTCAAATTTCAATTCAGAGGTATATTTTAATTGAAAATGAGACGCTTAATCCAACGCAGTAAACCGTTAGTTTATATTATTATTATTTTTGGAGTTATAAGGATGTTTCTTTTACGCAGTTCGGTATTAATTGAGTAGTTTGGCCTTTTATATAATTTGCCGAAATTGGTACATCAGCAATTCATTAATAGAGCGTTACTATGCATATTAACAATATTTAAATTTTGTTTTGGAATTGCAATGCATTGTATAAATAGTTTTCATTTGTTTGATTTTCATATGCCTATCCATGATGGGTAAGTATTACGGTGGCCCCCAACGACTAGTTTGATATGATATGTTAATGACTAATACAATATTTGGAAATAAAAATCAGTAATAAAATATTGATAGTAACTTTAACAACATTCATTTTACGATTAAATTTTGATGAAAGATTCATCATTATGATTTATTTTTAATAGTTCTACAATGAAATATAAGATAAGTTTATATCTCATTATATTCTATCATATATTATTGTTCATATGAATAAAAAGACGAATCTGAAAATTCTATGCATTAAAACTTTCTAAATCAAAACTGAAAAAAAAAAAATGGACAAGTTTTTTTGGTACTACTTAGTTATCCTGTCGACCAAAAAGCTATCGCCAAACTATAAGATTAAATGCCAATAATAGATGATCGTAAATGTCCCATTCAATGACATTAAATACAATACACGTATTTAATACGTCATTAAGTGATTTTTATATCGACTTTTCATTTGTATTTTTATTAATATTCTACTAATTATCTGTTTTTTCCCTATTTAAAGTAAAAATTATGTCAATATGTATAATTTGGCTATTAGTTTGGCGATTTGTATAATTTGGCGATATCGGTCGACGGTATAACGAAGTAGTACTTTTTTTTTTCTTGGCAGAAACCTCGTTTTTTTTTTCCGTATGTAACTGCATTTTTATATAATCGTATATTCTTACATAACTGTATTATTTTTGTAAGAAAATTAAATTTTTCAGTTAAGGGGGTCCGGGTTTCATTTAAAAATGTATTTTTTACTTATTGAGTTAAAATTTTTAATTTTTTTGTTATTTTTAACTCTATTATTTGTGAGTAAAATAACATGATAAAACTTCTAGCAAATTTTTTTGTAATTTAAAACTTAAACTTTATGTAAAAAGTGGAATAATTTTAGATCATTATAATTCGAAATATTATTTGTAGAATCTATTTATTTTATTTTATTTTTTTTATTTTTATTTTTTTTTTTCATTTAAATAAACATTAGTGTGCTATACACAGTTTTCACAACAAGTCGTTTCCATAATAGGTTTTAATTTTGATTCAGCATTCTTAAAAATATTAATTCAAATAAAAGATAAAAATGTTTAAAGTAAAAATTTGAAAAAAAAAATTATGTAACTTTAAAAAAAATAATCACATTTTTAAAAGAGAATTTTTGTTCAAAGAATTTTTTTCAAATTTGCTGAATCAGAATTCAACAATTGAAAAAGACATTTTCCAAGCTTGAAACATTTAACTTTAAAAATTCTCGACTTATAGCAATTTAAATATATTTAAATTGTTAAGGTTAAATCTTTCACCAGAAAAATGGATTTTAAAAAATCCTGAATCATGGTTCAACATTTTACTAACATAATGGTATTTTTGAAAGCACCAATAAACTGGTGAAACTTATCACACCATCTTGGTTGCAGCTAAATTCTAGCTACTTTTCACCACTTTCTTGGTGAAACCTCAAACTTCATTTTTAACAGTGTAGGGGAAATGGTGAAAAAACAATCATGAAGAAAAACGCATTTTCACAAGAAGTCGTTTCAGAACAACAATCTCCTGAAAGCTAGATTTTGAAAACAAGCCAAAATATAAAAATTAAAAAATTAATATTTCTAGTTTCACTTAAGATAGAAACATGTTTTAAACGCCATTTTAAACAGAAAATAAAACAAAGAAAATTTTAATGCAATAAAATAATTGTAGAAATTCGAAGATTTTTGTGCTCCGGACCCCCTTAAAACAAGTTCCTATAAAGCACAAGTTTCATTTTCAGGTTTTACTACTTATGTTTAAGGACAGAGTACCCAAAAATATAAGCAAAATGGTATATAGTACATTTCAATAATAAACACAAAATCAAAACAAAAAGTAGAACTTGATGTAATTATAGTAGTTTTAGAAATGTTAAATTTTAATTTAATTCAGATGAAACACGTGTTTTAAGGATTTTTTACTGAATTGTTTTTAGTAATTCCACACTAAGAGAATTACATATTTCGTCATATTATGTCACGTAATTAAAAATCTAAACCTTTAAATGTTATGCAGTAAAATTTGATGAGAAGAAATTCCATGTGTCCATAAAAATCAGACAGGTTTTCGTCTTAGCAAGTATACCGTTTGTTCTAATTCTTTTGTATTCTTTTTTGCAAGAAAATGAAATTTTCTCTTTAAAGCAAGTTTCTGTTGCAAAACCTCCGTTTTCATATGTCTTCTTCATTATCTTCAAAGCCAAGATATCTAAAACTGTAAACAAAGTTTTGAATAGTACATTTTAATTACAAATGCATATTTCAAGACAAAAAGTAAAAAAATAATAGTTGAAATTATAGTAGCAATTTTACGAAGATTAATTTTTCAATTAAATTCTGATAAAACATATATTTTGATGAACTTTGTAATCGGTTATATTTAATAAATCTTCACTGAAATGTAAGAAAACTTCATATTTCATCACACTCTATCATAATCTTAAAATTGTTAAACTTTGTTGAAAAGGTATCGTAAACAAGTGAGAAATTCTGTCTTCTTTTGAGCTTTTGAGCTTATGAAAGATAATTCTCTTTTTTCGAGAATCTTTTTAAATGAAACAAACAGCTTCCATATTCAAAAGAATAACTACCAACAACATTCCTAATTTACATTACAATACCAAGTTTATAATTCACTTAATAGCCAAACTATTCTTGGAATATACAGAAAACATGAAACAAATATTCCATAACTTTCGCGCGGCAGACGATATATAAAGTTCAAAAATTAAATTTAGTTCATTTCTCTTAGCAATTCTCATGAATACAAATTCGCTGATAATAGTTTCTTATCGTAAGAAAAGCAGAAAATAAAGTGTAATGCGTTCGAAATCACAGAGTATTCGATTCATTTTGTAGAAGCAAATAACGATTTTAAAAGAATTGAAAATTCCATCTTAAACAGTAATTCGATTTTTAAATTTATGTAGATTAGAATTTATATATTCTTCGTTTATTTTCGCTACTTAGATCTATGTATGTATATATATATATATTGGAAATAATACAATAACGGCTTTTCGAAAACTCTATGTTCTTAAATCGGAATTTTCACAGAACCGGATTCTTTAAAAACAAGCACTTTGTGTTTCAAAAATCTTTCCGTTGCCAATACAGAAAATCAAACTGTAATCTAATCCATTCTCTTCTGCCACAGCTAAGAACACACAAATACATTATTAATTCTCCCCAGTGAGTATCGAAAAATTAGGCTGATAGAATCGTAAGATTTTCACTTATGACGTTCGAAATTCCAATTTCTTCTATTGAACTGCGAGAGACAGAAAGAGATATGGAAAATTGTTTTTGCCATTATGCAATCACTGGTACTTTCCAATTTTCGTTTTGACGCCGATCAAATTTCTCAGTCAGGGATCCGCATTGCAATCTTTGCTGATGATCTGATTCGCTCAGCCTTATTATGATGCTAAAAATGTCATCTTGCAGTTGAAAGTATGATCGCAGAAATATGAAAGTATAATGTTACATGGAATTTTTCTTGTTTTCGTCAGGAAAATTTGCATGCCGGAGATATAGACGCAGCCAAATTACTTCGTAGTATACCTAGCAAGAGGAACGTAGCGTAATTGGTCGACATTTTTGTATTTAAATTGCTTCAAAACCAATCGATATAAACTTTTTCTTCCCTCCCCCTCTCTTTACCTTCAAATACTCTTTTAAAGGGGGTGGAATGAGGGGGGGGGGGGGATAAGATTTGCATCCGGCTGTCGGTGTTACAGGGAAGATCGGAGATGTAGCTCAGCGGTGGTTTTTAGAAAGTACTGGGGACTAGTTTCAGATTTGCTCGGAGATTAATTATTCATAAGTAATTTTTCGCATACAGAAACGCGAGATTCCGATGAAACAGATTTATTGTTAACTCTTCTACTTAGTGATGCAGTTAGGAAAAAAGAATAAAGATTCTCTACGAGGCGGAGGTAAGTTGATATTTAAAAGAATTAATTAACTCTAGAAGGATCATCAGATATTGTTATTATTCATTTAAATGCTGAGAAATTGTAATGTATGCGGGAACTTCGTAAGTTGCGAATAAATGAGTTTTTGTTCTAAGTTAATCTAACAAGTTATTTCCTCCAGTAGAACTTTTAAACTTTTCGAGTGAGTGTAACTGGCCGGTTGAAATGATTTAGTTTATTCTTTAGTGAAATATATGCTAATATAGGTCGTGCTTTTTTTTTTCTCGTATATAAAATTTTGTGAATTCGGAAGCAATTATAATGGAGATTGGTCAGAACAGCTTTTAGGGATAGATTGTATTAGAAGTAGTAGTTTGTGATAGGAGAAAAAAAAAAAAAGTTGCTCTTTTTACCGCTAAATCTAATAAGGTATTCCATAAGTTACTGTATTACATTTACTTCCTGTTAACACAAGTGACCAAAATGTGCCTATACTGTGACCAAAATGCGCTTCTTATTACAATGTTACATACATCTGACGTTGAAAATACTAAGTGATCCAAGTGATATCCAAGTCACTCTAACGTCAATATGTCACATTTTATACGAATTGCAAACGATTAAGCCCCCCCCCCCCCACCCACAAGTCACTGAAAAAACCCAGATGATAATGTTAAATCTATAGGGGCTTTCTTTCAAATATCTCGCTCAAATTTTAATATTTTTACATGATTATTTTGCTTAGGATAGCTCAGAACGATTTGCAACCGGGCTAGTTTTTACTTTTTCAATTTTGGTTTCAGAATTTTTTAATTCAAGTTTCAAAACCGGTTAGAACAAGTTCTGAAATTGACACTATCATAACATAAAAAATGTATAACCAAAATTGAAAAAGTAAAAACTAGCCCGGTTGTAAATAATCCCCAGCTATCCTATGAAAAAAAAAAAAAAAAACATGTAAAAATATTCAAATTTGAGCGATATATTTCAAAAGAACGCCCCCATAATCTTAACATTATCATCCGGGTATTTTCAGTAACTAGTGTTGCATCTTAAATATCTACAGTCTAGTCTTGATATGACATTCACCAAAAGTCATAATACTGAGAATTAAAATAACTTATTTTGATTACTCTTCTGGATTGTGACACTTCATGACTAAATGCGTAGGAGGAACTGGGGCACATTCATACAGTTTTTTTATAAAAAATTATTTTGGTGTCTAGAAAGCAGAAATTTCAAGTTATTTTTCTATGTGATGTTAGCAAAACCTGTGTAGAGTGTTATAAAAAATTACAATCCTTGTTTTATACATTATTTTTGCATGTAATTTAAAAAAAAATCAAAAAAAGTAATTTGTATCAATGTGCCCCATCCCCGGGGCAGATTGATACACTTTGACACGTCTGGAGAAAATGGAGACAAATAACACCAATGCATATTTTTCATAGAAAAATGGTTAGCAAACCAATTTATATTATTTATAAAAATTCAAATCACCCACACTTTATTCGTAAGCGTTAATAAAGCAATCAAAATTAAATGTATAACGACTTGATGTTCTGGCTGTTCCTTGTCTGATTGTTGGCTGTGGTAACTTTGTCATATCTGGTACTTCAACCCCAGCATTATCTTCTTTCTTAGGAAAGATGCAAAATTACCAAGTTTTCTGTTTATAAATCGGTTTATAAACAGAAAATAAAGGATAATTATATTAAAAATTCTGTTTTAATATAATTATCCAGTGGTATTCTGCAGCTTGTTTCTCTTACATAACATTTTTCATGTAGAAAATACTTTTTTCTCTGGAGAATTGATATAAATTTGAGATTTTCCAGGCTGTTGTCCTTTTCTTTAATTAGTACTATATGTTGGGTAAGTTCATACGTCTTCTCTTTGCAAAAATACTATAAAATGTTCTAATATAAAGAAATTAAAGCTATTTCACTTCAATAAAAACTAATATTAGAAATTTTTTAGCGAAAAATGGTTAAATTAAGAAGTGTATTGTAAAAAAAAAAAAAAAAAAAAAAAAAAAAAAGGTAATGAAAAGATGAATTAGAAAAGGATTTAGGTTGTATCAATGTGCCCCGACAAAGACTGTACCAATGTGCCCCATACAGCCATTTCGAATAAAATGTGTCTCAAATCCAATACTTCATAATTTATCTGAGAAAAAAGAATGAGAAACTGATAAAAAGTAATTTTACTTGCCAGGAAAAGTATTCTTTTCGCTTGAAAACATTAAAACAGTTGTATAATACCATTTCAATTGTACAACTCAAATTTACTTTTAATCTACAAAAACAATAAATCACCCATACCGTTTCATCAAACAACTGAATCATTCCAAGACTTTCTGTATGTAGTTGAGTGCACTGGCATAAGCTTTTGGAGCTGTTGTGAAACTTCCTGTAATGACCCAGTGAGCAGTAGAGGGGGTGTATCAATGTGCCCCATGTATCAATGTACCCCAGTTCTCCCTACTTTTTTTTCTTCTAAGCTTTTAGTTTACTAAATACAAAAGACACAAAATCCATTATGTATATATATATATATATATATATATATATATATATATATATATATATATAACCATTAATTGTATTACAATATATGAACCATTGAATTTAATAACTTATAACACATTAAACATGGAAGGGAAAATAAATAATTAAAATGAATACAAATGGAATTTGTAGAACCAAAGCAGAATCTTCAGGTCCCAAATACTTTAGAACTACAAAGGAAGTGTGTGGTTTCATCTTCGTATTTGCCATGAAAAAACACAAGAATACGAATTTGGGACAACCAACACGCACAAAACCAAAATCAAATGAAGAAAAGACATCAAAAACAAGGCACATCATATGTATATGCTTTAATATTTTCATTTATTGAATAATTTATTGAATTTAGAAAACACAGAAATATTTTTTTTAATGAAAATAAAAATAAAATGGTATTTCTTTTACTAAATATAAAAAAAAAAAATTAATAATAACACTTCGTTTAAAAAATACAAAAAAAAAAGTTTCTTTTTTTTTTTTTTTTTTTTTTTTTTTTTTTTCTTCATTAAATAAAAAATAAAATCGTAAAATATCATTCTTCGTTAAAAAGAAAAAAAAAATTGGCATTTCATTTACTTAAAAGTAAATAAATAAATAAAATTAGAAATAAAAATCATGCGTTACGCATAGATTATTAAATATCTTCTAACACTTTAACAAAACTTCGTTATTTAGAAGCTAACTCAGTAAACATTTTAGAAAAGAGATAAAACATTTGAAAATTTTATTTCAGCGGTAATCTCTCCGTAGCCAATTCTTTTAAACAGTCCTTTTGACGGCGTTTTTTTTTTTTTTTTTTTTTTTTTTTTTTGTGATAGATAATGGGAATGTAATGTTACACACCCGAAAAAAGATGTACTTTTCAACTTATTGTGGTCAGGCAGTAACTGTTCTCGCAGAGTTTGAAATTTATAACGGATTATTTTTTACATATAATACTATACTAGCATTATTTCATACTAGCGAAGCATTATTTCATAAAATAAATATTTGAAAGTAACAATATTTTTTTCATATTATTTTTGCAACTCTATTAAAAAAAAAAACCTTATTTTATGTTTTGGCACATTTTAGTTTTAGAAATCTAAATTCAGCCAATTCTCGGAATTTTTTATTCATTATATGAGACTAGTATAAATAAAAATATTTTCAAAGTAAACTTTTACAAAATATTAATTAATTTTATTTGTTTGCAATTCTTTTGTTGCCACTTTACAAAAAAAAAAAAAAAAAAAAAAAAAAAAAGTAATAATAATATAATTCTTTTAAAATGCGTAAGTATAATCTGCGTAAATGATTTCCTATAGTAAGAATAAATTTTGAATTTGAATTATTAACATTGAAAAATATTTTATGATTGAATGCAAATAGCTGAATTGTCACAAATTTTAATTCCTTAAAAATATGCTATAATTTTCATAAAAAAGGATTTTAAAATTTTCACAAAAGAAATCGTGAAACTATTATATGATTAAAAGGAATGAATACCAAGATATGCAACATTTCAAACCAGTCTTAATAAAGTATTCTATTACAATGTATATTTTCCTTTCATATAACATACATTTTTAATATAAGAAACTTTAATGTTCTTCGACGGTTTGAAGTACAAATTCTGCAGTTATTTTCAATATTTAAAATATCTCGCTTTCTCAAAATGCAGATAAACAGGTTCATCTCCTTATTTATTTATTTATTTATTTAATTTTTCCTTAATGAAAAATTTTGATGCAACGATAATATCTCATGTATTTAATCATTCATGACTTTATTAATTTTTACTGACTCAATGATTTTTATTTACTGCAAAAAATACGTAGGTTTAATTATGTTTACAAAATTAATCTGTATAATGCAAAAATATATTCAACAAAATACTACAAATTGTTTTCATTTGATAAAAAAATATTATTTTCAGAATCAACTGATCATATTTTATTACGATTATGTACAGAAATATTTCTTTCCTTAATTATTTTTTCTTAAAAATAGAGATATTTAGGAAGGGGAGAAAATATATTTTATTTACTTAATTAAACATGATTATATCAATAATTATCAACTCCGTGATTTACTTTTTTTTTTCTGAAAATAATTTTTTGTTTGCAAAAATGCATCCGTAATGGAAAAACATGTAAAATAAATCAATTAAAATAATAATTGTTAAGATAATTCTGTAAGAGAAAAAAATACTGTGTAGATCTAGAGATCATAATTTATTTTTATGTTCAATTTCAGGTCAAAATACTAAAGCTATTTTTAAGTGTACACTGTAAAAAAAAGGGGGGGGGG
Organism: Maratus speculifer; assembly: GCA_964019185.1. Lineage (NCBI taxonomy): Eukaryota > Metazoa > Arthropoda > Arachnida > Araneae > Salticidae > Maratus > Maratus speculifer. Next base: position 262,763,464 of record OZ025301.1, read on the forward strand.
TCAATCTACTAAAAAAATTTTAGTTTCTCTCAGAGATCCTTGCAATTACTAAAAAATCTTTTGTGATCTTACACAGTTACAAGAAAATCTGTAAGAATTACTAGAAAAAAGCTAGCAACGAATAGAGTTAATAGTTTTATATTTTTAATAGCTATTACTAAGATTCACTTGATGTGGCCGTGATAGCCTAGTGGTCATAGCACCGAACTCCAGGCTGAAAAGTCCCGGGTTCGATACTCGACACCAGGAAAGACGCACCGAGTGTATGCGGTGTAAGTACTCGTTAAATAATGGAGTTATGAAAATCCTGACGTAGCAGTTACCATGGGTAATGGTCTATCTGGTATTTTCCTCCCCTTCAGAAGCATATCAAAATTAAGCAGGTGGCGATGTTTGATGCTGCCATCTATTGAGGCTGTGCTGAAAATCTTCCGCTGCACAAGACTGTCTTATTGCCCACATTTTTTTTACAAAATAAATGTTTGTTTCACTTGCTAAAATTGCGTTTGGAATAGTTACTAAGAATCTGTCACTAATGGTTACTAAAAATAATTTTGGAGCTGTTACTAAAATTTGCTTGGTGGCTCATACTAAAAAGTTTTAAGTTAGTTATACAAAAAATTCTTTTGTTCAGTTTACAAAAGAAATGTTTGTTTCACTTTTGTTTCAAAAAAAAGTTTGGAATGGTTACTATTTGTACTGTGAGTAATGGTTACTAAAAAACTCTGTGGAATACAAATTTACTAAAAAATTTTTAGTAACCTCATAATTTTTTTTACAGTGTACGACAAAACTTATTTTGTGTAGCCTAGCAGAGAATTCGTTTCGCTCATCTTAATAATACAATTTATTATATCTACGTGAGAATTAGGCTTAGTTTAGAATTTTTTCATGTAATTTAGTTCAAATTTTTGCCTACAACAAGTTGAGTTGTTACTTAAAAAAGCAGTTTATTGACAAATATGCACATTACCTATTTTATTTCTTAGACAATGCAAAATACTCTCCCAATTCCTTGAAAATCTGTTACAGTTAAGAATTTTATTTTAAACTGTTGGCAAAACCGCCTTTTTATTTGATTAATTTTAATTCGGCAAAATAAGGTTCATCACATTTTTAAATTAAAACGATCCTTCCTTATCCTAAAAACTCCAACATCGGTTTCCATAGCTACCGATTAACTCCGATCATTTTTCTAACGAGCATGTTTCGCCAAGTGTATTTCTTTTTAAATTACCAAATTGGCATTTTTAAATAAAGAACAGCGTTAGGAGAAGCAAGAAGTTTTAAGACTTTTTAATTAACTTAATTTGAGATTATGGCATACTTAAAGAAATAATAAGGCAAATAATTAATTAATTAGTGAAAGTCTATGCAAAGAATGACTCGTAATTACAGGAATTCTGCTCCCTAAGTTTGGAAAAGTTTCACAAAAACTAAAATTTAAACAACATTACGGAGTGGTGTCTCGAATTTCGTTAGATGTCGGCCACAAGGCTTTGTTTCGTTGCCACAATTTAATAAAAAGATATTTAAAATTAAAATGTTATTTTATTTGCATTCTTTTTAAACAATTTTAAATTCATCAGTGTGTTGTTAAGATTAGAAAAGAAAGATTAGACTTAATTTTATCTTTTCGTCATTTTTAAATTTAAAATATTTTTATTTCTTTGCGTTTTTCTTTTAATTAAAATGCAACATTTTCTGAAATATGAGATAATGACGACAATTTGATTTCATTTATTGTAGAAAATTACGACAGATCATAAAAATGTGTGAAGGGTTTGAAATTAAAATCCGTGATGAACTATGTAATTCTCTTAGGTCAATAAAATGTGTTTAATTGGTGAAAAATAAAAGTATATAGGAAACAGATATTAAGATTTGTAATAAATAACAAAAATAGTTAAAAGTGGTAATTTTAATAAAGTTCAGGGAAATTCAGCTTAAGGTGTTTTCTTTATGTAACCCGCATTTTTTAAATTTTGATACGCTTCAAAGTTGAAGTACAATTATAAAAATATGAAGAATTACTTTTAAAAAACGAATAAATGAAACTTAATGCACTTACAGAAAACAGAAAAGGCTAAATTAATAACATATATATGTATATGAAATCATCATAAAACTACAAAAATTATGATTTGAAAATGTCAAGGTGTAAATTAAAAATAAAGTTTTATTCTTTATAAAATTCTCCCGCACGAAATTTTTTTTCATGATTTAATAGCCAAAATTTATAAAAAACAGCAAGACAAATACAGTGAAACCTCCAAATAAGGGACACCCATGGGACCGGAACTTTTGTCCCTTAAATAGAGGTGTCCCTTATTCGGAGTTTTTAGTATTATTTTTAATTAATCGTCCAGAAATATATAAAAATAACAAAACGTTAAAGGTGAAGTTTAAATGTATTTGAAGTGTATAAATTATGTTAATAAGGCACAGAAAGAATTGAAATTTTCAATTGATTACTAAGTCATGAAATAATGTCTAAAATTATTGATTTGTATTTTTTATGCAAACTGTGTACATGCAAATAGCATAAAAAATTTAAAAGAATTTTGCTTTAGTTAATCAATCAAAAGTGATTGTTTTGCAAATTTCAAATATTTCACTATGAACTTTTCAAGTGTTCATTTACCATACTTATAAATTTTAGTTCTTTATTATCAACAGTATTTACAAAAAAAATTATACAATTGCTTTACATATTTCAAGGCAACAAATTTCTCAACTGCTCAGATCAGCAAACAGAAAAGATTTTGATACATTTACAAATTCATTTTTTAACGAAAATGTGTAAAATTGAAATGCCTGACTATGAAAGCGATTTGGAATCGAACTGTGTTTTCAAGTTTTGAATTACCCATTGAGTTATAAGCGATTTTAATCACATCAAAAAAACATTTTTCACCCTTTTTTTGGTAGTTATTCTTTCGAGTAGGAATTCGGTTCGAAACGTCCACATTGACAATATTTTCTAAAAAATCTATTGCGTTTGAAAAAAAAGAAACCCAGAAAAAACCAGTTTGATTACATAGTTTCTGAACAACAATGTCTGCTAATTTCAGGCATTTCAGAATAAAAATAAATTAAAACTTATGTTATAAAAGTTGGCCTTTTGGATTTGAGAACAAACTTTAAAACATGTGTAAAATTCTTTATTTCGTAATTTTCTTTTATTCTCCATTTTTATAATCATCCTCACAATTTAGCATTGCTTTCAATGCGGATAAACTTAAATGCATTGAAGTCGAATCAGAATTGACGGTAAATGTGAATTGGGCATGCTTGTGAATTGTGTCGTATGCCGTGTATCAACATCACTGTGAGTCTGTTTCATAAGTTCCAAAAAAAAAAAAAAAAAAAAAAAAAACTATATTTTCATTTTTATCAGAGATTACTTCATTACATGAAATGCAAAAGCCAGCCCCTTAAATCTCAATTTCAAGTGTCCCTTAAATAGAGTGTCCCTTATTCAGAGGTAAATACATTACACGTCCTATACCAAGGGACTGGGACCGGAATTTTTGTCCCTTAAATAGAGGTGTCCCTTATTCGGAGTGTCCCTTATTTGGAGGTTTCACTGTATTGTGAAAATTCAGAATGATACCGTCGATAAACTGAGTTTTTAATTGTCCACTAAACCAGCTACATGATAAGGGGTATCATAAATTGTCATTTAAAATTTTTACTTTTTTTATATTAATTTTTATTGATGCTTTAGTGCTTCTTGAAAAACCACCAGAACGAACCTATTCCAAGGAAAACAGGAATGAAAAAAATCACGCGTCAACCATAGATAATGAAGCAATTTTTAGCTCATTCAGAATAAAATAATAAAACTGCACCGTTTAAAAAATTAAAATATTATCTCATTTCACCATATCGAAATGTAATAACGCATTTCAAAACCGAATTTCAGCTATCCTATCCACATTCCGAAATGTGTCCGAATTTTTTAACAGCCCTGTATATGATACAGAAATCTGTATCTATTAACAACATGCAGTCCAAAATTTAATTCATTTAAGAGATACATATATTCAGTTGTAAATTGTCCTTCAGCAATTTCCTCTAATATGTATGAGAATACTTTTGTGCAGCCCTGTATATGAGATATAGAATTTATATATAAAAAGTAACATGAAAAGAACAAATTAAGTTTAAAAGCACATACTGAATTTTGAAATGTACATTCCAGCAATTATTACGCAAAGGCTGTAACTTTTTTTTTTTTTTTTTTTTTTTTTTTTAATGTATGCTTTTGTAAATTGATTAAAAAAACTGCTATGAATGCTCTATTTTAACGTGATCGTAGTGAAATTCAGTGACTTATATCCGTTTCAATACATTTGAAATAACGTACTGTCATTAAAATACTCTCCAACTTATTTTCCGGTAGACCATAACGTGATTGAATTCTTCTGAGTGTCCCTGTAAATGAACCATTAATCGTACATACTTCATTTGAGATATCAAGCATGCTTTGGTGATCCAAAATAAGCTTAATCAATTGCCTGAAAATCCGAGTCTATTTACGGGAGTTAGAGCGTGGACAGATGGACAGACAAACGAAATGCATAAGCACTTTTCAACTTTGTTGGAAAGTGCTAAAAATGATAATTTATGGAGAATCCCTTATAATTCAGCAGCTTTTAGAGAGCAACTAAAAAGTCGCACCTTTCTGAATTTTGACGATATTTGACATAATTATGAAAGTACTCAGTAACTATACTCGTCGTTCAGTCCGTCCGTCTGTCCGTCTGTTTATCCGTCTATCCGCATATAACAAAGTTAAAACTCATTTGAAATTTAAAATATATAATTGTTACGTAATTTTGATGAGCCATTTCAAATTTTATGAAAATCGGATGGGTAGTTTAATTACTGGGTCAATCTAAAGTGTTCCGTTATATGATGGCCAACGAGGAAAAATAGCTTCAAGTGCATTTTAATTGTGCTACACTCTTTCAAACATAATAAAATTGATATGCATCTATGAAGGTATGTATTAAAATATGTATTCTGTACAATCTGTGGTGCAAAGAATATTTGTTATTCATTTACAGGCCTAAACATAAGTATTCCATTGCATAATGGTATAGGGGAAAACCTTGTTCAGGGCGCATTTTAATAATTTTAAACTATTTCACATTTTATGAAATTTTTATATGTTGCTGAGATATACTATAAGTTACTTCCTGTATAATAGAAAACAGATAGTATTTACAGGGATATACAAAATATTTCGGATACTCTACTGCATCAGAAGTATTGTATACTATTAGACCAAGATTTGATTAGTTTTAAAATTTCCTTTTTTTACGAATGGTGTTATTTTCTTAAGCTAGCATTGAATTTGGTAAAAAAAAGTCCTGCATAATGTAAGCCAAAAATATGCAAGATTTTTTGTTAAATTTTAAAACAGAGATCGATATATTTCCATGAATATCCGGTCTTTTCTTCCACAAATTAATATACGTATAACACAATATCCATATACTCGTAAGCTATACCGATAGATCATGTCGGGCATTGTAATGTACATTGGGACTTCAAGAATTATTTTTCTTTTTTGTCCCCTCTCCACGTAATTGTCCTTCTGATCCTATTGATGCTGATAAAGATGAACATATTCTACATTATACAGAATAAATCTCGAAGAAGTCCTTCAATTCCAGAAAAAAATCCGACAAATATATCTTTAAATATTACTTTATTGATAAATTAATTTATTTTTATCAAATCAATAATCTAGTTTTATGTTATCCTAGCACAGTAAAAGACTTGGGCATTACTTTTGATAGTAAACTTGATTTTTCGCTCCATATTGATAATATTGCTTCTAATGTGTATATTAAACTAGGTTTCCTTAAGCGTAAAACTAAAAAATTTTCCAATCAACATGCGTGAAAAGTGATATGTACACTGGAAAAAAAATTTCAAGAGGTTACTAAAATTTTTTTAGTAAATTTGTATTCCACAGAATTTTTTAGTAACCATTACAAACTTTTTTTTTTGCAAGTGAAACAAGCATTTCTTTTGTAAACTGAACAAAAGAATTTTTTGTATAACTAACTTAAAAATTTTTAGTATGAGCCACCGAGCAAATTTTAGTAATAGCTCCAAAATTATTTTTAATAACCATTACGTGCGCCCGAAGGGCAGGAGGTTCCTTCGAGCTGCATCCAGACTTCTGAAGCGGAAGATTTTCGGCAAAACTGCAATAGATGGCAGCACCAAACATTACTATCTCTCCGACGGGATTTTCATAATTCCTTTACTAACGAGTACTTACACTACATACATTCGGGGCGTATTTGACGCTGGCCAGTATCGAACTCGGGACCTTTAAGTCTGGAGCCCATTACTATAACCACTATGCTATCAAGGCCACACCAAGTGAGTTTTAGTAATAGTTATTAAAAATATAAAACTATTAACTCTCTTCGTTGCTAACTTTTTTCTAGTAATTCTTACAGATTTTCTTGTAACCGACTAAGATTACTAAAAAATTTTTAGTAATTACAAGGATCACTAAAGTTTTTTTAGTAGATCGACCTTTTTTTTTTTTTTTTTTTTTTTTTTACAGTGTATATACTATATATATTGCTACGTTCTAATCTTGAATGCAGTCTCGATGGGATCCTCAGGGCCTGACTAAGGCAGGGGCATGCAGGGCAATTGCCCCGAGTCCCTCGGCTTAAGGGGGCCCCCAAGTTTGTTTTTCGTTAAAAGAGTGTCAAATGATAAAAAATGATCAAAAGTGACTAAAATTCTTTTTGTGTTTTCAATTTTAAGGGTCTCTCTTCTCCTACCCCCTCTGTTTTCGTACCCAATGCCTCATTAAGACCTCACATTTATTCCCATATTCCTGTAATCGAAAAAAAAACTATAATTTCTATAAAATTTATAACTTTTAAAGTTGTCTTTCTTCTGCTATTATGTATATAGATGCGAAAAGTACTTGGTATGAAATTTATGTACACATACAACAGTTATGAATTTCAGTTTTAGTCACTTCAGTATAATTTACGAAAATTTTTAAGATAGAAGGGAGCCCACTAATAACTTTTGCCCCAGAGCCACTGTCTATGTCGGGCCCTGGGGATTCTTACTATAATAATAAAATTAAAATTCTCGAGGAAGTACATTGTAAATTCACAAGCTATTTATTGTTAAAAAATAATCACATATATTCTTATGATATTTCTCTCTCCTACCTACGTAATATTTTTAACATTCCATGTTTGAAAGCTAGACGGGATCTTTTTGGAGTTTTATTTATATTTATTTTATTTTATTTATTTTTATTTATTTATTTATTTATTTATTTTTATTTTATTTTTATTTATTTATTTATTTATTTTGCAAGGTTATTAATAGCATGATTGATTGAAGTGATATACTTAATTCTAATAATTTCAATGTTCCAAACTCAAGTGAACTCAATTATTTTTACATTATCATTTATTAAATATGATTATGTCAGTAAATTATCTTTACATGAATTTTTACAAATTATTTAATGAATTCTCTTGACATCTTGAAAATTTTAATGTGTCATTTACTGTCTTCAAAGATAATTTTTCTCAACTTTTAATCTCTTAATTTGTGTTTGTATTTGTACTGTATGTGATTTATATCTATGTATTTTTGTTTGTTTCTTTTTTTGCTGGATGGATTCGTCTGTTGTGTGCATTTCAATAATAAATAAATAAATAATCGGTGAAATGTCTAAAATTGAAAGTGTCCTGTGATTAATGCTGATACAATGTAATTAGAAGTTTAGAAAAAGAGCATGTAAAAAATAAATAAAATAAAAATAAATAAATAAAAATAGGACCTTGGAACTGTATAATGTACGTGAGTAAAAAAAGGGAATTCTGGAATTGTATAATGTACGTAAGTTATAAAAAAAAAAAAAAAAAAAAAAAAAAAAAAAAGAGAGAGAGAGAGAGAGATTCTGGAATTGTATAATGTACGTAAGTAAAAAAGAAAAAAAAAAGGACCTTGGAACTGTATAATGTACGTGAGTTTAAAAGAAATAGGACCCTGGAACTGTATCATCTACGTGAGTTAAAAAAAAAAAGGACCTTGGAACTGTATAATGTACGTGAGTTAAAAAGAATATATATATATATAGCAAAGGTTAATTTATTATATTTATTAAAAAAATTAAAACATAAATAAAAAATTGAGAGTAGGAAATTCATTTGTTAATTTGGTACAAAATTTCTATGGAGTTTAAATAACACCAATGTATGGATTATTGTTTAGTTATATCTATTATATTGATAATGCTAATCATTTACATTATTAAATTACAATTCACTTTTAATAAATGTGTGAGTGTATTATATCACTATTAAATGTATGGAGTACATTTCTTAATAAGCTATTTTTTATTCTTTAATCTTCTTTAATTAAGATATTGAGTTCAGCCTAGCATAGTCAAAATAAATGTTATTGATTTAAATAATAATAGGGTAAACTATGGTGTATGGTTTAATTTTTCTGTTATTACATTATTCTGTTTTTAATTAATTTATTAATTTAATATTATGATGTGTACGATGTCTCTTTTTATTATTATTTTATTTTATTATTACATTATCTCCATTTTTCTGTCATATGATATAAGAATATTTCAAGTTTTAATTTACCATGCAGTATCAGGGTTAAGGTCGCGCATTTGGGATTCATTCTACTTTATAGCTCATCACTGTTTTATTTTCTCCATATCCACTGTAGATTACTTGGTATTTCTTTAATTAATTTTAGTTTTATGTGTGTTGGTAGTCCCAAATTCGTATTGTTTTTCTTTCTCATGGCAAATACGAAGATGAAACCACACACTGCATTTGTAATTCCAAAGTATTTGGGACCTGATGATTCTGCTTTGGTTTTACAAATTCCATTTGTATTCATATTATTCTTTTTTCCTTTCATATTAATGTGATATAAGTTATTAAATTCGATGGTTAATTTCAAATGGTTAATATTGTTTACTATTAATGGTCTTATATATAGGACCCTGGAACTGTATAATGTACGCGAGTTAAATATATATATATATATATATAGGACCCTGGAACTGCATAATGTACGTGAGTAAAATAAATTTGTTTGTAAATTCTGGTAAAGTTCCATCATTTCAACATTTAACAACACAATTGCTTTATTACTGAAATTGTTAACATGGTAAGAGTCTGTGCAAATATTACGTTATCAACTTTTTGATACTTTTCAACCCCCCCCCCCCCCCATTCAGATAATGTTATCATTATCAAAGTGTCAAAATTTTTCGATTTCTAGAATTTATTTCTTTTATTTGGAGAGGCATACAAAACTGGTTATATTTATTTTTCGCATTCTTTGCTGATTCAATTTTAAAAAAAAGTAACAAAAGTATTACTGTATACTGTACCAAATAACGCTAAAAAATAGTTACTATTTAAAAGCATTTTACGATAGCTTTTTGTTACGCAAAGCATTTAACAGAAATAATGTTTTGTTGCACTTGCCCCGAACAAAGGAGGGGCTGGGGGCAGATAGAAATTCTTATCAACAAAGCAAGTGGACATCATTATTTCCCTTATATTTATTAGTAAACAAGAGCTTCAATTCAAATATAATTTACCTATGGTTTCTCGAATTGTGATTATATATGCATACATATATAAAGAAGAATGGTAATGGAAAACCTTGGGGTATTATATATTTTAGAATTAAATAACTTTATAATAATTTAGCTATTTTCTATGATAAAAAGCTAATTAAATCCAATTGATTTTTTAAATTATCAGATTTTAAAATATTCATCTTTTATATAAACATTTTAATAAAAATTTTAATTTTTCTTAAGAAAGGTGTTATAGTAAAAATAAAATACATTGACATGTTTCGGAACCGTCAAATAAGTTCCATTGTCATAATATAAATAAAACAAAATTTTTATTTTTAGTTAAGTTTAGATCATGCTCTATATTTTAATTTAATTTTTTGAAATAGAGCGCGTGTTTTTTTGTTATTTATATCTCATTGTCGCGTGTCATTTGTATTGTCCGAGAAATATTTTGAAATTTTGTTTTATTTATATTATGACTATGGAACTTATTTGACGGTTCCGAAACATGTCAATGTATTTTATTTTTACTATAACACCTTTCTTAAGAAAAATTAAAATTGTTATTAAAATGTTAGCTATTTTCATAATAACTTTGTATTTAATAAAAATAGATAACAGATTAAATAAAAGATAACGTACTTACTATTTCGAATCAAAGACCATGTTACAAATAAAAAGAGAGAATTTTAGTAGCTTCAAAACTGATATCGATATCAAGAGACAAATCTCCCCATACCCGTAGAAATATCTTACAATATCATGTGCCAGACTCCCCCCCCCCCTTCCTCCTAAAATGATAACATTATATATGCCCTGAATATTGGACAGTTTTGAAAAGTAAGGACTATTAATTCACAATATGATGTATATTTTTTAGATATTGGATCAATATTTTGCAAGAATGTTTTTAAATCAACATTTAACATCATTTTATTTCGCACTATATTTTGAACCTTTCTGTAATCTTTTTTTATTACTAAACTTAACATTATTGTAAAAATTAACAAAAGAAAATAGCGGTTATTCTCCGAAACTAAATTTTTGAAACATTTGTTACTTATACTTTTTTTTTTTTTTTTTTTTTTTTTTTTTAGTTTCAACTTGTTTTATTTTCTTAAACAGCAAAATTCAAAGCACTGAAGAAGAAAAAAAAACGGCAACAACGTCTAATTACTTTGAACTTTTTACAAAGCAGCGTTTACGTGTTTGTATCAGCATTTTAATTTTCACTAATTAATATCGGTTACTTCAAAATTTGATATGTTTTTGACTCGACTTTTTTTTCACATCTTTTTCTTTCCGCTGTAGCTACATTAATTAGTCCCATGCCTTGGAGGTGCAATTAGACAGAATCGAGTTTCGACACAACTCAATCAAAGTATATTTGTTTCTAGATTTCCCATTTCTGTAAAAATTGCGAATTTTTTTTGTTTCTGAAAATAACACAAATTAATAATGTAATATTAGTATTTCATTTTTACACTTCTGTAATTGCCATTTTTAATTCTAGTAACTTTTATTGTTATTATAATTATTATTATTTTTTTTAAATAGAAGATTTCTTTTCGCTTTTCAAAGATAGAAATTCAAACCGCATGGAACTGCAAAAGGTGAAAACAGCACTGTTCCGCAGGCTATTTGTATCGGAGTATAATTATCTTTTTATTCAATGAGTTTTTGTACAGAGTTATTTTTACGGTTTGGCATCAAGAACTAACCAAGTTAATCAAAAGAATATATCTTGATTTTGTAAGTATTCCCTTTTTTTAATTACGTTTTGAATTAGAATGTTTAATATTATCTGGGAAAAAATAAGATTGGAGAGTTAAAAACTAGCAAAATGGTGATTATGGGATTAGAAAAAAGCGCAAGAACTAATGATTGGATTTTTTTTCACCCAGTTCGGTTATTAAAATACACTCTAGACTAATATTTTTTTTCCTTTTAAGGGAAGAAATATTAGCCTTTTTAAATGAAATAATTATCTAGGATTATTTATGTCAGTTTAAAAGTAATAAAAGATTTTTTTTAAACATGTACTGATAAATAAATTTTAGAACTGTTAAAATAAGAAAACTAACTTTATGCTTTTTAATTATTGAAAGAAGAATACTTTCGCAGGCATAGATAGCTGTTAAGCCTTAAAAATTCCAGCGTAATGGAATAAACTTTTGTAATCAAATGTCAAATAATTATTTTAATTTTCAATGTAACTTTAAATCAAGCATCTTTAAAATATTGGGCATCCAGGTTACTTTTCACATTCCGGAGTTACTTAATACCAATAGTGGAAAAGAATTTTAAACACTACTTAACGGTTATTCTAATTAATAAATATTTCCAAACTGTTTTTATTCTGTTTCAATTCATATACTTGGGTTATAATTCGGGATGCAACAACATTTTAACAGCTTAAGGTATTGCCTACATTGTTAAAAAAATTTCCTTAATTCACATTGATTTTGGTTCAGCGATCATTAGTAGCAAAGCTATTCGCGTTTGTAATGACCGAAAGGTGGCATTGTATAGACCTGATAATCGTTTGTTTACATAGTGCTGTTTGTTCCATGCTGTAGCATAGCGAAACCCGTTTAAAGAGCTATTTAAAGTGCAGTTTTTTATCTTTTTTATTTAATTATGGGAGATAAATTACAAATATCAACAATTTTAGAATTTCTAGATGCTGGAAAATCTAGTAATTGCTTTAGAGAAGCTGAAGCAATTATTGATTCAAAGATATTAGTAATGTGTGGTATTAAAGAATGCAAAGAAGAAGAAATAGAGATTGTAGGCTCGTGTTTACAAACAAGCCAAACAAAAGGAAATCCCCATATTATTTCAGGTTTGCTAGTAAAGGAAAACAAAAATTTAAAAATAAAAAAAATTTCTTGCTCTTGCAAAGCTGGAGCAAGCGAATCATGCAAGCATTGTGTTGCTGTCATGTTATTTTGCCATGAGTAAGTCAAATGTACTTTTTTATATTATAGATCTAAACTTTGTGTATAAAATTTTGATTTTAGATAATTTTAATATAAAGAACCCAACGTTGCATGCGTTATAGAACTGTTTATTTATTTATTTATTATAGAACTGTTTATTTATTTATCGGCCTTTTAAACACTGATTTCAGCGGAAGATGCTCACGGTATCAGTTCTATTTCATTTCAGACTTTGTCCGCGAGAGGGCGTCTATTTCATTTCAAACGCGAATAGTTCAAAATATAAAACTTTATGCATAAATTTTTGGCTACAGTAAAATCCTAATTTGCGTTTTTCACTGTTTACGTTTACAAGAATGCTCATTTCTTAAAAAATTACAAGATATTGAAAGATAATTTGGCACAAGGTTCTGCTTATCTATTGTTAGTATGTTATGAAGCAAAATGCAACTTTTAAGTATAGTTTAAAAGCTATTTTTATTTAAAAAAAATGATTTATAACAAAATTTGCTATATTTTAGAGTAAATTTAAAAGGTATTGCAAATCTTTTGGTTCATAACCCAAATCAAATAGTTTGCTAATATACTGTTGAAAAAAAGGTGAAATAAGTTGAATAGATTTCGTTGGAGAAGATTTCACATAAAAGCAACTCTTTGCTTAAATTTGACTAAATATTGCCTAGTTATGAAATGTTAATTAAAATTCCATGAAAAATTTATATGAATTCATAGTCTTGGTCCTTTTTTTAACTAAAAACATGTGTGTTTAATAAAAATTTCATATTTAAAAAAAATGCCCTGAAGGTAGATGCCGTAATTTCCTGCGTATAATCCGCGAATCAAACAATTGTTTTTTGACCCAGAAATTTTATATTGTGATTGAAAACAAATATTTTCGGCGATCTAAGAAGTTACATTTCCTTTTGGAAAATTTCTGGGCGGAAAATGATTGTTTGATCCGCGGATTATACGCCGAAAATTACGGTACTTCCTTAAAAGGCTATTCTTAAATTCACTACTCAAAAAGCAGAAAACTTTCTAACACAATAAAGCAGACTTTTTTAAACATAAACGTATAAAAATGACAGACCTACCTACTATGGAAACGATATGAAATGGAAGGGATTTTTCCATTATATATATATAGATATATATATATGTCATGATACGACGACGATGTTCTATAATAGTGTATAAGCTTTAGTAGAATACCATGTTGGCTGTAGAATACTACTATTCACTAAGACTCAATAGCGGGATGAGCAGTCGTTCTGGTAAGTGGATAAGCCATGGATTTGTTCTCGTAGGAGTTTCTCCAATAACAATGCAAGAAAATCAGTTTTTTAGTTCTTTATTATTTAGAGCACGAACTTAAGTTACTCCACAGATCACCGTTCCACACATCTATCACTACGGCCTTCGCTCACTAAGCTGCAACATTCCGGCGTTCTACATTCTCGGAAAAAATGACATGGTTTCCGAGCAGTTTAAAGGAAAGTTGCATTCTAACGCGCCTAAAAAGCAAAATGAAAAATAAACATTTTTACGACAAAACTAGCTCTCTCCTACTCCGCGTCAATCATTTTAAAAATCCAATTAGGATTAACTCGAGTCTCAACGAAAAAAAAAATTATCAGTTCTGATTGGTCTCGGCAGGATCTATATTTTTCCTCGAAATAACAAGCCCTTTATCAACGCGCAATAACACCAGTCACGCGATGTTAAATAAAAAAATAAAATTTAAATCCCGGGAATATTCCAGAAAGTAAAAAGGTTACGAAATACCTCCCGCCTTTTTGAGAAGCAAGCAATAATTTATTAATAAATAAAATAAGAAAAAGAATTTTAGCTGTTACAAGTTAATACATTACGAAACTAAGATTGAAATATGTTCCACAAATTTAGAATTGAAGCAAAGAGAGAACAAAATGGCGCAACATTTTTTTTTATTTTATTACATATACAGGGTGTCCGAAAAGTCTGGAAACGGTCGAATAACTCGAAAAATACATATGAGATTGAAAAACGTAAATATACGTGTTAAATATTTTTAAATAAGCTACTCAGTGATACCAAATTTGACCTTCGTAACCGACCCCTGGGGGTCAGAGGGGGTCCAACTTTGAAATCTTAAATTATAACCCCCATTTTTTATTGCAGATTCGGATTCTACGGACAAAAATACGTAACTTTTGTATTTGATGTTTATTTCGAATCCTCGTTTATCACGGTGTAATTGAGCATATTAAATTGATACATATTTCGGCTTTTCGAACGGGATTTTCCCTAATCGAAACTAATTGGGGAGAATTTATGAATCAAATTCCTCGTCTTTTGCAATAATAGCGTTTCCTGAAAATCACCCGTGCCGATTATTTCGGTAGTGCTACCCAGTTAAAAATTTGATCCATTTGCTGTAGCGTCACTCCACAGCTTTTATAGAATATCTCTTTCATGACCAATGAGAATGTTCCATAACACAGTAAAGAACACTGTAAAAAAATTGACCCTTTTGCTGCATCGTCACTCCACCGCTTTTATAGAAAACGATTACTTTACTGTGTTATGGAGCATTCTCATTGGTCACAAAAGAGATATTCTATAATAGCTGTGGAGTGACGCTGCAGCAAATGGGTCAAATTTTTAACAGTGTAGCACTATTGAAATAATCGCCACGGGTGATTTTCAGGAAACGCTATTCCTACAAAAGACGAGGAATTTGACGTCAAAAATTCTGCCCAATCAGTTTCGATTAGGGAAAATCACGTTGGAAAAGCGGGAATATGTATCGATTTAATATGCTCGATTACACCGTGATAAACGAAGATTTGAAATAAACATCAAATACAAAAGTTACGTATTTTTGTCCGTAGAATCCGAATCTGCAATAAAAAATGGGGGTTATAATTTAAGATTTCAAAGTTGGACCCCCTCTGACCCCCAGGGGGTCGGTTTCGAAGGTCAAATTTGGTATCACAGAGTAGCTTATTTAAAAATATTTAACACGTATATTTACGTTTTTCAATCTCATATGTATTTCTCGAGTTATTCGGCCGTTTCCAGACTTTTCGGACACCCTGTATATATACTAGCCGCCCTGGCAACCAGTTTGGTCTCTATGAAAGTATAATTTTTATACAGCTTTATCAGGAAAAATAAGTTTGATTAAAACTGGCCACTTGGCCTATGAAAAGCGAAATGTTCATCACGGCAAACTGCTGATGACAGCTAAATACGCTTATAATAATAATAATCTCTACTATAATTTGGCGACTTATCACCTGCGCTGCTAACATGAAATTGGCTGCATAGCATATAAAGAGTGAAGTGGGTAAGCCTGGAAGTGTTGATGACAGTCTCATGACTTAGGCTTTAATTATACAGATGATGATGATGATATACATAGAGCTATTATACAATACTACTATTTAACATCAAAATATAGAATAACCCATTAAATAATAAACTACTACAAGACAGAGGAGTTGGCAAATATTGGAACAAATACGAAGTATTGGAAATGTGGTATTTAGCTCGTTATCAAGGGTAATACTAAATAGACATAATAATTGCGATTAATTTTGATTAGAAATCAGGATAAGCCTAAAAATGATTTAAATTACCCAATTAATCGCCAATGCAAAATTTAATTCAATGAAAAATACTAGACAAATATGGGAGAAAAAATATATAATTTCAAATTTGCAATCTCATCTTGCCAACAGTTAAGAGGTGACAGTTAACAAAGAAATTAATATCAGAAACCAAATATATATATTTAATTATTAATATAATTAAAATAACTATTATTAAAAATATTAAATTATTAAAATAATATTAAACAACAATGTTATGGAATTATTGGAAATAATGTAATAATTTTATAATAATAAAAAGTTTTAAATGAATGTCGATGAAAGTTTACTATAAGAACGATTAAATACAAATAAACTACACATTGCGCCATCTATGATCATGATCGAGAATAAATAGTTTTTGTTAAAAAGATGTAAACATTTTTTAAAAGATATTATATACCATATAAATATAAAATAACAAGATATATTTACAGTTAGATCTTAATCAACAAAAGGAGAATTAAAAATATATTTAAAAATCTTGAAAATAATACCTTAATAATAAGGATAGTTTAACATGATCAAAACAAAGTAGTTTATATGATTAATTTTATTATAAAGTAGAAAGTAAAAACGTGCAATGGCGCCATCTTTAGTTTGTAAATAGGATAAAAATTACGAAATGCCAAATTTATGCATAAGATTTCCAAATAACAAAATTACATTACATTTTAGTCTAAAGCAACAACGTGAGAGTTAATAGTTTATTATATCATTTAAAAGTATACTAGCAGTGGATTTATTTTGATAACTTACTTGTTAAATTTAAAAAATATAAGAATATATAGTATAAAATAGTAATAATTAGTAAATTAATAACTATTAACCAGCCTTAAACCGCATTGCAAATTAAAGCCTAAGGCATTAAGAAGGAATGCTATGTTATCACAATACCATAAACAATAAATTAACTCTTTAACTATTGTTACACTGTACCTATTCCTCTTCCCCCCTTTTTTATAAACATATTAACATATGCGTACATATTCTCCAACAGTTCCGCCGTATAGCCATAATCTAACATCTACCCACCCAGCCAACCTATTAATTAATGTTTTTTTTTAATTTTATATTTTTTTATGTTTTATATTTTATATATTTTTTATGCGCAAAATGCTAAAAGTAACTGACAATAAACATCCTACAGCAAATTATATGTGATAAAAGAATTAATTGTGTATTAAGGGGGCTCAGGGGTTGAAAACTTTTCAAAAAATCGATTTTTTTATGATCTAATTTGATTATTCATTTAATTCTTAACTCAATGCAAAAAACTGCATAAAAATATTTGCATTTTTAACGGAGTTATAAGCATTTATGTATCAACACTTTCATAGCCGCATCCATATAATTTCAACTTTAAGTCGCGTTTTCTCAAAACTTGATTTTTGATGACTAATACCAAGAATAAAAAAAAACTATTTGATAAAATGGCCTTTTTTTTTTTTTTTTTTTTTTTTTTTTTTGCATGCATATAACATTATTATCTAGATTATGAATTAATATATTTTAGATAGTTAAATATTTTGAGTATTTTTAATGGAAAAAAAGTTGTATTTTTTAGGGGGTTTTTTAATTTTCAACTTTGAGATATTTTTTAATGCTGTTTTTATTAAGTGATAGTTATATCCTTAATTCATAATCTAGATTACGATGTTATATGCATGCAAAAAAAAAAAAAAAAAAAAAAAAAAAAAAAAAAAAAAAAATTAAGCCATTCCATCAAATAGTTTTTTTTAATCTTGGTGTTAGTCGTCAAAAATCAAGTTTTAAGAAACCACGACTTAAAGTTGAAATTATATGGATGCGGCGGCTATGTAAGTATTGATACACAAATGCTTATAACTCCGTTAAAAATGCTAATATTTTCATGCGGTTTTTTGCATTGAGTTAAGAATTAAATGAATAATCAAACTAGATCATAAAAAAATCGATTTTTTGAAAATTTTTCAACCCCTGAACCCCTTTAAAGAGTAACTTAATTTCTTAGGAAAACCGTGATTTATCGTAACAAATATTAATTGTTTAATGCTTTTGTTAATAAGATGAGGGGAACATAAACATTTGATACTGAACAAGTGATTGAGGAGAATATTGCGATAAACAGAAATATGGTGGCAAGATTTAAAATGAGCAAAGGTATTAACTTTAAATATATATATATATACACTGTAAAAAATATCCGTTAATATACAGAAATTGTTCCCTAAAATTCTACGGAATAGTTCCGTTTTTCCGAAAAAACAGCAGAAATTCCGTTATTGATATTTTGAGATTATAAAAACAGTAGCTTTTCCGTAAAATTTTCTGAAAACGGAGGAGTTCCGTATTAAAACAGCATAAATTCCATAAATAACACCAGTGTCGCCATCTATATCTGGGATACAAAAACATTATAAAGTTGTTTCATGAACAACTTTGTATAATAATGTTTTTTATTTCTTTCTGTTTTAATAATATAAAGCTAACATATTTTTACAATATTAAAAAAATAATAAAAATTATAAAATTTTATTAATCTCTTTTAAGTTTGAGATTAGTTAGTTTATTTTCAGTTAGTTTATTTCCATTATCATTTTTAAATAATGTTTACCACATTTATAGCCTATTTTTTAAAATATGCGTAGGATAGTGGAAAAACGTTCGACTTTTAAATTTAATATATTTTAATAAAAGTAATAATAAAATAATAATAAAATAATTTTTATTTTAATATATTTTAATATTACTTTAAGAATATCCTTTCAAAAATAAATAAGTAAATAAATATGAATAATATTACAATAAACTTTTAAAAATCTCCTTAAAATGAAAAAAAAAACTTTTTAATGCATTTAACTCTTAATACATGTAATATTTTAAAGTCTAAAATTTATTTTTTATAGAACTGAAATTAAAAACTAAATATTCGAAATTATGGAAATAAAATCTGGAATCTGGATAATGGAAAAACGTTAGACTTTTAATTTTAATATAATTTAATATAAGTAATAATAAAATATTAATAAAATAGCTTTAATTTTAACATATTTTAATATTACTTTAAGAATATCCTTTCAAAAATAAATAAGTAAATAAATATGAATAATATTACAATAAACTTAAAATCTCCTTAAAATGAAAAAAAAAAAAAAAAAAAAAAAAAAAAAAAAAACTTTTAAATGCATTCAACTCTTAATACATGTAATATTTTAAAGTCTAAAATTTATTTTGTATAGAACTGAAATTAAAAACTAAATATTCGAAATTATGGAAATAAAATCTGGAATCTGGATAATGGAAAAACGTTCGACTTTTAATTTTAATATATTTTAATAAAAGTAATAATAAAATATTAATAAAATAACTTTAACATATTTTAATATTACTTTAAGAATACCCTTTCAAAAATAAATAAGTAAATAAATATGAATAATATTACAATAAACTTAAAATCTCCTTAAAATGAAAAAAAAAAAAAAAAAAAACTTTTTAATGCATTCAACTCTTAATATATGTAATATTTTAAAGTCTAAAATTTATTTTGTATAGAACTGAAATTAAAAACTAAATATTCGAAATTATGGAAATAAAATCTGTTAAACATTTAGAACTATACACTCATATAGAAAATAATTCTCAATAAAAATTAATGCCGCGTTCAACATAAGGCCTTTGCTTTATAAAATCATTCGAAATAAGTAAAGATATTTGCAAGCACTGTATGCGTAACTATGGCGTAATGGTATTACACTACTACAAGCTGCCATGGGACAGGTGCTTGGTTCGATCCCCATCGAGGGTAAGAGACATTTATTCAAAGTTGTTTAAATTAAATGTATGTGTTCTAATCTGATGTGTCCTTGTCTAAAGAATAAAAAAGCCAGTTTGTCCTTGAAAATTCTTTTTTGGCTTTCAAGCGAAAATTTTTATATAAAAAAAATTATGAAAACGGAAACATTTTGTAAAAAAACGGAAATATTGCTGGAAAAAACGGAAATTTTTTTTCCGTTAAATAACGGAAATAGTACTGGCGTCTAGATTACCAGAACTATTTCCGTTATTTAACGGGAAAATTTTTTACAGTGTATATAATGGAAAAATCCCACTACAAATCAACATCCATCTCGAACACAATTTACAATTGAGTATCGTGTCTGATGCAAGCAATGTATATTAAATCCGGAACAACACTCATTAAGTAAACAAATCACTAAAGAGTATTAAAACCTGACATGATCAAATGCAAAAGCAGCAGTAAATAAGATAAAAAATTATAACATATTTATTTTTGGCAAAAGATCGATTTTGAAATCATGGACAGCACGTCAAGTCCATTTTTCATAATGTAGAATCTCTTAATGGAATATACTCAAACCCAACGATAAAAGCAAATGGAATGCACATTGGTAGAACAATGAAGGGTAAAAATGGAACTTGTAAGGCATAACTCATTATCAAGGGCAATATTACGTGATCACAAATAATATATGGTTAATTTCTGAAATAGAAATAAGGCGACTTGCTCCATCTAATGCATACATATATATATGTGTGTGTGCGTGTGTAAACTTTTAAGGTGGGATGGTTTGGGTTTCCGAATGAATATTTACGAAGGAATTTTTCAAAAGTTTTACCATGGTAACGACTGCAATAGCTCGTATTCCTTGTGAAATCCACCAAAAAATAACCCTTTACACGATCGAAGTTTTTGAATAAACGGTTCATTAGCGTGCATTTTGATATCAGGAAAGTACCATTTTTTTCTCATTTTACCCTAATTATTTCTAAAACATTTCTTTTAAAAATAAGCAAAAAAAAAACTTATATTAGACTTTTTCTCAAATAAAATAAAAACAAATTTAAACTTTAGCTAGAGTGAACGACCGTATAAAGTAAATAAACCTTTGCCTTTACTTCTGCTCAGTAGCACGTTGTTTTCTCACCCATCTAATCGACTGAGAAGCAAGCTAATTGGCCGACCAATGCTCTTCATCCTTTTATAAGAGGAAGGGGGACTTGGAAACAAATCGGATAAAGCGGTCGTTTTCGCCCTCATTTGCCTTTCATTCCATCTCTCTGACTTCGTTATAGGGGAGTATGCCACCCAGAGGGATGAGGACAAACTCGCCAAAACCGGGTTACACAGGTTGGCAAGATGGAGTACATAATCGAACTGACTGTGTTTTTTTTTTTTTTTTTTTTTTTTTTTTTTTTTTTTTTTTTTAAGTGGATAATACGACAAGTATTACTGATCTGATTTTATAATTCATTAACAATGTAGAATTGGAAAAAAAAGAGAGAGGGACAGGTAAAAATGAAAATCAATTTTTCGCCCGATTATGGTAAAGTAAAAAGAACAGTAGTATATTTGGTATGTTTGTATCTTTGAAGTAAAAATTTATTAAGCAAATTTTGAAGCAAAAATTTATTAAGATTATTAGATGCAAGAGACTCTGAGAGAGACTGATCACTATAATGTGACTGCTAATGTAGATAAGGAAAAGAAATTCATTTCTCAAATTTGAAACAGTTCTTTTCTACATCGGGACTAACTGAATCTGAAGTTTTAGAAAATTTTGTACATTAGTTCTTGAGGTAGAACCATTGCAATAATCACGAGTAATGCACCATGACAGCACCAACTCTTGAGCGATTTGCACCAAAACGTCATCAGTACCATGTTATATCAAGTACTAACTAAATCTAAAGTTTTATGAAAACCCATGAACTAGTTCTTCAAATATGGCTATAGTAGAAATTGTAAATAATGCAGCATAACAGTGCCAGCTGTTGAGAGATATACACCAAATACTAATCAGATCAAGTTTATATCAAGGTCTCACAGAACCTAAAGTTTTATGAAATTCCGTGCATTAGTTCTTGAGATAGAGCTATTGCGATAATCAAGAACAATACACTATGGCAGCGTCACCAGTTGAGCAATTTTCACCAAAACGTAATAAGCACCATGTTATATCAAGTACTAACTAAATCTAAAGTTTTATGAAAATCCATGAGCTAGTTCTTGAGATATGGCTATTGTAGAAATTGTGAATAATGCAGCATAGCAGCACCATCTGTTGAACGATATACGGCAAAACGTAATCAGATCTAGTTTATGTCAAGGTATAACAGAATCTAAAGTTTTGTAAAATCCCGTGCATTAGTTCTTGAGACAGAGTGCCCACAAAATGTTTGTCACATACAGACAGGCTGACAGACTGACATTTTGTAAAAACAAGTTTTACGTGTTCTCTGCCGTCAAAAACTTGTAAATCCGTCGAAAAACCGGAAGTAGAGAATTTTCACGAATCCAATACTTTCTTCTTGTAAAGATAGAAGAAAGTAAAAAATGAGTATTAAACCTTTATCAGGCCCTAGAAATTTGCATGTATTTACTCTTATTGAATTAATTCTTATAAGCGTAATTTTTTAGGGCCTACAAAATGATTTCTTATTAGTTCACACTTTCGCCAAATCTCCACCGAAAAATCTTAACAGCGTGCGCACTTAGCATGCATCACCAGATAGGACTGGTCGCCACGTAGCATTCCAACCACAACATAGGAACGCAGATGGCACAGAACTGTCAAAGCACCACTACTGACCCTGGAAATTCCCCTCTCTAACACTAAACGTATATGGTAGAAATTTATTCGTATTTTTTAAATTTCTCCTAAGAAAATTAAACTTTTTACTTATATTTTCTATGTGCTCTTCTTGAAGAATGTTTCTTTCTTTTTTATTTGACAAAATATTTAAAAAATACTTTCTTAGTGTTTTTTAAAGGGCTAAAATCTTACTTACAACTCGTGCTCTTCACTTTGATCTTAACATTCAAAATGCGAAATTAAATATATATTTTTGAACCATTTTGGCAAAAAAAAAAAAAAAAAAAAAAAAAAAAAAAAAACATATTTTAGGAAGTCTATGCTGAAAACAGAAAATAAAAAATTTGATTTCCGGAGGAAAAATTTATGCATTCCAAGCCCAACATTAGGGAGTGGAATTTGCCCCCTACTCGATTGACTTTTGTATATAAGCTTTTGGGAATTCCGTGAGGTTTAATTGGTGTATTTTATCCCAAATATCGATAATTCAATAGTTAAACTATTACTACTAGTAGCATATAATTCTCGTCAAAAATGATGAAATGTTGATCTGCATTTAATTTACATAAGACTTAATAAATATACAAATGTAGTTTTTGTTATTGAAGAATTTGTATTGTAGAAAAATACAATTAAAAAATGATAAATGAACTCTATAAATACAAATGATGAGGATAATTTTTTTAATCATTGTTCAAAATAGTTCAAGAAAAAGATTAGCTTATGTCCATTGGAAATTTGACTGCATTGTGAATAAAATTGATATTTTTTACAAAATGTAATTAAACTGCAAGTAATATATAACACGATGTCTATATTTATTACTTATATCGATGCAGATAAAATTTCGATTTTAAGTACAGTAACATTCGAACATAACTTTGGAGCGAAAATAAAATTGTATTTTAATAAAAGAAAATGAAAAAATAATTTCCAGCCATACAAATGCAATCTCATAATTAAATTACGTTTGAAAAACACTTTTTACTTATAATACAAGCAAAATTTTAAAAAATTAAGCGGATAAATATTAGGCTCTTAAAAATTAATAAAACTAAATTAAAAATCTAACATTCATTTTATTTATATTGAAAGAAATTATAACAGTATTTAACCGAAGCTCTAGCTATATAACTTTAAAATTTCATTCGGTATAAATAAAATCAAAATTATTATTTTTATTATTTTGTTCGTAAGATTTTAATTCAGTTTTATCAATTATTAAAAGATTAGCTCATTTCCACTTGAAATTTAATTGCATTGTAAATAAAATTCATATTCCTTATAAAATGTAACTAAAATGTAAGGTATATATAACACTATGCATTACATTTATTAATATTGTCAATACAGATAAAATTTTGATTTTTAACGTCGTCGCAACATTCGAACATAACTTTGGAATTAAAATAAAATTATAATTTAATAAGATATTGTGAAAAAATAATTTTCAATCATACAAATGTAATCTCATAATTCAATTACATCTGGAGAAGGGAAAAAACCCGCTTTTTACTTGTAATGCAAACAAGAAATTAGAAAAAAATATTTATTTATATCAATTGTCAATAGACGACACCAGAATAGCGTTGGTTTATTTATACCTAGTTATACCGTTATTCATAATAGCTTGTTATCCGTTATTTTTAATTTAAGATTTAAAATATTATAATTGGATAGTTTTTGGAGATTTTGAACAAAAAAGAAGGAGAAAAGATATGATACAATCCAGATTATGTGTATATTTTCATATGTCGAACAGTCGCATTACATATGGAATCTAAATACTGATGCCTAACGTGGCAGGCATAAGTTGCTTTCTCGAAGGTGAGGGGAAACACGAAATCATCACATTAGCATATTATATAGATTGCACTTTGTTAAGTAAATTTTTTTAAACATCTTGAAGACAAAATTACATGAAATCTTGAGTTGCAAGTCTACTTGTGAGGAGTGACCTTCTATAGTATATTTTTTAGAGCATAAGTTGCGGTTATAAGGTACCTGTACCCAGTATGGACACCCTAAGGAAAATGTATTTTTTTCACCTCCATGTACAAGTAATAGGACTCCAAAAATATGTGACCACTATCCTTGGACTTTTGACTATCATTATTAAAATTAGCAACCTTGTAATTATTCTGGTTTAATTTAAATAATAAAAACAAAAAATGTTTACAAATGTCCATATAAGGAACTACCTGTCCCTATTATGGACAGGTGTTTCCTTATTGACTTTCTACACAGTGAGTATGGAAGAGCCACTTTTCCAAGGGATTTTAGAGGAAAGGGAATAAAAAAATGTATCTTAAAGTATTCCTAAGATGACGGGGGAACAGTAAATATCTTCAGAACATGTATTTTAGAAAGGGGTGGGGGGCATTCTCGGTTTTTACCCTTCAAAGACCCATGCAAAGCTCCTTAGTTACTGGTAAATATTATGAAGTAATATTGTTGTTTTTGCTTAGCTTTATTGCATCTGTCTGCGAATTTACATCTGTTATTACTCAGTTCTCACAGCATGGACAAATAGAAACTTTTTCACCATGGGCAGTAAGTCCCATATAATCCTCATGAACATATCTGCCACATGTGATGCATGGCGCATGTTTGAAAAAGCATCAATACTGCAAAAGAAGCAGTACCAGCTCTCTTTGTTGAGGAAGTCATACCATTGGTACCTACGATTTCGCCAACAGATGTCCTACTGGGGGGGGGGGGGGCTTTTTTCTGCAAGGGTTTTTTGGAGGAAGGTTTTTGGGGGTCAAATAGCATCTTGTTGAACAAAGTTTTTACCACTTTGATGACTTTTCAAGTTATTGCTTGGCAACGTTGAATTTTCTTCTTTCTTACAGTTGTAGTCGATGGGGACATAAGCTGTCCATATTGGGAACCGGGCGTAGTTTTACTAAATCTTGTACCAAATGAATAAGGAAAAATATTTTAAGCAAAATATGCAATAGAAATCGAAAATATGTTTTATTAGCTTTCTAAAATACTCCACTTTTCAACATTTAATGTAATTTCACCATATCTAATACGAATTTAAGCTTACAAGTAATTAAGATCAGCACATCTCGAAATAACAAGTTTCCTCCTAAATGGCGAGCAGCGCGCTTTTTTACACTTTCCAGACTTAATTATCTTTTCAACTGCTTTTCTTCGCGAAAATTTTTAGCCATCTCCCGATCAAAATTATTACCTTTAAAAATATTAGGGGTGTCCATATTGAGAGCCCTGTCCATAAAGGGTACAAATACCTTACATTAAGAATATGAAACACATTTTTAACAATTTTTAAATGTAAAACCATGACAACTGAAGGCATGAATATTAAAACAATTTGTAACGAACATTTTTTTAAATAAAAAATTACATATTGATTTACAAACGATTGTTGTCGAGTCACGGAAGTGTCGGGTCCGGAAATTCGGTTCATCATGTATAAAATTTGGCAGCATTTTCTGGAATTTCTCGAATTTTATAATAAAAAAGAAAGAAGAAAATCAGTTTGATTAAATGGTTTCTGAATAAAAGCATTTACCAATTTCACGCATTTGCGAACAAAAATAAATTTAAAAATGTGTCGAAAATAGACTATTGTGTAGTGATTGTATGTTCATTCAAACCATTACAATATGGTAATCAAAAACCATTCAACGTTCGAACAATAAATACTCCATTCCATCTCACCTGAAATAAATTTTAAAATGCATTGATTTAAAACTAATCAGATGTGGCAATCCCAAAACTTTCCTCTATCTTATGCATGTTAATACTTCCTGAAAAATGCAGCATAGGAGCGCCACCGGTTAGGTGGTTTAAATCAAACTCTAGTCGGGTTATAACTGAATCTGAAGTTTGATGAAAATTTCTGCATTAGTTTTTGAGATAGAGCTATTATAAAATCTTAAAAAATCTGCATAACAGCGCCACATGTTGGGTGATGTACACCAAAAACTAATCGGGATCAATATTTTATCAGGTACTAACTGAATCTGAATTTTGCTGAAGCATAGCAGCACCATGTGTAGGGAGATTTACACCAAAAACTAAACAACACTAATCTATATTAGGGACTAATTGAATCAACTTTTAGAAAATTTCGTGTATGAATTCTTGAGATGGAGCTATTGCGATAATCACGAATAATGCACAAAGGCAGCGCCTTCTGTTGAGCGATTTGCGCCAAAACGTAATCAGCACCATATTATATCAAGTACTAACTAAATATAAAGTTTTTAGAAAATCCATAAAATAGTTCTTTAGATATGGCTATTGTTGAAATTATAAATAATACAGCATAGCAGTGCCACCTGTTGAGCGATATTCACCAAGAACAAATTGGATCTAATTTATATTAGGGCTTCACAGAATCTAAAGTTTTTTGAAATTCCGTGTATCAGTTCTTGAGATAGAGCTATTGAAATAACAATGAATAATGCACAATGGCAGCGCCACATGTTGAGCGATTTGCACCAAACGTAATCAGCACCATGTTATATCAAGTACTAACTAAATAAAAAGTTTTTTGAAAATCCATGTGCTAGTTCTGGAGATATAGCTAGTGTGGAAATTGTAAATAATGCAGCATAGTCGCGCCACCTGTAGAGCGATGTATACCAAAAATTAATCAGATCTAGTATATATAAAGGTCTAACAGATTCTAAAGTTTTGTAAAATTCCCTGTATCAGTTCTCGAGATAGAATGCCCACAAAGTCTTTGTCACATACAGACAGAAAGACAGACTCATATACAGACATTTTGTAAGAAATGTTTTTCGGGTTTTTTTACCCCTAAAACGTGTAAATCCGTCGAAAACCGGATTACGAACATTCTTACGAATCCAATTCTTTTTTCTTGTAAAGATAGAAGAAAGTAAAAATTCTTTCAGTTAATAGTAATTTGACGCCTAAAAATCACGTATTCTAAATCAATTTTAATATCTGTTGAATTTGCATTAAATTGCAAATAATTGTATAAAGATAGATACGTTATATAAACTGTAAAAAATGGTCTTCATATCAAAAATAAAACATCAAGTTTTGATGTAAAACGTGATACACACTAGAAAATCAGATTTTTTTTTTCTTACATTAGTGCATATTCTCTCTTGGACGCACTTACACATTTATGTAGTTCAGTTTTAACATCTGTTGACTTTGCATTAGAGAAACTGTATAGAGAAAGATACAACATGTAAAATGTAAAAAAATGAATTCATATCAAAAATATAACATTAATTTTTCATGTAATGCTTAATACACACTAGAAAATCAGTTTTTCGTTTCTTTCATTTGTGCATATTTTCTGGTGGATGCACTATAACCAAATTACCTCAAATAGAGTCTAGAATTCCCATAATCAACTAATGTAGAGTGTTTAGTCACCATTTGTAGACAATTTCCCTCCTAATGATTATTTGTAACATAGAATGCAAATATATATTATATAATTCCTCCCCAGCTTCAATTTTGGCATCGTGCTGGTCAATTTGGCATAATTCGGGCGTGAATGGCTCTGCCAATTCTTGCAACCCCAACCTTACTCACGATCTCCCTAGCGATCTTGCTGAATGAGGGTTGAGTAGTTCTAGAGCAGGACTGTAATTACTGCGCGGTGAGTTATTTTATTAGATAGCGACATCCCCCTAATAGAGTGTGAATTGGCCTGCTAGGGGGCGGTAACGACGTTTCGAACAAGGGGGGGAATGGGATAACAATGCGCCCGCTAATTGTTTCCGAGGCCATTGGGCAGGAGAGAAACGGAGGGTGAGCTATGATGGAGATTTATACACCCGTGTGGCGGAATTACAGGGCGGAGATGGGGCGCAAAACCTCAAGTGGACCACGGGATTTCTGTCAACAAAGGGTGAATTAAGGCAAAAGGCAAAAAAAGAAAAAAAGATGAGGTATATTTGTAAGCAAAGGGGTTAGGTGAAAAGAAGGTATCGATTTCTTCATTTCAAATTACAATAGAGTTATAGCTTATGCAAAATGCAGTACGCTGTTAAAAAAAATCTGAAATTCACGGATATATTTTCCCTGAATTTCACAGTAAAAGTATTTTTTCACAACAAAAAAGCATTTTCCGTTAAAAATCTGAAAACTTCACGATATTTCCTGAAAGTAACGAAACGGACAGTCACAATAAAAGTATTCACAGTAATTACAGTAATTTTTCACAGTAATTCTGTGAAAATAATTCACAGAATTATTTTCACAGTAAAAGTATTTTTTCACAACAAAAAAGCATTTTCCGTTAAAAATCTGGAAACTTACCGATATTTCCTGAAAAATAACGAAAGGGATGGAAATAAAAAGAAAAAACGGAGACATGATCTAGGGGTCTCCGTAGCCGAATGGTCAAGGCACCACACCATTAAGCGGCTGAGATTGTGGGTTCGAATCCCACTAGTGCCGTGAAAACATAAAAAGTTCTTTTAATTACATTTTTTCGGTACATATTTTTATCTTATTTCTTATTTTTTAGAAAATCTTTTAAATAATTAGTCTCTCCAAAAAATAATTAATTGTGTGCGACAAGTAGATCATTTTAACCCTTTATTTACCGCATTATGAATTCATGAAAATTTTACATTCTAAAGTATTTTACGTAAATTGTTTGAACTAAATTAAAAGATTTACATAATCATTTAATAAATTTTTGAAGGATTTAAGAAGGATTTTGAAGGATTAATTAAATATGAATTTACAGGGATTTTGTGCAATATTTAAAACCCCACTCAAATCTTTTATTTTAAATTGTTTTCATAGCATGTTGTAGAATTATACAATGTACAAATATGATGTTCTTCTTACAATATAAATGTAGAAATATTTCCGAATTGAAAAATCTCTATCCCCCTCCCTTAGTGCCAAGAAAGCTGAAAAGATGCAAAGGCAAAATAAATCATCCTTTTAAATTTTTTAAAATAAGGTTAAATGGTTGTCTATTGCATTTGTCTTAAAGAAATTACTTGTAAAATATTAGAATAGAAATTATTCTTTAAAAATTCTTAGCTTTTATATAATTTATTTTATTCCAATAATATTTCTCAATAATAGATGTCAGCACCATAAGTATATAATTTAATATAATGTATTAATCATATAGATGGCAGCACTAAAACTTTTTTTTGTGTTTGTACTAGAAGTTGAAGTAACATATTCTAGTTAAATAATTAATATAGTAATATTAATAATTGTTTAAAAATATAATACTTCTAACAGTAGCAATTATTTTTCTCTAAATGTATTATGAATTTTATAGTATAATATATGTTATACTAATTTTTATAATTATTGTTACAATTTTAATTTTATTATCTATACGACTTATACTGTGACTATAACCTTAACTGTTACAAAGTCACATGTAATTTATATCTACTTGAGATTCACTTGAACTACACATCATGCTAGGATATAGGTATAGTAAATATTTTAGTATATATATACTTTTTTAAGAAATATTATATTATTGTTATTTTGTCATATTGTTTTTATTTTCTTCAATGAATATCTTTTTACTAATTTGTAATAGTAAATAACTTCCAACCAGTCGGATGCATTGTGGGACGAATTACTTAGCTTTTAGCACGTCCCATAACAGAAACTGGTTGGTTGTTTTTGCTTTTTCATTAAATTATGCACCCCCGACGAGTAGTTTAATGAAAAAGACTTCTAATGTCCATTTATCCATTTATTTTTTATTATTTTGGTAATCTGAATTCTATTTCACTTCAAACTTCAACTGTTTTCAATAATAAGATTGTAAAAATAATGGTTTCATTGGTTTATTGAATGATATTGTCTGAATTACTTTGGTTGTATTTATAAAAGTATTTATATATCACCCTCTTAAAAATACTTTTGTTTTGTGTAACCAATAATGCTTTTGGAACAAAATAAATTAATTCATTATACTCAAGTGTATCTGTAACTCATTCTAAACAGTATTACAATGATTTTAATTTCAGCAATACGCAAATTCTGTAATAGGCTAATCGAATTCTGTTGGTAGTATATTATAAGGAACTAGTCGTTAGGATCCACGTAATATTTCCCATCATGGATATGCATAATATAAAATATAAAAATGAAACGCGTGTAAACTATTTATAAAATGTAGCGCAATTCTAAAATAAAATGTAAACGCATATTTAAATAGTTTTAATATACATAGTTATGTTCTATTAATGAATTGCTGATGAGCCAATTTCGACAAATTATATAAAACGCCAAAATACTCAAGTAGTACCAGATTACGTAAAAGAAACATCCTTATAACTCCAGAAATAATAATCATATTAAATTACAATTTACTGCATCGGATTAAGCCACTCATTTCCAAATAAAATATACCTTAGAATGGAAATTTGAATAAAATGCAGGATCGTGAAAAAACGAAGAATGTGGAAAACAGGGTTACACATATCTCGACAACTAATAATTGACTTTGTTCT
Source organism: Maratus speculifer (assembly GCA_964019185.1). Taxonomy (NCBI): domain Eukaryota; kingdom Metazoa; phylum Arthropoda; class Arachnida; order Araneae; family Salticidae; genus Maratus; species Maratus speculifer. The sequence goes on from OZ025301.1 coordinate 262,794,739, forward strand.
TTATGAAAAATATGTGTTATTTTATTGCCTTTTACTTCCAATTCTTAAAATAAAATAATTCGAAAATTTTTATATACCTTTCATCAGAACGAATTTTTCGAGAGTCCGAAAAAAATAGTTCCGGATAATCGAGGTTACTGATATTAAATAGGCTTCGTCCCATTCTTACATACTAAGTACATATAAAATTTCAAGTCTCTATCTCAGTTTTTTCGGGAGATAGAACGTTTACAGACAAGACACACAGACGGACGGACGCCAAAAAAAATTGTCTAAAAATATGTTTTTCGGAATCTTCAGTATCTGAAACGTGTACATTTGTCAAAAAAAAGTTTCGATTTTCAAAACGATTGCAAGATTTACCCTATACTACGTATGATGAGTAAGTAAAAATCTGTCTAATAATTGTTCAAAATTTCATGCTTATACATCAAAAAGTTTTGAAGATAGACTAATTCAAATTTTGAATTTTTTCAGTAAATTTCATCGCGTTTAAAGTTACAAGACCCCGTTAATACTTTTAAAAAATAATAATAACTATAAAACTGAATCCATACAAAGAAATATTAAAATAAATCATGGAAAACAAGTAAAAGAAATTTCAAACCTTTAAATTATTCTGATCTTCTAAAACCGTCAAAAACCGGAAGTCGATTTTTTTCACGAATTCAATACTCTTGTATAGATAGAAGAAAATATGATATATATATATATATATATATATATATATATATATATATACTAGAATAAATCTGTAGCTTCCGGTAATAACCAGTACGGTAACTGGTAAGGCACAATTTTAATATTTTGAGTATTTAACGTTTAAAGTTTCAAAAATGTCACAAACGTTTATAAAATAGATTGGAACTTAATAATTTTCACTACATTCAATTAGGATACAAGAACCTCTTTTTTGTTAAAATAGTTATATAAAAATGGTTTTTATTAATTGAGAACCAATTAAAAATGTTTTCATTTTTTAAATGAAAATTTATAGTCGCCCTATGACGAGAAGTATTCGATTTTCATTTTTCAGTACTATGGCAGATGAAAGTACAATTTCAAAGCTACATTTTCCCAAATTATCTCAATTTTTTCAAAAATGTGACCTTGATTATTACCGGAAACCACAGAAATAAAGTACTTCTTAAATACATTTTAAATAAATTACAGGTATATTCCTGAAAATTTGCTACTAACATTATAAAAAATAGTCTCTCTTTTTTAAGATTTTAGAAAGAATGAATACAGATAAAAGTTCAAACTTGATTATTTTCAAATAACTTTACTTAGATATGAACAAAATTTATGAAAATATAAAAGCAGAAAAAAATGGATATAACTTTTTCACATGTTTACTTTTAAAGCACAAAAATAAATAAATAAACAGAAAATAACCACAATATCAGTACCTTTTTTTAAATACAGTGCTCACAGAAAGTATAAATAATCTATGATCTAAAAAAAGAAGTTTATAACCAAAGAAAAAATCTTCTTGAAACCAATTTCTTTCTTTTATGGACTTTATAAAGAAATATTAAAAGAGAAAATTCCCTGAAAATACATTTCACGTTCATAGGCATACCCCATTTCTTGCTTGTAACTTAATACCGAAACATGCCTTGAAATTTTTCAGAAATTTTGGTAACTTTAATCCATATAAAAATTCTATATCTTTACAAAATGCAGTTTTAAATTTATTATGATTTTGAGGACAAGAGAAATGGTACTCAAAGATAAAAATAAATTTTATTCTAAATTTTATTTTAAATGATAAACATGAAAAAATTTATTGAGGATAAATAAAATATTAATAGAATTGTTTCATATACTCTTGAAATGAATTTAGAATGTAATGAATACTTATTTGTCAAGAAAAAGTGTAACCGAAAACAAACAATTAAATGTGTATGAATATATATATTTTTTTAGCTCACAGGCTGTCAAAGTCTGAAAGCTAATGTGCCCGCAGTTTCTGTATGTATACGTATGTACGTATATATGTACGTACGTATGCAAGTAATATGATAACTCTTGATACAGATGTGCGATTTGTTTCAGATTTTATAAATAGAGTAATTCTGACACGGGGCTTCTCTGATTAGTTATGGGGGCTCATTGGTATAAGTACAAAGGGGGGAGGGGTTAATCCCCCCCCCTTTTAAATTAGATAAATGGGCTTTTCATGCAGAATTATACTATTTGCTTCAAACGTGGCGTACTGGTTTATTCTTTTAAGTAGTTTACTTAATTGGAATCGGAAGTTAAGTGGTTTAGTATAAAGGAGGGAAATAAGGAGGCTGATCTCCTTCTACTTAAATTAGCCTGAAAGCTCAATAACATTGATTTAACTAGCATCTTTTCTTTTTATTTTCATACGTGATGGGTTGAGCTGCAGGCCAAGTCTGAAACGCGTTTGGGCCCTATTTTATACCAATCTCCGGGATGCATTTTCAGAAAGAATCACGTTTTGAGCACTAGCCTTGGCTAGTTGGCGAAAGCAAGAACGTTCAGCTAGCTGCATCGCCAAACGCCAATCGTCGTTTTGTTTTGATGTTTTAAACTATGTTTTAATGGTAAACAACGGTGGATAACATTTCCTCATATTATAGTCTTTGCTTGATAATATTTACGGGAAAACAAATGAACAATAAGCTCAATCTCTTTGCAGAAGGAAGGATTGCTATCCGCTAGGCGTTTGACGTCACAAACAAGAAAGGGTGCGTAGCATCGACTTCATCTCCGCGCCAATCGTTGTTCTGGCGATAAGGTGCTCAAAACGTGATTCTTTCTGAAAATGCCTCCGGGATCAACGGGGCTCGGACTTAATGGAAGACACTTGGCACAGAAAAAGATCCGGGTGATAATGTAAAGTGTATGGGAGCGTTCTTTTCAAATATCTCGCTCAAATTTTAATATTTTTACATGATTTTTTTCGCACAAGATAGCTGCGGACGATCCACAACCGGCCTAGTTTTTACTTTTCCAGTTTTGGTTTAAGATTTTTTTAACACGTTCGATGCCGCATACGTGAAGATGTGGTGATAGTTAATGCCGCACTGTAGAAGTGGGTTTTCCCAGAAGCCGATTTACATTTTATAACAAAGAATCAGTGAAAGATTTTCCCGCGCCAGCGCGTGACTGGCTATTGGACATCACCCCACATCACGCGCTGGCGCATGAGTAGCCCCTTAATGTTGGCGCTTTATCACACGCTGGCACGTATGCGGCAGCAAACGTGTTAATAAAATTACTTTAACTTTCGAAACCGGTTTAAACCGGTTTTGAAATTGAAACTATGGTAATATAAAAAGTATATAAGCAAAATCGAAAAAGTAAAAACTAGGCCGGTTGTGGATCGTCCGCAGCTATCTTGTGCGAAAAAAATCATATAAAAATATTAAAATTTGGGCGAGATATTCGAAAAGAACGCCTCCATACACTTTACATTATCAACCGGGTCTTTTTCTGTGCCTAGTGTGGGGCCTTGAGGGAAGACACTACGCCCACTCACATCATAGACAGGGAGGCGGCAGCAGAGAGAATCACCTCATCGAGTTAACGAGTGAAAATATAGGATTAGTTAAAACATAGAATCGCATATTAAAACACAATCGATCAACCAAGTCGTATCTCAGTGGAAAGTACCTAAAAAACCCGATTTTAACGGTTGACTCGTAAGTTTATCATTGTGGTTTTTTGCACCTAAAAGTATGAAAAAGTGCAATGTTGGAAGTAGGAAAACATAGCAGGTGGAATGGCATGCAATAAATATATATATATATATATATATATATATATTCAAATTAAGATTGCATCATTTTTCGGTGCAAACACAAATCTGTTGGAAAGATAACAAGCACACAATGTGTTAGAAATCTGTGTTCATTGCATTGAAAAATAAAACTGTTGGGTTTTATTTACAAAGAGTCAATCACACATGAAAATCATAGAATACAGTGAAACATAAAAGAAATTAACCTATATTTGTAACATTTTAAAAGGATTCTAGGAAAGCCAATAGGACCCATAATAGCAGTGTTGAATTCAGGGAGTGGACCGGGGGAGACATCCCCCCCCCCCGGGAGCCCTGAGATGTCGCTCTCGAAAATTTTAAGATTTTGTGCTTTCAATAGCCAAAAAGGGCAATTTTCTCCCCGGAACTCTATAATGTCCCCTCTGCGAGCCACAGAAATTCCACCTGGAGAAAAGTGGCTGAATTCAACATCTATACTAATAAAAGGACAAAAGGCTCTGTCGGTCTGTGTGTGTGTCTGTGTGTGTGTCTGCGATGCCTAGCAAAATCTACAGCACGTACGAAGCTCAAAAATTTTTTTAGAATAGCCCAATGTCTCTCCTGATGCACCTGAAGCTCAGAATTTCAAAATTCTATTTATTAACTGAGTAATTAATTAAAATCCAAAGCTCACTCTCATAAAAAAAATCGCCTTTTTTCGCTTTTTTTCCCTTTCATTTTCTTATGATTGATTGGTTGCATAAAATTTCCGCAGAAATAATTAAAAAAGCTGGGACAGACCTTTAAAATTCATAGACTGGCAAACTGTCAGTTTAAATGAGGATTTTTTTTTTTTTTTAATCACAGCTGCTGTACACCATGGAGAAAAAGATAGGTGGAGGCGAAGTAAACCGAAAAAAAGGTTTGCAATATTAAACCATTTATCGCTGAAATTTTAATGTCTCAAACAAAAGCACGAGGAAGGAATTTTGTATTAATAAAACGAATTGAAAGAAATGAATTACAGCTAAAGCATGTTTTACGAAGAAATAGTAATTTTTTAAAATGGTTTTTTTCTATTATATTATTTAGGTTAAAGTTAGGTTAAAGTTAAATTGCATTTATGTTATGGTTAGAATAAGGATATGTTCCAATAAAGTGAAGGCTAGGTTACATTTCTGTTATATTTAATTTACGGTAGGATACTGTTAAGTCGCTGTTAGGTTACAGACAGGTTCTGGTTACGGTACAAAAGTTTAAGGTTAGGAATTTATACACAGAGTGAACATTACGCAAGATTTGATTAAAAATAACACTTACTTTTGTTAAATAGCTCTGAAATTATAATACTATATACCAATCTTTTAGCTACCATCGTGTATCGATTTCATTCATGGTATAGTCGGATTTAAGAGTGATATAATTAGTTTGAAATTCAAAATATTTCACTTGGAATTTGTATGTGAAAATAATAATTAGTTAAGTGACTTAACAGTGATTTTTACGGGTAAATATCAACTTTTTAACACGAAAATCATGCAATCGTTGGATACATATTCCCTCCCGCGTTTTCATTGCTCATTTTGAGTATTTTTAGAGCTTAATATTAGTTGTTGTTTTTAAAACCGATTTTTCACACAGTCAGTGTTTACTGACTGTGTGCTGAAATACGTATACGTATTTCAGACAATGCATTTCTGCATGTAACGAGTTAATGATAAAATCATACAAATTTCAAGCTCGTTTAATATTGTTAATACGGACCCGGGCAACGCCGGGCGGGTCAGCTAGTTGTTTAATAAGACAGCCAATGGAAATTGCAAATAAGAGAATCAATCAGTTTCATTATGACGTGATCGAACCAAAACCACACTGTAAAAAAAAATATGGGATTTCACTCAAATATATTAAGTATCATTACAGTCATCATTAGAGTTACTAAAGAATCTTTAGTAAAAAATCGCTTCGCAAAACTTTACTTACGAAATTCTAGTAACAGAACCTAGTAACTTCTAGTAACATAGAATCAACCAGTCAACGCACCAACCTCCGATCCGATCCTTGCCTTGCCGCCGTCATGGAGATTATGGCCGCCACTGACAACATACCACATGTGATTCAGCTGAATATTACCTTGGATACTTATTTTCATGTTTTTAAGGTAAGCTTTATTTTATTTAAGTAGATAATAAACAAAAATTTACAAATATTCAGTTGCTTAAGAGTTAATTCCGCGTCTATCTCTTATTTCTTTTCAGGCTTAACTCGAAACGTTACTTGTTGGTTGTCGCAGATTAAAAATCTGTTTTTTTTTTTCTTTCTTTCTTTTTTCCCCTCTCTCTTTCTTTGATTAAATAATTATAAAAATAATATGTTAATTAATCTACTGGTAATCTTTGATATTGTAACTTGAGATTTAAGGCTCGAAATAGTCAGACGAATATTGGTATCGATCGTTCAAGTTTGTCATCTTTTGGGACTATGAAATTTTTTTATTGAACTAATCTACTTATTTAATTTTATCTCAAATCTCAATGTTCATATGCACGCTATTTATAAAGTAATAAGTATATCACGAACGGTATTTATTGTTATGTTTGCAGCCATTTATACAATTACCCCTAAAGGCTCAGTCAAAATATAATTTAAAATAGAGATGCACCGGATATTGATTTTGCCGGATACTGGCTATCCGGAGCTGCTTTACCTGCCGAATTCGGATATCCGGCACTAAATATGTTTTTAATATGGTAAATGTTTACTTCTTTGTATAATGCCATCTCAAACAGTAAATGATATACATGTTTCACACACCATTAAAATATATTTTAAATGTACCGAACTATAATTTACAAAAACTATATCTCTTTAAATATCAGAGTTTGAAATTCAGGTTTTCCTAGGAGGAGAAAGTTTCCCTCTAAACATTCATAGATACAGTGGAGTTGAATGTTCAAGTGAAAAAATAAAATATTTTTTTTAAATCACACTATTTTTTACATGCCACTTAAATATTTACAATTTATGACATGACAAAATACTATTGAAATAATTTAAATCAAAAACTCGATAATTATCTAGAATGTTAATTTTAATTAAAACAGAGGAACAGAATCAAGCTTTATATAGGGTAGATGTGCCAGTAATGGACCCACTTAAGGAATTTCTTTAAAAAATATCTTCTTATTAATAGTTATAATTTTTATATTCCAATGTTTTTCATTTTCTATTTTCAATCTCTTCTGAAACTTGATCGTCTTTTCACAAAGACAATTTTTTTTAGCCTGATCAACAAAAGTAGCAATTTTGTTTAACCTGATCAACAAAAAGTGATTTTTTTTTTCAAGCCTTATCAACAAAAGTAGTTTTTTTCCCCAAGCCTGATTGATAAAATTGAAATTTTTTTTTTCGAGCCTAACCAATAAAATTTGCAATTTTTTTTTTAAATCCTGACCGACAAAATTTATATTTTTCAGGACAGTATCAACAAAACTCATAATTTTTCCATATTCTATTGATGAAATTTTTGATATTTCTGTGTCTGGTCAGCAAAATTTGAGTTTTTTCGATCTTATTAATAAAATTTTTCTGAATCTGATGAAATTTGTAATTTAACCCATGCCAAATTGTTGAAAATCATGATTCTTAAATAACTCTGGAGAAACTTGTCCTTCCTGCAGCAAATTGACAAAATTTGCAATAAATAGACGAAACATGTGATTTTCTGCAGTTGATCAACCAAATTTGAGATTTTTCCCTTCCTAATTAACAAAATCAACAAATTTTTAACACAAGATCAAGAAAATTTGCATTTCTTAACTGGCTGACAAATTCGCAATTTGCTTTCAAATTTGTTTAGTAAATCTATAAAATGAGCAATTTTTTCTTTTTTTTTCCTTTGCGACTAATGAAACTCAAGATTTTCTAAAGCCAATAAATAAAATTTGCAAATTTTTTGCTCATTTTTAACAAAATGGCTATTGTTTTTTTTTTTTTTTTTTTTTTTTTTTTTTTTTAAATACTTAGTTACCAAAATTTGATTTTTTTTACGGCTGATTGGCGAATTTTTTTTTTTTTTTTTTTCATGCTTGATCAACAAAATTCAATATTTTTCCATGCTCAATCAATAAAATTTAAGATTTGTCTGCACTTCATTGACAAAATTTTATTTTTCTGTGTCTATTTAGAATTGTTTTTCTCATACCCATTCAACAAAATTTGAAATCCTCATCGACAAAATTTATTTTTCGGCACTTTATCTATGAAATTCATGCTTTTTTTTGCATCAAAGTGATGAAATTTACAATTTTTTCCTGTGACCTACAGATAAAAATTGTAATTTAAGCTATATATATAATTTAGAAAAAAAAAAAAAAAATTGTGATAAAGAATTTTGTAAAAATTAGGGATGCACTGGATATCTGGTTCCTGCCGGATATCCTGCTTATTCGGCACTCAAATCGGACATTTGTTCCGGCCGAATATTTCAATATTCGGTTGCCGGATAGTAAAACATTTTTTAAATTCTGTTTTTTACATTTAAAAAAAAAATGTAAAACTAATTTGCTCCTTGCCAGCTTTATCTGATTAAAAAAGCAATTTTAACAAAAATAAATACTTGTATATTTTCATAATTATGAAATTATAATGTTTATATGTAAATGAAGATATATTTAAAGTATCACAGTATTTTGTCATAACCTATAACAGCGGTTGTAAAACCAAAACTAGAATATGTACTTCAACTTAAAATTTTTTATTTCTCTTAAAAATTGTTCTTAAATTTCAGTAATGAAGTAATTTTACACCTCTCAAAAGTTTTATTGTAATTTTCACCACTCAAAATTTAACTGCAGTGTTCAATTATTCTACTGTAATTGTAAAATCAAACCTAGAATATCAACTACAATTTCAAATTTGTTTTGTTTTCATTTAATTGCCATCATGAAGTAGTTGGCTTTTAAATTTTTACAGTTCTTCTCAAGTGTTTTGTTAATAACTTTATTATTAATTTAAATTATTAATATCAACAAAAGAGGAACGTATAAATATCTAATCTAAAAGTTTTATGAAGTTGCTATTAATACAACAAATATCAGAATCAGAAATGTGTACAATGGGGCCATCTTATGAGTGCTAAAGCAGAGTTTCTCCCAGAGGGTTTCAGGAAGGCGCTGCATCCTTCCTGTCCTTTAGTTTAAAAAATAGCACTCTCCTTGCCCCTCATTCAAAAACTAGCGCCCCTCTTGCTCGTTGAAAAAAAAAAATAGCGCCCTTCATGCCCATGGATGCAAGTTTTCCACCCACAGCACGGAAATCCATCTTTTAAAAGTTCCCGAGGATGGAAGCGGGATGGAAAAATCTCAGACGACGAAAAATGATGGTGAAAATGACGCCTTTTTTGCCAAAAAATCACAAAAAAGACATAATTTTTCGTCAAAAAATTATGAATCAGACGTGATTTTGTCAGATGATCGTGGAAAAAGGCGTTTCTGTCAAAGGATAGTTTGAAAAAGTGCTGTTTCATTCAAAAGATCGTAGAAAGACACCTTTTTTGTCAAAAAATTGCCAAATAAACTGATTCCTGTAGACGGATCTCAAGAAAAATGTTATTTCCATCGAAGAATCGCGAAAATGACAGTCTCTGTCAAGGAATCGCAGAAAAAGAGCCATTTTCCTCAAATGATCATGGAAAAAACACTATTTCTGTCAGAATTGCAGAGAAAATGCGATTTTTGTCAAAAGATCGAGGAAAAAGCATTTTTCGTCAAAAGAGCGTGAAAAAACACGATTTTTTTTCAAAAGATTGCTGATAATATGTGCTTTTTGTAAAAAGGTTGTGGAAAAAAGCTCTATTTTTGAATAAAGATCGCAAAAAAGATGCATTTTTCGTTAAAAAAAAAAAAAAAAAAAAAGCAAAATAAACGTGATTCCAGTTTAAGGATCATGAAAATGAGGAAGTCTTTCAAAGAATTGCGAAAAAGGTTGTGATTTTCGTCAAATGATAGCAGAAAAAACGCTATTTTTCTTAGAATTGCAGAGAAATGCGATTTTTTGTCAAAAGAGCGAGGGAAAGACGAGTCTTTTGTCAAAAGATCGTGGAAAAGATGCAAATTTTTGACAAAGGATCACGAAAAAGTCTCGAATATTTGTCAAAGGATTGCAAAAAACTTGCGATTTTTTGTCAAAGATCATGAAAAACTCACAAATTTTTGTCAAAAGATTGCAAAAAACACGATTTCTGTCAAGATCATGGGAAAAAGCGAATTTCGTCAAACGGTCATGGGAAAAACGTGAATCATGCATGTGTGTATTTGTTCATTCGGGGGGGGGGGGGAGAGAGAAACTCAAAATATTTTCAGTCCTGGCAAAATTTCAAACTTGCACCCATGTTCATGCCCCGCATTAGAAAAAATGCAGCCCTTCAGCGATGATGCGAACATGCTCTAGTGTGTAAATTATGCATAAAAATGGGCAACGGAACGCCAAAAATAGCTCTTACTCGGAAGCATAATTTCATGAGAAAATCGTGACAAAAGGACAAATTTCTTTTTAAAAAAATTTCGAAATAACGACTTATTTCCGGCAAGATTCATGAAAAAATGGCTATTTCCTCAAAAATCCCCCCAAAAAGCAGATTTCCTCAAAAAATAGTAAAAAAACGACATTCGTTGAAAAATCACAACAAAATGGAAAAATTCCTCAAACGATTCGCGAAAAATGACAACTTTCGTCAAAAAATCGTGGGAAAACAGCAAATTTTGCCCAAATTTGGAAAATTCTATTAAAAAATTCACGAAAAATGGCAAATTGCTATCTGATGCCTTCTGATCTTAAAAGAACATGCATCAATAATTAAAAAATGTCTAAAAGAGAAGAAAATATAAGAAAAATAATTTTGACTTTTGTAACCAGGGATGATTTTGTTCCATAATTTCCAAAAATTTAAGACATTCCATTCTGAAAATGGAAAAAAAAAAAAAAAAAAAAGATGTATCAGAAAATTCAGGCATAAAAAGTATCGCAAATTTCAACAAATGGTCGTTGAAAAATTTTCGTCAATTGTTTACGGGAAAAAAATGCGAACTTCAATAAAGAATCACACAAGGAGTATTTCGCTAAAGAATTGCTTACGAATCGCAACAAAAAGAATAATTTCAACAAAGGATCCCGAAAGCAAGTGTTAATTCTATTAAAATATAGCAGACAAGAGTGAATTCTGTCAAAGTACCAAGAAAAGATGCGAATTTCATCAGAGTCACAGAAACGATGCAAATAAGAATTAGGGGCAAAAAGTCGAATTTGTAAAGGAATCATTGAAAGGACGTGAATTTTGTCAAAGGCTCGTGGATAAAATGCTAATTTTGTTTAAATGATCACTGACAAAAAGCGAATATTGTCAAATAAAAACAGAAAAAATGAGTTTTTTTTTTTCCTCCCAAAGAGTTGCTGAAGAAATGCAAATTTAATCTAAGTACAACAGACAAAAAGTGTGAATTTCATCAAAGAGCTGCAGAAAAAAACGTGTTTTTTGCAGTCTTTTGATGAAATTTGTCGTTTTGTACCAGATATCCGGTATCTGGCAATAATCCACATCTGGTGCATCTTCTAGCAAAAATGTGCCTTAACTACATGGGTGAACATTTTCAGTCTTTTAAAAATTTCCGACGACTGAAGTGGTTTGTAGAAAAGATGCACTATTCGTAAAATGATCACAAAAAGAAGAGCTAAGATGCATTTTCCATCAATCTTGCAAAAAAAAGGGGCATCAGTGCTGTAGCTAGAAATGAACAATAGGGGGGGGGGGGGGCTCATAATTTTTTTTTCTCTCTCTCTAACACAGAAAGATAAATTAATGCATATTCACATAAAGATAAAAACAAGCACTCGGCGATTAAATGTGAAAAATTGGTGACTAAAAATGTGGAAAGTACCGGCCAAATGCAGGATTCTCCAAGAGGTGTTTTGTGAAGAGAATTGCGAAAAAACCTGCAAATTTCAACAAAAAAATTGAAAAACCCAAATTTCGAAAAAAGGTTGCGGAAAAACATAAATTTTGTGTAAGTATCGCGAAAAGACATCTCCTAAGGATCGAAAAAAGAACACAAATATCGTCAAAGAATCGTAAGTATCATTAGAGAATTGAAAAAAAAAAACACGTATTTTGTCAAAAAATCAACAAAAACAAACGCGTTTTTTGTCAAAAAACAAGAATTTTATCAAAGAAACACGCAAAAAATGTAAACACCGTCAAAAAATCACGATAACAAATGCAAATATTGTCAAAAATTCGTGTTAACAAACGTGAATACTGTAAAAAAAATCACGATAACAAACGAGATTTTCGTTTTAAAAAAATGTAAAAACGAACGCAAAAACTTGAATTTTATCAAAAAAGCACTCGGAAAAAGCGAATACCGTCAAAAAATCACGATAATGAATGCGAATAACTGTCAAAAAATCGTGATAACAAACACGAATACCGTCCAAAAAGTCACGAAAACCATCAAAAAATTGCGATAACAAATGAAATTTTCGTTAAAAAACGTAAAGACGAACGCAAAAAACATGAATATCGTCCAAAAAGTTGCGATAACGATCATCAATACCGTCAAAAAGTCGTGATAACAAATGCGACTTTTTGTTAAAAAGGTGCAAAATGAACGCAAATTTTATCAAAAGATCACAAAAAAAAAAGAAAGAAAAGAAAAACGCACATTATGCCAAAGGATTGTGGAAAAAACGTACATTAGTCTCTCTCTCTTCCCCCCCCCCCCATTTTAATTTTTAGAAAATTTGTTGTGAATTTGTTTTTTTTTTTTAAATCAAACTTGCTAATTGGTGGATAAACATTTTTTTTTTTGGGGGGGGGGGGTTACATTTTAATTCTAGACAAATAATTACAAAAAAGAGGGTTGGGGTTTATTATGTACTTGCGTAGTTATAGCTACAGCGCAAGTACCTAAGCATAGTTGGACATGTGTAGCTAACTACATATGCATGTTACATATAACTTTGCTGTTAATTTAAAATAGAATCACAAAAAAAAAAAAAAAAAAAAAAAAAAAAAAAACCACTCATCTTTTGTCAAAAATAAGCAGAAAAAACGCTATTCCTGTCTGAAGAATGCAAGAAAGACACTAATTCTGACACGTGGCATTTTGATAAATTTGGGTTTATATGCAGGGGCGTGCAAAGAGAAAAGTGTGCTCAGAGCAAAGTTTTAAATAAGTGTTCTTTTTCTTATAGTCCAAAAATGATGTTGGTAGTAAAAAATTTGTGCCCGTAAATTTCTGCGGCCGGAGTGGAAAATTACGCAGGACGCGTAAGCTCCAGCAAGCAAATTTTGCAGGTCCAGCTGTAAAAAGTCACGAATTTAATTAATAATGTGCAGGAATTGCTCATTTTAGGGTTATGGATTTGAGGGAGTATATCTTTACCAACTAAATTGGATATTTTGACTGGGCAAACATAAAGATGAAAATAAGCAGTCGCCACTCAGCGACTAAATGTGAAAAACTGGCGACTAAAAATGTGGAAAGTACTGGCCATATGCAGGATTCTCCAAAAGGTGTTTTGTGAGAAGAATTGTGAAAAAACATGAATTTCGTGTAAGTATCGCAAAAAGACATCGTCTAAGGATTGCAAAAAGAATGCAAATATCGTCGAAGAATCACGAAAAAACAGTAAATATCTTTATAAAATTGGGGGAAAAAAGCAATTGTAAAAAAAACCCTGCGTATTTTGTCAAAAAAATCAACGAGAACAAACACGGTTTTTGTCAAAAAACATAAAAACAAACGGGAAAAACGTGAATTTAATCAAAGAAACATGCAAAAAAGTGAATACCGTCAAGAAATCTCATTAACAAATGCAAATGCCGTCAAAAAATCGCATTTACAAACGCAAGTACTGGCAAAAAGTCTCAGTACCAAACGCGATTTACATCAAAAAATGTAAATACAAATGCAAAATTAATTTTTTTAAGAAAAAGAGCAAATACCATCAAAAAATCAGGATAGCTCTCTAATACCGTCAAAAATTGTGATAACGAATGCAAATACCGTAAAAAATCGCATTAACAAACGTGAATACCGTCAAAAAATTGCATTTACAAACTCAAATATCAGCAAAAAATCTCAATATCAAATGCGATTTTCGTCGAAAAATGTAAAAACAAACGCAAGAAATGTGAATTTTATCAAAAAAAGAAAAAAACAAAACAAATGCTGTCAAAAAATCGCGATAACGAATGCGAATTACTGGCAAAAAATCGTGATAACAAACGCGAATACCATCCAAAAAGTCACGATAACGATCGTCAATACCGTCAAAAAATCGTGATAACGAACACTATTTCAGTTACAAAATTTCAAAAACAAACGTGATTTTCGTTAAAACATTTCGAAAACGAACGCGATTTTCGTTAAAAAGTCACAAAAACAAACACAAACTTTATCAAGAGATCGCAAAAAAGAAAAAAACGCACATTATGTTAAAAGGTTGTGGAAAAAACATATAATGTTAATTTCATGAGAGCCCCCCCCCCCTCATTTTTTTTATTTTTTAGAAAATTCGCTATAATTTTTTTTTTTTTTTGATCAAACTTGCTAGTTGGTGGAAAAACATTTTTTTTTTTTTTTTTTTGGGGGGGGGGGGTTACATCTTAATTCTAGATAAATAATTACATAAAAGGGGGTTGGAAGAGGGTTGGGGTTTATTTATGTCGTTAGCTATGCAAGTACCTAAGCATAGTTGGACTTGTGTAGCTAACTACATATGCATATTACATATAACTTTGCTGTTAATTTAAAATAGATTTGAAATTAGTATCTCAAGTTTATTCCAAACAATATAAATTAAAATTTTTTTAACTAGTTCATATATTACTTTAGTCTATGCTCATGCTCGTATATATCTTGTTATTAAATATTCAGTAACTCAAATGTACTTACTGTCTACTAAAGAAATTATTCTCACTAGCCAATAACTGGCTACTAAAAAAGACAACCTACTGGCTAGTGGCCACTAAGCAAAATTCCTTATTTTCATCTTTAGGCAAACAGACCTAGAGGGGTAACCTTCCCTCCTCTTTGAAACCATACTTTTTATCTGATTATAGGCCATAGATCACATTCTCGAAATAATAGAATTCTCCGTGTTTTTGATGTGGCACTCAAACACGTAGGCCTATTTGTAAGTGGCCCTTCTCTTAAAAAAGGTTCTGCATCCGTAACCAAGAGTGGAAAAGTGTGACAATTACTGTGAAGTGTAATGAAATTATTTCCACTCAGAGTAATCATATAATAACATTGATGAACTCAATAGAATTGATCATATTAGAAATAATACCACCAATTAAAACATTTATTATATTATTTTTGAAAGGAAAGTTTGTCATTTTGATTGTGTTACAATGAAAGGTGGATTAAAAAGAAAACTTTAGGAAAGAATTCTTTTTTTTTTTTTTTTTTTTTTTTAAAGCCATTTTTATATGTACTAAGTAAATGGTTTTTATGAATAATTGCAAATATTATACATTTATATTCAAATAACTTTTACAGATCAGTTATAAATTCCTGTCTTCAGTAATGTTATATAAATCAAGAACATTTAAAGAACTAAAATATTTACTTTTTTGAAAACCAGTTTTAATAGCCATAGAACACCATCATCAATGTAAAATATGATGATGATGGCATGCTGTGGCTATTAAAACTAGTTTGCAAGAAGAAATGAAGTATTTTGGAGCTTTAAACGTTGATCTTATTTATTTATAATGTACTGTGCCAATTAATTTCTCATAGTATAAATAATAATGCTTAAAAATTGAAATTCTTATGGCTACTTGGTCCAAAATTTGGCTGACTACAGAGTACTCAGCAAATTGGCTGAATACGTCGAGTATCGAGTAAATACAGAGTAGTCAGTACAACCGTAGTTTATTATGCATAAAATATTTTGACTTAACCCTTTCGTGGTTATAAGCGCGTATACGCGCCCAGAATACCACTTAATTTGAATTGCGAAATGCCATACTGACACCGGAATTTTGAAATAAAAATTTTAATTTTACAAAGAACGTAAAAAAAAACATTTATGTATTATGAAATAAATTTGTTTTTAAATTCCGGTGTCATTCAATCATTTTAGTATTTCATGAATAGAAGCGCTTTAACCGTCAAAGGGTTAAACACATGGTTGTGCTGCGGCTCTCAAAAGTAGATTGCAAAAAGGAATGAAGTATTTTGGAGCTTTAAACATTGATTCTTTTCATTTTTAACGTACTGCAACAATTAACTTTTCATTGTAATGATAATAGTAACACTACTCTGTATTGTATTTCTACTTGGTAAATTGGCTGAATGCTGAGTAAATACAAAGTACTTGGTACGGCCTTAATTTATAATGAATAAATATTTTGACTTAAAAACATAATCAAATTGAATTCAAAATCCAAAAATTTGTTCTTAAAAAAAAAAAAATACTTTTATAGGCATATAGTTTTTTTTCCCATGTTGTTTTTTCAACGCTGGTTCTGTTTAATTTCAAATGTTCTAAACATATAATTATAATATACAATTATATTCTAATTATACTGTATTTGATTATTTCATGCACAATGCTCTCACACTTACCAAGTTATACACATTAAGTGTAAAATTTATACATTTGGGACTGTTTTTTACACTTAAAATAATTTTTGGTATTACTTCGTTATCCTGTCGGCCAAAAAATAAAAGTCGCCAAACCCTAAGATTAAATGCCAATAATGGATGACTGTCAATATCACATTTAATGACATTAAATATGAGAAAGTTGTTTAAAACATCGTTAAGAGCTTTTATTTCGACTTTTAATTTGTATTTTTATGAATATTCTACTAATTATTTGTTTATTCGTTATTCAAAAAAAAGAAATTGTGTATGTCAGTATATATAATTTGGCTATTAGTTTGGTGATTTGTATAATTTGGCGAAATTGGTCAACGGGATAACCAAGTAGTACTTCATTTTTTAATATATTTTTAAAAATTTTCTTCCAAATTCCATTTCCTACCTTAACTAAAAAATTATTTTTAACTGGTTTTAATATTATAAGTACTTAAGGATTTTATTTAGGTATACAGCTTAAAACAAAAATTTCTATTAAAACATATTATAGAATTTTTCATGTTAATTGTATTATTGTTTTGAATAAATTTTGTCTGTATTTTCTTTTTAAAATGTGTCAATTGAAGAGTAGTTAAAAATAGAGCTGTACCAGAAATTAAAAAAATGATGAGAATATTAAAAGTAAGTGTGAATTAAATATGCATAATAAAGATAAGGTGCATTTTCCTTTATTTAATGAAACTTTATTTTTAAACACACCCTATTAAATCGCATCAAATTCATAAAGTAAGGAAGCTGAATCTAAAGGTAAAAAAATTTTCATTTGACACTCGGAATGATCACTGAGAAACAAAATAACCAGAAGATTTTGTATATTAAAAATAACAAACAGAGAATAATATATATTCATTGAATTGTATCAAATATGTATTATATTATTAATCAAAAGATTCTTCATAAGATTTTCAAGGTATCAGTGTTACACTGTGTAGAGCAAATTATGCTTTGAACATAAGATATAGCTTTTATCAATAATGTTTAAATTGGAAATGATTTCAATTCTGAACATAGTGTACTGCAACTATTTGAGTATTTTAAAATGTTATACTACTTATATAATATCCAAAAACGTTTATTTTATCAACAGATATGCAATAGGAAATGAAATTTAAAAATTGCTTAAACTAAATAAAGCATTTTTTCCCCCTTAAATATATATGTATATATTTTCCCAACCGTTCAATAGGAATCTCTAAATGAATTATAAAAAACATGCAGCTACAAATCTTAAAATACTTTTCTATTTATTACTTTCTACTTTGTAGCATTGGTGCAGGTTTTCCGTCCACAGGACAAAATTCAGTCTTTTGATCCCATGGATGGAAGCGGGATCGAAAAATTCTTTGAGGGAAAAGAAAAAAATATTTAGATTTTTCAGAATTTGCATAAAATGTAAAGAATCTAGGTTTGAAATAACCTCATTTTATGACCATTTCAGTTAAGAATAGTGTAAATGTGCAATCTCCATAAAAAAAAAATTACAAAAAAGACCATTTTCATTAAAGGATCGTCAAAAAAAAAAAAAAAAAAAAAATCCACAATTTTCGTCAAAAAATGTGGTAAAAAATTGAATTTTGTCAAATGATTGCGGATAATATGTGATTTTTATTGAAGGATCGCAAAAAAGACACCATTTCAATGAAAAAATTGCAAAAAAGACATTTCCATCAAAGGATTGCCAAAACAATGTGGTGTCGGTCAATGTATTGCGAAATTATTTCCATCAAAGGATTGCTGATAAAATGTGTTTTCATTAAATGATTGGAGAGAACTTTGTCAAAAAATAGTGGAAAAATTCAATTCTCGTAAAAAGAATCTTAAAATATGCAGATTTCATCAAAAAATCATAGAAAACCTCCTAAATTTCAGTGAAAGATTGTGAAAAAAAAAAGCAAATTTACTCAAAATATATATATATATTATATATCAGTCAAAAAATCTTGTAAAAGATGTAAATTTCAACAATTGATTGCAAAAAAGACGCAAGTTTTGATAACTCACAAAGAGGCACATTTTGTCAAAAGATTATAGGAAAAAAGCATATAGTTAGTGTCGGGTAGATATCCATTCCCTTCCCTCAACTGTAACCTTTCAGAAAATTTCTGTGAATTTCACAAGAAAAAATTCTACTCTGAATTCTCCTTGATTTTATGTATCATAGCTGTCAACTTTATTGTTTTTAGCTTTACCCTGTCTAAATTAAACTTTTCAAATATTGTTGATATGAATGTTTCACATGCACTTATTATTATTTTAAAATTTTGTTTTAACATAATTGTATTTTACTGCATATAATTTTCAATGTGTTGAGCTGAGTTTTGTCTTAGTAATGCATCAAAGCAAAAGTGTATGTGTATGCATGCAGTGGGAGGGGAGGGATTCAAAATAATTACATTCTTAGCCAAATTTCAAAGTTGCATCCTTGCTTTGTAGTAAAAATAATTTCAATACCTAAATCCCTCCCTCCTCTCCAAAATTATTTCTAGTTATATCAGAAGTTAATTTTCACATTACAAATTTCTCCTTTTTCTAAGAGTCTGCAAAATCAGATTTCGAATCAAAATTGTAAAATAATCTCTTGGAAATTATAATTATCAAATTTTAAAAACATAAACAATAAAATGTGCACTTCCTCTCAACACATAGTACCAAAAAATGCTTTTAAATAACAGCAGTTTGGTTTCTATTTTTCTTAATTTCTGTCAGATTTTTCGGGTTCCCAGAATGCATACTAATTGAAAATTTTTACATTATCAAGCCCATAAAACCTGAAATTTATTCCAAAATAGAAATTTTTATTTTTTTCTTTGCTCAAACAGTAGAACCAGAAGTAAGACTAGATGGTAAAGTTTCTTAAATTTCATTATTTTGTTTATTATGTTTTTGCATACTTCAGTATAATTATCTTGTGTCTGCATTAGTATCAATTTTATATCTGAAAATTTTTATCCTTTCATTATCAAAACAGGTGGAAAGATTAATCTGATGTTTGGAGCAATTCCCATTTTATTGACTTGGATTATCGTCATACATACAAAGTGTACCAAGATTGCAGATTTTGACGCATTAAATATATTGATGAATAAAGTGGCTAATTCTGACCCCAAAGAGCAGGCAATTTTTAGCAGCCTTCTGAACACTGGAGAAGACTTTGTTTGTAAAACATATTGTTATTGAATATTAATCATATATATCTTTTAATATATATAATTTGTACTTTCAATAAATGAAGAGTGTATTGCAAACCAACTGAATTGTGCTGCTTTTTTATTGTATATGTGACATTTTTTATTTCCGCTAATGATGGGCTGACATTGACAATTATTTTTTTTTTTTCTGTTACCATTATTTAAAAATAATTGTATATTAATATGGTTCAAAAATAAAAATCAAGAACATAAGCAAAATTTAGCAAATTACTTCACTGTGGCAGCCCTATTTTTTTTAAAAAAAGTCTAATAGAGTAAGTATTTTAATTTGAACATTTATAATTCTTAAATTGTATTAATACATACATTATTTGCAAATAAAAATGTTTTATGTTTCTATTGTGTCAAAACTATCGGTGCAAATAAGAATTTCAATTGGGCAAACTGGATTAAACCTTTTGCCAAATGTGGTTATTTTCAAAATGTTTAGCATATTAAAAAATTATTAAATGTCAGAAGTATGAAGAAAAAATTACTATGAAATACATATACTGGGTTTAACAACTTGGTAAAATTTGTAAGAAAATGTCTGAAACATCAATAGTGTGCTTAGAATTAGTTGCAAAAATTTTCTTCAAATTCAGAACTTGGTAAGATTTTTTATATGAAACATAACAATCTTGACACCTGAAATTCTCTTTTATTGGTGTAAAAAAATGCAAATGAGTTAGTATAGCTCATATAATAAAGTTTTTTTTTTTCTAAGAATTGTGCTAGAAAATTATTTTAAATCTTGAAAAATCAATAATTTGAAATAGTTTTTAAATAACTTAGTGCATTGTTAGCTTTATTTTATGGTTACAAGTTTTTAAATTTGAGAAAAAAAAGAAATGGATTCTTGCCGCTGCCTATATGTGTTAGCTTTATTCACAGACATGTTTTATAACATATACTGCTTGACCAGGTTCTAAAGATCTGTCTTGGCATACTGCCAAAATAATGGGCCTTTCCGAAGGTATGGAAGCATTAAGGGGAGATGATTTCTCTCTATTCCCTACAAAAGCAATACTAGGGGAAACTCCCTTTTCATTGCTCTGTCCTATTATCAAGAATAGACTCGCCTCACTCAAACCTGTTTCTCACATGACCGGTCTTTAATGCTGCCTTTTTTCCAAATTTACAAAATTTGTCTGCCTTTTTTAAAAGTAGTAAAATGCACCACTAGTTTTACCCCGAGATTTTTAATAAAATATTTCTGTATACATATTTCTAAATTTGTGTGCGAATTTTTTTTTTTTTTTTCATTTCTTTGAATAAGAACATGAAACTATTCAATTTTATTTTAATTCAATTGTATTTTTTATTTTTATATCATAAAATCATTTGAAATTAATGTTAGTTGATTTATCATACTTGAAAATTACATGTTTTCCTACTTTTTTTCCCTTTTTTTAAAAGCAATAACTTTTTTTTTTTTTTCAAAAGTGCCCTTTTCTGCTGCAGTGGTGCCTTTTTTAGTGAATAGCACCTGCCCTTTTTGTTTCTAGAGTGAACACTAACTTATAACATTGTTTTTAATTAAAAAAAAAAAATCTACAATTTATTGCATAAATTTCAAAGAACTTAAGTAATTTTGCACCAAGTAAGATTTTTATTTGAAGCTAATATCTAAGTATATGCATTAGTGATTTCTTAGAAATAAGGTTTTTGACAGGAATTGTGAACTATAAGTATTGTCTAGTAAAAAGATTTTTCTTTTTCTGAATTAAAAGATAATTAAACAAGATACATATTTAAATCAAATTATTTGTGAAATATATTTATTACAAACATTTGTATATAAACAACCAATAAAGAAATTATTATAAATAACTAAGTGTTACGAAATTTACAAGGGCAGAGTAGTGGTAATCGGTTATTTAAAAAAAAAAAAAAAAAAAAAAAAAAAAAAAAAAAATGCAGTTACATTGAGAAGGCTACTTAGAGCAGTTAAAAAGAATATGGAATATAGTAAGCGAAATATTTCTTTAATATTTTATTCTACAAACCTAATTTAGTTTAAATATAATTAACATTAAAATATTTGTATACTAAATATAGATGCACTTATTATAGATTTAAATCTTTATATTGAAAATTTAACAGTGGGGGGGTGGGGAAATCATGGAAGTTATATTAAAGGGTGCCTCTATATTTCATGAAAAAAAAAAAGTTGATATTATTTATCAAATTTTGTAGCATAAAATATGAAAGGCATACAGAAATTCTTGCAGAGTGTTTGGCTTAATAATTATTAGATATTTCTTATTCTTTCAAATTTCCCAAACTGGTATTAGCTTGCCTCTTTAAAATTCTAGTGTAAATTATGAGAAAAGTATCTGTAACATTACTACAGTTTCTTAGAAGCATTACAGATGTTTTCTTATAAATGCTCTAATATGAACATAAAAAGTTTTTGTAATTCTATTAAAGGTTTTTTAATAAACATACTAAAAAAAGACCTGTAACGGCTGCTAACAATTTCTTAGTTAAGATACAAAAGAAGTATCTAATAATACTAACCATTTCTTAATAAACATCTGTAGTACTACTAGAAAATCTCTAGGCAACTGGGATTCCATAAACTTTTCTAGTAACCAATACAGTTTCTTCTTAAGTAAAACTACTGCATTAAACTTAGTAAACAGCACACAGACTTCCTTAGTGAACATACTAATAAATGGTTAGTAGTATTACTCACCATATACTAAATAAATACCTGTAATGGCTACTAAGAATTTCTTAGTAACGATACAAGAGAAGTATCTGTAAAACTACTAGCCATTTATTGGTAAACATACTTAAAAAGGATCTGTAACGGCTACTAAGAATTTTTTAGTGAAGATACAAGAGAAATATCTGTAATACTAATAACCATTTCTTAGTGAAGGTACAAGAGAAGTATTTGTAATACTACTAATCGTTTCTTAGTATTCCAACTAAAAAAGCACCTGTAATGTCTACTAATGATTTCTTAGTACGCTCACTAAGGAAGTCTGTGTGCTGTTTACTAAGATTAATACAGTAGTGTTACTTAAGAAGAAACTGTATTGGTTACTAGAAAAGTTTATGGAATCCCAGTTGCCTAGAGTTTTTCTAGTAGTACTACAGATTTTTTTTTACAGTGCAAATGATCTGATCTGATGAAATATAATGTGCTATTACATCATTCTAACCCAAAGCGAGCCAGTTCGTTCTTCATGCAAGCTAATTTTGCAACCATAAAAGTACTTGGCTCAAAATTTACATCCCAGACTATAAGATAATGTACTATTTACACAAAATCCATTTTTTATATGGACTATTTTCATCATTCGCTTACATTTCATGGTAACGGACGTGACAAGTAGCGGATTTGACATTTCAAATAAAACTAAAAAAACTATTAAAATGAACTACCCTGTATATTTTCTAACTTAGGTAATAATTTACATACCATCTAAAACTATTTAGTAAACTTACTTAGCAGCTTACATTTCATAGCTTATATTTCATGGTAACGGACTTGACAAATAACGGACTGCACATTTCAGATAAAACTATTAGAAATAAACTAGCTTCTTTAATTTGTAACTTAGATAATAACACACATACCTACTGAAACTATTTAGTGAACAATATTTAATTACAAAAGGGCAAAAATCATTATTTTAATATTAAAATTTACGGTAACAGATTTGACAGGGAAAAAAAAATACCAGCCTTGATAAAAGCTAATTCTTGCCATTATTACATTGCTTCACAATTGAAGAGTAAAAAATGGCAAGTAGTAGTTGCGTGAATAGTTTAACTATATCGCCGAATATTTGCTGCGAATTTTAGGCAAAATACGAAACCTATTTCGACTAAAATAATCACAAGGTAACGGACTTGACAAAAAGTGAGGGACAAAAGATTTCTGTTAATTTCTTAAAGAAAATATCTTTTGTAATAATTTTTTTCATTAATATAGAACACTAACAGTTCATATTTGAAATAATTAAGCCTTTTTATTTTAAAAAGTTAGATCAAATTTTAAAAAAAGCACAGTTGAAAACATAAACTTGGAATGGGACAGGCATTTTTGCTTAGAATCAAAATTTTAAAGATTTATATCTCAAAAGTTTTCGTTGATTTTTTTAATTTTTCATGTTAGAAATGTTCAATATAATCTTCTTTAGCTAATGCATAGCTGAAATCAAACTTTAAATATTAATTTATGTTTGAATTTTTTTCTTTTTGATTCGGGACAGCATATGTAAGCGAAATTTGGAAATGACCCATGCACGAACAGATTTCTACTCATTTGCAATTTGCATGTTAAACTGTGTATTTCAAAATCATCAAATTAAACAAAACAAAGTGTATTTTGAAGTTTACATGCCACGTGCATTTGTCAATTTAAACATACAAACAAACTGTTTTTGTATTAACAGTATAATAATTTTAAATGTGTAAATATAAGCATTTTTTTTTTTTTTTTTTTTTTTTTTAAGAGTGTATATGTGTGTACAATTTATATGCATATACAAAAGTTTCAAATCTTTACAACAATAATATAAACATTATAACAGCATCCGTTGTGCCTTAAAGATGCGATTGGATCAAGTAAATGATCCAAATAAATATACTTTAATACAGTACGTTGAGAAAACTGTTTTCAGACAAAATAAATAAATAAATAAAAAGGGCAACAAAAGACATATGACAAATGAAAATGGGAAAAATTCCAAAATGAATGCATTAAATATTTTATATGATCGTTGCTCTTTAAATAAAAAAAATAAATAAATAAATAAAAGAAATACAGCAGTAAAACTCATTTCATATCATTTCAGCATTATTCGCCAATTTATAAAATTCATTTTCGGATATACCATGCATATTTTTATAGAAACAGAGTAATCGAAAACATTTGCATAAAAAACATCTTAAAGAGAAATCAAAATGGAAATTTTCTGCATGACCGGCAACTCGAACTATAAACTGTGTTTTGCCTTTTTTTAAATATTAAAATTCTGATGCATATTTCTAATACGCTTCGAATAAATGCAGAACATTACGTTAGAAGCAGTGTGTTGCAGAACTATCGATGTAATTAAAATATGCATAAGAGATTATTTGCAAAAAAAAAGCATGTTAAATTGTCTACTGCATCTTGACAATACACTCGTGAGATGACCAATTGTCAATTGAGCTCAAGTGATATAGTCAAGAGGGGAAGAAGGGTCCGTAGGATCCAAATAACCTACAAAATTATAGAAAAAAAAAGAAGAAAAAAGTAAAAATAAATTCTCTTTCTCAGGAAAAATTTTTAAAAATTTATTTTTATTTGTATAAATTTACCTAAGATTTATATACATAATATAACACAGTGATATCCGCACAGGTTCAGACCGAAGTTTTGGTAGATTATAGTTCATTGTTTGCATTATTGTCCTAACTATCTTATTTTCCAAAGTTCTGTTCTAAAGATTTTAAAAACCAAAATTTCAAAAAAAAAAAAAAAGTTACAGATAAAAATGATTAAAATTAGACATGTCCTTCATGCATTTCATATCATATCAATTCGCCTTACACCAAGCATGTACTCCAAATGCATTCAGTTGCATAATTAGAACATAACTTTGTAATGTAACATAAATTTTATATGTTTAATTAGTCTAAACTTTTATGTTAAGATTTAATTAACTTTTTGGGCTTCCATTTTATTTTTGTAATGAATAAAATATTGTTCGGTTCATATTCTATATTAATTGCTATTTAAATTATTCTTAGAACCAATCATAATAGCCTGGGAGACGGCAACACGGACACTCACCTCCAGTGGCGCCAACTTTTGAAAAATATTGGGGTGGCTCATGAATATTGGGCGGATCCAAAAATGTTTTGATAAAATGGTATGACCAGTTTGTTTTTCTTTTAACAGTGGATAGATTCTAAAAGGGGTAGTTTCAAGTCAAGCTTTCATGTTTCAATAAAGTTGCAATTTTATTAAATTATATTATCATGCGGGTTTTTTAGCTCACAGGCTATCATAGCCTGAGAGCTTATGTACCCGCCCGTTCTGTATGTATGTTCGTTCGTGCGTAACGCGATAACTCATGATAAAAATATCTGATCCTCTTGAAATTTGGTATATAGGTATATCCTGATAAGGCGCTTCCCTGATTAGTTTTTGGAGTTCATTCGATATGTATAAGAGGAGGAACGGGGGGCTCATGCCCCTCCCCTTAATTGATATAAATGGGTTTTTTGTGTAGAAAACAGTTTTCGTTCTAAATTTAGATATAGGATCATTCTGAAGAGGCGATTCGGTGACTGTTATTAGGTATTCATTGAATAAGTATAAACAGGAGGAACGGAAGAATGCCCCTCCCCTCAATTTTTATAAATGGGTTTTTCATTCAGAATTATCAGATTTCGTTCAAATCTCTGAATAGTTTCGGAAGTTTAATGGTTAAATATAAAACAGGGGGATAAGTCCTCTTAAATTATATAAATGGATTTTTATTAAGAATTATCCGATTTGCTGTGAATTTTGGATATAGATTTTTTGTATGATAAGGCATGTCCTTGATAGTTTAGGGGGTTCAATGATTAATTATAAAAAAGGGGGAAAGGGGAGAGCTGTTTCCCCTTTTTTAATTTTTTTCGAACGGAATTAACCCTCGAAAATATAAGGCTGTAATGTACAATTAGTATGCGTAGACTGTGAGCTCAATGCCATCAGTTTAACTGGGCAATATCCTTTTTATTTTACAATAAAGGCAGTGATGTTTATTGTAATATCGTCATGTGATGAACATGACTATAAATTGAAATAGCAGAAAGTGAAACATGAAGCAAAACATTTCAGTCGTTTAGGATTTATGGGTGTCAGTCGAAGAATTAAAACTCAATGGTCATTGGTAAAATAAATTACGTTCTAGGGAAAATAATGAATAATGAAATAAATAATGAAATAGAACAATGAAAATAGGGTACATTAAAGTTCAAAATTATTGGGTAGTCTCAAGCCCCACGGGCCCATATAAGTTGGCGCCACTGATCACCTCATCAGATTAGTAGTTAAATCTCGATTTGTATATTAAAACGCAATCGGTCTGCTAAGTCATATATTGGTGGAAAGCACCTAAAAACTCTATTTTAGAGGTTTACTCATAGGTTTATCATTGTTTTCCTTCTCCCAATCTTCCATGTTTTCATACGTGCAGAAAAGCACAAAGGTAAGCTTACGAGTCAACCACTAAAATCGAGTTTTTAGGTCTTTCCACCAATATATGACTTAGCAGACCGATTGCGTTTTAATAATCCGAATCGAAATGTAACTAATCCTCGATTTTCAGCCGTGAACTCGATGAGATGATTGCAGGGCCCGATTATGTCTATTTGGGGCCCTGCGCAAAGGTAAATTAGGGGGCCCCCTTTTGAATCATTGCAACGTTTATCAAATAGAATTGATAGTCACTTATATGTGTATGTGTAAGACATAAACATATTTTCGTACCTTAGATATAAATAGAAAAAAATCCTTAGCTCCGTCAATTCTAAATTAAATACCTTAATTAATAAAAGAACATTTTTACCCTTATTGCAGAACAAAATTCTTTATAACTTTATAAAAGAGTATATAAGAGTCTTATATATAATTTTAGCAATTTGTCATATTACTTTAAGATGAATTAAATGACTTCAACATATGGAAGAGTTGGATTTGGAAAAGAAAGTAAATGTTTTATAATTTAATTTATGGATTTGGGGGCCCCTTAAGTTCCGGGGCCCATGGGTAATGTCCCGATTTGCCCATGCGGTAATAAGGGACTGGGTGATTGTCTGTGCGGCCGTCTCAAGTTCTATAAGCAGTAAAAAAATTTCTAAACTAAAAATCTGCTGATTCTGCAAAATAAAAGAGCATAATTTTCTGGATCTCTTCATAAGAATCATCAAGCCCCCACTGTAAAATTACAGAAAAAAAAAGTGAAAAATAATTTTTTCAGGCAAATTTTTAAAAATTCGTCTTTATGAAATTATATATGTTTAAAGTAGCTTAGTAACATCCACAGTGTTTGTACCGTAGTTTCGGCAAATCATGGACTATTACTTTCATTATTATTATTAGAGGCGGCTGCGCAGACCATCATCTTATCGAACTGATGGCTAAAATTTCAGGATTAGACACAACTTGATTAACATATTAAAATACAACTGATCTACCAAGTCATAACTTAGTAGAAAACACCTACAAAGCCAATTTTAGTACACTGAAAAAAAATTGTAAAGTTATTAAAAGTTTTCTAGGAAACCGGTATTCCTAGAACTTTTTATGTAACGGTTACAGTGAAAATTCATGTAATAGATACATATTTACACAGAAAATCAGTAAGTTTATTAGGAAACTGGAATTTTTAGAAATATTTATGTAACTGCAACAGATAAAAGTTTAGTAAGATAACTGTAATTTTAGTAGATTCATTTGTAAAGTTACAGACTTCTGTAGCTTTACAAAAATTAGTTTTGTAGATTTACATCTTTTCTTGTACAGTATACAGATAAAATGTTAGTAAGTATACAGATTTCGGCAACTTTACATCTGTAGGATTACAGTATTTTATTTATTTATTTATTTATTTATTTTTACAGTGTAGTTGACTGGTTAGTTTACCATTGTGTTAGTTTACCATTGTCGTCCATGTTCTTACACCTTTGGATTCACGATGATAAACTAATCGACCATTCTCTAAAATTAAGGCTGCAGGTGGTTTCCTCCAAGATATGACTAGGCAGACCAGTTGCACTTTAGTATGTGAATCATGTTGTGTCTAATCCTGGAATTTAACACGCTGTGACATGATAATTTTTGAAGCCGTTTCCCGGTCTATATCCTAAATAATTTATTTTTCGAAATTCTCTCATAAAACTTTAAAATTCAAAATTTCAAAAATTTAGGGATACAAATTGTCAAAATTAGTAATATCCTTCATACATTTCACCTCAATTCGATTTACACTAAACATATGTTTCACATTAGTTCAATCGTATGTGAGAACACAACTTTTCAATATGTACAAATTTTAAATGTTTAAGTATACTAAACGTTTATGTTAAAATTTAAATAATCTATAAGGCTTCCATTTTATTTTTATTTTATTTTTTAACAACAGTGATCAGTTTATTTAATGAATATTTAAATTAAAAACAACATTAATGTAAAAACATTGCTACACTGTAAAAATCTACTGATTCTAATGGAAAAAAGCATATTTTTCTGTATATCTTCGTAAGATCTAAACTCCCTGAGAAATTATGGCGAGAAAAAATGAAAAATAAATATTCATTTTCAGCAAAATTAAAAAAAAAAAAAAAAAAATCATTTTATTTGATTTTACAGACATAAAGTAAATTATTTGATATCCGTATAATTTGGACCGAATTTCCCCATATCATAAGTCTTTTTTTTTTTTTTTTTTTTTTTTTTTTTTTTTTTTTTTGTCTACTGTTTGTTTACTCATAAAAATCTTTAATATTCTTAATTTCCAAAATAAAATTGTTATAATTTTAAACTCATATCACTACCAATCATATAACTCAACATTTAAAATCAATTTGTTTCCAACAGGTCTAAAATCAACACAATCACATACATAAAATATATGTACCATAACTTAGAAATCTTATTAGTTAAAATGTTTAAATTTTCTAAAAACTTATTTTAAACTTTAATAAACTTCTTGCGCTATTTTTCAGTTAATTTTTTAATTAAATTATCTCAGCAAATAAATAACTAAAATGCTGAATTCATCTTTAAAAGTTAAACTTAAAATTACACTATGTGTAAATTACTTTAAAATGTAACAAAAATATTTAAAAAGTGTTAAATTACTTTTAATCCTTAGTACTTTCAACTGTAAACACAGCCATTGACAGAGAATATAAAAATACAAATATTAACATCTAATTTTTGAATGTCACGTAATTGGTGTCAAAAAGGAGTGAAAGTGAAAGTCAGTTTTTAGATCCGATAAACATTGGGAAAATAAAATATAAATATTGAGAAAAGTGAAATATTATTTGCATTATGTTTCTTTAAGTAAATTGATCTAAATTCTTGGTATGTTGCAGGATAAAACATCATTATAAAAAATATATTCTATGGTAATAATTTCCATAGAATCTCGAATGATTAATTCACGGTAATTCTTCAAGGGACATTTAATTTTTGCTTCTTCGAAATTAATCTGAATATTTTGTTTCTGATTGAGAACAGGGCTGTTGCTGGTCGATTGTATTTTAAATCTCTCAAGTATTCTTTCATGCGATCTTTACGTTAACTTATTCCTATGTATTCGAGATAAATATTTTCTGTTTTAAGTGAAATTAAATATACTCCAGAAATTTCGTCTTTCGGAATCGGCACTAATTAGATCTTTCAAAATATATATCGTTATAACTATCTTATTTCACTGAAAAAGAAAAAAAAATGAAATACTCAAAAATGAGTACATCGATGTACTCATACTGAATTGAGCATGTTTTTATCAAAAATGATCACATTGCTTTCTCAATTTCAAAACATCACATGTTATCAAATCCAAACTAACAATAATTTTGTACCCTGTAACGGTTTTTAGGTGCGTTCGTAATTATGTAAATACGTAGCACCTATTGTTGTCGCTCAGTCCGTCCGTCTGTCCGTCTGTCTGTCCGTCCGCATATAACAACGCAAAAACTATCCAACACAATCGTTTGAAATTTAAAATATATAATTATTACATAATTTTGTCGAGTCATTTCAAATTTTATGAAAATCGGATGGATAGATCAATTACAGGGACAATCAAAAGAATCCCGTTACATTACGGTCAATGGGGAAAAAAGTTTCAAATGCATTTTAATCGTTTGAAATTTAAAACGTATAATTATTACATAAATTTATCGAGTCATTTCAAATGTTATGAAAATCGGATGCATAGATCAATTACAGGGGCAATCAAAAGTATTCCGTTACGTTACGATCAATGGGGAAAAAGTTTCAAATGCATTTTAATGGTGTTACACTCATTTGAACATAATATAATTGACATGAATCTATGATGTATGTACTAAAATATACATTCTGTACAGTCTGTGATGCAAAGAATATTTATTGTTAAATTACAGGGCCACACAAATGTATTCCACTAAATAATGTTATACGGGGAAACATTGTTTGGGGCGTGTTTTAATTATATTAATCTACTTCACATTTTATGAATAAGATATACGTTAATGAAGTATAATAAAAATTACTCCCTGCCTATTTACAGGAACACAAAGATTTCGACCACTATATTGTATCCAAAGTACGCTCTACTATACCAGCAAGATCTGAATATTTTAAAACTTCGTTATCGTACGAACGCACTTCATTTGCTACGCTTCACGTGCAATTTCCAAATTGTTTCATTCACGGTGGCATAAAGGATGCTTAATTATGTAAATATTGAATTATACACACTATTTTGAAAAAAATTTAAAGTGCTTGCAAATAGTGTGCTCTTGCCATAAAAATATTCTATTTGGGTATTTTGCTAATAATTGTTGCTATTTTTCTTATTAGACAATCAATTAAACGTTTAATGTTCATAATTTTGAGCAAGAAATAAATGCTGGTACATTCTTACTTTAATTTATAAGTTAAAGGGGCAGTTCATAACGATTTACATTTGAACACAATCATGGAATCAAAAATTAGTACATGTGTTTCTCAGTTTTGAGTACTTTTGGATCGGAGCTATTTTGAGTATGTGAAGTACAGTCGGCTCCCGTTGATTAGAACTCGTCGGGACCACAAGAAATGTTCGAATAATCCGAAGTTCGAATTATGGTAAATATGAAATAAAACATGCTTAATATGGTACTATTACAAAGGATTTAATGTTATAGTGTTTTTTAAATTAATTTCGTCTGTTATCATTAGAATATGACTTAATATTAAATTCGAATGTATAAATAAATACATAAACTAATTAAAAGATTAGAAACATGCACGATGGAAGAAAAATTTAAAGTGTCACTGATGGACAGATGGGGCCTTAAAAAAGACGATATCAAATGCATTGGATTACATGTATACTCGTTCGGAACAATTTTCACAAAAATCAAAGAAAGAAAGTTATTCAAATGATCTGAAATACGTGAGAAAGAAAAAAAAAAAAAAGAAAAATCGTAATTCTCGTTAGTTCGAATTAAACGAAGTCAAGATAGAATGTGTTCGAATTAATGGAAATTGTTAACGTTATTCTGCCATTGAAAATTTCGGGACTTCATGTTTAGTTCGAATTAAGCGAAGATTCGAATTATCCGATTTCGAATTAACGAGAGTCGACTGTACTTAAAATTGAGTACTTTTTAATCAATTTTTAGAAACCATTGTTTTCAGTGTTTTATTATTATTATAAATAATTAATTATTTATAATTAATAATAACCTTGATTATCTTTTAAAATATTTTTGTCATCTTTTAAAGTAATTTACTCATAGTGTAATTTTAAGATTAAATTAACTGTCGGTTCATTTTTATTTTCCTACTAAGTGTTAAAATTAATCCTCGTAATCAATTTTATGATGCAAAATTCATCTCTATCTACCTCCTAACGCATTAAAATTCCGAAAGATTTCCTTCAGCTCTCCATACTCCATAGAAACTATATAACATTTACAGAATTTTTTTATAGTTTCTGTTACCATAACAACCTCTTCTCCCAAACTGCTCTCATAAAATCTTTAAAACTCATAATTTCCAAAACTTAACTGTTTAAGAACTCACCCCCTTTTCAAAAAGTGATAAACTCTCTGCAATTCCCTCCCCCTTCCAGTTTAATACGAAAGAAATCCCTTTGCAAAAGCATATTTAAAAAAAAAATAGAAAAAAATTCTCATTTTACCTCCCAAAGAATTTATGCCCCGATAAAAAAACGCTTTCCCCGCTCTGTCCCGAAGACTAATGTCCCGGATTAGGGACGTAATCTGTCCCGTTTTCATATCGGGATGGGGGGGGGGTGTCTTTTTTTTTACGCAAAAAGTAGCGTCGGCGCCTTTTAATGCTACAAAAGAAGGTTCAGCCAGCCGTAGAAGATATAGCTCATCAATTTTGTGAGTTGGATTTTTAAGTCCCTTTTCTTTTGAGGAGAATGGATACAATATTTAAGGGATCCTCTAAAAATTTATAAAATGAATTGTTTTCTTACGATGTTCAATAAATCTGAAAT
The DNA here is from genome assembly GCA_964019185.1 of Maratus speculifer. Lineage (NCBI taxonomy): Eukaryota > Metazoa > Arthropoda > Arachnida > Araneae > Salticidae > Maratus > Maratus speculifer. Next base: position 262,827,566 of record OZ025301.1, read on the forward strand.
CATCGATGAATTTGTATAAGTTATTCAAAGCATAAAATATATAATATATGTAATTATATAATAGAATAATACTTATGTAACCAAGTAAACAACTGTATGTAAACAAGTTGGAAATTGCACGTGAAACGTAGCAAATGAGGTGCGTTCGTACGATAACGAAGTTTTAAAAACATTCAGATCTTGTTGTTAGTAAACAATACTTGAGATATAGTATAGTGGTTGAAATCTTCTTTGTGTTCCTGTAACTATACAGGAAGTGACTTTTATTACACCTCAGCAACATATATCATATTCATAAAATGTGAAAAAGTTTAATATAATTAACATACGCCCCAAACAATGTTTCCCCGCATAGCATTATGTAGTGGAATACTTTTGTGTGGCCCTGTAATTTAACAATAAACATTCTTTACATCACAGATTGTACAGAATGTGTATTTTAATATATATATATATTTCATAAGTTCATGTATTCTATTATATTCGAATGAGTGTAACAATGAGTGTAACACCATTAAAATGCATTTGAAACATTTTTCTCCATTCACCATAAAGTAACGGAATGCTTTTGATTGTCCCTGTAATTGGTCTATTCATCCGATTTTCATAAAATTTGAAATAACTTGACAAAATTATATAATAATTATACATTTTAAATTTCAAACGATTCGGTTCGGTAGTTTTTGCGTTGTTATATGCGGACGGACGGACTAAACGACTCTATAGGTTCTACGTATTTACATAATTACGAACGCACCTAAAAATAGAATGCTTTTATATATTTTACTTGCTATTTGAAAAGTATGACTTTAGAAAATTAACTAATTATGACGCATTTAGTTTCTTTCTGACAAATAAATGGTATAAATCTAGAAAATTTTTCTCGCAATTTCTTCAAAATTTCACTTTGTTTTTAAAATAATTATTTTAGAATGCATGAAATTTTTAATAATTTGTTTTAATTCAGAGAAAAAACCATGAAATTAATAATTTTATCAATTGAAGAAGCTTTAAAATTATCACCTTCTTAAATAACAATTAAAAGCATGAATTTATTTCAGTGGAAAATTTACTTGTAAAAAGATCTTTATTAATATGGAAATATGTGTGTTAAATATTATGTATATATTTTTTTTAATTTAACTTTTTAATACTTTCAAATTCTGAAATTTAAAAGCATTCGTCAAGCCGAATATTTGGTATTTGCTTGTTTGTCACTTTTCAGATAGTCGAATATTTGGCATTAGGTTTCGGCATTGAATATTCGGTATTTGAATTTAAAAGAAATATTAATAATTTTAAAATGTTCAGGCTTTGTTTGACCCCTTGGAGACGAGTGACACGTATACGTGTCACAAAAGGCCGAATCCGTGTTTATCCACGGCCAACTTCATTAGAGGCCTTGGAAGCTCTTGGTTGTTAGGACGGAATTCATGACATCATATCATGCCTAGCCAATCAGCAAAGACAGATCTTGTTTGTAACGCCCCTTGCTAGGACAACTTTCTCACGAGATTGGATAGACGGAGATTACATCATTAATTCCGTCCTAAAACCCGCCTAAAGAACCAAAAGCTTATGTGGCCCCTAATAAAGTTGGCCTTGGTTTATCCCCACCAGTAAAATTTTACTGCAAATTTTACCTTTTTCAATTGGAGCATATTCTCGATTTAATAAATCACAAATTTCTGTTTTTAAAAACCGGTGATTAAACGTTAAAAATTTCGTAAAAGACTCCGTCGCGAAGGGGTTACCTTTTTGAGTTATCAGTGTTATTCTATGCGGTTTACACTCCTCTAAAAATAACCCAAAATGAAATACAGTGTAGTTAAAATCCAAAAACCAGGTAGCAGTTGTGTTTGCAAAATTGCCATTGAGAATGAAGCAGTTTTTCGAATGTTTTGAAAAGCGAAGTTTTTTTTTGAGTTATGACACTTTTGTAGCAAAGGTGCGATGTGTATTATCAATATCGGGAGCACTGTTTAAGATTTCGCTCTATAGGAATAGAATTTTTTTGTTGGAATTGTCTTAAAATCGGTGGTACCATTTTTAGGTGCGTTCGTAATTATGTATATACGTAGCACCTATAGTGGTCGTTCAGTCCGTCCGTCTGTCTGTCTGTCCGTCTGTCTGTCTGTCCGTCTGTCCGCATATAACAACGCAAAAACTACCCAACCGAATCTTTTGAAATTTAAAATACATAATTATTACATAATTTTGTTGAGTCATTTCAAATTTTATGAGAATCGGATGGATAGATCAACTACAGGGATGATCAAAAGTATTCCGTTACATTACAATCAATGGGAAAAAATGTTTCAAATGCATTTTAATCGTTTGAAATTTAAAATACATAATTATTACATAATTTTGTCAAGTCATTTCAAATTTTTTTAAAAATAGAATGCATAGATCAAATACATGGACAATCAAAAGTACTGCGTTACATTACAGTGAATGGAAAAAAAGTTTCAAATGAATTTTAAGTGTATTACACTCATTCGAACATAATAATATTGATATACATCAGAAAGTACATATTATAATATATAATTTGTATAATCTGTGGTGCAAAGAAACATTTGTTATTGATTTACAAGGCCACACAAAAGAATTCCATTGCATAATGGTATAGGGATAACACTGTTTGGTGCGCATTTTAATTGTAATTATTTACAATTTTATGAGATTAATATATGGGAGTGATATTTTTAAAACTTCACTACCGTACGAACGCCCCTCATTTGCTACACTACACGTGCAATTTCCAACTTGTTTTTTTTTTTTTCTCTGAGGGTTACACATAACACTTACAGATCACTTACATTTGAGGAAATGCACAGATGGCAACAAAGAATTCGGTCCAACCACTACATCGCAAACAGCTTTTTCGGTATACTACATCTCTATCCCTTCTGTTTTCTCTGTGGGGAAACAGCAATATACCAGGTCGCCATGTCAACAAAAGAATATACAGAGTTTTTCAAAAATGACCGGTATATTTGAAAAATCAATAAAAATTAAACGAACAGCGATAAAAATACAACGTTTGTTGCAATATGCTTGGGACAACAGTAAATTTTCAGGCAGATAAACTTTCAAAATTAGTTACAATTTTCAAAAACAGATGGTGCTGCAGGTGAGTTTATTGCTGTTATATTATTGCTGCGCATGGTGGATATGTGGAAAATATCGTATTTTGCATTTTTGCAGACTGCAGCGCCATCTGTTGTTGAAAATTTTAACTAATTTCGTAATTTTGTCTGCCTGAAAATTTACTGTTGTCCCAAGCATATTGCAACAAACGGTGTATTTCTATCGCTGCCCGTTTAGTTTTTATTGGTTTTTCAAGTATACCGGTCATTTTTTAAACACCCTGTATGTGGTGCCTGTATATTATTTTCGTTAACTTTGGTTTTTCAAAATACTCTTATGTCTTGCTGATGATCCAAATTGGACATTATATGTATCTAGTATCCACTGAAAAAAAAAAAAAAAAAAAAAAAAAAAAAAAAAAAAAAACGGACAATTTTACGGAAATTGTGGTAGTAACTGGGACGCCAGTACAGTTTACCGTTTTTTAACGAAAAATTTCGTAAATTACAAACATTTTTTCCGTTTTTCGGATTTTTTCTGGAATTTACGGAAATTTTTCCGTTAAAAAACAGTAAATTGTACCAGTAGAATTTCCGTAAAATCGGCCGTTTTTTTTTTTTTTTTTTTTTTTTATATCAATAATGTTAGCCGCTATATATAGCTAATCTTCTGTGAACAATACAAATGCATTAAACATTGTTTTAATATTGCCTGTTATTTGTGTTATTTAAAATTTTCCATTTGTGTAGGTACACAAACATTAATTCCTGATTAAAACTTAGAAGAAACGATCAGACGTCAATCAGATTTAACATCGCGTAAAAAATAATAAAAAATAACGTAAATTTCTTTCTGGATATTAAATTAAATAGCTAAATTGAGAAATTATTCTATTCCACATATTAAATTATTCGAAAAACACAAATAATAGCTCATTAGAAGACTAATTTATTGAGCTAAATTAAACCACAAAGCATAAACCCCCATCTTTAAAACTAATTCTTTCAAAAGCTGCACGAAATAGAAGTTTAAGAATTTTTAGAGCTTTCGCGGAAGCTTTCTAATTTTGTTATTAGTGATTCAAAGTAAATGTCGCCCATCTTCATAAAGTATAACGCCCACTAATGAATAACCATTTCCAATCAGAATAATGGTTCGCTACAATCAAAATAACCTAATCAAATCGTAAAGCAAATTTCCATTCAGACGACGCGGAATCTTCCAACTTTAATTGAAAATGTTTAAATGAGAAGACGCCGATCTTAATGCTTCATTTATTCTGTTGCAGGGAGATACTAAATTACAAAAGCGAATAGATGGAAATGGAATCAGTAATATAACGTCGAATTTTAAGCAGGGATAGGGGGTTCAGCGCCATCTATTGAGATTTTCGGTGAATTTTTCAGTAAAATTTAAGGAAAAGGTGAGATATGTTACCCAAACTTGGAGTATTCCGAAGTAGTGTTGTTCAGGTTGAAAAAAAAGGGACCACTCCAGATGTTGCGGAACAAGGAGAAATAAAAAGATTCAGCATGGTCGGTTCTTAAAAATTACTGATTAAAGTACATGCCGAAGAAGTCTTGGTCCTATATATATATATATTATATATATATACACTATATTGCCATTGATTATGGGACACTTGCGATTTTAGACATTTTACTAAATATCTAGAAAAATACATGAGGAATCATCTCGAAACTCTAAGTGTATAAATATAATAGTATACGTCATAGATCTCCGTGAAGATTTTTAACCGAAACGCCATAGGAGACCGTCAACAAATTAAAAAAGAATAAATATCTTTTGAATAACCCTGTCAAAACTAATGTAGCAAAAGCGCTCAAACTCTAGATTATGATTGAATGCCTTATTGTAATACACTGTGTTCAATTTTATGCAAATAGCATGCACACTCGCAGAGTAATTAAGGTTTTTATAAAAATGGTCCCAAATTTGTCCAAGTTTTTCCATTATAATTTTCAGAGTTCTTAATATAAAATAATATTTTTTTCAGAAAATATGACAAACAACATTGCACACAGTACCCTGTAATCAGAATTAAAAAATAATAAAAATTGTTTGAAAAATGAGTAGGTTTACTATATAATTTTTTACTGCGCATGCGTCAAAGATATCAAAATTTCATTTGCATATTATGTTAGCTAAATGTATAGAGCAACTTTTGTAAAAGTCTCAAAATCATAGCTTGAAAATTCTGAAAGTAATCGTCTATAGAAAAAGGACAAAATCCGTTGTTTCCAAAATGAAGCAAAAAAATGAGGGATTTTATCCAAATGCAGTAGTACATCCCATATTGTGTATTCTATATTGACACTAATCAATGAATATATGGATACAACCCCTCTTTTTTTTTGCTTCATTTTGAGAATAACGGATTTTCGACTTATTCAATTGACGATTATTGTCAGAATTTTCAAGTTATGATTTTGTGACTTTCACAAAAGTTGCTCTATACATTTAGCTAACATAATATGCAAATGAAATTTTGATATCTTTGACGCATGCGCAGTAAAAAATTATTTAGTAAACCAACTCATTTTTTATACAATTTTCATTATTTTTTAATTCTAATTACAGGGTACTGTGTGCAATGTTGTTTGTCATATTTTCTGAAAAAAATAATATTTTATATTAAGAACTCTGAAAATTATAAGGAAAAAACTTGGAAAAATTTGGGATCATTTTTATAAAAACCTTAATTACTCTGCGAGTATGCATGCTATTTGCATAAAAATGAACAAGGCTTATTACAATAAGGTATTCAATCACAGTCTAGAGTTTGAGCGCTTTTGCTACATTAGTTTTGACAGGGTTATTCAAAAGATATTCATTCTTTTTTAATTTGTTGACGGTCCCCTTTGGAGTTTCGGGAAAAAATCTTCACGGAGATGTATGACTTATACTATTATATTTATACTCTAAGAGTTTCGAGATGATTCCTCATGTATTTTTCTAGATATTTAGTAAAATGTCTAAAATCGCAAGTGTCCCATAATCAATGGCAATATAGTGTATATTATATATATATTATATATACATATTATATATATATATATATATATATATATATATATTATATATACATATTATATATATATATATATAATATATATATTCGAGTTTAACTTGTGTATCTCTAAAGTCTAAAATTGAAACACTTTAATTTTTTTCAGGAAAAGAAATACAGTCGAATCTTTCTATAACGAAACTCCATACATCGAATTTCTCTATATAACGAATGAACGGTCCCCTATTCGCATGATTACATTAAAAACAGTCTCCATATAACGATTTTTTCATAAATTTGTCATAAAAAACAGTTTTAAAAAGCTTCGAAATCATATGGAATCAATTTTCCATCACTTATTTTTGATTTATCATCAGTGCTGAGTTTATTATTATTATTATTATTATTATTTCTCTCCTTGTTCTTTAAATCCAAACGAATTCATCCCATCTCCTACACACCTTTCCACATCTTTCTTAAAACAGTGTCATTTGGATTGATACACATGTAAGAGAGGAATCAATGAGAATCACATAAGAGAGGCCTTTCAAATGGAGGAAAATGTTAACTACAATTTTTCGTTCCTTGGTAAAATTTGAGGGGTTTTTTTTTGGGGGGGGGGGTGTAACAATTTAAAAATCAAAACAACAAAAAATTACAGATTTCTTCGTCTGAAATTAATTCAAGTCTTCCTTATTTGATTTTCATTAAGCTTTCAAATAAATGTATGTTCTCTTTTTTGAAACCGCTTAAATAATTAAGAAATAAAATGTTAGGTTAATATTTACTTTTAAACACTTCAAATTCTTAATTTAAAAGATCAAAAATAATATTTGTTCAAATTTCACACATTAAATACGATTTTTACCATCATTCTCTATACATCGAATTTCTCTATATAACGATTTTTTCACTGGGACGGTGGATTTCGTTATATAGAGACTCGACTGTATATATTTTTTTTGGATAATTTCTACTTCTTTTATTTATTTACTTATTTACACAATTATAAATGAAAAGTTCAGAAAACTATTATGTAACAGCATTATATTATGTATATATATATATATATATATATATATATATACATACATATTATGGTTATAATAAAACAAAAAAAAGATGAGGGGGTCAATAGTTCAAACGCACATGGTTAAAAAGTTCAGTTTTAAAATCTACAATTAGGTCCTGGTTATCAAGAGTAAAAAAGACGCCAAAACACAACGAAACAGAGTTCTTTCTTTGTTTTTGTGAGGGCGAGGGAACAAATTGGAACAACAATGTCATGCGGAAGAGCCAAACTTGATCTTTGCTATATGGTCGCATAAAATTATTCCCTAACTTGGCAAGTACCAGATAGTCCATAAGTTCAATAATTATAATCAGAAGTTGGGAATTTTTCAAAAATCTTACTTGCCAAGGATTTATTTCACCAGCCCGCAAGATGCAACACGGTTGAAAACAGTTATGAGAAAATCGCACGCGATTACAGAAGTTACTATTACTACAATGCATTTTCGTATAGTTCTTTTTTACTATAATATCAACAAATATATACAACAGAGGCAAGCTTAAAATAAGACAGAACTTAGTGCCATATTTACGCTGTAATAATTTGGAAAGTTAAAATATCTAGGTTAAAAAAGTGTTTATGAAAATGTCTCTACAGCCTACAATTTCTCAAAAATTAAAAATTCACTCGCCGCTGGAGAACAAAATGATGTATTTCCCTACCCCTGATTATAACCAAAATCTTTTTTATATTTTTATTTAATTCACTGATTGTGTTATAATAAAAAAGCCTTGAATTACAAATACTTTGTTATTAATTAAACTTTTAAATCTAAATAAAATCACATATGTTTTTTAATTTTATTTATTTATTTATTTATTTTGTTAGAACAAGAGATAGGGGGTCATATAATTTTTACTTGCTTCGGGATTTGCAAAGAATTAGCTATACCACTTAAGGGTGTGTATTCGAAAAAAATATTTTTCCACCCTCAACAGTTAGAAATTTTAAGATGCATTTTTAAAAGTAGAAATATGAAACTTGCTGAGGTGATTTTTGAAGAGATTATAAAGAAGCCGTGCGATTTCATTTTTCGCTCCATTCATTGGAATTTGATTTATAAACAATTAGTTTCTCAGTATGACCCCTTTTTTCGTTCCCACGTCTCCCGCTTCGTAAAATTCGGTTCAAATGCTCAACAACTTTGACAGCTTTTTTTTTTTTTTTTTTTTTTTTTTTCTTAATGATTTCTGCTTTATCAAAAAATCGACAAGCACGGCACATTGTGTTGGGAATAACTAAATAAGAGAATTTACCAGTTGGATGCGTATAAAAGCAAAAATGTATTTAAAAATAAATCCGAAAATAAGCTGTTTGGATTAGAACACATCCTTAAACAAAATCTTTCGTTATTTGGCACCTTAGGAAAACATTTTGATTACAAAGTATATAATATTCATATGAATAGAATTTAACATTCAAAAATTAAATTCATTTTCCCACAGTTATTAGGTCGAATGTCACGTTGTTCGAGCGTCAAAACGTTCGATTTTCAAGAATCTACGCTAGTTTTTAGTAGTACAGCAGGCGATTTTTTTAAAAGAAAATTTATTATTTCTATACAATGATTTTAATTTCATATTTTGAAATTATTTCTGTTTTTCAGGCGATGCTGTTTTTATTTACGCGGGCAACTTTTCTAGCTTTATAAAAAAAGGGGGGGGGCACAAAAAAGAGCTATTCCCACATCAATTGTATGTTTGTTGCATAAAAATTTGTAAAAATAACTATTTTTGATTTTTAAAACAAATTATTTTTATAAATATAGGATGACTAAAAATATCTCGGACAAGCATTTTAACTTATTATCTTTTTAATAACCGCAGAAATCGAAATCGGATTATTAACAGACAGCGTGTAGATCTGTGACTCCCAGAAAAATCTACAAGTTCCAGAGAAGGACACTTTGATTTTATAACCCTTTAAGATCTGACCTACACTACCCCTTCATCAGGGTTTACAGTGATAGTATGTCCAGCTTGCAAGCCATTTTTTCTCATCGTACTAAATACCCCATAGTCCTAAAAATCAAACAAAAATTATTGATCTTAGTCAATAAAACTTCCCTTGGGCACGTCTCGGCTCCCATTGGCGTTGAGGGCAATGAACGGGCTGATGCTTTGGCCAAGGCAGCGACAGAAAATCCAACAATAGAAATTGAACTCCCAGTGCCTTTCTCCCATGTCAAACGAGTCCTAAAAGGAAGAATCTTACCCGCCTGGCAGACTAGATGGCACGAGTCAGACAAGGGACGCCATACCTACAACCTCATCCCAAAAGTATCTAGAGAGCTTTATTTTCTTTCTCCACCCACCACAGCCTTCCTCACTGGTCATGGACCCTTTAAATAATATTTAAAGAAATTCCATTGCGCCTCTTCACAACTCTGTGAATGTGGCGAAGTGGGATCCCCAGATCATACCTACTATCACTGTACTCTGACTAAAGCTTGGCATCTCAGATATCCCCCTTCTCCCTCTAAATCCTGGCTACAAGGGGTGTTATCTCGACCAGCGCTGCTTGCCAAATTAAGAAACATTTATAACTACTTAATGTTCATTTCCATTCTAACCACATAGCGGTCTGTCTTTCTGTAGTATAGCAGCAGATCGAGAGTTCTCCATCCCACCCCACAGTTTTTTGTCAAGAAGGGATACGGGCCCCAGCGGATAATGCACCATAATTTCATCTTTTTCTCTGCCGCTCCCTGTCGCGAGGGGGCAGTCTGTGCTCCAGCGGATGAGTTTTACCATGTAAATTATATTTGTATTTTATTGTAACTAAAAAATAATGTAACCCTTTTTTTTTTTTTAGACCTTAATAAAGGCGACCGGGAGGGATACTATGCTCTACAGACAAGGCTTTCTTGTCTGAGCAGTCCCTCTTAGGCATTCAAATTGTGTAGGTAATTCTATAAAGAAAAGGAAAACCATTTTCCTCTTTTTGTGCGAGTTAAAGTCGAACCTGTACCCATAAAATTGCATGGAACCTCTCTTGCCATAACTTGACATTAAGTATTTGTATTTATTTATTTATTTTAAATCAAATATGATCCTATTAATTTTGAAAAATCACCAAAACTTGATCACCCTGTCTACCAATTTCGCCAAATTATACAATTCACCAAACTACTTGCCAAATTAGATATGTTGACAGGATTTTCATTTTAAATAATGAAAAAACAGTTAAATTATCAAATCAATAATAAATGAACCAATAAAAAACAGATTTAAAATCACTTGATGATGCAACAGAACACATGCATCGTGTTTCAAGTCAAGTGCATGTGACATTTACGATCATCCATTATTGGCATTTAATCTTATAGTTTGGCGATAGTTTATTATGTCGGGTTAATCAAGTAAGTTCTAAAATTTGCCTATTTCTCATGAAAAGATTTTTTTCAGAGACTCAAAACTTATGTGTAGTTTAGAACGAAGTCTTTTCTGTAAGATGAGTATGCATACAAACCCTTCTGACTGAAATATAGAAGGCACAGGTGCCATTCTTGTGCTGTTAGGAAGACAGACAGATATTACTTGCAGTATTATTTCTTGTTCTGTGTGCTGAAGGCATATTCACAGTATCCGCAAAGAAACTCTTCGAGAGGGTTGAATTCTGAAAGGGATTGGCTGACGCGTTTTCACGTAACTTGGCGATAATTATACTTGGCGAGCGATAGATGCTCCCGTCGAGGAGTTTGATTTCCTTCCGAACCGAGTACAAAGTAACTTTTCTCTTGCAGCATTGCATTGGAAGGAACGTGTCTTACTGAAAGCTGTACTCTTTAAAAGTTTTTAAACACAATTTTTTACTTTGTACTCGGTTTACTTTGTACTTGGCTCCGAAGGAAATCAAACTCGACGGAAGCGTCTATCGCTACGCCAAGTATAATTATCGCCAAGTTACGTGAAAACGCGTCGGCCAATCCCTATCAGAATTCAACCCTCCCGAAGAGTTTCTTTGCGGATACTGTGAATATGCGTGCTGAAGCAGAATCTTTCTCGAGAGTCCATTTTTCATGCCTCAAATACTTTTGGAATGAGAGGAATAAAACAATCTCTATGCGTTTTAATGGTAATTTTTATGATTGATTCGAATGCCTTCATCAACAAAAGTAAGCAATGTTTTACCAGTTGAGCAAATCTCACCTCAAACTGTAGTTTAGAAAAAACTGTTCTCTGTAAGATGAACATGAAGACTAATCCTTCTCACTGAAATCTAAAAGACACAGCCCTAATAGCATGCATGGTCACAGTGATGTCACAGTGACGTCACTGTGAGTCACTTTGGTCACATCACATCTGTGACCAAAATGCCACCTCTCAGTGACGTCACATTGTGACTGAGATGTGACTTTCTTAAAAATGTTTAGAAATTTATAAATATCCTTCAAAACATGTTATTTACTTTTAAAAACATGTTTTTGCTATTTAAATATCGTCGCTTTTGTCACAGTTTCGTCACAATGTTAATGTCAAATTAGTCACAAATGACACATTTTTCACAAATTTGTCACATTGTGACCACTTTGTGAAACGTCACAAAAGAGCTCTAAAACGGCCATAACGACTTCACATTTTAGTCACTGTGACTTCACATCGACGTCACATCGACAATCGATGGTCACAAAGTCACAATGTGACTTCACAACGACGTTGCAGTGACGTCACCATGCTTTACGGGAGGTGCCATTCTTGTGCTGTTAGGAAGACAAACAGATGTGACTTGCAGTATTCTTGTATTTTACTTTCTCTGTGTGCTGAAGCATAATCTTACTCAAGGGTTCATTTTTCATGTCTCAAATACTTTTGGAACAAGAGAAATGAAACATTCTCCATATGTTTCAATAGTCCTTTTTATGATTGATTCGAATATCTTCATCAACAAAAGCAAGCGGTGTTTTGCCAATTGAGTAATTCTCACCTCAAATACTATATTTTAGAACAAATTCTTCTCTGTAAACGTAGCATGCACACTAACCCTTCTCAGTGAAATCTAGAGAACACAGCAGCCATTCTTGTGCTGTTAAGAAGAGTGACATATGTGGCTTGCATTATTCTTGTGTTTTTCTTGACCTGTGTGTGCTAAAGCAGAATCTTGCCCGAGGGTTCATTTTTCATAATCCAAATGCTATTGGAACAAGAGAAATGAAATATTCTCCATGTGTTTTAATGATACTTTTTATGATTGATTTTGATGCCTTCATCAACAAAAGCAAGCGATGTTTTGCCACCTGAGCAAATTGCACTTCAAATCTTAATTGACTGAGACTTTTGAAATTTTTCCAAAAATAATTGATAGTCTTAGAATGTCTTTCGGCCAAATTCGATTGTTTTTCTGAGTACGGCCCAGTCGAACTATGAAAGCTTTGAAAAATCTTTTTGCAGTTAATTGCAGCTTAATTGTTGTTGTCCATTTTTGAAGTTTTTCATCATTTTGTTGGCATCAAAGCTTCTGGTACTTTTTCTTTATAAAGCATCCAAGAAACTCCACAATTGCTACTTACGATGAGTTTGCTTTTTCTGGAAATTTTTACTGCTTATTTTTTATTTTCCACGCTGGTGTCTCATCTATGTCCAAGCTATTGGAACTGTTTTACGCCGTCCAACAAAATCTAGTGTTGAATTCAGGCGGTACTCCCTGGAATGGAGGGGGGGGGGCATTCACCTTACGAATAATGAGGTACACCCCTGGGAAAATTTAAGATTTTGTGCTTTCAATGGTCAAAAAGTACAATCTCCTCCCTCCCTCACCCAAACTCAGAAAAAAAATCCTCCAGATAAAAATGTCTGAATTCAACACTATCTAAATTTAGAACTTTCAGCCCCTATTATAAAGAATCCTTCAGCATGTAATGAAATAAATGCATTTTGGAGGGGTAGAGAGCATTATTACAAAACTTTGCTATATTTGTATAGTCCGAGGTTTACTTCTCATGTAGCTATAGTAAAATTTCAGTAATAAAATTTATTGGTGTTTGGTTGCTCTTGTTTATTTGCTTTAAGTTTAACTTTGTCCAAGTTCGTTTTTATCACTCTGTATAAAGAAAGCTACTAAGATGGAATGTCAAAGAACCAAAAAAAAAACCAATTACTTCATTGCATTATGGAGAATTCTCATTGGTCAAAATAAGGATGTTCTACAAAAGTGATAGAGTGACGATGCAGCAAAAGTTTAAAATTTTTAACAGTGTACCTGCAAACTTAAAACAAGAATACCTGAACACTGAATCTAACTTTCAACCAGCAACTTTCAATGAGTGCACTTGTCCCTCGGATTGTAAAGCGCGGGATTTTAAGTCCTCTCGCAGCCGACATAATTAGTAGTGACATTTTTTGCTCTGTCGCCGTACGACGAGCCACAAATAAATGGCCTTCAGGAAGCACTAGTGGGAATGGATGGCATCTTTTGCTCGCACTAAGTGGCAACAACTCGAAGCTTAAACGCCTTGTTCCGAACGACGACGGCCGCCATAACTCTCACAAATCGAAACTTATTACGGCAAGGCTTTCCTTCTCCTTCTTATTCTTTTATATTATGTCGTTAGCTTTTATAGCTTCGAACTTTTCGCTTCTAATGAAATCGAGTACCTTTTCGTTAAGTCATTAGAAAGTAATGAACGATTCAGAATGGTCATGATGCCCCGATAAGTGTGTGTGTGTGTGTGGAGGGGGGGGGGGATAAGTGATTATTAGTTTTGAAAGTCTTTTGTGTTATTTTATTTCTTTCGAATCAGATAAAAAAATATTAATCTAAAACTGAAATGTTTCGGAATTTCTTCTTTAATTTTCTTTTGAACTATACAATACATGCATAAAAAACTAGCCAAAAAGGCTTAAGGAAATCAACAGGGTTGCCAGCCGTCCAAATTTTTGGCTATAATTTAATGTTCCCTTAAAGCTGTCTTCATATTCAAAGCAACAACCTTATGACACAATTCTTAATTTATTTTTGTTCGAAAATGCATGAAATTAGCAATTCTTGTTCTTAATTAACTATGTGATCGATACACATTTTCCATTTTTCTGTATATGCAAAAGAATTTTTAGAAAATATTGTCAAATTTGATGTTTTGAATTAAATTTCTGGACGAAAGAAGAAATACCAGTCAGGGAAGGGAGAAAATCCGATTGTGACGTGACACAAAATCACGTAATAATCAAATGTCAAATGATAAATAATTTATTTTTCAAAAAATGGAAAACATCTTTCGATTCCAAATCGTTTCCTTAATCAAATCTCCATTTTAAAAAAAAAGTTAATATGCGGAAAAAACTGTTTTCTTGAAACACTTAAATTCTGGTTAATATAACTCCAATCAAATATTTTAGTTCGAACTACCAAATTGTGCTTAAACTGACCAAATAATTTTGTTAATTCAACGAAATCTTGTTTAAAATTTGGTCATTTCAATCAAAATTTTAGTTGGAGCTATATTAACTAAAATTTAATAGTTTCATCAAAATAGTTTTTTTCGTGTACATATGTAAATATTAATTAATTGTACGTGTAGTCAATTTGGTTTTCTGAGTCACAAACCAAAACATTTTTATTTTCATAAAAAATTAAATTTAATTAATACATCAATGACACAGAATTATTTTCTAATTTTACAAATTTCATTTAATTAAAAATAATTTTGTTTTATATACACACCTCGATTTATCTTTTATAATGTTTTTTTGTGAATGATCATCTGTTATATACTAGAACTTTATAAAAGAGTATTCTAAATACTTCTGAGGGTTCAAACTAAAAATTTCTTATTACCGTTAAGTCTGCAGCTTTTTATAAGCATGTGAAAAAAAGTTTTCAAAGTTTAATTCTATGTTTGTTTTTTTTTTTTTTTTTTCATTTGCAATTTGCATTTACGTTATCAATCAGTCATGACTAATAATTATATGCAGCGAAGATCATAGCAATATGTAAAAAGTGTCTAATTTCAACCGATATAGCTCAAATCAATGAGTCATGTTGAAAATTTCCGAAGAAAGAAATGAGATTTTTGGAATACAGACAGCCGAGTTCAGTTCTGATATGAATAGACACAGCTCGAATCAATGAGTCACGTTGAAAATTTCCGAAGAAATGAGATTGTTGGAATACAGAGAGCCGAGTTCAGTTCTGATATGAATAGATACAGCTCAAATCAATGACTCATGTTGGAAATTTCCGAAGAATGAAATGAGATTTTTGGAATACAGACAGCCGAGTTCAGTTCTGATATGAATAGACACAGCTCGAATCAATGACTCATGTTGAAAATTTCCGAAGAAAGAAATGAAATTTTTGGAATACAGAGAGCCGAGTTCGAGTTCTGATATGAGCCGATGCAGCTAACATCAATGAGTCATATTGAAAATTTCCGAAGAAATACATGACATTTTTGGAATACAGGGAGCCGAATTCGTGCTCTGAGATGGGCCGATACAGATCAAATCAATGAGCCATGTTGAAAATTTCCGAAGAAAGAAATGAGATTTTCGGAATACAGAGAGCAGAGTTCGAGTTCTGATATGAGCTAATGCAACTCAAATCAAAGAGTCATGCTCAAAATTTCCGAAGAAAGAAATGAGATTTTTGGAATACAGACAGCCGAGTTCAGTTCTGATATGAATAGACACAGCTCGAATCAATGAGTCACATTAAAAATTTCTGAAGAAAGAAATGAGATTGTTGGAATACAGAGAGCCGAGTTCAGTTCTGATTGAATAGATACAGCTCGAATCAATGAGTCACGTTGAAAATTTCCGAAGAAACAAATGAAAGTTTTGGAATACAGGGAGCCGAATTCGAGTTCTAATATGAGCCGATACACCTCAAATCAATGACTCATGTTGAAAATTTCCGATGAAAGAAATGAAGTTTTTGGAATACAGAGAGCCGAGTTCGAGTTCTGATATGAGCCGATGCAGCTAAAATCAATGAGTCATGTTGAAAATTTCCGAATAAATAAATGAAACTTTTGGAATACAGGGAGCCGAATTCGTGTTCTGATATGGGCCGATACAGCTCAAATCAATGAGCCATGTTGAAAATTTCCGAAGAAAGAAATGAAATTTTCGGAATACAGAGAGCCGAGTTCGAGTTCTGATATGAGCCAATGCAACTCAAATCAACGAGTCATGTTCAAAATTTCCGAAGAAAGAAATGAGATTTTTGGAATACAGAGAGCCGAGTTCATTTCTGATATGAATAGATACAGCTCTAATCAATGAGTCATGTTGAAGATTTCCGAAGAAAAAAATGAGATTTTTGGAATACTGAGAGCCGAGTTCAGTTCTGATATGAATAGATACTGTTCGAAACTCACGTTGAAAATTTCCGAAGAAAGAAATGAAATTTTTGGAATACAGAGAGCCGAGATCGAGTTCTGATATGAGACGATACAGCTCAAATCAATGAGACATGTTGAAAATTTCCGAAGAAAGAAATGAAATTTTTGGAATACAGAAAGCCGAGTTCGAGTTCTGATATGAGCCGATGCAACTAAAATCAATGAGTCATGTTGAAAATTTCCGAAGAAATAAATGAAATTTTTGGAATACAGGGAGCCGAATTCGTGTTCTGATATGGGCCGATACAGCTCAAATCAATGAGCCATGTTGAAAATTTTCGAAGAAAGAAATGAGATTTTCGGAATATAGAAAACCGAGATCGAATTCTGATATGAGACGATACAGCTCAAATCAATGAGTTATGTTGAAAATTTCCGAAGAAAGAAATGAGCCTTTGGAATATAGAAAGCCGAGTTCGAATTCTGATATGAGCCGATGCAGCTCAATTCAATGAGTCATGTTTGTTATTTTCGAAAAAAAATTATTTTTTTGAAATACAGAGAGTCGAGTGCGAGTTCTGATATGAGCCAATATGATTCAAATCAATGAGGCATGTTGAAAATTCTCGAAGGAAGGAACGAGATTTTTGAAATATAGAGAGTTTCAGCCGAATTTTCAGCAACATTTTAGACGAAAACGACTGCTTGCGGAGTTCAGATTTTGGGCCGTATACGAAAAAGAATCCGAATTTTCGGTCGATCTCTGCTACATATAACCTTTCATCTTATCAAACGGTAAGTTTCGTCACATTATTCTGAGTTCATCTTATGAAACGGTGAAGCTTCGTCACATTATTCTGAGTTTTTTGGAACGGTTTCATAATATATGTTTGACGCATGATTTTTATTTTATTTTATTTTGTGTGTGTGTTGAACTTGCGGAATCGTATGAAATAAACTCGGGACCACATAAGGGATGTAGAGGAGGGTATATGGAGATATAAGCCGTGTGTCTTCAGGATTTTTTTAAGAAGCTCCGTATACCCGCCATTTCTCATAAAATAGTGCGAGATTATTTACTTTATTACACTTCTATAGTTATCAAATTTAATTCTATATTATTTTTTATGTGTAATTTTGTTTTGTTTGATATATTCTTTGTTATATATTAGAATGTATAACAAAGCTTACTGATAAACCACGTTTGAGAGAAACCTGGACAGAACTGCGCATGGGCGAAAAGAGCGAGTCCAATGCGAAAATGGGAGAGTTCGTACCATCTCGAGGATGAGTTTATTTATTAAACATCCTAGATATGTCGAATATTTTTGGCGAATACCTTTTTGTTTCTCTAATTCAATTATCTGTTTCTAAACATTACATTGTAATTCAGTTACATTAAAATAAGTTAAAAAAAAAGACAAATATAATAAAAAAGATGATTTAAAGGTATGGTTATAACTTTTTCCCTCGCAATATAGCGTAACTTAATCTTTTTAGAATTAACGCCTGAATGGTGTGATTTTAAAACTTGCCAGATTAGCAATTTTTTTAAATTATTTCGCTGCATTATTGTGTACATTATTTATTTATATTATTTGCATACATTGGATATGAAAATGAGAAATGACGCAGATATCATACGTGCAAGGTTTGGGGAAAAAAAAATTTCTAACGTCAATTTGGCGAAAACCTCATTTTCGAATGCTGGTTTAATATACATTTTAAAATTATTTTCTATTATTAAAAAAAATAACAATAAATAAAACAATTTTTAAATATAATAAATTTTAAAAACAAATAACAATAGAGCAAAAAACATTTTATATAATTAAAAAAACTAAGGTAAATAAACAATTTATCAAAAAATAAACAATATCAGGGTTGCCATATTAGGCAAAATAACGCCATTCTGACGCCAAGTAAATCCCAGTGAGTATATGACACACAAGTGCCCTGAATATTTAGGTTGTTAGAATTGGCGAATTTTTTGCAAAGCCGCCAAGTCAGATGCCAAGCAGTCGTCAAAACTACATTTTAGCCATAAATAAAGATGAAAAAAAAAAACAGACATGTTTTTATTAAAATTAAAAAAAAATGTAAGAGAAAATATATATTTTGGAAAGGTTATTCCGAGAACTAATAATAGGTCCACAATCTATTTATTTTAAAATAAAATTTCACTCGGAACAAAAATTAGAAAACAATATTTCATATCATTTCTCGGCCTCATAGGCTATTACCCCCAAAGTCTGAATGGAATCGGCTTGGCATTCTGTCAAGTGAAGACCTTACAAAGCCGGCATATCAGTACTCCACTTTCGCGTGTGTACAGCATTGAATAAGGAGAGGTTGCTATTGCGATGGATGTATGAATTTATTTTCGCGGACTGTGTGAATATAAAATTATTTATTTATTTATTCATTTCCATACTTTACTTCATTAAAAATTACACTGACAAGGGAACATTCCCAGGTGTAAGTTGTGGATTTGGACGAGTGTGGTATCAAAAGAAAGATCTCTTCATGTATATATACAGTTTATCCATGAAAATTTTGCATAAAACAAAGTGCTGGAACTAACAAACACAGATGGAAAAACTTTCCGAATGCACCCGTGCACAAAAACTTCGCAGAGTGCGAAGTGCCTGTCTAAAAGAGGTGAAATACAGTCGACTCTCGTTAATTCGAACTCGTCGGGACCACAAGAAATGTTCGAATTATTCGAAGTTCGAATTATGGAAAGTATGAAATGGAAACATGCTTAATATGGGAAGAAATTAATGTTATAGTGTTTTTTAAACTTATTTCGTCTGTTATCATTAGAATATTACTTAATATTAAATTAGAATATATAAACACATCAACTAATTAAAAGATTAGAAACAAGCACGCGACGGAAGAAAATTTTAAAGCGTGACCGATGGACCGACGGAGCTCTAAGAAAGTGGATATGAAATGCATTGTATTATATGTAAACTCGTTCGGAGCAATTTTCACAAAAATCAAATAAAGAAAGTTATACAAATGATCTGAAATCCGTGAGAAAGAAAAGAAAAATACAAAATCGGAATTCTCGTTAGTTCGAATTAAACGAAGTCAAGAGAGAATGAGTTCGAATTAATGAAACTTTTTAACGTTATTCTGCCATTGAAAATTTTGGGACTTCATGTTTAGTTCGAATTAAGCGAAGATTCGAATTATCCGATTTCGAATTAACGAGAGTCGACTGTAACTGAATATGCGTGGGTGTAAAGGATATGTGTGGGTGCTCGTATTTCGGGAAAAGATACACTGTAAAAAAAATTCTGTGAGGTTACTAAGAATTTTCTAGGAAACTGGGATGCCTAGAATTTTTTATGTAACCGCAACAGAAGAAAATCGTGTAATATTACAAAAGTTGCTTTAGTAACTGTTACTAAATATTGTTTAGGAAACATACTAACCTTCTTTTAGCGAGTTTCCCAAAGAATCGCCTGTAAATTTACTATATATTACTTAGTAATCTTACTAATGATTGTTCAGGGAGTTTACTAAAGAATTTTGAGCTAATTTACTAATGATTTTTAAGGGAGTTTCTCATATTAGTTTTTATAAAAGTACTAAATATTGTTTAGTAAGCTTACTAGCGATATTTTAGGGCGATTACTAAATATATTTTGGTAAATTTCCTAAGAATTATTTAGTAAACGTACAAATGATTTTTTAGGGAGTTTTCTAAACAATATTTTGCGAGTTTTCTATTGATTTTTAGTATTCTTACAAATGATTTTGTAGTAAATTTATTGAGAATTTTCTTGTACATTTGCAAGGGACTTCATGGCACATTTACTTAGAATTTTTCAAAATAGCAAACTAAACTTTTAATGTACTTATAAAAAAATGGAAATTTAAGTTACCGTCAGAAAAATTACCTTTTTTTGTTTTATATGTTGTTGAGCTAGTTTTTGTATTCTCGCCAGAAAGTTCTTTGCAACAGTACAAGAATTAATACATTAAAAATGCTAATGATTTTTTAGTATTGTATTTAAAACATTTTATTTGCACTTCCAAAATATATTTGTAACTGTAAAATATTTTTCCAGTTGTATTACCAGTGGTTTACCAGCAATATTCCGAAAGGATTTTACGTGTATATAAATATATTGTATACTAATACTTCTATTAATTGGAGTTGTTACGAATTCTTTCAATATGAAGTTGATTTTTTAGAGTTTTAGATATTCAGAGTGAAGTTTTCCTCATGTATCAAAATACTTCGAAACAAAATAAACAATATAGCTTGACATATATTTCAATATTACCGCAGCAATTGACACAAATATTTGTATGTTATGCACTAAAGTTTTACTTTAGACATTTCAATAGGTGCAAAATCATTTTATATTAAATGGGCATTATAACAACAGCACTGATTGAGCAGATAAACTGAAGCAGATCTTACGGTTTTTAGTTAAATTAAAAAAAGCCAATAAAAACAAAGTAAGGTACATCATTGAGTTTTAAAATATGCCTAAAATATGTTAATGGTATAATTGTGACAAAAAAAAATTTACAAATTGTAAGGACTATATTATCTCTCTCTCTCTATATATATATATACATAATTAAGCACTGTGCCTTATCTAATTCAATACATGATTTAAAAACTTTTATATTGTGAGAGAAAATATTATCTGTTCATTTTATGTAAATATGCTACTAAACTAAACTAGAAATAAAAAATATATATTTAGTCATATATATTTTTTAAAAGAAGTTTTGTTCGGTTCTATGGTCGTAAGAACTTCATTAACTCCTGGTACATATATTTGAACACTACATAATAACCGATTCAATGGCACAAAAACAGATAGGAAATCTGCAAAAAAATTAATGTATTTACCTGAATGTCGCATTTAAGATTTTTTTACATCTTATATATTCTTATTTCAGGTGAATATGCAGTGAAGTTATAACTAATTATTAGAATCTTTCTTCTCCCCCTTTTTTGTGAGGGGGGGGGGTGATCTTTTTCCACGACTTATTCTTCATATATTTATTGCACCGCCTACACTTAATACATTACATATTTTATATTATATATCTTTAATACTTTATTTGCTTGAGAGTTTTGTTTCAAATATAAATATTAAAGAGGAAAAAATTATTGACAAGACCAGGAATTTAAAACTAACCTAACTTAAAGATCCCGAAGAATGGATCAAATATGTATGAATTTAGCAGAATTCTTATCTGGTTAACATTCCTTTGGAATTAGAATCTTTAACTCAAATAGTTACATATATGAGAGTTGATATAATCTTAACATATATATGGAAAAAATACACCTTTGATACATCAACAGTAATTGTGGGCAGGTTTCGAACTTTTTAATGTTTATCAGTATGGTATTATCAGTATAACTAAGCAGTTTTATAAAAGTAGAAAGCTTATGGAAACTAAAATGGAAACAAAAAGAAATGTATATTGCTTTGGAAAATATTATAAACTGTCGTTTGATATAAATATAATATCCATATCTGTACAACCAATAAATGCAATATGAATAAATAACAAAATAAATGAAATATATGAGTAAATTTATTAAATAACTATTTATTAAATTCATTGCAATAAAAAAGCATATTTTTTATACAACTCACATTTTGCAAGTATTACATAATTAGTATACAAATGCCTACGGATTTCATACTTTATATTTTTGAAGTCATGCTTTGTCTAAATAACAATAATCAAACTCATATGTATATGTATGCTAAAACACTATTAGACAATGATTGTCAAAATGTCATTACAATAAAACTACTGGAAAACTTCAGTGCTTCAGAATATATTAAAGCGCAAGAATGATGTTCACGAGATTTTTCTGATTGATAGAGCTTTTTCCTCAAATTTCGCCGTCAAGCAGGCTCACATTGTTTTTAAGATGTACTTCAGTTTCTTCATGCATCTAAAAAGAAAAGATAAATGTTAACATAAATTAAATAAAATTTATAATGAATATTATTATAGAAAAACTAATATTCATCATAGTATCGAATGTTACAACTATTTCAAAATTAGCTGACAGAATCCGTCAAAACTTGGAAAAATTTAGGACTGTTTTTATAAAAACCTTAATTTTTCTAAGAGTATACATGCTATCTACATAAAAATAAGCGCAGTTTATTAGAATAACCCACTTAAGAAACTTACTGAAATTTTAGATACACTTACTGAAATTTTAGATACAATTCTGAATGCGTTGGAAAGTGTTTTATAATCTATGGTTTTAGATTGATTTTTAGTGCTTGCTTAAAAATACTTCTATTAAGTAAAAATACACACAGATTTAAAAGATGCTTAAGGAGCAAAATAGTATAAAAAATGATTACTGCTTTTTGCATCTATTTGTACATAAATATCTGCTATGCATTTATCTTTTAAATTTGGCAATTTTTCTATTCCCATACAGTTTAAGATAGTTATCGCAATATATCATCAGTACCAATTTTAACATGTTTATATATTCTGATATTAAATTTCTGATATCTACAAGCCCCCACAGTAAACCGTTTGGGAAAAAAAAAAAAAAAAAAAAAAAAAAACTTTTTTCAAAATCTTTTTACTCCCTAAGCAACTACAAGATGCTATTTTAAAGTTCCGATAAACAAAATATATGCTTTAAAAGCTGAAATGCTAAAATTGATAATGCAGTTGATTATTAAAATATGAATTTTAACTCTTTCAAATACACTGCTAAACGCAGATCACTTCGCAACAATAATAAAGAACTGTCGTACTTGCACCGAACAGAGAGGGGTGAGGTGCAAATAGAAACTCATACCAGCAAAAGAAGGACAACATTCTTTTTCTTTATTAGTAAACACAGCTTCATTTCAAGTATATATTTTTTATACGGATTCTCGAACTGCGATATGCATACACATATGAAGAAAAATAGGAATCTTAAACGTTCGGGTATACTATATTTTAGAATTAAATAATTTTATAATAATTCAGTTATTTTAATAACTTTGTATTTTCATAAAAATAAATAACAGGCTAAAAAGATAACATGCTATTTTGTACCAAAGACCATGTTACAAGTAAAAAAAGAAAAAATTGATGATCAGAAATGACATCGATGTCAAATAACAACCGCCCTCCAAAAAAAAAAAAAAAAAAAAAAAAAAAAAATATAACGTTATATTTGTTTAGCCCCAAAGATTAATTTGTTTGCTCTTAAAACATAAAGAGTTCTTTTTTTCTAATTTTTGGCATAAAAATAAAACTTCCTCTATAAATAATTAAACTAACAGACATGCAACTGAATTACTCGCTTAAAGCTCTGAAATTACCTGAATATTTAAAAAATAATAATAATAATAATAATAATAAGGGAGAGTGGGGAGGAATGAGACAACTTTCAAAGATGAGAATATCAAATTTGACACAAAAACCAAAATTTCGATTTATAAAATACAAAATGAATCATTTTTAATGTTTTTGAACATTATAGAAACATAATTTTCAAAACGATTTTATAATTATAATGAAATTGTAACTAAGAGAAAAAAAAAATAAAGAAATTGGATTTGTCCTAATTCTTCATTTGCTGGCATGTCCCATTCCTCCCTATACTCTACGTTAAATTTCTTGTATAGACAGAAATGCTGATTTTAGACATAGTTTAAATTATGGATGATATATAGTATAATGCTCTATAAAAAAGGAAACAATTACATATATACATAAACAAGTCATTAATATACAGAAAGCATGAAAAATTATAAAGCAAATTTACTTTTGGTTCTTGAAATAATCTTTTTCTTTTTACAATTGCAAGTTGTGCAAATTAGCTACTTTATTCAACTAAACATTGGGGATGCTTTTCCTTAATCTAATACGTGACTGGTGAAATATTTATAAATGAAACAAACAGAAAAATCTCCTGTCCCATTCCACTCCACTCTCCGTTACTCCCACTCTCCCTTACTAAGTAATAAAATCTTAGGTTGAGAGACTTAGGGAAGATTTCAGGTGGTTAATTACTGTCATAATAAAGTAACAAATACAGCAGGAAGAAAATAGACATTTAAAGATTTATAATTTTAAAAAGTAAGCATGGCGACAAAGATAACCATATTTTCTTTTTTTTATTATTGAAGGAGGGGAGGGAAGAATTTCCAAACGGTTGACAATTTAACTTACTGAAGACTTACAAATTGTGCAAAAAATGAAAATTAATCGCTGTAAAAACTAAACTTTGTGTGCTTTTAAGGAGAGAGGGGAAGAGATAACATCATTTTCGGTGAGAGGAGGGGTAAAGCATATGATCTATTACTTATTGGTACAATAAAGTAACAGATCAGGATTTTTTTTTTTTTTTAAGAAAGGGAGAGTATTAGATGACTTATTTACATAAGTTAAAAATTAGAAATAAGTAAAATACTAATATCCCAGTGATTAGTTTGCAGAGCTCGTTATTAGGGTAAAGTAGGAAATTGGTTTAATCCCTTCAGCTTAGATCTAAAATGAATGTATTTAATTTTTCTCCCCTACGAGGTGAGAATTAGAAAAAAGATATAGATGCACAGTAATTTTTTTTTAATATCATAAAAATATCTCAAAAGAATTAACTTTAAATAACATTGTCAATACGGATGTTGTAAAATTAAAAATTCTGAGTAAAATGACATCTACATTTAATATTTTTGCTGAACATTAATGCCACAATTCTCTTTCAAAGCTTAACCACAGTGGTCAGGAGGTTTAACTAAAAATTAATTAGGGGAAACTGGAAATTATTTTAATCCCTCCAGTTTAGATCTAGAATTCCCCCCCCCCCCATGTTCTAAATTTACGTTAGAAAATACATTTTTTTAATTATCTTAATATCGCAAAACAAGTAATACTGTAAAAATAATTGACAATTCAAATGTCTTAGAGTTTAAAATTTGCAATAAAATGAATACCCATGTTCATAATTTTGTCGCAATTCTATTTCAAAATTTTGCCTTAACCGCTAATCCAAAGGAGACACCAAGTTACCCATTCATCCTCTCTACATTTGTTACATACGTGTACAAATGCATTTTTAATTCTTGAGGCCTTCACGATGTTATGGTAATTACGTTAGGAATTTATTTTGTCTATTTTGAGAATTATAATTTAGTAATTTTCGGGCAAAGTGTTGCTTAAATGATAGCTGTTTTCCATTTCATTTCGCAGCGAACACCGCCAACCTTAAATCATAGTTTAAAGTGAAAGATTTTTTACGTAAAGACTATAATACTTTTTTTTCAATGTTTGTAAGATTTTAAACTTTTATGAATTTAACTGCAGATTCATGTACACTTGTCAAAAATCATTTTATTATTACCATCTTTGTCCTTTACGCAAATATCGAAATTTATAATCGTGCTATTATTTGACCTTGAATTCCTCTAGAGAAAAGTCTTATACACACCCATTTGTTCCTCTACCCCGCTTCCCCCTATCCTTGCTCTTTATTTTCAATATCCTTAATTTTAATACATACGCATTGTTGTTCACTCTATATGCATCATATTAAATGCTATACATATTTTAAATACAATATCGGAAGTAATAAGCAACATTTCCCATCATTTACGGGACATTTTTGAAATATTCTAAAAATTATGTAAATAACCACTTTTTAAAGTTAATTTGTTTGTAGTGGCTAAAGCTCACTTATAAAAGGAGGAAACTTGATACATTAATTTCTAATCTATGTCGATAGGATTAAAACAATTTCCAGATTTCTTGGAATTAAACCAGACTTTTAGCCTTTCTTGTATATCCCACCACTGGGCTATAATCCGCAATGAAGAGATTATGCCATATTTCTCAAAAATATCCATTCTAAATAATGCATCAATAACTAAAAAAAGTTGCATGTACATAATAACAAGCACGGTAAACTGATAACCTTGTCTTTTCGCGTTTCAAGTTCTTGTTTAGCGATTTAGCCAATACTTTGAAGTAAAATTGTTGAAAATTAAACAAAAATGTTAAATATCGGTTATCATGTTATTTATAATTTTAAGTTCTACAATATTTGCATTGACAGTGTTTTTCATTAGGTTTTTTTAATAGATATTTTAATGGTAATTAAAAAAAATTGTAACGCAACCTAGCAAGAGGGGGGGAAACTTAATACATTCATCCTAGACATAAACTAAATGAATTTAAATAATTTCCAGCTTTCCTTTAAATAATTCTGATTTAGGCTTTTTCCTCTCCTACCACTGGAGTTTAAAAGAGTTTTATACTTTCTGTGTGTAATTCTATGCGTTCTTTTAGTTAAAAAAGGGATGGGGGGAAGAACAAGAAAGACTTAATTGATATTTCATTACGACAATAAATTAACACATAGAGCACAGATTATACTTTTTATGTTATTTTAAATTAAGCAGTTTTGAAAAGTTTTTGAAGAAAATTCGGAAGCAAAATTTTAAAAGCGAAATACATATGAAGTTTTAATGAAATGAATGTGATGTAAGAATGATTAATGAAATTTATTCGCTATGAAGACACAGTTGAGTAATATTTTTTAAAGCAAGTTTTAAACACTTTAAATTTTTGCATTGTGGAGAAGAGGGCAATAAAGGAAAGTGAAAATTTAGAAAAAGAGCAGATAAATTTGATTTATTACATAAAACATTAGAAATTTCACATGTATTAAACACAGATGTAAAGAATAGTTATTTCACCGAAAAATAAATATGTAATAAACAGAACATAATTGCAGATTAGCTTGCCAATAACAAAAAATCAAATAGTCTTTTCTGAGTTTTGATTTTTACTTATTATGAATCAAGCAAAAAGGAAATGTAATAAAATGTAACTCATACAGAATAAAACTTTACTTAGTAACTAGAAATGTTTATCCATACCGGATTCAAGATGGATGCATTTCACGCCTCTGTGGCTTCGTAAATAGCGATTACGTCACTACTGAAGCTCTTTCTGATTGGCTTACAGGTGAAACTACGACATTTCATGTATTTGTACTATGCGGGTGGTAAATATTATACCTGGTTACAAATAAAATTTTAGTAAACATGCAGATTTCTGCAGCTTTACAAAAACTAGTTTTGTAGTCTTCCAGATTTTTTTTTACAGTGTATTGGCATTAGGATTGAAAACAATGCGAAGAAATTTTTAACTTGCGAACAATTTATGTACTAGCCTATCAATTTATTTATTTATTCGAATACACTTCGAGTGCTGATATCTCGATAACGGTCAGATTCGGACGGGTAGTTACATTGCTCTTTTTAATGTACATAACGAGATCTCTCTCTCTTTTTTTTTTTTTTTTTTAATATATATATATATATATATATATTACACTCGTCCAAATCCACAACTTACACCTGGGAACGTTCCCTAGTGAGATAAACATTTGCACTCTCTAAAACAAGCAGCGTGCCGCTGACAGTTGTCAGTTGGAGAGAGGAACCTTCGATACAACAAAGGTATTTCAGTTTTACGAAAATGTTACAGATGAATTGGCAGATAACAAAAAATTTTAATGAACAGTGAATTTTTGTGTATATAAAGCTCTACACTGTAAAAAAAAAAAAAAAAAATCTGTAAAGATATTAATCATTTTCTAGAAAACTGAGATTCCAAGAACTTTTCATGTAACGATAACAGGAAAAATCCATGTAACCGATTCTAAAACTTGAGTTTTTGTTGTTACCGTTACAGGAAAAGTTCTTGGAATCCCAGTTTCCTAGATAAAGTGTAGTATAATCCCCGGATCAAACGATTCTTTTTCGACCCGAAAACCTTTTAAATCGAAATGTAACTTATTACATCGCCGTAAATATTAGTCTTTAATCGCTAGATACGATTTCTGGGTCCAAAAAGAATTGTTTGATCCGCGGATTATACGCCGAAAATTAAGGTTAACTCTAAAACTGGAAGGAGTGAAAAGCTCACTATTTGTAAGAGTGACAGACATTTTCACTCTTTTTGAGTGCAATTTATAAAAATACACTCCTTAAAGAGTGGAATTTCCCATTCCCTAGAAAGGAGTGAAAAATGTCACTCAGTTGTCACTCCATTTCATAATTTAACCTGGAAAATTACGCTTATTTGGCATTAAAACGCACTCTGAGCAGTTACTCTTTCGAAAGAGTGAATAGTGACTACGCCCACAAGAGTGACTCATCAGCCAATCAGAAACGTCTTGGCTTCTTTTACTGGTAAGAAAAATGTTTCCGTCATTATAGAATTAATCTTTCGTTCTCTCGGTCCACATATGTGGACCTCCGTTTATTTAATTTTTATTAATAATAGTCAAACGTATTTTAAATGATATGCTCCGATGTATATGATATGAAGTAATCCAAATACTAGATTAAATCTCTTCTTCTGGAATCACAATGGAAAAAAATAATTCAGTAAAAAGTATATTACTTCATTAGTTCTCAATAACGAAGAGATTACAGTACACGGATATTATTTACCAAACAAGGGATTATTATTTATAAAACAAATTATATTATTTATCAAGGTAAATTATGTTTAATTTTAATTTTTTGTTCCCAAAAGTTCGTGAATATAATAGTTAATAGTTTAGTTAATAGTTTCACGTTATGCAGAAAATCATTTGCGATGTAAGCCATTCTACATCTTATCTCCCCGTCCCCAGGAAAAACAATGCTGACACAAAAACATTTCACTTCATTCGTCATAGACTATAAACATCAATTTGCAGTTCTGATTTTATTGTACTATTTCTGTCTTAACCCTTTCCGGCACGGGCAAAATCTGTAATAAAATGAGAAATTATCGACTGACACCGGTATTCACAAACGAATTTTTTAGATATTTTGAAATCCTTAATTTAAGCTTTTACTATAAAAGCAAAATTTTAGTTAAATATTTCTGGTGCCGTTAGCAAGTTTGGAATTAAAATCAGGTATCCAAGACCGGGCACAGTGTGCCGGAAAGGGTTAAAGCATTTACTTTTTTTTTCTTTTTGAAGCTAAATGCGTAATTCGAATAGAAATTTCTTAAATGGAAAGATTTTTGAGAAATTGTTGAATCTAATAATGAATTTTGTTCCGTTATAAAATTTCCATCTGTTGTAAACTTTTTTTTTTTTTTTTTTTTTTTTTTTCGTGACACATATAATTCTAGACATTTAAAAATAAAACATGATATTTAAGCATTGAAACAAAGTGCTTTTTATGCCTGATGTTTATTGATAAAACTTCTTTAGTAATTAAAATTTCGTAGTATGGCTTATATAAAACGAAATATTTTTAAAGAGATAAATAACAACTTTTTACATAACAAATGTTTTTCCAACAGTAAGAACAGTACATATGTTGTAATTTCCTTTATTTTATATTTCCTCTTTTTCCTATTTCCTACATTAGTATTTTTCTATAAAACTTACGAAATCTATAAATCGTATTCATAAAATGCAATAGGGTAGATGTGCCAGTTATAAACACCTGTGAATGTTTTCAGTTTATAAAAAAAATAACCAATAAAAATGTAGCTTTTATTATTTTTTTCGCAACCCCCCCCCCCCCTTGCATATTTTATATTTTTGCACTATTGTTGATATTCTTAATTAAACCAATCAGGAAGCGGAAAATAATGTTTCAATTTTAAAGTTTATACATAAATAGTTATTTTCCAGTAATGTAGACCTCATATAGGCATTGCTAAAAATGCAATTTTGGAAAATGTTTATAGTGCATAAAATATACTGATTTAAAAGAAAACTTAATTAATCAAATATTATTTTGAAATTACACTTATCAAAATGTAATGACACCAAAACTTTTATAAATAATTATATTAATGTGGTTAATAAAATTTCAATATTTTATTCATTTTTATTACTATTATTATTATTCAAAAATCAATTTATGTTTCGCCTATTTTATAATCTGGCAATCAAACCACTCATGAAGCCGAGAATATTATTTAAAGGCACAAAGTGGGGCTCATAAGGCTTAATCGTCCACCATTTAAATAAAAACCATTTAAGTTACAGAAGTCATTAGAAACATATTTTCTGTCGTATATATATATATATATATATTCAATTTTGGCAGCAGATATTTTTTAGAATAAAACTTTCATTTTTGGTATCGGCTTTAAAGTAAAGGAACTTTATTGAAAATATCTGCGACCAAAATCCAAAAAGTAAAAAATAAATAAATAAATAAATAAAAAATAAGACGTAGAGACAAACTTCAGCTATCCAATACAAAAAATAAATAAATAAATAAATAAATATAAAATAAAAATATTAAATGTCGAAATGCAAACGAGATATTAGAAAAGTCCCTCCCCCCCCCCCCCCCCCCCAGAGTGTCTTCACCGGCAGAGACAAAAGCCTTAAGGATGTCCATTACTGGCACATCTACCCTATATGCGGGAATAAAAAATTGAAATTAAATATGACTTACCATGTCGTTTTATAATTACAGGTTGTATTAATATATGTTTTTCAGCAAAAAAGATTTTAATTACACATAAAAAAAAAGAAAAAACATCGATAACTTGCATCACGGAATAATTAAAATAGTATGTAAAACTTAATGGGTATCTGAAAAAAAAAATACTGACTGTTTAAGATTTTAAAACTGTTTAATAATTTGCGCTTAAGGGCATTTTAAAACTATTATATATTTATGGGGCTACCAATGAAAGCAAACACAAGGGGAAAGATATGAATAAATAGTTTATTTCTGTCAATAATCTAAATTAATTCATAGTAACTTTAATTACATTTTCTAATGAATTAACATTACATACAATGAATTAAATAAAGTATTTTATTCTAATCTTTACCATGCTTGTATTTATTTTCATTGTATGCTGTGAAAGATACGATTATTTTAAAATGCCCCACTAAAAAACGCACTCCTTTAGCAAGAGTGAATAGTCATTTCTCCGTAAGAGTGACTACTCACTTCTACCAGGAGTGAAAAAATGCACTTCTCAACCAAAAGTGAATAGTTACTCCTCAGAAAGAGTGATTATTGACCCATTCAATTGAGTTTCAATAAAAAATTCACCTTATATAGGTAAGTCTAAAAAAATAATAAAAAAATTAAAATAATTGTAATTTAATAAATTACAACGACTATTTAGAAAATGATATAGTAAAAAAAAAAAGACTCAAATTTTAAAAACTTATAAATAAATTCTACATTTTAATTTGGCCCCACCAGTTGCCGAGAGGTTTAGACCTCTCAACTGGTAGGTGGCAGGGGCTGGGTTCGAACCCAATCGTAGCCGTCGGCCTTACCGTTCGGAGTTTACGTGGTTTTCTTCGAACCTTGCGTAAATCGGGTTAGGTTCCCTTAGAAAAACCCCCAGGAAGGGCACTCCCTCCAGGGTCTATATCTCTAGTGTAGATAATTAGCCGACACCAAATAAACCAAACCAAACCAAATCATCTACATTTTAATTAGTAATAATAATAAACATCCTTTTTAGGATTATTATATTTATAACAAGTCATATATTATAAACGGCGTGCATTAACATTCCTAGACCAACGATAAAAAAAAAAAAAAAAAAAAATAGTAGATTAAAGATAGTCAACTTTAACTGCTTAAAATGTGAATTTTTATTGGATGGAGTTAACCAGGCTGACTTCTGAACGCTTCATATTAGGTACAACATGGATTAAACATTAATATTCCTGGACCCATCACAAGCAAATTTTAAATGAAATTTCAGTGTTACAATTTAGGAACTGCAAACTTTTCAATTTCAAAATATTGCATATTTTTAATTTTTACACCGTTGTGTAGAGAAAAAAAAAATGCACTTTTTAATGAAATTTGTTTGAAACCTCTATCACAATTTGTCGTTGAATTATTATTATTATTATTATTATTATTATTATTTAAGTTTTAATTTCTCTTTTTGTCATCGTGGCAACAGAAGTATTCCATTTTCGGACATTAAAATTGAACCAATCAGTAAACGAATAAAGTAGAAAACAGAAGTATTCCATTTTTGGACATTAAACTTGGACCAATCAGGAAACGAATAAAATAAACGACTTTATTGCGGAATTCAACCAATAAAAAGATTCAAATAACATTAAGATTTCCCAATTCTCTACCGAGAACAACTATTTTTTCCAAATAGTTAAAAAAAAATATTTAACCAACAAAATACTATTTTTATAAAACACAGTTGTAGAAATTATTAAAATTAAACTTTAATCGTATATTTAGGCTGTAAAATATAATGAAGATGAGTTATTTTTAGGATACAGTTACCAATTAAAGCTCTTATACTTGGTATTCCAAAATGAAAAAGAAGAATATTTATTCTACTTGGACTCCCTGTGAAAGCTAAACCTAGCATCATTTTCACAATGTAAAAATTTACACATGCTCCTCTCATATTCGCATTCATGTTAAAAAATGGTATATTAATTTGATCATTATAAAATCATAAAAGAGAAAACAAGTTGGAAATTGCACGTGAAGCGTAACAAATGAGGTGCGTTCGTACGATAACGAAGTTTTAAAAATATTACTCTCATATATCAATCTCATAAAACTGTAAATACTGAATTACAATTAAAACGCTCATCAAACAATGTTCTCCCTATACCATTATGTAATGGAATACTTTTGTGTGGCCTTGTAAATCAATAACAAATGTTCTTTGCACCACAAATTATGTAAAATGTTTATTATAATATGTACTTTATAGTTGCATATAAATTTTACTAAGTTCGAATGAGTGTAACACCGTTAAAATGCATTTGAAACATTTTTCCCCATTGACCGTAATGTAACGGAATACTTTTCATTACCCCTGTAATTGATCTATGCATCCGATTTTCATAAAATTTGAAATGACTCGACAAAATAATGTAATAATTATGTATTTTAAATTTCAAACGATTCGGTTGGGTAGTTTTTGCGTTGTTATATGCGGACAGACAAACGGGCGGACAGACAGACGGACGGACTGAACGACCACTATAGGTGATACGTATTTACATAATTACGAACGCACCTAAAAAAAGTCCCACAACTTTACTTTAAAATGCACTTTTGTAAAGTATCGTATCGCGTGTAAAATTAGTTTGTAATAAACTATAAATCCCCCCCCCCCCTATTTAACTGATAAATAAAAACGAAATAAAACCAAAATTCACCTGGTTTTATATATTGAAAAACATATGAAAAACATATTCTTGAAATAACATGTAATTTTAATTTCACTTTTTTTCACTTTTTATGAGAAAAAAAATACGGTAATCTGCTCTTTTTCTCTTTACTTTTAATAGAAATGGAGTACTTCTGTTGTCACGAATACAAAAATTGTATCTGAAACTACAAAATAAATTAATATCTCAGTAATAAATAAAGATATAATTATCAAACAAATTGCACTTAAAAGTACATTTTTTTTCCCTATACGATGGTGTAAAAACTGAAAATGTGGGATGCTTAGAAGTGTAAAAATTTGCAATAGCAAAAGTTGCGAAGCCAAATTTTTATTTCAAATTTCAAGTTACCATTCGCAAAATGACGTATGCGTTACGCACCGATACGTTTGGCCTTTATAATATAAATAGATAGATAGGAGATTCAACTTTTCCAACTGAGAAATAAAATGTGTTGTTTCATATTGCCGTCTACTATTAAAAGAAGTAACTTTTTGCCTGTGATGAGGGCGGAAAGCCATACAGCATTCAACTTTTTAAATTACAGAAATTTAAAATAGTAAACTTTCCGTAATGTAGACTCTGTGTAAGACGGGAATCTGTCCAACTCGGAAAATTTTTCAAGTCCCTCTGAATTTATAAGCAGAGTAAAATTTGTCTAAGACGGAAAGTTATCTACAACAAAAAAATTTTCTCGGTCCCGCTCAATTTCGCCTTAGACAGAGTTTATTGTATACTCTAAAATGTATTAGTGAACCTACAACCTTCGATTACAAACATCGTCCAGGTACTCTAAAATGTATTGGTAACTAGCGCCATCTATTACTTGACGAGAGAATATTTTTTAAGGTCCAGGTGTCTCTAAAATGTATAGGCATCTAGCGCCATCTATTACTTGACGGGAGAATAATTTTTCATGCAGAAGGGAAAAGATGGTATGGCGCACGTAATAATAGTTATTTATTATTTTAACACGTTGAGTGCCACAATGACTGACACTAAATTTTTCGTTTAGGCCGCAGCAGTCACCAGTGACTGACAGTGTCGATTATGATATAAAGCTAAAAAAATTAAATAGTTTTAAGCAATTATTAAGAAAGTATAGTCTTGTAATAAACAGGGCAGACGACAGATTTCACTGGCAGCTGAACAGGCAAAAATTTCGGGCTCTACAAGAAACTAGCCGTTGGGGCCCACCGTAATATTTACCCATCATGGATATGCATAGTATAAAATATAAAAATAAAAGATGTATGAACTATTTGTAAAATGCATTGCAATTCCAAACCAAAATTCAAACATATATTTAAATATTTTTATTTTAATAGTAATTCTCAAATAATAAATTGCTGATGAACCAACTTCGACAAACTATATAAAATGCCTAACTACTCATGTAGTACCGAATTGCGTTAATGAAACGTTCTTATAGTTGTAACTCCAAAAAACAATAATTACATTAACTAACAGTTTACTGTATTGGATTAAGCGTCTCATTTCCGATTAAAGTATATCTTTGAATTGAAATTTTAATGAAATACAGGGTCATGAAAAAAAAAAAGAGTGAAAAAGAAGGGTTACAAAGGGTTAGGCAACTAATAATCCGATCGACTTCGTTCTTTATGCAAAATTTGTGTTATTTTATTGTATTTTACATCCATTCCCTAAAATAAAAAATTTCGAATTTTTTTTTATACCTTTCATCAGAATGAATAGTTCGAGAATCCGAAAAAAATAGTTCCGGACAATCGAGGTTACTGATTTTAATAGGCTTCGTTCCGCTTCTGCATTCTAAATACATGCAAAATTTCAAGTCTCTATCTCAATTTGTTCGGGAGCTAGAGTGTTTACAGACATATGGCATTTTTTTTTTTCTTCTTCTTCTAAAAATATGTTTTTCGGAATCTCCAGTGTCTGAAACGTGTAAATCCGTCAAAAAATTTTTTGATTTTCAAAACGATTGCAAGACATACCATATTTTATATATACCATATTTTACATATACCATATTTTACCATATTTTACTATATTTTACGTATGATGGATAATTAAAAGGGACCCCCCCCCCCCCGCTTATTCGATTCATTGTATGTAATCAAATTTATACTTTTTTTTTTTTTTTTTTTTAATTAAGAACGTAGCATTTGTTCTCATTTGTATGAAACAACGCTATTTCCTTTAATTGAATCAGGTTCAGATTTACAAACATATTTAATTTAACCACTTTAACTGAGTTAAAATAGCAAATAAAGCCTTTGTGCAAAAATGTTTAAAGATAAAAAACCAACGATTATAAATGCACAAATAAAGTAAGAAGAGGTAGCAAACAGCCGTTTCGAATCTACTATGGAGATTCTTCATCAGTGCAAAACTCAGCGAGCTAGAAAAAGCAAAACTGAGACTAGGTTCAGTTCAGGCTTGGCTCAGTTTTGCTTTTTCTAGCTCGCTGAGTTTTGCACTGATGAAGAATCTCCATAGTAGATTCGAAACGGCTGTTTGCTAACTCTTCTTACTTTATTTGTGCATTTGTAATCGTTGGTTTTTTATCTTTAAAGACTTTAACTGAGGAATAATTTTGAAAAAAAACTCTTTCAAATAACGCCTTTTTTTTTTTTTTCCCCACGTCTTTTACAGAACTTTTAATCTTTTATCACTGTCTTTTCAAAACAGAAATTTTTGCCTAGTGGAATCAGAAAAATGCTCAGATTAAATAATGCTAAATTTACAAAATTTGCAAAAATTACAAAAATTTACTGGTGAAAATAAATCATGATTGGCAAAAACACGCTGCCCGTATGATATACGGGCAAATCGGGGAAACGCTTAAGGGTGTATTTCGATCCAAACGGCTTATTTTCCGATTTATTTTTGAATTTATTTTTGCTCTCAAATGCATCATACTGGCAAATTGTCTTATTTAGAAAGTACGCAAGGTGCCGTGATTTGCGATTCTTTGATAAATGCAGAAAATATTTCAAAAAAAGCAATCAAAAACGGCATTTTGAACCGATTTTTCCGAAGCAGGAGATTTATGGACGAAAAAAGGGTCATACTCAGAAGGTAATGGTTTATAAATCAAATTCTAATGAATGGAGCATAAAAAGACATCACACGGCACCTTATCCGTCTCTTCAAAAATCACCTCAGCAAGTTTCACGTTTCTACTTTTAAAAATGTGTCTGAAATTGTATCGGGAAATTTCGAGCTGTTGAAGGTGGAAAAGCGTTTTTTCGAATACACCCTTAAATTGTGATTATTAAAATTTGATCGAGTTTTGTCATTAAAATGATTTACTTCAGGGTTTTCTGAAATTTTATACTTTATCAACTTAACAACCCCGATGTTTGATACAAAATATTTGCAAACAAAAACAGTTAATTTAAATAAGTTGTTAAACAATTAAAAAATGTACCCCTTCGCTATAAATATAATACATCTTTAATGATTCGAACTACCGATTACCTATTCGATTAACTAGCATGTTGAAATATATCAAATAATATTTGTGCATTTGAAATTAATGTAAAATTAACCTTTTAAAGGCCCCTGTCCTCGCTCGAGGAAACGCTCGCGAGCTAATGCTATTCCTATGGGGAAGCATTTTTCTAATAACTCGTTCGCATTTTGACATTTTTGAATTTTTTTTTTTTTTTTTTTTTTTCATTGGATAGCTGAGGTGCATGCCGACAGCGCACCTTTTTTACTTTTTCGATTTTGACTGCAGATATTTTTTTAAAAAGCACTTTCAGTTTCGAAACCGGTTTTGAAAGTGAAACTAACTTTGTAAAAAATATCTACAACCAAAATCGAAAAAGTAGAAAAAGTGCTCTGTCGGCATGCACCTCAGCTATCCAATGCAAAAAAAATTACTCAAAAATGTCAAAATGCGAAAGAGTTATTAGAAAAATGCTTCCCCATAGGAATAGCATTAGCTCGCCAGAGTTTCCTCGAGCGAGGACAGGGGCCTTAAAGGCTGATGTTCTCAACTGGGAACATAAGTTTAAAAATTTTATTTAATCAAAATTGACTTGAAAAAATTAGCAGAAATAGTAAACGGATGACGTGATTTTTTGAAAGACAAGTTACATTCCTATCATTAATGAGGAAATGTACAGAAAATCATAAAAATGACCAATGATCACTGGAAAATGATCAGTCATAAAAATGATTTTCTGAAATAGATTTTTCGAAATTGATAATTTGATTTTTTGAAATAGAAGTTACATTCGTAACATTTATGGGGAAATCTACAGAAAAACATAAAAATGACCACCGGATACCGGAAGTGACCAATGTTCCCTATTGGAAACATTCTGAAAATTATATGTATAAAAAAAAAAAAAAAAAAAAAAAAAATTCTACGATATTAATGACTAATACCTCTTAAATAAAGTATTAGAAGGCATAATGTGCAAAAAAATTATTAAAATATGACTGGGTCAGATTTTGGCCTGAAAAAGGTTAGTTAACAAATTTTATTTAAAAATTCCATAACAATAGGAATTTAGAATGTTTTTAAAAACGTTTTCTGCTCATTCCATCATTTTAAATTTCGATTTCTGAACTTTTTTGAAACTATAGGTGAGGAACTGTGTTTTCATGATTATGGTTCTGAGTCATTTTTTCATGCTCAGAAATACAGTCGACTCTCGTTAATTCGAACTCGTCAGGACCACAAGAAATGTTCGAATTATCCGAAGTTCGAATTATGGAAAACATGCTTAATATGGTACTATTACAAAGGCATTAATGTTATAGTGTTTTTTAAAAAACTTATTTCGTCTGTTATCATTAGAATATGACTTAATATTAAATTAGAATGTATAAATACATAAACTAATTAAAAGATTAGAAACAAGCACGGTGGAAGAAAAATTTATAGCGTCACTGATGGACAGACGGGGCTCTAAGTAAGTGGATATCAAAGGCATTGTATTATATGTATACTCGTTCGGAACAATTTTCACAAAAATCAAAGAAAGAAAGTTATTCAAATGATCTGAAATTCGTGAAAAAGAAAAGAAAAATGAAAAATCGGAATTCTCGTTAGTTCGAATAAAACGAAGTCAAGAGAGAATGAATTCGATTTAGTGAAAATTTTTAACGTTATTCTGCCTTTGAAAATCTCGGGACTTCATGTTTAGTTCGAATAAAGCGAAGATTCGAATTATCCGATTTCGAATTAACGAGAGTGGACTATACGTGTAAACAAAAACAGGTTGTGAAAGGAATTGAGTAAAATATGGGAAACAACTTTAATATTATACTTTTTTATACAAAGCCGCAAACATGATCACCAACATTTATTTTTTTATTAGGCACAGCAGATACAGGACTAGAGCAGGGCAGTAGAAAGGTCTTCTGAAGCTTCCCCCTCCAAACATATTTTTCAACAGCCCCTTAAGATTTGGAGAAACATCTATATTTAATTTCACACCCGAGTTCCATTTTATACCTAACAACACGGGCAGATCTTCACTAGTCGATTTTTCCAAAACAAACTTCAAGCTGAACGAATTTGTAGCTGGGCTCAGTGGCGCAGCCAGAATTCAGTTCTTGGGGGTGGGGGGTTGAGTTTCTGATAAAGGTATTTGCCGGTTATTTGAATCACCGGTTAATAGAATCAGTACTAATTAGAATATTCAATGTATAATACTTAAACTCAAAAATCATCTGTATGGCAGGAAATCATCATTCTTTTAGCATAATATGTCTCAGAAAAGTGATTTAGTTCAAATAATCAATTTTTACCAAACTAATCCTAAAAAAAAAAAAATATTACAATATGCACTTTCACAATTTTAAGTAGGGATGGGACGAATATTCGGCCACTATTCGGTATTCGGCCTATTCGGCCCTTTTGCCGAATATTCGGTTGGCCGAATATTGAAGGCTTGTTGACCGAATACTTCGGCCGAATACCTGTAGCCGAATATTTAGAGATATCTTGCCGAATATTGCTAAAATCTCGCCGAATAGTGAAAGATATCTTGCCAAATAAATTTCGGATTTAAAGAATTTCATTCTTGAAATTTTTTTTCCTCTAATCCAAATTGGCTACTTCATTTATGAAGTCATTCTCACTCTTACTTACAAAATATAGAGTTATTCAGATACTAAAAAATACACAGCCTTTCTGTATTTCCTATAAAAGTTAGTGATATTCTAGAAAATGCTGCCCAAGTTGGAGATTTAATTGTATGGGAAATGTCATCTTTAGAGAATGATATATTACAATTCAAAATATAAAAATACTGCCTTATTCTAAAATGCTCGAATATTTTTTAATGTCTGTAAATTCCATGCACATATATAAAAAAGCTCTTATGAAATTCATAACTTATTTTCTATAAAGTAAGAAATGAAAAAATTTATTCACTAGGTGTGTTAATGAAGATTCATTTTCAAAATTAAATTAAATATATCACCATTCCAACTACAACGGTACATCTGAAAGCAGAACTGGTATCAAACTCGATACACATTAGATGACACAACTTGCTTTATGAAGATGGTTTTATAAATACTCCTTCAAATCCGCACAGCTTGGGACCAGAGGTTTTGCAGATTTTAGAATTTTGCGCTTTGTTTACATTTAAAAAAAAGTAATTTCAATGTAATTAATAATGAAATCAAAAGTATAAATGACTGTTTACAATATGCTAAAATATTAAAATAAGTAATAAACTAAAATAATAAAAAATTAGATAGTTTTTTAAATGATAAAAATACTAAAAGCAAAGGTCAAATTAATAATCTATTCATTATAGAGATGAAATGTGTTTTTCCTAAATTATTCAATGAAACTTGCCTCATAAAGGTATATTACTAATTCACATCAAAATAATACAATAATGAAACTTTATTTCAGATTTAGCCAGACTTAATAACTAAAAAAGCTTGATTAATACATTAATATATTTGGTAAGATTGTGAGTACCAATGATATCAGAAATATCTTTATTTTTTCAGAAATAAATTATTCTTTATTTATGAAAACACGTGAATTCAATAACCTTAAAAAAAATTACAAATTAAAAATATGGAATTGATATAAAACTAAAAAAGTCAAATTTTGCACCTACATCTGAACTGAATGTTTCATTGTTTACATCCGTAAAATATGTGCGGATTTTAGGAGTGCAGATTTGAGGGATTCTACTGTATTTTAATATAAATTCTAAATACTCAACAAAATAATTTTTTCATTCTATAGTTTTCACTTTTAAATAATTATTTGCATAGTTACTGACTTAAATATGTAACATTATTATGTATATATTTTTAATTTAATCTTCCTTCCTTCATGTTGTTATCAATTTCTGTTTATCCTTTTAATGCTTGTTGAACAAGTGGAATATTGAAGTTGCATATTGTATGTGCCAATTCAAATATCAAAGATTTTGTTAACATATGCATTCTACTTTAAGCATAACCTTTTGCTTTAACGTAATT
Source organism: Maratus speculifer (assembly GCA_964019185.1). Classification (NCBI taxonomy): domain Eukaryota; kingdom Metazoa; phylum Arthropoda; class Arachnida; order Araneae; family Salticidae; genus Maratus; species Maratus speculifer. Next base: position 262,868,691 of record OZ025301.1, read on the forward strand.
TGTAATTTAAAGCTTGGCATCTGATTTCAGAACAGTCTCATTCTTACAAATTTGCTTATCACTAGGGACACAAACTCTAAATGATCAAATTTACTTCATTAAAGGTTATTTCAGAAAATATGTCCTTGTGAGTTCTGAGAGAGAGAGAGATTAAGAATATTATTGATTTTGGATACGAGAAGTATCAATTGATAGTAAAAGTGAAGTACATTCTTCATATTTTAATGGAAATATTTTCCCATCTTGATTTACTGAAAATCAATTTGATGTACATTAGAATAAAGGATATAATGCAATTTCATAATTTTTTTGTGTTAAAATAAGTTTTTCAAATTTAAAAATACATTTAAAAGCACATTTAAGTGCAATAATTATTAAGTTGCTCCTATTTTTTAAATTATATATAATAAAAATTTATTTTCTTTATTGGAAAAAAATTTTACTATTCGGCCGGCCGAATATTCGGTATTCGGCCTAAAATTTGGCCGAATATTCGGTATTCGGCCTAAAATTTGGCCGAATATTCGGTATTCGGCTATTCGGCCAAATCACTATTCGTCCCATCCCTAATTTTAAGTATAATTTTTGCTGTTTGAATGAATCAGTTTATAAATGAAATTTGATTCAACAAAACGGCAGATTCCGAAGTACACTAAAGCATTTAAATATTAAGTTTGGTTTTCATTCATATAAGCGGCGATTATAGTGATCTTTTTTAGCTATGGGAGGGGTTTTAACCCCAAAACCACCCCCTTGGCTGGGCTGCACCACTTTCGACAATGTACACTCTTGAGGGCTATGTCCAGGGCCGTAGCAAAGGGGGTTTTAAGGGCAACTCAGCTCCCCCCCCCTAAAATATTTTGACCCTCCCTTGGAAAAGATTCCAAGGTCACTTAGTGTATTTATGTTCCGAAAATTCAAAGGAAATCGTGATCAAAAATCTAATTTAGTTTTGAGACTCTTTCACAGTTTTGCAGAGATACTAGAGCGTAGCTAAAATAAGTGTTTCAACACTCGCTTATTCTATTTACACATAGGAAGCTAACATGATGTTTAATTTTGAACTAGCTTTACACTAAAATTTTTCATCATCATATGCTTTTCTTAGCATAATATGAAATTATTACAACAGTTTAATAATAAACATAGTATCTACAATATGTTTATCTTTTTCAAAGACAGAAAAAAAAAAATTTAACCCCCCCCCCCCCCACCCTATTGTTCACTTGTAGCTACGGCCCTGGCTATGTCCGCTCTAATCTCAAATCAAACAAATCTTCACTATTCTACTTATTATTTAGACACACATTAAATTCAAATTTTCAACATTTTGTTAATATTGCTACAGGAATATAGTATTCAGCAAAAGTTTAGATAATGATCAATTATTTTTCTATTTTCAGAAGTATGTACCGAATGTTTGTAATTCACCTGCTATATATTACTTTTGACTTATCCTTTATTCACACACAAATTTTGAATTTTACCTATTACATAAAATATAATGACAAAAAAATAAACTTAACATTGTGGCAAAAGTATAGACAATTTGTGTATTTACAAAAAAAATAACTACAAATTAAAATAGAGTTGCACCCACATTGTTCGCAGTTTGTGAAAAAATGTGACTTTTCATCGAAAAAGCTAAATGCTGCGTCACTTGGGGGTCTATTTTGTACCAAACATGTTCAAGCAGCTCGAACCTCGTTAAAAGAAAAGTATAGCAAAAATTTTCATAAACATTACGACATGTGATGTTACAAAAGCTTTCGATTGGGTCCGGATCAGAACTACACGTCGGCCAGTTGAGATCAATAGTATTTTCAGAGTTAAACGAAGTTTTTCTTTTGTATGCAACATGAATAGATGCTAAAATCCATACTTTAGGTCAGCAAAAAGTTCTCCAAATGACTAAAAATTAATCTCCAACGTATATACGTAGTCTTGTGTTGCTTGGCAACCAATGAATAATGCCACAGATACACGAGCATTAAAGCAAAGTGAGGACCAAATCATTTAAAAGTCACCTTCTTTCTGTCGACTTAAGAAAATCCAAGGAACTTTACTTAAGTCATCCCAATAGTATGCCCACTTGTTTGTGCCATTCAAATTCCACTTTTTTTTCGTTACTGAATATCATAGCGTACCATTTGGGTCCATATGACGTATGTTTACAAGTTCATTGCATTCTCGCCAATTTATAGCGATATTTTAAAGCTGATTGTTTTATCATTTTCATTTATCTGTTTCTTTAATTCATCTACAAATCATTTCTGTCGACACAGGAAGTCCTGACTTATTTTTAATGTGATTAGCGATCATTACTTGTGTAAATGTCAGTTTCTGGATCCTTTTGTCATCTCATTTTCTCATCACACAAGGTCTTCCGGATTATGTTTTGTTTTGAAGGAGTCATCCTTAGACTATACTTCATAGACAGACTACTTTGGACGATTCAATGCTGCTGAAATTTCTGCAACAGTCTTCCCTTTCCATTTGAGCTTTCCTATATCAATTTCCTCACCTAATTGAATATTTTTAGCTCGCGGCATCTTCACTAACTGATCCTATATCGAGGTATAATTAAATACTTCAGACATGTGACATCATCACATGGAAATTTGCATTTTTCCATGAACAATTGTCTAAAAATCAAAAAGTGTCTAAACTTTTGCAATATGCAAATTTTACTTTTTTCAGTTAAATTAAATATTATCTTACATTATAATCATTATTTTTATTCTACATTGCTTAAAATATATTTGAAAATAAGTATAGCCATTTGTAAAACTCAGGTGTTTGTATTTTTTATTTAAAGGTTAAAAAACACCACTTTTGCTGAGCATTGTAAATTTGATATTCTTACAATTTGAATTGAATTAAAACACTAGCAAAATTTAACCAATAATTCTTCTGTTTAGAAAAAAAAAAAAAAAAAAAAATTGCCACAAAATGAAAAAAAATGCCAAAAAATACATAAAAATTTTCAGAAGTTCACAGACAACAAAATTTACTGTATTATGGCAATGGAGATTTTGATAAATGATTGAAACTGAATTTTCTTTTTACATAGGTTAAAAAAATTTCCTCAAAAAAATTGGGGAAAAAAACTGAAAATTCTCAAAATTCAAAAACTGGCAAAAAAAGTTTTAACTGAATTAGTTTTAGAAACATATAAACACTATTCCTTTAAAAGCCGCCACAAAAACCCTAAATAATGCACAAAAATAAAATATATAAAAAATATGGAAGTTGTTTTCGTATATTCTTTTTTTCTTCTTCAATTTGACAATGATATTTGATATATATGAGTACACTAGACTTTTTTAAAGCGGAAAATACTAACTTATAACATTCGCGATGTGATCTTATTCGTGCTTTTTTTGAAATCTTTAAAAGGAATCAGATTTCAGTCTTTTGGTCTCAATATAAAACTAGTCGTTGGAGGCCACCGTAATACTTACCCATCATGGATATGCATAGCACAATATATGAAAACATAACACATGTAAACAATTTATAAAATGCATTACAATTCCAAAACAAAATATAAACGTATATTTAAGTATTTTAAACACATAATCATGCTCTATTAATGAATTTCTGATGACCCAATTTCGATAAATTGTATGAAACGCCAAACTATTCAAGTAGCACTGAATTGCGTAAAAGAAACATCCTTATAACTCCAAAAATAATAATCATATTCAGTAACGGTTTCTTGCGTCGAATTAAGTATCTCATTTCCAATTAAAAGATATCTTTGAATTGAAATTCGAATGAAATAGAGGGTCATGAAAAATCAAAGAATGTGGAAAATAGGATTAGAAATAGCTCAACAACTAATTATCCGATTGAATTCGTTTTTTATGGAAAATTTGTGTTATTTTATTGCCTTTTACATCCACTCCTTAAAATAAAAGAATTCGAAAATTTTTATATACCTTTCATCAGAACGAATTTTTCGACAGTCCGAAAAAAATAGTTCCGGATAATCGAGGTTACTTATATTAAATAGGCTTCGTCCCATTTTTACATACTAAGCACATACAAAATTTCAAATCTCTATCTCAATTTGTTCGAGAGATAGAGCGGTTACAGACAGACACACAGATGGACGGACGGCAAAAAATTTTTTCTAAAAATATGTTTTTCGTAATCTCCAGTGTCCGAAACGTGTAAATCCGTCAAAAAAAATTTTTCCTTTCAAAACGATTGCAAGACTTACCCTATACTACGTATGATGGGTAAGTAAAATTATATCGTTTCGAATTATTGAATTTTTTTTAACATTTCATGTCATTTTTAACATTCCAATTACAATGTTTTGGTTTGATAAAGCCAATTTTTGATTAATTGCCTAATTTTTTATGTGAATTTTACCTTTTTTGTGGAATTTTTTGAAATATTTTCTGAAACCGAATAATTATCTAGTAGATTTTGTTGGTGTCATATTTAAGCTGAAATGGAAAAGCAATGAATTGGTTCCCATAGCAACGTGAACAACGATGCTAAAAAATTTTGCTTTTATCTAGAGATTGTAACTTTTATCGAAAGAAAAATCACAACAGTTCAAGGATTGTTTGACTCTAGATCAGATTCAACTGCAAAGTAGGCAAATGAATGTTGTTCAATAAATAGAGTTAGTTTATAAACATATACTGGACAATCGCACCATAAAATTTAACTACTAAGAATGTATTTGTTAAAAATACAAAACATTGCTCAATGGTGCACAAAACCAAGAACTTTAATAAGAACTTGTACAGTTAAAAAAAAATATCAAAGTTTTGAACATATACTGGACAACTGCACCATATATGAGGACCCCAGAAGCCAAGGGGTATAAGTGACAAAATTGAAAAAAAAACTAAACTAAATACACAGACACCTAAAAATATGCTTTTTCCATTTAAGGTAAAGAAATATAAGTGATTTTCTTATTATTTGCTGAGTTATAGAGGCAAATCACTTTTTTCGAAAAACAAACAATATTGATTAATTATACATTTAAAGAAAATTGTACTTTATTTTTTAACAGTTATTGAAATAAGAATTCAAAGACCAGAATGCAACAAGCAGAAATTTCCTATTTCAATTCACTCAAATGTTATTGATGTTCCAATTTAACATCAATTATCTTTAAACTCAATTTACTCCATATCGAAATTTTGTCACTTGTACCCCTTGGTTTCTAGGGTCCTCATATATGAAATAACTATCTCATTATCAAATAATCTTAAAGTAGTCTATATCGGAATGACAACACGTAAACTTTTAGTTAGAACAAGAGTTGGTGATATATGTTTATATTTCCCTGTCATAATTGACCAATAGTAGTCACTACCAATCAGCAAATCTATTTTATTCTCCCCATCACTTAATTTATTCGAAAATCGGATAATTGTATACCCATTTCTTTTATTTTTTCACCAATTTTGCCATTATTCCTTAAGTGACTATTTCTGATCTATAATTTACTTTGATATTTGATAAATTATAGTGTATGAATCGTCTGCTGATTCAAACAATTAGACGCCAAATAGCCATTTTATTTATTTATTTTTTAAACAAATTAAAGCCATAAAAAATTTTAAAATTAAATAAAATACATTTAAATTTAATCAATGATTTAAAAAAAAACCCTAGAAAAGCCTTGTATACTTTTTTTTTTTTTTTTAACTGTAACACAGCTAACCACATTTGCATTTCTAATGTACCAAGTGCCAACAATCTGACATACAACAGCTTTGATTAAAAATCCTCATTTAAACTGACAGTTTGCCAGTCTATGTATTTTAAAGGTCTTTGGAAAAAACTCTGAAAATTGGTTTCTTTAATCCTGTCCCTGCTTTTTTAATTATTTCTGTGAAAGTATACAACCAACCAACTGTAAGCAAGCGAAAGGGAAAAAAAAGGCAGAAAAAAGGTGATTTTTGATGAAAGTGAGTTCTGGATTTTAATTACTCAGTTAATAATTAGAATTTTGAAATTTTGAATATCAGGTACATTAGGAGAGATTTTGGGCTACTCTCAAAAAAATGTTGAGCTTTGTACGTACCGCAGATTTTGCTAGCTATCGCACAGACACACACACAAACAGACAGAGCATTTTGTCTTTTACTAGTATAGATTAAGGAGCATCGCAGGGATATTAGACAGAATAAACATAATACAGCCCTTTCTTGAAAATGCCGATGAGGTGTGAGTAATGAAACAGACCTCATAAAGTCTTTTTCAAAAAAAAAAAAAAAAAAAAAAGCAGCTTTTATAGCACAAAAAAACAACAGCACCTCAAAGAAAACCAGCTTTTTGAGGAATCAGAAGGTCGATTATATGCACTTGAGATCACTGATTGATCTGTAAGTCACTAGAACCAGTATTTTTATTGTACTGAAACTTTAACCGCAATTATCTCGAAACTATGTTTTCAAAAACCGTTCGTGCTGTAACTTAATAAGTTATCAGATGATTTGTCTGTTTTTTGCCGAGGTTTTTCTTTATATCATTACCGGGAGGATATACCTAAAGTTTAAAAAATCTCATCTAAATAAACAATTTTTTAGGGATAAAAAACAGTTAATTTTTTACTTTATACATTTTTATCATTTTATAGGTTTATCCTGCCCGTATACGTGTTAGAAAAACAAAATGTTTTTTTTTCTTTCTTTTCAGATCAATAGGAAAAGAATGACAAGTGCAGCGCTTTTGGACATTGCACCAGAATATACCCAAAGAAAAATTTTGTTAAGCTGCCATTTTGTGGGGGGGGGGGGGGGGGGGGGGGAGAAAAAAATAGTACTCTACAAAGATGTAACAAAGTCACATGACATTTTTAAAATGATCCAATTATTTTATTACCGTTAAAAAAAAATGAGTGATTTTGAGGTGTCTAAAGGTACTCCCTCCCCATTCAAGTTCAAAGTTATTGTCATAGCTTATACAAAGAGTTCGTGAATTTTATTTTGGCTGTAAGAACTGTGACCAAGATAAAATGTGGCATCAAAATCTTGTTGTAACTCTTGTAATAGCACTCAGTAATTCGTTAAAAGGTACACACAATTCAATACTTTTTGCTGTTCCAGTGGTACAGTTTAAACTTCAGAATCACTGGAATGACTTATATTTTTGTAACAAAAATAGCCACCTCCTCAAATACGTATTGTACAAATGGGTAATGCAAGAAAATAACATTACTGACCTAAACAATGTTGAACAACAGACATTAGTTACAAGGCAAAAATGTATTTTAATATAAATGTAGGTTTTTTAAAGTTTTGAGTGAGACCAAAATAAAATTAGGTACTTATGTTAGACATCAAATAAAACAACTTTTTCATGATCCTATTCTCAAAAATAAACTGAATGCTTTCAAGAAAACAACATGGGATGCTTTTGAAAATGTATGAGAAAATTTTTAGGAAATAGAAATTGTTGAGTATCTACTTTCTTCATTTAAAACATTGGATGCAATAGTCTTAGAAAATATATTTTCTGCACTCTCATTTGATTTTTTTTTTTTTTTTTTTAATAATAATAATATGAGGGAGGGGGGGGGGGGGGTCTGATGAATGTAGAGAAAAAGTTCTACCAGGGTGTAGCTGAAATAGAAAAGAGTTACAGTGAAAAATGGGACAAAAATATGTTAGTAGATTGATGCTGAAGACTTATATGGAAGACACCAAAAGTGATACAAAAATAAAATATGGACGAAATTACATTTTTCGTAATGGGTTTCATACTTTTCCTTAAATCAGGTAATAAAAAAAATTATTTTTATGCTTCTATTGTTTTGAATGAACATTAATTTTTCACTTGATAATGTAATTTGTGCTATTTAAAAACTGTCTCTCTTTTAAAAACATTATGAAATGGAGCAATTTGGATTTTAGAATCGGAAAGTTTGAATTAACGAAGTTTTCCAAAAAAAAAAAAAAAAAAATTCCAGGAAGAAAAAAAAAAAGTTTTTTTTTTTTTTTTTTTTTTGCCAACCAGAGTAATTGAAAGTACAGTGATTCATGTTTTGAAAATTGATTCAGATATTATAAAACTTTACTTACACTGTGTCAGTTTGATTTCACAAATTTTTCTTTAACTCTTAGCTCTGGATTCAAATCTAGATTTTGAATGTTTGGAAGACAAACATATTTTTAAAAAGCTAGCTCAAAAAGTACAAACCAAATTTTAAATATCACTTTTATTTTTAAAAAATCGTCATCACATATTAGAAAAATTTCTAGTGATTCATGGAAGAATAAGTAAAAATATATTTAATAAAGCATTACAATATATCCATAAGCCTTAGATTTATTGTCTTCCTCTATGAGATCCTCTACCTCTTCCACCAAAGTTCTTTGTTCGAGCATTGCCACCACGAGAATTGCCTCCTCTATTGGTAGCTCCAGGACCTCCACCACCTTTAGACTTGGGAGGCGGGGACTTGGGTCTTAAAGCTTCAATCCTATCTGTACAGCCAGTTAAATAATCATCCTGACTCTTGTTGAAATAGGAATTATAAGTCTCAGCATTAAAATTACTATTCGTAAGACCTGGTCCAATAGATAGCCAGCCAGGTCGGACAGTCACATCACGTCCAAATATGTGTAATCGCCTTCTACCCAAGCAAAAATGTTCAATTATGTGAAATATTTCATCAGGTTTAGCTATGCTCCCATACTCAGGTTCTTCAGATATGATAAGATCAATATCAATGTTTGCATGGATGAAATCCCCATCAGTACTACGTCTCACGGTTCCTTTGATTCCCATTAAGCAGTGTTCCTGTAAAATATTAAAACAAAATTAATTTTTAAAAGAGCTGATAAAAGAAGAAAAAGAATAACAGATTTAGTAATAGATGGATTTTACTTTATACACAAAAGCCATCTCAATACTATCAAAAAATTAATTGGTACTCTCTTAGAAATTTTGATACTTTTATGTCAGCCAGACAAGAGGAAAAATCACCAAATATTGTTCATGTTCATCATCATTCATATTGGATTTATTTCTTGTAAAATATAAACCTTTCATCCATTTCATTTAAAATACATGCCTTGCACTCATTTCAATTAAAATATAAGAAAATAAAAATAAACAATACAATAAACCAAAACATTTTATATTCATAGATGCCAACTTCTCCGGAAATTCCGGAGTTTCTCCGGAAAAGTACGTTAAAATACGGTAGTACGGTAATAAGGTAGAAAATACGGAAATTTGCGGCAAAAATATCGCGATATTTTCGATCATTCGGGGAAAAAAAATAACGATCTTTTTCGATCAATCATTGCAAAAAATCGCGAAATTCTACAATAGGTCATTGAAATACATCGTAAATACATTTCCGTCAGTTGTTCGCCACAGAAAATCACGATTTTCTTCAGTTACTCTTAGGAAAAGATAGCGATTTTCGTGAGAAATTCGCGGTAAAAAATCTCGATTTTCATCAGTAAGTCATGGCAAAACACCGCAATTTTTCTCATTCGCGGTATAAGATCGCGATTTTCGTCAGTCATTCACGCAATAAAACCACGATTTTCGTCATTCATGACAGAAAATCGCGATTTTCGTCTATTAGTCTCTGGAAAAGATCGCGATTTTCGTCAGTTAGTCTTCGGGAAAAACAGGGATCTTCGATAATAGGTCTCGACAAAAGATCGCGATTTTCGTCACTCAGTCACGGAATAAGATCGCCTTTTTCATGAGTCATTCGCGACGAAATATGGCGGGTTTCGTCTGTCAGTTTCGGAAAAAAAATCACGATTTTTGTCTGTCATTCCTGAAAAAAGATTGCAATGTTCGTAAGTCACTCTCTGGAAATGATCGCGATTTTCGTCAGTCATTCGCGATAAAGGACCGCGATTTTCGTCAGTGATTCGCGATAAAAGACCGCGATTTTCGTCAGTCATTCGCGATAAAAGACCGCGATTTTCGTCAGTCATTCGTGATAAAAGACCGCGATTTTCGTCAGTCATGTGCGATAAAAGACCGCGATTTTCGCCAGTGATTTGCGATAAAAGACTGCGATTTTCGTCAGTTATTCGCGTCAAAAGATCGCGATTTTCGTCAGTCATTCGCGAGAAAGGACCGCGATTTTCGTCAGTCATTCGCGATAAAAGACCGCGATTTTCGTCAGTCATTCGCGATAAAAGACCGCGATTTTCGTCAGTCATTCGCGATAAAAGACCGCGATTTTCGTCAGTTATTCGCGTCAAAAGATCGCGATTTTCGTCGATTATTCGCGTCAAAAGATCGCGATTTTCTTTAGTCAGTCTGGAAATTATCGCGATTTTCCTTAGTCAGTCTCTGGAAATTATCGCGATTTTCGTCACCTCTGCAAAAGATCCTATTTTCGTCTGTCAGTTGTGGGAGGAAATCACTTTGTTAGCAAACCAGTTAGCAAACCTATTGTTAAGAAGAAAAAAATATTTCATGAATTTCACAGCTAGTATAAAAATCATGAATTTTTTGCTCTGTAAGGATAAAAAATATTATATTTGTATAAACTTATTAGATTTTTTTTTAATTACATGAAAAAGTGACAATATTTATTTTAATTTTGTTTGTATGAATAAATACAAAAGCTGCCAGGGTTGAGGATTGAGAAAGTATGTGTAAAAAATATTTTAAAAATACCTCGAAAAAAATTATGTGCAACTCCTGAAAGGATTCCTGAAAGGTGACTATTTTACTCCTGAAGAGTGTCCAAAACTCCTGAAATTTAACTAGTTCACTCCTGATATGGTATTCACAATGTTGGCATCTATGTATATTATTTTTTATTTACACTCCCAAAAAAAAGTTGTTATTGGCTAGAAAAATATGTTACTGGCAAGAAGTGTTGAATTCAGACATTGTTCTCCAGGAGAGATTCTTGTGACTTTAAAAAAAAAATTATAGGTTTTTTTTTTTGGGGGGGGGGTGAGGTAGGGGAGGGAGACAGCTGCATTTTTTTTACCATTAAAAACACAAAATCTCAAATCTTCTGGGGTCAGAATCAGGGTAGTTATGTTTAAAACATTTCGTTTAAAATAGCTGACTAAAACACGTTTAAAACATTACATTATTTTAAAACAATGTTTAAAGCATGATTATTGCTAATATTACAAATTAAAATTTAAGAAATAAAATTGTTCAAGAAATAAAATTCTAATTAGCTGTATGTACTAAAAGACATTCAAATTTTATTAAAATTATAAATTGGTTATTTAATTTTAATTAAGTATTTAAAGTAAAATTATTTCCTCTAAAATTGGAAATACATAATTTATTTTTTTAAATATCTCAATTATGATTTTTTACATAATATCAAAGTTCTATAATATATTAATTTTCGAAGATTAAAAGTAAGACTGAAAGAGCATTTTTCGGATATACAATACAACAAGCCTAGTACAGCCTTATCTAGAATGCAACGAAAAGAAAATATTTTGATAAATTTCGGCAAAGCTAAAATGATCTTTTCAACATCAAACCATTACTCTTCAACTATCCGTGAATCCCTCAAAATTTTGCTTAACAATGATACTATTTGTAATGATGTCATTTCTTAATATCCAGCACTTTGGTACAATATCCTTGGTGTTTTGATGAATTCATCATGACTTTGTTTGTACACGTGGATTGTTTTTGTTTTGTTTTTACGTTTTCCATTTCTAATGAATTATCTTCTTTTATATTCCTTTGAAAATGGATGCGAGGGCATCCAAAAGATCTAAGGTAAATAATAATTAAATAATATCTATTTTTACAACACTTTTTAAGTATTTATTTGTATATTTTGAGAGATCTATTTCTCCTTTTTAGTGAATAAATTCGGCAGTTGGTGCACAGAGAACATAATATTGAGTAAAAAATCTGGGCTAAATGCCTTCTTAATGTACTATAAATAATACTTTCTCCCATCAATAGATAATGCTATAATAGTTTATAGATATTTGTTTAGTAGTTAAAAAAGATTTTTTATTGTTTTTTTTTTTTTTTCTCTTTCTTTATTAAAATTATAATGACTTCAGTTTAAAATATTCATATATAAAAAAATTCAACATTAATTTAAATTTCTTTTAATAGTATTTCCTTTTTAATAATTCATTTATGAAAATAAACTGAAATGAAAATAAAACTTATCTACTTTCAGTTCCTTTTAAATTCTAATTGCTTAAATTTGCTTTTCTGTTCTCAGAGTTATAAAAGTATGCTACCTACCAACCAATCTATCTATTTTGATTTTCAGTTTGAATATGTTCTCAAAATTATAATAATAAATGGACATGTTTAAAAAATATTTATTTCTTAACTAATTTTTTACGTACTTCATATTTTTTTACACATTTATTACATATTTTTTACATATTTCATTATGCTTTAAAGAAGAATCACTTGCAATTGATGAGACTGAAAAAGGCATGAACCTTGCTGCCAAATAATGTCCTGAACTAACTCCAAATAATTATAAATTATAAAGCTAAGTTAGCTCCATTCTCTGATTATATGTTTGATGCAGTTGTCAATCATAAATTTGCCATTGGAGAATGAAATAAAGTGGAAATAACACATTTATTGTGGTGGTTAAGCCTTGAAAAACACATTGATAAAAATGCCATGAATATCATAAAACAGTTACATACAGCTGTATGTTCTACTGCAGGATTAGAAAGAGTTTTCTCTATTTTTGGTTTTGTGCAAAACAAAACCAGAAATTGTTTTCGTGTTGATAAGGCTGTTGTAAGGGTATTGACAAACTTGTTACTATTTTTAAAGAACTGAACAATTAAATGTTTTAGTTTAGAATAAAAATAAAATTGCTAATTAATGTTTGGTATTTGTTATATAACTTTTTTCTTCTTTACTGCTGTTTGAAAATATTTTCATTCTTTATATTTAAAATTTTTTGTTCATTTTAATCAAAATTGTGCTGTGTGAGAAAAACATGTTTTAAATGTTTAAAACATGTTTTAAACAAAAAAAAAATGTTTTTTATTTTTTTTAATAAAAAACATGTTTTTTTCCAACCCTGGTCAGAATGGACACCCCCCCCCCACACACACACACACACACACATTTAATAATTAATTTTATTACTTTAAATATTTTAAGATTCTGCTTATTGAAGGAAAATTAAAATCACCATTTAATTGTATTTGTGAAGTGAATAAAATATGCATTTTTAAATATTATATCTAAGAATATTCAAATTTATTCAATGAGAAATCTTTACTTGACATCTATTGTCATACCATATAACAGCCTTTTTTCATGTCTAAAATGATTTTGATAAAAATGTATATTAAATGTTATTTAATAATTATAATAACTTTTCATTATCATTTAATATAAATGCTTAATACAGTCAGTAGAATCGATATTAATGGAGATTATGACAAATATTGTTCTTTCCTTTTACTTTTGTATTTAAAAAATTTTCCCATTTAAGAAATGCTCTTCTTTTAAATAAATTTAACAAATGTAATTGTGAATAGTGTTCTCTTTTTTTAAAGGTGTTCTCAACTGCTACGCTCAACAAGTGCAAAATGTTTTGACACATTTACAAATTCATTTTTTATCAGAAAGTTATAAAATTGGAATGCTTGACTATGGAAGCGATTTTAAATCAAACTTATTTTTCCATTTTATGATAATTAAATTACCTATCCAGTTCTAAGCTATTTCGATCACGTGATCATCTGATTTTTTTTCCCCTGCTTTTCGACGTTTTTTCTGCTTCCGTCGGGAAATGTGCTCAATAAAAAGAATATTGCCCAGTTAAACTGATGGCATTGAGCTCACAGGCTACGCATACTAATTGTACATTACAGCCTTGTATTTTCGTTAATTCCGTTCGAAAAAAAATTAAGAAGGGGAAACAGCTCTCCGCTTTCTCCTTTTTTATACTTGATCATTGAACTTCCTAAACTATCAAGTACATGCTTTATTATATTAAAAAATCTATATCCAAAATTCAGAGCAAATCAGATAATTCTTAATAAAAACCCATTTAACATTTATATAATTTAAGAGGAGTTATTCCCCTCTTTTATACTTAACCATTAAACTTCCAAAACTATTCAGAGATTTGAACGAAATCTGACAATTCTGATTGAAAAATCCATTTATGCAAGTTAAGGGGAGGGGCATTAGAACCCCTGTTCCCCCTGTTTATACTTATTCAATGAACACCGAATAACAGCCACGGACTTGCCTCATCAGAATGATCCTATATCTAAATTTTGAATGAAAACTGTTAATTCTGCATGAAAATCTCGTTTATATCAATTAAGGGGAGGGGCATGAGCCCCCCGTTCCCCCTGCTTTTACTTATTCAATGAACACCTAGTAACAGCCACGGTATCGCCTCATCTGAATGATCCTATATCTAAATTTTGAACGAAAACTGTTAATTCTGCATGAAAATCCCGTTTATATCAATTAAGGGGGTGAGGGGGGGGCATGAGCCCCCCGTTCCCCCTCTTATACATATCGAATGAACTCCAAAAACTAATCAGGGAAGCGCCTTATCAGGATATACCTATATACAAAATTTCAAGTGGATCCGATATTTTTATCATGAGTTATCGCGTTACGCACGAACGCACATACATACAGAACGGACGGGCACATAAGCTCTCAGGCTATGATAGCCTGTGAGCTAAAAGCGTTAACTTTGAAGGCTTGTTATGAAAGATCTATTATGTTTTTAAAAAAAAAAAAAAAAAAAAATTTGAGTGCAATTCGACAGCTTCTGAATAACAATACCTGCTATTTTCATGCATTTCCGAACAAAAATAAATTAAAGCATATGTCACAAAGTGGCCTTTTTTGATTTAAGAACACCTTTAAACACAAAGTAACATTAAATTAAAATATAAATAAAATTACCTTTGTTCTCTGAAATATAGCCCGAGGTTCTAAATTTTTTGAATGTCCAGGATTTTTTATGTTAGTTTTGATCCAACATATGTCCTCACATCTCCTGAATCCCCATTTTCTTAAACACTAACATGAAAAAATAAAACATTAAATAAAAATTAAAAGAACACCTTTTTCTAAGCAAATAATAATTAGATCTAAAAACTAAAGAAAAGATTGTACAATTTGAAATTTTTAAGAAAAATGTAAAGTATGAAAAGTTAAGGCACAAGCGTGTATATATACAGAAATTTGTTACAGTCTTAAATATTTTACATTTGGGTCATTCCAAAAATAAAGCACCCTTTGGTGTCCCGACACTTTGCATTGCTATATTTTCTAAAATTTTGTTTCAAAATTAAATTTAAATATTGGAAAATATATTTTAAAGATATTTTTCTTTAATGCAATTTTTAAATTTGAGATAAATTCCATTTATTCTTATTCAGATAACTTTCTTTATAATTGTGTCCCGTAAAAAGCAATGTCCCAAGAACAATTTTTGATTTTTAAACCCTATTTTTTTACTATAAGTATTGTTTAAATTATCTTTCAGGATATTTTTTATGTCTTTGTAGTCTTTATATTATCCCTATATACTTTAAATATTTTTTGTAAATGTTTTTTTCATTTTATAAGAAAAATTCATGTGTCCCTTAATTTTTGTCCCCTATGTTACCGCCACCTTTTTCTTAATATTGAAATAACAATTTACAACCTAAATGTTGTTCACAGTAGTCATTCATGTACTTTTAGAGTTAGCATTCGTCCAAGGTAGTCATTTTCCTCATTTGTTAAATTTTGAAGAATGTTATCTAAGTAAAGGTGATTTTTGAAGGTGGGTGTGTTTTTTGTGTGTCCCCTGTGTTACTATTGGTTTGTTTCGATTAATTATTAATTTTCTAGTTTATTGGCATTTAAATTGTAAGTCTTAGTTAAAAGAAGATATTCCATCTAACTTTACATTGTTTCTATGAAAATAGTAATACATAGGTGATAATTTATTTCATTTTGTCTCCTGTGTTACTAGTCCCCTGTGTTACCATGATATTGGTAACTGTGTTGTTAAGGGACAAAAAACCCAAGTTTAAAAATGAAATGCAACAGAATATTCTGTTTTTTAATGCATTTGTTGGTCTATAACAGAAATACATTTTTAATTAATACATAAGTACACTTTTAAGATTGTTAAATTTTTTATGTTCAATTAGGATGTCCCCTTTGTTATTTTATTGTCCCCTGTGTTACTGACATTTCTTTATCAGAACAAAAGAAAAAAAACTTTCTTGTGAATCAGTTTTATAATATGCACTGGCTAATATGTATAAATAAGTTTTACTATAACTTTATTATATTAGAGTAATTTTTACCAAGTTATATAAAGTTTTATAAAGTAGGATACAAAAAAGGGTAACACGGGGGACATAATATGCCTATATCATGAAAAAATGTATACATAAACAAAAAACTATATGGCACTGAAAAAGAGCATTTATATCAAAGTGTTAACATTGTAAAAGCAATTCTCTATTTAAATAAGAAAAAAAGAGAAGATTATTTAAAATATGGTAACACAGGGGACATTTTTCAGCCAATATATCTGTGTTTCTATGTGTAGTGATAAATATTTTTAAAAAAGTGTGCTGCTGATATTCAATTTCTACTCTTGAATATGTATACAACCCTCTCAAAGATATTTTTATTTCATTTTAAATGAAAAAAATTTTGAAAAAAAAATTTCTCAAAAAGGACCTTTATTTTTGGAATGACCCATTTACTCTTGATATTTATATTTAAAAACCTTTTGTGGATAACAAGTAGTTTAGAAATAGAATACAAAAAATTAAATATTAAATTGAGAAAATATAACTATGGTGTGTGGAATTAGATAATGCAAAAGCCAGAATTTTATTATTATTATCATTTTAATAACTCTAAACTAATAAAAAGGTGCTATTGGTACGGAAAGAATGGTTGGGATAGAAACGAAAAGGCTGTGTTAAAATAATTTACTTTTTGACCAGTAGATGATATTTACGCATAACATAAAATTTCTGGTACTTTCGAACCCTGTTATAGAGAACCAAATTTATAACGAACTCCAGGATATAACAAACAAAAATTTTGGTTTCGCCGTTTTACTATTGTATTTAATGCTATTTTATCCTTTTATAGCTAACCTCCAGAATCTTAAGAATTGGTTATAACGAACTTTTTTTCTAGTCGTCCATGATTTTTTTCTCTTTTTATTTTTCCTCTATTGTGAAAAAAAGTTTTTGACTCTATTGCTGCAAGAAAATTCCTGCCGGCTTGCCGGCTAGTAAAATATGATACAAATTAATGATAATTAGCGACTTTTTATTAAAGAGTAGTAATACCTGAATTCTTTCTCTTTTAAGGTAGTCATTCTGCAGGTGTGATCACGCCCACCTGTCAGTTATTTTCCATTACTCCTGTCATAGCAATTCAGTAATGCATTTAAGCTAACTTATCTAACTAATGTATTTAAGAATAATTCGAGATGTGGCAGCATTGAAAAGAACGTCTTCTTTGTAGCAAGCAGTAATCAAAAGCTTTTTTTTTCTTTAAATTATACTCTCTAGAGTTCACAATATGAGGAAAAAAAGGAAAATTTAAATTATAAAAAAGTAAACAAACAAAATAAAAGCAAAATGATTTTTAACCTGCCAATAATTAGTGTTAGTCATCCTAAGCCTGGATAAAGTGTAAAGATTTTAGTATAGTCAGGATCATTCCTTAAATTAATTACTCATTTATCCTAACATTTATCCAAACTAGGGTTGGTCTCGAATGTTTAGATAAACGGTGCTTTACTGTATTTCTATTTGTCTTCCTTTTTAGGTGCGTTCGTAATTATGTAAATACATAGCACCTATATTTGTCGTTCAGTCCATCCGTCCATCTGTCTGTCTGCATATAACAATGCAAAAACTACCCAACCGAATATTTTTAGATTTAAAATACATAATTATTACATAATTTTGTCGAGCCATTTCAAATTTTATGAGAATCGATGAATAGATCAATTACAGGGATGATCAAAAGTATTCTGTTACATTACGGTCAATGGGGAAAATTGTTGCAATTGCATTTTAATAGTTTGAAATTTAAAATACATACTTATTACAAAATTTTGTCTAGTCATTTCAATTTTTTTGAAAGTAGGATGCATAGATCAAATACAGGGACTATCAAAAGTACTCCGTTACATTACAGTCAATGGAAAAAAAAAAGTTTCAAATGCATTTTAATAATATTACACTCATTCGAACATAATAATATTGATATGCATCATAAAGTACATATAATAATATAGATTTTGCATAGTTGGTTGTGCAAAGAACTTTTTTTATTGATTTACAAGGCCACACAAAAGTATTCCATTACATAATGAGTATAGAGAGAATATTGTTTGTTACACATTTTAATTGTAATTAACTATTTACAATTTTATGAGATTGATATATGAGAGTGATATTTTAAAAACTTCATTATCGTATGAACACCACATTTGCTACACTTCACGTGCAATTTCCAACTTGTTAATTAATTTATTTAGTATTGTGCCAGTTTAATATAATCAATTTTAGTCAATTTAATTCATTAATTATCATATCTAATAGAATTTATGGTTTTTTTCTTAATAGATCATTATTGAATATGTAATTATACGTATACATATTTTGTAAACTCTAACATTTTTTAACGGTTCGGATATAGAGAACAAAAACTTCGGTCCCTTGAAAGTTCGTTATAATGGGGTTCGACTGTAGTATAAAAATAGCACTTTGAATGAAAACAACATTCTTAAGGAAAAGAGCAGTAGACATAAGCTAGCTAGAGTTCTTTTTTCACAAGGACATGTCAGAAATTACAGTACACTATCATTTACAGTATTGAACAATGGAATAATTCATAAAATGTTTCACGATGACATGCACATTGGAAAAATTAATTGCATTCATACTCATTTTCCAAGACAAAATCTCCTGATGTATTTTTCTGGATGTACATTTTTTCCATATCAGCAGTTAATGACATTTTAAAACAAATATCATGACCAGGGGTGGGGAAATACATCATTTCGCTCGCCAATGGCGAGTGGATTTTCTGACAAGGCGAGTACATTTTTAGTTTTTGAAAAAATGAAGGTGATAGAGACATTATCAGAGACACTTTTTTAATCTAGATATTTTAACTTTCCAAATTATTACAGTGTAAATTCGGTACTAAGTTTTATCTTATATTAAGCTTACCTCTGTTTTATATATTTCTTAATGTTACAGAAAAAAAGAAATACGAAAATGCATTGTAGTAATAGTAATTTCATTTGTAATTGCATGTGATTTTGTCATAACTATTTTCAACTGCATGTGTGTTGCATCTTCCAGGCTGGTGAAATAAATCCTTGGCTGGTAAGATTTTTGAAAAATTCCACACCCCTGATCATGACACTCTCAAGCTTTATTCTAAATGGATTCAATATATGTTATAGGCTGTGACAAATAATGTTATTTAAAAAAAAAATTTAAAAAGATATTGTCACTATCCCTGAATGGGTGAAAGTACAATCGGCTCTCGTTAATTCGAAATTGGATAAATTGAATCTTCACTTAATTTGAATTAAACAGGAAGTCCTGAAATTTTCAGTGGCAGAATAACGTTAAAAATTCTTATTCATTCAAACTCGTTTTCTTTGATTTTGTTTAATTTGAACTAACAAGAATTCTGATTTTTCATTTTTTCTTACTTTCTCACCGACGTCAAATCCTTGAAATAGCTTTCTTTCATTCATTTTTATCAGAATTGTTCTAAACTAGTAACATATAATCTCATGCATTTGGTATCTGCTTTGTTAGTGCCCTGTCTGACCATCAATGACACCTCTACCTCTTCTTCCATTGTACTTTATGTATTATTATTAGTTTATGTATTTATGTCTTCTAATTTAATATTAATTCATATTCTAATGATAGCAACGGAAGTAAATTTTAAAAATACTGTAACATTAATTCCTTTGTAATAGTACCCCTTTAAATATGTTTTCCTCTGATACTTTCCATAATTTGAACTTTGGATAATTCGAACATTTCTTGTGGTCCCGACAAGTTTGAATTAACAAGAGCCAACTGTACTTAGAATTACTACAAGAAACAATCATCCAATAATTTTTTTAAATGTAGCATCAGTAATGAATTGGGAGGAACTGAGAATTGAAAAAGATGAAAAAGATGTCTATAATGGTGAAGAAGATGGCTATACTTACACACTGACAATATTTATCCTGATACACCAATAAAAGAATGTGATTTTAAAGAAATGCTTGAAAATTCTGATAATGACTTTGTTATAGAAAATGATGATTGAAATTTTTTTTTAATAGTAAAAGAATGGAGTATTAAAGTATTTTTAGAGGTTTATAAGCATTTTTTGTATATTTATCATATTTTTTATTTTTGAAATTTTCTTAGATTCGTATATTAACTGACTCCTCCATTTAGGGATAAAAAAAATGCCCAAAAACTGTTGGAAATATACAGTAAAATGCAAGTTAGAAAATGTAATTTTTCTTTACTAATATTTTAAATTTAAGAAAAAAAAAATTCAAGTAACTAAATAATGAAATTATGATCCATTTTACATTGCAATAAAAAAATACAAAAGAAAGGATAAAACTTGCCACATAAAACCATCATATATATTATAAAGCAGAAATTCTGAAACTTCCAAACGGGTGTTTTCAAAAACTACCCGATGGATTTTTTTGCAGATTATATCATTCGATAGGAAATATTTTTGCGGAGGTTTATGACACAAATTTACAGGGATAACTCTGCTTTTTCGTACTAAATTTCGTATTTTTCGGTTATTTTTGACGGAAGGGTTGCAACAACTAATTTTTTGGTGATAATTATATTTCAAAAGAGAAATGAAATGCTTTCTCTAATGGAAAATAGTAAAAACATTTCGATAAAAAACCTGTTAATTCATTGATTTAAAATAAATAATGATAAAAAGAAAAAATCCGTTTAATGCAAAATAATATTATGAAAGGAAAATATTTATCTTTAACGGAAAAAAAAAGAATATTTATAATATTTAAAAAGTAACTCAATGTGAAAGAAAGTTTTCAAGTGACACAATATTTGGCTATTTATTTCTTTCGAGCCAGATTAAAAGAAAACAACTCAAAAATTTCATTAGGTAAAACATAAATATTTTTTTTCTTTCTTTTTTTAAAAAATATTTTTAAATCTAATTTTCCCGTTATGTGTTTTACAGAAGAAACTCGCAGAATTAATATTTTTTAAAAGGCTCCAATTGTTATTTGTATGTTGTTTGTTCATTTGGGTGTTTCAATCTACTTTTGTCGCCAATCAATGCGATTCTAAAAAAAAAAAAGCATTGTTCGCAAGAACTATTTTCTCTCTCTCTCTCTCTTTTAATGAGTGAGAGCATTTTTAGGATAAAATTTTACATTTAACTTAAATACATATATAGCAGTTAATACCACAAAAATGAATGATATTTAAATTTTAGGGTAAATGTCTTTCCACATACATAGATATTCTAAAATAATTTAACTGCAACTTTTAAAATTTTTTTGGCACAGATATTTCATACGCACTACATTGGTGCGATTTGTCTCTTACGCCAATACCATATATGCATCTGGGTAATTAACTGACGCCAAATGTCATTATTTTGCTTGATATGGCAACCCGGATGTCATTGTCTATTTATTAATAAATTGTTTATTTACAATTTTTTTCTTTTTTTTTCCAGTTATATAAACTATTTTAATCTAGGCATATTTGTCATACATGCGTCACATTTGCGCGACTGCAATAAAATGGCGATTTTATGCCTCACTTGGTAACCTGGCTGTTGTTTATTTATTAATAAATTTTTATTTTATTTTATTTTATTTTTTAAAGGATATAAATAGTTTTGATTTATAATTATTAACTAAACTTTTTAAAATTTATTGTTATTTTCTATTTAAAATAACAGAAAATAATAGTAAACTATATATGTAACTGATATTTGAAAACAAAATTTTCTCCGAATCGGCATCAGAAGAAAAAAAAAAAACGCGCCAATGTGGTGCGTATATGTCATGTATACATTTATTCACTATACTACAGTATTCAAACATGTTGTATAAATAACGATTATAGTTTTTTCCAAACATGTTTGGCACAGATATTATATATACACTGAGGTATCTGACTATCGCCAAAACGGTGTTATTTTGCCTGATATGGTAACCCAGTAATAGTTGTTTCTGTATTAATAAATTGTTTATTTACTTTCAATTTCTTTTTAGAAATTCTATAAATTGTTTTGTGCTATAGTAACTTTTTTTTTATTTATTAATATTTTCGTTTTAAAATAACGAAAATAATTTTTAAAAATGCACATTTCTTCGCTATTCTAAAACAGGATTTTGCCGCATTGGTATTGGAAGGAAATCTTGCAAATCCGGGTTTGTGATGGAGTTTTTTTTTAAAATATGGTATTATCAAATGTAAATTGAGTGCTACTTGATTAACACGTCGGCCAGTTTCGCCAAACTATTCAAATTTACATAAATTCATTTTAAATAACGAAAGAACAATAAACATAAATAAAAAATACAAATTAAAAGTCGAATTAAAAAGCACTTATGACGTAAAAGAATACGTGCATCACGTGTAATATCAATTGCTATCATACTTACGATCATCGATTATTGACATTTATTCCTATAATCTGCTATTAATTTTTCTCTCGACAGAATAATCAAGTAGTACCGTACATTGTACAAACTCCAGTTATTACAAAAATAGAGCTAAATAACTAAATTTAGGTGCAAATGCACACACCCATGTTGTAAGAAAGAGGCACAAATGTCATATATGCACCACGTTTGCGTGATACATTTCTGGCGCCAATTTAATGGAAACTTCGTTTTCAAATGACAGATACACTTCTATTTTCTATTTTACTTTTCTATGTATAGAGCATAACATTTTGTATCATTTAAAAATGCAAATGAAAGTAAATAAATACTTTATTAATAAATTAAAAACAAAGCTGGATTACCATAAGAGGCATAAAATGTTCATTTTGTTTCAATCACGCCAACGTGATGCGAATATGAAATCAAAATGCTGTATCAAAAAATGAATTTCACACATTCAAAAAACATTCACTTTATTTTTCTAAGGAAAACTTTATTTAACTTTATTTATTCTGCTGCATTCCAAAAACGGAACACTGTAATAGATTTATCAAGAGCAGATGTACGTTGCGAAGTTGCGATAGATACTATAATATTAATAGAGGATGTATTAAGGTTTCCACAGATACCCATATCCTCAAGTTGAGATGTTTAGAGTTCAAAAACTATCAAATGAAAATGAATCACTTGAAAATTGTTTAAATTCAATGGTCAATCTCTGCGATCATAATGCTCGCTATTTTAGAAGTATGGTGAATAGACAATATTTAAATTGCTCTTTTCATACTTGCCTCATCTATCAAACTCTACAATAAATGGTCAACTGAGATATTTTTTTCTTAAAAGCCCGAATTTTATCGAATGCATAAGCTGATACAACAAAATAATATTTTATTATTATTTTAATATATTTTGGCGTCAACGGGCCTTGATTCCATTGTTGTTGTTTTTATTTTTGGCTCAGTTTTGTTTTTTCTAGCTTACTGAGTTTTGCACTCATGAAGAAACTCGACAGTAGACTCGAAACAGCTGTTTGCTAACTTTTAATGCATTTTTGGTGCATTTATAATCGTTGGTTTTTTATCTTTAAATACATTGGCGTTTTGTATGATTTTCAGAAATGTGAAAGAGCATTCGAGGTGAAGTTGCTTTAAAAAACGCAATCATATTCAATATTTTGTTTGATTCATGTTTTGTTTTGAAAAAATAGACCAGCGCAGCGGGCTTAGCCTGCTAGTATATTATAAAGCAGAAGTTCTGAAACTTCCAAACGGGTGTTTTCAAAAACTACCCGATGGATCTTTTTGCAGATTATATCATTCGATAGAAAATATTTTTGCGGAGGTTTATGTTACAAATATACAGGGATAACTCTGATTTTTCGTACTAAATTTCGTATTTTTCGGTTATTTTTGACGAAAGGGTTGCAACAACTAATTTTTTGGCGATAATTATATTTCAAAAAAGAAATGAAATGCTTTCTCTAATGGAAAATAACATAAACATTTCGAAAAAAACCTATTAATTCATTGATTTAAAATAAATAATGATAAAAAGAAAAAATTCCGTTTAATGCAAAATAATATTATGAAAGGAAAAAATTTATCTTTAACGAAAAAAAAAAAAAAAAGAATATTTCTAATATTTAAAAAGTAACTCAATGTGAAAGAAAGTTTTGAAGTGGCACAATATTTGGCTATTTATTTCTTTCGAGCCAGATTAAAAGAAAACAATATCTCAAAAATTTCATTAGGTAAAACATAAGTATTTTTTTTCTTTCTCTTTTTAAAAATATTTTTAAATCTAATTTTCCCGTTATGTGTTTTACAGAAGAAACTCGCAGAACTAATTTTAAAAAAAAAGCTCTATTTGTTATTTGTATGTTGTTTCTTCAATTGGGTGTTTCAATCTTTTTTTGTCGCCAATCAATGCTATTCTAAACCAAGAAAAGCAAAACATGGAGCGATGTTCTCAAGAACTATTTTCTCTCTCTCTCTCTCTCTCTCTCTCTCTCTTTTAATGAGTGAGAGCATTTTTAGGCAAAAATTTTACATTTAACTTAAATACATATATAGCAGTTAATACCACAAAAATGAATAATATTTAAATTTTAGAGTAAATGCCTTTCCACATACGTAGATATTGTAAAATAATTTAACTCCAACTTTTAAAACATTTTTTGGCACAGATATCTCATACGCACTACATTGGTGCGATTTGTCTCTTACACCAATACCATATATACATCTGGGTAATTAATGACGCCAAAGTGTCGTTATTTTGCTTGATATGGCAACCCGGATGTTATTGTCTATTTATTAATAAATTGTTTATTTACAATTTTTTTTCTTTTTTTTTTTTTCAATTATATAAACTATTTTAATCTACGCACATTTGTCATATATGCGCCACATTTGCGCGACTGCAATATGTCAGCCATTTTTCTTCCTTAACACTCTAAAATACATAATTCTAAATATATATATCGTAATATTGTAAAATGGCATGGCTTACTATCTTATGTTTTATTCCAACTTCCTTTCTTTCCTTTGCCGGCATTTTCCATTTTCCATCTTCCGTATCCAGTTTCCGAACTTTTGTTTACACGTTCAAATCAATCGCTTATCTTTTCCGTGGGTACGTTCATTCTGGTTTTATCGCTCCGTTCGATCTCAATCCGCAAGCATCGCGGATCGCATCTCGCAAGTGGCGGTCTTGCATTTCTTCCGTCGCAAGTCAGGAGTTCGCTTACTCAACTCGGAGGGGCGTATCCAGTTTCGGAATTGCCGCGGCTATTTAAAGCCGGCTGAGATATGTTGTGCTGTGGATTTTGAAGTGATGTTATGTCTCTAGACAATTGATGTTAACGTCAATATGATACAGTTTCAGAAATGTATTTTTAACTCATACAGTTTTAAAAGTTTTAAAGTTAACATCTAGTTGAGTAATTATGCTAAATCCATTGCTGGACATTTGATTTTGAATATGGTTTTATCAATTTCGCCGGTGTTTCATTTCATTAGCAGTAGTAACCCATTTGTGTTTGTTTTAATCAAATCATCATATGTATGTGTGGACATTATTAGCTTCAGTTAAAAACTCTGTTTTCTTAAGACTTTTCATCGAGTTATTAGATGTGCCGTATTGCTGGAATTTCTTTAATACGTCGATAGCTGTCGTCCATAAGTGAGTCTGTTTTGCTTTTTCATTGCTATCCTAGTATTGTTATATGCCATGCCATGCCATTCAATAAGTAATATTATTTCAATACATAGAATGATTTTAAGTTAAATATGGAGTTGAACTCATTTTTCTGTTTACATTTTACCAGTTATATTTTCATCTGAGTTTATACTTATTTTCATTTAAACTTGAATATTATTTCATGACTTAGAATAATTTTAACTGAACTTGTTTCGGTTCACATTATGCCTGTTATATTTTTCACCTGGACTTATATATGTTTTGATTTAAACTTACATTTATTTTTCGTCAATAAACGTTAGCCTGATTTTACTGAAAAACAGTTTCTTTAATGTCTTATACTACACTGTCACAACGTCACCAATTACTTACTCTTTTAGGTCACCGTAATTACACTGTTATAAGCTGCTAAATTTTACTCTGTTTTAGACGGTTCTTGTTACAGAACCGATCACGGGTTATGGGCCAGAAGCGAATACGCTTTTAAACCCTTTACGGCGGCCATAACCTAATTGGTGACATTTCAAAATTTTTTTTTGTTTGACAGTTGTTTGTAGTATGCGGCCATTGGACCTCCGAGTCATTTTAGAGGGGGGGGCCGCAATATAAATTTTTTTGAAGGCTATATGTATTGTTTTCTTTCCTATCGATATGAATTACAAAAAGGTTTTTTTTCGGATAACTTATAATAGAAAATTTTTTTTTGTTTATGTACAACCTGACTACTAAGTACATTAATTAAAAAAAAAAAAAAAAAAAAAAAAAAAATTTTTTTTTTCTCCTGTAATATCTTATGGTTAAAGCATGGCCATGGCTAACATACAGGTGTGCATAACAAAACTTAATTCTCACAATTATGGAACTTGGGCAGCAGACGTAAAGTATCTACTATTAGATAAAAATGCGTGGAGCATTGTTAATGGCACTGAAAAGGCTCCTGATGGAAGTGACTCTGTAGCTACAAAAGAATATCAATCCAGAGTCAGGTCTGCCTTATCTATTGTATATCTAAATGTTGAGAATGAATTCCGAAGAATCATAGAGAATATCGACGACCCTCATGAAGCCTGGACTAAACTAAAATTGCATTTTCAACCTGATAACCGGGCACGCCATATGCAATTATTTGGCGAAATTCTTTCCTGTAAGATACAACCTGAAGAGCCCGTTGATATGTTTGCAGCTCGTCTCCAAAGACTTGCTGACCAACTTGCTGCAATAAATGAGCCAATCAAAGAAACCTACCTTACCTTTCAATTACTTAGATGGCTCCCGAAGAAATTCGACAACATGGTGCAAGGGATTCTGCGATGGCCAGACGAACAATTTACGTTTAAAAGTGTTCTTACAGAGTTAGTCGCAGAAGAGTCCCGTATCAAACTACGTGAGGATGACAGAGTAGAAGCTGTGCAGTCTCATTTCTCCAGAGCCCGTTCCTCAAAGCAGTGTTCCTTTAAGCCTAAGTTCAAAGGTCGGTGTCACAAATGTGGACGCAGAGGACATTTACAGAACCAGTGTAGAGTGCCTGAAGTCACCCGCCAGGAATCCTGTCTCAGCTCTAGTTCCAGAAATTCCATGATGCCTAGAGACTCTTCCAGTTCCAGAAATTCTTCTTTGTCCAGAGGCTCCTCCTTTTCCAGAAATTCATCGAAGGACTCTTCCATATCCAGTCCTGTCCGTGTCCAGTCTGATGGTCATAGATCCAGAAAAGATGTGCCTCGCAACAGACGTCAACGTAAGACAACAGGCCAGGTAAATTACCTCATACAATCTAATTTAAGTAACATAAAATGCGGTGGAGACGCCTGGGTCTTTGACACAGGTGCCTCCCACCATTTCTGTAAAGATAAAAGTTTATATGTTAAGTTTAAACCGTTAAAAAATGAGGAATTGGCTGTTGCAGTTGACGGTGCTACTTTCCCTATCGAGGGCACCGGTTTAGTGAGTTTAAAAATAAACGGGGAAATGGTTCGCTTCGGCGACGTCATGTATTGTCCTAGTCTTAGACATAATTTAATTTCAGGTCCCAGACTTGATAAAATGGGTGCCAAGTTCAAAGGAGGCGAGGGAAGGGTCAAGGCATATCGGGATTCTGGCACACTTTTTCGTGCTTTTCTTAAAGATGGCATTTACTGCCTCTATCCGGATCCTAACCATAAAAATAGAAATAAAGACCCTAAAACTAACCGTAATCAAAAGCCTAAACGAGTACGTTTCCAAGCCTCGACAGTTCAAAAAGATGATTTTAAACTCTGGCATAGACGCCTTGGGCACATCAGTTCCACATTAATGGAACATACTTTAAAATGTAATGGCGTTAGGGGCTTACCACCCATTAAATGTAAAGATTTTGAATGTGAAACATGTAGAATTAATAAACACAGACGAACATCATTCCGCCCAATAAACCAGATAAGATCTAAACGACCTCTAGAACTGCTACACACTGACCTGTGGGGTCCAACACAAATAACAGGGCGAAACGGGGAGAAGTATTTCCTAACTATAACAGACGACTTCTCTCGCAAAGTGTCGGTATACCCCTTATGCAGTAAAACACAGGTATTTAAAGTATTTACTAACCACGTAAAAAGAGCAGAAAGATTTTTGGGTACCAAAGTAAAAGAGGTTCGTAGCGACAATGGGCGGGAATTCGATAATGAAGCATTCACTAAATTCTTTGAAGACAATGGCATAAAACACGAGTTTACCAACGTATATTCTCCTGAGCAAAATGGAGTTTCAGAGCGTTTAAATCAAACAATAATGGACGGGGCTCGCTCAATACTCAATGAAAGTAAACTCAGTCTCAAATTCTGGCCTGAAGCTGTCTTATACATAGCATACACTCTGAACCGAATATGTCACAAAACCCAGAAAAAAACTCCTTTCGAATATTATTGTGGTAATAAACCATCCATCAGACATTTACGACCTTTTGGTACGGTGGCATATGTGGGGGTACCTAAACAACAAAGAAACTCTAAATTCGATCCGAAGGCTAAAAAGGGTGTTTTAGTGGGTTACGCAATGTCTACAAAAGGCTACAGGGTATGGATTCCCGAAACCAATAAAATAATAGAGACAATAAATGTTAGGTTTGGTGACGAATCTGTATCCGGAAGTGTCCACAAACACAGTGAACAAGGTCCAAGCTATTCAATAGGCACAAACCCATTTACAACTTCGGAGCAGCGCAACGGAAGCGATCTGGGACCCTCTTACATCCTAAGTTCCGAACCACCTGAAATAGACCCTTTAACTGACCTTCAACCTGACAGATTTACTTCAGAAGCACCACCCACTCAAAGTATTAGACCGAGTACTTCTAAATCTTCCGACTCTGCCGCCTCACACCCATCTGAGGGTGACAGTGACGAGGATGGCGAGGATTTTACTAGAACTCTCAGGGAAGCTGTCTGGTTCCGTAAGCCTGTAACTAGGCCTGACAAATCGAGAACCGACGTCTACTATTACGAGTTGGGTGAGACACAACGTCTAAGATCACTGAAGGAAGTAAGAGACTACTGTCATTCTAATGGTATAAAATTTAATCCGTCACTGTTCAGTTTTAAAGGAAGCAATAAGTACGAAGGCATTGTAAAGTCCACTCCTAGCCCTAGTTCAAGTCCTGGTTACACACCTCCACACACCTCTTTCTCTAACACTCATAAAACCAATTCCTGACTAGAAGACGCCATACCTAACACATATAAGCAGGCATTAAAATCACCTCAGTGGGAACTCTGGAGACAAGCCATGCAGGAAGAGATGGATGTTATAAACAAAAGACAAGTCTGGGTATTAACATCTCTACCACCCAATATCGAACCACTAGGCTGCAGATGGGTATTCACCATCAAACGAGACGACAAGGGACGGGTTGCAAGGTATAAAGCGAGACTTGTAGCACAAGGCTACAAACAAGTCAGGGGTGAAACGTATGATGAGACGTTTTCGCCCGTAGTTAATTTCAGTTTAATACGCTTTTTCTTTGCAGCCCTTGTCTCATGTCTCGGATGGATCCACACTCAGTGTGACGTAAAAGGTGCCTATCTGTACGCCCCGCTTACTGATAATATCTACATGAAACAACCATCAGGGTTCGAGGTGAAGGGTAAAGAACATTTAGTATGCAAACTCCAGAGGGCCCTCTATGGTCTCCACCAGAGTGGACGAGTTTGGTTTTATGAACTACATAAGATTTTAATTTCTCTTGGTTTTAAAAAGTTAGAGTGGTGTAACTGCGTCTACTCGTTCTCTAATTATGTTGTTTTATTACTTTATGTGGATGACTTTGTAATATTAAGTAACCATCAGAAACATATTAATGAAGTTTTAACTCTTTTAACTAAACATTTTGACATAAAAATCCTGGGGAGAACACGCAAATTACTTGGTGTTGAATTTGAGGAGGATGGGAATGGCACTGTTTCAATTCATCAAAAGCAATATATTGATGATATTTGTACAAGGTTTAAAGAATTCAATTTTCCCATTACATCACTCCCTATAACTAAAGGCACGGTATACTCCAAGTCACAATGTCCTCAAACCGAAGCAGAAACCCAGGAAATGTTACAATATCCATATAGAAGTGTTTTGGGCTGCCTTTCATTTTTAACCAGCAGGACACGTCCTGATATTTCATACGCTGTAAATATCTTCAGCCAATTCCAGAGCAATCCTGGGATTGTTCACTGGAATGGTCTCCTGAAGCTTGTAGGGTACGTCCAAAGCACAAAACACTATAAACTGAGGTTACCTTGCAACCACATAAACCTAATAACTTACACCGACGCGGATTTCGCCGCTAATAGGGATGACAGGACATCAATGGGGGGACAACTACTAATGTTAGACAAAGCTCCTATCATGTGGAGAGCCTTTAAACAAAAATCTGTCTGTTTGTCTACTATGGAATCAGAATTTGTGGCTTTAACAGAAGCAACTAAAGAGCTTCTATGGTTTAGTAGGATCATAACTGAATGTTATGACAAACGTATTTTTACAGGTCCACAAGTTAAACCAACACTTTTAGTAGACAACATGGCCTCCATTGATTTTCTTAAGTCTCCCATTGAAAATTACAGAACGAAACACATAGACGTAAAATTATTTTTTGTCAGAGACCTTTTAAACCAGGAGATTTTTAACGTTAAACACGTAGCCAGTAAATCTAATCTCTCAGACATTTTCACTAAACCTTTAACAAAATTTGATCTTAAGAAATTTATTGATGTAATTTTTAGTTATAAGTAATTTATATATATATATACATAATATTTAAATGCTATGAAAAAAAAACTCCTCCTCCTTTGAACTTGTGTCAAGCGTTAAGATGCTTGTTTAACTTTTTCATGTTAAACATTGAAGTTTAGCATTTTTTTTAAACTGAAATTTTTGTATATTTCAGTATTTTTCTTTCAAAAATGTTTGAATATGTGATTATACTCTTGTTATTTCATATTTGTTTCATATGCATATGTTTTCATAATGTCATTTCATAGGTTTTGATATACCCTCATTTCCAACATCGCGGACAATTTAACTCCCGCTGGAATGTGGTCAGACCTCAGGATCGTTCATCCTCCGGGACCCGAGCAGCCTCGAAAAACGTCTCGTGAGGTGCCCTTGTAAATAGCCAGAGTGGTCTGCAGGGGGTAGCGGCGTTTCTTGAGTGTTCTGATCACAGGAAGGCCTGTCGCGGGCATCGTTCTTTTTAAGTCTGTAAGTCCCTGTTTTTGTATAATGGAAATGTCACATAGGTCCCGTCCGAGGTGTTGAAAATCGAGTTGTATTTTGTTTTATTGCATATGTAAATATGAATTTTTTTTTTCCTTCTCTTCTTAAGAGTATATATAACAAGTTTTTTTTTCATATTGAAATTGGCCAAATCATTTGCAAACGTATATCGTTTCAAAAGCTTAAGCATATTATATTTTTTGTGTTGTCTTTCATGTGAGCGCTCACAGTCACAATCATTTAACTATGTCACTATCATAATCATAATTCATAATCGCTATCACGATCATGATCGTTATTATTCTCATTATTGAAATTTTCTCATTTGCATAACATGTGTCTTTCATATATTGTCAAAGTATTATCATATTGTAGCTCATGTATACGTATTCTTCATATTATCCTGAATTTATGTTTATGTGATAATCATTCTTTTTCAGGATAAATATGCAAATGTATGATTGTTTAAAATTCATTTGAATATTGTTACAAGTCAAGACTAAAGGAAAAATCATCATATTAAATTCTTTTTATGTAAAGGTAACTCGTAGTCACTTGCATGTGACGAGGTAATTGTAATTATCTTTCACGGTTTTTTTCAGGAAAATGTTATTTTTATAGACTTTTGCTATTGAACTTTTCCGACGTGGAAAAAAAATCTTTCGTTAAAGTTACAATTGTAACTAAACTTTCATGAAATGAAAAAATTGTTAATCTAGTTGTTATATATAATTGTTAAAATTGTTGTTGTTGTTATTGAATATTGTTATTAACATTGTTGAAAATTGATGTTTTAGATTAACCATGTTGAAGTTATTGAATTTGTTGCATTTATGCTTGTTAATGTTAAGTTTCTATTTTACTGGTAGCTATCGAAGTGTGATAGTTTATATTCTAATGTTTTACTGTATTCTATATATATATATATTTTACAATATCTGTTAATTATCCATTTTATTTTTAAGTACGAGTGTTAAGGGGGGTGGCGATTGTCAGCCATTTTTCTTCCTTAACACTCTAAAATACATAATTCTAAATATATATATCGTAATATTGTAAAATGGCATGGCTTACTATCTTATGTTTTATTCCAACTTCCTTTCTTTCCTTTGCCGGCATTTTCCATTTTCCATCTTCCGTATCCAGTTTCCGAACTTTTGTTTACACGTTCAAATCAATCGCTTATCTTTTCCGTGGGTACGTTCATTCTGGTTTTATCGCTCCGTTCGATCTCAATCCGCAAGCATCGCGGATCGCATCTCGCAAGTGGCGGTCTTGCATTTCTTCCGTCGCAAGTCAGGAGTTCGCTTACTCAACTCGGAGGGGCGTATCCAGTTTCGGAATTGCCGCGGCTATTTAAAGCCGGCTGAGATATGTTGTGCTGTGGATTTTGAAGTGATGTTATGTCTCTAGACAATTGATGTTAACGTCAATATGATACAGTTTCAGAAATGTATTTTTAACTCATACAGTTTTAAAAGTTTTAAAGTTAACATCTAGTTGAGTAATTATGCTAAATCCATTGCTGGACATTTGATTTTGAATATGGTTTTATCAATTTCGCCGGTGTTTCATTTCATTAGCAGTAGTAACCCATTTGTGTTTGTTTTAATCAAATCATCATATGTATGTGTGGACATTATTAGCTTCAGTTAAAAACTCTGTTTTCTTAAGACTTTTCATCGAGTTATTAGATGTGCCGTATTGCTGGAATTTCTTTAATACGTCGATAGCTGTCGTCCATAAGTGAGTCTGTTTTGCTTTTTCATTGCTATCCTAGTATTGTTATATGCCATGCCATGCCATTCAATAAGTAATATTATTTCAATACATAGAATGATTTTAAGTTAAATATGGAGTTGAACTCATTTTTCTGTTTACATTTTACCAGTTATATTTTCATCTGAGTTTATACTTATTTTCATTTAAACTTGAATATTATTTCATGACTTAGAATAATTTTAACTGAACTTGTTTCGGTTCACATTATGCCTGTTATATTTTTCACCTGGACTTATATATGTTTTGATTTAAACTTACATTTATTTTTCGTCAATAAACGTTAGCCTGATTTTACTGAAAAACAGTTTCTTTAATGTCTTATACTACACTGTCACAACGTCACCAATTACTTACTCTTTTAGGTCACCGTAATTACACTGTTATAAGCTGCTAAATTTTACTCTGTTTTAGACGGTTCTTGTTACAGAACCGATCACAATAAAATGGCGATTTTATGCCTCACTTGGTAACCTGGCTGTTGTTTATTTATTGATAAATTTTTATTTTATTTTATTTTATTTTTTAAAGGATATAAATAGTTTTGTTTTATAATTATTAACTAAACTTTTTAAAATTTATTGTTATTTTCTATTTAAAATAACAGAAAATAATTGTAAACTATATATGTAACTGGTATTTGAAAACAAAATTTTCTCCGAATCGGCTTTAGAAGAAGAGAAAAAAAACGCGCCAATGTGGTGCGTACATGTCATGTATAAATTTTTTTCACTATACTAAAGTATTTAAACATGCTGTATAAATAACGATTATTGTTTTTTCCAAACATGTTTGGCACAGGTATTATATACACACTGAGGTATGTGACTGTCGCCAAAACGGTGTTATTTTGCCTTATATGGTAACCCAGCAATAGTTGTTTCTGTATTAATAAATTGTTTATTTACTTTCAATTTCTTTTTAAAAATTCTATAAATTGTTTTGTGCTATAGTAACTTTTTTTATTTATTATTATTTTCGTTTTAAAATAATGTAAATAATTTTTAAAAATGCACATTTCTCTGCCATTTTAAAACGAGAATTTTGCCACATTGGCATTGGAAGGAAATCTTGCAAATCTGGGTTTGTGCCGAAGTTTTTTGTGAAATATATTTTCAAATGTAAATTGAGTGCTACTTGATTAACACGTCGGCCAGTTTCACCAAACTATTCAAATTTACATAAGTTCATTTTAAATAACAAAAGAACAATAAACATACATAAAAAATACATATTAAAAGTCGAATTAAAAAGCACTTATGACGTAAAAAAATACGTGTATCACATGTAATATCAATAGAGTTCATCAGTGGTGACGTCACAACTCTAGAAATTGGTTCAAAACAAACCACAGAGTTTAAAAAAGATAGAGATGAAATATGTTGTTTTATCGTGAAGCTAAAAATTCAACCCTGAATTTGATTTAAACAAGTTACAATTCGGCCCAAACACTTGCGGATCGTTTTTAAAACTTCACCCAGTTCAATGAATTTAGCCTTTGAACGATATCTGATTTCATATTGAAAGCCTTTTTGATGGTATATAGTGCATCTCTAACACATTCTAAACTCTTTCGGTTTGTA
Source organism: Maratus speculifer (assembly GCA_964019185.1). Taxonomy (NCBI): domain Eukaryota; kingdom Metazoa; phylum Arthropoda; class Arachnida; order Araneae; family Salticidae; genus Maratus; species Maratus speculifer. Next base: position 262,903,656 of record OZ025301.1, read on the forward strand.
TTGACCCAGTTACCACGGAAATGCGGGGTTGAGTTGTCTTTGACGTCACACTGATGAGCTCTATTGCTATCATACTTACGATCATCCATTATTGACATTTATCCCTATAATCTGCTATTAATTTTTTTCTCGACAGAATAATCAAGTAGTACCGAACATTGTACAAACTCCAGTTAATATTGCAAAAATAGAGCTAAATAACTAAATTTAGGTGCAAATGCACACACGGCACACACCCATGTTGTAAGAAAGAGACACAAATGTCATATATGCACCACGTTGGGGTAATACATTTCTGGCGCCACTTTAACGGAAACTTCGTTTTGAAATGACAGATACATTTCTATTTTCTATTTTACTTTTCTATGCAAATGAATGTAAATAAATAGTTCATTAATAAATTAAAAACAGAGATGGATTACCATAAGAGGCATAAAATGTTCATTTTGTTTCAATCACGCCAACGTGATGCGTATATGACATCTGTATCAAAAAATGAATTTCACACATTCAAAAAACATTCACCTTATTTTTCCAAGGAAAACTTTATTTAACTTTATTTATTCTGCTGCATTCCAAAAACGGAACACTTAATAGATTTGTCAAGAGCAGATGTACGTTGCGAAATATAATATAATATTGAAAGAGGATGTATTAAGGTTTCCACAGACACCCATATTTTCAAGTTGAGAGGTTTAGAGTTCAAAAACTATCAAATGAAAATGAATCACTTGAAAATTGTTTAAATTCAATGGTCAATCTCTGCGATCATAATGCTCGCTATTTTAGAGGTATGGTGAATAGACAATATTTAAATTGCTCTTTTCATAATTGCCTTATTTATCTATCAAACCTTACAATAAATGGTCAACTGAAATATTTTTTCCTTAAAAGCCCAAATTTTATCGAATGCATAAGCTGATACAACAAAATAATATTTTATTATTATTTTAATATATTTTGGCGTCAACAGGCATTGATTCCATTGTTGTTGTTTTTATTTTTGGCTCAGTTTTGTTTTTTCTATCTTGCTGAGTTTTGCACTGATGGAGAATCTCGACAGTAGATTCGAAACAGCTGTTTGCTAACTTTTAATGCATTTTTGGTGCATTTGTAATCATTGATTTTCTATCTTTAAATAGAATGGCGTTTTGTATGATTTTCAGAAATGTGAAAGATCATTCGAGGTGAAGTTGCTTTAAAAAACACAATCATATTCAATATTTTGTTTGATTCATGTTTTGTTTTGAAAAATAGACCAGCGCAGCGGGCTTAGCCTGCTAGTTATAATATAAAAAGGATGCATGTTCAAAATATTGTGTGGTTTTACTTAGTTTTGAGCAAAAGAATTAAAGGAAGTAAATGTAAGATGTATGTCGATTTTCATGCACTGGATAGGGAAAGCTCATAACATGGTATTTAAAAGCCGACTTACAAATAAATTTTCTTAAGAATAACAAAAGTTTGGAGAAAGTATGTAGTAAGAAGTATAGACTGAAGCATTTCTACAATTAAAAAAAAAAAAAAACAGCATTTTTATCTATTGAAACTGAAATGAATAGTTTTATTTTTCAGAAACTAGTATATATAAATGAATGAAAAACAGAAAAATAGGGTATTGAAATATATACTGAAATATATATTGAAATATTCAGGGTATTGAAATATAAAATTGGAAAATGGGACTGAAAAAATTAAAGAAAATGCAGCTCAGCAAATTTTAATTAAAACCTTTCAATCAACTCTATTTCATTGAAAAATATTTTTAAAAAAATTATTTTATTAAAAAGTGTAATAGACCAGGAGGCGGCAACACAGACAATCACTTCATCGAGTTCATGGCTGATATTCTAGAATTAGTTAAAACCTGATTCACATATTAAAATGCAATCGACCTGCCAAGTCATATCTTGGTGGAAATCATCTGAAAACAACACAACTTTAGTGGTTGACTCGTAGGTTTACCAATCTGTTTTCTGGAACCCAAAGTTATGAAAACATGGAGGACTGGGAGCAGGAGAACATAATGATAAACCAATGAGTCAACCGCTAAAATCGGTTTTCAGGTGTTTTTCACCAAGATACGACTTGACACACTAACTGCATTTTCAGGGTTCATACTTATTTTCCAACGAAAAATCCTCTGAGAATCCCCTGAAGTATTTTCCAGGATGTACAATTTTTCTATATCAACAATTAACGACATTTTGATGTTACATATGATAATAAAACACGGGAACAGCAACAACTGTCTCCAATTTCCCAGAGTAGACTGTCATTTTGGCAGGTTTTGCCAGGTTTAGGAAATTTTTTGTAATATACCCCGAGATTCCCCTGATTTTTACAACCTAAAATTCATTCCTTGATTTTCCCAGGAATCCCATATTCCCCTGATGAGTATGAATCCTGATTTTAACATGCAAATCTAATTTTAACTAATTCTGAAATTTCAGCCGTGAACTCAATGAGGTGATTGCCTGTTCTGCCACCTCCCAGTCCATGAGGAAATGAAATGTTAACATTGGGAATGTAAAAAGTGAAGTACAGTAAAACCTCCATAACGGATACTCCCGAATAGCAGGCACCTCTATTTAACAGACAGTTTTCAAATCCCCACTCCCTAAACTTAAATTTTTGTATGTTTAACCTCTGAATAATGGACATTCCGAATAGCGGACAGTAATTTTAGCAAAAAAGAATAAAAAATTATTTTTTAACGAGGAAAAAAAATAAAAATCCTTTAAATTTATCAGGGCAATGTGTCACAAATTTTGTGATCACAGATAAATGTGGGGATGAGCTGAAGTAAATCCCCTCCTCCCCTACATTTATCTGTGATCACAACCCCTCCCCCCCCCCCCCTTCTCGGATGATTTGAAATTGTATGCTTTTCAGAAGCAGAAAAATACAATAAATAGTTATACAATTTGTTTGTTTTTTTTTTTTTTTTACGAAAAAAAAGTTATAAGGATTAAAATTACTGACAGAATTAAAACTTTGCATTGAAAAATAAATTACAGGTAATTACAAGTAAAAGCAAACTTTTGTAACAAATTTTTTTTGTAAGAATGTAATCAACAAAGGATAAAGGTATTCACAATTTTATTTTAGTGTTATTGCTTTAAAAATTATTTTAATTTCTGGTTAATCATATAATAGCGGTTTTAGGACATTTTAAAATCGATTAATGGAACATTAAGCATTCATTAGCAATTTTTCTATGTCTTAGATTTTCCCAATAGCAGACACCTCCGAATAGCGGACATTTTCTGCGCTCCCAAGGTGTCCGTTATTTAGAGGTTTTACTGTACTACTGTACATGCAAATAAATAAATAAATAGATGAATAAATATGATCTGAAACATTATACCTGTCTTCCTAAATCTAAACCATCTGATGATCCACACCACAAAAATATAAATGAGCGGAGTGCAGTCACTTCTTCTATTTCTAACTTCATTATCTAAAAAAGAAAATTTAAACTGATTGAAAAAACCAGATGACTAAGAAGGTTTTTGATAAAAAACAAAAAATCACAATAATTTAAGAGTTGTTTGACTTGAGATTGGAGCAGGCATTGACAACATTCCTTTACACTGTTGGCTCCTAATCTCGGATTTATTTAAAATTCTATTAATTTGGGAAACATTGACCAAACTAAATTCTACCAATAAATTTTAATTTAAAATTTTCCTCCTCTAGAATTATTTGTTCAGAGAGTAAATGATCAGAGAACATTTCATGATCAGAGATGAAACAGGAGAAGATCACATTGCCTGAAAAAAAGAGCAAGAATTACTGCTTTTACTTATCCATCATACAAAATATAGGGTAAATCTTGCAATCGTTTTGTAAAAAAAATTGACGGTTTTACACGTTTCAGATAGTAGAGATTCCGAAAAACATATTTTTAGAAAAAAAAATTGTCATTTGTCTGTCTGTCTGTGTCTGTAAACGCTCTATCTCATGAAAAAACTGAGATAGAGACTGAAATTTTGTATGTACTTAGTACGTAAGAATGGGATGAAGCCTGTTTAATATCAGTAACCTCAATTATACTGAACTATTTTATTTATTTATTTTTATTTTATTTTTTTTTTTTGGGGGGGGGGGACTCTGGAAAAATTTGTTCTAATTAAAGGTATACAAAAAAGTTCAAAATTTTTTATTTTAAGAAGTGGACATAAAAGGCAATAAAATAACACAAATTTTGCATAAAGAACAAAATCAATCAGATTATTAGTTGCCGAGATATTTGTAATCCTGTTTTCCACAATGTTCGATTTTTCATGACCCTGTATTTCATTCAAATTTCAATTCAAAGATATATTTTAATTTGAAATGAGACGCTCAATCCAATGCAGTAATCTGTTATTTAATATGATTATTACTTTTTGAGTTATAAGGATGTTTCTTTTATGCAGTTCAGTACTACTGGAGTAGTTTCGCATTTTATATAGTTTGTCGAAATGGGTTCATCAGTCATTCATTAATACAGCATTACTATGTAAGTTAAAAATATTTAAACATTCCAAATTTTGTTTTGGAATCGCAATGCATTGTATAAATAGTTTTCACGTTTTATTTTCATATATTAAATTATGCATGTCCATGATGGGTAAGTATTACGGTGGCCCCCAACAACTAGTTTTAATGTTGAATGAGTTATAATTTGCTTTCTGGCAAAAATTAAAGTCTTTCAATTAACTTGAGATTGGATTGCCCATGTCTGTAGCAAATAACTATTTCAAATTAAGACTATTATTTGATTAACAAATTAATGCCAAATTGATAATACAGTACACTTCCTCTATTCTGCAACCCTAAAATCTACAACTTTCTAAAATCAGCACATAATTTACAGATGTAAACAATGAAACTTTCAAGTCAAATGTAGGGGACAAAATTTTATCTTTTTATTTTTATATCAATTCTATGTATATTTTAAACTAATTTTTGTTAATATTACTGAATTTATGTTTCTACTTGTAGGAAGAATAAATTTATTTCTGAAAAAAGTCAAGATATTGCTTGTTATCATAATCTTTTTGCAAGATGTCTTTATGCATTAATAAAAGCTTTTTTAGCTCACAGGCTATCATAGCCTGAGAGCTTATGTGCCCGTCCGTTCTGTATGTACGTTCGTGCGTAATGCCATAGCTCATTATAAAAATATCGGATCCACTTGAAATTTTGTATAATAGTATATCCTCATAAGGCACTTCCCTGATTAGTTTTTGGAGTTCATTTGATATGTATAACAGGAGGAATGGGGGGCTCATGCCCCTCCCCCTCAAAACGGGATTTTCATGCAGAATTAACAGTTTTCGTTCAAAATTTAGATATAGGATCATTCTGATGAGGCGATACCGTAGCTGTTATTAGGTGTTCATTGAATAAGTATAAACAGGGGGGAGGGGGCTCATGCCCCTCACCTTAATTGATATAAACGGGATTTTCATGCAGAATTAACAGTTTTCGTTCAAAATTTAGATATAGGATCATTCTGATGAGGTGATTCCGTGACTGTTATTAGGTGTTCATTGAATAAGCATAAACAGGGGGAACGGGGGTTTTAATGCCCCTCCCCTTAATTTTTATAAATGGGTTTTTCAAGCAGAATTGTCAGATTTTGTTCAAATCTCTGAATAGTTTTCGAAGTTTAATGGTTAAGTATAAAAGAGGGGGATAACTCCTCTTAAATTATATAATTGCTAAATGGGTTTTTATTAAGAATTATCCGATTTGCTCTGAATTTTGGATGTAAATTTTTTATATGATAAAGCATGTCCTTGATAGTTTAGGAGGTTCAATGATTAAGTATAAAAAAGGGGAAATGGGGAGAGCTGTTTCCCCTTCTTAATTTTTTTTCGAACAGAATTAACGAAAATACAAGGCTGTAATGTACAATTAGTAAGCGTAGCCTGTGAGCTCAATGCCATCAGTTTAACAGGGCAATATTCTTTTTATTTAAATTATTATTCTGTCTGGCTAAACCTGAAATAAAACTTCTTTATTTTATGTTTTTGATGCGAATTAACAGTGTACCTTTATGAGGCAAGTTTCATTGATTAATTTAAACAAAATATATTTCATATTTACAATAAATATTTAATTATAAATTACTGACCTATGCTTTTAATATTTTAATCATTTTAAAAATTGTCTAAATTTTTATTATTTTAGATTTTTACTTATTTTAATATTTTACTGTATTGTAATCATTCATTATAATTTCCATTGCATTATAAATTACATTCAAATTGTTTAAACTATTCAAAAAATGTAAACAAAGCAATGAACTGAAATCCACAAAATTTTAAAATCCGCACAACCTTTAATCCCAAGCAGTGCAGATTTAAGGGAATCTACTGTAATAAAAAAACTGGAAATAAATTCTTACAAAGTACAATATAAATTACCTCTTCCCAAGTCCAAAATTTCATATTTGTCATACCATATGTTCTTTGGTATTCTTCTAATGGTGCCTCTACAAGGATCACATCAAATTTGCATTTAAGGTCTCTAAAATCGAAAGTTTCTAAATCACACTTGAGGTACCTAAACAAACAATAACAAAACTATGTCAGAAAGAATAAAAAACAGGAACAAATTTTTTTACTTTGATTAATCTTATTTTGTACAATCAATATAACAGTTCTTGATAAATAACAAACTGTACACAGTGAAACCTCATTAAATAGTCAACAAATCAGAACCCATCAAATTTGATAAATAAACATCTTTGAAAAAAAAAAAAAAAAAAAGCTAAATTGGAGTTATAAAAAATATTTACATTAAAAAATCTTATAATAGCTAGTCTAACTCATAAAGTAAATATTTTTATAATTAAATTTCAACCTAAACTTTTCAAATTATTGAAAAATCAAACATCATTCCTGTAAGAAGTCAGTAACAAGTAATTCGGTTTGGTTTGGTTTGGTTTATGATGGCCAATTATCAACACAGGGGATATAGACCCAAAAGGGGGAGGGATGCCCTCCGTGGGGGGTCTTTCTAAGGGAATCTAACCCATATTTATGCAAAACAAGTAATTTGGATAATAAATTATGAATTATCCATTGAAGCTTTGATCTCTCCTGATTCCTCAATGAAAAATCAATGAAAATTTCATCACTGTGACTCATAATTTTTGTTTTCAAGGAAATCTGAAAATAAAATCTTTTTCAGCATCGCAAAATTGATGCTTTTCATATTAATTATTTTTAAAATATTTCAATATTGTACAGATTTTTAATAAATATATTCCCAAGCTTGATATTATAGTTGTCAGTTACAATTTTGCACGCTATCTTTATTTCATTTTTAATATGACATCATTTTCACCCACTGAAGCTCTCTGAGATTAGCATCTCAATATTAATATCAGCAAAATGAAGAAAAAAAAATACTTAAATGTAACTGCTTTATGAGTAAAAATGAATTGTGACATCATTTTCTGTTAAAAAGTTTTAAAAGTCATCATCAATCATAATACAAAAATGGCTTCTGTAATGATGCAGTAATTCCCAATTTCACTTTTTCGCTTCAACTATGAAAGACTACCAGTTGTCACCAATCAGAAAAAAATTCATAAAACAACTATTAAAATTAAAATGTGAAAAAGGAATTATTTTAAAAAATAACTATCAAAATCAGTTCAGTAGAAATCTCAAGCAACATAACTAAAGAAACAGTCTGGTCTTTTAAATAAATAGACAATTAGAACCAAATGCTAATGACACTTTAAAGTAAGGCGATGATCAAGAGATAAATAGGTTTCTCTCAAGTAATACAATTAATTAAGCCCACAATATTACCATACTAATTGAGGAATACACTGAATAGGAAAAAAACACTAGTGTTCATTCTAGGCCATTTTTGAAGGGTGCAGCACCCTGCCCTTTTTCAAATTTACAAAATGCACCCTGCCCTTTTTTAAAAGTAGTAAAGTGCACCACTAGTTTTACCAAGAGATTTCTAATAAAAAATTTCTTTATTCCATAATGTTTCTAAATTTTTGTGTGCAAAAATGATATATTTTTTTCATTTCTTTAGGAAAAACAACATGAAACTATTCAATCATGTTTTAATTTAATATTTTTTATTTCTATATCATAAAATCATACGAAAGTAATGTTACTTGATTTATCATAAGTAAAAATTACGTATTTTTCCTGCCTTTTTTTCCCCTTCTAAAGGCAGTAACAATTTTTTTCTTGGAAAAGTGCCCTTTTCTGCTGCAGTAGTGCCCTTTTTAGTAAATAGCACCATGCCTTTTTTATTTCTAGAATGAACACTAAAAACACAATACATCCTCATGATGAAAAACTGATCAAATGAAAACATTTTAATGTATTATAATACCGTTTCTGATATATTATTCTTAGAAAATGTACAATGCAGATGTATTTAAAACTTTTTAAAAAGTATCTAGTTTACATAAATTTCTCTTAGTATAAACATAAGAGATAATAATCTTAAAATAATTTTAAAATGTTAGTAATGATTTTCTACTTCATTCTTTCAGTATCACGTTTGCGCTCTGATGTCATAAAAAAACTTCATGTAACAATAAACATGTGTTTCAACAATGAACATGTGTTCAATAAACATCATGTTGTCACATAATAATTTAAAATTACAAACTTACATAGGAGGAGTTGCTGTTTTAGCAATGAGATCATCTTTTAGTCTAATAAGCTCTTTAAGTTTAGGATATTCTTCAAACCTGTCGGCCAACCCTAAAAGAAACCAAAATTTGAGTATTAAATTATAAAGTAAACACAAGACATGATAATCTAAATAATAAAAGCCTAAGTCATGTGACTGTCATCAACAGTTCCACGCTGAACACTTCACTTTTCCAATGCCAGGTGACCATTTTGGTATTTTAATGTTAGCCAATTGCAGGTGACACAATGAAAATATTTTTCTTCTATCACCACTATTTCAGCTGTATTATAATAGTCCAAGTCATGTGACAGTCATAAACCAACAATGAGCTATTTCCATTACTTTATATGCAAAGTTTCCATTTTGATCGAAACATCAATTTTTTTTTAAATAAAACCACACAAAAGTTGCCACATTCGCAAAGAATTCCTTATACTTTTATGTTAGTGGGGTACTAATATCACAATTTTATTTTATTTTGTTTTTTATTTTATTTTATTTTATTTTATTTTATTTTTTTTTTTTGCTTGATAAATTAAAACAATGTTTTGAAGTTGAAATTAAATATTGTGGCATTATTTAATACTTTTTCTTTTTGTTTTGTTTAAAAAAGAAAGAAAAAAAGCATGAAAGCTGTGCATTTTAAATGTTTCAGTTTTGAAAAATTTTGTATTTTTAAATGAAATGGGCAAAATGATTACATTATTAGCGAATATATATATACAGTAGACTCCCTCAAATCCGCACAGCTTGGGACCAGAGGTTGTGCGGATTTTAGAATTTTGCAGATTTCTGGTCGTTGCTTTGTTTACATTTTTTAAACAGTAATTTGAGTGCAATTAATAGCGCGATTGGAACTATAATGAATGCTTACAACATAATAAAATATTAAAATAAGTAATAAACAAAAATAATAAAAATTTAGATAATTTTTTAAATGATTAAAGTACTAATAGCAAAGGTCAAGTTAATAATCTATAGTGTATGATTAAATATTCATTGTAAAGATTAAATGTATGTTTCCAAAATTATTCAACAAAACTTGCCTCATAAATGTGCATTGCTAATTCACATCAAAATCATAAAATAAGGATTTTTTTTTTTTTTTTTTTTTCAAGTTTACCCTGGCTTAATAACCAAAAAATCTTGATTAATGAATAAATATATTTGGTAAAAAGATTCTGATTACCAATAATAACAGCAATATCTTGAATTTTTCCCAAAATAATTTATTCTTCCTTCATGAAAATAACATGAATAGAATATTATTAAGATAATTACAAATAAAAAAATATATGGAATTGATACAAAACTAAAAAAATCAAATTTTGTCCCAATATCTGAACTGAAAGTTTCATTGTTTACATCCATAAAATATGTGCGGATTTTAGAGAGTTGCGGATTTCTGGTTTGCGGATTTGAGGGAGTCTACTGTATATAATGGGAACAATATTTGGCTATTTATCACTGTGTCTTGCTAACATAAAATAAGATATCTTGATTTCTCTTTCAGAATCTTCTGATTTGGCAGAAGATTGAGCAAGTAAATTGAATTATGACTAAAATTATTTGTTAGAATAAAATATTTGTTATGAATAAAATTACTTTTGATTTAAATACATTACTTAGCAAATGTTTAAGAGAGATTGCAAAGAGCAGATAGTTATTTATGAAAACAAAAAAGTTGCATCTGAAGACTTCAGTTAAAATAAAACCAAACAAACACAATGCTGATTTCCAGTAACAAATCAAGAATTGGTGCATAGTAAATCGTGATAACTTTACATTGATTGCTGACTTTTAAAACACATAAAGATGTTTTTGCTAGAGTAACTGCAGTTTTAAACAAATAAAAATAGATAAATAATCCTAACTTTTCTTTAAAAAAACATAGATACTTATAGATCAGTTTTAATACCCTTTTTTTATTTCTATTTTAAAAGCTTACCACATGAGGCAATGGCACTCACTAAAATTTATGTAAAAGTCAAATTTTGTTAGATAAATAAGCACAAGGGTCACACTTAGATTTTTGCAATCATGCGTTTAAAGATTAGAATAAATTACTATTATATACATATAAATACTTTTATAAATAGATCCAAAGTTATTCAGACAATACCATTAAATAAACCAATGAAACCAGTATTTTTACAATCATATTATTGAAAACAGTTGAAGTGAAATAGAAGGCAGATTACCAAATTATTATACAGTGGAACATTCCTTCAATAAGATCCCTATTCAATGAAGTTTTCTATTCAACAAAATTTTCTGCTGAACCTTGACTTTACTTTAGACATCATAAATTAATCTCCATTAGAAAAAACATAATCTATATAGTGAAGTTTATTCCTATTTTATGCATCTGCAGCATTGAAAACAGAGAGGTTGCTGTTGAATTTCAAAAAATTATTTCAGCAGATTATATAAAAATGAAATTATTTATTTAACCTTTTGGCATATATGTGCCATATGAAGGGTGTGCTCAGAATCCTAGTTTACAGCCCCTACCAGTAAAATTTGCTATTTTTCAGCATTTTTATGAGTCAAAAAGGTACATATTTCTTATTTTTAAAATCGATGGCAAAAAATTAAAAATTTCGTAAAAGACTCCCATTGCGAAGAAGCTAAACATTTTTTGGTGCTAAATTTTTTTTTTTTGCACATAGACACACTGGAGCTGAGAGTGTGGGGAAATCTTTCATACAGTAAAATGGGGATTCCAGTTTCACGAAAATGTTACAGATAAATTGTTCAAATACTTACAAAAATGTGAAAATTTTTATAAATTATGTATATTTTTTATACAAAATCTGTGTATTGTAATATTACAGCTGTTTTTTTCAAGATCTGGAATACTGAGAAAAAAGGAAAAAGGTATGCTAAACTTCAGTTTCTGCTTGCCTCTCATTATTATGTTTAACATTATTCTAATTAAATCAGGCATGATAGTAGGCAATGAGAACAAGTTGGAAATTGCACGTGAAGCATAGCAAATTAGGTGCGTTCGTACGATAACGAAATTTTAAAAATATTACTTTCATATATCAATCTCATAAAATTGTAAATAGTGAATTACAATTAAAACGCTCATCAAACAATGTTCTCCCTATATTATTATGTAATGGAATATTTTTGTGTGGCCTTGTAAATCAATAACAAATGTTCTTTGCACCACAAATTATGTATGATGTATATTATAATATGTACTTTATAGTTGCATATAAATTTTATTAAGTTCGCATGAGTATAACACGGTTAAAATGCATTTGAAACATTTTTTCCCATTGACCGTAATGTAACGGAATACTTTTGATTGCCCCTGTAATTGATCTATGCATCCGATTTTCATAAAATTTGAAATAACTCGACAAAATTATGTAATAATTATGTATTTTAAATTTCAAACGTATAGAATATATTTGAAATTTTTTCCCCATTGACCATAATGTAATTGAATACTTTTGATTGCCCTGTAATTGATCTATGCACACGATTATCAAAATATTTGAAATAATTCGACAGAATTATGTAATAATTGCGTATTTTAAATTTCAAACGATTAAAATGCATGTGAAACTTTTTTACCCATTGACCATAATGTAATTGAATACTTTTGATTGCCCTGTAATTGATCTATGCACACGATTATCAAAATATTTGAAATAATTCGACAGAATTATGTAATAATTGCGTATTTTAAATTTCAAACGATTAAAATGCATGTGAAACTTTTTTACCCATTGACCATAATGTAATTGAATACTTTTGATTGCCCCTGTAATTGATCTATGCACACGATTATCAAAATATTTGAAATAACTCAACAGAATTATGTAATAATTGCGTATTTTAAATTTCAAACGATTAAAATGCATTTGAAACTTTTTCCCCCATTGACCTTAATGTAATGGAATACTTCTGATTGCCCCTGTAATTGATCTATGCATCCGAGTTTCATAAAATTTGAAATGATTCGGCAAAATTATGTAATAATTATATATTTTAAATTTCAAACGATTCGGTTGGGTAGTTTTTGCGTTGTTATATGCGAATGGACAGACGTATGGAGTGAATGACCACTATAGGTGCTACGTATTATATAATTATGAACGCACCTAAAAAAAGAGGAAAATCCTTTCCATCTATACAGTGGCGCCAAACTTATACTTTAAATGTCATTTTAACAGATACTTATACAATAAAATTAAATCTAAAATCTGCATGCATGATTACTTTTTTTTTTTTTTTTTTTACTTTGAAAGCATTAAGAATGTTAAAGGTGTAAATCCAAATGCAACTGATCAACTTATGTGAAGGACAATCATTGATTTTCCAAAGCAGATATTATCCTGAATGGTTTAACTGTCAGAAAAAAATCTTGATAAAGGTATCACAGAATTTATCCAAAAGTTAATTAATAGTATGAAATATTCTATTCCAAATAAAAACTTTCACTTTGAATTCTTAAAGTCTAAAGAAATATTTCATTCTTCAAAGACACTTTGAATAACTTCATTTACACTACTTTCAGATGCTTATAATATAAGCTCACCTTTCATTTTATGTCTCTTTTGCACAACAATTCAAGAACAAAAAAATCCAAGGATTTGAATAAACAAAACGTCAGATTAATAAATTTTCCAGGACCGCCACCCCCCCCCCCCCCCCAATTATACTTCCAAAACTTTCTTTGCATTTTTGCATCAATCCAAAAAATATCCAAAATTGCTTTAAAAAGGGTGGAAAATCTCCTTTAGGAGGAACTCTTTCATGCCTGTTAGATTTTACTCATCTTGTTTCATTGCATTTAAAAAAATTACTGACCAAATCTTTCCAGTATTACCATTTTATGTGTACTTTTCATTTTATGCATGCATATTTCACTAAACAAATTTCATGAATTTGAACTGATTTCTCTTTAACAAATTTTCTTCATAAAAAAAAAAGTAGTTTAGCATTTAAGTGTAATAATGAGACTTCGTTAATTGGAAGCTTCTCTGCACATAAATATCAATTTTAACCAAAGGTCCATTAGCTAATAGGGATTTGCTCCTGAAAGTGAGATAAAAGATTATTGATCAGACTTAGAATATTCTGCTCCAGTACTGGAGACACAATGTAAAAATAAATTATAGGAGCCTTATGTTCATTTATATGCAGTGAAACTCCGATCTATTGTTACTGCATTGATCATTCTATTTCTACGATCCCTGCACAAATTATACTTAAATAGTGTTAATGAAACCTGCAAGCATCGTTCTTCAAAAAGTCGTTTTCCCACTCCATCTTCGATAAGTTTTTCTCCTCACCGAAATAAAATTTAAAATCATGCAAACACACATGATATACAAACTGGTATTACTTCTTTTATCCTAAAATAACTTATGAGTGATGTTTGTGTTGATGATGGCGATGACTGCATAATGCAGATAAAGGATGGTTGTATGTGGCAGAGGATGTGATTAAGTTTTCCCTGATCAAGATGATGCGACATGTGGTGTCCTAAGATAGAAAAAATGTGTGATAATGAAAAAAAAGGAAATAATGGTGAAAAAGCAGAACATAATGCTTATGTTAATGAAGCTGAACCCAGGATTCTCGCTGTCACTTGCCATTACTCCAAATTGCGACTAAATTTTTCATTTGGCGAATAAACAAGAGATTAGATTTGCCAAATTGCTAGCGCTCAATTTTTTCTTTTTTTCTTTTATTTTTTTTTTCATACAAATATATATACATATTTTTAATATATGCATATTTTTAATGTAATTGTAAAGGATAGTTGAAATTAGATTAATAACAATTGTTGTCGCAATCATAAAAACTTAGGTTATTTTAGAACATATTGAAAAAAGGGGGTACATTAAAGGATTAAAGATAATTTTTTGTGCTACATGGCGAATCTATTTTGCTAATACTTTTTTCATTTGACGAATATTTTTTTTTTTTTAATTAGCCAAATTACTAACGTTGGTCAAATGTCAACGAGAACATTGGCTGAACCACCAGTGCCAAGACTGTCTGATACAATTATGACATTTGAAACTGCATGAACTTTTATATAATCATATAAAATTACAGAAAATAATCAGAAAAATTTTGTATATCTTGAAAGTTTACTTTTGTTTTAAAAAAATGAATGAAAAACAAAACAAATTTATTGTTTTTTTTTAAAATAAATATTTATTTTCTATAACTTTGATTTATTTCTTTTAGAGTTTAATGAGCAACAAATTAGTATTTATTAGTATACTGTATACATTGCATGCATAAACATGGTATTTTATTGCATATTGAAGTTAATCTGCATTCATTGCTTTCCTGCATCCATCTTTTATTTTTTCCCCACATCCCTTGAAAAACGATAGATCAAAATTCTACTGTATAACAATTTTTTTTTTTTTTTTTTTTTTTTTTTTTAATTGAGAGGTCTTCTGGATGGATTACATAAAGAGAACGACTGATATCAGTTTTACATTAAAAACAAAACAAACAAATAAAATTTTAAAAGTAATGTTATTTACCAACATCTCTGATAAAATTCTGTGGCCTTTGTCCCGTATCAACAAAGTGTTGGCAATAATCATTGTGAGGATTAGCACTCTGGGTACCCTACAAAGTAAAACACCAGAAATTAATTATGCACATATTAGAAAAAGCAGTAAGTAAATCACAAACCAATATGAGAAATCAGAAATTAGTAATAAACTGCTTCCAATTGTGTTCATAGAAATTATGGCAGCATTATCTAACTACAGTAGACTCCTTCAAATCCATAACCCTAAAATTCACAACTCTCTAAAATCCACACATAATTCATAGATGTAAATGGGTCATTTTCAAAATAAGGTACATTTTCAGCAATTTTTTTTTTTTTCAAAATTTTAAAGTATGATTTTTTCTACAAAATATTTTATTATATTTAATAAAATGATAATTGTAACTCAAATAATGCAATGACTGAGCTTAATTGGCTCATTAACACAAATACAGTAATTACTTAAAAGTAAGCATTAGTTAGACCAATGACCTGCGTTAGGCCAGTAACATTTTGCATTAGATAGGTAACATTTTTCTATTAATCCAAAGACATTCTTTATTAAAGTTGTGAATAATCATAATATTATAATAACTTTTAAAAAACAATTTTTCTACGTGAAATTATTTCATTGCTTAGCATTGTGTTACTGGTATAACAGGATTTGTCACTAACATAACAAATGTATTGTTAGGCCAGTGACTGTTAGACCAGTGACATTTCTTTAAAAATAATTTCTTTTTCCTTATTTAAAAATTGTAATATTGTGGTTTAGGGTGTTAAACACAACTTTACATGCTGTATTATTATAATCTTTTTATTAAATTGATTTAACTGTTATCAGTTTAATAGAATACTTGTTAGACCAGTGACACATAATAAAAGAACTCGGCTGGCCAAGGAGTATTTTTTCTTTTTTTAAGCAGTAGATCACATGAAGACAGCTAGTTTTTCCACTATTTTGTTTACAAACAGTGTTGCTAACATAAAAAAGCCAATTCAATCAATTTTTATCATCAGAATAATATTTAAAATTGAAAAATATTAGTTGTTAGACCAGTGACAGAAAACATGTAAGACAGTCTTATTTAATTTAATTAATCCATATTAAAATCAATTTTCAGACAGAATTGTAATAAGTACACAAAATTTATATTGTTCTCAAAATAAAATTGCTCAAATCAACGAAAATAGCAATTATTAATTAGAAATTATAACATGTTGAAAATCAAAGTTTGGGTTTGAGACAAAAATGATTCCCATTGAAAAGTCAATAGTTCATCTTTATTTTTTGCCCAATTTAATTTATTTTTATATAAATTACTTAGTTTAATATTCTGATTATTAAAAAAAGAAATGAAGAACAATTAAGGGTTTGAAATTTTTATCTACTTTTAATATTATAAATTTTAGAATTGTAAGACACAGAATTGTACTTATTTTGAAAATGACCCAAATAATGAAATATTCAGTTCAGATATAGGGACACAAAATTTGACTTTTTTAGATTTATATCAATTCCAAACATATTTTAATTTAAAATTTTCGTTAATACTACTTAACTCTTGTTTTTTCATGAAGGAAGAATAAATTTATTTCTGAAAAATGCAAGATATTGCTGATATCACTGGTAATCACAATCTTCTTATCAAATATATTTATGTATTAATCAAGCTTTTTTTGGTTTGAAATCTGACTAAACTTGAAAAAAAACTTCCTTATTTTATGCGATGTGAATTAGTAATGTACCTTTATACCATACATTATTGATTATTAAGTTGATCTTTGCTTTTAATAATTCAATGATTTTAAAAATTACCTATTTTTTATTATTTTAGTTTATTGCATATTTTAATATTTTATTATATCGTCAGCTTCCTTTATAATTTCGATTTCATTGTTAATTGCATTCAAATTACTGTTTAAAAAACGTACACAAAGCAATGACCAGAAATCTGCAAAAGTCTAAAATCTGCACAACCTCTGGTCCCAAGCTGTGCAGATTTGAAGGAAACTATTGTATAAGATGTTTTTGAATTTTTGAGACAACAGTTGTATAAGAAGAACAGGGGTGATCAAAAGTTTTTGAAGAAGAATGAACTGGTCGTCCTGTTTAGACTGTGACAAAAGAAACAGTGCAGAATATTGAGGAAATGGTAAGAGGATACAGTCAAACAACAATACTTCAGGCCATCTATGCCTATATTAGTCAGTCAGTTTAGACTTAAACTATGCACTCTATTGCAGTTACTATTGTTGTTTGCGATCACTTTGTTCTTCATCAACAACTTCTGAACAGCCGTATTCTTCAAGATTAGAAATAAACTTAGTTCCTTCACTAAAAATTAGTACTAGAGACCAAAAACTTGTGAAAATTTTAATATACATGCATGGGTCATTCCATGCCAAATCAACCAGTGACTCAACCTGACCCTTTCCAATTTCAATGAAACTGCTAGGGATCATTCTCTATGATGATATAAATTAGAGCATATTTTTATTTTTTGTTTATCACTTTAAATTTTTATACAATTAATTTTGAAATTTTGAAAAATCATCATTTTTTGACTTGCATAAATATTTTCAATTTTAAATTTCTCAAGTTCTATCAAACATAGAAAATTTTATGACCACTCATTTCAAAGAGGATTTTATAAGGTTTAATTAGATATGCAAGTCGACTATGTATAATTAAAATAAATAAAATTTTAAATTTTTTTAAATTTTAAATTTGAAAATTTTTTAGATAGTCATTTTTAAAAATGCTGAAAAAATTGTATGTTTGTTGTAATATTATAAGCTTTAAATTCTGAAATTTTTAGAGTGGGATCTCAATGAGATCAGGAGTTATTAAATGAAAGCAAAAATTACCATTAAAATAGCAATTTAATTCTGTCTATTTTGTTATTTATTTATGATTTATATGGTAATTTTCAGCTTTTATTTCATAACTCCTGATCCCATTGAGATCCCACTCTAAAAATTTCAGAATTTAAAACTTATAATATTACAACAAACATACAATTTTTTCAAAATTTTTAAAAATGACTATCTAAAAAATTTCCAAATTTAAAATTTAAAAAAAATTAAAATTTTATTTATTTTAATTATACATAGTCGACTTGCATATCAAATTAAACCTTATAAACTCCTCTTTGAAATGAGTGGTCATACAATTTTCTATGTTTGATAGAACTTGAGAAATTCAAAATTGAAAATATTTATGCAAGTCAAAAAATGATGATTTTTCAAAATTTAAATAATTGTATAAAAATTTAAAGCAATAAACAAAAAATAAAAATATGCTCTAATTTATATCATCATAGAGAATGATCCCCAGCAGTTTCATTGAAATCGGAAATGGTCAGGTTGAATATTGAATTTTTTTGGTTGATTTGACATGGAATGACCCACATACATACATGTGAATATGGAATAGATTTAAAATTAAAAATAGTGAAAACAAATTTACAAAACCACAAAATGTTATGCCAACATTTCCATAGTCAGATTTTTTTCCATGTGTCATTAAGTTTCAAACTCATATGACATTATATATTCATCTGGTGACATCTATTTCATTTCCAATCTAACATAATGTTTATATTTATTAAAATGTGTTAAACTATTTATTGCAGTTTCAGTTTACACGTAGAACTCTTGCTATAGAAAAATTATAACAAAATATTCTTAATATAACAAACTATTTTATTTTTATTTTTCACATGAAAATCTTGCATGAAAAATAACTGTTGTGATAAGATTTTTTTTTTTTTTTTTTTTTTTTGGGGGGGGGGAGGGGGGGGGGAGGCAACTGCTATAATGAAAAACGCTTATTTTTTTCCTGTCATTTTTCTGTAATAGCTGGTTTATCTGAGCCATGTTAAGGTAATATTCAAAATTTATAACCTTCCCATATCTACTCCTTTGTGCTAATTTTGCCCACTTGCAATCACTGGTGAGATATTATCCATATCAATGCTTTTGGCAAGTATGAAGACGATCTGTGCATAGTTGCGATTTTCATCATGAGGGCAAAATTTAGTAGATATACATCTATAAATACATATTATATACAGATTAAATAAGGGTGGTTTAGGGTTCCTGGTGACATATAATGAAAAGTTATAAAGAAATTTTTCAAAAGTTGTACCATGGTAACGATTGCAATACATAGTATTTCTTATATCTTCCTAAAAAAAGCATAATGCTAACTTTGAATTGAAGCAAACTCATGATCACTAAAAAAGTAACATTTAAACATATAATATAAATAAGTCAAGCAATAAGATAATGGACATTGAATTGTGCATTCAAGCATTTATTTTTTAGTGATTTACTTTTCTACACAAGTATTTATTTATAAAAACTTGTGGTAAAGATTAATCTTACCTTTAAAAATGTACTAGAATCTGTATATGTTCTAACTTCAGATACTTCGTCATTTTCATTGGATTGTGCCTAAAAAGGAAAGAAAATTAAAATATTATTCTACTCTGAATCAGTATAATATTTCTACATCAATAAAATGTTTAAAGATATTTTATGACACTCATTTGCAATAAAAAGCTAAAAAATATTGACATTTTTGAATATTATTAGTGTTTTTAGATTTTTCTGACAGGGTAAAATATAATCAAAGAATAAAAGCAAGTGAAAGTGCGAAAAAGGAATAAAACTTTGAACTTCATTTTTTCTAATAGAATATATCCTATAAGAAACTGACCCAAACTCTTCTTATGAAATAATAAAGAATCAAAAGATGTTTGGAACATTTTTAATAATAAACAAGATAGGAAAAACATGTATAAATTATAATATACTTTCCATTTCTAACATTAAAAAAAAAAAAAAAAAAAAAAAAGCATATTTACTTTTGAAGAGTAGGAAAAAAAATGTAACCACTCCACAATAACTGAAAGAACTTTATGAATGTCCACAACTTATTTTTAGAATTTATGTTTCTGTACAGATCATTGAATAAAGAAATTTATGTTTAATTACGCAGTGTATAAACAAAATAAGTTAAATACATCATAAGTCAATAAAAAAAATAATAAACATTAAATATATGATCAATGATGACCGTTCACTTGTGATTTTAAACATTTTGTTGAATATCTAGAAAAATACATCAATAATTATCCTGAAACTTCGGGTGTGTGAGAAGCATAGTAGATGTCATAAATTTACAAAAAGATTTTTTCCCGAAACCTTACAAGGAACCCTCAATAAATTGATGAAAAACAAATATCCTTTGGACAACTCTGAAAAAATTAACGTCGCAAAAGCATTGAAAGTGTAGCACATGATTAGAAGGTTTCTTGTAATTAACTGTGTTCATTTTTATGAGGACAGAGACCGACTGAAGCTATGGGGGACCCTGGGACATCATTCTGGGGAGAGGAAAGGCCTTCTGACTATTGATAGAATTTTTTTTCTTTTTAATAATGTAGAAGTGGCTATTACTAAACTTCATACGTATTGTATGTATGAATAAATCTTGTACTCAACGCAGTTCACATCTGAATACAGGGTATACAAAGAGATTGTCACAACTTTAAGTAAAAAAAAAAACTAGCAGGATAATTGTAGAAAAAAATGATAGATTGTTTGACTGAACTATCTCTTTGCAAACTTTTTCTTTGCTTCTCTATGTACATTATAAAATGGTTAAAAGAAAATGCCGCAAATTGGTCATAATTAATGTTTTTAATTTGCCCGGCAATAAGGAAAACATTAATGAAATATTTCTTTTGAAAATAGTAGAATACTAAGTTGTTATAATAAAACTTTAATTATTAATTTTCTAATGTAGTTTGTTTTTCGCATAGAAAAATGAGGCACTGGAAGCAAAGAGGGTAAGCAGGACCACTCTTACCTTCTTAAATGTTTCAAAATATATGAATTTTGATTCATTTTGTCTAATTTTAAACATTTGGCACTTTTTAGTACAAATCCTAATTACTCTCATGGAGGGCTTCTAAAGATGGGAGTCCTGGGCAATTGCCTTACATAACCTGGGCAATTTACCTGCTTAAGTCAGGCACTGTATGAAGATAGGAGGATAGGGCCGTAGCTAGAAGTGTACGATAGGGGGGGGGGCTCATATTTTTTTTTTCTCTCTCTAATGCAGAAAGATAAATTAGTGCATATTCAAATTGTAGGTACTATGTTTGTCATTAAACTGTTAACAGTTGTAATAACTTCATTTTATGCTAAGAAAAGTATAGGATGATGAAAATTTTGAGTGTATAACTGGTGCAAAATTAAACATCCTGTTAGCTTCATATATACTAATAGGATGAAGGAGTGTTGAAACACGTATTTTAGATATAATTTAGTAACTCTGCAAAACTGTGAAAGGGTCTCAAAATTATTTTAGATTTTTGAACAGAATTTCATTTGAGTTTTTGGAATATTTAGTGACTTTGGAACTTTCTGCAGGGAGGGGGGGGGGGGTCCAAAATATTTTAGGGGGGGCTGAGCCGCCCATAGCGCCCCCTTAGCTACGGCTCTGTAGGAGGCATGTATACTTGTGGAGTAATTCAAGTTTTTAATAAAACAATCTGAAATCTCTAAAAGAATTTCACTTATAATTTGCAGAGTTCTTACTATTAAAAAAAATGTCTTTTTCAAGAATTATAACAAATAACATTATACACAATATCCAGCAATCAGAATTTTAAAATAATAAATATTGGATGAAAAACGAGCAAGTTTACTAAACAATGCTTCACTGTATATGCACAAATGCAATCAAAATATAATGTGCATAATGTAATAGACAAACCTTTTGAGCAACTTTTGCGAAGGTGTCAAAAACATAGCTTGAAAATTCTGAATATGGTCGGCAGCAAAATAGGCTCGAAATCCATTCTTCACAAAAGAAAGGAAAGAGTTGAAAAGCTTCATATGTATATTCATTGATTAGTGTCAATATAGCATACATAATAGTGCACATATGACTGTAGTTGGATACAGTCCCTTATCTCTTTGCTTCCTTTTGGGAACAACAAATTTCAAGCTTATTCCATCAACGATTACTTTCAGAAGTTTCAAGCTATGTTTTTGAGATTTTCACAACAGTTGCTCAAAAGATTTGCCTAATACATTATGCACATTATATTTTGATTGCATTTGTGCATGCATAATGAAACATCATTTAGTAAACCTGCTCATTTTTCTTTATCGTAGGTCCCCTGTAGGGTTTTGGGAAAAACTGTTCTTGGAAATTTATGACATCTAGCATACTGCTCACACACCTGAAGTTTCAGGATAATTACTCATGTATTTTTCTAGACATTTAACAAAATTTCTAAAATCACAAGTGACTGGTCATCATTTGTCATTTACGTACTTTTTTTTTTTTTTTTTTTTTTTTTTTCCTTGACTTGCGATGTGTTTAACTGACTCCTTTTATTTATACATTATTTTCATTATTTTACATTTGTAATTATGCATTTAAAGGATTTAGTAAGAACGGAAGCGGAAACTATTGTTTATTTACAGAAATGAGATACAATAAAAAACACACTCAGTGTTCCAATTTTCATGAAATGAAACTTTACTATATTAATTTTAACACAATTATTCTAATTTGTAAATAATTCATACAAGTTACAATTTTCCAACTGCGTGAAAAAGTGTCTAGGCTAAGGCCAATATTTAAACCAGGAAAGTTTAGCATAAGCTGCCAACACTCTATTAGTTGAGCTATCATTGCCATAATCAACAAGGTTCTATGGATGAGAAAGGTCTGCTAGATTTATCCAGGATAGCTCAATTGACAGCTTACATAAAAGGTTCCTGGTTCAAATCTTGGCCGGAACACTTTTTCACTCATTTGGAAAATTACAACTTGTATGATTTATTTATGAATTAGAATAATTATGTTAAAATTAATGCAGCAAAATAAAATTGAAACACTTGCGTGGTTTTGTTATAATATCACATTTCTGTAAATAAACAATAGCTTCTGCTTCTGTTCATACTAAATCATTTAAATGCATAATTACAAATACAAGATGCAAAATAATGTATAAAATATACAAGATATGAAGAAAATAATTTCAACCATGCGTCATGAGTCAACAGTTAACAATGGTTATCATGTAAAAAAGAAAGGTTTGTTATAATTTGTATTATTAGCATCATGCTTTGTGCCATTAATAATGTGTAAAAGTATTGATAAAAAAATTAAACAGCATAAATAAATGTCAATATCAATATATATTCTAACTGGCAAGAGTGGAATCATTAATGGCATGCAGAAAATTTTTTATTTTTTTCTTCTAGAAAGGGTAAAAATTTAGCAAAGACCCTTTTTTTTTTTTTTTTTTTTTTTTTGTGCATTTAGAAAACAAAACAGTGAAAAAATTGCAAATTTTCTGAGAAATAATATTTTAAGGAATGAAAAAGTTATAATAAACAAGGTTCTTGGGACAAGAATGGTCCACCATATTTACCCAGGATAGCTCAATTGGTAAAGAAATGTCAGTTTACTCCTGGTTCTTATCCAGGACACATTTTCACTTACAAGGGAATCTCTTTTGGTATTGCTTGCACCTAGAATGAAGACCTGGTGCATTTTACAGCCCTATACACAGTGCCAGATTTATGGCAGGGCATTCGGGGCACAGGCCCATGGCCCCTGATTTTTAGGGACCTTCAAATGCTTCTGAGTTTTTTACAATTATTGTCAAAATCTGATATAGTTTTAATATCCAATGAAATTGTACATTTCATTCTACATTCTATTATGTTGTATTTTTATAACATTGCATATTTTGTCTGAAACATTTATTTATTTGCTTTATTATAGTGAATAGTTTTTTTTATTTTTATTATTTTAAAAAAAAATTGTATTTTTAATTCGTGTTTAATCCTTTTTCTGTTATCATCAGATTATTTGAGTGTTGGTGAGCGTAGCTTGCAAGATGTAGAGCCTCTAATATTTTAATTTAAATAATTCTAGTTTGGCATTGTCGAAAATTTATTATTAGTTGTTAAGTCCAGATGTATAGACTTGCATATTAAAAAATAATTAGCACCATACAGTCTACTCATTTAAATTTCATAATTTTTAAATAATTAATTTTTGAGTAAGTTACTGTTTATCATATTTAATTTTTTAATGGATATTTTGAAGTCAATAATAATTACTTTAGTAACTATCTTTTTTCATTTTTTAAAATCATAATTATTTGTTTTGGTGCAAGGGGGCCCCCGCAAACATTTGTGACCAGGGCCCCCAAATTCGTAAATTGGTCCCTGCCTATACATAAAAGTTAGAGAACCAATAAAAATTTTCTGTTAAAATTATATTTTATACATTTTTTTATACTTAAAAATTTTTATAATTGGATTTGTATTTGTTTATTTTACGCCAAAAGGGCGTTAAGTCACCAAATATGGCAATACAAATTTTTCACTTGCCCATAGTATGATATGTGACCTTGAAAATAGCATTTTCAGAAAGTTGAACTGTTGCAAAATTAAAAATATACAACACTAAAAGAAATTCTCTTGATAGTTTGGAAAATTACAATTTGTAAGCTGTATATTAATAATGAAGTTTTAGTTTTGTGGCAATGCATTGTAAATAAATGGTTTGACAGAAATAGAATCTCGCTCATAGACACACTTTATAAAGGGCAAAATTAGCACTAACTACTGATTACAAAATGAGAAAAAGTAGCTATTAAAATATTGTCTGTATGCAACCACTTTATAGCCACCTTTTTAAAAGGAGAAAATAAAAATTTATTGCATTTCATCAAGGATTCTAAATTTTCTAGTTGCCATGTGCTACAAACAGCGTACTGTGTTGTTGCTCTTCCATCTAAGGATATCCACCAGGCTAGGATATTGACCGGAGTAGCTTAGATGGAAGAGCAAAAGCATAGTACAATGTCGACCCAGGTTCAATTCCTAGCAGTGTTCTCACTGTCACTCGCTACTGCGCCAAATTGCGACTAAATTCTTCATTTGGCGAGTACACAAGCAATTAGATTCGCCAAATTGCTAGTGCTCAAATTTTGCCTTTTCTTTTTCCTTTTTCATACATATGCATACCTACATATTTTTAATATATTTGTAGCGGATAGTTGAAATTAGATTAATAACAATCATTGTCGCAGTTATAAAAACTTAGGTTATTTTAGAACATATTGAAAAAAAGAGGGTACATTAAAAGATTACAGATTTTTTTTTTAGTGCTACACGGCGAATCTATTTGGCTAATACTTTTTTCATTTGGGGAATGTTTTTTATTTTTAATTAGCCAAATTACTAACATTGGTCAAATGTCAGCGAGAACACTGATTCCCAGCCACTGCTAATAATTTTTCACACCATATTGGGTTATTGTGTTATGTCTGTCTTAATATATATGTATCTTTAATAATGTTTCATTTTTATTGGCATATGTACAAAATATAAAGTAATGGCAGTTTTTTTTTTTTTTTTTTCCTTGCATTGAACTTGAAATTAAGTATCCAGTAAACAAAAATGGAAAAATAATTAAATAACTATCATTCAAGTTTGAACATGAAAAATGTTTATGCTCAATAGGGAATTAAAACAATCGTAAACAATAGTAAAACTTTTAACCTGTACTTCGATGTACTTATGACACAAATATATTTACTAAAATTTAGAATAAAACTTTAGCACATAACCACAAGTTTTAATCAAGAAAGTATTATGTAAAAATAGTAACGACAATAAGAATTTTAAGAATAAATATTTGGTAAGTCATTAATATTATAATTTAGTAGGAAATTATAATACTTCAATAAAGGACCTGTTAATAGTATGTTTACAACAATAAATATAATATGTTCAGTTAAAAAACTCTATAAATCTAATCAATATATGTTTGAAATTTTATTCGTATTAAATTCCAAAATTCATTTTCATTGAATCCCAAACATTTATTGATTAGAGTATTATAAAGCTTTTACCACGCTTTTATTAACTTCACCTGTATGTTTGTGAGTTTGTAACTCTCCTTATCTTATGTATGTTCACCGATTACTCCGAAACCATGCAACCGATTAACTTGGTTTTGGAGTTAAATGAAAGACGATGCTCTCGAATTGGTACCACTTCAGTTTCATCGAAATTGGTTCAGTACTTTTTTGATAATTAGGCAAAAACTAATAAAATTAGTGATTTTTCGCTAATTAAAAGTGTTGAATACGTTCACTGAATGGAGTGTAGACAGCATGGCCGAGCGGTCTAAGGTGCCGGACTGAAGCTCTGTTTTTCGAAAGACATTGTGGGTTCGAACCCCACTCCTGATGTTATTTACATCTATGTAAAATTTTAAAAAAAAAATTCCGTATTAGAATTTTTTTTTTAACCGGCTTCAGAAAAGGAAGAGGAAGTTATCAATTCGAAGCGTATGTATTTTTTTTCTATGTATTTTCACCAATTACTCTGAAACTATCCAACCGATTAATTTGGTTTTTGTATTAAATATAAATATAGTTTAAAAAAACTAAAAACCACGCTTTTAAAGTAATCAAACTAAAAAGTGAAAAATAAAAATAGTTTAAAAAAACTAAAAAACACGCTTTTTAAGTATCTATACTAATAAAATCCGTGCGCCTCTGTCTGCTTGAAGCCGATTACAGTTCGCAACGCGGGCGAGTTGGAAGTCGCGAGAGGTGTCTTTCGATTGGAAATATTCTGGGGAAGTCATTTCAGGCATTTTCGAGACCGTGGGACCAAAATTAAAAAAGTTATGAATTAAAAACCCTTGGGAATCGGAACGAAAAATTCCCAAATACCAAACGGCGCTCAAACGGAGCTCCGAGGCAGAACACTGCGCTACCTTGCGGTGAAGAACCTGAACTTTTCCCCTTTGGCTAAAAGAAGAAACAGCCGAAAATCGCTTTTTCTACCGGCGCTAATTGCGTTTTTTTTTTTGCGCGTTTTTTCTTAAACCATCATGCAGACAGTTTTTAAAGTAGAAAAAAACTGATTACATATTCAGAATCTGCGTAAAAATCTGCTTCTGATGAACTAAAAAATACGGAAAAATGTCTTAAGGGCGCGTAGTGCCCACCGTGCAAAACCAAATATTTTTAACGGGACTATGGGCGCAAAACGACCATAGTTCCGATCCACAATCTTTTTTTTTTCAAGTGCACGTGGCCCACAGTGCGAAATCACATATTTTTAACGGGACCATGGCTCTTTAATTTACTTTTTTTTGTGCTTGAGGATTCGAATACCAAGACTTGCTTATTAAATGAATTTTTTTGCTTATTATATACTGCTTAATACCGAGGTTCGTTTGGAAAAAGTGGCCCAGCTAGCGGGCGTAGCTCGCTAGTATCAAACTAAAAAGTGAAAAAATTCATACTATAAGCTGAAAACGAAAATAGATGAAAAATACTATATTACTATAAAATCATTGTTATTATAGAAATCAATTAATAAGCAATAAATAAAATTATTGTGGAAAAAAAGCGTGGGGTGCTTCTTAAGAACTGATAGATGGAGCACCCCACGCTTTTTTTCCACAATAATTTTATTTATTGCTTATTAATTGATTTCTATAATAACAATGATTTTATAGTAATATAGTATTTTTCATCTATTTTCGTTTTCAGCTTATAGTACGAATTATTTTTTCACTTTTTAGTTTCATATACTTAAAAAGCGTGTTTTTTAGTTTTTTTAAACTATATTTATTTTTCACTTTTTAGTTTGATTACTTTAAAAGTGTGGTTTTTAGTTTTTTTTAAACTATATTTATTAACCTTAGAGTTGAGAGATAACATTTATTATGAAAAATATATTATGGTACTACTAGGTTATTCCGTCGACTAAAATACTATCGCCAAATTATAAGATTAAATGCCAATAATGGATGATCATGAATATCAATTCAAAGACATTAAATATGATACAAGTGTTTAAAATGTCATTAAGTGATTTTTATTTTGACTTTTTATTTGTGTTTTTATTAATATTCTACTAATTATTTGTTTTTTTTATTATTTAAAATAAAAATTACATCAATATGTGTAATTTGGCTATTAGTTTGGCGATTTGTATAATTTGGCGAAATTGGTCGACGGGATAACAGAATAGTACCTATATTATTAACTGGATTAAAATATTTCCATGATTAAAAGATTAAACTAAAAAATTAAGTTTACGGAAGACGTGGGATTCTGCTTCGAAGCCTTGAATTCTTCTTTTACATTTTCTAAATTAACAGCTATTTCAGGTTCCCTAGAACAATAGAAATATCATTTAAACTGTTACACTAATTAATTATTTAAAAATAAAAATAGTTGAATTTTTTTTTATTAATAAATGATCTGCTATAAACTTACACTTTAGACTTCTTTGTTGAGTTACTATTGTCCCTGTCTTCTTGATTACCAAGGATTGAACTTAAATTTTCAGTAGTTCCTGCCCCAAGCTGGAAAAGGAATAAACAATTAAATCATATTTTCAATAACTTCTTTCAAATTTCATGAAAAAAAAATCAAACTAAATAGCAATTTTTATTATATGGAGAATAATTACAATTATGCTCCAAAGTGCAAAATCTGGCAGTTTGTCAAACTATATATAGTAACACACTTACTGCCCTAAATGAACTGAACAATGCAACAGTGACATAATTTTCTTATAAAGTCTTTTTATATTATTTGATTATCTGTTATTGCATATTATACTGATAAAAACAGAGATCATTGAATATAGCTTAACTATGAAACTCTTATACTTGTTTCAGAATTGAAAAACTGTAAGTAACACAGTAAAAAATTCTGATGCTTATTGTATGTAATGATAATAAAGATACTTGTTTATTATTGCAGCTGGCATTCAACAACATTCATGTATGGAAAAACAAACAGCACAAGAAAAACCCAAACGAACTAGATGCATTTGTAATTTGATTATACATGCATTATGTATGTTTACAGTTGATTAAAGATGCCATCATTCTGCTATATTTGCAGGAGTCTGTCCAGACTTTTCAAACAGGGTCCTGTTTTTGTGAAATTGTGAAAAATGTATTATTAATTTTGTGAATTTAAAAATAACATTAAATTCAGGTCCCTTCGGACTTCAGTGACAGCATCCTGTTTTTGTAAAATTGTGAAAAACAAAATTTTGCAAAACTAGTATTAATGTTCCCGTTTGGATGAACCACACATAATATATATATATATATATATGTAAAAACTAGGGATGCACCGAATATTCGGTATCTGTTCGGTATTCGGCCTATTCGGCCATGTTACCGAATATTCGGTTAGGCTGAATACTAAACTATTTGGTTGAGTCGAATATTCGGCTTGGCCGAATATGAAACTATTCGGCCTGCCGAATATCAATGTATTCGGCCGAATCCAATACTTAATAAAACCTTTTCACTATTTCTACTTTTAACTCTCAGTTTTTTAATTTATATTTAAAATAATTAGAAACAAAATCATTTTTAAATAAAATAGAATGTTTTTACATTATTTATTTGCTGTTTGTAAAGTATAACTTAAGAAAATTAACCATGAGAAGGATTAAAATGGTGATTTATTAGGATTCTCCTTAGGAATAAATTACGTGCTCATACAAGTTTCTAAATTTTGTTTAGTAAATAATCTGTTTCTTGCTTTTCCCCAAATAAAAGTCCTTTAAAAGAAAAAAAATTTTTTGAGATTAGTAATAGCTATCAAGGCAGACAATTTTTGTTCATGAAACCATAATCATAATAAACTTATTGAGTCATAAGTACATTGTATTTCATCTCACTCTAGGTCAAAACATGTGTGTTCGTTTATTACATTAACAATAAATAAGATAACATATTTTCAACTCACATGCTTTGGTTTCTGTAAAATATGATATGATGGGAAGGTTGGAAAATACCACCATTCATAAGAAAAGAACTATGAGCCAAACATGCCTTGTTGAAAGTATTTGTACTTTATATTGAAAAAAAATCTGCCTTGAGTTATTTAAAAAGGACAATTATCAGACTGTAAAATTTTTCTTCGGCCATTTTTTCATTATTTGATTTTAAAATGTTTGTTTTGATTCGTAGAAAATTTTATTAATTAAAATTTCATAACTGCGCTTCTTAAATTACTCAAGGCAGATTTTTTTCAATACTAAATGCTCTTGCAAAAAGCTCTTGTTTATCAAAATATAAGTTTCTTTTATTAAATATTATGTAAAACTGTTTTAAAAAGTAACATTTTAATACCTTTAAATTTTGAAATTAAAAAAGTATTTGGAAAGCCGAATATTCGGTATTCGGCCGAATAATTAACTATTCGGCTGGCCGAATATTCGGTATTCAGCCCAACAATTACTATTCGGCTAGCCGAATATTTGGTATTCGGTTCACCTGTTGGCCGAATATTCGGCATTCCGTATTCGGCCAAAATCACTATTCGGTGCATCCCTAGTAAAAACATTATATAATTCATTTCAACTTTTAATTAAGTTCTTTAAAATGTACATAAAAGATTTTTACTTTAATAATAATTTTTGGTTTTCAAATTCTTAACTAGATAACAAGAAACAATCTTAGTAGCAGAATTTTTTGTATCAATCTGCAGCAAAACAAAATGTATCTGCAACCCAAAAATGCTGGACCCAGTTTACTATCATAAGAAACTATAGTAACTCATAATATAAGCAAAATTTGTATTTATAAAGAAAATACACAATAAATTTCGACACCAAAAATAAATTTTAGCATTTTTTTTTTTTTTCTTAGCCCAGAATTTTGTTAATATTATTAAATTAGTTTGCTAAGTATGAAAAAAATAAAAAAAAATGTGCAGCTGCAGCATCCACTGCCATACAGCTGATGGGGAAATAATTAAAGAAATCTGGGACAGATTTACATCCAGAAATGGATTAAAAAATGATGAATAATAATATATAGAGAGAGATTGTGAAATAATCCATTCAGTTTATTCAAGTACATAAATTTACAAACACATATACTGTCACAATTCATTTTTAAACAGAAAATTGTAAGATCAATAAAAAGATGCCTTTGTGTCCAGTAAATTTAAAATTATCAATACAATAGCTGTGCAGCATATTTTAAACCAGTTAAGAAAAATAACATTTGCTTTTGAAGAAAATAAGCATTTAAAATGAAAATAAAACAAAGCATTTTTGTCAAAAGTAAAATTAATTAGAAGAATACAGAATAAAAAATATATGTACAATAATATTTACACTTACTGCCAGCGGAAAAAAAAAATAGGAAAAATGCAAAAGTTTAAATAGAAAATCGCAGAATGAAAAAATATATGCTCCCCATTTCTATAGTTATTACTATCACACCAACTCCAGATTTAAAAATATACTTATAATAAAATTGTACATTTCGGCGCAAGTGCTAGTTGGCTGTTTTGTGAAAGAGAAAAACCCAATTTCCGCCGTTGCGTTTCTATCTGACTGAAGGCGAAGGCGATTGAAAGGTTTTACTTTTAAGCGGAAAAAATTTATGAAGGGTCCATTTTTAAGATAAAATATTTTGTGAAGGGTCCGTTTTTAACCTAATAAAAATTGTGAAGGGTCCGTTTTTAACTTAATAAAAATTGTGAAGGGTCCGTTTTTACCATAATATAAATTGTGAAGGGTCCGTTTTTTTACCGTAATAAAAATTGTGAAGAGTCCGTTAACGGACCCAAATTTTTCCTAAACAGATCCCTGATTTGCAACATATAGTTATGTTTTGATTGGGACTTTTAGGTCCAGCTATTTTACTAGGATTAGTATCTTACTTTGGTGATTTATTGCAGGAGATGTGATAAGAAACAAACATTAGAATGTTGGTCTCCATGGGCAAGTGGTTAAGGCACCACAGTGCTAATCACTAGCGAACATAGGAGGTTTTTTGAGTTTGATTCCCACTGATTTCAATGCAAGCACTCTTTGTGTGAAGCTCCCAGTTGTATCATTCCTGTGTTGTAAAATTTCTTTGTGAAAACTCACCCCTGTATATTGATGATGACTTATAAGTAGGCTTTCATGTTAAGCAAACAAGTCATATGTATGTTGTTCAATAAATAAAATAAGAATTAGAATGGCTTCTTCCATAAATTTTTATCACATAATTTGAATTTTATAGCTTTGTAAATGCAATGACTTCTCTAGGAATGTAGCAGGGTACAAGAACTCATGGGATGGAAAATCCAGCGTAAGGATTTTGAGCACCCAAAGCTTATTTTTAAAATCTTTATCTCTAAAAATTTAGTATTTTTGGCCTCTACTCCAAAGTTTGACTACTGTCCAAAAAAGTAACAAATTAAAAACATTACCATTTAAATAAAACAAGCGTATATAAATCTTCTTTTTTTTTTTTTTTTTTTTTTTTTTAACTCAGATCGGACTATCATTGCTTCATTTTGTAAGTGATTGATAAAATAGGTATACTTACGCATTAATGCCACCACAGCAGAAGTTTCGATAATGCACCAATAAAGAGCAATCTTGTTGCTTGCATGCACATGCACTTATCTTTTGGATGCCTAGTTGTTTGCTGATTTTTGAAGTCATTTTTTTCGTGCTGTGTTAGTGTTTTTTAATTTTTTTTTGCTCATTTTTGATGCCATCTTTTTAAGTGCATGTGTGAACATCAAGATTGTTTTTTATTGGCATATTAGCACAACTTCTGCTGCAGTGGCATTAATACGTAAGTACCATAAAATGTTTAGAATCATCCAGAAAGAGAAAAACTTACTGTCCCACACCACACCACTCTCCCCTATGTATATATTATATTATATATATATGCAACACTGCTGCCTGGCTAACTGAAAAATACTCATATTAAATATTAAAAAATTTTTAAATAGTTCTGTGATCATATCATTTATTTGGATTGTTTCAAAAGCAGTTTGTTTGTATTTCAATTTTTTTATCTTTTCACATTTTAATTTCAGCTACAGTTTTTCTTTTTTTCTGTTTACTTTTTACTTTTTTCATAATTTTGCTTATTTTTTTGTTTAAATATTCATGACATCTCAACAGATTTATAGAGCTAAAGCATCTTTATAGTAAAAATACGAATTTAGCAAAAAATTTACTGCAAATGAAAAATGAGAAAATTTTTTTTTCAAACAGATTTTACAAAATAATATTGATACATGATAGCACACAAAACATCACTGACTTTTCCAGATTCTGGGGAAAAAATCATAATTTTACCTTAATTTTTTTGAGAATTTGTCATTTTACCTGATAACTGCCTGTTTTCTAGTCTTGTCAGAATCTTGTGTAATGTTCACCCAAATAATACTAAAACATATTGTAGCTAATTAAGATATGACACTGCTAAGTTAAATTCAGCTATAAACTTTCTATAATATCAAAATGCAGCGTTAGAATTCCTAAAAAAAAGTCACTGGTCCGAAGGACCAGTAAGCACGATAATTTACTGGTCCGCAGACATCATCACTGGTCCGCTACATAAAATTCTATTAAATAATTTTAACATTTTTAGTGCCCCCCCTCCCTGAAAAATAAACCAATCTTACTTTGCATTTATCCAAAATTTTCAGCATAATAAAATGTAAAATTATAATTTGCTAAAAATTAAATAAACAGTACGTAAAGAAAAACTATCAAATTATTAATTAGATATTTTATTTGCCATTCTTTATTTCAATTTACTGTAAGGTTTAATGCAATTTGTTTTTCGATTTTTCTCCAGATTGTAGCCAGAATGTTATTGGTGGAATCGGATCAATTTTTTCAATATCTGGTGTGTCCAGATAAACTCTCATTAAATCCGTAACTGTTTCATTATTTAACTGTTTAAGCTTTCATTATTTAAGTTTTCACATAATAGTTTTCATTGTTTAAGTTTAGTCCTGTGGTTTCTCCAGTCATTTTTAATTTCATTTAAGATTCGAAATCCTATTTCTGCTTCAACGGATGTTGAAGGAATGGAATGCAATACATCAATACCAGACAAAATATTTTCATGCCCACTATGAAATTCCGATTTAACAGTTTCCCATGTCATTTTCTTGGGTTTCTTTCTACTAGCATAAATAGATCTTACTAAAGATGCCCATTCAAAAGTTAAATTTTCTGTTTCAATATTAAAATTTTTTTGTACTACCTTACACT
This sequence comes from Maratus speculifer, assembly GCA_964019185.1. Lineage (NCBI taxonomy): Eukaryota > Metazoa > Arthropoda > Arachnida > Araneae > Salticidae > Maratus > Maratus speculifer. The sequence continues at coordinate 262,938,013 of OZ025301.1, forward strand.
CTGAAACAACAGCTTTAAGTTCTTCTTTCCCAAAATTATAAAAAACAATTTTGAAGCAAGAAAATTAGTTTTTGAAACAGAAAAATTCTCTCCTGGCATTTACCTTTTTTTGTGCTTTTTTGTTGAAATTTCCGTTTTTTTTTTGTGATATTTTGACGAAATCTGTTGTTTTTTCGGGATTTGTTGACAAGATGTACCGTTTTTCGCGATTATTTTGGCAAAATATGCCGTTTTTTCGCAATCTTTTCAAGAAATCTGCCTTTTTTGGGTTTTGGGATTAAATTAGCCGTTTTTCGCGATTTTTTTAACAAAATTTCCAGTTTTTTGCAATCCTTTGAGGAAACTTGCCGTTTTTTCGCGGTTCTTTTGACAATTTTTGCCGTCTTATCGCGATTTTCGGACAAAATTTGTCATTTTTTTTTCGAGATTTTTTGAAGAAATCTGCCATTATTTCGCAATTTTTTGAAGAAATCTGCTTTTTTTCGCAATTTTTTGAAGAAATCTGCCTTTTTTTCGCAATTTTTTTGAAGAAATCTGCCATTTTTTAGCAATTTTTTTAAGAAATCTGCCATATTTTCGCGTTTTTTTGAAGAAATTTGTCGTTTTCACGATTTTTTTTTGACAAAATTTGCCGCTTTATCGCGATTTTTGGACAATATTTAACGTTTTTTCGCGATCATTTGAAGAAATCTGCCTTTTTTTCGGGTTTTGGGATGAAATTAGCTATTTTTTCGTGAATTGTTTGACAAAATTTGCCGGAAATTAGTCGTTATTTCGCGATTTTTAACGAAATTTGTCGTTTTTTTTGCGATTCTTTAACGAAATTACGTGTCCCGTGGGATGCGTAAAAGCTACTTTTTGCGTAATTTACGCGTCCGCGGCATCGCTGAATAATAAAAAAAAATCTTATGTGCGATCGGTTGCGGTTTTCTCAGGGCCTAAAAAAGGCACTGGTCCTTGCGGACCACTAAATTTTTCAAATTAGTGGTCCGATCGAATTATCGGTGGTCTCGGACCAGCGGACCACCAAGGATTTCGAACGCTGAAATGGCACAGACACTGTTGACATTGATTTACTATTTACTAAAAGAAAAATAGGGAACAGATATATATCTTCCCACGATTATTACTTTCCTGCAAATTATTATTATTATTTTGCAATTATTTTTTAAGGAAACAGGAAATAAATATTTTTAAAGCTTATGCACACTAAAAAATAGGGTACTTACGTATTAACGCCACCGCAGCAGAAGTTGGGCTAATGCGCCAATAAAGAGCAATCTTATTCGCACATGCATGCAGATTTATCTTTCGGTTTCCTTGTTGCCTTGTTGTTTGCTGATTTTTGAAACCATTTTTAGTGCTTTTTTTCTCATTTTTGATGCCATTTTTTTTGTGTATGTGCAAACAAGATTGCTCTTTATTGACGCATTAGCACAACTTCTGCTGTGGTGGCGTTAATAGGTAAGTACTAAAAATTGTTTTAACTTTACATGAATATTTTAAAAAATAAATGAAGAAGTAAATCAAATGATTTTTATTTTTAGTATTAAAAATTTGATCTTTCAGTCTTTGAGTTTTCAAAGCAGATTGTCTTGTTTAATTTAATATAATTTTTTTAAAATGTATGATTCAGTCATTAAATAATCATTTCAGTAGCATTTTGCAGTTTAAGGTTAAATAATAATGCATGAGAAATAATAGGTAAACAAAATGGCGGCTCACAGGAGAAAACGACATGTAAGTCAAAAATGGACCAAACTTTGGAATTTGGCTAATTCATTTAGCACAGATGTCATATATGCACTACATTTGCATAACTATTTTCTGGTGCCCATTTGGCGAAAACTTCATTTCCAAATAGCAGCTGTATATAGATTTTTTAATTATTTTGTTACGTTATCAAAAGAAAACGATGATAAATAAAAAAGATTTAATTAATAATTATAGAACGAAAGAATTTATGTTATTTAAAAAAAAAGAAAATAAAAGTAAATAAACAATTTATTAACAAACTAACAACAGTAGCTGCATTACCATGTAAGGCATAAAATCACCATCTTGTTGCAATTGTGCCAATGTGGGACATATATGTCATCTGTGCAGTGTTCTCGCTGACATTTGACCAAAGTTAGTAATTTGGCTAATTAAAAGTAAAAAACATTCGTCAAATGAAAAAACTATTAGCAAAATAGATTCGCCGTGTAGCACGAAAAAATATACATATATAAAATCCTTTAATATACCCTTTTTTTCAATTTGTTTTTATAACCAACGTTTTTATAATTGCAACAATAATAGTTATTAATTTAATTTCAACTATTCGATACAAATATATTAAAAATATGTATCTATGCATATGCATGAAAAATGAAAAAGAAAAGAAAGAAAAAGCAAAAATTTAACACTAGCAATCTGGCGAATCTAATCGCTTGTTTACTCGCCAAATGATGAATTTAGTCGCAATTTGGCGAAATGGCGAGCGACAGCGAAAACACTGCATCTGTGTCATTTATTTTATTTTATGAATGTTGTAAAGGAAGAAAAAGAATTCTTTGACACATGAAGTAAATAGAATACAACCACAAGCTGATTTTTTTACAAAGATGATATCTCTGACAGAATGTGAAATTTTTGGCAATCCTGATTGAATTATTAAAAGCTGTCAGGTAAAATGGCAAATATTGATGAGTAAATAAAGTACACAGGGTCATGCAGAGAGTGAAAGGGGCAATCACCCCAAGCACGGACGTTGAGGAGGCGACAAATTTTATACTACCAACCTTGTTTTTTTTTGTATAAATAAATAAATATATACAAATTGGGATTTTTTTTTGTGTGTGTATGACAAAAACATAGATTTTCAAAATAGCACATTGTTTCAATCTTAGAACACAAAAGGGGTTGCAACTGATATTACTGTGCTGTTTATACAATTGTTCCACATCTATTTTCTAATTCTCTTTTCCAAAATATAAGTGCAATTTTATCCTATATTGTTTAGTTGTTAAAGTTAAATCTTTTAAAGTTCCAAAATAAACGCGAAATATGTATTCAATAGAATTTATTATTGTTTTAACACTTTTAAATTTTGTGACATAAATTACAAATTTCAATGGGAGGGGGTGGGGAGCCGCCAAACTGAAATTTTGCGCCGGACGTAGTTTTCTCTTCGCACACTTCTGAAAGAAAATTGTTTTAAAAAAGCACTGGACATAATTCAGTAAAGGTCTAAACAAGACATAACAATGAAAATGCAAAATAACGGGGAAAACAGCCGATCATAGATTAAAAACAAAATTAATTTACTATTCTTGATGAACATTAAACAGATCTAAACATTAAAGTTTGATTAAAATTCGCAATTGACAATCCTGCTTTTCGAAACAATAAGCTCAGTTTAAAAATGAAAGAACTATAATCATACATTGATGTTGCTGAAATTCTAACGGTTCTGCATACTTACTTGTTGGACCAAAAGTTGGCGTCTTTTTTGAGACTTTTCTTTTAAAACTTTTAAAGTATCCATTGTATTTTGTCATAAAATTTGCCGCTATGTACTTCCAAACAAACCATTCAGTTATATTAGTAGCAAAGCAGCTTAATGTCCAGTTAAATTTACGTAATCTGATTGGTAAAAAGGAAAGTGGATGTTTACAAACAAATAGTTCCAACGACCAATCCACTTACTACATTTTGCTTTCGGATCTGCTCAGAAGGACAGCTCACATCGTGCGCACGCGCTCAGGAGATTTTGTCATGGAGTTACTATCCTTTAAGAAAGGAATTAAAAAAAAATATGATTATATTTCATGAACTTTATGAATCAAAACATTTAAGAACTACATATTACATAATCAAATAGACCGAGAGGTGGCAGCACAAACGATCACCTCATCGAATTCATGGTTGGAAATCTAGAATTAGTTAAACATCGATTCGCATATTGAAACGCAATTGGTCTGCCAAATTTTATTTTGGTGGAAAACACAAAAAAATCGACTTTAATGATTGAATCGTGTTAACATTGTGCTTTCCAGCTACCAAAAGTTTGAAAACATGGAGGATTGGGAGCAGGAAAACACAATGATAAACCTAGGAATCAACCGCTAAAATCGAGTTTTTAGGGGTTTTCCACTAAGATACGACTTAGCAACCAATTGTATTTTAATACATAAATTGAGGTTTAACTAATCCTTGATTTTCATCCATGAACTCAATTTTTATAAAACCATTTTGTAATGCACGCTTGTTTTTATTTTATGACCCACTGGCAATTGATTTAAAAAATAGTCCTAGTATATGTATATGAAAGGATAAAATTAATACCTTTAAAAAGTGAAAATAAACTTTAATTTAAAATTTAAATGTCCCATCTAAGTTTCTTTTAACCTTAATTCTAATGCTTAAAAGCAAGTTGCCCCTGATAACTTTATTTTCTAGCAAGCCACCTTATTACTTTTAGAGATCATTTTTGGATACTCTTTAAGATTAAAAAAGCTTAGGTAAACGCAATTCTTCATTTGTGGTTTTAGCGGGCAGCCCTCGGAAACTGCACCTAAATAACGTCAGAGCGCCCAGATACTTTTTAACCAATTAAATTAGGTCACCACCCATTCTTCTAGTGTCGCGATCTGGCAGAAATAATGCGAAATACGCAGGAGCCGAAAAACGGACGGCTTTTGACCCTAACGCGGGCTTTATAAAATACGGTCCGAGAAACGAATTTTTACAAAGATCACGTCAAGCCATGGGGGCCTGGTTTTATCAAAAAGAGACGATAAAAAGGATTAATAAACCAGGAGTACCCAAGTAAAACGACTGCTGTCTTTATTGTCTTACCCCCACACATCGGGATATGGACAAAATATCGGGTCATCGACGAGAGATCGCAAAGTCACTCCCCGGAAATACGACGATAGACGCGACGCATCAATTAGCGAAGTCTCCTAGAGACGGCTGTGCTCCAACTCACGAATGCAAAGAATCACTCTGGATCGTGACATATATATATATATATATATATATATATAAATATTTCAAATTTAATTTTTTTTTCGCCAAAATTAACCTTATACTACATTAATTTCCTTTTCAATATTCCGCACTTATTACAACTTATTAAATTAAAATCCTGTTACTGGATCTAATCTATTAATCTTTATAGAAACGATATAAATTCTTAATTCGCCTTAAAAATGTATTCCAATATGCGTAAATTTGAAAAATGGTTCTAAATAAAAAATATTCTTAATTAAGCTTTATCTCTTAAAATTCCCAATAAAACTCATTTTTTCCCTGTTTTTGTCAATCCTTTTTTAAGAAAGTTTAATTAAATTTATTCCAAAACCATACTTTTCAAAAATATCATTCTTTTTGTTTATTTTTCATTTTTCTTCGCGTTTGATATTTATTGCGCATCAATAAATTCACTTCTCTTTTTTGTTTTAAATTAATCGTCTGTAATTGAATATCGTCTGTAGAATATTCGAGTTTTGATTTCCATTATAAATTAGTTAAATAAAAATCTTTTTAAATAAAAATTATCGTCTGAAAAAAATTCGAAAATGCTAGGTTTAATCTCGACGCTAGACATAAAATTCTGTTTACATAAGAAAATCATGGTAAAGATTATAGAATGTTCTAGAAGTTTTTAGTATTTGATTTAAGCGAGGAAGCCAAGAGATGATGGGTTATTCTTTCTTTTTTCTTTCCATGCTTCAGTTCCATGTCAGTTGCGGAAATTATGCTTTTATGACGGAATGTCACTACGGAGAGCATTTCCCGCTCTATCTGTATGACTTTTGTCGGACATTCCTCTCAGTCCACACAACTTTGAAGAAAGTCCGTGGTAGTTATAGCTGCCCCCACCAATATTACTAGGTGATATCGGTAACCCACTGTGAGGATTGTGTAAATGAACACTGACGCTGTCAATTAACTGAATCAACAGTTTATTTAGGATATATGTACACACTAAATACGCTATTTACAATTATATACAATTACAACTCGGATATAGGTGATCCGGTTCAACATTAAATTAAATACAGTAAAGGTTGGCTGTGTACTATTCAAATTACACCTTCAACCTCACACTCAATGCACGTTAGATTCACTTTATCGGAGATCAAATTCGAATCTCCCCAACACAGGTATCCTCGGCCTGCACTTCTCGGCCCAGAGCACTAAACACCAGGACGTCTGTGTCCCTTGCTCTACAGAAACGTACTGCTTCCGCTATACAACACAGAGCACACTCTATCAGGACCTCGGTCCTACACACCTTCTTGGTACGAAACCCAGAAACGAACTGAACTAATCTGAGATCAGACTTGCTCTTCTCAATGTCAACCCCCTTCGGAGCTCGCTCATTGGACACATTCCACATTCCTTTCTTGATTAGTGACATGTTCCTTGTCTGCTGATCATCCACATACCTCACTGACGGATGAACATGCCTCTCATCAATCTCCTCTTTCTCACACACCACCTTCATAGGATTACCTGTCACTTCTCCTTTCAACAAAGAAGGAATGTCACCTTGAAAATTCTAGTACACAGCCATACAATACACAAAAGATTAAGATAGAGAAATATCGGAAATTCCAATCTTCAGCAGAGGTAGTCTGAGAACCTGACAACTTTAATAAACTATTTTGGAGCAGAAACTGTGTAATTTAATGAAGCTTCTGCGTTTATTATTTTACTGAATTTTTATCTCGCCACGACTCCTGCGACGTAATACGGGGAAAGTTGCAAAGATTTTACTGGTTCCTATCTCAAAATGTCACACATATATATACATATATAATCATTATACGGGGTATTCCTAAATGAATATCGGAGTTTTAACACTTGTTAGCAGTGATGTAGTCGTAAAAAAACCCAGAAAGTATACGCTGTAGACAGAGGGTATACGCTAAAGTCAAAAACGTTATGCTTAGCATATACGCTATAGCTTTTATTTGAGAAACGGAAAGTATACGGGTCTTCTTGGTAAAATTCAGAAGTTGTACGGCGTATACCTCCGTATACTTTCCAATACACCCCTGATTGGTAGTACATAATATACAAAACTTAAAATTATAATTAATAGATAAAATGAAAGAGCAACTTAAACAGTTTTACCTATAAGTTTATGAATGTTTAGTGTGAGTACCTTTCGTCACACGGCACACAACAAGTCGATAGCTCAGTTCTTCCCAAACGTCGATTAGTGTTTGCGGGATCATTGTTGCAACAGCTGCAATGATCAGTTAGTAATGGAGGCACATAAACATCATCCTTTATGAACCCCCACAGGTAGAAATCTCATGGCATCAGATCGGTTGAGCGTCTGAACAGAACTTCTTTTCTAATCAGCGTTTGGCAAGAACTGAGCTATCTACTTCAAGTGTGCCGTGTCACGAAAGGTGCTCACATTAAATGCTTGTAAGCTTATGGGTAAGACTGTTTGAATTGCTGTTTCATTTTACGTATTAATTATAATTTTAAGTTTTATGTAATAAATACTACAAAGGCGATATTCATTTAAAAACATCCCGCATAATACTACAAATCAACATCTATAGCGAATACAATTCACAATGGTCTATCATGCCAAATAGTAAAAGATCAATTCTTAAATCCGGTACAGCTCAACAAGATCCTTTAACGCAATGTAAGTTCATTTAATAGAATAAACACAAACTCAACGAAATAAGCACATGGAATGCGCAAAGGTGAAACAATCCTTATATATATTATAAATGTGAAAGTGTGTCCGAAAAATTGGAATGAACTTGGCTTCAAAACGGATGGATTAATGTCTTTGAATCTTTGCATATGGATAGATTATAGGAGTGGAATGAACATAGGTTAATTTTTATTTATTTTATTCAAATATTTTCCTTAATAATTCAACATTTAATTATTTTTCATACAAAATCAATAGGCATTTTTCAGATAAAATTTAACCATTTTCCTTTCCTGTTGCCAAGAAAATGAAAAATTGGAATAATAATTTTTCAGCGGTAATGAATTTTTAATAAAAAAACTTCCACGCGAAAAACTATAATAAAATAACTTAAAATAAAATAAATATGACGTCATGTTTGAAATAAAAATAAAAGGCGTATTTTTTTATGATATATTTAACAAGGATATTTGTTTAAATAATGGGAGTTTTTGTGTAAAATATGGCGACATAAATTAAAAGTAAAAAGAATTATATTTTTAATAAAATGGTTCACTTATGAAAATGTGACGTCATAGTTGAAATAAAACAGGTGCTTTATAGCAGTCGTTAAAAATAGAAGGGGTATGAATATCAGTAGCTAATGGAGCGAGATAAATAATGACGTCATATTTAAAATGAATCAGAAATGTTTTTTACTTATATTAATTAATCCTTATATCCTTATATATATTATAAATGTGAAAGTGTGTCCGAAAATTGGAATGAACTTGGCCTCAAAACGGATGGATTAATGTCTTTGAATTTTTGTATATAGATAGATTATTGGCTTGAAATGAACATAGGCTAATTTTTATTTATTTTCTTCAAATATTTTTCTTAATAATTCAAAATTTCACTATTTTTCATACAGAATAAATTGAAAAATTTTCCATAATATTTAATCATCTTTCTTTTTTCGTTGCCAAAAAATAAAAAAACCGGAATAATTATTTATCTTCTGTAATTAATTTTCAACTGAAAGATTTTCACGTGATAAAACAAAATGAATTAAATAAATGGAACCTATTCTGTTTTTCGGTTCGAGGTCAAAAACCGCAATTTTACCAATTGTGACGTCAGAGGAATACTGTTTTTCTTCTTACATCAGGCAGACGATTATGTAAAATTTCTTTTACACTTAGAAGACTTCACAAGAATATAACTTCACACTTTACAAGAAAATAAATATTTTAGTAGTTTTTCCAGATACTAATCCGTAATCAAAATGAACCTTTTTCTTTCTTTCGGTTCGAGGCTATACAATTCAATTTTTTACCAATTGTGACGTCACAGGACTACTTTCCATTAAGAATTTTAAACTTATCAATGTACGTCATATCTGAAACAAAGTATAAGTTTTCATTTTAATAACACAATGTAATTTAGAGTAAATGCTAAAAAGAGACGACTGTGACGTCACATATTAAAAATAACATAAATATGCTCTGATGTTGTAATGAAATGAGATTGAATTATGATATCAAAAGTTATTATTTATTGAAAATTAAGTTTATCGTCTGAGCGTGGTTAGTATGAAAAAAGTTTTTTAAAGATTAAGTATTAAATGATTAGAAAATGTTAATAATTTATTCATATCGTAAATAACGTAATGATCAATGAAAAATACTTTTTACCATTCTTAGAAAGTAAGAAAAACTCAACTAATAATTAAAAAAATATATTTTTGTGTGTTAATTCTTAAAATTGTTCAATTTTTCAATTGTAAATAAAAATCACTTTAAAAATGTACTATCGGGCTTAAAATCTAAAGATTTAATGTAATTGTGTGAAAATACATTCCTTCAGTCAATATCTCAATTTCGCATAATGCGCTCGAAGTGTGCTGGAAACAGGTTTGTAAATGGATATTAATTCCACTTTTTTTTAAGCTCTTAAAAAGTAAAAATACGTTGTCACTTTTGAGAATATTTTTTTACAATAAATTTCTATAATTTTTTCTGGTATGCAAAGCATATATGTATAAATTATGCAAAAATGCCACCTAAAACACAGTTTTGAAGTAGATTTTTCCTAACACTGTTTTTTTTTTTTCGTTTTACGGAAACTACCTCCATTTTGACACTTTCTAACATGGTCTAAAAGTGTTTACGACTTCAGCCTATCTGTATACAGAATGCCGAGTGCCTGGGGTCTGCCGTCTGTTTGTCCGTGTTTCAACTTGAGTAAATATAGTAGGATTCATACGAAAATAACTTACGTTATTGAGTTTTGTCATAGCATGTGCGGCATTGAAAATGCGCCAGGTAGCAATTATAGATGAATCACAGGAGCACTCATAAGGAGACTTTACATTATGGTTTAAGGAGGAAAAATCATTTCTGGTGTATTTTGATAATGTTACATAATTTTAAATGTAATGAAATTTACATGCATTTTTAAGGTTCACAAGAACATGGTTACCATTGAATATGTTAAGTATAGTACTTATAGTGTGCGTACAGGGAACTCAAAAGTATTTCAATATATAATGGTCTGTGAAGAAAAACCATTTGCAGTGCATTTTAATAATGTTATTTTATTAAGGTTATTTTAATAATATTGAAATTGATATCAGTTTCTGAAATGCACTAAAACAGGATTTCTATAGAAAATGTGGTGAAAAGATTTAACATTCATTTACAAGATCACAGAAAAAAGTTCGGTAATATAATAGTCCACGGGGAAAAATATTCTCAGCGTATTTTAATTGCGTTGCACTATTTCAAAGATGATGAAATTAATATACTGAGATTAATCAATACAATGATAAATACTGAAATTTACTACAATATGCTTGCAGTTAAGTATGATTTGCATCACATTTGTTGTTTACACAGACGCATAAAAGATTTTGGACCTGTGTCCAGATCTCAGATATTGTATCCAAAGTATGGTCTATTAGAAAAGAATGCTGAAGAGCTTTTACAATTATCGTATGTATTTTAAGGAAAACTAATGCATCCTGAAGTTCAGCTACATTTAGTATAATAAGAGATGTTTGTAGAATTTGAATAAATCATGTATCGGACTATACAATAAACTGGATATATGGTCACCTGTGCAATAGCGATTCCCGGAAATATGAATTCAATAATTTTAATCGGGTTTTTTGCTTGAATAATTTAAGCTAAATATGCGGTCGTATAAATATTTGCACGTAGTATACAGGACTATAAAAAAGAATCCAAGTAAGTTTCTGTCTATTATTAGAAATTCCTAAAGGTGAATTTTAATCTTCGTTACACTTTTTCTAACTAAGCAAAATTTTAACATTGTATTTAGAATATTTACAAACACATAGATCACATAGATCATATACACAGCTGCAGAAAAGAATGGGCCGGCGAAGTTACGTATTATGGAAATGTTGGATTTTTTTTATTACCTAGGTTTAACTTATGATTTTTCTTTCTTTGATATGGAATTCTGAAATACACTACAACATGATTTGTGTACAATTGGGGTGCGTTACAGTTGTTCTACAGTATAAGTGGTTGCAATTTCATTTTCGCGATTGCTCATATTATCTAACACATTTCCATTTTATTTGACCGAGTTCTTTAAGTCCCCTATAAAAAAAACTACTGCATACCCTCCTATAAGATATGTGTTATATATTTTTTAAATTATTATTAATGAAACGTTTTGTTTAACTAAAGCGTTTATCTTTTTTTTAATGCTACGTGAACGACGTCACGGGTAACAGCTAGTCCTTATATATATTATAAATGTGAAAGTGTGTCCGAAAATTGGAATGAACTTGGCTTCAAAACGGATGGATTAATGTCTTTGAATTTTTGTATATAGAGAGAATATTGGTCTGAAATGAACATAGGCTAATTTTTATTTATATAATTCAAATATTTTTCTTAATAATTCAACATTTCACTATTTTTCATACAGAATAAATTGAAAATTTTTCTATAATATTTAATCATCTTTCTTTTTTCGTTGCCAAAAAATAAAAAAATCCGGAGTAATTATTTCTCTTCTGTAATTAATTTTCAACTGAAAGATTTTCACGTGATAAAACAAAATGAAATAAATAAATGGACCGTATTCTGTTTTTCGGTTCGAGGTTAAAAACCGCTATTTTACCAATTGTGACGTCAGATGAGTACTGTTTTTGTTCTTATATCACGCAGACGATTATATAAAATTTCTTTTACACTTAGAAGACTTCACAAGAATATAACTTCACACTTTACAAGAATATAAATATTTTAGTAATTTTTCCAGATATTAATCCGCAATAAAAATGAACCTTTTTCTTTCTTTCAGTTGGAGGCTATGAAATTCAACTTTTTACCAATTGTGACGTCACAGGAATACTTTCCATTAAGAATTTTAAAAATATCAATGTAACGTCATATCTGAAACAAAGTACAAGTTTTCAAATTTTCTAAAATTCTGTTTTTTTTCTTTTTTTTTTTTTTTCTTTTCGTGTAATGGAAACTACCCCCCTTTTGACATTTTCTAATATGATCTAAAAGTGTTTACGACTTCAAACTGTCTGTATACCGGATGCCGAGTGCCTGGGGTCTGCCGTCTGTTTGTCCGTGTTTCAACTTGAGTAAATATAGTGGGATTCATACGAAAATAACATATGTTATTGAGATTTGCCATAGCATGTGCGGCATTGAAAATGAACCAGGTAGCAATTATAGCTGAATCACAGGAGCACTCAAAAGGAGACTTTACATTATGGTCTACGGCGAAAAAATCATTTGTGGTGTATTTTGATAATGTTACATAATTTTAAATGTAATGAAATTTACATGCATTTTTAAGGTTCACAAGAACATGGATACTATCGAATATGTTACGTATAGTACTTATAGTGTGCGTACAGGGAGCTCAAAAGTATTTCAATATATCATGGTCTGTGAAGAAAATCCGTTTGCAGTGTATTTTAAAAATGTTATTTTATTAAGGTTATTTTAATAATATTGAAATTGATATCAGTTTCTGAAGTGCAGTAAAACAGGATTTCTGTAGAAAATGGGGTGAAAAGTTTTAACATTCATTTACAAGATCACAGAAAAATGTTCGGTAATATAGTAGTCTACGGGAAAAAATTATTCCCAGCGTATTTTAATTGCGTTACACTATTTCAAACATGATGAAATTAATATACTGAGATAATCAATACAATGATAAATACTGAAATTTACTGCAATATGCTTGCAGTAAAGTATGATTTACATCATATTTGTTGTTCATTTACAGAGACGAATAAAAGATTTTGGATCTGTGTCCAGATCTCAGATATTGTATCCAAAGTATGGTCTATTAGAAAAGTTTGCTGAAGAGCTTTTTCAATTATCGTATGTATTTTAAGGAAAACTAATGCATCCTGAAGTTCAGCTGCATTTTGTATAATAAGAGATGTTTGTAGAATTTAAATAAATCATGTATCGGACTATACAAATAAACTGGATATATGGTCACCTGTGCAATAGCGATTCCCGGAAATATGAATTCAATAGTTTGAATCGGGTTTTTCGCTTGAATAATTTAAGCTAAAAATGTGGACGTATAAATATTTCAACATAATATACAGGACTGTACAGAAGAATTCAAGTACGTTTCTGTCTATTATTAGAAATTGCTAAAGGTGAATTTTAATCTTCGTTATACTTTTTCTAAGCAAAATTTTAACACTGTATTTAGAATATTTACAAACACATAGATCATATACACAGCTGCAGAAAAGAATGGGCCGGCGAAGTTATGTATTATGGAAATGTTGGATACTTTATTTATTACCTAGGTTTAACACATGATTTTTCTTTCTTTGATATGGAATTCTGAAATGCACTACAACATGATTTCTGTACAATTGGGGTGCGTTACAGTTGTTCTGCAGTATAAATGGTTGCAATTTCATTTTCGTGATTTTTCATATTATCTAACCCATTTTCCATTTATTTGACTGAGTTCTTTCAGTTCCCTATAAAGAAAAACTATTGCATAGCCTCCTATAAGATATGTGTTAGTTACATATGTTTTAAATTATTGTTAATGAAATGTTTTGTTTAATTGAAGCGTTTATCTTTTTTTTAATGATACGTGATCGACGTCACGGGTAACAGTTAGTCCTTATATATATTATAAATGTGAAAGTGTGTCCGAAAATTGGAATGAACTTGGCTTCAAAACGGATGGATTAATGTCTTTGAATTTTTGTATATAGATAGATTATTGGTCTGAAATGAACATAGGCTAATTTTTATTTATTTTATTCAAATATTTTTCTTAATAATTCAACATTTCACTATTTTTCATACAGAATAAATTGAAAAATTTTCCATAATATTTAATCATCTTTCTTTTTTCGTTGCCAAAAAATAAAAAAACCGGAATAATTATTTCTCTTCTGTAATTTATTTTCAACTGAAAGATTTTCACGTGATAAAAGAAAATGAAATAAATAAATGGATCCTATTCTGCTTTTCTGTTCGAGGTTATAAACCGCGATTTTACCAATTGTGACGTCAGAGGAATACTGTTTTTTTTCTTATATCACGCAGACGATTATATAAAATTTCTTTTACACTTAGAAGACTTCACAAGAATATAACTTCACACTTTACAAGAATATGAATATTTTAGTAGTTTTTCCAGATATTAATCCGTAATAAAAATGAACCTTTTTCTTTCTTTCGGTTCGAGGTTATAAAATTCAACTTTTTACCAATTGTGACATCACAGGAATACTTTCCATTAAAAATTTTAAAAATATCAATGTAACGTCATATCTGAAACAAAGTATAAGTTTTTAAATTTTCAAAAATTCTATTTTTTTTTTCGTTTTACGGAAACTACCCCCTTTTTGACACTTTCTAACATGGTCTAAAAGTGTTTACGACTTCAACCTGTGTGTATATCGGATGCCGAGTGCCTGGGGTCTGCCGTCTGTTTGTCCGTGTTTCAACTTGAGTAAATGGAATTCATACTAAAATAACATACGTTATTGAGATTTGCTATATCATGTGCGGCATTGAAAATGAACCAGGTATCAATTATAGCTGAATCACAGGAGCACTCAAAAGGAGACTTTACATTATGATATACGACGAAAAAATCATTTGTGGTGTATTTTGATAATGTTACATAATTTTAAATGTAATAAAATTTACATGCATTTTTAAGGTTCACAAGAACATGGTTACAATCGAATATGTTAAGTATAGTACTTATAGTGTGCGTACAGTGAGCTCAAAAGTATTTCAATATATCATAGTCTGAGAAGAAAAACCATTTGCAGCATATTTTAATAATGTTATTTTATTAAGGTTATTTTAATAATATTGAAATTGATATCAGTTTCTGAAGTGCACTAAAACAGGATTTCTGTAGAAAATGGGGTGAAAAGGTTTAACATTCTTTTACAAGATAACAGAAAAATGTTTGGTAATATAATAGTCTACGGGGAAAAAATATTCCCAGCGTATTTTAATTGCGTTGCACTATTTCAAACTTGATGAAATTAATATACTGAGATAATCAATACAATGATAAATACTGAAATTTACTAATATGCTTGCAGTAAAGTATGATTTGCATCACATTTGTTGTTCATTTACAGAGACGTATAAAAGATTTTGTGTCCAGATCTCAGATATTTTATCCAAAGTGTGGTCTATTAGAAAAGATTGATGAAGAGCTTTTTCAATTATAGTATGTATTTTAAGGAAAACTAATGCATCCTAAAGTTCAGCTACATTTGGTATAATAAGAGATGTTTGTAGAATTTAAATAAATCATGTATCGGAACTATACAATAAACTGGATATATGGTCACCTGTGCATTAGCGATTCCCGGAAATATGAATTCAATAATTTGAATCGGGTTTTTTGCTTGAATAATTTAAGCTAAATATGTGGTTGTATAAATATTTGCACGTAATATATAGGACTGTACAAAAGAATTCAAGTACTCTCTTAAAAAGTCAACCACAAAATAGCTCAAGTTGAGCTGAAATCCACTCATCTCAGTGTTGAAAGGCAGCTTCTCAAAAAAGAGTTGAAATAACTCGAGTTTTAACCAATTTAAATGAAGTTGAGCTATTTAAATAACCAATTTAGATCAAGAAGATTTAATCGTTTGAAAAACAACTCTTTTATGATCGAAAAAATTACAGCTCTTTCATGAGAAGCCAAATCAGCTCTTTCGTTTTAAGAGTGTACGTTTCTGTCTATTATTAGAAATTGCTCAAGGTGAATTTTAATCTTCGTTATATTTTTTCTAACTAAGCAAAATTTTAACATTGTATTTAGAATATTTACAAGCATATAGATCACATACACAGATGCAGAAAAGAATGGGCCGGCGAAGTTATGTATTATGGAAATGTTGGATATTTTTTTTATTACCTAGGTTTAACACATGATTTTTCTTTCTTTGATATGGAATTCTGAAATGCACTACAACATGATTTCTGTACCACTGGGGTGCGTTACAGGTGTTCTACAGTATAAATGGTTGCAATTTCATTTTCGCGATCGTTAATATTATCTAACACATTTTCCATTTATTTGATTGAGTTCTTTAAATCCCCTATTATATATATATAAAAAAAAAAAAAACTACTACATAGAATGGTATAAGATATGTGTTATATATATTTTAAATTATTGTTAATGAAATTTTTGTTTAATTAAAGCGTTTATCCTTTTTTTTATGCTACGTGAACGACGTCACGGGTAACAGCTAGTATATTATAAATGTGAAAGTGTGTCCGAAAATTGGAATGAACTTGGCATCAAAACGGATGGATTAATGTTTTTGAATTTTTGTATATAGATAGATTATTGGTCTGAAATGAACATAGGCTAATTTTTATTTATTTTATTCAAATATTTTTCTTAATAATTCAATATTTCACTATTTTTCATACAGAATAAATTGAAAAAATTTCCATAATATTTAATCATTTTTCTTTTTTCGTTGCCAAAAAATAAAAAAACCGGAATAATTATTTCTCTTCTGTAATTAATTTTCAACTGAAAGATTTTCCCGTGATAAAACAAAATGAAATAAATAAATGGACCCTTATTCTGTTTTTCGGTTCGAGGTTAAAAACCGCAATTTTACCAATTGTGACGTCACAGGAATACTGTTTTTCTTCTTATATCAAGCAGGCGATTATATGAAAATTTCTTTTACACTTAGAAGACTTCACAAGAATATAACTTCACACTTTACAAGAATATGAATATTTTAGTAGTTTTTCCAGATATTAATCCGTAATAAAAATGAACCTTTTTCTTTCTTTCGGTTCGAGGCTAAAAAATTCAACTTTTTACCAATTGTGACGTCACAGAAAAACTTTCCATTAAGAATTTTAAAAATATCAATGTAACGTCATATCTGAAACAAAGTATAAGTTTTTAAATTTTCAAAAATTCTGTTTTTTTTTTTTTTTTTTTCGTTTTACGGAAATTATCCCATTTTTGACACTTTCTAACATGGTCTAAAAGTGTTTACGACTTAAACCTATCTGTACACCGGATGCCGAGTGTCTGGGTTCTGCCGTCTGTTTGTCCGTGTTTCAACTTGAGTAAATATAGTGGGATTCATACGAAAATAACATGCGTTATTGAGATTTGCTATAGCACGTGCGGCATTGAAAATGAACCAGGTAGCAATTATAGCTGAATCACAGGAGCACTCAAAAGGAGACTTTACATTATGATATACGGCAAAAAAATCATTTTGTGGTGTATTTTGATAATGTTACATAATTTTAAATGTAATGAAATTTACATGCATTTTTAAGGTTCACAAGAACATGATTACCATCGAATATGTTAAGTATAGTACTTATAGTGTGCGTACAGTGAGCTCAAAAGTATTTCAATATATCATAGTCTGTGAAGAAAAACCATTTGCAGCATATTTTAATAAGGTTATTTTATTAAGGTTATTTTAATAATATTGAAATTGATATCAGTTTCTGAAGTGCACTAAAACAGGATTTCTGTAGAAATTGGGGGGAAAAGGTTTAACATTCTTTTACAAGATAATAGAAAAATGTTCGGTAATATAATAGTCTACGGGGAAAAAATATTCACAGCGTATTTTAATTGCGTTGCACTATTTCAAACATGGTGAAATTAATATACTGAGATAATCAATACAATGATAAATACTGAAATTTAATAATATGCTTGCAGTAAAGTATGATTTGCATCACATTTGTTGTTCATTTACAGCAGGCATGTCAAACACGTGGCCCGCCAGCAAATTCTTTGTGGCCAAGCCTTCGGCATTTTCTCATGTTTGATTCAGTTGATGAGATTCTTAGTTGATTCAGATTCTTAGTTGATGAGAAAATACACTTTGCATTGCAAATATCGCAGCGTTGGAGAATGATTTTATTCAAAATATCTACCACTATTTCAGAATATTAATTTTCATTACATTTAATGGCAAATACTGACAAACATTAAATTTAATCATCCGCAATTGCACACAACTCGAAATTGTTCAAGTTTGAATAAAGGGTGTTCAGAAT
The DNA here is from genome assembly GCA_964019185.1 of Maratus speculifer. Lineage (NCBI taxonomy): Eukaryota > Metazoa > Arthropoda > Arachnida > Araneae > Salticidae > Maratus > Maratus speculifer. The sequence goes on from OZ025301.1 coordinate 262,956,256, forward strand.
AGTTAAATAACTTTAAAAATATGCAGGGGTATTTCTATAAGTATTCATGATATAATTCGAAATTTCAATAATCGCATGAAATGTATAATTTTAATATGCGTTGCTATTACTGAAAATGTTTATTAAACTAACAAATTTTTATTAGTAGACAGTAGCCATCAAGTCACCGGCAAATATTTTTTAATGCCACTTTTTCTCATTTAGTGGCCCCGTGGCCAGTGTGCTAAGCGTTAATTTTGCCCTTTAACTTCATAATTCTTGAAAATATAGGTGCAAGAAATTTTACTCTGTGAACAGCTTCTTTTCGCAGACACGAGATGTCCTTAAAAAAAGTGGAGAGAATCAGGAAATTATTTCTTTGTCAGATCAATAACCATAGCTAATATATTTAATCAATTATGATTTTTTTTCATAATATTATATTTTAAATAATTGTGTTCTATGAATGATTGTTTTTTTTTAAGTAGAAATTACAACATAAAAGAAAATGCAGATATCAGGATTACAAAATTAATAACACAATTTTTTATAATTTGGATTGCGTTTTAAATTTTAAAATGGTCAATATGTGTTCAAGCATGTTTGTATTCTTATTTTAACTTATTTTACATTAAATTTTGCAGTGACTCTCTAATGTACTTTTGCTACAAATTTGTTCTTACTTAATAAGTATTTTTAAACATTTTCTGGTGCGTGTTTTTAATTTTTCCAATAAGTAGTTTCAAAATTTTTGTATGTGTTTTTGTTTGGTTGTTTGTTTTTAAAAACAATGCTGTATTTTTAATGTACAGTTTATATTTTGTGCGATAGTCATCAAATTAATCTGCTTCTTTATTTTCGATAATGTGGCCCGCGACTTTGTGTACAATGCTAAATCTGGCCCTCGGTGCTAGACGAGTTTGACATGACTGATTTACAGAGACGCATAAAAGATTTTGGATCTGTGTCCAAATCTCAGATATTGTATCCAAAGTATGGTCTATTAGAAAAGATTGCTGAAGAGCTTTTTCAATTATAGTATGTATTTTAAGGAAAACTAATGCATCCTGAAGTTCAGCTGCATTTGATATAATAAGAGATGTTTGTAGAATTTAAATAAATCATGTATCGGACTATACAATAAACTGGATATATGGTCACCTGTGCAATAGCGATTCCCGGAAATATGAATTCAATAATTTGAATCGGGTTTTTTGCTTGAATAATTTAAGCTAAATATGCAGTCGTATAAATATTTGCACATAATATACAGGATTGTACAAAACAATTCAAGTACGTTTCTGTCTATTATTAGAAATTGCTAAAGGTTAATTTTAATCTTCGTTATACTTTTTCTAACTAAGCAAAATTTTAACATTGTATTTAGAATATTTACAAGCACATAGATCACATACACAGATGCAGAAAAGAATATGCCGGCGAAGTTATGTATTATGGAAATGTTGGATATTTTTTTTATTACCTAGGTTTAACACATGATTTTTCTTTCTTTGATATGGAATTCTGAAATGCACTACAACATGATTTCTGTACCATTGGGGTGCGTTACAGGTGTTCTACAGTATAAATGGTTGCAATTTCATTTTCGCGATCGTTAATATTATCTAACACATTTTCCATTTATTTGACTAAGTTCTTTAAATCCCGTAAGGAAAAAAAAAAACTATTGCATAGTCTGGTATAAGATATGTGTTATATATATTTTAAATTATTGCTAATGAAATATTTTGTTTAATTAAAGCGTTTATCTTTTTTTTATGCTACGTGAACGACGTCACGGGTAACAGCTAGTAAGTTATAAGTTACATACAAATGAATATTTTTATTCAAAATTCATAATTATCAATGGAAGAAATTTTTTGTGGGGAAAAGGCGGAAAATAAAACTACTGACTGATATTTTTTTGGCTCGATTTTTTAACACTTTCGAACAAAGTTGAAAAGTTATTATGCTTTCGGTTTGTCTGTCTGTCTGGTCGCTTTCTAACTTTCGTAAATATACTCCGATTTCCATGAAATATTTGGACGTTCTTAACGTTTACCTAGCACGAATACCTATTGAAAATAAAGTTTCTACCATGATTAGTTTATTTACAGGGATTGCCAAAAAATTTCCTTACATTACGGCATTATGGGGAAAATCGTTTTAAATAAATTTAACGATGTTACACCCTGTGAAACATATTCAAATTTACATGCATTTACAAAGTGCACTAAAATATGCATTTTGTAAAGTATGTAGTGAAAAGGACACTTATTATTCATTTACAAGGTTACACAGAAGAATTCCATTGCATAAGAATAAAGGGAGGAACAGTTTCCGACATATTTTAATTATGGTAAACGATTTCATGTATAATCAAATTGATATACGTTGCTGAGGCTTAATGTGAGTAATTTCATGCATAATACGAAGTGCATAGCATTTACAAGGACACAAAAAGATTTCAAATATTATATATTCTATTCGATGGATGATATGATGGATGATGACTGTTGCATGGATGAAATGCATTTTGAATTATGATATGTGCTTTTAAGTTTCGCTAAATGTATGCATATTAAATGGAGAGTATAAATGGTAATAGTATAAATAGTTAAATTTAGATATACAGGGTTACACAAAAGATCTCGGAAAGGTTACTGAATATGAGCGTAATTTACTTAAAGGTGGTTTTTAAATAAAATATGCATTTTCATTTTGAATTGCATTTAATAAACTAAGGAATGTTTGTAGTATATATATAAAATGATATACAGGGTCCCGCAAAGAACTAGATACAAGGTTGTCTTTGGATGATAATTTCTGAAAATGTAATTTAGGTAGTAATAAGAAATATTTTTGTTTGAACTAAATTTTAGAAAGATACTTTCGTGTATTAAAGGCACTTGGAAAACTACAGGGCTGAACAAAAGAATTCAAGAATGTTTCTATCTATTAGTATTAATCGCTGAAAGGAAAATTTTAACCAGCAAACAAATTAGCAAATAGGGATTATCAGAAGTTTTTACCATAAATTCTCGATAAAAAGTTAATTACACATACTTTTCATCATCGAAATGTTTTGCTTGATTGATCAATTAGTTCTTCTTTAAATGTTATGTGAACGAAGTCACGGGTAACTGCTAGTGATGAATAAAAATAGAATTTGTAATAAGGAACTCGTTATCAAGTGCAATATAACGTGATGACAAAAATTTACGATAAATTTCTGATGTAGAAATTTGAAGTAGCAAAATGTCCAAATGCAATGATTTTTACCATTGCCTGAATAATCTTAGCCAGAAAACATAAATAAGTTAAAAAATTTGGACACGTATAAACCATAATTCCGTTTCCTATAAAAGTTTTTCTATAAAAAGCTTTCCATCTTAATATATTCTACAATCCTAGTTTACTATTTTTTTCCATATTAAGCAATATTCCATTTATTTCAATTTATTCCATTTGTTCAATTTATTTGGTATTTTATAAAACTAAATTCATTGTACTACTAATTACCTTTTCTTTTTACAGTGTAGCTAAAATAAAATCATTGTTTAAAGTTTAAACTTGTATTGTGTTAAACGCACTCCGAAAGGAGGTCGCAAAGTTGCAACGCAACCTTGTCGCGTTTTACAAAATAGGTTTTTAATACATTTTTAAAGACACGGGAGACGTGATGAGAGATCCCCTCTGTTTAAACTAATCGAGAATCCCTTAGTGCACATGTAATTAATTCTAATTAAATTAGTCTGCTTGTAACAATTTGACGTTTATTGCTTTTATACTGCTGCTAGTCATTGCATTACAAAAAAAAAAAAAAAAAAAAAAAAAAGAGAGAGAGAGAGAGAGAGAGAGAGAGAGAGAGAGAGAGAATTCTCACTGCGACCCCAAAAACAGTCTTTTGGGAAAAACCGGAAAACTGAAATAGCAAAAAGAACGGCGAGAAAAAGTTAGCTAAGGATTAGTTTGACACACAATTCCGATTTAGGGCAGTTTAGGATTTGGTTTTTACATTTGAAAGAAGGGTTCGGGTTGACCCGATTTTGATTGGGGGCAGTCCTTTGATAAAATGTTCGTTCTTTTTTCGCAATCTTTGTACAAAATGTGCGTCTGTTTCACGATCCTTTGAAGAAATTCGTGTTTTCTCCGCGATCATTTCCCAAAATTTTATGTCTGGTTGGCTTCTATTTTATGCTGCAGGTCGGGTTAATTTTTACTTTTTGTTGTGGGTTATGTTTGGATCCGGTTAACTTCTACTGTTTACTGCAGGTCAACTTAATTTCGGATTTTTTCCTTCGGGTCGGGTCTGGGCAGTGGCGTAGCTAGAATGGGTGACACCCGGGGCGGATGTAAAAGGTGTCACCCCCTTCCCCCACCCTTCCGATCCGTCAAATTTTTTCAATCACAATTGTACGTTATAACAAATGACCATATCATTCCTTATTTACTTTTTGTCCTCCTACATAAAAAAAAACCAGAGGAGCATCACTCAACTTATAGTCCTCATAAGTCAATATGGTGTCTATAATGTAGCAGAAAATTCTTTCTTTTAAAATTTGCTTTTGCTACCCACTCGTTGAATACGTAGGATTTTGTTTCCTAGTGCATGTGTTATTTGGGTACACCATTCTGTATAAAATTCCACATTTTTAAAGAAAAGAAAATTAACTCCATTGTGTCGTGCTCTAAAAATTTCTTTTTATTTCAGAATTCTTTTCCAAAATCTTATAAGATTATATTTTTTATTTGCAAATAAAGATTGGGTGTCACCCCTTAGAGGGTGACACCCGGGGCGGACCGCCCCCTCCGCCCCCCACTAGCTACGCCACTGGGTCTGGGTCCGGTTAGCAACTATATTTTGCCATTGGTCGGGTTGACTTTTACTTTTTAGCTGCGCTTAGCACATCGGAGCAGATTGTTATGCATTTCGGGAATAGTTGACCCAGTTTTGATCGCGATCCTTTTACGAAATTTGCTTTTATCCGTGAATGTGATCATTTGAAGAAATTAAAGTTTTCTCCGTGATCCTTTCACAAAATTTGAGGTTTTTTTGCGAACTTTTGATGAAATTTGTGTTTTTTTTTAAGCAACCCTTTGACGAAATTCGCGCTTCTTTAATAAAGTTTGCCCTTATTTGCGGATATTTGAAGAAATTCGCTTTTCTCTGTTTAATAATTTTTCCAATTAACAAGTAAGAAAATTTTCAACCGAACTTGGGCTCATGAGAAAGAATTTAGAGGGGTGCACGGGTCGCGGTCGAGCCAGTAATGTTTATCATACTATCTAGATCAGAGACGTAACGAACGTTTAGCTGCACGGGTCGTGGTCGGGCCAATATTGTTTATCATATTATCTAGGTCAGAGACGGACTGAATATTTAGCTTTTATTCCGGGCCGAGCCACGAACTGGAAATTTTGTTCAATGCAAACTTCTAGGAAAAATGAAAGCCAGACCAGACTCGGTCTGGAAGAAAAAGAAGCCTGTCCCCACCCGAATCTGCGAAAAAAGCAAGATCAGGACACGACACGATTCAAAATGAGAGAAAACCTTACCCAGTCTGAATCTCGTGGACTTAAACTGGCGCGACCCGTGCTCGGCCGTGACGGGCTCGAGCTTCGCCCCAAGTTATTTCTCGTGAAGATGCATACTGTCACTTTAGAAATCCTTTATAAGCCTAAGGGAAAAAGGGGGGACCTCGCCCCCTCCCCCCGTCCCTTAGAACCGCCACAGCATACGGGCTGTGTCGATCCCAGATCGAGCGTTTAGCCTTTATACCGGACGGAACCTGGGCTTGAAAATTTTGCCCCGTATATACCTCTATAGTAGAAAGGAAGTCCACGCCAGACCCGACCTGGAAAAAAGCTGTGTGGCTCGGACTAGCTCTGCAGAAATAAATAAGACCCGACCCGTCCCGGTTCTGAAAGTGTGAAGACCTGACCCAGTCCCAGTATAATAAATTAAAGTTGGCGCGACCCGACCCAGGTCGCACCGGTTTAGGACCAACAACTCTTTCGAGCGGGCATCTAATGTCGTTCTGCAGATCCTTTATTTGGCTCAAGGGGGGCGATCGCCTCATCGCCCCCCCCCCCCCCCCCTCCTTAGATCCACCATTGAGTTTAAGTCGGGTATAACCCAATCTGTGGAGGACTCTGCGCTCGAAAAATAATCCGTGGATTCAACTTCTTTTTCCCTTGATTATATTCCGTAAAAACAGAAAAAATTGCACTTTAACTTTTCCATTTCTACTCTCCCCCAGTTAAAAAATACAGTAAAAAACACCAATTACCGAAAATACTCGCACCTGAAGCAGCATGTTCACAAAATTACACGCATGTTCTGGCAGCTGTGCTACTTAGTACTTTTTCGTACTTAGAAAAGTAATTTATAAATCCCTTTTATCTAAAAATACGTAAAAATCAGAAACCGAAGATCGAAATTTTCAAAAAATCTCCAGTCCGGAGAAAGAGATTGCTTAAAATAATAGAAACCTCTTCAAATCACAGGGATATTTCAGCATTGTCGAGACGGACTCTGCGAGAAATTTTGGTCCAACGCAGACCACAGCTAGACCTCTGCATAACTCGCGGTTCGGATCAGCGATATATTTGCAGGTCGCTTTTCGCTGTTATTAAGATAATGCACTTTAAAATTCCCAACTATTTCACAAATTTTCACTTCATTTACATTTCTCTTCGGAATATTATATTTAAGCTCTTTGTTTCAGATTTGAATCAAAATTTGGAATATCACGTGTCTGTCTGTTGATATTCCAAATGCCTGATATGCGATATTAAATTCCGATCGAATGCAGAAACTGCATTCGATCGATATGCATTTTAAAATAAAATGGGAATTGAAGATGTTTTTATTATTTATTACAGCTATAGCTAAAAAAAAAAAAAAAAAAAAAAACAAGTTGAATGTAGATTCTGCTAATGCAGAATTCAGTTTCGCCTCCGATTTAAATTGTAAAAAAAAAGAGTCATTTATTTATTTAAATAAGTCATTAAAAAATTTTTTTAATCAATTTTTCCATAAAGAGCCATATGATAACTGTAAGTCGTCATATATACACCAGCTCTCATTCCTTTATTTGAAAAGATTGCAATTTTTTTTTTTTTTCTAAAAATATGTTTTTCGGAATATCCAGTATCTGAAACGTGTAAATCCGTCAAAAAAATTTTTTTTTCGATTTTCAAAACAATTGGAAGACATACCCTATACTACGTATGATAGGTAAGTAAAACTAAAAGTGTGCCACAAATTTTGACACGACCTTTTTAGCTTTTCTGAAAGAAATAGCATCGTAGGTTAAAACTAATTTCATTTTTACTGTGACATTATTTTACTAACTGAAGTCATCTGAAAGTAATATCTCAATCTCAGTGTCCATAATGAAAAGAAATATTGAAATGCAATATCGTTATGAGTAAAAATGAGATGTTTTAAATAGTGACGTCATTTTCTCTTCAAATGTTTTTCAAAAGTTACTGTTATTAGTAATATGAAAAAGGCCTGGTCGCTGAATGACATCATTTTCCTCATTTGAAATTTTTCTTTTTTTGCTTTAGACATTAATTTTTATCATAAATTATTTTCCGTTATTTTATTACTTACCCATCATACGTAGTATAGGGTAAGTCTTGCAATCGTTTTGAAAATCGAAAAATTTTTTTTGACGGATTTACACGTTTTAGATAGTGGAGATTCCGAAAAACATATTTTTAGAAAAAAATTTCTGCCGTCCGTCTGTCTGTCTGTCTATCTGTCTGTCTGTCTGTCAGTCTGTCTGTCTATAAACGCTCTATCTGCCGAACAAATTGAGATAGAGACTTGAAATTTTGTATGTAGTTAGTATCTAAGAATGGGACGAACCCTATTTAATATCAGCAACTTCGATTATCCGGAACTATTTTTTTCGGACTCTCGAAAAATTCGTTCTGATGAAAGGTATATAAAAATTTTCGAATTTTTTTGTTCTAAGGAATGGATGTAAAAGGCAATAAAATAACACACATTTTGCATATAGAACGAAGTCGATCAGATTATTAGTTGCCGAGATATTTGTAATCCTGTTTTCCACATTCTTCGATTTTTCATGACCCTGTATTTCATTCAAATTTCAATTCAGAGGTATATTTTAATTGGAAATGAGACGCTTAATCCGACGCAGTTAATTGTTGGTTAATAGAGTTATTATGTTTGGAGTTATAAGGATGTTTCTTTTACGCAGTTCGGTACTACTTGAGTAGTTTGGCGTTTTATATAATTTGTCGAAATTGGTACATCAGCAGTTCTTTAATAAAGCATTACTATGTATATTAACAATATTTAAATTTTGTTTATGAATTGCAATGCATTGTATAAATAGTTTTCACATGTTTTATTTCCATATACATATCCATGATGGGTAAGTATTACGGTGGCCCCCAACGACTAGTTTACATTATTAATATTATTTCTCAGTAAATATATTTTTTTACCTCAATTAGTGCATAATTATACACAATCATTTTGGAAAATAAATTTTTATTATCGAGAGAAAAGCTAAACTGAGTTGCCACCATTTTGAAGAAATATAGTAAAAAAAGCATTTAAAATTAAAAATAAAATATAAAAATGGAAATAAGTAAAAAAATAGTTATAATGGGCACAACTACAAATAAATAGCTTTCATTTAAAAAAATAATTATCAAAATCGGTTGAGTAGAAAACTCAGGGCTGATGACACGACATTTTTAGCTTGTCTGAAAGAAATAGCATCGGATGCTAAAAAAAAAAAAAAAAAAAAAAAAAAATCTGCTTTGATTAAAATTATGAAAAAAGTAAAAGTGATATTTGTAAAGTCATAAAAGTTACGCATTTCAAAAACTGTAGTTCAACTAATTAATTTCACACCATGCAAATACATTGAATTCAAATAAAAGAAATAAATATTTAGTACAGTGACGTGTTCAGATGGAATGGAAAAGGATATCGTTCTTAGCAATTATGCTGTTTCTTTATACATTTATTCTTATTTAGATTTGAATTAACCATGTTTAAGCCGCAGAGAACAGCTACAATTCAGTAAAAGGAAATGCATGTATGTCCGTTTTGACTAGTTTTCAAATTCTGTTCTGCAACTTAATATAAAACAAACTTTTCTAGTAATGGAATGATAAAGAGGTTGATGAGTACGTTGTTTAGCATCAGCAAACGCATTCCTGCTGATTGGTTGTAAAAATAATATTTATATTTTTTATTGTTGCTATGGGAATTACAAGTAAAACACCTGTTGGGATAGATTGGAAGGATGTTTCAGAGTTACCTAGATGCAGTACTCTATTATCGACAATTGTCCATTGACCACAGATAATAGGAGTTAATTATTTTCCTGATTTAGTATTTTTATTTTAAAATATGGAAATAAGGGTTTTTTTTTAATTCTTCCGTTTATTGATTTTTTTTTTTTTTTTTTTTTTTTTTTTTTTTTTTTTTTTTACAAAATTTTATAATTAATCATAAACCGTAAGAACAATGCTACAATGAACTTTTAAAGAAAAAATTTGACTATGAAAAAATAGAGCAAATTTTGTATTAAAATTATTATTTCTACTAATTATAAATATTTTATGAGTTCCTTCTTTTTACGAAAGTACGAACTTCAATATTTTTCTGCTGTATATAAAAAGTTTCAAGACTTTCATACGAGTAAGTCCAAATGATTTCTTATTTCTTTGTGTTTATATGTGATTTTATATTTTTACCCGAGTGTTTTAATTTTAAAACTGCTTTATACGCAGAATTCGTACTTTTGTTGATAATAATAATTTAATTTGTCTTATTGCCGAAACGTCAGTGAAAGCTTACTTTGGAGACGCGAAAATTTTTAGTTTCTGTCTGTCTGTCTGTTCCGCGATAACTAACGCCAAAAACATCCGATTGGCTTGAAATTAAGTGGGTATGTTTGTGAGGCACTGGGATTAAACGGTATAGTTTTTTGTTAGATTTGATTCATTCGTTTGGAAAATATAGAATATTTTATTTTGCGCAATAATGCTTTTCTATGGCAAATCCAATGATTTTCAATTTTTTTTCCTTGAGAAAAAATGACACATTTCATTAATGGAATTCAATGATAAATGGACATTGAAATTTACCAGTTAAATTATTCATATTGTTTTGAAATTTTGTCTATGCATTTGTCAGATTTTTAAAGCTATTACTGTAAATTTTGGAGAATTTTTATAAATGTGTTCCAATAATATAAGCTAATTTGTTTTAGAGATTTACTTATTTCAAATGTATTTATTTCATTTTCCTTATTTTCTTTTAATGGTTGCTAAGCAACCACTCATCCTAATTCTTATTATATTTTAATGCTATAAATTTGAAAGCGTGTACGAAAATTTAAATGAAGTCATCGTCAAAATGAATTAATTAATGTCTTTGTATCTTTGCGGATAAATATAACATAGCCCAGAAAAGAATATAGGCTATGTTTTATTAATTTTATTCAAATATTTTTCTTAATAATTCAAAATTTCCTCCTTTTTCATACAGAATCAAGAGCGATTTTTTAGATAAAAATTAACCAATTTCCTTTATCGTTGCCAAAAAAAATCTGGAATAATTTTTCAACGGCAATAAGTTTCAATTGAGCAATTTCCATTCGAAAAATTAAACTAAGAAAAAATAAATATGACGTCAGAATTAAAATAAAAATAGTACTTTGTTAAATATTAAACACGGAAATTTGTTTCGTTAATAGGAATTTTTCTGACAAAAATGGGGGCATAATTAGAAGTAAAAGAAATAAAAAATAATTATATTTTTAACAAATATTTCAATTGGTAAAATTTGACGTCATAATTGAAATAAAACAGGTATTTTATAGTTGTCGTAAAAAATACAAGAAACATGGACAGCAATAACTCATGAATAATGACGTCATTGCCGAAACTTCAGTGAAGGCTTATTTTGGCGACGCAAAATTTATTGTTTTCCATCTCTCAGTCTGTTCTTCTGGCTATCTGTCAGTCCCCGATAACTGCCACAAAATGCAATCAAAACTTCTTTTTTTCGTAAACAAAATTGTAAAACCCTATATTACTGAGTTTACACTTTCAAAAGTTCCTGATACATCAGATTTAGGTGTTTTTGGTGGGCAGGTATCTAGAAGTATGAGGATAATGAAAAATGCTTATTAAAACTGTCACTTATCCTTATAAATCAAAATGTAGAAAGAAATACAAGATATACGATAACCATTAGCAGATTGATAGAAAGTTAGAAGTTTAAATTTAATGAGACTACGGGGGGTTCAGGAGGGCGGAGCCCCCTGAAGAAATCTACTGTGGTATAAAAAAAAAAAAAAAAAAAACAAGATGAATGTAGATTCTACCATTGCAGAATTCAGTTTCGCCTCCGATTAGAAAAAAAAAATCGATAGAAGTTTTTTAGAAGGGCTACCCCGTTTAGATTGCAATGAACTAACTTCATTTTTCTTGTGTTTATCACTATAATAGCAAACAGAACGGCGTGAAAAACCCAATTGAATAGCAATTTTTATCTGAGACATTGGAATTGCGGAATAATAAAGAGATACAACATGACGTGCTACTTCTTCATTGACTAGATTCATCAAAAACGGATTTTTTCTTTAGTTTAAACGCTTTTTTTATAGACTCTGAGTAAAAGAAAATGCAATTTAACAATAAAACGAATGGAATCCCGTCGAATTCGACGAATGAAATGTTTAAAAGACCCGATCGATTTGGTTTAAAAAAAGGCAAAAGTAATTACATTATTGAATCTATATATAATAAATATATTTACAAAGTAAATGTCAAATTTGCCAGTTACAATTTTGCATTCATATATTCGCACATCTGCAGTTAAAATTGTAATATGAGTGCCGGCGAAATCCAGAAATTTTATTTTATATGCACTCACAGAAAAATAGCTTTATTTAAAAAAAAAAAAGGAAAAAAAATAATATCGGGTACTACTAGGTTATCCCATCGACCAAAAAATTATCGCCAAACTATAAGATTAAATGTCAATAATGGATGATCGTGAATGTCACATTCAATGACATTAAATACGATTCATGTGTTTAAAATGTCATTAAGTGATTTTTAATAATATTTTCATTAATATTCTACTAATTATTTATTTTTTCGTTATTTATTAATAAATATTATGTCAATATGTATAGTTTGGCTATTAATGTAGCGATTTGTATAATTTGGCGAAATTGGTCGACGGGATAACAGAGTAGTACCTAATATCGTTATGAGTAAAAATACAATGTTTTAAATTGTGACGTCATTTTCTCTTCAAATGTTCTTTAAAAGTTACTGTTTATGAAAAAGGCCTCCATAATAATATTGTAATTCCCTTTTATCTGGTTGCTGAATGACATAATTTTCCTCATTTGAAATTCTCTTATTTTGATTTAGACATTAATTTTATCATAAGTTATTTTCTGTCATTTTATTTACATTATTAATATTATTTCTCAGTAAATATATATTTTTTTAACTCAATTAGTGCATAATTATACGCAATCATTTTAGAAAATAAATTTTTATTATCGAGAGAAAAGCTAAACTGTGTTGCCACCATTTTGAAGAAATGTCATGAAAAAGCTTTTAAAATTAAAAATAAAATATAAAAATGGAAATAAATTAAAAAATAATTAAAATGGGCACAACTACAAATAAATAGCTTTCATTAAAAAAAATAATTATCAAAATCGGTTCAGTAGAAAATTCAGGGCTGATGACACGACATTTTTAGCTTGTCTGAAAGAAATAGCATCGAATGCTAAAAAAAAAAAAAAAAAAAAAAAAAAAAAAGATCATGAATTTTTCAGAACATCCTAACATAATTAAATCGTTAATTTAACGGCTTTTGATGGCTTCAAATTTCTTATTCTTATTTTATTCTTATAAATAATTACGTAATTCGAAAATTTTAAATTACAGTTTCCAGGAAGTTGAATATTACGCTAAGTGTGTTAAAAAAAAAAAAAAAAAAAAAAAGATGTGAAAAGCTGACGTTGAGGCTCTTGATCTGCAGATTTACTAGTTATGTAAGTTTTTCATTTGTATTTTTCCATTCAGTAATGCACACAGTAGAACGGCGATTATCCGGACCGGTCGATATCGAGGATAATCAAATTAATGAAATATCCGGATAATTGGGAAACTTTATAAACGCAAAGGGCAGTGTTTTTAGGCAACTTCCCTTCACATTTTTTCCAGGTTTTGGACTGGCAGTTTTTAGCATATTAAAAATGGCGTGTTTAGAAGTATTTTTTTTTAATTAAAATTCTATTTTCTGCAAAATTGGTACAAAGTTTACATAGAAGTATACATAGAAATTATATACATACACTGTACAGTATATATATTTTTAAAAATCCACGTGAGAGGGAAAAGAAATTCTTGATAGTCTTCTGGTTCACAGAGGCCATTCTTTTGTCTGTGTGGGACTCTCGTGCGTTAGAAGGGAAGCTAATAAGGTTCTAGAAAAAAATAGTTTTATGCATTGCTGTCTTTGTATTTGTTGGGGATTTTATTATTTCAGGATTAGAAATTAGTTATTTAACAGCCAAATTCCATGCCTTCTTGTCAAATTTACCTTACCCTGCCTGAAGAAGTATGTCTTTAAAATTTTTGGAGAAAATGAAAAAAAAAAAGTATGGTTATTGATCGATCCGGTTAATTGGACAATACGCTTAATCGGAGTCCAGATAATCTCTACTGTTTTTTAAATTTCGTATTCATTATTTCAAAAAGCACTGCAACCGAAAATTAGTATTCCCAAATCAGACCTAAAAAATGTTGTGTAGCTGGGAAGTCTTATTATACCCCTTGGAGAGGAGCGACACGTATACGTGCCGCAAAAAGTCTTAAGTATTATTTTTTATCAGTGTCATGCTTTTTCTCTCTCTTCCTCTTTTTGTACTGCATTAGATCTGAAAATACCGTTATTCACAGACGTCTTTCAAAAAGTTTGTCTGTTCTTTCCAAGCATATTCCACTCTTCATTAGAAAACGGAAAAAAAAGTCTGGTTCGGCCAAAAGTTATAGAAAAATGTGCTATAATAAGGAAAGGGCATGTTTACAAACAAACACTTCTGTCAACCAATCTACCGCTACATTTTTGTCATAGCGATCATTGCAGGAATCATCTTGACGATGTTGTCCAATCATAGCAAGCAGACAACCATGATAAAAATTGTAGACCAATCAGAATGCCTGAATTCATATGTAGAGTCTGTGCTATAACGAAGCACGGGCGAAAACAGCTTGCCCACCACTAATAAGAGCCCACAGTGACATCAGCTGCCTTTTCCTTATACCTGTTTTAAGAATAATAAATTTCAGGGCCGGCAGAACTTTCAAAAAATAAAATTTAGTCAGAGTCTTCAGATAAAATTAAGCTCGATTCGAGTTTAAGGAAAGAAAATTTCACCGAGCTCCTTCTTCTGGATAAGCCGCGATAGATGTTTGCATTGGCCAGGCTCGGACTTGTTTTCTTTTACGATACTCTTAGCGATCCATGCCTGTTTTTCTCTCTTTACATGGTTTATCTAACTTTTTCGATATTGAGCTGGAACTGCGCGCGAAGAAATTTTCAGTCCCGGTTTCGATCCGTATGAAAATCACTTTCTCGGAACGACCTGGTCCGAGTAAAATTCAGTAAAATTTGACCCGTTCCAAATATTTTTAGGAAAAATGTATGTATTTTTGTAAGTTTAACTCACCATTATTCTACAATTAAAATTTAAAATGTGTTATTTATAAAGAATAGTAGATTTTTAGAATAAAATTTAAATACAGAAAAATCTGTGAAATAGAACCAGCCTATGACGCATTGCTGTCTTAGGAGGACTCTTCACTCACTTCAAAATACCTGCTCCATAATGTTAAACCAATGGGCAGGTTTCTCGTTTTATTTTAATATTTTTAAATTTTTTTTTGAATGGGATAACTGAGCTCATTCTTCAACAGGACCATTTTTTACTTTTTCGATTTTGGTTGCAAATTAAATATATACAGGGTGTCCGAAAAGTCTGGAAACGGTAGAATAACTCGAAAAATACATACGAGATTGAAAAACGTAAATATATGTGTTAAATATTTTTAAATAAGCTACTCAGTGATACCAAATTTGACCTTCTTAACCGATCCCCTGGGGGTCAGAGGGGGTCCAACTTTGAAATCTTAAATTATAACCCCCATTTTTTATTGCAGATTCGGATTCTACGGACAAAAATACGTAACTTTTGTATTTGATGTTTATTTCGAATTCTCGTTTATCACGGTGTAATTGAGCATATTAAATCGATACATATTTCGGCTTTTCCAACGGGATTTTCCCTAATCGAAACTAATTGGGAAGAATTTATGACATCAAATTCCTCGTCTTTTGCAATAATAGCGTTTCCTGAAAATCACCCGTGCCGATTATTTCGGTAGGGCTACACAGTTAAAAATTTGATCCATTTGCTGTAGCGTCACTCCACAGCTTTTATAGAATATCTCTTTCATGACCAATGAGAATGTTCCATAACACAGTAAAGTACACTGTAAAAAAATTGACCTTTTGCTGCATCGTCACTCCACCGCTTTCATAGAAAACGATTACTTTACTGTGTTATGGAGCATTCTCATTGGTCACAAAAGAGATATTCTATAATATCTGTGGAGTGACGCTGCAGCAAATGGGTCAAATTTTTAACAGTGTAGCACTATTGAAATAATCGCCACGGGTGATTTTCAGGAAACGCTATTCCTACAAAAGACGAGGAATTTGACGTCAAAAATTCTGCCCAATCAGTTTCGATTAGAGAAAATCCCGTTGGAAAAGCGGGAATATGTATGGATTTAATATGCTCGATTACACCGTGATAAACGAAGATTTGAAATAAACATCAAATACAAAAGTTACGTATTTTTGTCCGTAGAATCCGAATCTGCAATAAAAAATGGGGGGTATAATTTAAGATTACAAAGTTGGACCCCCTCTGTTCCCCAGGGGGTCGGTTTCGAAGGTCAAATTTGGTATCACAGAGTAGCTTATTTAAAAATATTTAACACGTATATTTACGTTTTTCAATCTCATATGTATTTCTCGAGTTATTCGGCCGTTTCCAGACTTTTCGGACACCCTGTATAATAATATAAAAAGCACTTTCAGTTCCAAAGCCGTTTCCGAAAGTTAAAGTATCTTTTTTTAATAAACTATAACTAATTGTTTTTTTTCGTTTCTATGGAATTCTGTCTTAGAAGATTTTATGTGTGGCATTTTTTTCTGATTTTAAAGTATCCCATACATGAAATAAGGATTAACAATAACTAAATCATTTACATGCAAATAGATATTAATTAAAAATAAATAAATATTGCAGACTAGAGTACTTCTAAAAAATGAATGTTTTTTATTAGAACTCCCCGTGCAAAACAGTTTATAACTATATCGAAGTAAAATTTCATGTTTTGTAGAAATATAGAGTCGGGTCGGGCCAAGATTTTAACTTTTATTTATTTTATTTTGGGCCAGCCTAATATATATGTGTATACATATTCTACTTGCTAGACCGTATAAACAGGTCGATTTTTTAAATTTTCTTGCCGATCGGACCATTAATTTATTTTGCACGAACTAGGTCGGGCTCGGCCCTGAAATTTTTGTCCATCGTGTTATAGGCCCCAGTCCAACACGCGTTGACCTTTAATATATATTATGAACTTGGCCCCCCTGTGGGGGATACAGTGCCCCACCGTCGGGCAAATTCTTGTGCCGCCCTTGAACAAAAGAGAAGCTCAACTGCTTCATGCCGTTTTAACTGTTTCAGCCGAGGTTTCAGCGGTTGAAATTGGAAGCAACTCAAGAGTGAAAGGTTCCATTTTCTGCTAGAAGTTGTTGTCAGAGGTAGTCTCGCTGCACACTGTAAAAAATTTGATCCTTTTGCTGCATCGTCACTCCATCGCTTTTATGGAATATCTCTATTTTGACCCAGAGAATGCTCCATAATACAAGTAATCGTTTCCTATAAAATCGATAGAGTGACGATGCAGCAAAAGGGTCAAATTTTTTACAGTGTAGTTAATTAAAACCAAATGCCAAAAATGTTTTTAATCTATAATTATTTTACTTTTTTTCTCACATTTTCTAGAATAGGAAAGTTCTTTATATTTTTTTCATGAATCTTCTTCGGCGTATATTTTTATCTATTGGAAATTTGTCAAAATATGGCCGAGTAATTTGAAAACTTGGGAAACAACAATAATTGTTATTTATTATCTACGATTTTATCAGATTTTTAGTACAATGTATCAAGCTTTCACATGCTTTTCCTATAACGACAGCTTATATTATTCTCCACTAGAGGCTAATTCAGTGGCTTGAGTGAACTATTTCTATAGGTGGCGCCATACACTATTTATAGTCCATAAACTTATAAGCAGTTTTACTGGCATATTCTATTGCGAGTAACTGGCATACAATCCCGCGCTGTTTTGAGTTTTTGTTCTAATTTCGTTCTATTTTTGCTTTGCCCTGAAATTTTATTCTGGAACTAGCAGAGTATCATGGACCAAGAAAATAACGTGAAGGCATGGTTAGCAGCATCTATTTTGGAATATTCTTGCGAGAAAAATTTTTCGTCTGTAATTGAAAGTAAGTTTTTAAAATAGTATTTTGATGGTTGTTCCATATGATACGATTTAATGAAAATGAAGTATACTTACAGTCTTTAAAGTACATTTTTTCTCTTCTTAATGTTGACCTTTACTTACTTTCTGTATCATTCTTTATTCAGAACAAATTCTCGTTTTGAATTTGATTTATTATATATACATGGTGCCCATAAATTATTCTCATGTATTCCTTACCTCTTAACTTTTGATTTGAGAACATAAAAAATAGTTTATACTATTCGTAAAATATAACCCAAAAACGCTTTTTAATAATATAAATAAAGTTTCATATTTTTAAAATTGCAACTCAAAATGCTATTTATCAAATATCTACAGCATTTTGAGTTGCAATTTTAAAAACTTGATTTATAAATTATCACACAGTACTGCTACAACCGAAAAGTTCTTTGAATATCACATACAAAATTACAGATTCGTAAAACTGCATCTCAAAGAATAACGATTATAATCAAATAATTTATATTAAAATTCTATTAAATTGATCAGCAAGTTATGTGTTTTGAGCACAAAGTTAAATAGTTTTCACAAACCATTTTTGATGAATTTGATAAAATTTTAATATCTATTTGATTGTAATCGTTGTTCTTTGAACTGCAGTTTTACAAATCTGTAATTTTGTTTGTGTTATTCAAAGAACTTTTCGATTGTAGCAGTACTGTTTGATAATTTATAAATCATGTTATGTTAAAGGAATTATATGAAAGAAATCCAAATAATTTATGGATATCATGTTCTCATATAATATTTTGTTATAGGTGCTTTCAGTGTGATGTCAGTCATAAGTTTTGTTTGGAAACTGACTCCAAACAAATGGTTGCTATGTATAAATTGCAGTAAATTTTACTGCTGTATTTTAAGTATTCAAACATATATTTGTGAGATACAGCTGCAAGATATAGCTGTAAAATATAATAAAAATAGAAAACACAGCATAGCAAAGGTTTGTTTGGAGTCATTATCCAAGTAAAACATATCTATCTGACGTCACGACTGAAAGCATCTATTAGAATTCAGGTGCAGCTTCTTAAAAGAATAAAATAGCTCTGAATATTTAAATAGTCTCCGTCTAAGGCTGTTCTTAAACCTCTTGCTTAACAAACTCAAAATTGTCTTATATACATTTTCCGACTCATTTTTAATTGTAAGAGCTGGGCTGACTATTGAAATGATTTGGAATTGAAATACCATCTTTCAATAAATAAATTATTCTCGAGAAAAGAAACACCTTTTTTACAAAAATCAACTTCATTTGACACAAAAGCATAAAAGTTCTGATTTGTAGAAAACAAAATGACTCTAATGTCCTTGAACAATATTCTTTAATTTACAGAAACATTTTTATAATTAAAGAAACAGGTGATTTGCAGTTTACTTTCCTTCGCCAATCTCCTGTGATAACTGCGCCAATGTGGCAACCCCATTGTATCGGGCTGCTCCTTGTATGTCACAAAATATGGCAACCCTAAGATTTCTCTTGAGAGATCAGTTGATGGCTTATATGGTTTGGGGGTGCTTGTTTAAGCTCATTGTTTTGTAAACTGCTTTCTTATTGGATAAAGAGGAGAATCAGGTCAAGCAAGTTGAATTTTTTGGAAATACGTTATTGATATTGCAAGACGTTGCAATGGATTCCGTGTTGAAAAGTTGTATGTTACAGTCGCGTAGTGTGATTTATATTATTTGTTCTCTCATCTTGTATATTTTGAAACAAGTACCGATCTGGATGAATGCTTGACAGGTGAGAATAAATATCCGATCGTTTATTTTTCTCATATTTTTACCTGTATTTTTGAGCTTTGATTGAATTATGTACGAAAGAAAGGCTGATTGTTTCAAGATATGAATGAATAAAAATGATAGAGATGCTTTTGAATGACATCCTAGAGTTCTAGAGTAGAAGATAAAATTAAGAATAAAAAAGGAGGGGGGTTCAGGGGAGGGGCGGTAACCCCCTGATTAAAAAAAACTACAACTTTGTTTTGCTCCCCTTACTGTTAACAAACCTTTTTTAATAATTTGGGTAAATAAAAAATTTGTTTTTTGGTATATTTGATAAAATGTATTCTAAAATATATTAAATATATCTTTAAAAAATGTATTTTGAAAAAATTTGAGATTTTATGCTTTTTTATTTTTACTCGAAAATACAGGTTAAAATAAGAGAAAAATAACAGATCAAATATTTATTCTCGCACTTTAAGCATTTATCTACATAGGTACTTGTTTCAAAATATACGAGAAGAGAAAACTAATAATTTTGTGTACTCTCCCTCGGAGATGTTGCAGCTCCGGGAGTTAGTTCTAAGATATCTTAACTAAATCTTGGTATTCTAAGATATCTTAACTGTCTAATCTGAACAGGGATATTAGATGAATGCAATTTTTTGTAACCAATTGCATGTTTCAATGTCTGTGATTCATTTCTAAGAGAAAGAAATACTATGTATATTTTTGATCTTCTTTTGAGTCTTTTAAAATTATTTGAGCAACAAATTTAAATTATATTTATTTTAATGCATTTTTCTCAATTATGGGGATAATCTTTTAATTTGTATTTTTATATCTCTAATGTACTGAAAAACTGTAATAGTTCTTTCCTCATGTTTCAGCGATTCTGAGAGAAAATGATCTATCATCAAATTTACATATAAATTTTTCTAATAGTCAAGTAAATGATGGACAAAAAGTGAAGCCAGTATTTCTTCTTATACAAATATTAAGACGCTTATTATCTTCAGTAGAGACTTTTGCGTCTGAAGTGAAAGCAAATTGTGAACCCTGGAATTCTGACACACTTACAAAAATTGTAAAATTATTAGAAAGAACTTATGAACAATGTGAATTCATATCCAACAAGAAGTTCTTCTCATTATTGTCTCTGTTGAAATTCTTAGTAAGTATACCAAAAATATATTTTATTATTTCAACAAAAAAGGTTAAAAAAATTAACTCAGCCATTTTCTCACTGTATAGATACCAGTTCTCTCCATGTGTAAATATTGGTGCAAAATTTAATAATCTATAATATTTGCAAACATTTTTTTTTTCCCAAGAAATGACAAGAATTATAATTCTAATATCATGTGTAGTTTGTGGAAAAGTATAAATTAGGGATGCACCAAATAGTGATTTTGGCCGAATAGTAAGTGTTGGGCCGAATACAGAATATTTAGCCAGCCAAATAATTAACTATTAGGCCAAATACTAAATATTCAGCAGTCCAAATACTTTTTATAATTCAAAGTTTAAACATAATAAAAAAACTTAAATTTTGATAAACAAGCTTTTTATAAATACACTTAGTATTGAAAAAAAATCTGCCTTGAGTTATTTAAGGGCAATTATGAGATTTTTTTAATTAATAAAATTTTAAATTTCATGGTCTGTTCTATGAATTAAAAAATTTTTAAATCAAAGAGAAAAAATGGGAAGACAATTTTTACAATCTCGTATTGTGCTGGTTGTGTAGAAATTTTTTCGTGCATTATCAACAAAATTTAAGATTTTTATTTTGATTTAACCCTTTGATCCCTGATTAACAAAATTCCTGATTCTTTAGTGACCCATTAAGTTTTTTTTTTTTTTTTTTTTTTTTTTTCACACGATAAACTGAGAAAACATGCAACTTTTCCATAGTTGATGAATTTGCAATTTTTTTAGTGCATTATCAACAAAACGACAAATTTTTCTTGTCCAACAATTTTTCCATACCTGATGAATAAAATTTGAGATTTTTCCAAGCCTTGTCGACAAAATTTGAGAGTTTTCAGTGCTCTAATCAACGAAATTTGTGATTCTTAAATGACTGATGAAATTTTATATTTTTCCATGGTAAATTGAAGTTTTTTCAGTAATGTATTTGGCATGCAGACCACAGGTTGTGCATCCTAGTGTATGATTTATTTATTTAATAATTTGTATAATTATGTTAAAATTTGTTAATTTTAATATTGTATTGTATCCAACATTTACTTGGAGTTGAGCTGTTTCAGATAACAAATTTGATATCTTTATCAGAAGATTATGTGAATTGAATTGTGACTACCAAATTTGTCAAGGATAGCCAATTGATAGATTATTGATAGATCATTAGAATTATAAACTAAAGATGACTATCAAAACCTGACATAGGCATTTTTGCTTACCGTTGGAAAATTATTACTCATGTATTTATTCATTTGAACAGTGATCAGCAACCTTTTGAATTTCACAGACCTTAATATTCCTCTGTTAAATACATCGGACCACTAATATGAATATTTGAAAATTATAAAGACATATGCATAATTATCCGAGATTTTCTGTTTTATTACCATGAAATGCACCTATTCAATGTAAAAAAATAAATACATAAGGAAACAAAGTTGACTAGTTTATCAAAGGCAATATTCATTCTACGCAAGTAATATACTGCAGACATATAGAAGATAGCTTAATTTATTTTTCAACATAATCACCAAAGAACACTTGTGTATTTATCATAATTTAACCCCTCTCCCCCCCCCCCCAAAAAAAAAAAAAAAAAAAAAAATTGTGCATGAATTTTTTTTTTTTCATTGCCATTTACTGAAAACCTTTAAAAGTAAAAAAAATAAAAAAATATTGTTAAGATTTTTTGTTTTCTTCTACAGACCAACAAAAGTTTCTCGCATACCACTGGTGGTCCTTGGACTGTCAATTTGCGACCCCTGAAAAGTGTTGACTGTATGGATGAAAATTAACATTTTAAACCAATGGCTGCTGGCCATACTGTTTTGTTTTTTGTAAATGGTATTAAAAAAAATGATATTACATCTAACTGAAAAAATATAAGCACTGCTGCTGTCAAAATAAAAGTCAAATATGCATGTGAAGATATTAGACATAGTTAATGCATTGTATAAAAGAGACAAAAAAAAAAAAGTTTAAACATAGTATTGTTGACTCCAGAAAGAAAAGGGCCACCAGGCAGACATTTTTCAAAAAAGAAACACTATTCTAAAAAAGTACATTTTTCAAAGAAGGAACACTATTCTAAATACTTGTACTCGTTTCCCAAAAAATATTTTGAATGGTTTGTTTGGAATTTTCTATTCTAATAGAATTTTCTATATTTTCCTGCGACCAATCGAATTACTAGGGTGCATAGGTAGTGTTAAAAACGGCTGCCGGGCACATTGGAAGGGTTTCTGGGCACTGTGCCCTCGATAAGAGCCTAGAGTCAACACTAAAATATCTTTCAAATTTTATTTGCTTTAAAATACATGGTTGACAGAGTGAAAAAGTATCCAACCAGGAATTAACCCGGGTCATCGATATAGCACACTGATGCTCTACCAACTGAACAGTTGAAACAATATCCAGCCCGGAACTTCTCGCTATGGTATGTTGGTAAGACTACAACTGCAGTACAACATGGAATATTTTTTCTTGTGAGCCACTGACTCTGGAGCAAACACAAAAGTGTAGAGAATCCAGCATTGGTGATATTGAATAAATCTATGTAATTCTGGAAAATTTTTCTGTAGAAAAAGTTAAATTCAAGGTGTGAGAATTTTTTTACAGAAAAATTTTCAAGAAGTATATAAAATTAAAATAAATTAAAAAAAATTATTTCAATAAAATCGTGAATATTTTATTTTTACTATTAATTGCAATAAAATTTTTCATTCCAATTTTCCCTTCAACATTTTATTGCTGCTGCAAAATCATTATTTTAATTGAACTTAAATTTTTAACTATTAATGTAGTATATCTTTATAGATAATCTTTTGTCCTTTAGAGCATTTTTCGCGTTGCTGCATATTCTCTCCTTTAAAGTGTCCTACATAGAGTTGGATTACCTACTTCCGACCTAACACTCATGTTGGCTTCATATGGAATTTTGAGATTCGGGTTGGATTTATAGCAACTCTTACATTTAAAACTGATAATATTGATTCTATCGAAAATACAATGCACAAGAAGCATTTCAAGATTCTCACCTTTTATCAATTTTAAGTACCCATTGTTCCTTATGAAAGCACATTTCCTTTAAACTATTAATTGACTGCTATGTGTAATTGGATTTTAAAATTATATGTTAAATATTTATAAGTCTTCACCAGTCTCATCATTATTTTCTATGTATACAGATTATTTTCTAATATTGTTTAAAGTTTGTAAAATTTATAAAGTTAGTTATAACTCAATAAGATTATTTTAGATTTTTTCTAGATTAAATATGTTGAAAGCGATTAGATTCAGCTATAACTTTAAATAATTTCAGTAGTAAAAGTTTCTCTATGGGACATACAGCAGAGCGAATAGAAATTCAAGGCCCATTTGATAATAAAGAAAATTTTTTTTGAAATACATTAATAAACAAAACAATTATAAAATTTTTTTAATTATAAAGAAAAAAAAATCCATAAAGATTTTTTCTTAATTTTTCATGTAATTATTTTGGTTTCAATTATATTTTAAAACAGATTTGGAATTTCTTTTTTAATTGAACAAAAAATTTACTTTTTGAATTTTCATTTTAAACTTTGCATTTAATACTTTTATTTCCAGCTTACAACATCTGTTTTTAAAGACACGGGTAAAAAATGTGAAAATTTTGCTCCCAGTGGGGTAGGTCTTACATCACATGTGTGGATCCACTTGTCTAGTGCTATCTAATTGCTCAAAACTGTAATCCATAGCTTGTTTTGTTATAAAATCAAACTTGACCCTTGACATATTATTGCTCTATTAAATAAAAATTAGTCTCTGAACTTTTTTGACAAACAAAAAAATAAGGGATCCGCTTTCACTCTGAAAATCCCATATGCCAAATATCACTACATAAAATTGTCAAGAGGCAGCTTTGTATTTAAATTTAGGAAGCAACACATTATGAATGCTGTTATTTTAGCACTTAATGGTTAGATTTTAACGGAATTAAATGTCTTTAACATAATATGGCCCAGGGAAAAAATTATCCACTTTAATTACACTGTTTTTCTTATATACTTAAATATATGTTGCCTGGTTGAATATAAATTTGTGATGTAACCTATGTAGCCATTTTACCTTGTAGGATTTGATGCATCTATTGAGGACAAATGCTGAATCTCCAATTTTACTACAGAGGCTGAATTTACATTTTCCTAGATGGAATACTGCCCAGAAAGAATCTCTACAAAAGCAGTTTTTTATTGAGGTAAATTTTTTGTGTTAAATTGTACTTTTTTACTCTGCAAGCAGTGAAACACAACAGTGGCTGAGAAAAAATTGCTTTTTATGGGTTTTTCTGTCATTTTGTTATAAAAAATTTGGTATTTTTTTATTAGTCCAGCATCAATGTATATAAAGTAAAGATACAGTAGTGGACCTATTATCCAGAATTCTCAGGACCGAGGGCTTTCCAAATTTTAGAATTTTCTGGATTTTGGGTCCTTTTGAAATTTGAAACTTTCCTCCCTCAACCTTCCAAAATCCAGAATTTTTCAAAAGCATAAAAATAACAAAATTAAAATAATCCCATATAGAATATGAATAAAAATGTTTTTAAGTTATGTACACAAAAATTACTGCATTATTTAAAGATATCAGTTAAAAAAATGAAATAAGCAACTAATATTCTACCTGCAAGCTATACTCTTATATACTAATATTTATACTCTTGATGCTTTGATTATACTCTTCCATGATTGGTTATTGCCTTCTACTTTCCTATTGGCTGTTTTTTCAGCTTGCCCTCTTTTCTGCTTTTTCATTTCAGTCATACTGCTATATTCATATTAGACACACATCTTCTTTGTGCCTGATGAAGAAAGACTCGGGTCTTTAAAAAGGCCTAGCGCATTTTAGTATATTTTATGGCGTTACGAAGTTTTTTCACTTTGATGGGACTTCTTATCTAAAAACCTCATATCGGGAATGTTACAAATACCAGGTTGCAAAATAACCAAAAAGTAATTTAATTTTAATAACTTAAAAAATAAAGATATATTTTATATCAAGCTTTGGGATACAGCAAATGAACAAACTCATCCATGAATGTTACAGTTTGTGGTCATCTGGAATATGTTTTTATTGCGTGTATGAGCATGAAATTAAAGATTATTAAATTTACCAAAAAGAAAGAAATTTTACAGATCTACTGGAAAAGAAATAATTTTTAACGAATTTTCATGATCAGGAGCTCAATTATTGGATCAACGGTCAGTAGAAGATTTTCTAATTAATGATGGATGATACTCTTGTAAGTTATCAGATGACTGACAGCGAAATTTGTGACATAGTGATAAAAGTTGTCTTGTGAAAGTGATGATCAGCAGAATGACGTGTGAAAAATATTTTGAATTACTGATGTTTTGGAACTGAACAAATGACAGGGCCGTAACTATGAACTTGGAGGCCCCGAGGCAAACTAGTGAGGCCCCTTGCGCCTGGGGCAAATTGAAACTTTGCCCCGGTTTGCAGTTTTTTTTTTTTTTCACACGCCGCTGTTTAAACGTACACCGTATGATAACTAAACAAATGACTAAAAAACGTAGAATTGGGCAACCCTACTCGGCAGACACCTGGTGGCGATGCAATTTTTACCGATCCAACTGAAGCTTGCATAGTGAAGCTTGCAAAATACAGACTTCTGATTGGTTGAATACTTTAAAGAGCATTTTGTTTAGGTTCATTTTTGAGTTTATGTATCTTAATCATTCATACATTTCTGTTTAAAAACCTCTTGAAAGATGGATTTTGATAATTTTTTTCGATTTTATGTTTTTATTAATAGAAAAGAAGAAAGATTTTCTGAATTTTCTATATGCTTTTTATATTATTCAACCGATCAGAAGTCCATATTTTTTCCTTGTACTAGCTTCGGTGGGATCGGCAAACATGCTAGCGCGACATGACACATTCGACTCGACATTTTGCTGTCTGCTCTAGAGTTGCTTTTGCATGCAAAGCGTATGGAGTATATCGACAGATACGCAAAAACATTTACTGTAGCACTTTGATTTTTTTTTTTTTATTACTAAATTTTTGCTAGGTGCTAGGCATTTTATAAGAAGTTAGACTAGAAACTAAAATAATTTTTTTAACCATCAGTTTAGGGCCTCTCAGGCTTGGAGGCCCTGGGGCAGTGCCCCGGCTACCCTGGCGGTAGTTACGGCTCTGACAAATGATTTGTAGAGTGCAAAATAGAAACTACTTCCATGAACAGCAAATCACTTTAATAAACAGTGACAATGTATATGTATGAAAGAGAGACACTATAAGTAA
Organism: Maratus speculifer; assembly: GCA_964019185.1. Classification (NCBI taxonomy): domain Eukaryota; kingdom Metazoa; phylum Arthropoda; class Arachnida; order Araneae; family Salticidae; genus Maratus; species Maratus speculifer. The sequence goes on from OZ025301.1 coordinate 262,983,196, forward strand.
CTAATCTTAATAAAAATATTTTAACTCAAATCAAAGGATTCTGTTCAAGTTTTATAGGTTAATATATTTTTGAATTTTAATTTAGAATGTCTTATTTTGTGGAAATAAGTTATTAAATTAACAAATTGGTGATTATATATTTCCATACAATAGTCATATTTTAGACAGCTCATACTATTATTTTGTATTATTTTTTAATACTTATAATAGAACGTCCCCCCCCTCCCCCCCCCCCCCCCAAAAAAAAAAAAAAAAAAAAAAAAACACAGCCTGGATAACCGATTTTGTACTGTTCTACAAAAAGGAATGTCATTGTTCTGTCAAATGCCGGATTTCTACTTTTTTAAAAAATCCACCATTTTTGCCACACAATCATGAAATAAAGCCATGATTTTCATCAAATGATCGCGAAATAATGCAGCTATTTTTGTTGAACAATCATGAAATAATGCAGCGATTGTCAAATGATTGTGAGATATTGCTCCTATTTTTGTCAAACGATAGCAAAATATTTTTGTCAAACAATATCAAAATAAAGCTGCTATTTTTGTCGAACAATCACAAAACAATACTGCAGTTGTTGTCAAATGATCACAAAATACTGCTGCTATTTTTGTCAAACGAACACAAAATAATGTTTCTATTTATTTTGTCAAACAATCATAAAATACTGCAGCTATTTTTTTGTAAAATGATTGCAGGGATGTAAGACCTGCGCCAGACTGCGCCGAAATAGTTTTACTGCGCCAAACTGCTACAAAACAGCTATTTTTTTCAATTTTGCGCCAAACCTGCGCCAAAAGGCACTTAGTGCCAAAACGAAATTTAGCGCGATTTCGTCGATCCAGAAAGCAACAACAAATAACTTTTTTTAGGCTGTTAATTTCGTCAAAAAACAAAGAAACATTGCAAAAAATTTCGAAAAACGCGCAAATTTCGCCGAAAAATTGCGAAAAACATGCGCATTCAGTCACGAAAAGCACGCGATGTTTTGTGGAGTTTTATCGTGGCTCCGCAAACGACCGGAAGTTGTTTTTCCCTCGAGTCATCGTACGTTCATTTTCATTGCCGCCGATCGCAGAGTTCGGAGCGGGACGTCACGTGACTCATAGCGCGCTTTGGGGAAACGAATCAGAGCTGCTTCAATATGTTTATTCCCAATTAATGAGTTCGCTTTTTATATCAGGGATAATTCTCGTCCGAAATTTCCAAAAATTTAACGCATCCTCTTCCGAAAATTTGAAACTGGGCTATCAGTTCCACATAGCTGCCAACTTGTACGGTTTTGCGCGCGGAAAAAACAATCGCGGAGAAATGCAAATTTCGTGAAAGGATCGCCGAAAAAGCACACATTTCTTCAATATTTTGCGGAAAAACGACGATTTCGTCAAAGTTTTTGTCAACGGACGGTCAAAAGATCGCTGAAAGACCCGAATTTCCTCTGCGGATCGCAAAAAAACGGCAATTTCACCAAATATCGCCGAAAAAACGCTGATTTCGTCTGAAGACTGCGGGAAAACTTCGATTTCTTCTAAAGATTGTGATCGGTTCAGTAACAAGAACCGTCTAAAACAAAATAAAATTTAGCAGCTTATAACAGTGTAGCTACGGTGACCTAAGAGAGTAAGTATTGGTGACAGTGTGACAGTGTAGTGGAAGACATTAAAGAAACTGTTTTTCAGTAAAATAAGGCCAACATTTATTAATGAAAAATAAGTGCAAGTTTAAATAAAAACATGTATAAATCCAGGTGAAAATTATAACAGGCATAACGTAAACAGAAACAAGTTCAGTTAAAAAAAAATTATTCTATGTCATGAAATAATATTCAAGTTTAAATAAAAATATGTATAAACTTAGATGAAAAAATAACTGGTAAAATGTAAACAGAAAATAAGTTCAAATCTGTATTTAAATTGAAAACATTCTATGTAATGAAATAATGTTACTTATCGAATGGCATGGCATGGCATATAACAATACTAGGATAGCAATGAAAACAAAACGGACTCACTTATGGACGGCTTCTATCGACGTACTGAAAGAATTTCCATGATATGGCACACCAACTATTTCGATGGAAAAGTTTTAAGAAAACGTAGAGTTTTTAACTGAAGCTAATAATATCCACACATAAATATGAAGACTTGATTAAAAAAAACACAAATGGGTTACGACTGCTGGTAAAATGAAACACGGGCGAAGTTGATACACCATTTTTCACAATCAAATGTCCAGCAATAGACTTGGCATGACTAAGCAACTAGATGTTAACATTCAAACTTTAAAACCTGGATGAATTAAAAGAAACATTTCTGAAACTATATCATATTGACATTAACGTCAATTATCTTGAAACATAACATCACTTCAAAATCCCCCGCACAATCTATCTCTCCCGGTTTAAATAGCAGCGGCAATCCGAAACTGGATACGCCCCTCCGAGTTGAGCAAGCGAGTTCCTGACTTGCGATGGAAGAAATACAAGACAGCCATTTGCGAGTCGCGATCCGCGATGCTTGCGAATTGCGATCGAACGAAACGATAAAACCTGGATGAACGTACCCATCAGCGACGGTCGGAAAAGATAAGCGGTTGATCTGAACATGTAAACAAAAGATCGGAAGATTGAAAAATTGGAAAATGCCGGCAAAGAAGAAAGATGGAAGTTGGAACAAAATATAAGGTAGTAAGCCATGCCATTTTACAATATTACGATATATATAATTAGAATTATGTATTTTAGAGTGTTAAGGAAGGAAAATGGCTGACAATCGCCCCCCCCTTAACACTCGTACTTAAAAATAAAATGAATAATCCACAGATATTGTAAATTATATATATATAGAATAATGAAAAACATTAGAATATAAACTATCACACTTCGATAGTTACCAGTAAAACAGAAACTTGACATTAACAAGTATAAATGCAACAAATTCAATAACTTCAACAGGGTTAATCTAAAACATCAATTTTCAACAATGTTAATAACAATATTTAATAACAATAACAATTTTAACAATTATATATAACAACTCGATTAACAATTTTTTTTTTTCATTTCATGAGAGTTCAGTTACAATTGTAACTCTAACGAAAAGTTTTTTTTCACGTCGGAAAAGTTCAATAGCAAAAGTCTATAAAGATAACATTTTCTGAAAAAAACCGTGAAAGATAATTACAATTATCTCGTCACATGCAAGTGACTACGAGTTACCTTTACATAAGAATTTAATATGATGATTTTTCCTTTGGTCTTGACTTGTAACAATATTCGAATGAATTTTAAACAATTATACATTTGCATATTTATTCTGAAAGAGAATGATTATCACATAAACGCAAATTCAGGATAATATGAAAAATACGTATACATGAATTACAATATGAGAATACTTTGACAATATATGAAAGATACATGTTATGCAAATGAGAAAATTTCAATAATGAGAACAATAACGATCATGATCATGATAACGATTATGAATTATGATTATGATAGTGACATAGTTAAATGACTGTGAGCGCTCACGTGAAAGACAACACAAAGAAAATATGCTTAAGCTTTTGAAACGATATACATTTGCAAATGATTTGGCCAATTTAAATATGGAAAAAAACTTGTCATATATACTCTTAAAACGAAAAGAAAATTTTTCATATTTACATATGCAATAAAACAAAGTACAACTCGATTTTCAACACCACGGACGGGACCTATGTGACATTTCCATTATACAAAAACAGGGACTTACAGACTTAAAAAGAACGATGCCCGCGACAGGCCTTCCTGTGATCAGAACACTCAAGAACGCCGCTACCCCCTGCAGACCACTCTGGCTATTTACAAGGGCACCTCACGAGACGTTTTTCGAGGCTGCTCGGATCCCGGAGGATGAACGACCCTGAGGTCTGATCACATTCCAGCGGGAGTTAAATTGTCCGCGATGTTGGAAATGAGGGTATATCAAAACCTATGAAAAGATATTATGAAATGTATGCACATGAAACAAATATGAAATAACAAGAGTATAATTACATATTCAAAAATTTTTCTTCAAAAGAAAAGTACTGAAATATACAAAAATTCCAGTTTTTAAAAAAAATGTTAAACTTCAAGGTTTAACATGAAAAGTTAAACAAGCATCTTAATGCTTGACACAAGTTCAAAGGAGGAGGAGTTTTTTTTTTCATAGCATTTAAATATTATGTATATATATAAATTACTTATAACTAAAAATTACATCAATAAATTTCTTAAGATCAAACTTTGTTAAAGGTTTAGTGAAAATGTCTGAGAGATTAGATTTACTGGCTACGTGTTTAACATTAAAAATCTCTTGGTTTAAAAGGTCTCTAACAAAAAATAATTTTACGTCAATGTGTTTCGTTCTGTAATTTTCAATGGGAGACTTAAGAAAAACAATGGAGGAATCAATGAGTTTCAGAGAAAGAGGTGTGTGGAGGTGTGTAACCAGGACTTGAGCTAGGACTAGGAGTGGTCTTTACAATGCCTTGGTACTTATTGCTTCCTTTAAAACTGAACAATGACGGATTAAATTTGATACCGTTAGAGTGACAGTAATCTCTTACTTCCTTCAGTGATCTTAGACGTTGTGTTTCACCCAACTCGTAATAGTAGACGTCGGTTCTCGATTTGTCAGGCCTAGTTACAGGCTTACGGAACCAGACAGCTTCCCTGAGAGTTCTAGTAAAATCCTCGCCATCCTCGTCACTGTCACCCTCAGATGGGTGTGAGGCGGCAGAGTCGGAAGATTTAGAGGTACTCGGTCTAATACTTTGAGTGGGTGGTGCTTCTGAAGTAAATCTGTCAGGTTGAAGGTCAGTTAAAGGGTCTATTTCAGGTGGTTCGGAACTTAGGATGTAAGAGGGTCCCAGATCGCTTCCGTTGCGCTGCTCCGAAGTTGTAAATGGGTTTGTGCCTATTGAATAGCTTGGACCTTGTTCACTGTGTTTGTGGACACTTCCGGATACAGATTCGTCACCAAACCTAACATTTATTGTCTCTATTATTTTATTGGTTTCGGGAATCCATACCCTGTAGCCTTTTGTAGACATTGCGTAACCCACTAAAACACCCTTTTTAGCCTTCGGATCGAATTTGGAGTTTCTTTGTTGTTTAGGTACCCCCACATATGCTACCGTACCAAAAGGTCGTAAATGTCTTATGGATGGTTTATTACCACAATAATATTCGAAAGGAGTTTTTTTCTGGGTTTTGTGACATATTCGGTTAAGAGTGTATGCTATGTATAAGACGGCTTCTGGCCAGAACTTGAGACTGAGTTTACTTTCATTGAGTATTGAGCGAGCCCCGTCCATTATTGTTTGATTTAAACGTTCTGAAACTCCATTTTGCTCCGGAGAATATACATTGGTAAATTCGTGTTTTATGCCATTGTCCTCAAAGAATTTAGTGAATGCTTCATTATCGAATTCCCGCCCATTGTCGCTACGAACCTCTTTTACTTTGGTGCCCAAAAACCTTTCTGCTCTTTTTACGTGGTTAGTAAATACTTTAAACACCTGTGTTTTACTGCATAAGGGGTATACTGACACTTTGCGAGAGAAGTCGTCTGTTATAGTTAGGAAATACTTCTCCCCGTTTCGCCCTGTTATTTGTGTCGGACCCCACAGGTCAGTGTGTAGCAGTTCTAGAGGTCGTTTAGATCTTATTTGGTTTATTGGGCGGAATGATGTTCGTCTGTGTTTATTAATTCTACATGTTTCACATTCAAAGTCTTTACATTTAATGGATGGTAAGCCCCTAACGCCATTACATTTTAAAGTATGTTCCATTAATGTGGAACTGATGTGCCCAAGGCGTCTATGCCAGAGTTTAAAATCATCTTTTTGAACGGTTGAGGCTTGGAAACGTACCTTTTTAGGATTTTGATTACTGTTAGTTTTAGGGTCTTTATTTCTATTTTTATGGTTAGGATCTGGATAAAGGCAGTAAATGCCATCTTTAAGAAAAGCACGAAAAAGTGTGCCAGAATCCCGATATGCCTTGACCCTTCCCTCACCTCCTTTGAACTTGGCACCCATTTTATCAAGTCTGGGACCTGAAATTAAATTATGTCTAAGACTAGGACAGTACATGACGTCGCCGAAGCGAACCATTTCCCCATTTATTTTTAAATCCACTAAACCGGTGCCCTCGATAGGGAAAGTAGCACCGTCAACTGCAACAGCCAATTCCTCATTTTTTAACGGTTTAAACTTAACATATAAACTTTTATCTTTACAGAAATGGTGGGAGGCACCTGTGTCAAAGACCCAGGCGTCTCCACCACATTTTATGTTACTCAGATTAGATTGTATGAGGTAATTTACCTGGCCTGTTGTCTTACGTTGACGTCGGTTGCGAGGCACATCTTTTCTGGATCTATGACCATCAGACTGAGCACGGACAGGACTGGATACGGAAGAGTCTCTCGATGAATTTCTAGAAAAGGAGGAACCTCTGGACAAAGAAGAATTTCTGGAACTGGAAGAGTCTCTGTACACCACGGAACCGAAATTGGAGGAGTCTCTAGGCATCATGGAACTTCTGGAACTAGAGCTAAGACAGGATTCCTGGCGGGTGACATCAGGCACTCTACAGTGGCTCTGTAAATGTCCTATGCGTCCACATTTGTGACACCGACCTCTGAACTTCGGCTTAAAGGAACACTTCTTTGAGGAACGGGCTCTGGAGAAATGAGACTGCACTGCATCTATTCTGTCGTCCTCTCTTAGTTTGATCCGGGACTCTTCTGCGACTAACTCTGTAAGAACGCTTTTGAACGTAAACTGTTCGTCTGGCCATCGCAGAATCCCTTGCACCATGTTGTCGAACTTCTTCGGGAGCCATCTAAGCAATTGAAATGTGAGGTAAGTTTCTTTGATTGGCTCATTTATTGCAGCCAGTTGGTCAGCAAGCCTTTGGAGGCGAGCTGCAAACATATCGACGGGCTCTTCAGGTTGTATCTTACAGGAAAGAATTTCGCCAAATAATTGCATATGGTGTGCCCGGTTATCAGGCTGAAAATGCAATTTAAGTTTAGTCCAGGCCTCATGAGGGTCGTCGATATTTTCGATGATTCTCCGGAATTCATTCTCAACATTTAAATATACAATTGATAAGGCAGACCTGACTCTGGATTGATATTCTTTTGTCGCTACAGAGTCATTTCCATCAGGAGCCTTTTCAGTGCCATTAACTATGCTCCACGCATTTTTATCTAATAGTAGATACTTTACGTCAGCTGCCCAAGTTCCATAATTGTGAGAATTCAGTTTTGTTATGCACACCTGTATGTTAGCCATGGCCATGATTTAAACAGAAGGTATTACATGAAAAAGGAGAAAAAAAATTTTTTTTTTTTTTTTTTTTTTTTTTTTTTTTATTTTAAATAACGTACTAAGTAATCAGATAGTACAAAAATTTCTATTATAAATGATCCAAAAAAACCTTTTTGTATTTCATCTCAATAGGAAAGACAAAAAAAACATATAGCCTTCAAAAAAAAATTTTTATATTGCGGCCCCCCCCTCTAAAATGACTCGGAGGTCCAATGGCCGCATACTACAAACAACTGTCAAAAATTTTGAAATGTCACCAATTAGGTTATGGCCGCCGTAAAGGGTTTAAAAGCGTATTCGCTCTGGGCCCATAACCCGTGATCGGTTCAGTAACAAGAACCGTCTAAAACAAAATAAAATTTAGCAGCTTATAACAGTGTAACTACGGTGACCTAAGAGAGTAAGTATTGGTGACAGTGTGACAGTGTAGTGGAAGACATTAAAGAAACTGTTTTTCAGTAAAATAAGGCCAACATTTATTAATGAAAAATAAGTGCAAGTTTAAATAAAAACATGTATAAATCCAGGTGAAAATTATAACAGGCATAACGTAAACAGAAACAAGTTCAGTTAAAAAAAAATTATTCTATGTCATGAAATAATATTCAAGTTTAAATAAAAATATGTATAAACTTAGATGAAAAAATAACTGGTAAAATGTAAACAGAAAATAAGTTCAAATCTGTATTTAAATTGAAAACATTCTATGTAATGAAATAATGTTACTTATCGAATGGCATGGCATGGCATATAACAATACTAGGATAGCAATGAAAACAAAACGGACTCACTTATGGACGGCTTCTATCGACGTACTGAAAGAATTTCCATGATATGGCACACCAACTATTTCGATGGAAAAGTTTTAAGAAAACGTAGAGTTTTTAACTGAAGCTAATAATATCCACACATAAATATGAAGACTTGATTAAAAAAAACACAAATGGGTTACGACTGCTGGTAAAATGAAACACGGGCGAAGTTGATACACCATTTTTCACAATCAAATGTCCAGCAATAGACTTGGCATGACTAAGCAACTAGATGTTAACATTCAAACTTTAAAACCTGGATGAATTAAAAGAAACATTTCTGAAACTATATCATATTGACATTAACGTCAATTATCTTGAAACATAACATCACTTCAAAATCCCCCGCACAATCTATCTCTCCCGGTTTAAATAGCAGCGGCAATCCGAAACTGGATACGCCCCTCCGAGTTGAGCAAGCGAGTTCCTGACTTGCGATGGAAGAAATACAAGACAGCCATTTGCGAGTCGCGATCCGCGATGCTTGCGAATTGCGATCGAACGAAACGATAAAACCTGGATGAACGTACCCATCAGCGACGGTCGGAAAAGATAAGCGGTTGATCTGAACATGTAAACAAAAGATCGGAAGATTGAAAAATTGGAAAATGCCGGCAAAGAAGAAAGATGGAAGTTGGAACAAAATATAAGGTAGTAAGCCATGCCATTTTACAATATTACGATATATATAATTAGAATTATGTATTTTAGAGTGTTAAGGAAGGAAAATGGCTGACAGATTGCAGATATAATGCCGATTTCGTTAAAATATCGCTGAAAAAAACGCCGTTTTCGATAAAAGATCGCCTTAAAATGTTTTGCCAAAAGATCATTGGAAAAAAAAAAACACGGATTTCAGCAAAAGATCACGGAAAAAACGCTGATTTTGTCAAAAGATCTCGGGAATAAAACGCCGTTTTCGAGAAAAAATCGCGTAAAAATAAAAATTTTGTCTAAAAATCGCCGAAAAAACGTCGATTTTATTTAAAAAAACACTGGAGAATGTCGATTTCGTCAAAAGGTCACGGAAAAACTGCCGATTTCGACAAAAAAAATCGAAATAAATCGCCGATTTTGCTAAAACATCGCAGATAAATCGCCGATTTCGTCTGAAGATCGCGGGAAAACGCCGATTTCGTCTGAAGATCGCGGATACCCCCCTTCCCCCGCCACCGATTTCCGAAAATGCGATGTGAATTTCCAAAAAAAAAAAAAATACCCAGAATCGCCCTTGTCTTATATATTGTACATATTTTCTGTAAATTAAGTATCTTCCTGTTCTGCGTCTTTCTCGTGTCGGTGGTGAATTATTTCGCTCCTCGGCGAATCCTGCCAATAGACAGCAAAACTGAAAGCAGAATGAAAGCGCTTATGAAAATCCCCTACATATGTGTCAAACATTTACAAAAAAAGAAAAAAAATTGAAAAAAAAAATTGCTACTTCGTCAAAAAATGAACAAAACGCAGTCAAAGGAAAACAGTGTTGAATTTAGACACTTTTTTCCGGGAGGGACTTTGGTAGCTCCGCGGAAGACATGATAGAGTTCCGGGTAAGAGGAATTGCACTTTTTGATCATTAAAAACCCAAAATCTCAATTTTTTTTTTGGGGGGGGGGGGGATGTCTCCCCGGGCCACCACTTGAATTCAACACTGTAGGAAAAAACCGTAAATCTCCGGAAAAATGCTCGAATTTCGTCAAAAAATCGCGGAAAACACAGGAATTTTGTCGAAGCATCTCAAAAAACATACGCGAATTTTGTCAAAGGATCTCGAAAAAATAAAACGTGAATTTTGTCAAAGGATTGCTAATTTCGTCACTCGAATTTCACCAATAGATCGTGAAAAACACTCTAATTTCATTAATAGATCATGAAAAATTTGTCTATAGATCGCAAAAAGCATGCACATTTTATCGAAAAACACTCGAATTTCATCAAAGAATCGCGAGATAAATATGAGTTTTGCTAAAGGATCGTTATTATAAAAAAAAGTGAACAAAACACAGCCAAAAGATTGCAAAAAAAAAAAAAATGAAAGTTTCTTTAAAGAGTCCCGAAAAACAAGCATATTTGACCGAGCGAGCGGAGCGAGCAAGGTCTACAATTTAACTTGGGGCAGAAACACATTTTTTGTATGTATGTTTGTAATGCGATAACTCTCGAACCGTTGCTCTAATTGAGCTGAAATTTAATATGTGTGTAGTACTCATCAACACAATTTTTAAGTTCGTTGGGCATCAAAATCGGTTAATTAACGGTCTTTAATTAACTTAAAATCAATGTAAATACATTAATAAATACATTACTTCACTTTAAAGTTTGCTTTCTCGGTAAACATGGTAGAAAACAACTGCGCCATCTAACAGTGAAGAACCGCATCTGTCTCCATTCGTTTAACATTGGGGCATGGGGCAGTCGCGCAGAAGGTAATACTACAAAGCGCGCCTGTTATCCTTGATCGGTTCTGTAACAAGAACCGTCTAAAACAGAGTAAAATTTAGCAGCTTATAACAGTGTAATTACGGTGACCTAAAAGAGTAAGTAATTGGTGACGTTGTGACAGTGTAGTATAAGACATTAAAGAAACTGTTTTTCAGTAAAATCAGGCTAACGTTTATTGACGAAAAATAAATGTAAGTTTAAACAAAATATATATAAGTCCAGATGAAAAATATAACAGGCATAATTGTGAACGGAAACAAGTTCAGGTAAAATTATTCTAAGTCATGAAATAATATTCAAGTTTAAATGAAAATATGTATAAACTCAGATGAAAATATAACTGGTAAAATGTAAACAGAAAAATGAGCTCAACTCCATATTTAACTTAAAAATCATTCTATGTATTGAAATAATATTACTTATTGAATGGCATGGCATGGCATATAACAATACTAGGATAGCAATGAAAAAGCAAAACAGACTCACTTATGGACGACAGCTATCGACGTATTAAAGAAATTCCAGCAATACGGCACATCTAATAACTCGATGAAAAGTCTTAAGAAAACAGAGTTTTTAACTGAAGCTAATAATGTCCACACATACATATGATGATTTGATTAAAACAAACACAAATGGGTTACTACTGCTAATGAAATGAAGCACGGACGAAGTTGCTAAAACCATATTCAAAATCAAATGTCCAGCAATGGATTTAGCATAATTACTCAACTAGATGTTAACTTTAAAACTTTTAAAACTGTATGAGTTAAAAATACATTTCTGAAACTGTATCATATTGACGTTAACATCAATTGTCTAGAGACATAACATCACTTCAAAATCCACCAGCACAACATATCTCAGCCGGCTTTAAATAGCCGCGGCAATTCCGAAACTGGATACGCCCCTCCGAGTTGAGTAAGCGAGCTCCTGACTTGCGACGGAAGAAATGCAAGACCGCCACTTGCGAGATGCGATCCGCGATGCTTGCGGATTGAGATCGAAGCTTAGATCGAGCTTAGAGATCGAGCGATAAAACCAGAATGAACGTACCCACGGAAAAGATAAGCGATTGATTTGAACGTGTAAACAAAAGTTCGGAAACTGGATACGGAAGATGGAAAATGGAAAATGCCGGCAAAGGAAAGAAATAGAAGTTGGAATAAAACATAAGATAGTAAGCCATGCCATTTTACAATATTACGATATATATAATTAGAATTATGTATTTTAGAGTGTTAAGGAAGAAAAATGGCTGACAATCGCCCCCCCCCTTAACACTCGTACTTAAAAATAAAATGGATAATTACCAGATATTGAAAAATATATGTATATATAGAATACAGTCAAACATTAGAATATAAACTATCACACTTCGATAGCTACCAGTAAAACAGAAACTTAACAAGTATAAATGCAACTAATTCAATGACTTCAACAAGGTTAATCAAAACATCAATTTTCAACAATGTTAATAACAATATTCAACAATAACAACAACTTTAACAATTATATATAACAACTAGATTAACAATTTTTTTTCATTTCATGAAAGTTTAGTTACAATTGTAACTCTAACGAAAAGTTTTTTTTCAAGTCGGAAAAGTTCAATAGCAAAAGTCTATAAAGATAACATTTTCCTGAAAAAACCGTGAAAGATAATTACAATTACCTCGTCACATGCAAGTGACTACGAGCTACCTTTACATAAAAAGAATTTAATATGATGATTTTTCCTTTAGTCTTGACTTGTAACAATATTCAAATGAATTTTTAAACAATCATACATTTGCATATTTATTCTGAAAGAGAATGATTATCACATAAACGTAAATTCAGGATAATATGAAGAATACATATACATGAGCTACAATATGAAAATACTTTGGCAATATATGAAAGACACATGTTATGTAAATGAGAAAATTTCAATAATGAGAACAATAACAATCATGATCATGATAGCAATTATGAATTATGATTATGATAGTGACATAGTTAAATGACTGTGACTGTGAGCGCTCACATGAAAGACAACACAAAAAAAAAATAATAATATGCTTAAGCTTTTGAAGCGATATACATTTGCAAATGATTTGGCCAATTTCAATATGAAAAAAACTTGTTATATATACTCTTAAGAAGAGAAGGAAAAAAAAACATATTTACATATGCAATAAAACAAAATACAACTCGATTTTCAACACCTCGGACGGGACCTATGTGACATTTCCATTATACAAAACAGGGACTTACAGACTTAAAAAGAACGATGCCCGCGACAGGCCTTCCTGTGATCAGAACACTCAAGAAACGCCGCTACCCCCTGCAGACCACTCTGGCTATTTACAAGGGCACCTCACGAGACGTTTTTCGAGGCTGCTCGGGTCCCGGAGGATGAACGATCCTGAGGTCTGACCACATTCCAGCGGGAGTTAAATTGTCCGCGATGTTGGAAATGAGGGTATATCAAAACCTATGAAATGACATTATGAAAACATATGCATATGAAACAAATATGAAATAACAAGAGTATAATCACATATTCAAACATTTTTGAAAGAAAAATACTGAAATATACAAAAATTTCAGTTTAAAAAAAAATGCTAAACTTCAATGTTTAACATGAAAAAGTTAAACAAGCATCTCAATGCTTGACACAAGTTCAAAGGAGGAGGAGTTTTTTTTTCATAGCATTTAAATATTATGAATATATATATATAAATTACTTATAACCAAAAATTACATCAATAAATTTCTTAAGATCAAATTTTGTTAAAGGTTTAGTAAAAATGTCTGAGAGATTAGATTTACTGGCTACGTGTTTAACATTAAAAATCTCCTGGTTTAAAAGGTCTCTGACAAAAAATAATTTTACGTCTATGTGTTTCGTTCTGTAATTTTCAATGGGAGACTTAAGAAAATCAATGGAGGCCATGTTGTCTACTAAAAGTGTTGGTTTAACTTGTGGACCTGTAAAAATACGTTTGTCATAACATTCAGTTATGATCCTACTAAACCATAGAAGCTCTTTAGTTGCTTCTGTTAAAGCCACAAATTCTGATTCCATAGTAGACAAACAGACAGATTTTTGTTTAAAGGCTCTCCACATGATAGGAGCTTTGTCTAACATTAGTAGTTGTCCCCCCATTGATGTCCTGTCATCCCTATTAGCGGCGAAATCCGCGTCGGTGTAAGTTATTAGGTTTATGTGGTTGCAAGGTAACCTCAGTTTATAATGTTTTGTGCTTTGGACGTACCCTAAAAGCTTCAGGAGACCATTCCAGTGAACAATCCCAGGATTGCTCTGGAATTGGCTGAAGATATTTACAGCGTATGAAATATCAGGACGTGTCCTGCTGGTTAAAAATGAAAGGCAGCCCAAAACACTTCTATATGGATATTGCAACATTTCCTGGGTTTCTGCTTCGGTTTGAGGGCATTGTGACTTGGAGTATACCGTGCCTTTAGTTATAGGGAGTGATGTAATGGGAAAATTGAATTCTTTAAACCTTGTACAAATATCATCAATATATTGCCTTTGATGAATTGAAACAGTGCCATTCCCATCCTCCTCAAATTCAACACCAAGTAATTTACGTGTTCTCCCCAGGATTTTTATGTCAAAATGTTTAGTTAAAAGAGTTAAAACTTCATTAATATGTTTCTGATGGTTACTTAATATTACAAAGTCATCCACATAAAGTAATAAAACAACATAATTAGAGAACGAGTAGACGCAGTTACACCACTCTAACTTTTTAAAACCAAGAGAAATTAAAATCTTATGTAGTTCATAAAACCAAACTCGTCCACTCTGGTGGAGACCATAGAGGGCCCTCTGGAGTTTGCATACTAAATGTTCTTTACCCTTCACCTCGAACCCTGATGGTTGTTTCATGTAGATGTTATCAGAAAGCGGGGCGTACAGATAGGCACCTTTTACGTCACACTGAGTGTGGATCCATCCGAGACATGAGACAAGGGCTGCAAAGAAAAAGCGTATTAAACTGAAATTAACTACGGGCGAAAACGTCTCATCGTACGTTTCACCCCTGACTTGTTTGTAGCCTTGTGCTACAAGTCTCGCTTTATACCTTGCAACCCGTCCCTTGTCGTCTCGTTTGATGGTGAATACCCATCTGCAGCCTAGTGGTTCGATGTTGGGTGGTAGAGATGTTAATACCCATACTTGTCTTTTGTTTATAACATCCATCTCTTCCTGCATGGCTTGTCTCCAGAGTTCCCACTGAGGTGATTTTAATGCCTGCTTATATGTGTTAGGTATGGCGTCTTCTAGTCAGGAATTGGTTTTATGAGTGTTAGAGAAAGAGGTGTGTGGAGGTGTGTAACCAGGACTTGAGCTAGGGCTAGGAGTGGACTTTACAATGCCTTCGTACTTATTGCTTCCTTTAAAACTGAACAGTGACGGATTAAATTTGATACCATTAGATTGACAGTAATTTCTTACTTCCTTCAGTGATCTTAGACGTTGAGTTTCACCCAACTCGTAATAGTAGACGTCGGTTCTCGATTTGTCAGGCCTAGTTACAGGCTTACGGAACCAGACGGCTTCCCTGAGAGTTCTAGTAAACTCCTCGCCATCCTCGTCAGTGTCATCCTCAGATGGGTGTGAGGAGGCGGAGTCGGAAGATTCAGAGGTACTTGGTCTAATACTTTGAGTGGGTGGTGCTACTGAAGTAAATCTGTCAGGTTGAAGGTCAGTTAAAGGATCTATTTCAGGTGGTTCAGAACTTAGGATGTAAGAGGGTCCCAGGTCGCTTCCGTTGCGCTGCTCCGAAGTTGTAAATGGGTTTGTGCCTATTGAATAGCTAGGACCTTATTCACTATGTTTGGGGATACTTGTGGATACAGATTCATCACCAAACCTAACATTTATTGTCTCTATTATTTTATTGGTTTCGGGAATCCATACCCTGTAGCCTTTTGTAGACATTGCGTAACCCACTAAGACACCCTTTTTAGCCTTCGGATCGAATTTAGAATTTCTTTGTTGTTTAGGTACCCCCACATATGCCACCGTACCAAAAGGTCGTAAATGTCTGATGGATGGTTTATTACCACAATAATATTCGAAAGGAGTTTTTTTCTGGGTTTTGTGACATATTCGGTTAAGAGTGTATGCTATGTATAAGACAGCTTCAGGCCAGAATTTGAGACTAAGTTTACTTTCATTGAGTATTGAGCGAGCCCCGTCCATTATTGTTTGATTTAAACGCTCTGAAACTCCATTTTGCTCAGGAGAATATACATTGGTAAACTCATGTTTTATGCCATTGTCTTCAAAGAATTTAGTGAATGCTTCATTATCGAATTCCCGCCCATTGTCGCTACGAACCTCTTTTACTTTGGTACCCAAAAATCTTTCTGCTCTTTTTACGTGATTAGTAAATACTTTAAACACTTGTGTTTTACTGCACAAGGGGTATACTGACACTTTGCGAGAGAAGTCGTCTGTTATAGTTAGGAAATACTTCTCCCCGTTTCGCCCTGTTATTTGTGTTGGACCCCACAGGTCAGTGTGTAGCAGTTCTAGAGGTCGTTTAGATCTTATTTGGTTTATTGGGCGGAATGATGTTCGTCTGTGTTTATTAATTCTACATGTTTCACATTCAAAATCTTTACATTTAATGGGTGGTAAGCCCCTAACGCCATTACATTTTAAAGTATGTTCCATTAATGTGGAACTGATGTGCCCAAGGCGTCTATGCCAGAGTTTAAAATCATCTTTTTGAACTGTTGAGGCTTGGAAACGTACCAGTTTAGGATTTTGATTACGGTTAGTTTTAGGGTCTTTATTTCTATTTTTATGGTTAGGATCCGGATAGAGGCAGTAAATGCCATCTTTAAGAAAAGCACGAAAAAGTGTGCCAGAATCCCGATATGCCTTGACCCTTCCCTCGCCTCCTTTGAACTTGGCACCCATTTTATCAAGTCTGGGACCTGAAATTAAATTATGTCTAAGACTAGGACAATACATGACGTCGCCGAAGCGAACCATTTCCCCGTTTATTTTTAAATCCACTAAACCGGTGCCCTCGATAGGGAAAGTAGCACCGTCAACTGCAACAGCCAATTCCTCATTTTTTAACGGTTTAAACTTAACATATAAACTTTTATCTTTACAGAAATGGTGGGAGGCACCTGTGTCAAAGACCCAGGCGTCTCCACCACATTTTATGTTACTTAAATTAGATTGTATGAGGTAATTTACCTGGCCTGTTGTCTTACGTTGACGTCTGTTGCGAGGCACATCTTTTCTGGATCTATGACCATCAGACTGGACACGGACAGGACTGGATATGGAAGAGTCTTTCGATGAATTTCTGGAAAAGGAGGAGCCTCTGGACAAAGAAGAATTTCTGGAACTGGAAGAGTCTCTAGGCATCATGGAATTTCTGGAACTAGAGCTGAGACAGGATTCCTGGCGGGTGACATCAGGCACTCTACACTGGCTCTGTAAATGTCCTCTGCGTCCACATTTGTGACACCGACCTTTGAACTTAGGCTTAAAGGAACACTGCTTTGAGGAACGGGCTCTGGAGAAATGAGACTGCACAGCATCTGCTCGGTCGTCCTCATGTAGTTTGATACGGGACTCTTCAGCGACTAACTCTGTAAGAACACTTTTAAACGTAAATTGGTCGTCTGGCCATCGCAGAATCCCTTGCACCATGTTGTCGAACTTCTTCGGGAGCCATCTAAGTAATTGAAAGGTAAGGTAGGTTTCTTTGATTGGCTCATTTATTGCAGCAAGTTGGTCAGCAAGTCTTTGGAGACGAGCTGCAAACATATCAACGGGCTCTTCAGGTTGTATCTTACAGGAAAAAATTTCGCCAAATGATTGCATATGGCGTGCCCGGTTATCAGGTTGAAAATGCAATTTTAGTTTAGTCCAGGCTTCATGAGGGTCGTCGATATTCTCTATGATTCTTCGGAATTCATTCTCAACATTTAGATATACAATAGATAAGGCAGACCTGACTCTGGATTGATATTCTTTTGTAGCTACAGAGTCACTTCCATCAGGAGCCTTTTCAGTGCCATTAACAATGCTCCACGCATTTTTATCTAATAGTAGATACTTTACGTCTGCTGCCCAAGTTCCATAATTGTGAGAATTAAGTTTTGTTATGCACACCTGTATGTTAGCCATGGCCATGCTTTAACCATAAGATATTACAGGAGAAAAAAAAATTTTTTTTTTTTTTTTTAATTAATGTACTTAGTAGTCAAGTTGTACATAAACAAAAAAATTTTCTATTATAAGTTATCCGAAAAAAAACCTTTTTGTAATTCATATCGAAAGGAAAGAAAACAATACATATAGCCTTCAAAAGAATTTATATTGCGGCCCCCCCCTCTAAAAAGACTCGGAGGTCCAATGGCCGCATACTACAAACAGCTGTCAAAAAAAAATTTTGAAATGTCACCAATTAGGTTATGGCCGCCGTAAAGGGTTTAAAAGCGTATTCGCTTCGGGCCCATAACCCGTGATCGGTTCTGTAACAAGAACCGTCTAAAACAGAGTAAAATTTAGCAGCTTATAACAGTGTAATTACGGTGACCTAAAAGAGTAAGTAATTGGTGACGTTGTGACAGTGTAGTATAAGACATTAAAGAAACTGTTTTTCAGTAAAATCAGGCTAACGTTTATTGACGAAAAATAAATGTAAGTTTAAACAAAATATATATAAGTCCAGATGAAAAATATAACAGGCATAATTGTGAACGGAAACAAGTTCAGGTAAAATTATTCTAAGTCATGAAATAATATTCAAGTTTAAATGAAAATATGTATAAACTCAGATGAAAATATAACTGGTAAAATGTAAACAGAAAAATGAGCTCAACTCCATATTTAACTTAAAAATCATTCTATGTATTGAAATAATATTACTTATTGAATGGCATGGCATGGCATATAACAATACTAGGATAGCAATGAAAAAGCAAAACAGACTCACTTATGGACGACAGCTATCGACGTATTAAAGAAATTCCAGCAATACGGCACATCTAATAACTCGATGAAAAGTCTTAAGAAAACAGAGTTTTTAACTGAAGCTAATAATGTCCACACATACATATGATGATTTGATTAAAACAAACACAAATGGGTTACTACTGCTAATGAAATGAAGCACGGACGAAGTTGCTAAAACCATATTCAAAATCAAATGTCCAGCAATGGATTTAGCATAATTACTCAACTAGATGTTAACTTTAAAACTTTTAAAACTGTATGAGTTAAAAATACATTTCTGAAACTGTATCATATTGACGTTAACATCAATTGTCTAGAGACATAACATCACTTCAAAATCCACCAGCACAACATATCTCAGCCGGCTTTAAATAGCCGCGGCAATTCCGAAACTGGATACGCCCCTCCGAGTTGAGTAAGCGAGCTCCTGACTTGCGACGGAAGAAATGCAAGACCGCCACTTGCGAGATGCGATCCGCGATGCTTGCGGATTGAGATCGAAGCTTAGATCGAGCTTAGAGATCGAGCGATAAAACCAGAATGAACGTACCCACGGAAAAGATAAGCGATTGATTTGAACGTGTAAACAAAAGTTCGGAAACTGGATACGGAAGATGGAAAATGGAAAATGCCGGCAAAGGAAAGAAATAGAAGTTGGAATAAAACATAAGATAGTAAGCCATGCCATTTTACAATATTACGATATATATAATTAGAATTATGTATTTTAGAGTGTTAAGGAAGAAAAATGGCTGACAATCCTGGGGCAATCAATAGCGCTGTCAACACGCGTTGATAACTACAATTTAACTTGGGGCAAAAAACACATTTTTTGTAATGCGATAACTCTCGAACCGTTGCTCTAATTGAGCTGAAATAACAGTAACAAACAGTTCTACAAATGAATAGTTACTATCTGTTTAGCTTGTATTTATTTTCAGTTCTGGTAATTTTCCATTAAATTTCGGTATTTGTACTATTACAGCATTTTTTTAACGTGTCCATATGTAAAAGTAAATACTGTCCGTACAAACGGGTCAGTAATCATGCCAGTCGGTACTACACTTACGTCAAAAAAAAAATCGCGAGGTCCACGTTCGCGGCGAACTACTAGTTTGTCAATAAATCATAAAAAAACGTGCAAATTTTGTCAAATAATCGCGATAAACACGCAAATTTTTATCGAAAGATCACGAATAGTACTTGAATTTCGTCAATATATCGTAAAAAAAAAAAAAACTCGACTTTCACCAATAGATCATGAAAAACGCTCGAATTTCAACAAGAGATCGCGAAAAAGACGCAAATTTTGATAATAGATAATACAAATTTCGACTGTAGATCACGAAGAACACGTAAATTTTATCGAAAAATCACGAAAAACACTCGAATTTCATGAAAGGATCGCAAGAAAAACATGAGTTTTGCCAAAGAATCGTTAATATCATAAAAAAGAGAATAAAACAAAGTCAAAAGATAGTAAAAAAAAAACGCAAATTTCTCTAAAGGATTCCGAAAAACAAGCGTATTTTGTCAAAAAACATGAAATTTTGTCAAAGAATATCTAATTTCGTCATAAAAAGAACAAAATACGGTCAAAAGATCATGAAAAAAACCCGTTAATATCTTTAAAAGATCATGTGAAAAAAAAACTAAAATTGCATCAAAAAGATCGTAAAAACCGTAGTTTTCATCAAAAGTACAAATTTCATCAAAAGATCGTAAAAAACCCCACAAATCTAGTTAAAAAACCAAAAAAAAAAACAGGGTCAAAAGATTGTGAAAAAGCGTCAATTATGTTAAAAGATTGTGAAAAACTGCAAATTTCATCAAAAGGTCTGAAACGTGTGGAGAAATTTAATCTGAGTATTTATTCTTTCAAATGTAAAAATATTTTTCAAGATAGCAATTATTGTAATTGTTAAGAGTTTATCCGCATTAGAATATTTCAATCTGCTCCTAAAACAGCTTTTATTGCTACAAAATTACATTTTTGCTGCTACAAAATCCGGTATTTACTGCTACAAAATCTGATTTTTGCTGCTACAAAAATAGGTTTTCCTGCTCCAAAATTCGTTTTTTCCTGCTCCAAAGCTGCTACAAAATGGCTTTAGCGCACTTTCATCCCTGTGATTGTGAAATGAAATAGCAGTTTTCACCTAATGATCACGAGAAAAAACAGTGATTTTGTCAAACGATTTTTTTTTGTGGGGGGGGGGGGGGGGAGGGAGACTGCAAATTTTCATGATTTGTTCATGTAATTATATGAAATCTGTTGCTGGGTTTATCTCAAGTGATTTAAAATATTTTGAACTAAAGAAAAACATTTTTATTTAGTTATATGAATTTTCATGTATATTTTGTTTCAAACTTTTTGACCAATGTGCTTTTAGAAAGATGCAATTGTCAAAGGTTTACCAAAAAAAAAAAAAAATAAATAAAATAAAATAAATAAATAAATAAACAATATACTTTGCAAAATTCATGCATAAATGCTGTAAAAAATGTAAATTTTACTTTACGTATAATTTCTTCTTTTTTGTTCGTTTACAAGTGGCATCCTTGTACAAAGAGTCAGTGTTTTAAAGGTTAATAAGGTTTTTATGTTACTCTTGTGCAATTTATTTAAAGTTTTTCTTATCTGCCATATTTATTTTTAATGTATTGCATATTACTTTCCAGAATCCAAAAGTACTTAATACTGCTGAAGAAAGCTGCAATATATGTCGGAGACTTATTCTCAAAATTTCTATAGATACCTCTTACAGATCTTTGTACATGAAAGAACAGTTCTTCATTGATATGAAGAAAATGGTTATAGACTCAGTAATTCTACTGAAAGAAGTCATTACAAACTTGAACTCTAATGCAGGTTTAACAGTCATTGAAAAAGTATGGTTTTTTCATTTTAATTGATCAATTTGTAATAAATATATTTGTCATAAATTAGGAGGAGAGTGTTGTACCTTGGGACAATTTTTATATTTTAATTTTTTGCTTCAATAGTTACAATCAGATTTAAAATTTAAAGGCACCATTTCAAAACACCAACATATTTCTCTATAATTTTTTTTTTTGGAAATTCAGGCAATTTAAAAGAAAAATATAAAGTTTGAAATTGCACATGAAATTATTACAAATGAAGTATGTTCATACGATAATGAAGTTTTAAAAGTATTCATATCTTGCTGTTATAGTATACAGTATTTCAGATACAGTATAGTGGTTGAAATCTTTTTTGTGTTCCTGTAAATATATAGGAAGTAACTTTTATTACCCCTCAGCAACATATATCATTCATAAAATGTGAAACAGTTTAATATAATTAAAACACACTCTAAACAATGTTTCCCTGTATAGCATTATGTAATGGAATACTTTTGTGTGGCTCTGTAAATTAATAACAAATATTCTTTGCTGATTGTATAGAATGTATATTTTAGTATACATTTCATAGATGCATATCAATTTTATTATGTTCAAAGGAATGTAATACCATTAAAATGCATTTGAAACTGTTTTCCCTTTTGATCGTAATGTAACAGAATGCTTTAGATTGTCCCTGTAATTGATCTATGCATTCGATTTTCATAAAATTTGAAACGATTCGACCAAATTATGCAATAATTATACAGGGTGTTTCAGTTAAACATTTCAAAACTCAGTTAAACTAGGGTGCATCCTGAAGACTCAAAATTGAAAGATGCTATCTTTCAATAGCAATGTGGGGTCGGAAATGCTTTCCTGAAGCAGTGATGTACACAGAAGCACCATAAAGAAAAGACACCATAGGTAAAAAATCGTTTTATTAATACATGTAAAAAAGCAAAAGGTACATGGGTCAAAATAAGTGTTCGAAATTTCTGCCGCCGACTGCTATGCACACCTCATATCTCCGGCGCATGAAAATCCGAACATTCTCAAATACTCCAGGCATATCTTGAATTTCTCCTGCAGCTACTGCAATTCTTGCAACTAGCTCTTTAGCATTGTCAACAGGGGTGTCATAAACCAGTATTCTCATATGACCCCTGGAATAAAAATCAAGACATGATAGGTCAGGTGACCAAGCAGGCCAACACACGGGACCAGAGTTTCCCCCAACTTAATTATAGCTCCATTGGATAGTATAGAATTTGACATTAAAAAATAAAGACACAGCTTTGACATTTTATCTTACTTATTTAACTTGTTATTATTTGCAAAATGTAAATAGCAATATTTGCTCAAATCGATTTCTGCATATTAAAGAACTTTTTGCAATATCATTTACATCAGTAGATGGATTCCAGTACAATCTTCTTCTGGGTAACTCAGCGTAACCACTTTTTAAGAGAATGGCAATAAAAGTTCGCAGTTCTTCACAAGTGACTGTAAATGTCATGCGTCCTTTCTCCCTAACATATGGAATGCTTTGCTCCTGAATAAGTTCAATCAGCTAATCTCAAAAAATAATTTTGTTGGAGACCATATAGCATGTTAAAAAAAAATTTGGATTAGTTTTATTCCAATCTTGTATTTGACATACTAAATCGTCATCTTCCTACTGTCTTTCGTTTTTTTTTCTTTTTATGGTTTTAGGAGGTAACCCTTCCTCCTCAGGATTTTCAGGAAATGAATCCCAAACTGTTTTTCATTCCGCATCTTTGTTCTGTTTGTTCACCACTGTCTTCATCCGTTATATTATCATTTGTTGGAGGAGTAATAATTATGTCAGCATTCATGAATTCTTCATAGATCAGACAATGCTTCTTGAACAGATAAACTGAAAACGAAAAATTTTTTTTTTTATGGAATTGATAATTATTTTTTAAATTTACAATTTATAAACTTTTAGTAAATGAATTTCTAAGGCTCGAGAGTTAGTTTATATTCTGGAGCCAAGACCAGTTCCTTCCCCTTTATAGTAACAGAAAATAGATTTTTGTTGTCAAATAATAACCCAAATGATCTAAAACCATTTTGTAGCAAAATAAATGTCCCAAAAGAAATATTTGATGCATAAACAGTAACGAAGAAAACAAGACTTGAATTTAATTTTGAATTCATAATTGAAAATTATTTACATATTAGAAAAAAGCAATCACTAATATAGTATACATAGATATATTAGTAAATATGTTAATAAACTCTGGATGTCAAATACTAAAATAATATAAATGTTATAAATTTTTACTACATCAATAGCTAAGAGTAGCAAGGAAGGGAGGTTTTTCAACCTAGCCCCTCTCTCTTCTTGCAGTGTAATAATATAGAAATTTTTATATCCAAATAATAACCGAATGATGTTAATTATTTTGTAACAAACAAAATAACATAATGTTTATTTAATGCACAGACAGAAAGGAGAAAAACACGCTTCCTTTTGTGTCTAGAGTGCCAAAATTGAGATGGTATTGGAAGGCAAAAATTCAAACAAAAAATAAATCTGAAAAAATGCAGAAATACGTAGTCTAAAATGTTTTTTTTTAAAATAAAAATAATATAATTGATGAAAAAAATAAAAGAATTATCTTACCTTTTATTGTGTGCCATATTATTCTTTCTGCTACAACAAACATTTATTTCAGCCTTTTATTCTTAAAGATGTGCTGCCATCTATGAATAAGTATTCAAAACAAATACAAAGAATAATTCATACAAAGTTTTAAAAGGATATCATAACTTTTGCCTTGGGATTTTTTTAAAGAAAGTGTCCCAAAATTAGGTGCTAGGCACAAATAGGTTAAAAATTGACATCATTAAAAGATAAAATTATAACACATTCTTCACAATTAGTGCATCTACTTTGTCAAAACTTGGAGTTTTATTATTATGTTGTTTCAAAATAAAATTCAGTTCTTTCTTGGGGGAAAAAAGCTCATCCATGTAATCCGATGAGCTTTCATAACTATAAATATTTTCAGGTACAATGTCAGTCTTAAAATTTTCAACCATTAGTTGATGAGCTATGCCATCATATGTGACAAAAACTGACGAATTCTCCATGGTAGAAAAAGTCATACTTCGTTATTAAAGTTTTTACCAGAGACATACTTAAAAATGTTGCCATATGCTCCATTAGTTTGCTGACAATAATCTAACCAATTAGAGTGCTTTGCCTTTCTAAGTTTTCTTTGATATTCATGACATAATAAAATATGAGTCTTTATATATAATATATATATTATATATAAATATTAAATATTTATATAAATTCTTTCTCAAAATGTTTGAGCAACAATAACTTTATTTCTCAATGCTCTCAGTTCAGTAGTATACCAAAAAATAGGTCTATGTTCCTTATAGACTTAATAGACTAATATTGCTCTGGCAAAACAACGTTTGAAGTACAGACTGGAGATATTCGTTCAAATTCTCAATTCAATCGTCCAGAGAAGTCTGACCATGAACTCTCATAAGTGGTGAGCAATAGTAATTAATGTTTTTCATTAACTTATTAAATTTGTGCATTGATTTATTCTTGGTTTTGAACCTGTCATAGGTTCTATAAACTGGATTCATACACAACGAAAACATTATGTATATCGATGATCTGAGAAAGAAAACACTGTATCATCAACATGCCAGACCTGTAAAAAGGGAATAATATCAACCCCCATTAGAGTAAGATCCAGTCTTTCAAGATGATTGTCTTGAACATAAGAATGGGAAGCATCCGAAATATTCACAAGTCTAAGATTTGTCATCATTAGATGATCTGCAAATATTTTTGTCCTATTATCTTCATGTGCGTAATCAAATACATGTAACAGGATATTAAAATAATCACCAATTGTCATACGAGTACTTTGCTGATAATAATTAATTCATGAGAACATATCTTCGCCAATGTCACCTGGAGGCGATGAATATACCGATCCAATAATCAAATGGGGAGGGGGTTGAGCTAAGTAGCAGTAGCTTCTTTCCATTTTTTTTTCCTTTGAGAATTAGGAAAGTTTATTTTGCTATTAAACTTTTTGTTTTGGGCTTATGCAGAAGAAACTAAAGAATTGTTTCATTTTACATAAACATGTTGCTAATTAAATCAATAAATAAAACTAATGATTTTTACTTAAAAAAATTAGTGTGTTTAGTCTCTGAAATTCACCGAAGCAGTTTGTTTCATTAAACACCATTTTTTAAACATATAATTCAATTTTTAAAGTCATTTATTTCATTTTCTAGTCTAAATCGCAGTTGCCATAGGTTGTGATGTAATGGAAAACTTTTGACTGTCCATGTAAATAAATGTGTTTTTACTGCATATTTCACAGAATGCATAATTTTATACACTTTGTACATGCACCACCGAAACTGAATTTCGGCAATCTTCCTTTTTTTTTTGGCGAAAAAGAAAACTTATTTTTAAGTAATTAATAAATATATAAATATACAGAATTATTAACTTATTAATACGTGTGGCCCAAGCTGGCTTTCTATGCCTCTGATCAACACTTTTTTTTTCATATAAAATAAAATGTAATTAATTCATCTACGACATAAATTTTTTTTCTAATTATATGAATTTCATTTAATAAAAAACTATTTTAGTTACACATGCCTCGATTTATCTCTTATAATGATTTTTGTAAATGATTGTCTGTTATAAGTTTCTTGAAAAGTATTCAAAACACTTCTGCAGTTTCAATTTGCAGCTTTTAATGAGCACATGAAAAGCTTCATCAAAGTTCAATAAAATATGCATTGCTTTTCTTTATAATTTGCACTCACATCTTTGAGTCAGCCATGACTGATAATTATAAACCATAAAATTCATAAAGAATGTCTCATTTGAGCCGATACAGCTGAAATCAATCATTAATGCTAAAAATTACCGAAGGAAAAAAGATTTTTGGAATACAGATAGTTACGGTCCGGTTAAATTTTTGGCGAAAACGAATTTTCCTCAAAACTCACATTTTTGATCGATCTCTAATTAAAACCATTAAATAATTAGGAAATCATTTTATTCCAAAATATGGAATATCCCAATGTTTGGCACTCCTATGTTCAGGTCCTGACTAAAGCAGTGGCATGCGGGACAATTGCCTCGGGTCCCCCGGCTTGAAGGGGACCTTCAAGGACAGATATAAGTTTTTTTTTTTAAAGCAGTGTCAAATGATTAAAAATGACCAAAAGTAACCAAAACTTTTTTTATAAGCAGTTTTCTTCACCTACCTCCTCTGTTTCCATACCCCATGCCCCTTTAAGGTCTCACTTTTATCCTTATATTCATGTAACCAAAAATAAAAATTGAATTCTATAGTTTCTTAAACTTATCTTTCTTCTGCTATTATGTATAAAGATGTGAATAGTACTTGGCATGAAATTTATATACACATACAATAGGTATGAATTTTAGTATTAGTCACTTCGGTATAATTTACAAAAAAATTACGATACAAGGGGCCCCCCCACCTTATAATTTTTGCCCTAGGGCCCCTCACTGTCTAAGTTGGGCCCTGCCTATGTTTCTGTTATATGAGCATATAATGCGTTGCTCGAGAAACAAGGTTGGAAATGTTACTTGTTATGTTTACTTTTTAAAAAGGGCAGAGGAATATTGGCCGCCTATTTCGTTTTTAAAAAATTCTGCTTACTTTCTCCCCTTTCTGGGGAAAAGTACAAGAAAACAATATTACTGTTGAATGCACTTTGTAACAAAAAGGTATTATTAAACAGCAAGTATTTGCTTAAAATTTTATTTTGTATTTATTTCATATATAAGAGAGATATTTTATTGATTTCACTTCATTTTAATCTATAAAATATAAGTGTATCGAAAATGTATAAAATATAAATGCTACGAATAATAAATGTGTCATTGCAAATGTATAAAAAGAAAATGATAGAAAAATGGAAAAATAAAAAAGGATTTTTAGAAATTGATAAGGATATCATTAGGGAGGGGTTGAGGCTTCGAGGCACGATAATCTATGATTTCGTAATGGTAGGGGGGGGAGGGGACCGAAAACTGCCATAGAATTACTAATGTTATATATGCACAGTTATATATTATATGGTATAATGTTATATATCGATAAATTACAAAACACTTACCTCAAAAATCACTTTCAGAATTTGACGTTGAAGAATTTGAGTTGAGATCAATTGTCAGGGAATCGACTATTTTATCTATTGCAGTATCTAAATCCCACATTTGTTTTTCTACTTTACCAGTTACGTGTTGAATGCAGTTTTTCTATTCTTCAGCTCCAATTCTGCTGATACTTTTCATGCACAAATCTTTTACATGAGGCATTTTAAATGTTTTATTTTCCTTCGCAACAAAGTCCTTAATTTGTGCCCAAAACAATTCGATAGGATTAAGCTCGCAATAGTAGGGGGGTAATCACACGACAGTTTTATTTTTATCTTTTGCCAATTCATCCACAGCATATTTGTCATATTTATTTTTATTTCGATTCACTAATTGCAACAATTCTGCTTTTAACATGTCGTCTTCAAAATCAATATTTTTTGTTATAAGCCAATCAGTAATTTTTTGTTTCTTCCACGAACTATTTGGTATTTTTTCTGATTTTCTAGAATGATAAGGAGCATTGTCAATTACAATCACACAGTTATCTTCGAGTCGAGGTAAGATATCAGCAAACCACTTTTCAAATCTTTCTGAATTCATGTCTTCATGATAATCTTTATTTTTATTGGATTCGAATATGTCAAGCCCGCCATCCACAAAACCAGAATTGCTACCAATATGGGTAATTATCAACCGTTTTCCTTTCCCTGAAGGAGATTTTAATCCCGTAGAAAGCCCAGATAAAAATGCCTGCTTAGAAGATTTTACTGATGTATCTTTCTAAACTTTACTAACCGTATGACTAGCATTCACCCAAGTGTCATCTGTATAATATATTTTGCGCCCTTCTTCTCTGAATGTCTTGATTTGTCTTAAGTATTTTCTTCTCCATACAATTATTTCGTTTTTATCAATGAGATTACTGTCCCGTCCTCTTCGTGAATATGTAAAATTTAATTTTTTCAGGAGATAATAAAATGTTGTCCTTTTTAAAGGTTGGCAAATCAGGGTCATCATTTACAACTTTCAAAACTTTATCGACAGTGGGCAGTTTATTTCTAAAAAAGAGTTCATGTACTTTTCTTCTAATCGCATTTCTGTCAAAATCGTCTACATCATCTAAGATACATTTACGTGATTTTGTCTTCTTCAGAGAATTTAATACATCGCTATTTTTATATTCTCTCATCACTCTGAAAACAGAAGCTTTACTTACTCCCGTTATTCGAGCAGCTTCATTTCTAATATCAGAAATCAGAAGTTCAGGATTCGATTCAATGGCTGTTTTGTATACATTTAAAATCATATTTTTTTCGGCCTTACTCAAAGCATGGGTGCAAGTTTTCCGTCCACAGGACGGATTTCCGTCTTTTAAAAATTCCCGAGGACGGAAGCGGGACGGAAAAATGTCTGACGATTGAAAACGATCGCGAAAATGACGCGTTTTTTGCCAAAAGATCGCTAAAAAAGGCACGATTTTTCGTCAAAACATTATGAATATAACGTGATTTTTGTCAAATGATCGCGGAAAAGGGCGCTATTTCTATCAAAAGATCGCAGATAAAAGCGTTATTTCATTCAAAAGATTTCAAAAGGACGCGTTTTTTGTCAAAAAATTGCGGAATAAACGTGATTACTGTCGACGGATCTCAAGAAAAACGTTATTTCCGTCAAGGAATCGCAGAAAAGACGCGATTTTCCTTAAATGATCCTGGAAAAAACGCTATGTCTGTCAGAATTCTTGAGAAACTTCGATTTTTGTCAAAAGATCGAGGAAAATCTTTTTAGTCAAAAAGATCGTGAAAAAATACATGATTTTTGAAAAAAGATCGCGGGAAAAAAGCACTTTTTCTGACAAAAGATCGCAAAAAAGACGCGTTTTTTGTCAAAGAATAGCCAAAAAAAAAAAAAAATCCTTTTCCTGTCGAAGGATCGCGGTAATGACGCAGTCTCTTTCAAAGAATCGCGAAAAAGATGCTACTTTCGTCAAATGATAGCAGAAAAAACGCTGTTTCGGAAAAACACGATTTTTTGTCAAAGGATCGCAAAAAAGTCACGATTTTTTGCCAAAGAATCGCGAATTTTCTTCAAAAGATCGCGAAAAAGTCGCGAATTTTTGTCAAAGGATCGCGAAAAACTCGCAAATTTTTGTCAAAGGATCGCAAAAAACGCAATTTTTGGTCAAAGGATCGCAATAGAGACGCGATTTCTGTCAAGGGATTGCCAAAGAGACGCGATTTCTGTCAAAAGATCGTGGAAAAAAGCGAATTTCGTCGAACAGTCATGAAAAAAAACGTAAATCATGCACGTGTATATTTGTTCACTTGGTGGATGGGGGGGGGGGGGGGGGATTCAAAATATTTTCAGTCCTGGCAAAATTTCAAACTTGCACCCATGACTCAAAGTTGTTCTTTTTATTCTCTTCTTTGGTAGACTCAGAGAAGTTCTCCATTTGTGTAAATGAATACGAAATCACTTGAGAAAATGGACAATTATAGCATAGTAAGGTAAGTGAACAGAGCTAAAACAAGCAGAAGCCCCAATTGTCTGTTTGATATTTCCGCCAAAGGAAAAGCCTGGCAAAGTGCTAGGTGTTTTATCATCGCCAATCTGCATGTGCTTTTGTTTAGTTTCGTTCTCTTGTTTCAGTGAATAGAGTATAGAATATCATAGTTTTCATGATAACCCATAATTTTATTCTATTTACAAACTATATTAAATTTATTCTAAACATTCTGAGATGTAAACAAAGGTCAGCTGACAGAACAATAATGAGGAGAGTTGTACTAAAACATACTATGCTATTCCTGTATTTATTGATGAAAAGGACTCCTTTTTATTAAATTTTTATAAATTATTTTTATTGCAAAAAATCTGATCATTTTGTTAAAAAAAAAAAAAAATTACTTTGGTTTTTAAAATTTGAAGTTTAACAGTATCTTTTTTTTTTTAAATATATACCGGGTGATCCAGAAGTTTCGGGAGTTTTGAAAAGTTAATAATTAGGAAACTATGTATAATACAAAGGTTCTGTTTTCAGATATATGCTCAGAAACATGTGGGATTTTTGTTTAGAATGAATTTTTTTAAATATATATAGTTAGCAACAGGTGGCGCTATTGTATAAGACTGAATGTACCTATACCATGCGTTATATAGACACATGAGTTCATTGCGAAACTTCTTTTCTATGATATTGATGAGATTTCGTTTTAAGGGTGGTTTATGTTCAAACATTTTTTGTAAGGTAAATGAAATTGCATTGTAAGGGAAATTTGATACAAAATTTCATGAGCAACTGCAGTGTTTAGACATTGTCTAGACTATGTTTAGACACATCTTTGCATGTTGCGTTGTTTTCATATGGTACAATACGTCAAGTTAAAACTGCAAAAGAATCGATGGCCACTGCAAATGTGAAATGCTATGGTAAGCAAGGTTAGAGAAAAAGGCTCATTGGAAGATCGTAATAGAAACAAGAGATCCCAAATGTCTGTTACAATCGTCAATTAGGTAGGATTCTATGCCAATACTCTGTAGAAATCACCAGTTCATGGTGAGTGCAGTAAACTTGTGATATCACGATGAACTGAAATTTCTTCTGGAATTTCTTTCTGCTCTGAGGATACTGTGCACGCTGTTTTGCATCGGCTCACGGCGGTACTTATAAGCCATGAGCGTCATGATTAAACTTTGTAATCTTTGGACACTAATTCGTTCTTTTAAATGAGCTGTATCATACTATAAAAACAATACTATCAATTTTAGCGCCACCTGCTGTCAAAAAGTGCAACTAACATAATATGTTTTTTTCATCGAAAAAACAAATCCCACAAGTTTCTCTGCATTTCTGTGAAAACCGCATACTTCTATTGTTTATGGTTTTCTAATTATTAGCATTTCAAAAGTCCCGAGACTTCTGGATCACCCGGTACATTTAATATGCTAAATTATCTATTGTGTGTTTTATAAGTATTTATCTATTTTTTTCTTTTCTTTTATTAGCTTATTCAAAATTCCAGTGACTCTGACTGTTACAGTTCTGTTGACTTGGGCAGTCAACTTTTGTTAGATTACTTACAACCACCTGAAATCACACCAGAGTGTTTGCTGAAATTTTTGAATGAAATGGGGACAGCTTTGGAACCACCAAGTGGAGGATTTTCATCTTGCCTTTTACCTTTCGATACATTAAGCGAATGTAGCGATGTCCTCATGGATTCAGATAATGAAAGGTTTTTTCTTTTTCCTTTCTTTTTTTCATTAAAGTTTCTTAGATTTTAAGGTGAAATCTGTGTAATAATGTATAAATGTAATATATAATTTATATTTTAGGTTCATACTTTGACAGTAATTCTCAAAATTTTCTATTCATCTTCATATATAGTATTTGTTAATATTTTATGTATTTACTAGCAGTTACCCGTGACTTCGTTCACATAACATTTAAAGAAGAAATAATTGATCAATCAAGCAAAAAATTTCGATGATGAAAAGTAGAGATGGGACGAATATTCGGCCACTATTCGGTATTCGGCCCTTTTGCCGAATACTTCGGCCAAATACCTGCGGCCGAATATTGTAAGATATTTTAACAAGTACATTCAAAGTAAAAATCTCTTTTCATTTTTTTGCAATTTTTTTTAATTTAATCCATTCACACTCACATTTCGACACATTTATGATATAATTTTCATTCGTAATTACACAAATTGTACAGTTATTTGGATATTAAAAATTACAACATTTCTGTATGTCCTATAAAAGTTATGTATCTTTTAGAAAATGTTGTTCAAATTAGAGATTAAACTTACTTTAGAGATTCAGTTGTCGGGAAAATGACTTTGTTAGAGAAGGTTATATTACAACTCAAGATGCATAAACTGTTATTGAAAAAAGAAAAGCACTGCTTGATTCCAAAGTGCTTGAAGCTTGAATATTCATTAATGTCTGTAAATTCCATGCACATTAAAAAGGGCTTTATGAATGAATATGTCAGAAGGATTTATTAAAGAATTTTTAAAAAAATTGTTTAGACTTTTTTAAGGAACATTTAAAAATGTACTGAATAAAAAATATTGCAATTTTATTTTATTTTATTTACATGTTTAGATTTTATTAAGTTGAAGAGGGCATATAATGAAACTTAAGTATATTCAAACATTATGCATTTAAACAAGCATTGCAGTGCAACATTATTTATTAAACGCGAAATGTATTCTACATTTAATTTTTTAATTCATCCGTGAATTTAAAGTATAAAATTAGTGGAACATAATAATTTTAGAATTAAAGGAATAAAATTATATGTTTGAAAAAGTGAAATATTAACACTTGTATTATAAAGTTTAAACACATGTTTATAAAAAAAGAACAAATATATATATCCGTAATATATATAAATATATATGTATCATTTCAGTTTTCTTGATTTATTTTCTATTATATAGCACCTTCTTTCACTTGTCTTGAATAATTGAAATTCTATAATATAAAGATTTAACTAAATTTATTTAAAAACTCATTTACTGAATTTTCTAACTTCTATTTAAAGTGTGTTTTGCTCAAATATGCAGGCTTGAAGTCTTATTACATTTAGCTAGTGAAGTTAACTATTAAATAAAATATTCTTATGATAAACATTCTTGGTAATATAATTATTTGATTAATAGTGAAAATAAATCACATTGATTAATGACTGTTTTCATATTGACAAAGACAAGTCACATATATAGAAAAAACACATTTAATGATATGAAAATGACTTACAGTGAAAGAAATAAAAGTATCATTATTAAGTAGCAAACGAAGAAATATGAAAAATATAATGTAATAGTAGTAAATGTATTAAAAGTAAATAAAAGAAATCATTTATCGTTGTACAGTCTGAAATTGTGATGCAAGAACAATAATTTTTCTGCATTTTCAGGTAGTATTCTGTTTTGTTTACTTTCATATATGTTTCCTCCTTCAGAAAACAAACGTTCACTGTATATTGTACTTGCAGGGGCAGAAAGAAATTTTCTTGATAATGTTGCTAGTTTTGGAAATTTTTCTGCATGAATTTTCCACCAGATTAATGGGCATTCTGTTCTAGCAATTAATTGTTTGTCAAAATAATAATTTATTTCGGATAAATTATCCAGTGAATTTTCTTCATTATTTGTCTCTTCTTGTGATGACATTTTTATCGCTGAAAAACAATCCCAAAATGAAAGGGTTTTTTCAATCTCATGATTTTCAACATCTGAAGCTGTTGTTTTCTTAACTGGAGAATTTATGTTATTTTCTTCCATTAGTAAAATGAGCTTTCTTTTAAGAACTTCCTCATCAACAATCTGTTTATTAAAAAAAGCCATCTTAAATCGTGGATCTAAAGCTGTTGCTATAACATAATTATCATTATTTTCGAATGATGCAAATCGTTTGTTTAAATTTTGTACAATGACATCTTTGATTGTTCCAACACCAGAGAAATTATCTCCTGACTTCGAGAGATACAAATGTAAAGTCTTAATCATGGGTATAACAACAGAAATTGAACATTTTGTTGAACTAACTTCTTTTGTTATTGCTTCAAAAGGCTGTAACAAATTTAAAAGTTTTTCTAAAAGGATCCATTGATTGCCAGTTAAGCTATTTATGTCACCATATTCTGCTGCATATAAGGAAATTGCA
Organism: Maratus speculifer; assembly: GCA_964019185.1. Taxonomy (NCBI): domain Eukaryota; kingdom Metazoa; phylum Arthropoda; class Arachnida; order Araneae; family Salticidae; genus Maratus; species Maratus speculifer. The sequence continues at coordinate 263,017,538 of OZ025301.1, forward strand.
CTTTTTTGTTCATTCAAACGTTCTAGCATATAAAAAGTACTGTTCCAGCGAGTTTGTACATCTTGGATTAACTTTCTCTCTTGAATTCCAAGCTTTGTAGTTTGAATATCTTTCAATCTAGTACATGCCAGAGATGAATGATTGAAATGACCAATGATCTTTCTAGCAGTTGCAATAAGATCATTGACAGCTCTTTGTGAATATAATGAATCTGTAATTACTAAATGCAGCAAATGTAAAAAGCACCATTCTGATTGCAAATTTGCAATGTTTAGCCCCTTTGCAAAATTACTTCCACCATCTCTCAGAACAACATGAATTTTATTTAAATTCCATTCAGCACTCACAATTTTAATTATATCGCTAATTGCTTGTCCTGTATGTTGACCAGGAAAATGCTTTGCACTGAAAACAGCATCATAATGAAAGAAATTCTTACTTATCCAGTGACCTGTTATGCTGATAAAACTGTGATTATTTACGAAACTTGTCCAAATATCTGAAGTAAGTGAAACTACTTCTGCATTTTCTAACAAGGATGAAATTTTTTCTTTACACTCTTCATACATACTTGGTAATACAATGGACTGGAAATACTTTCTGCATGGAGCTTTATATCTTGGTTCAGTTTCTCTCATTAACTTTAAAAAGCCTATGTCTTCTACAAAAGAAAAAGGTTGGTTATCGCAACATATCATTTCCCTGATTATTTTATGCAACTTTACAGCTTTCTGATCATTTATATCCCACAGCTTCTTTTTTTCCAAAATGTCTTCCAAAGTTGCTTGTTTTCTTTTGGTTCCTTGGTTTATAACTTTTGGCTCTAATGAATCATTTTTTGCATCAATATCACTTTCCTGATTCATTTCATTATAATGCTTGGGATGTTTGTTTTTAATATGGTTAATTAATGAAGTTGTTGTAGCCAATTTCCCTATTCCAGCTCTGGATAAAATACAATTACAAAGCTTGCACTTTGCTTTGGTTTCATCATTAATTAGGGGCTCAAAAATTTTCCAAACAAAACTTTTCTTGTTACAAAAACTCATGATAGCTTCTTACTTTCTATTTTCTAAAAATATGAAGCATAAAAACTAACTGGGTGCATTATCTAAGACTTGTTTTCAAGATGGAATACTCCAATGTTACTATACAAAGAACAACAATTGATCTGAGAACAGAAATGGTATCAAACTAACTACTCACTAGATGGCGCAACCTACTTTATGAAGATGATTTTATAAATATTTAAATATAAATTTTAAATATTAAGTAACATATTTTTTTAATTCTAGTTTTCTTTTTAAAATAATTATCTGCATGATTATTAGCTTTATTAATGACATTATTCTATTTGTATATTTATGTTTACATCTTCTTTCATTCATGTAATTATCAATTTCTGTTTATGCTTTTAATGCTTTTTGAATAACTGAAATATTGTTGAATATTGTAGGTATATGCTGGTTCAAATGTCAAAAATTTTGTTAATTTATATATTCTATATTAATCATAACTTTTACTTTCATGCAATTCATAATTTAAGGCTTGGAGACTGATTTGAGAACAAAAACTTATTCTTACAAATTTGTTTATCATTAAGATACAAACTCTCCACCATAAAATTTACATGATTAAAGGTTATTTTAGAAAATACTAGCTGACCCGCCCGGCGTTGCCCGGGTCCGTTATAATAATGTTAAACGAACTTGAAATTTTTATGATTTTATCTTCAACTCAAAATATGTGTTAATACACTGTTAAGAATTTGACCCTTTTGCTGCATCGTCACTCCACCGCTTTTATAGAAAATGATTACTTCAGCCTATTTTGGAGCATTGTCATAGGTCAAAAGAGATATATTCTATAAAAGCGGGGGAGTAATGATACAGCAAAAGGGTCAAATTTTTTACAGTGTACATTATATTAAATACGTGCCCCCTGACTGTGTCAAAAATTGGTTTTTAAAAAAAACTAATATTTAGCTGCAAAAATACCTAAAATGACTGCAATGGGAAACACAGGAGGGAATATGTGTCCAACGATTTCGTGTTGATATTTATCCTTAAAATTAATGTTAAGTGACTTAACTAAATACTTTTTTCACATAGATATCCCAAGTAAAATATTTTGAATTTCAAACTAATTATATATCACTCTTAAATCTGATTATACCGTGAATGAAATCGATTCTCGATGATTCGCTAAAAGTTTAGTATATAATATTATAAATTCAGAGCCACTTTACAAAAATAGGTGTATATTTTTTATCAAACATGCGTAATGTTCATTCTATGAACAAAATCCTAACCGTAACCTAATTGTATCGGAATCATAACTTGTCTGTAACTTAGCTGTATCTTAACAGTAACCTAACTGCAAGTTAAATATACCATAAATGTAACTTGGCCGTCACCTAATCATAACCTACCCATAATCTAACCACAACCTAACCGCAACTTAACCTTAACCTAACTGTAACTTAACCATGACCTAACTGTAACCTAACCGGAAAATAAAATAACAAAAGGGTCACCGGAACGTAATTGCAACCTAACTGTTATCTAACCGTAACCAAGTTCTAATTTAACATTAACTATAAACGAAATATTTTAACCATCTCGCGCTAAGTACTTAGTTTCACTTTCCACCGCTACGGAGCGCATTATGTTTTGTAGAACATCCGAATTTTAGGTTCGGATTGGATTCATGTTCATGGAAATTATTTTGTCTTCTTCGGATACGGTTATGATTGTTTGGAATATTTGTGTTCAGTTTAGATTCGGTTCAATTCAGATTTCGTGGGGTTTTTTTTCCCTTGAAATGGGATTTTTAAGTTCGGGTCGGGTTGTACTTATATGGAAATTATTTTACCTAGTTCCATTGAGGTTATACTTCACTGAAATATTTTTGTTAGGTTCAGATTAAGTTTGGTTCAAATTTCGGGATTTTTTTTTCTTTTTTTTATAAATTTTTTGGTTTGGAATGGGGATTATGTCCATGGAAATTATATTGTCATGTTCGTATCTGGTTATAGTTATTTGGACTATTTTCGTCGGATTCAGATTTGGTTCGATTCAGATTTCAGGTATTTTTTTTAAATTGATTTTTAAGGTTCTGGTTGGATTCATGTCCAGGGAAATTATTTTATCTTGCTCGGATCGGGTTTTGGTTTTTTGGAATATTTTTTTCGGGTTCAGATGTCGTTCAATTCAGATTTCGGCTTTTTAATGGAATTTTTAGGTTCAGGTTGGGTTGCGCATCAACGGAAATTATTCCGCATTGTTCGAATAAGGATATGCTTCTCTGGAATATTTTTGTCAGATTCAGATTTAGTTCATTTTTTAGGTTCGGATTGGGTTCATGTTCATGGAAATTTTTTTGTCTTGTTCAGGTCCGGGTATGGTTCTGTGGAATATTTTTGTCGATTCAAATTTCAGGTATTTTTTTCAAATGGAATTTTAGGTTCCGATCGGTTTCATGTCCACGAAAATTATTTTCTCTTATTCGAATCCGGTTATGGTTCTTTCGAATATTTTGATCGGATTCAGATGTAGTTTGTATAAAACTTCAGGCTTTTTTTTCAAATGGAATTTTTTTAGGTTCGAGTCAGGTTTATGTTCATGGAAGTTTTTTTGTCTTGCTCTTATCAGGTTATAGTTCTTTGGAATATTTTTATCGATTTCAGGTTTCATTCTGGTCATTTTTTGGGTTTTTTCAGAGAAAAATTTTAGGTTCGGGTCGGGTTGCATATACACGAACATTAATTTTCTTTGATCGAATTGGGGTATGCTTCATTTGAATATTTTTGTGGGATTCAGATTTGATTCGGGTCAAATATCAAATCCATAGTTTTTTTTTCAAATGGAATTTTTAGGTTCGGGTCGCGTTTATGCTCATGAAATTTTTGTCTTGCTTGGATCGGAGTATAGTCTGTTTTTTTCTGGTTGGGAACGGGTTATGTATTAATACGCCTAAACATTATGTTTTGCTACTATTCTTTTAGTGACTATTTTTTATGTATAATTTATTTTGCTATTTGATAATTTATTACTGTGTATGAATCGTCTGCCTATTCGAACAATTGTACGTCAAAGAGCCATTTCATTTTTGTTTTAAAAACAAATTAAAGTCTTAATAAAATTTTAACTTAAATAAATGCATTCAAATTTAATCAATGATTTAAAAAAACTGCTAAAAAAGCCTCATATATACATATACATATATTAACTGCAACATAGCCAACCACAAATACATTCTAATGTACGAAGTACCAACGATCTGACGTAATAGCTATGTTCAAAAATCCTAAGTTAAACTGACATTTTGCCAGTCTATGAATTTTAAAGGTCTTTGGGAAAAAAACAGTCACTTTTGAAATGTCAAAATCTCAAACTGGTTTCTTTTATAGAGTAAAAAGAAATTAATAGAGTGGAGGTATTATCTCTGTAGATGATGCTTAAGATGTAATCCTACATTAAGTCCAATTAAGTACCAACAAAAGCACGTGCTTTGACACGCCTATCAATTGGCGAAATTTTAAAATGAAGGGCCAAAATCACAGTCAAGTGAAATCCAGCCACCCCATTGGTCGTGTGGTAAGGGTGAAAATCACGAACTTGTTTCTCCATTTGAAAAAGGTGAGGGGGAAAGTATTTTTTAAGCGATTGTTACCGTCTGTTCTTATTTAAGATAAACCATCGAAATTAACTCAATTAAGATATTTTGATGCCATTTTATAAAATGAGAGTGAAAAATTTAGATTATAAATGAAAAGAGATAAGATTTACTTCAAAAGTGCCGCTACGATTTTTTCTCGGAAAAAGGAGTATGACAACATTTACCCAACTGCTAAGAGATTGTTCCCTGAAAAGGACGCGGCTCAATGACCAATGAGGTGTTTGGATTTCACTGGACTGTGATTTTGGCCCTCCATTTTAAAATTTCGCTATCAATTGAAACAGGTTTAAACCTGTATTTTTTTTTCTCGTTTTTTAAAAAAGAACTAATTTATCGCTTCACCGGTAAAAATTTATTAATTATTTTATCATATGTGTTTTAAATATCAATATAGAAAATTATTTTAACGTTTTGCTTGAAAATATAACATTATTTTGTTAGTACATTAAAATCGTCTGCAGTCAGAAATTTATATTTTAGATTAATATTTATTACTGAAGTTTTCATACATGATTTTAAAAGAATGTTTTCATCATTATATTTTAAATATTTATTTACATGCAATTATTAAGTCATAAACATTTTTCATCTACGTTATAAAGTATTGAAAATTACATTAATGAAAGAAACTTTTAGTTAAACAATTTTTAATTCGTATCAAATGTTTTCAATATCATATTTAATTTTAATTTGATATTTAATTATTGCTAATTTTCCAATTTCCTTCATTTTAAAAGCGAATATTTATTCTAATAAATAATAGAACGAAGCCCATTTTAAAAATTTGCTATTTCCTCTTGAAATATGCTTCAACTGTAATTCATTTCTTTCAATTCGTCTTATAATGCAAAATCTCTTCCACGTCCTTTTGCTTGCCACATTAAATTTGAGCGATAAATGGTTTCATATCGCAAACCTTTTTTGAGATTACTTCACCTCCACTTATCTTATTCCTCCATGGGTTTCTTTAATTCTGTCTCAGCTTTCTTATTACTTCTGCGAAAATTTTTACACAACCAACCAACCGTAAACAAATGAAAGAGAAAAAAATTGGGAAAAAGATGATTTTTTATGAGAGTGACCTCTTGATTTTAATTAATTACTCAGTTAATAATTGGAATTTTGAAATTCTGAAGCTCAGGTGCATCAGGAGAGATATTGGGCTACTCTCAAAAAAATTTTGAGCTTTGTACGTGCTGTAGATTTTGCTAGCCATCGCAGACACACACACAGACACACACACAGATACACACACAGATACACACACAGACAGAGCGTTTTGTTCTTTTATTAGTATAGATGTCATAATCAATAATGAAAAAAAGTACAGGTATTGATTTTGAATGTAAGAAAAAAGAAATATATTATTGGATAGTAAGTGAAGTACCTTCTTTATATTTTAATAGAAATAACTTATCATACTTACATTACTGAAAGTCAATTTAATATCTCTTAAAAAATAAATAAATAAATAAATAAAAATAAAAAAAGAATGCAATTTTATAATTTTTTTGTGCTAAAATAAGTTTTTCAAATTCAAAATAAATTTAAGTAGTACATTTTAAGAATAATAAATAAATTCCTGTTTTAGGTAAAGTGTTTAGGAATTACTTTCCTATAGTTAAAATTATGCTACTATAATATAGATGTAATACAAGATGTTTAAGAGCAAGAATCTGAGAAAGTGTCACACCTAGCATTATGGGGTGATTCATGACATCTCAGATTTTCTCCAAAAAATTACCAGTTGTTACTTATCTTGTTAAAAGACTAAATCCAGAATTTTTTGCTCCAAAGTTGAGTTGTTCATTTTTTATGGCACCCTAAAGGTCATCATGTCGTGAAAAAAAATAAGTGTTTTTTTAAGACATGGATATTACCATGACTCATAGCTCTTTGCGCATACAACTTGCCACCAAATTCTTTTTATATCTGGAATGTAAGAGGGTTGAACTTTATATAATAGATGAAAAACCCGTGGCAAGTTTTTGCCGTAAGGGCACAGAAGGTCACAAAAAGATTCATTTTTGCTGTTTTTTTCCATTTTTAAGACCCTATAACAGCTTGCGCGTTCCACTTGCCATGAAAAAAGAGGTGGCATTTGAAAGCCATGTATTAGCACTTTTAAATATTGTATATATAGTTGAGGCAAGTTGGATGCGCTTTTAGTTACAGAGTGCCAAAGTCTGAAAAATGTCATTTTTGACCAATATTCAAACTGTCATAATTTCTTGCGGCAACAACATTTTGAAATAATTCTTTTGCCATTGTTTTATTCTATTATTGTCCTTTTCAAAAAAGTAAACTTCATTGAGGCAAGTTGCTTTAAAAAAATTAAATGATTTTTTAAAATATGGCCTTCTTTCAATAGTCACAGCTATTTTATTATTAGAAACAACTTGACTGGATAGCAATATTTTATACATTTGTTTGTCTATATAAATTGATGTTTTAATATATTGTGAGATATATATGATGATGATGATGGCATTTATTTAATTTTAACCCTTTCGAGTTCAATTTTAGAAAAAATTACTTTTACTTTAATAATATTGACACTAGCAATCCTAATAGATTAATTAGAGTTTAACGAATATTTCATTGTCTGAAACATAACGAATGTTGTTGTTTTCTCCACTATTAAATTCATATTCGTGCAACAATAGGCTAAGGAAGAGTTTTCAGAAAGGGTTTAAAAATATTATATTGCAACAAGTTAGTGACATTACAATTTTCTAATACTTTTAGTGCTTTATTACAAATAATTCTTTCAGGAAAGTACCTTTAATTTTAAATTAAGAGGCAAATACATTTAAAATAAAATAATCGCAAACAATACAAAGAAAACTAAGCAAATATTTATTATTATTACTAAATGCCTTAACATTAATGAAGTCATATAATAAATGCAGACACATACTAACATTGTTACATGTAATTAATAACAAAAGTATTTCTTAAAAATAATAATACTCAAAAGACATGTATTATTAATAGTACACCAGCTGCGAAAGAGTTAAAACGAAAACATTTGACATTTACAAATTACAACTTGTAATTAAAATGCAAATATAAATACAATCAGCCAACACTGTTAATATTTTTACATTGATTTATCAGTACGAGAAAAGAAAATCAAAAATATAACCATTTCTTTTAAGATATCTCAAGACTTCTTTTAAATGGGATTTTTTTTTTTTTTCACTTATGCGAAAAATATATATATATATTTTTTTTTACATTAATAGCTATCCAAATATATTAACTGAAATACATGAATAGATTACTAATGAATATGTCCTCCTCTGAAATCTATTAAAAGTAGTTATTTTACATACTATTCATATTCACATGAAAATATATACTTAAAATTTTTTAAAATTATTATTACATATTACTAAATTCCAAAACAAATTCATTATAAAAAAATACATAGAAATTTACTACTTTTACTGCATGCAGATAATAAGAAAAGTAATAGTTAAGATAAAATAATACTCAATAAAAACCACATATTATTCATAGTACAGCAGCCACGAACACGTTAAGCATGTAACAGTAAAATAATTGGCACCAGACAATTGTATAAAGTTGAAAAAAGAATCCTATAACTGTTAAAAGGCATCTTCATATATGTTACAAGATACAGTTATGTTTTTGATTTTCTTTTCTCTGATAAATCAATGTAAATACATTAACAGTGTTGGCTGATTGTATTTATATTTGTATTTTAATTTCTTGTAATTTGTAAATGTCAAATATTTTTGTTTTAACCCTTTCGAAGCTGGTGTACTATTAATAATACATGTCTTTTTGAGTGTTATTATTTTTAAGAAATATTTTTGTTATTAATTACTTGTAACAAGGTTACTATGTGTCTGTGCATTTATTATATGATTTCATTAATGTTAAGGCATTTAGTAATATAAATAAATATTTGCTTAATTTTCTTTGCATTGTTTGCAATTATTTTATTTTAAATGTATTTGCCTCTTAATTTAAAATAAAAGTTACTTCCTTGAAAGAATTATCTGTAATAAAGCGCTAAAAGTATTAGAAAATTGCAACGTCACTAACTTGTTGCAATATAATATTTTTAAACCCTCTCCGAAAACTCTTCCTTAGCCTATTGTTGCATGAATATGAATTTAATTGTGCAGAAAACAACAACATTTGTTATGTTTCAGACAATGAAATATTCGTTAAACTCAAATTAATCTATTAGGATAGCTAGTGTAAATATTATTAAAATAAAAGTAATTTTTTCTAAAATTGAAAAAAAAAAAAATTGGACTTGAAAGAGTTAAAATTAAATAAATGCCATCAACATCATATATATCTCACAATATATTAGAACATCAATTTATATAGGCAAACAAATGTATAAAATATTGTTATCCAGTCAAGTTGTTTCAAATAATAAAATAGCCATGACTATTGAAAAAAGGCCATATTTTAAAAAATCATTTAATTTTTTTACAGCAACTTGCCTCAAAGGAGTTTACTTTTTTGAAAAGGACAATAATAGAATAAAACAATGGCAAAAGAATTTTTTCAAAATGTTGTTGCCGCAAGTAATTATGACAGTTTGAATATTGGTCAAAAATGACATTTTTCAGACTTTGGCACTCTGTAACTAAAAGCGCATCCAACTTGCCTCAATTATATATACAATTTTTGTCAGCCATTTTTCTTCCTTAACACTCTAAAATATATAATTCTAATTATATATATCGTAATATTGTAAAATGGCATGGCTTACTATCTTATGTTTTATTCCAACTTCTATTTCTTTCCTTTGCCGGCATTTTCCATCTTCCATCTTCCGTATCCAGTTTCCGAACTTTTGTTTACACGTTCAAATCAATCGCTTATCTTTTCCGTGGGTACGTTCATTCTGGTTTTATCGCTCCGTTCGATCTCAATCCGCAAGCATCGCGGATCGCATCTCGCAAGTGGCGGTCTTGCATTTCTTCCGTCGCAAGTCAGGAGCTCGCTTACTCAACTCGGAGGGGCGTATCCAGTTTCGGAATTGCCGCGGCTATTTAAAGCCGGCTGAGATATGTTGTGCTGGTGGATTTTGAAGTGATGTTATGTCTCTAGACAATTGATGTTAACGTCAATATGATACAGTTTCAGAAATGTATTTTTAACTCATACAGTTTTAAAAGTTTTAAAGTTAACATCTAGTTGAGTAATTATGCTAAATCCATTGCTGGACATTTGATTTTGAATATGGTTTTTATCAACTTCGTCCGTGTTTCATTTCATTAGCAGTAGTAACCCATTTGTGTTTGTTTTAATCAAATCATCATATGTATGTGTGGACATTATTAGCTTCAGTTAAAAACTCTGTTTTCTTAAGACTTTTCATCGAGTTATTAGATGTGCCGTATCACTGGATTTTTCTTTATTACGTCAATAGCTGTCGTCCATAAGTGAGTCTGTTTTGCTTTTTCATTGCTATCCTAGTATTGTTATATGCCATGCCATGCCATTCAATAAGTAATATTATTTCAATACATAGAATGATTTTAAGTTAAATTTGGAGTTGAACTCATTTTTCTGTTTACATTTTACCAGTTATTTTTTCATCTGAGTTTATACTTATTTTCATTTAAACTTGAATATTATTTCGTGACTTAGAATAATTTTAACTGAACTTGTTTTCCGTTCACATTATGCCTGTTATATTTTTCACCTGGACTTATATATGTTTTTGATTTAAACTTACATTTATTTTTCGTCAATAAACGTTAGCCTGATTTTACTGAAAAACAGTTTCTTTAATGTCTTATACTACACTGTCACAACGTCACCAATTACTTACTCTTTTAGGTCACCGTAATTACACTGTTATAAGCTGCTAAATTTTACTCTGTTTTAGACGGCTCTTGTTACAGAACCGATCACGGGTTATGGGCCAGAAGCGAATACGCTTTTAAACCCTTTACGGCGGCCATAACCTAATTGGTGACATTTCAAAATTTTTTTTTTTTTTTTGACAGTTGTTTGTAGTATGCGGCCATTGGACCTCCGAGTCATTTTAGAGGGGGGGGCCGCAATATAAATTTTTTTGAAGGCTATATGTATTGTTTTCTTTTCTATCGATATGAATTACAAAAAGGTTTTTTTTGGATAACTTATAATAGAAATTTTTATGTACAACCTGACTACTAAGTACATTAATTAAATAAAAAAAAAAAAAAAAAAAAAAAAAATTTTTCCTGTAATATCTTATGGTTAAAGCATGGCCATGGCTAACATACAGGTGTGCATAACAAAACTTAATTCTCACAATTATGGAACTTGGGCAGCTGACGTAAAGTATCTACTGTTAGATAAGAATGCGTGGAGCATTGTTAATGGCACTGAAAAGGCTCCTGATGGAAGTGACTCTGTAGCTACAAAAGAATATCAATCCAGAGTCAGGTCTGCCTTATCTATTGTATATCTAAATGTTGAGAATGAATTCCGAAGAATCATAGAGAATATCGACGACCCTCATGAAGCCTGGACTAAACTAAAATTGCATTTTCAACCTGATAACCGGGCACGCCATATGCAATTATTTGGCGAAATTCTTTCCTGTAAGATACAACCTGAAGAGCCCGTTGATATGTTTGCAGCTCGTCTCCAAAGACTTGCTGACCAACTTGCTGCAATAAATGAGCCAATCAAAGAAACCTACCTTACCTTTCAATTACTTAGATGGCTCCCGAAGAAGTTCGACAACATGGTGCAAGGGATCCTGCGATGGCCAGACGACCAATTTACGTTTAAAAGTGTTCTTACAGAGTTAGTCGCAGAAGAGTCCCGTATCAAACTACGTGAGGATGACAGAGTAGAAGCTGTGCAGTCTCATTTCTCCAGAGCCCGTTCCTCAAAGCAGTGTTCCTTTAAGCCTAAGTTCAAAGGTCGGTGTCACAAATGTGGACGCAGAGGACATTTACAGAGCCAGTGTAGAGTGCCTGATGTCACCCGCCAGGAATCCTGTCTCAGCTCTAGTTCCAGAAATTCCATGATGCCTAGAGACTCTTCCAGTTCCAGAAATTCTTCTTTGTCCAGAGGCTCCTCCTTTTCCAGAAATTCATCGAAAGACTCTTCCATATCCAGTCCTGTCCGTGTCCAGTCTGATGGTCATAGATCCAGAAAAGATGTGCCTCGCAACAGACGTCAACGTAAGACAACAGGCCAGGTAAATTACCTCATACAAACTAATTTAAGTAACATAAAATGCGGTGGAGACGCCTGGGTCTTTGACACAGGTGCCTCCCACCATTTCTGTAAAGATAAAAGTTTATATGTTAAGTTTAAACCGTTAAAAAATGAGGAATTGGCTGTTGCAGTTGACGGTGCTACTTTCCCTATCGAGGGCACCGGTTTAGTGGATTTAAAAATAAACGGGGAAATGGTTCGCTTCGGCGACGTCATGTATTGTCCTAGTCTTAGACATAATTTAATTTCAGGTCCCAGACTTGATAAAATGGGTGCCAAGTTCAAAGGAGGCGAGGGAAGGGTCAAGGCATATCGGGATTCTGGCACACTTTTTCGTGCTTTTCTTAAAGATGGCATTTACTGCCTTTATCCAGATCCTAACCATAAAAATAGAAATAAAGACCCTAAAACTAACCGTAATCAAAATCCTAAAAAGGTACGTTTCCAAGCCTCAACTGTTCAAAAAGATGATTTCATAGCTGCCAACTTGTACGGTTTGGCCGTACAATGTACGGATTTTGCTCTAAGTGTACGGTTGTACGGATGAACAGTACAATTGTACGGTTTGCGCACGGAAAAAACAATCGCGGAGAAATGCAAATTTTGTGACAGGATAGCCGAAAAAGCGGAACAGTTCGTCAATATTTCGTGGATAAACGACGATTTTGTCGCTGCTTTTGTCAACGAACTTTGTGGAAAAATCGCTAAAAAGCGCGAATTTCCTGTGCGGAGCGCGGAAAAAACGGCGATTTCACCAAAATATCGGAGATGAAACGCTGATTTCGTCTGAAGACCGCGGGAAAACGCCCATTTCGTCTGAAGATTGCGGATATAACGCGATTTTGTCAAAATATCGAGGGAAAAAACGCCGTTTTCGATAAAAGATCGCTTAAAAATGTTTTGTCAAAAGATCATTGAAAAGAATGCCAATTTCATCAAAAGATTATGAAAAAAACGCCGATTTCATCAAAAGATCACGAAAAAACACCGATTACTTCAAAAGATCGCGGGGATAAAACGTCCTTTTCGAGGAAAGATCGCGTAAAAATGCAAATTTTGTCAAAAGATCGTCGAAAAAACGTAGATTTCGTCAAAATATCGCGGGGATAAACGCCGTTTTCGAGAAAAAATCATGCGAAAATGCAAATTTTGTGAAAAGATCATCGGACAAAAAACCCGCCGATTTCATCAAAAAATCACGGGAAATCGCCGACTTCGTCAAAAGATCGTGGAAAAACCGCCGATTTCGATAAAAAAAATCTCAATAAATCGCCATTTTGCTAAACTATCGCAGATAAACCGCTGATTGCGTCTGAAGATCGCGGATAAAACGCCGATTTCGTCTGAAGATCGCGGATAAAACGCCAATTTCGTGAAAAAGTTGCGGAAAACAGTGAACTTTGTCAAAGAATTGCTGGAAAAATTCAGATTTTGTCAAAAGATCGTTGAAAAAAAGGCTGATTCAACAAAAGATCGTGTAAAAATCGTGAATTTTGTGAGAGGATCGCTGAAAAAAATGTGCACTTCATCAAAGACACCCAGTAAAATATGCATAATTAATGCCAGTAAATATACTTTTCCTCCCACCCCCTCAACTGCTGTAACCTTTCAGGAAATTTGTTGTGAATTTAATCTGCCTTATCTATTACAGATCATCATGCAGGACAGTTTTTTGAAAACACATTCCCAAAGCATGAAATTGGAAAAACATTTTCTTGTGTAGCCTCATGTTTTTATTTTTCAAAATATAAGTAGAAAAATAAATATAAAAGTAGCATAGAAAATATTGTTGAGAAATGATATTCCTTTTTGCATTGCACATGCAATGCATTTTTAAGCATGTAAGAATACATCGTGAAAATTGTAAGGATTTCAGAATTGACATGTTGGCAGGTATGTGATTTTAAACTCTGGCATAGACGCCTTGGGCACATCAGTTCCACATTAATGGAACATACTTTAAAATGTAATGGCGTTAGGGGCTTACCACCCATTAAATGTAAAGATTTTGAATGTGAAACATGTAAAATTAATAAACACAGACGAACATCATTCCGCCCAATAAACCAGATAAGATCTAAACGACCTCTAGAACTGCTACACACTGACCTGTGGGGTCCAACACAAATAACAGGGCGAAACGGGGAGAAGTATTTCCTAACTATAACAGACGACTTCTCTCGCAAAGTGTCAGTATACCCCTTATGCAGTAAAACACAGGTATTTAAAGTATTTACTAACCACGTAAAAAGAGCAGAAAGATTTTTGGGTATCAAAGTAAAAGAGGTTCGTAGCGACAATGGGCGGGAATTCGATAATGAAGCATTCACTAAATTCTTTGAAGACAATGGCATAAAACACGAGTTTACCAACGTATATTCTCCTGAGCAAAATGGAGTTTCAGAGCGTTTAAATCAAACAATAATGGACGGGGCTCGCTCAATACTCAATGAAAGTAAACTTAGTCTCAAATTCTGGCCTGAAGCTGTCTTATACATAGCATACACTCTGAACCGAATATGTCACAAAACCCAGAAAAAAACTCCTTTCGAATATTATTGTGGTAATAAACCATCCATCAGACATTTACGACCTTTTGGTACGGTGGCATATGTGGGGGTACCTAAACAACAAAGAAACTCTAAGTTCGATCCGAAGGCTAAAAAGGGTGTCTTAGTGGGTTACGCAATGTCTACAAAAGGCTACAGGGTATGGATTCCCGAAACCAATAAAATAATAGAGACAATAAATGTTAGGTTTGGTGACGAATCTGTATCCACAAGTATCCCCAAACACAGTGAACAAGGTCCTAGCTATTCAATAGGCACAAACCCATTTACAACTTCGGAGCAGCGCAACGGAAGCGACCTGGGACCCTCTTACATCCTAAGTTCTGAACCACCTGAAATAGATCCTTTAACTGACCTTCAACCTGACAGTTTTACTTCAGAAGCACCACCCACTCAAAGTATTAGACCAAGTACCTCTGAATCTTCCGACTCCGCCTCCTCACACCCATCTGAGGATGACACTGACGAGGATGGTGAGGAGTTTACTAGAACTCTCAGGGAAGCCGTCTGGTTCCGTAAGCCTGTAACTAGGCCTGACAAATCGAGAACCGACGTCTACTATTACGAGTTGGGTGAAACTCAACGTCTGAGATCATTGAAGGAAGTAAGAGATTACTGTCATTCTAATGGTATCAAATTTAATCCATCACTGTTCAGTTTTAAAGGAAGCAATAAGTACCAAGGCATTGTAAAGTCCACTCCTAGCCCTAGTTCAAGTCCTGGTTACACACCTCCACACACCTCTTTCTCTAACACTCATAAAACCAATTCCTGACTAGAAGACGCCATACCTAACACATATAAGCAGGCATTAAAATCACCTCAGTGGGAACTCTGGAGACAAGCCATGCAGGAAGAGATGGATGTTATAAACAAAAGACAAGTCTGGGTATTAACATCTCTACCACCCAATATCGAACCACTAGGCTGCAGATGGGTATTCACCATCAAACGAGACGACAAGGGACGGGTTGCAAGGTATAAAGCGAGACTTGTAGCACAAGGCTACAAACAAGTCAGGGGTGAAACGTATGATGAGACGTTTTCGCCCGTAGTTAATTTCAGTCTAATTCGCTTTTTCTTTGCAGCCCTTGTCTCATGTCTCGGATGGATCCACACTCAGTGTGACGTAAAAGGTGCCTATCTGTACGCCCCGCTTACTGATAATATCTACATGAAACAACCATCAGGGTTCGAGGTGAAGGGTAAAGAACATTTAGTATGCAAACTCCAGAGGGCCCTCTATGGTCTCCACCAGAGTGGACGAGTTTGGTTTTATGAACTACATAAGATTTTAATTTCTCTTGGTTTTAAAAAGTTAGAGTGGTGTAACTGCGTCTACTCGTTCTCTAATTATGTTGTTTTATTACTTTATGTGGATGACTTTGTAATATTAAGTAACCATCAGAAACATATTAATGAAGTTTTAACTCTTTTAACTAAACATTTTGACATAAAAATCCTGGGGAGAACACGTAAATTACTTGGTGTTGAATTTGAGGAGGATGGGAATGGCACTGTTTCAATTCATCAAAGGCAATATATTGATGATATTTGTACAAGGTTTAAAGAATTCAATTTTCCCATTACATCACTCCCTATAACTAAAGGCACGGTATACTCCAAGTCACAATGTCCTCAAACCGAAGCAGAAACCCAGGAAATGTTGCAATATCCATATAGAAGTGTTTTGGGCTGCCTTTCATTTTTAACCAGCAGGACACGTCCTGATATTTCATACGCTGTAAATATCTTCAGCCAATTCCAGAGCAATCCTGGGATTGTTCACTGGAATGGTCTCCTGAAGCTTTTAGGGTACGTCCAAAGCACAAAACATTATAAACTGAGGTTACCTTGCAACCACATAAACCTAATAACTTACACCGACGCGGATTTCGCCGCTAATAGGGATGACAGGACATCAATGGGGGGACAACTACTAATGTTAGACAAAGCTCCTATCATGTGGAGAGCCTTTAAACAAAAATCTGTCTGTTTGTCTACTATGGAATCAGAATTTGTGGCTTTAACAGAAGCAACTAAAGAGCTTCTATGGTTTAGTAGGATCATAACTGAATGTTATGACAAACGTATTTTTACAGGTCCACAAGTTAAACCAACACTTTTAGTAGACAACATGGCCTCCATTGATTTTCTTAAGTCTCCCATTGAAAATTACAGAACGAAACACATAGACGTAAAATTATTTTTTGTCAGAGACCTTTTAAACCAGGAGATTTTTAACGTTAAACACGTAGCCAGTAAATCTAATCTCTCAGACATTTTCACTAAACCTTTAACAAAATTTGATCTTAAGAAATTTATTGATGTAATTTTTAGTTATAAGTAATTTATATATATATACATAATATTTAAATGCTATGAAAAAAATAACTCCTCCTCCTTTGAACTTGTGTCAAGCATTAAGATGCTTGTTTAACTTTTTCATGTTAAACATTGAAGTTTAGCATTTTTTTTAAAACTGAAATTTTTGTATATTTCAGTATTTTTTTTTTTCAAAAATGTTTGAATATGTGATTATACTCTTGTTATTTCATATTTGTTTCATATGCATATATTTTCATAATACCATTTCATAGGTTTTGATATACCCTCATTTCCAACATCGCGGACAATTTAACTCCCGCTGGAATGTGGTCAGACCTCAGGATCGTTCATCCTCCGGGACCCGAGCAGCCTCGAAAAACGTCTCGTGAGGTGCCCTTGTAAATAGCCAGAGTGGTCTGCAGGGGGTAGCGGCGTTTCTTGAGTGTTCTGATCACAGGAAGGCCTGTCGCGGGCATCGTTCTTTTTAAGTCTGTAAGTCCCTGTTTTTGTATAATGGAAATGTCACATAGGTCCCGTCCGAGGTGTTGAAAATCGAGTTGTATTTTGTTTTATTGCATATGTAAATATGAATTTTTTTTTTCTTCTCTTCTTAAGAGTATATATAACAAGTTTTTTTCCATATTGAAATTGGCCAAATCATTTGCAAATGTATATCGTTTCAAAAGCTTAAGCATATTATTATTTTTTTTGTGTTGTCTTTCATGTGAGCGCTCACAGTCACAATCATTTAACTAGGTCACTATCATAATCATAATTCATAATCGCTATCACGATCATGATCGTTATTATTCTCATTATTGAAATTTTCTCATTTGCATAACATGTGTCTTTCATATATTGTCAAAGGATTTTCATATTGTAGCTCATGTATATGTATTCTTCATATTATCCTGAATTTACGTTTATGTGATAATCATTCTCTTTCAGAATAAATATGCAAATGTATGATTGTTTAAAAATTCATTTGAATATTGTTACAAGTCAAGACTAAAGGAAAAATCATCATATTAAATTCTTTTATGTAAAGGTAGCTCGTAGTCACTTGCATGTGACGAGGTAATTGTAATTATCTTTCACGGTTTTTTTCAGGAAAATGTTATTTTTATAGACTTTTGCTATTGAACTTTTCCGACGTGGAAAAAAAATCTTTCGTTAGAGTTACAATTGTAACTAAACTTTCATGAAATGAAAAAAAAATTGTTAATCTAGTTGTTATATATAATTGTTAAAATTGTTGTTGTTGTTATTGAATATTGTTATTAACATTGTTGAAAATTGATGTTTTAGATTAACCATGTTGAAGTTATTGAATTTGTTGCATTTATGCTTGTTAATGTTAAGTTTCTGTTTTACTGGTAGCTATCGAAGTGTGATAGTTTATATTCTAATGTTTTACTGTATCCTATATATATATATATTTTTCAATATCTGGTAATTATCCATTTTATTTTTAAGTACGAGTGTTAAGGGGGGGGGCGATTGTCAGCCATTTTTCTTCCTTAACACTCTAAAATATATAATTCTAATTATATATATCGTAATATTGTAAAATGGCATGGCTTACTATCTTATGTTTTATTCCAACTTCTATTTCTTTCCTTTGCCGGCATTTTCCATCTTCCATCTTCCGTATCCAGTTTCCGAACTTTTGTTTACACGTTCAAATCAATCGCTTATCTTTTCCGTGGGTACGTTCATTCTGGTTTTATCGCTCCGTTCGATCTCAATCCGCAAGCATCGCGGATCGCATCTCGCAAGTGGCGGTCTTGCATTTCTTCCGTCGCAAGTCAGGAGCTCGCTTACTCAACTCGGAGGGGCGTATCCAGTTTCGGAATTGCCGCGGCTATTTAAAGCCGGCTGAGATATGTTGTGCTGGTGGATTTTGAAGTGATGTTATGTCTCTAGACAATTGATGTTAACGTCAATATGATACAGTTTCAGAAATGTATTTTTAACTCATACAGTTTTAAAAGTTTTAAAGTTAACATCTAGTTGAGTAATTATGCTAAATCCATTGCTGGACATTTGATTTTGAATATGGTTTTTATCAACTTCGTCCGTGTTTCATTTCATTAGCAGTAGTAACCCATTTGTGTTTGTTTTAATCAAATCATCATATGTATGTGTGGACATTATTAGCTTCAGTTAAAAACTCTGTTTTCTTAAGACTTTTCATCGAGTTATTAGATGTGCCGTATCACTGGATTTTTCTTTATTACGTCAATAGCTGTCGTCCATAAGTGAGTCTGTTTTGCTTTTTCATTGCTATCCTAGTATTGTTATATGCCATGCCATGCCATTCAATAAGTAATATTATTTCAATACATAGAATGATTTTAAGTTAAATTTGGAGTTGAACTCATTTTTCTGTTTACATTTTACCAGTTATTTTTTCATCTGAGTTTATACTTATTTTCATTTAAACTTGAATATTATTTCGTGACTTAGAATAATTTTAACTGAACTTGTTTTCCGTTCACATTATGCCTGTTATATTTTTCACCTGGACTTATATATGTTTTTGATTTAAACTTACATTTATTTTTCGTCAATAAACGTTAGCCTGATTTTACTGAAAAACAGTTTCTTTAATGTCTTATACTACACTGTCACAACGTCACCAATTACTTACTCTTTTAGGTCACCGTAATTACACTGTTATAAGCTGCTAAATTTTACTCTGTTTTAGACGGCTCTTGTTACAGAACCGATCAATTTTTAAAAGTGCTAATACATGGCTTTCAAATGCCACCTCATTTTTCATGGCAAGTGGAACGCGCAAACTGTTATAGGGTCTTAAAAATGGAAAAAAACAGCAAAAATGAATCTTTTTGTGACCTTCTGTGCCCTTGCGGCAAAAACTTGCCACGGGTTTTTCATCTATTATATAAAGTTCAACCCTCTTACATTCTAGATATAAAAAGAATTTGGTGGCAAGTTGTATGCGCAAAGAGCTATGAGTCATGGCAATATCCATGTCTTTAAAAAACGCTTATTTTTTTTCATGACATGATGACCTTTAGGGGGCCATAAAAAATGAACAACTCAACTTTGGAGCAAAAAATTCTAGATTTAGTCTTTTAACAAGATAAGTAACAACTGGTAATTTTTTGGAGAAAATCTGAGACGTCATGAATCACGGGTGTGACACTCTCTCAGATTCTTGCTCTTAATTAGTATTTGAAATATATAAGAACAAGAAATACATTAAGTTATTAAAAATTAAAAAAGATTAATAATAGAATATAAATTTGTTTTAATTTTTTTTCACTTTAAATAATCCATGTGTGTGTATCCATTTCATATATATATATATAATATATATTCACACATAAATTAAAAGTTATTTTCTTTATTCTGAAAAAATGTTGGTATTCGGCCGGCCGAGTATTCAGTATTTGGCTATTCGGCCAAATCACTATTCGTCCCATCCCTAATGAAAAGCATGTGTAATTAACTTTTTATCGCAAATTTATGGTAAAAAAACTTCTGATAATTCCTAGTTGCTAATTTGTTTGCTGGTTAAAATTTTCCTTTCAGCGATTAATACTAATAGATAGAAACATTCTTGAATTCTTTTGTTCAGCCCTGTAGTTTTCCAAGTTCCTTTAATACACGAAAGTATCTTTCTAAAATTTAGTTCAAACAAAAATATTCCTTATTACTACCTAAATTACATTTTCAGAAATTATCATCCAAAGACAACATTGTATCCAGTTCTTTGTGGGACCCTATATATCATTTTATATATATACTACAAACATTTCTTAGTTTACTGAATGCAGTTCAAAATGAAAATGCATATTTTATTTAAAAACCACCTTTAAGTAAATTACGCTCATATTCAGTAACCTTTCCGAGATCTTTTGTGTAACCCTGTATATCGAAATTTAACTATTTATACTCTCCATTTAATATGAATACATTTATCAAAACTTAAAAGCACATATCATAATTCAAAATGCATTTCATCCATGCAACAGTCATAATCCATGATATACAGTACTTCGGATAGAATATATAATATTTGAAATCTTTTGTGTGTCCCTGTAAATGCTATGCACTTCGTATTATGCATGAAATAACTTACATTAAGCCTCAGCAACGTATATCAATTTGATTATACATGAAATCGTTTACCATAATTAAAATATGTCTGAAACTGTTCCTCCCTTTATTCTTATGCAATGGAATTCATCTGTGTGATCCTGTAAATGAATAGCAAGTGCCCTTTTCACTACATACTTTACAAAATGCATATTTTAGTGCACTTTGTAAATGCATATAAATTTGAATATGTTCCACAGGGTGTAACATCGTTAAATTTAATTAAAACGATTTTTCCCCATAATGCCGTAATGTAAGGAAAATTTTTGACTATCCCTGTAAATAAACTAATCATGGTAGAAACTTCATTTTCGATATTTATTTGTGCTACGTAAACGTTAATAACGCCCAAAAATTTCATGGAAATCGAAGTATATTTACGAAAGTTGGAAAGTGACCAGACAGACAGACAAACCGAAAGCATAATAACTTTTCAACTTTGTTCGAAAGTGTTAAAAAATCGAGCCAAAAATATATTAATCAGTGATTTTATTTTCCTCCTTTTCCCCATAAAAAATTTCTTCCATTGATAATTATGGGTTTTGAATAAAAATATTCATTTGTATGTAACTTATAACTTATTTAGTATAAGTAAAAAATATTTCTGATTCATTTTAAATATGATGTCATTATTTATCTCGCTCCATTAGCTACTGATATTCATACCCCTTGTATTTTTAACGACTGCTATAAAGTACCTGTTTTATTTCAACTATGACGTCACATTTTCATAAGTGAACCATTTTATTAAAAATATAATTCTTTTTCATTCTCTTTATTTTTAATTTATGTCGCCATATTTTACACAAAAATTCCCATTAACTAAACAAATATCCTTGTTAAATATATTATAAAAAATACACCTTTTTATTTTTATTTCAAACATGACATCATATTTATTTTCTTTTTTATTATAGTTTTTCGCGTGGAAGTTTTTTATTAAAAATTCATTGCCGCTGAAAAATTATTCCAATTTTTTTATTTTCTTGGCAACAGGAAAGGAAAATGGTTAAATTTTATCTGAAAAATGCCTATTGATTTTGTATGAAAAATAATTAAATTTTGAATTAGTAAGGAAAATATTTGAATAAAATAAATAAAAATTAGCCTATGTTCATTCCACTCCTATAATCTATACATATGCAAAGATTCAAAGACATTAATCTATCCGTTTTAAAGCCAAGTTCATTCCAATTTTCGGACACACTTTCACATTTATAATATATATAAGGATGTACATTCTGTTGAATCATATATGGTAAATTAAGTATAAATATTTTATTAGAAAATTTATTTACACACATGAACAACAAGCAGAACATCATTTTCTATAGAATGAATTAAAGATATAACTATCACTTAAAAAAAAAAAAAAAAAATCAGTAAAAAATCTCTCAAATTTGAAAATCTAAAAAACTTAAAAAATACAATTTTTTTTTTTCATTAAAAATACTCAAAATATTAAACTATCTAAAATATATTAATTCATTCTATAGATAATAATGTTACATGCATGGGGAAAAAAAAAAAAAAAAAAAAAAAAGTCATTCCATCAAATAGTTTTTTTAATTCTTGATGTTAGTCATTAAAAATCAAGTTTTGAGAAAACGCGATTTAAAGTTGAAATTATATGGGTGCGGTTATGAAAGTGTTGATACATAAATGCTTATAATTCCATTAAAAATGCAAATATTTTTATGCGGTTTTTTTGCATTGAGTTGAGAATTAATTGAATAATCAAACTAATCATAAAAAAATAGATTTTTTTGAAAAGTTTTCAACCCCTGAGCTCCCTTTACATTTACAGTAAATCAAGGCAATTGTCTTGCATATAAGCCTTGAATTAAAAGTTATTTTACTATTATAATATTGCAGTAGGTTCATAAATCAATTTAAAATTTTAATATTACAGATATTTTTTATGATTCTTAATTATTTTTATCTAAATTAAAATATGTGACCAATTTAACATAAAGTTGAAAAAATATTACATTGGTCATATTTAATAAATTTGATAGAAACATTTAAAAATTAAAATTTTAATATTAAAGCTATTTTTTGATTTATGAACCTATTGCTATATTATAATAATAAAATAACTTTTACTTCAAGGCTTTTAAACAGTCACCATGAAATGACCCTGACTTAATACGAGCTGATGCTTAATGTAACACAATGACTTTGTACTGGCAGCAGCTGAGTACTATGTGGAGATTGTAAAGCTCCTGAATTTGTATGACAAATGTCTTAATGTAGGGAATGATTATGTGGAGAATTAAAGTAAGCTTGACTTGCATAGGGAAATAATGATTTTCAACAAGAGTGTTTTTAAATGCTTTACAGACAAATTATTGATACTCTTTGGATAACTCTCATATAAACAAAACCTGACTTATGCCGGGCAACTGCCATGGACTCCTTTCTTTAGGGCCTCCCTCCATGAGAGTAATTAGGATTTTCACTGAAAAGTTTCAAATGATTAAAATTAGCCAAAAGGGATCAAAATTCATATATTTTCAAACATATAAGAAGGTAAAAGTGGTCCTCTTTGCTTTCAGTACACCATTCATCTATGCTAAAAACAAACCACATTTAAAAAAAAAATTATTCTAGCAACTTTTTTTTCTATTGTTTTCCTTGTAGCATGGCAGGTTAAAAGGGTGCTAAATACTTCTATTAACCAATCTATCTTTTTTTATATAATTATCTTGCTAATATTTTTTCTTAAAGTTGTGACTATCTTTTTGTAATACCCTTTATACAGATATTAACTGCACAGAGTACAAAATTTATACATACAATATATATGAAGTTTAGAACTAGCCACTTCCACATTAATCACAAAAAAATCTTGATAGACAGAAGGGGTGCCCCCCAGAATGATGCTTGCCCTAGGCCCACCTGTAGCTTTAGTCAGACTCGTGAAATGCATTAATTTCAGCAAAATACTTGTTTCACCCTTTCAGACTGCCTGAAAAAGAAATTTTCAAACTGTATTTTGCATGTGTATACTAATTGCACATATATGTGCGAAAAGAGAATTAATACAAGTTGAATGTAGATTCTGCCATTGCAGAATTCAGTTTCGCCTCCGATTAGAAAGAAAGAAAAAAATCGATACAGGTTTTTTAGAAGGGCGACCGGCGACCCCGTTTAGAATGCAATGAACTAACTTCATTTTTCTTGTGTTTATCAATATAATAGCAAACAAAACGGCGTGAAATACCCAATTGATTAGCAACTTCTCTCTGAGACATTGGAATTGCGGAATAATAAAGAAATACAATTTGACGTGCTACTTCTTCATTGATTAGATTCATTCAAAACAGATTTTTTCTTTAGTTTAAACGCTTTTTTATAGACTGAGAAAAAGGAAATGCATTTTAACAATAAAATGAGTGAAATCTCGTCGAATTCGACGAATGAAATGTTTAAAAGACCTGATCGATTTGGTTTAAAAAAAAAGCAAAATAAATCAATATATAATAAATATATTTCCAAACTTAATGTCAAGTTTGCCAGTTACAATTTTGCATGCAAATATTCGCAGATCTTCAGTTAAAATTGTAATCTGAGTGCCGGTGAAATCCAGAAATTTTATTTTATATGCACTCACAAAAAATAATTTTATTTAAAAAAAAAAAAAAAAAATTACTATGACATTATTTTCTCTAACTGAAGTCATCTGAAAGTAAAATCTCAATATCAGTGTCCATAATGAAAAGAAATATTGAAATATAATATCGTTATGAGCAAAAATGCGATGTTTTAAATAGTGACGTCATTTTCTCTTCAAATATTTTTTAAAAGTTATTGTTATGAAAAAGGCATCTGTAATAATATTGTATTTGATTGATATTGTAATTTTATTATCAAAAGAAAAGCTAAACTGAATTGCCACCATTTTGAAGAAATATCGTAAAAAAGCATTTAAAATTAAAATATAAAAATGGAAATAAATTAAAAAATAGTTAAAGGGCACAACTACAAATAAATAGTTTTCATTTAAAAAAATAATTATTAAAATCGGTTGCGTAGAAAATTCAGGGCTGATGACACGACATTTTTAGCTTGTCTGAAAGAAATAGCATCGGAGGCTAAAACATAAGTTTCTTTTTTTTTTTTTTTTTTTAGTGAATCTGAATCTTGTTCAGAAGAGAGTGATGATGAGCAAGACAAGACGGTGTTAGAAGTGGATGGAATTTAAGTTTCAGTTCTTGTAATTAATTTTCACTATAAGTCTTTCTCCTAAGTGTTAATGTGTTTTATATTGTATAAGTGAATAAATTTTTTGTTCAAGTTTACTTTTGATGTGCATTAAGTTATCTTTCTGATAAATTCATTTATCTTTTATGTGATTTTTTATGTTGCATATGAAAAATTGCAACATATGGCTAGAGGACTGCAACATACAAAGAAAATGTTAGTCATCCCTTTCTGGTTCATCCACATGGCTTATGACTGTGAAAGAATTCATGGTGCTACAGAGAAAGGAATATTGTGCTGACAGACACAGATAGTGCAAGAAATGCATTATTTATTATATATATATTTGATACTTTCAAAATAGCCAAGTTACTGTTGATAGTAAAGGTTTTCAAGCATAATATAAGTTAGAAACTAAAATATGTTGCACTTAACATTGAAAACTCAACCCAGCATTCAAAAAATTGATTTTTCCTTTCTTTTACTTAAGAACAAAATTTGAAAATAAAACAGAAAGAATTTATATATATTGAATTTAGATATATTGAATTTAGATATACAGTGGAGCATCGTTTATACGACGCCGAAGGGACTACCGAAAAACGTCGTATAAACGATAACGACGTATAATCGATTTTCACTTCCAAAACTAGAATTAATTTTGTTTTCACTTAATTTTAATGTTTAACGTGATGATTTGCATGAATTTGTAAGTTAAACAAACCAAAATAAACAAATAACCCCCCAAAAACGGGATGGGGGAGAAATCGTAAGCAATTTAAATATGCGTACCTTTATTTATGTTTCACCGAAAGGTCACTCATTTGCAGTACATCATTTCCTTTCCATTTAAAGTCAAAGATCAAAAACCCCGCTTGGCCAACTAAAATCTTCAATGATGATAACAGTTAGGATAGTCTATTTGCAACTTAAAACAGGTCAGGAAAGCTGACCATCCCCGAAAAAAGAATGACCCCTCCGCCCTCCCAGTGTAATCTATTACACATAAGCTGATTTTTCAGACTAATCGAATACCAGGCCACATTTTTATGATGTGGAGTGCATTTAAACACGCTCTGTGGTGTCATTCATAGCTGCCAACTTCCGCTCGTTCGTAAAATACGCAAGAAAAATAAACAGAAATAAACCTATACATAATCGAGAAATCGACGTATAAACGATTTTGGGCGTCGTATAAAAGATATATTTTTACATTAAAATGAATAGCAATGAATCGGGACCACATTAAAACGTCGTATAAATGTAAACGTCGTATAAGTGATCGTCGTATAAACGATGCTTTACTGTATTGAAAAAAAAAAAAAAAACTCATTCAGTTTAATGTATATATATGAAAAAAAAAAAAAAAAAAAATCATAAATTTATAAAACAAAATTTTAAATACAGTGCCAGCAAAAAAAAAAAAAAAAAAAAAAAAAAAAAAAAAAAAAAAAAAATCTTGATGCTTGCGATTTTTGACATTTTAATATCTAGAAATATACACGAGGAATTATTCTGAAACTCCAGGTATGTAAACAAAATATTACAGGTCATATATTTCTGCAAAGATTTTTCTTTGAAATCCCATAGGGGACCCATCAACAAATTGAAAAACAATGAATATCTTTTGGATAACGCTGTCAAAACTTATACAGTAGAACCCCGATAATCCGGATCGGTTTTTTCATTTTTTTTTCAACTTTGAGAAGCGATTGGTGAAAAAGTTTTTGTTTTATTATTCAGAATATGACGCTGCAACAAGTTAATGTTAAAGAAATTAGCCAATCGCTTCTCAAACTTGAAAAAAAAGCGAAAAACCCAATCCGGATTATCGGGGTTCTACTGTATTGCAAAAGCATTCAAGCTGCAAATTATGATTAAGTAGCTTATTGTTATAAACTGTTTTTCATTTTTATGAATATAACACATATACTCAAAGAGAAATTAAGGTTTTTATAAAAATTGTGCCAAGTCTTTTGTTTATAATTTGCAGAATTCTTAATGGAAAACAATGTTGTTTTCTGAAAATATGACAAACATTGTACATGATACCCAATAATAAAAATTAAAAAATATTAATAATTGTATGAAAAATAAACAGGTTTACAATAAGATTTCAGTATTCATGTGTGAACTCATTCAAAATATAATTTGTATAATGTGTTAGCTGTATGTATACAGCAAGTTTTGTAAAAGTTTCAAAAACATAACTTGAAAATTCTGAAAATTATCGTCGGTAGAGTGAGATCAAAATCTAGTATTTTCAAAATGAAGCAAAAAGATGAGGGGCTGTATCCACATGCTATCGATTAGTGTCTACATAATATTGCAAATTTTGCTTCATTTTGGGAATACCAGATTTAAATCTCATTCTATGGGCGATAATTTTCAGACTTTTCAAGCTATGTTTTTGAGACTTTCACAAAAGTTGTTCTACACATACAGCTAACATGCAGCACTCATTCAAGTTATATTTTGAATGAGTTCACGCATGCATACTGAAACCTTATTTAGTACACCTGTTCATTTTTCATACAATTATTATTTTTAAATTTTGATTATGGTGTTATGTACAATGATGTTTGTCATATTTTCAGAAAAGAACATTGTTTTTTATTAAAAACTCCTGCAAATTATAAGCAAAAAACTTGACACAATTCGGGACCGTTTTTATAAAAAACAATTTCTCCTCGAGTATACATGCTATATTAATTAAAAATACACAGTTTATTACAATAAGTCAATCATAATTTGCCATTTGAACCTTTTTGCTACATAAATTTTGACAGGGTTATCCAAAAGATCTTCATTGTATTTCAATTTGTTGATGGTTCCCTATGGGATTTTGGGGAAAAATCTTCACGAAAATATGACCTGTACTATTTTGTTTACACACCTGGAGTTTCAAGATAATTAATAGTATATATTTCTAAATTTTAAACAAAATGTCAAAAAATGGCAAGTGTCAAGATTTTTTTTTTTTTTTTTTTTTTTTTTTTTTTTTTGCTGGTACTGTACAAAATAAGTTTCTTTAATTTAAAAATTTTAACATAAAAGAAAGCTTGTCTTGTGTTATATTCTCTAACATGTTGTATGGTTTAAATTCAACTAAACTAAAACCAAAAAAGATTATTTTCTAATAAGACTATATATAAATGATTATTAAAATTGGACTGTTTAAATTACAAAGGCTTCTCTAAATTTTGTTCTATATTTAAAAATAAAAACTTCAAACATAAGGCTTCGGAAATACATTTTTTTCTTTTGGCTAAAAAAGTGTCTGCCAAAGACAAAAGTCCTCTATCTACATTATGAAACACTCAATAACATTTGAAAATTTTGTTTGAAAATATTTAAACTGAAAATATAGAAAATATCTTGCACAATATTTTTAAAAGAAATATCAAATAAAGAAAATATTGAACATCTTGATATTTTAGAAATAAATATAAAATTTGTAAAATTATTGAAAGTATCAAACACCTTGATATTTTGAAAATAAATTGAAAACATAAAAAATCTTGCTAAAATATCAGATATATATCCATGGAAATATATCAAGAAACCCTGTAGTTCTGTGATGTACATAATGAAACTCTAAAACAAATCAACTAATTTGTATCGATATTGGAACTTTTTAAAAAGTTCAATTGCAGTAATTGTTGGCATACCAATTATTCTATGCAAAAGCATTTGATTCGTACTGTAAACAATCCTTTTAATGATCCATATTTGTCAAATATTAACAATTGTTGATACAAAATTGTCTGGAAATGCACTCGCTGTTTGAATTAGTACAAGGTTGAGTATGTTCTTTGTACAATAAGCGGGAATAACTATCTTATACAGTAAAATCAGCCTAATGTGATCACTTTTGGAAAAGACAAAAGTGATCACTTTATGAATGTGGTCACTTTACTGGACGTTTATCATTTGAAGTATATCTAATAAATTTTAGATCTTTTCATAAGGTAAACCACATACACATCTTTAGTGACTCGGCAAAAATTAAGAGAGCTTGGCTGGCAAGTTTTGACACATCCTCCGTATAGCCCGGACCTCCATCTAACTATTGTTTGTTTTAGTCTCTGTAAAACTTCCTTAATGGTGTAAAACTGGCTTCAAAAGAGGCTTGTGAAAATCATTTTGTTGTTTTTCACCCAGAAATCTCATATGTTCCACAACGTGATGTATTTATGTTTCTACCAGAAGACTCGCAAAAGGTCATTGATCACAATGGCACATATATCATTGATTAGTTTTTAAAATTAATATAAATCAATTCTCTTTGAAACACACACAAAAAGAACTACTATTCCCTCAAAAGAGTATTTTGAAGAGGATTCTGTATCTGTAGAAGTTTGCTTTGGGTCATTTGAAAATTTTAAAGACTGAATAAAAATTTTTTAACTCTTTGAATGAAGTTAACTTGTCTGGGCAAATTTCAAAATAAATATTTGAAGAAACATCTACAGTTGGAGTCTCCAAAACAGGACAACTGTGATAGCCTTTGCTGTTTTTAAAAATCACTGCATTATGTGCATAAAAAACTAGATGATGGCCGAGCATTTCTGTTAGCAACGGATTATTTTGAAGACCATGTTAAAAAATTCTACCAGATATAGCTGTTGAGTAGCATATAAACATATGAATTACTTAAAAGAAGAAAACTTTTTTTAAAGTTATTTAAACTTTATTTTTATTTCTCCTCCCCCCCCCCCCCCTTGTGCATTAAAATACTGAATAGATACCAAGAGTTTTATGTTTCCAAAACAATTAAACCTTTAATTACTAACATGATCTACATTTTTACACTTTAATTAATAAAATTAATTATTAGTTGGTAATTACAGAAATTATAAATAAATTCAAATTAATAGTTTCATTAGCTAGCAGAATGTGCAATAAAGTTATGCATATTAATATTTTGTAAGACTATATATAAAATACTAGTGATATTTACTTTAATTAAAATAATCAGTAATTGCATTTAATATTAAATTGATAACACTACTTAATAATTATTAAAGGTACTACTTGGTTATCCTGTCGACTAAAAAACTATCGACAAATTACAAGATTAAATGCCATTAATGGTTGACCTTTATCATTGAATGTCACATTCAATGATATTAAACACGAAATATGTGTTTAAAACGCCATCAAGTGATTTTTTCGACTTTATTTGTATTTTTATTAATGTTTTACTAATTTATTCTTTCGCTATTAATAATAAAAATGTCAATATGCAGAATTCGGCTATTAGTTTGGCGAAATTGGTCAATGGGACAACTAAGTAGTACCTTATTAAACAAATAATCTCTAATTAGGTATGCAATATATTTTTAATGCTTTAATTATTGAAGTGACAGTTTATAATTTAGTAGTCATTCTAGAACTAAAAAGGGCTGGATGTTTGTTCCAATAAAAGGCACAATTTCATAATGAAATATATTTGTAATGCATTTAGTAAAAATAAGAAAAAAGGACAATTTTTTAAGACGATATATAAAAGAACCATTAATTTTATAAGTTACAAATTAAAAAATGAAATTATGTAACATGTTTTAATATTATCTTGTTTTTTTTTCCTTAAGAAATAATGTTTTACCATTTTTGCAAGGTCTTAAAAAACATGCATTTAAAAAGAAAAAAAAAGTTTTTTCCTATCCTAAAACAATGTAACACTGTCACCATTGCTGACAATGCATTTTTTTGTGACCTAGGGTATTTCTTCACTAATATTAAGAAAATTACTTGACACAAAAATATGAAAATTTGTGGTATTATAGAGAAATGTTTGATAAACACGATGATGTACACAGTTTTTAAACCAAATAATTATTTTAAGAGAGATTTAATATTAAAATTGGTCAAAATTGGTTCATTAAAAACTTTTGTAGAAGCTAAAACAATAGATAGGTATTTAACCTTCTGACGATTATGCTATCGCGCTTCCAGATTTTTGGAATGGAAACTAATTAAAAATGCTATTTATGTTTTAAATGACAGTTTTGTTATGAAAAAGCAAGAGTGGCAAAATATTTGTTCACGCAGAGAGATACAGACTCGTACTTAAATGACAATGCCATAGCGTTGCTTAGCTTCTTTGGACTTGAAATCTGGAAGCGCAGTAATGCTGCATAGCCGTCAGACGGTTAAACATTTTAGTATCATTTTTTAAATAAGAAGTTCTTGGTGTGCAAACTGCATTTTTTTTTTTTTTAAATTTGACTATTTTTTTGTGAATTTATTTCCATTTTAAATTCAAATTTTTTGCATTTTGAGAGACACTTTTTCATATTTTTAGAAAAGATTATTATTTTAAATCACTGCCAAATGATCAAAAAATATTTCCTTCAAAAAAAAAAAAAAAAAAAAAACTTATCACAAGTGTGTGTAGATACATACATAAACTTTCAAATGAGAATTAAATAATTACATGATAAAAGCAGCAAAATATTGAAAATTACCTCAAAAAACTACATTTACATGTGAATATTAAAAGAGAAAGAAAATGTAAAAATAATGAATTCATTAAAATGCATTAACAACCGTAAATGGAAAAAATTACACCGTATTTAAAATAGCCAAACAGTAATACTGCAAGCAGTTTAAATTTAAAAATATATTTGTGTGAGACATTTGTAAGTGATCTTTTAAATTATTGTCAATTCTAAAGCAGCAGAAGTAAAAAAATTTCTTTTTTTAGCAATAAAAGTATCTTCACATAAATATCAAAAAGAGAAATTTTTTTTATAAATAATAGTCAATGTGTTAAAAGCAGAAAGTAAAAAACAAAAGTCATATTTAAAATGACCAAGTAAACATGAAGTAAGAAAGAAAAAAAAAGCATGAAGTCACCAAGTAAACAAAGTGACCAAAACATTTAAAATGTAAAAACTATGTTTAGGTGTGACAATTGCTTCATATTTTGATAAAATCTTTTTAATTATTGTTGTGAGTTCTGAGACGCCACAAATAACATTTTCTTTCAAACAACAAAAGTTTTTTCATGTGAATATTAAAGATAGAAACATTTTATAAAAATTACATCGTATTTAAACAATACATTTAAAATGCCTTACTTGGATATTTTTTTATCCTGTGGTTAAAAAAAAAAATACCAAGTGACAAAAACTCTGTACAGTAGACTCCCTCAAATCCGCAAACCAGAAATCCGCAACTCTCTAAAATCCGCACATATTTTATGGATGTAAACAATGAAACTTTCAGTTCAGATATTGGGACAAAATTTGATTTTTTTAGTTTTGTATCAATTCCATATATTTTTTTATTTGTAATTATCTTAATAATATTCTATTCATGTTATTTTCATGAAGGAAGAATAAATTATTTTGGGAAAAATTCAAGATATTGCTGTTATTATTGGTAATCAATCTTTTTACCAAATATATTTATTCATTAATCAAGATTTTTTGGTTATTAAGCCAGGGTAAACTTGAAAAAAAAAAAAAAAAAAAAAAAAAAATCCTTATTTTATGATTTTGATGTGAATTAGCAATGCACATTTATGAGGCAAGTTTTGTTGAATAATTTCGGAAACATACATTTAATCTTTACAATGAATATTTAATCATACACTATAGATTATTAACTTGACCTTTGCTATTAGTACTTTAATCATTTAAAAAATTATCTAAATTTTTATTATTTTTGTTTATTACTTATTTTAATATTTTATTATGTTGTAAGCATTCATTATAGTTCCAATCGCGCTATTAATTGCACTCAAATTACTGTTTAAAAAATGTAAACAAAGCAACGACCAGAAATCTGCAAAATTCTAAAATCCGCACAACCTCTGGTCCCAAGCTGTGCGGATTTGAGGGAGTCTACTGTATTTCATTGTTTAACTGTTCTTGTGTAATCAAATATGTAAGTAGTCAGTAGATGTTTAACAGCTGTTGATTCAACCTTAATTCCCCAATCAAAGGGAAATGAATGAAAACCGTTTGCAGGAACATCCTTCCTTAAAGTTTTGCAATATTTTAAAAACAGATCAAGTTGGTGTGTTTTTAAAGCCTGTGGTACCTCGTAGGGGGAAGAGCCCTCTAGTTTTATAAAAAAAATCTCTGTCTACAACTACAGGTAAATTTCACTGTTATTTAAAAAGGCAGAGTTCATTTTGTAGATTTCAAAAGGGACAAAATATAGCATCCTCAAAAATAGGCCTTGAAGAAACAATTACAACAGTTAATAAAAATTGCAAGTAAGTAACTTCATTAGTTATCACAAATAATAATAAAACTATTAACAGCCTGTTTTGCATTTGTACTGAGAAAAATTGCCATTAATCACTTAAATATTAACAGGATATATGTACAGGGTGTCTGGCAATAATAAGACCCTGATTCCAAAATTAAATTTCTCAAAAACAAAGATTGATAGAATTATGCAGTAAATGGTTTGTTTATTAGGTAAGCTGTAAAAAATGTTATACAGAAGTTTTGATCAATGAATATTTTGAAAAGATTGTGTTCTGATTGTAAAGAATGCTTGATTTGACATTTTCCTTCTTTTAGATTGCTTGCAAAGAAGGAATTTTTTGGCATACATTGCCATATTTTAACAATTTTTGGAATTTCTGAAATTCCAAGAGCAGTTTCTGAAGAATTTTCTTGTTTCAAAGTTTTCTTGATAATGCTCAATCACTTGTATTTGACAATCACTTCACAGCTAACTTTCATCGAGCTTCATGTCTCGGCAACCAGTTTTTAAAAGATGGGTCTAACAATTTCAGGAGGTGAACTTGGCCTTTTTTGAGGTAATTGAAACAGACATCAGTGCTGTTACAAGTATATTAAGAAAAAAAACCAGTCTGAAAAGCATATATGACATGCACTGAGCAAGTGCTCATCTTATCCTGCGCATTTACAATCTCTGTTTTTCTCCTTGCTGTATGCTATAGTTGCACCGGACACAAATGACATCATGCTGTTTGAAGAATTGATGAATTTTGAATCGAGTTGCTGG
This sequence comes from Maratus speculifer, assembly GCA_964019185.1. Lineage (NCBI taxonomy): Eukaryota > Metazoa > Arthropoda > Arachnida > Araneae > Salticidae > Maratus > Maratus speculifer. The sequence continues at coordinate 263,051,665 of OZ025301.1, forward strand.
TGCAGATATGGTCAGCAGGTTTACAAAAGAAAAAAAATGAAAGTTTTTTTTTTTTTTTTTCTTTTTGTAGCAATTTGGCAAATCCATTAAAGGTTTTGAATCCAAAAAGTGCTTTAAGTAGCTTTTTAGCAATTTATTAGAACTAGATTAATATGTTCATGATAGGTTCTTCACAGGTGGATCATTCTTGATTGTCGCATCAGGCAACGTGCATCACCATTGGGTCACACTTGACAGTTCCAACGAATGGTGCAACTACCAGTTGACTTTTTTAAATGTTCTAGGCATCACTAATTTCTCGAGTTTTTTTCAGCAATTTCTAATCTCAGTTCATACTGTCATTAATTAAGATGAAGAAATTTACTTTAAAATACTGATGTTCTGAGCAGGGTTCGTTGATTTAAATCAGCTTGATTTTAATCATGATTTAAATCACGATTTAAATCAACTGATTTTTTAAAAAAAATCATTGATTTAAATCAGTTTTTCTTTTAAGTTATTTTTTAATAAATTTCAGATGAAACAAACATAATAATGTGCTTTAATATAATTTAGTTTTATATACCATACATAATCAAACAACTTTCAGAAAGATAAAGCTTAAGCTTAGTAAAAAAGTAAAATAAATGCAAAGTTTAGAAAAAAAAAATGCTTTCAAATTTCATTTGAATCAAATTATAAAATAATCTTGCAACGGTAAAGAAATCTAAGCAGAAATATACTAAATATTTGAATATTTACTCATTAGTATTTAGAAAAACTTTAGCAAGTTGAGGTAAAATAAAATTGTATGACTTTATGTGCTGTACTTTGGTGAAGCCTGCTATATAAGGATTTGAGCAAAATCTGAATCAGCAATTGATTTATTTAATTTAATATAATTGATCTCAGCCCTTTAGAATGGTGGAAGGTATTTTTGTTACAGTTATCGAAAAAGCTCATACTAAAAAGAGAATTAATGATCAACTAGCTTTTTACTGCAATAGATTTATCTGCTTAAATGCTTAAATCGAACAAATGTTTTTTGCCTTTGGTTTGATACTTTCAGAAATTAGAAATCAACAGATAAAACTGTTAAACCGCTGCCATCGAAATGCTCAAGGCCAGAGAACACAAATTGTGAGGTATTCACTAATTGACTTACTTCTCAATTATGTTGGAATTCACACTAGAAAATTTTGAATAACAATTTACTTTTATTTTATTTGTGGAATATCAATCATCGTATAAAACACTGAACATACTGATTAAATTATGATTAATTACTTCTTAAACTTAAACATACACATGAGAATTTGGAATCCCCCAATAAAAAAAATATCCAGATGCGGCAACACTGTAGCATTCTTTCCTTGGCTGAATTTTTATTTAGGGATTCCAAGTTCTTATTAGTGAGTTTAAATAGTTATTGCTTTATAAGATGATAAATATTCCACAAGTAAAATAAAATTGCTATTCAAAATTGTCTTGTATAAATTCCAACACTACTGAGAAGTCAGTCGATTAGTGATGACATCTCAATTTGTGTCCTCTGGCCTTAAGTATTTTGATGGCAGCAATTGAACTCATTTTTCTCAGTCAACACTTAAGTTAAAAACTTGGTTAAAAACTTCCAATTTTGTTTACATTTTTTATGTGTTGCATATGTTTTTTATTTTAATTAAAATATTGAAGGTTCAATTAATTTTTGACATCTGATTTGTAGTTTTTCATGCATTTTGTGTAATCAAGATTTTTTTCATAGCCTAAAATTTTACCTTGAAATAATATGAATCATTTATGTAAATTGTGTAATATTAGTAATAGATAATACTTATAATATGCATGTCTATGTATTTAAATTTTACATTTTTTAAATTAAACAAAAAGTCATAAAATAATAATAATATGTGGCAATTTTTAAAAAAATCAAAAAAATCTGATTTAAATCAAAAAAATCCGATTTAAATAAAAAAAATCCGATTATTTTGATTTTTATTAAAAAAATCAAAAAAATCACGAACCCTGGTTCTGAGCGTTCGTAACCTGGATTTACACAGAACATTTTGCAACTCTAGTTATCACATACAATGTAAGCAACTGTTCTGCACCTTCAGATGAAGTAAAGCATGAATTTGGACACAGACTCGCAGCGAAAAATATGAATATTGGCTCTGACATGAACATATTAAATTCTTAGATGATATGTGGAATACATAACTTTTGGATGACCAACCACAGGACTTTTGACAATAGTTTGGTTGGCTCAGAATTGTTTCTATAACCTTGAAATTACGGAATGATGAACATCATAAAAAAGAGAAACATCTGTGATAGATGTCTCATTTCAATGTGTCCAGTGGCATGCTAAACTTTAAAATTTACCATTAATTTTCTGGAAGCCACAGAAACACTTCTGTTGAAAACAAAATGTATGAAAACTAACACTTTTTATCTGCATTACATGCAAATCCTGTAAATCTTTCACAATGCTGGCCTCTCATCCAGCTGCAATTTTTGCATATGGACACAAAACTGTGATTGTTACATAACATGTATTTGCATGTTTCCCTCTAATTCAGCTCCACCAGGGGAATACCTTCTTTAGGTATTTACGGGCTTCGCAACCCCGGATTCCTGAGCGATCTTTCTCCTTTTCTGATTTTCTCTTTGGTTGTCTATCCTTTTTTTTCCCTTTCTTTTGCACTTTATCTTCTCTATTAGTTTATCACCCTTCATTCTTGTTTGAATTTTTTTAAAAACTAATTTCTTTGTTTTTCTTACCTTGTTTTTGTTCTTTCATTAAAGACAAAAGTACACTTTGTTTTTAAGTTCTATCTCACATTACTTCATTTTTTATACAGTAGTGGATTTTTTTATTTTCACATGAGACACTTTGGTTTTTAATCTCTTCACCTCTGATCTATCTTTTTAGGCTGATCATGAATTCAAAGTGCAGGACATTTCCCAAAATTCAGTTTAGTGATCGGTGGACACCATACTTTATATGGTGGTTGTAAGGACGAACACTGGGAGACTGGTGCCTTTTCATGAAAGAAATTGTAAATTGGATTGAGCTGTAAGGGCTTATGAGAACCAGATTTCAATGTGAAAGAACTAGAGATTAGGAAATGCTATTGAGTTTAATCCAACGTTTGAAAATCGGAGGTTGTTAGGAATAATGCCTAAAATAAAGATAAAAAATTGAAAGAAAGGTTGATAACAAGGCCTAATGGCTAGCATATTTAAATTTTATATTTAATATGGTTACAACCTCAGGAGATAAAACCTGCAAAGTGGAAGCCCCGAAACTAAATAAAGAGGAATAATGTGTTGAGTGCTAGCTCAAAATCAACCTGTGGTCAGAGACAACAACAAAAATCATCAGATGAGCGAGTTGGATTTTGCTTCCAATACAGAATGTAAGAATGTCAACTCCAATGCAAATAAAGCTAAAGAATGTTTTTTTTTTGTAATGAAATACCTAGAAAAGAGTTTGGGTAAAACAACTTTGCCCCCCCCCCCTTTTTTTTTACGAAAAATTAGTTGAACAAAAAATGGTAAAAACAATTACGACCAGATGTACTGTTAACTGAAGTAAACAATTGCAGGTAACTTGGAAAAAATGTACACATTTGGCAAATTTTGCAGTTATCATATCATCACATAAAACAGTGATTTTGGGGGGATTCACGGAGTGATCTCAGAATTTGACCTTTTGTTTGTTACTGAAAACGAAATAGTAGAAAATTTTAAAAAAACAAACAAGTGTCACTAAAGCTAAAAGAATACAAATCTGCTGTCAGTATGAACAAATACTATCTACTCGAGTGCAAATACTTACCAAACATGTTACATTTACATTTAACTCACCCAACTTTCTCAAATACATAAAAGATGGTTATTTATCATGTTCTGGCAGACTGTATATCTCAAATTCATTGTCTTGTTTTAAATGTCAACCCTTTGAGCACCCAAAACCATCATGTTGAAATAAAACCACATGTGACCCGTGCAATGCAGTTGGCTATGAAAGTGTACATGCAATGCATTACCTTCTTGCCTAAATTGTAAAAAAGATCACCCATCTTATTCAAAATCCTGTGAACTGTGGGGGTAAAAAAAGAAAAAAACACGTTGGAAATTGCACGTAAAGCGTAGCAAATGAGGTGCGTTCGTTGATAACGAAGTTTTAAAATATTCAGATCTTGCTGATATAGTAGAGCGTACTTTGGATACAGTATAGTGGTTGAATTGTTTGTGTTCCTGTAAATATGCAGGGAGTAATTTTTATTATACTTCATTAAAGTATATCTTATTCATAAACTGTGAAGTAGTTTAATAGAATTAAAACACCCTCCAAACAATGTTTTACCGTATAACATTATTTAGTGGAATACATTTGTGCGCCCATGTAATTTAATAATAAATATTCTTTGCATCACAGATTGTACAAAATGTATTTTTTAGTACATATTTCATAGATTCATGTCAATTCTGTTATATTCAAATGAGTGTAACACTATTAAAATGCATTTGAAACTTTTTTCCCCACTGACCATAATGTAACGGAATACTTTTGATTGTCCCTGTAATTGATCTATCCATCCAATTTTCATAACATTTGAAATGACTCGACAAAATTATGTAATAAATATACGTTTTAAATTTCTAACGATTAAAATGCATTTGAAATTTTTTTCCCCATTGACCGTAATGTAACGGAATCCTTTTGATTGTCCCTGTAATTGATCTATCCATCCAATTTTCATAAAATTTGAAATGACTCGACAAAATAATGTAATAATTATGTATTTTAAATTTCAAACGATTCGGTTGAGTAGTTTTTGCGTTGTTATATGCGGACGGACAGACAGACGGACGGACTGAGCGACAACAATAGGTGCTACGTATTTACATAATTATGAACGCACCTAAAAAGAAATACAAATAATATGGATGAAAGAATATATCTTATCCTGATGTCAGAAAATTAGTTGAATCCAGAAATGTCAAAATTGGGGTATCATATGTCGCAGCTGTCTCAAAGCCCATCAAATTATAGCAACTTAAATTTCAATCCCTTGTGTAAAGGAATTGCCAATCACAGGAAAAGAGAAAAAATCTCCAGTAACTCCTGACAGATATCAAATACATTTCCACTAAATCGCAAACCTCTTCAAAATCAACAAAACCTATCTTCTCAGTGGTGTAGCTAGAATGGGTGACACCCCCCTCCCCCCCCCTTCCCTGTGATATTTTTTCAGTCACAATTCTACGTTATTACAACAAATGATCATACCATTCCTTATTTACCTTTTGTCCTCCTGCATAAAAAAAAAACAACTGCAGCGACTTACCACTCAACCCATAATCTGAATAAGTCAAATGCGGTGTGTATGTGTAAAAGATAAGTTTTTATTTTAAAGTTTACTTTACTAGCCTTTTGTTGAATAGGTTGGTTTTTGTTCTCTGATGCATATTTTATGTATCAATATCAATCGTTTTTTGTTGAAATAGTTTTTTTTATAATTATAAAATTTTTATTAGCTTCAAAAATAGAAAGGTTAATTTAACAAGAACATTGATTATTGTATCAATTTTCTTCAATGTGAAGCTATAAAAATGTGTTCAATTAAAAATTATGTTATTCTGAATAAATGAGCAGCTAATCCTATGAAATAAAGAGAATTTTTTAATTTAGATTTAAAATATCTTGTTTTGACCTAAAATGATTAATTGCAAAGATTTTACTGCTATCACAAATGGAAGTAAAATATATATATATATATATATATATATAAAATACAAGAATGAAACGAAAAAAGTTATTTTATTCTATCCACAAAAAAGTTAAAAATATGTTTTAAAGGAAAACAATATTTATAATATGCATATTATATATTTCATAAATATATAATATGCATATAGTTTCCTTTAACAAAAACAATAAAATAATTTCATTTAAAAACATATTACATTATATCTAGATGATAAATTGAATCTGAAAGAAAAATATATAAATACGACTCTTGAAAGCTTCTTAAAAAGTCCGAAAAGAAAAGCAACTGAAAACGAAAACAGAAATGGCAGAATATTAAGGGGACGAAGACCGGGAATTATTTATTTTTTCTGTTTGGGAGCGAATTACATGCACACCTCGATGCGCTTCACCCCTGTAAAGTTTGTTTTCCAGCATAGATCATTGTAGCGTAGGTTACGTAGCGGTGAGAGAAGTCTGCTGTTTACATTGGGCCAACGAGAGCTTTCTATCTTTTTCCCTCTTTAAGATGGCTTAGAGAAAATGTTGCAAATTGGTCATAAATTAATGCTTTTTACTTGCCATAAGAAAAATGTTAATAAAGGATTTCTTTCAAAAACAATAGAATACCAAGTTGTTATAATAAAACTTTAAATATTAATTTTCTAATGTAGTTTGTTTTTCTCATGGAAGAATGGGTACTGGAAACAAAGAGAGGAAGGAGGACCACTCTTACCTTTCTAAATGTTTAAAAATATGTGAATTTTGATACTTTTTGGCTAATATTAATCATTTGGCACTTTTTATCCTAAATTACTCTCCTAATAAATTACTCAATTACTCTCCTAATTAAAATCCTAATTACTCTCATGGAGGGTCAGTTTGCAACACATTTATCAAGGACATCCATTTCTTTATGTGTAGTTTGGAAACAAAACTTACTCATAGACTTTCATATATTTTGTTTTAGTGAAGCATAAACAGATGAAGCAGTGTTGAATACAGACATTTTCCTCCAAGAGGTGCTTCAGTGTTTCCGGGGGGACATTATAGAGTTCCAGGGGGGAAACTGTACTTTTTGACTATAGAAAACGCAAAATTTCAAATTTTTTTGGGTGGGGGGGGGGGGGGGGAGAATGCCTCCCCTGAGCCACCATCTGAATTCAACACTGAGATGAAGATGTAGGTGTAGAAGGACTTGGGTCTTTAACACTGACATCATTAGGACTACACAAATAGTTGACAATTGAGAACAAGTTGCACTTGATGTTTTAATAGTATTTGAAGCATTTTCATTTTTTAAAAGTTCACTTTGTTAATGTTTTTGTTTACAAGCAGAACATTTGTTTAAATGAGATCTAATTCTTTCCACTTTGCAGCTTATAATACTTTCACAATGTACACATTTACATTTAGAATCACTATCAATTTTCACAACTTCAGCCCACTGGCTAGAAGACTTTCTGCCACTTCCGATCACTTTTGGATATTTTTTGTTGTTGTTTTATGGCTGAATTCTTATAAAATGTTTTATTTTGACAAAATTCTTTTTCATTCGTAAGTTTGAAATGTTTTCTATTTAAAACAATTTAATTCTAAACATCTGAGATACAAACAAGCAACAATATCAGAACAGTACACTTAGATTGACTATACTTGGAAATAAGAACAAAAAATGATTTAGAAATCCAATCAGATTTCAGGGGTGGAGCAGATCAGATCATACAGTGCAAACCAATTACAATTCAGCAGAGATGGAATCTGAATTCTGATGCAATCATAAACTTAAAAACAGCAAATTTTGTAGGTGAAACAAATTAGCAATTTATATTTTATGTTAAAACTAATTTGTGTGAAACATTGGCATTTAATTAATGTAAATTTGTCAGGCTAGCTCAATTATTTGCAAAAAAAAAAGCTTCGCTTCTCTAAATATAAATTTCTTGGTGCGACGATCTTCTTTAAATATTTTTATTTCTTCATATATGGCACATAACACGTAGAACAGTATACAACATAAAATATTTACAAAATAGCACTTTTCACATTTTGCAGCTGCACACACCATTAGAACAAGACATGAACTCTCAATTAACTTTGAACTGAACTTCTAATAGAACTTTAGCTAAACTCATAGTTACGCTCACAAACGCGAGATAATCTATTTTTGGAGCGGTTAATGTGTGTTATATCCTCTCACTCTGTTTCCGATCTTTGTCTCGGAGAGGAAACAGGATGCTTTTTTGGTCTTCCTCTTTTTCTCAAATGTGCAACTGGCATAGTTTGATTCTTGGAAAGGCAACAAGGCAGAAATGTGATAAGATCCAATTCATTCAGTAGGATTGTCCAGACTAGCAATGTCATGAGTCACCAGTGATTTTTGAGTCAATATGTATAGTCCATCCCTCAGGCATAAGTTTTGATGTTTTATTTTTACTTGCCTTGCTCACCAAGTGTATGTTAACCAATACTTTTCAATGGACATGAAATGCACTCGTGTATGATTTTTATCATAATATTTCTTCTGCTGATCTTGTTTCATTTCAACATCTGCTTTCACACTTTTTGAAATATTTGTAAATCATTTGAAATATGAGGTTCTCTCTACCCCTGGTTGAAAACATTTTTCATACCTTTTTGGATGATCATTAAGTTTCTTCCTTTTATCGGAATTTAGATTTTTGCCTCCATCTTCACGTAAAGCATATGGATTGACTTCATCCGCATCAGTAGATGTACTCATTTTTTCTTTGTATTCATCAATAATAAACAGAATGTCTTTTGAAGGTGTCAGTTGTTCTACTAACATCTATAGTTCTTTGGCGCATGACTTAACGCGTGCCATAAAGTTAAACTATTACGTGAAAGAAATAATAAAGGCCAGCCTAAAAGTAAAACATTAATATATTTAATAAAAACAAATAAAAAGGTTACAAGATTAAAGGAAATTAAGAATTAGCACCGCAGACACAACTGCCACACACAGGTGGACGCAAGGGAGATCGGCGCACATACACGCTCAAGCAGAGCACAGTTCAACTAGTGAGTCTCTGGGCGAAAATGTTCGTTCCTCCGGGAGAGGTTGCCGGAAAAAGTCAGTCTCGCCAAAGGCGATGAAAGTTTGTTAGGCTTGGTAGCTTAGCGCTACTTTGGCAGAGCAGCCCGCTGCAGTTCTAAAAAATTAAGGTTAAGTCTTCAGTCTTTTTCTTTTTGTAAGTAACTTTTCTGAATTTAATACCACAAAGGTATTTGCAATAATGTTACACAGAATGAATCACAGTATTTATTAAGTCAGGTATGTCATCTGATGCTATTTTCTGCAATCTATCCTGCTTAACCATAGTTTCTACTTCCTCTGATGTTAAGCTTAGTCCATATTGAGTATAGGTATCTATTAGTCTGTTTCTCTGTCACAATTACTTGGTTTCTCAAGACTGATATCTATTTTTAATTCTTCAAAAATATTTACAGGTATTTTTGTTCTTTTAGCACCGATTAAAGTTTCACAATCTCAGTTCCCAATACCTAAACCGCCTACAGCGGCAGGCATATATGCATATTGATCACTAAGATGCATAGTACTTGACTAGCACTGACATCGCAGAAACAGCGGTTGTAAACTGGTTTAGGACATTAGGTTGGTCAAGATCAGGAACTCTTCTATAGATATTGAACAAATTACTACACCCAGCCGACAATCTACCTTCAGCTACCCATTGGGTGCTCTTCCAGGGCTTTCTTTGTTACAAGTGCGGTGATACGGGCAGGTAGACCCATCACGCCAGACTTGGCATCACAGTCAAGGCGTAGAAAATCACCTCTAACTTTACACAGTCCAAATTTTGATAAATTGGCTTTAAATGCCTATTACTTTGTAGGTGTAATAAAACAATATCAATTAAAACTGGATGCTGTGTGCTAACCTAAGACCTCTAATTTTATAATGCATACAAGAAAGATGGTTGATAATAAAATTTAAAATGAGCAAAACATTTGGTAACAGGTTAAATTAAACCTATTTCCTATGTTTGAGATAGTTCTCATACCTCTTAAAAGTCCATTCTTGACGGGTTGAGTAGTAGACCCATGACCAGATGGATCTCTCAGTTCAGCAGATCTTATGCTGGCAAGAACATTTTAGATGCAAGTATAATTCTTTTTTTTTTTTTTTTTTTTTTTTTTTTTTAAACCTCTGTAGGTATTAATGGCAATACAATGTCCCACCTTTACTACAGCTATCAATTCTTCAGTTGTTAATTGATGATCGAACATTTCAAAATCAAAAGAGAGAACTAAGTCGCCGTTTAACATTCTAGTCCATTGCTGTCTGTTTCTTTTGTATTCTTCATGCACATTTTCTTCAAGGGTAGAACCCTCTCATTGGAGGTAAAAGTGGTTGCACCAGTGGAGAATTCAACTTTCTAACAGATATAGAGGCAAAGGGACTAGCAGCTGCTATTCTTATATTGGCTAGCTCGCTCTTGATAATGGCTGCATTCTCAACAAAAGCCTCAGCACTGAAACATTTAGCTTTTAACTCGTTCGAATTCATTATATCAAGGAAGAAGTTCTTGCAGGTTTTGAAAGATCTCTTTTTGTCATAGTTCTTATCATCATGATCAATATATAACCACTCTCCATGGCCAAAACTGCTTACGCCAGATCTCTCTCACTCTCCAAGGTAAACGATGTCTATTGGATTGTTGTCCCGAAAGGGTTTTGCAGGCTTGGACAGACAATCATGTGACATGATGTTGAAGAAATCAATCCCAAACCAAGGTGTTCCTATCAGATCATGAGGCTCAACATCACAGTTGGCCAATTCCTATGTTTGTTCAAAGGGATCCCATCCCTTCACAGGTGGTAATAAGGCACCAAACAGATTGTGGTTTTCTATAAGGAAAGGGCATGTTTACAAACACTTCTGTCAATACATTTTTTGTCATAGCGATCATTGTAGGAATCATCTTGACGACGTAGCCCAATCATATCATATCATACTTACTTATACATAGGCAAGTTTAGACCAATCAAATTCCCGGAGCTCATCCGTGCAGTGTCAGTCGTTAAAGAACGGACAGGTTTTTCTCCCTCATCCACAGTAATTCGTCCACAGTGACGTCAGCTGCCCTTTCCTTATATATAAAAATACTTTTCACCTCTTCTCAGAAAAGTCTTATTTTTTTACATAAATCGGAATAGTTTTTCATACAATTATGCAACTCATACGCATCCAAAGATAAGATGCCAGACTCCTTTAGGCTAACATACCAGTAAGAATATACAAGCAGTGTATATAGTAAAATATTACATACAAAAATATAGCTCTTTCCAGGTAAATCATTTACAATGTCCCAAAATAAGCTCTCTTATCGAGTTCTTGACACTAAGCTAATACGTCTGTAATACATATATTTCTAATTCCAGTGTCACTCTTTGTTCTTAGAGGAAATATGAATAGAAACAAATCATCCCAGAATGGTAGAAAATGGCCATTTCGGAACAGTGGAAATTATTGATCACTTCAGGTATTGGCGGCTCTTTATCACAGTTTCGCTGAACCCAATTCACACACTGGTTGAACACAAATTTATATACACTAATAGATAGTGGCTGGACTGGTTTCACATCTAGTAAGCTCAGAGGAGTGGGTGGAACAGTCACATTGTTATCACAGTCAACGCGACCACCCTCAACCACTAAATAGACTCTCACATCAGGATGAATTTTGTAACCACAGTTAAAAAGAAATAAACATATACTTAAAATAGTCTCAATTGAATCATAAAAATATATACAGTAATATCTTGAATGCATATACTCATCATCATTATCTAAAGAACGCAAAAAATTAGCTACATCATTCACATTCACAGGGCTTAAAGTTAAGTCTGGATGCTTGTATAAAGACTGGACTATGCAGAGGAAGCTGCAGTCTAGTTAACTGCCCGATACAGCTCTCCCTGGTGCATTTCCGAACGCAAGAATAGGTGGTGTGTCTAGTTCAGATGATGCATTTTTATCTTTCTTAGTATCAGAGGGAAATCTACCACATGACTTAGTCAATAATCATTCATTTTCTCAGCAGGATCTGATGTTACTGGTAGGAGCCAAGCAATAAAATTTTCATGTCTGTTACCTTGCTGAACGTTTCAAATGACTGGCTCCATAACATTTAAAACAACGAGTTCTCTGCTATCGAAGAACATTGTAGGAGTGAAAATGGTGTTAGACCAGCACCAAGCTGATGAACCAGATGAGATAGGTAGTGTATCATTGTCACATCAAGGAAAAAGGCAGACCAAGTGGCTGTCTGGTACAAAACCTCCCACAGGTAGGCCAATAATGAGAGCAGCATATCCAGTTATTAACAGTAGTCTAGTTTCTACAAAGATACTGTCCATAAAAGGGATATTTCGAAGGTCATTGTATTGTAGCATATACTGTGTATCCATAGAAGTACCAGCATTACCTGTTCTACTGTACTTGTACATACAACCATTTTTGGGATTGATGCCTTTATTTGATTTTCTAGCACTGATCACACTAAATGGTGACCAGTCTAGTAAGGGTTGTGATTTATTTGTTGAAAGTACACATCAGAGTACTTAATATTTATAATTTTTGGGTAACTATCAACTAAATCACGGGAGAATATTGTTCCGGACATTTCTCTGTGTTCTAAAACTGTCCTAACAAGATTTGCTTTATCAGTGTGCAACATGGTACCCCCGTTGAACATATGTACAAGAATGACATCAAAATATCCCAAATTATCAGGATTTTTTACTTTAGTTGTTGGAAATAAGTCTTTCATGAAATTAGTCAGTGATGGAAACATTATCTATACGTATCTTAGCTGGTACAGTTCATGAGTTATCCGTAAATAGGCGAGAACAAGATCCATAACTACAGCCATAGCTCTATAAGCTAATATACTCATAGGCATCCACATAGACAAATAGAGAGAGACAGCATGACACTAGAATATTGAGCATTTGGCAGTTGCACCTCTGCCTACAGCGAATCTGCCTAGGACAGAAACAACAGCTTCGGTAAGAGTAGGCTCCATTAGTCCATTGTAGGCAGTTGGTTGATGTATGTTCCAGTCAATTCCAGGAGCAAGTGTAGGGATGTTATTTCCGTATATATGCAATTGCCTTATAAATTCCTCCTTGTTAGCCAGAAAGTTGGCTCTGTCTTGAGAAGTTATTTCACCAATAGATTGATTAGCTGAAACAGTTAATATAGTGGAACGGTTGGCTCATAGGGAAAGTCTATTAAACAGCATGTGGCAAGAGTCTGCATAGACACCCATTTTACAGTAGTATAAAATGACACTGTGAAAGTCAGCTTGCTGCAAGGATTCAACCCATGACATAATAAATTCAATTAAACTATATTCTACAATCTCTTGATTTCTCTAGTCTCCACCTATCATATATACCTGGTTGGCGGCAGTTCTTCCCCAGCTGATGAGGCCTGTATGGGAAGGAAACATAACAGCACTATTCCATTGAAGTTGATTGTCTTGCTGACATATCATATAAGGAGATCTCCTAGGCCATAAAACAAGAATGTCCAAATCGTCAGGTATGGAGACTAGACTTCCAGTCCAGTTTGAAAAGACAACTTCTTGATCACAGAATGTGTCACATGCATCATATAGGAAACCCATATTGCCAAAAGGCCATGGGGCAAGACACATTATGCATAAAGCAATTGTAGACAAAGGAACGTTGGTGCCATTCCTCAGGTATCCAGATAAACATTTTATTTGCTGGTATAGTTTCCATAGCAAAGTGAAAATGTATGGTGCCATGGGCAGGATTTATTCTGTCAGAACTCATAAAAGGAAAACATGGATGATCGTAACCACCACAGTTTTCATTTTCAGAAGGAGACATGTTTTATACACAATGGTATGCCTTGTGAGTCATAGGGGCAATCCAAGGCATGGTTACTTGAGGCTGGGCTGTTAAACTAATCCACATGCCATGGTCAAGTCACTAAATGACTATCATATCTTTAAAATAGGATCATAATCAAAACACTAATTTTAAAATCCTTTTCTCAAAAATCTCATGCTTTTAAAAGAAGAAATGCTATTTGATTTGCTTTTCAAAAAGGCTGCAAGTGAGGAATTTGAGTGTCTTTGCCTAATAAAGTCTCTTAAATATGATTTCAAACCAAGTGAAAGAAGTAGATGCTCATTGATAAGAACTATTTGAATATAATTTTATGAAAATTTTTTAAGAATAAATAAAAGAGAAGGAAGAAGACCTAAAGTAAATATGTGTTTTGTAAATTTTCTTTTTATTTTCGCCCTGAATTAGGGCTTTGTTCCTAATAAGACTTTTGCTACCATGAAAAGGACTTTAAGTTCAAAAACAGATTTAACTTTCTAAACCTGTATAAAAACTTTTTTTACAACATTTCAATGTGTTGTTTATGGTAGAATCAATGTCATAATTTATGTCGGATTCTCCAGTTTCATTTGAAGAATCAGTGTCACTTTCATCTCCTACAACAAAACTGATATTTTCTACTTTTTGCTTCCCTATATTATTTGTTTTCCAATATTCATCTTCTGTTTTTATTACTCGTTCACAATATTTCGACCACTGGTATTTTGTTATGCTCGAAAATGCTTCGGCAGTTAATTTTTTCATTTCAATTAAACTGAGTTCTGAATTTACATTCCTGTCTCTGATGTAGCATTTCGTATCAGCCCTCTTAAGAAATATAGGGTGGTTTGGTAAAACCACCAGGCTCAAAGTATAAAGAAAGACAAAGATAGTAAATTCTGACTAAAATATGGCTAAGTTAAAAACTAAACTATTTATTTAATTAAAAACATAACAAGTAAACTAAGCCTTGCTACTTTCAAAGGCATATATAGTGATATACTGCAGCACACATCACCACATGGTAAAGTAAAAACAGAAGAGAGAGACTCAGCTCTGCAAAAGTATTTTTAATGCTTTCAAACAGCTCAAAGCATGCACAGTCTCAGCATCCAATCAGGAGCGGCATGTGGCGATGATGTTATACATACATAATGAATAGACACCTCCTGCAACCGGAAGCTATGTCAGAAGATAAAAGAAATCGGAAACATGAGAGATTGCTTACCTTAGACATCCCACATCGGCGATAGTATGATCGTGATCGATGTCCTAAGCAGAAAAACTAAGAATACATCTCAGGGACGCAAGACCTAAGTAATATACAGATGAAAGATTAACTTTTTCACAACATTAGGCCCCCCTCTCGCGATCACTGAGATCCCAAAACATGTTCCCAATCAACACATCCCAACATGTTCCATAAAAAGTAAACTTCAAGAAACTATATCCCGTACCATATAGCAAAAATTCAAACATCTTCAAAGCCACTTCCGATTAGAAACCAAGACTGCTTACACTACTCATCCCAATGGAAGAACAACACATATGTAAATAATCCATTAATACAATAATTCAAAAACAACAATAACATTTCAAATATATATGTATCCTAGATAACAAAACAACCATCTTAATGATGATAAACGACGTTAAAGTTTCAATCATACCTGTAGTCCAATGATTTAACAATACATCCAATTTTAGTGCACCATTGCAACAAGGCATTTCAAAAATTCTTAGAAAGTTAAAACTGTTCTTAGAACTTGCATAAAAGTTACAAATTCATAACACTTAAAATATCACATGAAATTCTATAAGATATATCAAAGACCTGAAAAATTACCATGACTTTTTAAAGCACACAGTTTAAAAATTCAAAAATTTATAGAAAATATTTAAAATATTCATACAAACAGTTTTGAGACAAAATTTTGAAGAGACACTTTTACCAAAGCTTTAGTAAAAACATCTGTCAAATTATTTTTAACATAAAACAAATAACTTTTCAAATACCAAATCTCTTAGAAAATGCAATCTTACATCAATATGTTTTGACCTAGCATTTTCAATAGGTGATTTAAAAAAATCTATGGCAGATTTATTATCACAATAAAGCTCATAATGAATTATCTCTTCTCTAAACAAACCCACATCTCAAAACCATTCACTTAGTGTGTCTAAACCAAGTGATCTCTTTTGCACTTTTACTTACCCATCATACGTAGTATAGGGTAAGTCTTGCAATCGTTTTGAAAATCGAATTTTTTTTTTGACGGATTTACACGTTTTAGATAGTGGAGATTCCGAAAAACATATTTTTAGAAAAAAAATTTTGCCGTCCGTCTGTCTGTCTGTCTGTCAGTCTGTCTGTCTGTAAACGCTCTATCTCCCGAACAAATTGAGATAGAGATTTGAAATTTTGTATGTACTTAGTATGTAAGAATGGGACGAACCCTATTTAATATCAGCAACCTCGATTATCCGGAGCTATTTTTTTCGTACGCTCGAAAAATTCGCTCTGATGAAAGGTATATAAAAATTTTCGAATTTTTTTGTTCTAAGGAATGGACGTAAAAGGCAATAAAATAACACAAATTTTGCATATAGAACGAAGTCGATCGGATTATTAGTTGCCGAGATATTTGTAATTTTGTTTTCCACATTCTTCGATTTTTCATGACCCTGTATTTCAGTCAAATTTCAATTCAGAAGTATATTTTAATTGGAAATGAGAAGCTTAATCCGACGCAGTCAATTGTTTGTTAATAGAATTATTATTTTTGGAGTTATAAGGATGCTTCTTTTACGCAATTTGGTACTACTTGAGTAGTTTGGCGTTTTATATAATTTGTCGAAATTGGTACATCAGCAAATCTTTAATATAGCATTACTATGTATTAACAATATTTAAATTTTGTTTATGAATTGCAATGCATTGTATAAATAGTTTTCACATGTTTTATTTCCTTATACATATCCATGATGGGTAAGTATTACGGTGGCCCCCAACGACTAGTTAGTAAGAGCAATAAATTCTGCTTCCATTGTAGAAAGGGTGACAGACTTTTATTTAAAAAGTCTTCCAAGAAACAGGTGCCTGACCAAAAAGCAATAAAAAACCTTCCATACTTTTTCTATCGTCACGATTAGTGGCATAATCTGCATCACTAGAACAGCTAACTTTCAGGTTGTCAATCTTAGATAAATCAAGCTTCCTCTCTCAAGTAGCATACAAATAACCAAGTATCTTCATTAACCCGTTCCAATGAATTGGTCCAGGATTTTCCTGAAACTGGGAGAAAAGATATATTGCAAAACAAATGTCAGGTCTAGTCCTGTTATCTATAAAGGCAAGACACTCTACAAGACTGCGATATGGGATATTCTGCATTTCATTTAGTTCTTTTTCATCTTTTGGACAATCTAATTTGGAATATGCAACTCCTTTAGAAATTGGGAGAGATGTGATAGGAGGTTTATAATCCTTAAACATATTGTAAACCTTTTCAATATAACCCTTTTGGTGAATGAAAAGTTTACCATCCCCCTCATCAAATTCCACACCTAGGAGTCTCTTTGTATGTCCCAATAATTTAAGATCAAACTTACATTTTAACACTAGCATTACGGCGTTTTCCGTATACCTATAACTACGATCACCGGTCATTTTGACCGCTACTCTCGGATAAATGGAAAAGCGTATTTTTTGTTAGTATTATCTAAGTTAAATCTTGTAAATATACGACATACTTTTTTAATAAGTAAACTATAAAGTTAATGAGATAAAAAAAATGTAAACAAATGCTAATTTAGCATAACAAATAGTTAAAAAATAAAAAAAATTCAATATTTTAAAAACTTGTTATTGTTTAACAAATTTAAATACAAATTGATTTTATTTAAAATTAAATAAATTTATTACTTACATTATTCGGTTTGACAGTATACACAGATTACTGACTTCTTAATTTTACTTGTACAGGTTCCACAAACATATTTTCTACAGTTTTCACAAATATTCTGAGTTTTGTTGCCTTTACAAGTATTTATTTGGCATTGTTTACGTTTACGGGATGGAGTGGGACAAGCATCAATTCTCATCTAGTTAGAAGAAGAAAGCGTTGGTTTTTTTTGATGAAACGTACATCTTTCTGAGCTCCTCAGCTGTATCTAAAATGAAATCACGTCGGCTGTAGTTGTTATTTCCAGTCGTCTCTTTATAAATAATCCATGCATTTATAGCTGCAAAATCAAGAATGTTAAAAAAAACTTGAACTGGCCAACGCCTGGATGAGGACTTCACAGAATATTTTCTAGCCATCTGGTCCAAAACATCAACTCCATATTTGGTCGCATTGTAAAAATTTACAACTTCAGGTTTTTGTTTTTCATTAGATGAAATTTCCAGCGTTGAATGTAAACTACTCAGGAGCAAGACGTTTTTGTTCTTCTTTCCTTGATAAGACGTAAGCGTTATATTTTCATGCTTAGCAATCTTACTAGAATACGCACATCTCTTGTTTTCTTGAAAGAATTAGGTACTTCTCTTTTTGAACGATTTATTGTACCAACACAGCTTATTCCTGCGTCTCTCATTTGTTTTACTAAATTGAGTGATGTAAAGAAACTGTTTGTTGTCAGGTTTCTTCCAGTGTTGTAGTAAGGTTCAATCAAGCGGAAAGCTGCATGTTCGCCAACCGTTCTACCATAGGTTCTGGTTTCATCCTTACCCAAATACGGAAATCCATTCAGTAAATATTTTGAATGCACATCACTAGCAAGCCAAAATTTAATGCCAAATTTGTCCGGCTTTTTAGGCATATACTGAATAAATCGACATCGTGTCTTCATGGGAAACAATTGTTTATCCACTACAATATTTTCCCCCGGTTTATAATTCATCAAGCAATTTTCGATAAATGTATTCCAAATATACGAAATATGGGCAAATGGATCAGTTTGCAACCTTTCGGATCTAGTTGACTTCATGTTGATGCGCAAATACTTCATAATTTCCAAGAACCTATCCCTGGACATTGTCTCAGCGAAGAATTTCGGACCCCAGGATTTTGACCACAAACTTAAAATAGGAAGTCCTTTTGCAGCCAAAGCTCCTCGAGCATACAGCAGTGATATGAAAGCGTCTAACTCATTGAGTGACAAAGACCAATTTGGATTTTGGGATTTTTTACGAGCTTCTTCTTCAGTGCACTGTTGAATATGACGCAATATTTTTTCATTGAAAAACAATCTCCATGCACTACTCGCACTGCCATCAACTATTTTTCTTTTTGCATGCGACGTTGGCCCAGACATTTCTCGTAAGACATTCTGATGGGGGCGTCTCCCTGTAACATTTGTCGAAATATTTCCTATTTTCCAAATTGAACCATCATTTGCTGTTTCTTCATCATTTTTGTTTTCCTCACATTGGGTACGTCTAAGTTGTTTTCTAGTTCTATTTGGTGGGTCTTGACTACCTTCTTGAATTTGACTGTTGCCACTGATTTCATTTCTAGAATCTGTACTAGCAGCAGGCAAAGGAATATTTTCTGGATCTAAATTATCATTTTCATTTGGTGTTTCCTGAAAAGAGTCTTCATCAGATGAATCATATTCACTTGTTCCTGAAGGAACAATCCAGTCTTCGTCAGATAACCTGGATATAGTTTCGATATTAAATTTTTCATCAGGTTCAATATCTGAACCAGAATTATCATCGGAAATAGTTTCAAAAAATTTTAGCGCATCTTCTTTTGTTAGATATTTTCTACCAACACTTCTACACGCCATGACAAGAAGCAAATAAAATAAACAAGTCTGAACACTGACATTCACTGAAACGAAATGCAGCTCAATATATTTGTATCCGTTGAAAAATAATATTTCTTACATAAAAGAAATGCGCAGTCAGAAGGCGCACAGCCATTCTAAACAGATGTCAAACAGGTGTTTTCCCTTTCTCTCCCCTTTTCCCACCTAACAAATAATGCTTTGAAATACACAAAAGAATATTCCTTTCACCACAGATGCACCTGCTTATCTATTAGAATAGCTGAAACAGCTATGAATGTGAAGAAAATAACTTGAAATGCGTAATTTTCTAAATACGGTCAAAATGACCGGTAGCCGTAATTCTAGGTATACATATTAATATTTTTAAAAATAATTATTTAAATTGAACAAAAAAGATTTTATGTAATATTCTTGCGTTTTTAGGAAAAGTAAAAAAAATATCCAGACTATAAACAGGAAATTAAAAAAGTTATGATACGTTAAATTGGATTTACGGTCAAAATGACTGCTGCCGTAATTCTAGTGTTAAAAGATCTATGACTTCAGAAACTAAGGTTTCTGTCTGTCAAAAGTCTTATATCGTCCACATACAACAATAATAGAACTTTTCTTTTAAATATGAAAACACAATTTGCCCATTTCAGTTTTTTAAAATTTAATTCCTCAAGTACATGTTGAAGCTCAAAGTACCATTCATGCCCACTTTAAGACCATAAATAGCCTTCTTGAGGTGACAAATACAGTTAGACTTTTCACTGTCAACATAACCTGAAGGCTGACTCATGAAAACCTTTTCTGATAAATTTGCATATAAATATGAACAGTTAATGTCAATTTGTCGATGAACCCAACCAAAGAAACAGACTAATATACTGAAAAATAGTCTAATTGATATAGATTCATTAAAATTGCAGTGGAATCTTGATGCATAGGAAATGTATTTGTGGAAGACTTAGTAAGAAGACTTAAATTTCACAACAACAACAATTTTAATGAAGAATCATGATGTATAACAAAATTTCAGCAAACTATGTTCAACAAATCATCAGCAAATTTAAGTAGCATTATATTTAAACAATTACATCGCTGTCATAACTGGGCATAAACAGACCAGTTGCTTTCAAACAGACGATAGTGCATTTAAACAAGCATAACGAAAAAAGGCGAAGAACCAAACCGTGCTTCTTCATTATATACATGTTTGTTTCGGAAATTTACATATTTCTGCAGTATCCAAGTTGCCATTATCCTAAGAGAAAAACTTCTGAAAATACAAAGAAAAAAAACTACGTACGTGAAGCACCATTGGCTCACAAGCTATGACGTCAAACATTGACCACGGCAAGGCCGTGAACGGCGATTCACAGTGATCCAAAATCCCAGAAGATCTAGCTTGATAGGATCACTTTATTTCCTTCAGAATGACGATTGAAGCAATGGCACCGACCGTACTTTTCAAAACATTTAAGTTTGATTTGGGGTTGGTAAAAACACAGGTATGTCATGTCAAATAAACTTCTGAGTTAAATACAACATGACATAACAAAAAGCCCCCTTTCTAGCACCCCCAAGGCTTCACAAAACTTCAAAAGACAGACATATACAAATATTTAAACTTCAAAATACATACTTAATTTTAAAAAAAATCCATCTAATCACTACCATGTCGGGGAAAAACTTTCCAGATTCACCGATAAAGTACTGACCAAAGTGACCAAAAATTGTACAATTCTTATTTACCCCCCAAAAATTCTAACTCACAAAAACATTTAAATTTAAAAAAAAAGAAATCAGTTTCCTCAATGTCATGTCAAATGACATTGCCGTGTAATGTCAAATGACATGGCAAGGAAGAGAGTGACCAAAAATGTAATATAATTTAGGTTTCAAAAATTTCTCTACAAAATTTAATTAACTGCTCTCTGACCTGAGGTTTAGTAAAAGGAGAGGCTAAATTTAGTTTACTTGAGACATACTTTAATTTAAACATTTTATCATAGACTAAATTTCTTAAAAACAAATATTTAATATGAATATGTTTAGTTCTTTGATTTTCAACAGGGGAATTTGAAAAGGCTATTGCAGCTTGATTATCACAAAATAAAAAACTTTCCGTTAAATTTAAATTCAAACTTTCATTTTCCAAGACATTTTTAATCCATATTAATTCTTTTGCAGTTTCAATGAGGGTTACATACTCGGCTTCTATAGTTGAGAGGCTGATGCATTTTTGTTTAAAAGTTTTCCATGAAATTGGTGACTTATCTAAAAACAAAATAAAACCTCCTATGGAAACACGATCATCTCTATTAGCTGCAAAATCTGAGTCAGAGTAACAAGAAAGTTTTAAATTATTAACTTTGGATAATTGTAGTTTAAAATTTTTAGTATATTGTAAGTAGCCAAGTTATCTCAGTAAACTCTGCCAATGTTTCATACCTGGATTTGCCTCCTGGAATTGGGATAAAAGATTAACAGCATACATAATGTCAGGTCGAGTACGACCAGCAATGAAATTCAAACAACCTATTAAATTTCGATAAGGAAATTTAGACATTTCATCCATTTCAGTTTGATTACTAGGAGAGTCCATTTTTGACAAAACTAACCCTTTAGGTATTGGTATATTACTCATAGGAAAATTATATTTTGAATACAAGATACAAACTTTTTCAATATAAGTACTTTGATGAATATACAGCTTATCATTTATTTCCTCAAACTCAATACCTAAGAGCTTCTTTGTTATTCCTAAAATTTTCAGATTGAAAAATTTCTTTAACAGGTTTATTCCAAGCTCTAAATCCTTTTCTGTTTTCCCAAATATTACTATATCATCCACATACAATATAAGTACAAGTTTGTTTTCATATACATAAACACAATTGCACCAGTTAAGTTTACAAAAATTCAATTTCAAAAGTACATCATCTATTTCAAAAAACCATTGCCTACCACTTTGGAGGAGGCCATACAAAGATTT
Organism: Maratus speculifer; assembly: GCA_964019185.1. Taxonomy (NCBI): domain Eukaryota; kingdom Metazoa; phylum Arthropoda; class Arachnida; order Araneae; family Salticidae; genus Maratus; species Maratus speculifer. The sequence continues at coordinate 263,074,094 of OZ025301.1, forward strand.
ATTTAATTTACAAACTTTACCTACATCACCAATGAAACCCTCTGGCTGCTGCATATAAATTACTTTATCTAAATCTGCATATAAATAAGCATTATTAATATCTACTTGTACATTTAACCATTTAAAAAACATACAAAAATTGCGAAAAACAGTCTAATTGAAAAACTTACTACTGGACTAAAGACCTCATCATAACTTAAACCTTTTATTTAACTAAATCCCTGTACTACAAGGCGCGCTTTAAATCTTACAATTTCATCTTTTTCATTTTTCTTAATTGTGTAAACCCATCTATTTCCTAAAATTTGAGCATCTTTAGGCGGTTCAACAAGATCCCACACTTTGCGGTCATACATAACCTGCATTTCTTGTTTCATTGCTTCTTCCCACTCTGATGCTTTGGGTGTTTTTAAAGCCTCTTTCTAATTTTTAGGGATTTTTATTTCAATTAAATTTACTTCTGATTTTGAAACTTTACCAGTTTGAGTATCATGTTTACTAAAATAATAAAAAAAAAAATCATAATCATACTTTATATTGTTATCTGCACAGTATTATATTGTATCATTTAAAGATCTTAATCTAACTTTAGTTCCCTCAATTCCATAGTAAATATCAGTCCTGGGCTCATTTTTTCTAGGAACAGCAGACCCAATCCAATTAATGGATTTACAAGGAATTTGATCTGAATCATTTAAATTTTGACTAGTTTTTACAGGACTGACTTGAATTTTTGTTTTAGATGGGCTATCACTTCTACTTTCTGACTCAATTAGGTCATCAATCATAGGAAAAATATCACCATCTTCTGGAAAATTCAAATAAGAAAAAGACAGAAAATTTTGTTTTGAATTTACTATGTCGACCCCCCTTTTACTTTCATCAAATCATACATTTATTGTTTCAATTATACGCTGCTCATCTAAAACCCAGATACGGTAACCTTTAGTCAATTGTGCATAACCGCACATAATTCCAAGTTTGGCTCTATTATCTAGCTTTTTCCTTTTCTGTTTCGATATACCTACCTAGGCTAAAGAGCCAAATTTCTTTAGATGAGCAACTGACGGCTTTCTACCAGAATACAACTCCATAGGAGTTTTCTTAAAGCCCTTATGACAAACCCTGTTCCACATGTATGTGAAACATAACAGAGCTTCAGCCCAAAATTTCTGCGATATGCCACTTTAATTTAAAAGAGTTTTGACACCATCAAGGGCAGTTAAATTAAAACGTTTCGCAGAACCTTTCATCTCAGGGGAATACGGGTTCGTTCTCTCATGGGAAATACCTTGACTTTCAAGAAATTTATCGAATTTTTCATTGCAAAATTCTAACCCCCCCACCTGTCCTAACAGAGACTATTTTCTTGCCTAAGAACCTTTTGGCTCTTTTTTGAAATCTCAGAAAAGTCTCAAAAGTGTCAGATTTATTTTTAAGGGCAAAAACAGTTACTTTTCTAGAAAAGTCATCGATAATAGATAAAAAATACCGACTTCTGCCATGAGATGAAACAGGTAAAGGGCCACAGAGGTCCATATGCAGCAGCTGGAGGGGGACATTAAAACGAATTTGACCTATTGGTTTAAAGGAAACTCTTTTTGATTAGCCAGTTTACATAAAATACAATCTTCGGTCAACTTTGACAGCTCTGGAAGACCATTAACACAATTTAGTTTACTGGTGTTCACCAAATATTCACTGTTAATGTGGCAAAATCTATCATGCTATAAATTCATTTACATTAAATTTATCTACTTGATTAGCTGAAAAGTTGACCCGATTGCTATTTTCATTACTCTTAGTTACATATTTTGATGGCTTTAAAAAGTATAAATCATTTTTACGTAAAGCATAAAAAAGCTCGTTTCCTTCTTTATCATAAACATGTACTTTTCCATTTTTACCCACAAAATTTATCCCCAAACTTTCAAGTTTAACACCAGACAATAAATTTCTTCTCAAGTTAGGATTCTATAAAACATCTGTTAAAATAATACGATTAAATTTATCATTTTTGCAGCGTATCAAAAACTGAACTGTTCTTTTACCCTCAACGGGACATTCTTTCTCGCCAACTGCAAGAGGCATCTGCAAGTCAGATACTGGTGCAAAAGTGAAAAATAAATTTCGATTGCTACAAAAATGCACTGTAGCGGCTGTGTCAAAAACCCATTGAGTATTACCGAAGCCCAGATCTGATAAATTCACCTCGCACAGTTCGGGAGAAATTTCAATTAAACTACATTCCAGTTCAGAAAAAGTATAGTTAAAAAGATGTTTACATTCAACATTACTTGTTTCCAAAGACCCTGCAAATTTTTTATTTTTAACATTACTTTTAAAATTAGTTTTAGAACTTTTAGACTTATTAAAATTACTTTTAGCCCTATTATCAAAATTACTTCTAGAATTATCAAATTTACTTTTAGAATTATCAAAATTAGTTCTGAAATTATCAAATTTACTTTATCATCAGCTTCATTACTGAATTTACTCAATTTAAATTTACAATTAGAAATTAAATGTCCATAATTTTTACAAAAATAGCAAGGACCAATTTTACTTTTTTCAAAACCTTTGGATTTAAATTTACCTGGAGAATATTTCACAGACGACTCGCTTGCAAAAGAAACATTAGAAAAGTCTCTCTGGGAGAACTTCAGCCACGGTAACAATTCAGCCTTGATTTTATCAGGAACAAATTCAGCATCACTCCAACGATAGATAGCTTGGACCGTTGCCTGGAATTCCTCTGGAAGGCTCCAGATTAACTGATATCCTTAGTAGAGTGGCTGTAACTCATGTCCCACTTCACAAAGACGTTCCGCTGCCTGTTTAATTCTACATTAAAAAAAAGTCCTAAATCTTCTCCAGGTATATCTAGTATTAAAAAAAAACATCAAGGAGCTGGATTATCCTCGCTTGGGTAGTGGGCTGAAAGTGTTTGTGTAAAATTCTCCAAGCAGTTTCACCATCTGTTGTACTTGAATTCAGGGCTTAGAGACTGGTAGATGATAGTATAGCTGCGATTCTTTCTAGATTTATATCTTATTTTTCTCTCCAGGTCAAAACAGACACAGGAGCAGCAACTTCTTTAGCAGCAGATACTTCTTTAGCAGCAGATACTTCTTTAGTAGCAGATACTTCTTTAGTGTCATTGTTTACAGGTGTACCTGTTTTAACTTCCTCAGACTTCTCAATAAATTCCCACGTGCCATAGTGGGGCAGTAGAACCCTTACCTCATGTTTCCAGACTTTCCAATTGGCGCCGGTCAGCAGGGTGATATTCTGGTTATTCTCCATCAGCCCCCTTCTTTTATTGACGGCAACACAAACTTCCAAAAAAAAAAAAAAAAAAAAAATTTCTAAATAGCAACATCGGCAAACAAAAGTTCTAAGCAACAACACTAACTTTGGCAAAGAGAAAGTTCTATTCAATCATTAAGCAGAAAGTCCTCGGGAAAAACAAGAACCACCATTGTCTTCACTTCCACATTTCCATAAAAAAAATTAATCTTCAGGGTTACGAGCCTGGGCCTATAACCCATTGATATAGATTCATTCAAATTGTAGTGGAATCTTGATGCATAGGAAATGTATTTGTCGAAGACTTAGTAAGAAGGCGTAAATTTCACAACAACAACAACAACTTTAATGAAGAATCATGATGTACAACAAAATTTCAGCAAACTATGCCGAATAGCAAAAAGTTTAAAAACATAAATAATTTAAATTTAAAATTTAAGCAGTATCATATTTAAACAATTACATCGCCGTCATGACCGGGCATAAACAGACCAGCTGCTTTCAAACAGACGATAGTGCATTTAAACAAGCATAACGAAAAAGGCGAAGAACAAAACCATACTTCTTCATTATATACACGTTTCTGCTCTTGATCACACGTTCGCAGCTCTCTTCCTAGTTTTTTCTTTCAAGACAGGCAATGACACCACTGCGTTTTCCTGTGTTAACAGCAGTGCCTGATATTTTAGACTGTTAAGGTCTATCTTATACGATCTTACACAGCAGAGGTTCTCACTTATTTTTACACAGCAAGTGGAAGCACAAGGCTAACTCTCGGTCCTTAATTAATTTAGAAAAAACTATCTTTAAATTAATTTAATGAATGAATAATTTATATGGCTTCAATCTAAAAAAGTAAAAATGTAAAAGTGTTTTTAAAAGAATGACCAAAGTTTTAAAAACAAACCAACAATTTTATTAACAGATAAAAATGATAAGATAATAAATGAAGCAAGTACGGATATAATATAACGCTTTATCAAGTTCTACTAGAAAGTCCACTTTACATAAAAATCATAAGTTCTCAAGAACTATATATCAACATACTACTTCATTACTTGAAAATAAAAACAAAAAATAAGTTTTGTAAACCAGAGCATCAGAATCCAATTTCTCTATTATTTACTCTTAAATATATTTTTAATGATTAACATTAAATGAAAAATATAATTGAAATATTAAATAGTTTAAATTATATTAGTTAAAGATTTCACAATAAATTTATTTCATTTACTTTATAAATTGAATATAATTAAAAGGATATTTAAATTAACTTTAAGTTTGAAATATATTTAGCTTTAAATATTTAAATGAATGAATGTTAATTAAATGTACTTTACCATAAACCCAGCATCGGAAGAAGCCACACAATAAATCTAAATTTAATTTAATGTTTTAACACCAACTAAATTGTCTTCCATCATCTCTAGAAAAAGCTTTCATCAACAAGAAAGAATTAACACGTTTCCAATGTATACTACCTGTCCACTATCTCACATCAACCAACGATAAACTTAACCGGCTCTTAAAATGAAATGGCCTATTAACACAAAGTTTCATGGTAGAGATAATCAGGAAATCATGGAAACAGCAATAAACATGTTACCGATAATTCGGAACATCTATAAAATATTCTAGAGATGTATCAGTAACAAAACAGATGGAGTCAAAAGAAAGAAAAAGGAAAAATTAAACCTATCATCTTAAACAGTGTGTATCACGTACTCCAGCACCCGTATGAATCCTTATTTACAGCGAGAAATCTGTCATAGCTGTCTTTACACCCGAGACCAATAATGGCCGCTCTTGATCAGCTTGACATCGATGATGAGGCGTGCCGAATCCATTACCGTAAACAAACTAAGTCCATCACAATGACACTCCTATTACTTTAACATGCTGGACATCTGAGCACATGAAATTCTTTACTTCATAGCGACTTCAGTTTGTTGAAAGAAGTTAAAATTAAAAAAATTAATATATTTTTCAATTAAAAAGGACGAGTGACTTTTTCATTATATCAACAACATTTCCCGCCGACATAATCTTCTAGGCATAAGTAAACACGGTTTCCAAAGCATGACACTAAAAGCGAAGCAAAAAGCTAACGTACTATCGAAATCAGCGGCGTTTTATACTTAGCTCCCAATACAACGCATGTCATTACGAAGCCTCCGTTCGATCACGTAACGTCACATCCGAAATAGAAAGTTCGGGAAAGACCAATCGGCAATGTCCACCTGTAAGAGAGAATTAAGGAGGATAGAGACACTTACGCCATCTATTGTCAACTGCCAAAATTCCTCAGTACGCCGCGTGAATCAAATGCCATATGTCTGAAGTGAGAGCCGCGAGCGATGGTAAACAACTGCCGGTAATTTATACAAGTATGGTTTTAAAACAAATGTAGAAGATTAAAGAAATATGAATATTTAATAAGAGTGTTTAATAACGGTAAGTAGAAATAAAGATATTTATTTTTATTTATTGAAAGTAAAGATATCTATTGTAATTGAATAAAATAGTATTTGGAAATATTGAATAAAGATATAACTATAATATGGAATTAAGTAGAGATGGAAATATAAGTCAGTTTAGTACAAGAATATCATAGAGTGATAAGACACTGGGAAATGGGCAATAGCTATTTCCTAACAGTGCCATCACACCCGAGTGCTTTCAGTTCAGAAAAGTCTGACTTATACTGACTTAGAAGATTATGTAAAGATTTGCTATTTCTTTTCCGTGACCGGAATGAGATATCAAGTGATCCAAGTATTCCTAGCCAGGTTCAGACAATACAGCGTTGTCTTCGTCTTTCTCTCGAGAATCTGTTTTTTTTCTATGGAAATAGTTTTATCCTTTCTACCATAAAAAAACATGCTTTTAATTTACCTTCTTTCAGGAACTTCTTGCACCTGTATCTTCTTTCCAAGTTTCTATCTTCTGACCTTGTTTTTATCAATGACGAGATTCATATCCTCTGCTGTCACAACTCTTGCATGTTGAAGCAACCAGTAGTAGTGCAGCATATCAGCATAAGTTGGCAATTGCAATTCTTTCAATATGCATGATGCCCCAAAAATGCTACTTTTCATACTTCGCATGTCTTTATGTTGCCATGGCCCTTTATACTAGCCATTTTTAAGCTCGCCGTAATAAAAGGCACAAAACAATATAATGGTATGTTAAACAATCCAAAAAGTACTGTATCTCACTAAGAAAAGGTTTCTCGTTCACACTGAATAAGTGTTGCAGGATAACTGAACTGAGCATGAATAAAATAATAAGAATCCCTTATCGCATTTTCGTTTCCCTTCTGTTTCATTCTTCCCTCCCTCAGTATTAGGATGTGTCATTGCGCTCGCTTAGAGTCCTGCTTCACCCCTTTCTCACCTTCCAGATTTTTTTGGAGCATATTGCTGTTTATTGCCCAAATATATGACCTTTGACGCATAGAAAAAAAAGAAGACCAAGGGACATAAGAAAGAAACTAAATGATTCAAACAAATACAACATTTGCTTATTATACGCAAAAAAAACTAAAAAAATCAGCTAATTTAAAATACACATAGCAATTAAATAATGCATTATCAGAATTTATTTAATCATTTCGTACATTAAATATGCCTTTTCAAGTAAATGCAACCAAAAAATTTTATTCTAATAATTTAAAATTTTTTGCTAAAATGTTAAAAAATCACCATTTTTGCAAAACTTTAAGCCATTTGCGGCAGGGTAAGGAAATGTCCAAAAAATCTCAATTTTTTTGTGTGAACTGAGTGCCACCAGTGGCCACTTTTCTGCACCTGCCATCATTGAAAATCGAAAAAAAGTTTTTTTGGCCCACCCTAGTACTCGCTTTGACGTATTAACGACATTCGGATAGGAACTCAATCCAGATGAGTTTTCTACTGATGTAATTTTACCTTTATATTACACTGTATTATTATTTTATTTTTTAACTTTTTACTTTGCCTAATTATATCTGGATGGGGTTCCCCATCCAGATACTCTGATCTTATTCCTTTTTAAATTGGTATTTTAGTCTTTGTTTTGGCGCAGCATTACCCTCAAGGGATTTTGTGCCGCTAATCCCTACACAACCAACCAACCATCGAGCACAGATTCGGTGCATAAAAATTTATTCATCATTTTTCAGCTTTTTCCTCGTGTTGGAGCCTCTCTTCTAAATTTTCTGCGAAATGTCTCCCTGACCTTCCCAGATGTCTGACCACACAAATGTGCCGCTACAATCACAGTATTTTCTTCTGTTAGCACATCCTCACAGTATCATTCACCTGTAATATAAAATCCATGCATTAATTATTTCTACAAAATGGACTAGGACTTAATGTTCAAAACAAAACAATTGTAGCACAAAAATAACAGAAAAAAAGAATAATGAAATAAATATCTTGTACAATTATTTTAGAATATTGAAAGAAGAAATTTATTTTTGTGAAATATACTGAGAAATATACCATAATATAGAAATAATTTTGCTAATCTTTCTTAAACTCAACTGCTGTTTAATTTGCTCTGAAAGAAAAGTTTGTAAATATTCTTTCAAGACCAACATTACTTGTTGGTAATGTCATTATTGAAGATGTAAAACTTGAGAAATTCTCATTTTCATCAATATTTGTTTTTAAAGGCAACCACTCACAGAAGGCAAGGCATTTTCTTGGACTCCCTTGGGGAAATATGTTCTGGGAAAAGGGTCACTTTTGCTATAAAGGATTATTATGTAACATTACAAAATTTAGATTAATATAAAAAAAAAAAAAAAAAAAAAAAAAAAAAAAAAAAAACATTTTCGTGCTCTTTCTTTATGTTCAAATATCAATTTTGATCCCATATACTTAGAATGAAGTTAGTAAGCTAGCTCTTCATTAAATGAGATTTAAATCTTGCATTTGTGAGTTTCCATGATGTATCCATCATTAAATTAAATTAAGCAAATCTTATGTGTAGCTGCAATAGAACAGTCTTGTTTTTTATTTTTACCAAAGCAGCAGCAATAGATTTTAACATTGTAACAAGTATTTAACTTCTTTATAAATCATGATATTTAATTACAATTTTAACATCTGCTATGTCCTTAATATCATTTTCATGATTTTCAATTATCTGCAAATAATATGGCTAATTCTTCATAAAAGATTCAAAACTATCAAATTCTACAAATTTATTTATTCAGTTAATAAAAACTATTCACAATGTTTTATATGTTATTTTTCATGAATAAAATGTATATAAGTAATTTAATACTACTAAAATGTCTCAGATTATGCCACGAAATGAATTTATGCCAGTTTCTGTCACTGGCATGGCAGAAACCATTTTCTGTCGCGAAAAACCTAGCCCTGTTCCCACTGTTTCAGAGGTTAATCAGGCCCTGGCACTGATACCCCAGTTGCAGCAGTCGCTCTCTTCTGAGCTTGTTTTATCAGTATCCTTGGATTTCCAACCTTTGCTTCCTCCTCTAAAAATTTCAGAACTTTCAAAATCAGATATCACTCCTTAATGAATAGTGTTCTTATTCTCTGGCATTTTGTTAAGATATATATAGTGGGGAAAATGTAATAATAATGGCATAGAGAAAGGTAACTTCAGATACAAGCATACACTTTGATCTGAAACAGTTGTCAACTATGAGATAACAGGAGCTGCAGATACAGATTCCTATTTCTGGGATTTGGCAGATTGAACATTCACCAATTGTGAACTCATACTTGGCAACTTTTGACCCTCGAACTCCCGGTCAATAATAGATTCTCCCAAGTTTATTGAACTACACCTTGCATGTATAAATTCACGATTCTTCACTTCGGAATGAGAATTGATGAGCCATTTTTTTCGGAGCCTCGTATGGTCAATTGCCTGGAGGATTGTAATTATATCACTGACAGAGATCAAAATATTGGCGTCCACAGCTGCCACCATGTGATTAGATTTTGTTAATTCGCATGTAATTTTGGCTAAGGCAAATCAGGCTTCCAAGTGAAAAAACCAAAAAGGGAGGTGGTTTCACACCTACATGAGAAACCCGACTAGCGCTGTCACTAGGGATATCATCTGGCATGGTTATGAATTATATACACATAAATACAATGAAAAATACAAAATAATTACCGTAATTTCCGGCCTATAATCCGCGGCGGCGTATAATCAGCAACTACAGTTTTTAGCTTTTATAAAATAATTTTAGCAGATAATCCGCAACGCTGTATAATCTGCGGATTGTACAAATTCGAAGGTAGTACTATTTATTTGGTTGCTGTATTCAAAGGATAATTGTAATAAAATAATTTAAAAATAACTACAGTTAAAAAATACAAATATTTTTTTCATGGAATCATATTTAAAATGTTGAAAGTCTTGTGAATACAAATAATTCTATAAGAATTGTTGTCTTTAAATATTTTCACCATCTTCCTTTTTATTTAATAATATTCAATTTAAATTCTGCAGTGTTAAATAATACATTTTCTTTCGGATATTATTATGATTTCGTATCCCTGCAAGTTATGAAACGAATTTGCAATCTACATCAGTGTTAAAGATTATGATGACCAATATTTAATCGAATTAATCACTATTGTTTCGTTGTTGCAGCATAATATAATTTTCAATGGCCGTTTAATTCTGCAGTGTTAAATAATACGTTTTCTCTCAGACATTATGATTTCGTATCTCTGCAATTTATCAAATAAATTTGCGATCTACATCAGTTTTATTGTTTATGATGATCGATATTTAATCAAATTTATCAGTATCGTATAGTTGGCCGTTTAGAAGTATCATGGAGCAAAAAACTCTTACTCTGTGGAAAGTATTTGTAATTCGGTTGGCAGGACAATTTTTAGTGCATAAAATTATTGTTCTATAGCTCTTTGTTTCAGTTAAATGATTGAGATTGCAATTTTTGAATGAGATGAATTGAGAAATGTTTGTTGTTATTCAAAACATGTTGCAAAAAGGCTAAGAAAATGTAACATAAAATCAGAAGCCACTCCTATTAGTACATATACGTCATATGTGAACCAATCACGAGCAACTCAATTAATGGTAAATAACAGACAGTTGTGTGTTAGCTGTTTACATTTCGATTTAATAACTGCCAGTATAAAGTGGATATCTTTAGTGAAATTCTGCTTAAAAAAATTTCATCAGATAATCCGCATCGGTAGATAACCCGCACTTAAAAAATTTCAGGTTTTTTAACAGATAATCTGCAGATTATAGGCCGGAAATTACGGTACATAAAATAAATTATATACAATACATTATAAGAGGAAAATTGTTACCATATGCTATGATTTATGGGATTGAGCCAAATTAGAGCTCCCGGAATAGAGCGAGAAAATTTAATTTATCAATGAGCATGATTGATATAAAAAATTTGCTACTATATAAAGTAAATATGAGGACAAAATATTAGAAATAATGCGACTTACCGATCACTAGAAAAAATTATTACGATGCACAGACACCATAACACACGCCCCTGCACAACGTGTGTTTATATACCTCTACACATTACTCACACAGCCCCACGCATGTGTTGTGGTAAAAAAACCCTTCTTTTTGTTGGAAATATAGCTATAGACAGGTAAATAAATATCTTGGAAAACTATTGATGATGCATTCTTGTAGCTCTCAGACCTCCTCGTCCGGATGGAGTATGATAATTGTTGTTGAGATTGAGATACAATCTTTTGGTGTGTTCAATGTTCTTTCAAGGTCATCACTTTTTGTGCGAGGTGGGTATATAAATAGGAACATATCATCCCATTCCTTATAATAGAAGCTCTTGATCACATCGAGGATGAGCTGTATAGTGGCCCACTTCCCTTGTTCAATATCACAGTTCTTCTTTATCCATGAAACACAGAAATTTTCTACAAATGAATGAACACTTTCACATAGTGGTTTTACAGGTGTAACATCTACAAGTTTTTCGAGAAGGGGAGGTAAGCACTCAATCCAATCACAGTCGAGTCTTCCTCCTTCAACTACCAATGCCACTATCACATCAGGGTGTATTTCGACCTGTATAAAAGTGAATAATATATACTTAATACCAGTTAATAGTATCATAAAAGTAGAAACAATAGTATCTGGAATGTGAATATTAATCCTCATTGTCCTAAGACCTGAAAAATCTTGTCAATTTACATACATCAACAGGTCTAAGACACAGTTCTGGATGTTCTGAAACTGACCTGATTAAACGGAAGAAGCTGCTATCTCTGATGGACCGGCCACCGGCCAGAGCATCTCCTCTTTGAGCATTTCCCAAAGTAGTAACTGGAGGCACATCTGGAGTAGATGAGTCATTTTTGTTTTTATCATTGTCTTTAACTTTGAATCTATGACATAACCTGCTTGTTGTTTCACCCATCTTTTCAGTTGGTCAGATGTTAAAGGTAATGGTTACATCTTCCATTAGCCAGGCTATGAAAAGTTGGTATCTATTTCCGTGATGTACATTTCTGACTACAGCTCGCATCATAGAATCCTGATCATTTAAAACTAATAAGTCTCTGGTGTCTAAAAACATTGTTGGAGTAAAGATAGTGTTGGACCAAAACCAGGCTGAGCAATCAGGCTTAGTAGGCATGGTATTGTCTGCGCTCCATGGAAATAAACATACCAGATGACCATTCAGTATAAAGCCATCAACAGGCTGACCAGTAATGTAGTTTATTAAAACCGCTTGTCTGGTAATCAACAGCAAGCGATTATTCCATGAAGAAACATTATCCATGTATGGTATGTCTCATATTCTATGATTTTGGATCATAAGCTGAGTGTTCATACACTTGCCGCTGAAAGTCTGCGTACAGACGATCATCTTTCGTGTTCATGCAACGATCACCAAGTAAATGAAGTTTTTCGGAATGGAAAAATTTTTTAGTGATTCCTGTAACTTCATAAATTTAAATAGTATAAACAACAATCACTTGATCGTTGCATAAAATAATACAAAAATTCATAACTTAAGAACGACACAAATCGTGTGCGCCAAAAGTCTGCGTACACTGAAAAAATATAGCTTTTAAAGACCTTTCATTGTGAGATAATTGCATCAACTTTAGTTTTTTCAAGTAATTATAGACTTTTATTACCATTTATATAGAATTTGAGATTTTGAATGATTGTATTGTTCCATGGGAGGTAACAGAAAGGAAATCGATACTGCTGAAAGACAAATCATCGTAGATCTTTGTAAAAGGGAAAAACTCTTACTTTAATTAGTAAAACTGTTAATAGAAAACATTCATCGAATCAAAAAGTGATCATGAACTACAAATAAACAGGATTTTCAAAATCCAACCCAAGATACCACAGCCCGTCTGCACTGTCGCCTCGAGAGTCAAACTTTGTAATACGCTTTGTAAAAATAAATCCAGGACTATCAGCTTCGCAGATAGCTAAAAGTGTTTCTCAAAGATTTAAAAAAAAAGTGAGTTTAACCACAATCCGAAGAGAACTGAAAAAAGCATGATTATCATGGCCAAGTTGCACTGAAGAAGCCATTTGTCTCTCGAGTGAATAGAGCTAAAAGAATGGCTTTTGCTAAAAAACATCTAAATAAAACACGTGACTTTTGAAAACAGGTAATATATTCAGCCAAAAGTAAATTTTGTATTTTCGGTATTCAAGAACGAAAATATATCTGAAGGAAACCCGGTACAGAGCTAAAAAAAGGGGAATCTTTTTCTGACTACCAAACATGGAGGAGGAGGCGGGATGGTTTAGGGGTGCATGGGAAGCAAAGGGGTTGATAATCTTGAGTTTATTGAATCAATAATGAACAAATTTGATTATTTGAACATATTAAAGAAAAATCCTGAGGCAAGTGCCAAAAAGCTTAGAGTAAGTGATGATTTTTACTTTTAGCAGGACAATGACCCCCAGCCCACAGCATACATTATGAGGTTATGGGTGCTCTGCCATGTACCATACCAACTCCGTAGACTACCCCAGTCTCCAGAATCAAACCTAATAGAGCATTTGTGGTTTTTACTAGAGCGTAGAATGAGGGAGCACATAATAACATCCAAAGAAATGCTGAAATATGTCATGGTAGATGAATGGAACAAAATAACCACACTAGAGAGTTCTAAGCTAGTTGAATCCATGCCAAACAGGCTGAGAGAGGTGATAAAAAGAAGGAGATACCCTACAATGTATTAACTTTTGATTACAATCCACAATCGTAAAGATTTTTCCAGTGTACGCAGACTTTTGGCGCACACGATTTGTGTTGTTCTTATGTTATGAATTTTTGTATTATTTTATGCAACGATTAAGTGATTGTTGTTCATACTATTTAAATTTATGAAGTTACAGGAATCACTAAAATTTTTTTCCATTCCAAAAGACTTCATTTACTTGTTGATCATTGCATGAACACGAAAGATGATCGTCTGTACGCAGACTTTCGACGGCAAGTGTAGATGGCCCTGCAGGTCCACCTCTACTATATTCAAGCATACATCCATGTTTTGGATCAATACCGGTGTTCAATTGGCTGCATTTATAACGCTGAATGGGTTCTTCTAAAATGGGATTATCACTAATCTGTTGAGAATATACATCTGGATATTTTATATTGACTATTTTTGGATACCCATCAGCTAGATCTCTTGAAAAGATACAACCTGACAATTCTCTGGGTTCCAAAACAGTCCTAATCATATTTGCTTTGTTGTCAGTATGTAATATTGCACCGCCATTCTGCATGTGCACGAGGATTACATTAGCCAAGATTTTCAGGATTCTTCACCTCTGTTGTGGGAAACAGATTTTTCATTATTACAGTTAGGGTTGGAAACAAGTTCTCATTAGTATAACGTTGCTGATACAGTTCAGGTGTTATGCGTAAATATGCCAACACTAAACCCATCACAGCAGTTATTGCGCGATAGGCCAATATACTCATTGGAATTCATGTTGATGAACATAATGAAAGCATAATGCTACTGTGTTGTGCTATAGCACCACGGCCTACTGCGAAGCCACCTAAGACAGTTCCTACTGCTTCAGTTAAAGTTGGACCCATCAGACCATCTTAAACTGTAGGCCTATGTGTACTCCAGTCAACACAGAGTTGTAATTTAATTATAGTGTTTCCGTAAATATGTAATTGTGTCTGATGATGGCCTCATCATTATCAAGGAAATTGCGACGGTCTTCTGCTGTAACTTCTTCAATGGTTGGTCTGCTGACATTGTTAGTATGGAAAAACGTTAGCCTACAAAGTCAAAACGTCAATAAGGACATGTCACGAATCGACATATACGACCATTTTCCAGAAATAAGATAAGGCCTTGGCCATAAGATATGGATGTCTAGATCTCCTGATATAGAAACCAGGCCACTTGTCCAATTCGAAAATACATAAGCATCTTCATTACTCAAAGTATCACGTGTTCTGTAATCAAAACCTATGTTGCCGAAGGATCAGGGAGTTAGGCACATGATAGCCAAAGCAATAGTTGACATAAATGATTCTTGGTGCCAGTCGTCTGGTATCCATATGAAAGGTTTGTTTGTAGGAATGGTTTCCATGCCAAGATGAAATTGAATCGACCCTCCTGATGGATTAATTCCATCACGACTAGTGAATGGAAAGCAAGGGTGTAATCTGCCACTAAAATTTTCATTTTCTACTGCCGACATGTTCCATACATATTAAAAAGGATCGTGTGTCATGGGTGCGATCGATGGACACGAGAAATCTTTTTTTGTTTCTTTCAGTTCACAAGATGGATTGTGTATTGGTCAAATGATGCTTATTCCTGTGTTACAGATCACCTGTAAAACAGAGCATCTTGCTGTGCACGAATTTGAATCTTTTTATCAGAATCATCACGATAATATAACCTGAGTCATTCTGAGCAATATCTATATCATCATAAAATAGATTCATTTCTTTTAACTTCTTTAAAGCTTCAGCTATTTTTTCAAGTTTAACGATTGATTGCCAAACTATTTTATTTTTAATTGGCTGGTCATTAACTAAAATGTTAAGTTCATGATTTTTGCGGGTATATAACTGTAGAAACTAGACTGATCGGCAGTAATAAACATTCTAGACTAAATTAAAATCAATTATAGTGCATTTCTAGCTGCAACTTGGCAAAATAATACAATTACATTATGTCATAATAATTTTTACAAACCTATTCATCTTAGTGTAACAAATTAGAAAGTACGTACAATAAACCTATTATTCCCAATTCCATCATCTGCAATTACAATATTTTTTCCATCAATAGTTTTACTCCACTCATCTGATAATGTTATGTTGTCAATTGTTTTTGGGATTTTGGTAAAATACTTGACCATAATCTTTGCAGTGTCGACTTTATACCATCAAAACTAGGTAGTAGGTTACATACATCGGGACTCTAAATTTGTTTCACTAATTCTTGCCTATTACAGAAAAGTAAGATACTAAAATTTTTGAAAAGTAAATAAAGCATTTGAACAACAATGAAGCTGTGTGTTTCAGTTAGCATTGATCTAATTTCAAAGTACATAAATGTTAATTTTACTTTAAAGAAAAAAAAAGGGGTAATTTAAAAGTAAAAGCGTATATTTTTAAGGAAACTTCAAACTTATTCTTTGTAATTTTTCTTTTATTTCATTTGAAATGCATTATAGCATATATTTATCATACAAGAAAATAAAAAATAATTTTAATTTTCCTGAATATTTTAAGCGTTATTGAAGAACTGTACACATTCCATATTAATTAAAATCTTGAACATTTTTATGCAATTTTTTTTATGCATACAAAGAAAACTGTGCATAACTTTTATACATTTGAATGTAAAAACAAAATGTTTTCTAAATTTTATGAAATTTTCATCATTTTTATATCATATTTCTACTGTTAACTACATTTAGGAATTATTTTTAGTTTAAAAAAAACTATGATAAACTATAGATAAAGTACTTGCAATAGGAAAAATCGATAGACATATAGACAGACAAGGAAAAAAAAAAAACTATAGATAGACAGTCAAATAAAATTACAAACACACAAAAATTTTCAAAGCATTCAGAGAAAAAATTATATGCATGGTACTTTTTAAAATTATGAATACTGACTAAATTTTTAAACTTAGAAAAACAATTTTAACACTTAGTACAAACACAAAGATACACCTTACAGTCGACTAAAATCAAATGTAATTATAGATTCCATAAGCTTAGAGAGTAATTTAATCAAATTATTGATTTCTAATTGCACATTCAATTTGAGAAACAGAAAGGATATTAAAAATCGTCGTTGAAGGCAGAAATTTATGGTGATATGAACAGTGTTTTGAAATGTTCCGTGCACATTCAAATAAAGCTGTGCATTAAATTTTATGAAATGTTCGGGACTGGGGGCAGGATAGAAAATCACCTCTTCGAATTCACAGATGAAAATCTAAGATTAGTTAAATCACGATTCACATACAGTAAAACCCTGATGATACGTATTAATCGGGACCAGATCCAATCCTGGTTATGGAAAATCTGGATTATCCACAGAATGAAAACAAATGAAATAAAGTAAGAACTTACAGAAAATCAGTTTTATATTAAACATATTCAATATTTACAAATAGTAAAAATGTTTACTTTGTAACTATAAAGTTTTTAATCTTCTGCTGTGACAGTTTTACGGGCCGCATGGTCACAAATCCGCTTGAGTTGAATTATGTTTTATTATTCAAGCGACATCTTATAAGTGAAATAATTATTTATAATGTATAAGTAGCTCGCTGAATGTAATTTTCACATGATATTTAAAATAAACTATTAAGTGTTCTGAATGGGACGTGGCTTCATTATGGTTAATAACTTTTGGTTGATCATCATTGGTAATAATATTTTTGTCTGTACCATCTTCATTATAACTTTCTTCAGATACGCACAAAGCAATTATTTTGTCATCTGTAAGTAAGGCATAAACTTCATTATTTTCAGCTTCCAACCAATTTCTAATCTCGCTGCTATCAATATCTGAGCAACCATCAATTTTTTTGAACATGCTAACAAAATATTCATGTGTAATTTCTTTTCCATTCTCGTTTATTACTCTTTCTATTTCAGTTTTCTGAAAGGGATTTCTAGAAGCGTTTTGTCACAAAGACAAGGAAACAGTACCGAGAGAACTATGGATTGGCTGACAAAGATCGGAAAGCAATTCTTATCAGTAAACTGTAAAATTTGAAAAAAAAAAGAAAAATTGTAATATCCAAACTTTAATGATACATAGTTGTTTCTTTGATGGATAACATCAAAGAGCAATTTATTTTAAATTGCTTTAAGTAATCTATTAAAAATAACACAAATACCTAATAGTTTTACATGTTTCATTGCTCTTATGGCAACTTTTTCAAAAACAAATAAATGATAAAAAAAGAAATTTTTCGCTAAAATATCATCAAATTAAAAATAAACAGAAAAACATAAATCACATGAACATGAGCATAGTAAAGTAAAACTGGAAAAATATGATTAAAAATAATTGTGAACATGAAATATTACAAATTATTGTCTTAAAAACCTTTGAAGTATTTCCCTCCAAACTTTAGGGAGCTCCATGGAGGCAAATTCATTGCAAACATTGTCTTTACATATGAAGATTTCTATTGATTCTCTTATAATTGATGGAAAATATGATCTAGATGGGTATATTATTCTGCTATTTTTAAAATCTATTTGTAATGGTTCTTTGCTATATAATCTTGAGAGAACTGTAGTTTTCCTATTGTATTTGATGTCTGCTATATGTTCTTTAATCCTAGTTCTGAGTTTACTACTTGTTTCACCAATGTAATATTGTTTTGTGAATGGTATTTCATATACGCCAGATATTTGATGTGGTTCTATTGGATCAATTTTCCTACATATTGAGTTGAGTAAATGAGATGAGAAAAATTATATAATTAATTGAAAACAGGTAATTAATGGTATGTATAATTAAAATCATTTAAAAGGATCAAAAGATGATATAAAAGTTGTATAATTTAAAACTTTAAAAGGCTATAAAGTGGCAAAATTTACAAATACAACATAAAAACTAATTTTAAAATCACAAATATAAAAAAAAAAAAAAAAAAAAAAAAAAACAAAAAAAATTAAGCAGGTACAAATTTCCTATAGTGAGTATTTCTTTCATTTACACTTGACTCATAAAAGCATAGGCGTAACTAGAAAATTTTGTGTGTGTGTGTAAGGGGGGGGGGGAGGCAGGCCCCCGGAGTGATAAGAGCTTTTGGTAGACATATTTAATTTCATAATAAATTTATTTATAATTTACCAAGTAAAGTAAGTTATATTTTAATTCAATTACCACTTATCAATCTTGTACAATGTTATTAACAATGTATTAAAGGGTAGGAAAGGACAATTGCTGTTTTGTACCCTCGTCTCTGTCAGAACCCATTTCAGTTGCTTTTCCAATACTTTGACACTTTTTAATTGGATCATTAAAATTCTTTAAATTTAGGAATGCAAATAAGAATTTAATATCTATACAAGTGTTACTTTTTAATAGAAAAAAAACTATATACAAAATCTCAAATAATAATAATAATAATAAAAAACATAAATCATAAATTAAATTATTAGCCCTCTCTCATCTTCATTTATGTTAGTTTGAGTTTACGATTTTTTTTCTGTAAACATATTTAGTACAGCTCTGAGGTTACATTTTCTTTGCAAAATTTATTTTCAATATTGATCAATGAAAGGTTTGAAGATCTTGTGACATTGTTGATTGCAGCCATGTTTTTATTCTTTGCATGGTGGACAAGCTACGTTCGCATCTGGTCAAACTCACAGTAAGAACAATTGCAGTTTGAAGCAATTAATATAAATTGGGGCTAAAGTCCTTTTGCAGACATATTACGATTGTATCAAAAGTTATTTCAGTGAATTTGGCTTCTATCATATTTTTCATTATTTTTACTTCTGCTAGCAATGAACAAACATGTGTGTTAAGCACAGCTTTATAATTATTAATAAATGGCTGTGCATTGGCAAAATCCAATTTACCGAACGCATGAACCGCTTGTGTTAGTGACAAGTTATTAAATCTATGCTTCATGTTGGTACTGATACTATCCATCACTGGAAAATAAATATTTATTTTCCAGTATTCAGTGGGTGTTATATCAGACGTAAACTGAGAAAAGGTCTTTTGCCTAATGTAGAGCTAATGACAAAGTCAGCACTTTCTTTTGCCTTTCGCAGCATTTTCTTTTGTTTCTCCTTGTGGGTTCTAAAGAAATATATTCTTTACTGGCAAATTCTGTGATTTTTCCCACATGTCTTCAAATTCCTCTCTGTCATTTTCGAATGTAGTTATAATTCTAGCAATTAACTCACTTGTTTGCCCAAGTGTTGCCAATTTTTTTTTTGTGGAAGTACTTTGGCAGCACGTTTATTTTTTGAAGTACTGAGTAAAAAATATACAGTGCAATTACAAATTCAGACTTTGTAATGCATAACCAACAAACCCAGTGCTTCTACTGCGTACCTGTCTACATTTTTGTTAACTTCTTTTTCCAAAGCCATTTTAATTGCAGAGTAATTTAACAATGTTGCATTGCAATTTTCATAATGGCAGCTCCATCTTGTATAACTCAAGAGTCCCTATTTCACGACCTGAAGCAATTAATATAAATTAGGGCTAAAGTCCTTTTGCAGACATATTATGATTGTAACAAAAGTTAATTCAGTGAATTTGGCTTCTATCATATTTTTCATTATTTTTACTTCTGCTGCAATGAACAAACATCTGTGTTAAGCACAGCTCCATAATTATTAATAAATGGCTGTGCATTGGCAAAATCCAATTTACCGAACGCATCAACCGCTTGTGCTAGTGACAAGTTATTAAATCTATGCTTCATGTTGGTACTGATATTATCCATCACTGGAAAATAAATATTTATTTTCCAGTATTCAATGGGTGTTATATCAGATCGTAAACTGAGAAAAGGTCCTTTGCCTAATGTAGAGCTAATGACAAAGTCAGCACTTTCTTTTGGCTGTTTGCAGCATTTTCTTTTGTTCCTCCTTGTGGGTTCTAAAGAAATATATTCTTTATTGGCAAATTCTGAGATTTTTCCCCACATGTCTTCAAATTCCTCTCTGTCATTTTCGAATGTAGTTATAATTCTAACAATTAACTCACTTGTTTGCCTAAGTGTTGCCGATTTTTTTTTTTGTGGAAGTACTTTGACAGCACGTTTATTTTTTGAAGTAGTACTGAGTAAAAAATATGTAGTGCAATTACAAATTCAGACTTTGTAATGCATAACCAACAAACCCAGTGCTTCTACTGTGTGCCTGTCTACATTTTTGTTAACTTCTTTTTCCAAAGCCATTTTAATTGCAGAGTAATTTAACAATATTGCATTGCAATTTTCATAATGGCAGCTCCATCTTGTGCAACTCAAGAGTCCCTATTTCACGACCTGAAGCAATTAATATAAATTAGGGCTAAAGTCCTTTTGCAGACATATTACGATTGTAACAAAAGTTAATTCAGTGAATTGGCTTCTATCATATTTTTCATTATTTTTACTTCTGCTGCAATGAACAGATATCTGTGTTAAGTACAGCTTCATAATTATTAATAAATGGCTGTGCATTGGCAAAATCCAATTTACCGAACGCATCAACCGCTTGTGCTAGTGACAAGTTATTAAATCTATGTTTCATGTTGGTACTGATATTATCCATCACTGGAAAATAAATATTTATTTTTTATGCCCAGAGCATCTTGAATTTTTTAAAGATTAGCATGATGTCCTGTTTGGGAAAAATGCACGTGCAATGCTTCAAGGGTTTTGAAATAAGCAGTTGCTGATGGAATATTTGAGCACGAGTCAATGACGACTAAATTCAGCCTGTGAGCCAAGCAGTGTATATAAACTGCATGTGGATAAATTTCTTTTATTACTGACTGCAAACCCTTATGCTTTCCAGACATCACACTTGCACTGTCATATGACTATGCAAGAATTGGAATTTTCCCTAGGCCACATTTTTTAAAAGTTTTAAAATTATAGTAGCCAAACATTTTTCATCTCCGGAAGTGGAACAGTCAATAAAAGTCATAAACATTGCCACAATTTATAAATTTTTGGTGTATCGTGTCACAATAAGGTCATACATAATGGCAATATGCCCATCTGCTTGGGCATATTGCCAATGATGATGAATTACAAAAGCGTTCATAAATCTGTCTGAACACCAGAATATTGAAATGTATTTATGAATGTTAAAAAGAGTATTAAATGAGCTAAAATATTATGTAAAACAAACAGTAATTACAAATACTTTGTTTAAGTAAGAAAATTAATAAACTTACCAGAGACAAATTTATATTGTGCCAACACAATTAACAAAAAATCAACAATAGCTTCCCTTCCATGCACATGATCAATAATTGCAGGCAACATGGTACTAAGCTAATTATTCTTCTGACTTCTAATGACTAAATTCAAGCATCATTTTTTGGATTTTATTAAAATTTAATATTGTGCATTGGTCATATTATTTACAATGGCGATTTTATCATCACTTACCTTATATTATGATAGAATTTTTTACAACCATTCAAAATGCCTAAAGTTCATTTTCAATCTGACTGTATCTTTGTTGAGTTTATTTGAAGCTGCTGATGCATATGCTACAAGGTGATTATCCTGCAACATAAATCACACCTAATCCATATTGGCATATTGTCAACTGAAATTACCGACTTTTTGTTTGAGTTTAAAAAAAAAAAAAGTAAGAGAAAAATATATCTAATCAAGAAAATTTCATATTTTTAAGAGAAACAAGTGTAATTGGGATTATAAAAAATCCCCCCTCCCAAAGAAAAAAAAATGTATCTACCAGGTTGTTCAAAGCTGTCGTTCGATAAGAAAAACACAATGTTATGGTTCAAAATACACTTTATTATTCCGTATAATCTCCCTGAACATTAATGCACTTGCTCCAACAATCCTCCAATCTGTGGATCCCATCCCTGAAGTGAGATTCCGGAAGGTCTGCAAAATACGCTTCAACAGCTGTTATGACCTCTTCATTTGACGAAAAACGCTTGCCACACATAAATTTTTTGAGTGCTGGAAACAAATGGAAGTCACTGGGGCCAAATCTGGTGAATATGGCAGATGCTCCAACAATTCGAACTTTAATTCATGGATTTTAGCCATTGTCAAAATGCTCTTGTGACATGGTGCGTTGTCCTGATGAAAAAGGATTATTTTCCTCTGCAAACTGGGTCTTTTTTCACGAATTTTTTCCTTCAACTGGTCCAAATGGTTGCAATAATATTCAGAATTAATTGTTTTACCAGTTTGCAAGTAATTCACAAATAAAATTCTTTTCGCATCCCAAAAAACTGATGCCAGAACCTTCTTGGCCGATTTCTGGGCACGAACTCGTTTCGAAGCCGAACAACCAGGTTCACACCACTCTTTAGCCTCTTGTTTTGATTCAGGATCATGGTGATAGACCCAAGTCTCATCCATAGTGATCAATCGACGCACAAAATCCACTTTATCATTTTTAAAACGCTCCAAATGTTGTTGAGAAAGTCGCATTCAAATGTGTTCTTGTTCCATTGTTAGCGAATGTGGCACCCATTGTGCACACTGCTTTTTAAAACTCAAAATTTCATTTAAAATATGACTCTCACTGCCTAATGAATGTGTAGAGCCTCTACTAAATCCCTCTCAGTCAATCGACGATCTTCCAAAACCATATCCTGTACTTTGGCTACGATTTCTGGTGTTGATGCGGTTTTTGGACGTCCTTCACATGGATAGTCTTCAAGGCTTGTACAACCACATTTAAATTCAGCAACCCATCTTTCTACTGTTCTAATTGAAGGTGAACGTTCATTATACACTCTTAACATTCGTTCGTGAATTTCTTTTGGTGCTACACCTTCCAAATATAAGAATTTTATCACTGCACGATATTCAATTTTTTCCATTGTTGAAAATACTGTGACACGGCGACACTAAATGGCTTGTAAACAAAGAATGAATTGACTGATTGAAATGAACCTTCACATACATTGATAAGAAGAGTGAACCAACAAAACAAAAACAAATTTGGACTAGTAGCAACGCCCTCTCTTATCAACCGACAAAACTTTCACACTTTAAGTTTTCTCTTTTTGGCACATTTTTTAAAGATATATTATTATCATTAACTTTTTTGCAATAATTATTTAAAAAGGTATTAATGGATGAAAAAATCAAATATTTAATACCGTATTTACTTGTGTATAGGGCGCACCCCTACTTTACAAGTAAAAATGGCAATTTCTTAAAATCTTGTATATAATGTGCACCATTAATTTGATATGCTAATGAAAAATGACCAAATGAATTTCGGTAAAAAAAAAATCGAAACAAACATTACACCAGACCAGAAAACAAGACGAAAATGCATTTTTAGACTTCGGGTTGTAAGAGAATGACGGGAAATAGGAATGAGTGACAGTAAAGAGAATTGCTAATTAGTGTTTAGATAATGTCATTAGCTCTGTTGTATAAAAAACTGCAAGAAATGAAATAAATATGCAATAATACTTCAATTAAGTAACATGTTCCAAGTTTGAATATCTTTTTTGAATAATTTCTTGTTTCATATGTATATTGTTCGACTGCATCCAACAGTAAAAAATTATTCCATGTATAAGATGCACCTAGGAGTTTTGTCCTAATTTTTTGGAAAAAAGTGCACCTTATACACGAGTAAATACGGTGATCTCCTTTTTACTGTGACTCTTACTGCATTTCTCAATTTCTAAATAAATTTCCTTTTTGCATAAAACTCTAAGAATTTTTTGAAATGCTATAGATCTTTGATTATGCATTTTTAAAAATAAAAGTTCATTCTCTTTTGAAGTTAGCTTTTGTATAACAATACAGCTATATACTATAATCAGTAATACACTTGGGTGTGGATATGAAAGTGCTCTATCAAAAGTTCTTATCCATTCATTATAATCATTTTCAAATGTTAATTCTTTTTCTAAATATTTTGGGATTATTAACTAATAGAATAGCTATTAGTCTATAGAATAGTTATTTTCAATTCTATGACATCATATTTTTATGACAAAAATGCCTGAATAGAAAGTAATTTTTTTAAAAATTATGCTTAAAATACATAACAGTACATATTTCTAAAAAAAATTAAATTGTTTTCTTGTACAATTATAAGAAGATGTAGAAAATAGCATTATATCATATATATCATATTATATGCATTATACCATAGCATAATAATCATATCTACACATTTTAAAACAAATGTAATCATTGAATGTGGTTTTAATATCATGGAAAAAAGGGTTACATTCACAAATTTTATGTACTAAATCCTTAAAATTGTTTAAAGAATTCTAAAAGAATGCTATAATGAAAGGGTGCCTTGTAACTAGTTAAGACAAAATTGACTTACCTTTGATTTGTTGCTTGGTTGAAATTCCTCACGTTTTATAGCATGTATCCATTTCTTTTTCAAATCCTCATTACGTGGAAAATTAAAAACAGACACTACTGGTTCGTTCTTGTAATTGCCCTTACAAGTGGGTACTACACACTTGTCAGGCATATTTTGCCTTTATTGAAAAATATTTTTTAAAATATAGATATCACTATTAATTATATTTTAATTAAAGACTGTTAAAAAAAAAAAAAAAAAGAGCGAACACGTGTGTATTTCAACACTCACTCCATGCATTACTAAAGTTGTTCTGATCACTTTAGGGGGAAAGGTTCTAGGACGACTGACCGTGATGTCTCTATCCAGTCTGACGAGTGTATGTTCGCTTTCTTATAGAACATGTTGGGTCAGCAGGCATTGAACATCTAATGTAATAGTGATATCAAATTCTGGATGATTGATGTATTCCAAATAATGTAACATTATGCTTGGTTTGAAGTGAAGCCTGTACAAGATCACTGTCTGGTAATTAAGATATCCAGGGTTGGCAAATTTTTGACAGTGTGACGGTTTTATCCGGATTTAACCATGGTTTTAACCATCATGTTAAAAACCCTTTTTTGACATAGTTTTTGACAGTAAGTGTCAAAAACCTAAAATTGAGTCCAAAAACTGTTTAAAATTAAAAATTATGAATTTAATGTTGTTCTAAAAATAATATTAGACACTTGAATAAATTTTTTGACAGTTTTAATACAAGTTGCTTAGAATATAGAAATTAACTGTAAGCTATAAATGTAGAATAAAGAATAATCAGACATATTATTAGTTGTTACATTAAAAATATAAACTAATGGAACTACTAAATACTTTAATTTTTAAAAATGAAAGTACATGGTGAAAATACTTATAATTTAACATATAAAATTACAATATAAATAATACATATTTTTATTTTTTATCTTATTGTAATGTTAATCCCATTCTAAATCTTTTTTTCCACGAAGCATGCGGTAGCAAAACACTAGTTTCGATTCCTTCTGTACTCCAAGTTTGTTTCGTAATTTGGAGTGGATAAATCCAAAATTTGAAAATATTCGGTCAATTGAGGCTGAGCTGCATGGACTGGAATGGAAACTTACCATCAGCTGTATGAATTCACTTGGCATATAGTCTTTCTTCAAGCCCTTACATCATACTGCTGCTGGAACATCTTGAGCTTAGAAGAAACTTTTAGGGTATGGTGGAGATTCAGCTTCAAAAGCAATGATAAATCTGAGAAAGTTGGTTTCTTTCAAGCAGCCATGTCCAAGCTGCTTCCCTCTGTTCATCGTTTAATATTGCACCTTTGTATGTTGGATGCTTCATGTATGCCAGATAATGAAACGGTTGTAGTTAGGATTCCATACGCTCCATAATTGCATCAGGAGCCAGATTTATGTCTACAGAGCTAAATAAGCCAAGCTTGACAAGCATTAGCCAATGTTGCATTATCTCTTTGGACCTTGTCAAGCTCATTTGCCAAAGGTTTTAACTGCAAAGATATAATTATTCACAAGCTGTACTATTCTAGATTCAATTGCATGATCTTCACAAATTTTTACAACCTATTTTTGATAAAAGTGTCAATACAAGTGAGTTGGCTATTCCAGCGAGTTTCATTTGGAAGCTGCGGCTTCACAGTGTCTTGCAATTGACTTAATCAGGCAGATGGAAGGTGGTAGTTGCGAAAGTATTTTTGCACTTCCACAGTATACTTCATGATGTCTTGGAGTAATTTCTTTTCCAAGAAGATTCATCCAGTGGGCACAGCATTCATACACAAGAATCATTTTCTTCTTTTAACAACTCCTACATTTTTTGCATTTTTCTTAACCACACGTGAGACATTGCAGGAAAATTTATTTTTTGCTAGAGCTATCGAGTTTTTTACTTTTTCTTTGCAAAACTGAGCTGTTTTAGATTGACCTGCACAATCAGTAGCTTAAAGGAAGAAAACCTTTCCCAGAACATGCAGGCAAGAAGCTATTACGGCATCACTATGGACATTACTCCATCCATCTTTGACTAGTGTACAATCTTTTCCTTGAAGTTCTGATTTCATTTCACTTTCTAAAGTTTTAGTAACTTTATCTAGAAGGCTACCACATAATGTTTTCCGAGAAGGGGGTTTATATCCAGGGTGAAGAAGCTGTATTAGCTTGACAAATTCCTCTTGTCAACAATGCTAAAGGGGGTATTACAGCTATAAAAGAATCTAGCAACTTGTAGATCCAACTGCTTTTTTATGATAGGTGTAGTTTTTATTGTATATGCACTGTCTGGCAGAATATGATAGGTGTAGTTTTTATTGTATATGCACTGTCTGGCAGAAGTTCTTTATATGTCTCACAATAATGATCTGCTAAATCTGCTTTATTTATGTAACTAAGCCATATCTGTTAGAAGTCTTTCATTTTGCTTAGTGTAACATGGGGATTAGACGTTGCTTCGGAATATAGTTGGTTGTTGGCTGGAGTTTCATGGCACAAGATCTGTTTAAGCACATGCTGCACCAAGAGCAAAAAGAGGGATAACACGTAAGAAATTGTAAGAGTTACATTGAAAAAAAACTAAAAATGAGAAAGTAATGTGATGAAACATGTGATTAAAAACAGTCAATGAAATTAAAATAAAAAGATTAAAAAACTAATTAAAATCTTACGAACAGTAAAGTAATGAGATAACATGAAATATTAAAAACCAAATACTAGATAAAACCATATATACAGTTGGCAAAAAAAGTATTTGTACACTTCACTTTTTTAAATTATAATGAAATTAAGCAAAAGATTTAAGCTAAAAATACTGTAATACATTAATTTAATGCATTATAATATTATAGAAGCAAAAACAAAATTAAACGAATCAATTTTTTACATTATAATAAACAAATATACAAAAATATAATGCAAAAAAAGTATTTGTACACTATATTAATGTAACATAATTAATGAAAATTTAGTAAAATGATACAAATTAATATTTTGTGCGAATTCATTTAGCGTTTATGACTACTTCTAGATGGTGTGACATAGATTCCACCAACTTTTTTGTATCGGTCTGGTTAATGTTATTCCATGACACAATAACAGGGATGTAAGACCTGCGCCAATTGCGCCAGACTGCGCCGAAACCGCATTTCTGCGCCAAACTGCTACAAAACAGCTAATTTTTTCAATTTTGCGCCAAATCTGCGCCAAAAGGCACTTAGTGTCAAAACGAAATTTAGCGCGATTTCGTCGATCCAGGAAACAACAACAAATGACTTTTTTAAGCTGTTAATTTCGTCAAAAAACAAAGAAACATTGCAAAAAATTTCGAAAAACGCGCACATTTAACCGAAAAATTGCGAAAAACATGCGCATTTGGTCACGAAAAACACGCGGTGTTTTGTGGAGTTTTATCGTGGCTCCGCAAACGACTGCAAGTTGTTTTTCCCTCGAGTCAATCCTACGTTCATTTTCATCGCAGCCGATCGCAGAGTTCGAAGCGGTACGTCATGTGACGTGCAGCACGCGCGTTGGGCGATACGAATGAGAGCTGCCGTAATATGTTTATTCCCAATTAATGGGAGTTCGCCTCCTATGTCAGGTGTGATTCTCGTTCCGAAATTTCCGAAAATTTAAGGCATCCTCTTCGAAAATTTTAAAACTGGGGTTATCACTTCCACATAGTTTCAAACTTGTACGGTTTTGGGCGCGGAAAAAACAATCGCGGAGAAATGCAAATTTCGTGAAAGGATCACCGAAAAAGTACACATTTCGTCAACATTTCGAGGAGAAACGACGATTTCGCAATGTTTTGTCAACGAACTTTCTCAAAAGATCGCTGAAAAACGCGAATTTCTTCTGCGGATCGCGAAAATCGGCAATTTCACCAAATATGGCAGATAAAACGCTGATTTTGTTTGAAGACTACGGAAAAACGTCGATTTCCTCTAAAGATTGCGGATATAACGCCGATTTCGTTAAAAGATCGGGGAAAAAACGCCATTTTCGATAAAAGATCGCTTAAAAATATTTTGCCTAAGGATAATTGAAAAAAACCCGCTGATTTCATCAAAAGATCACGGAAAAAACACCGATTTCGTCAAAAGATCGTGGGGATAAAACGCCGTTTTCAAGAAAAGATCGCGTAAAAATGCAAATCTTGTCTAAAGATCGCCGAAAAAACGCCATTGTAAGAAGTACAACATTCACATTCTTAAAAAAACCCTATTTCATAAAAAAATACACGAGAAAACGCCGATTTCTACAAAAGATCGCAATAAATCGTCGATTTATCTAAAATATTGCAGATAAATCGCTGATTTCGTCTGAAGATCGAGGAGGGGGGGGGGGGAATTCCCCCGCCACCGATTTCCGAAAATGCGATGTGAATTTCCGAAAAAGTTTTTTCACTCAGAATCGCCCCTGTCTTATGTATTGTACATATTTTCTGTAAATTAAATATCATCCTGTTCTGTGTCTTTCCCGTGTCGGTAGTGAATTATTTTGCTCCTCGGCAAATCCTGCCGATAGACGGCAAAACCGAAAGCAGAATGAAAGCGCATACGAAAATCCGCTACATGTTTGTCAAACATTTACAAAAATAAATAAATAAATGAATAAATAGAATTTTCTCAAAAAAAAGCTATTTCGTCAAAAAATGAACAAAAAATGCAGCCATATACTCGGGCTGAATCACGCCTCCATTTAGTTTCCAAAACGGTTGCCTGATTTGGCGTCTTATCGCGTAGATGGCGAGGCGAGTAATTTTAGTTTCTCAATCTCTCTCACGGGAAAATATAAGGCATTTAAAATTGGATAAAATAATAACGTGTAGGTATGCTTTTGTATAATGCTATATTAGAATTAAAAAATTATTTCCATCAATTTATTTTTATTGATATGTTTTACATGCTTATTTAAGAAAGAAAATATAAATGGAACTAATTCTAAATTTGATATGTGAGTATAAATATATATTCACATACATTAGACTGATTTTATTCTTTTTTTTATTTTCACAGTGAAATTATGATTAATATTTTTTTAATAAAAAAGCTTCAAATGCTAATATTCTTTGCTATAAGTTAGTAAATTAAGGACACAGTTTTAACGAATTAGTCGTACGTAAAATAATTTCTAATTAAAAATTTAAAAAATGAAATAATTTAAAAAGGAAGAATGAAATCCTTCCATGTTTCCGGTTTCTTTTAATTTCATCTTAACTCGCCCCCCTTCCCCCTTAATTCCTAAAAGATTCCATCAAATGCTTAAGATTTGTAAAACTTTTTTTATTTACTATCTTGCCCTTTTATTACTTTATTGCAACAACAAATAATCAATTATTTAAATCTCCACCTTTCGAAATTACGGATTTCGCCCCCCCCCCCCCCCCGGAACAAAGCACTCAAAATGTAAAATAATTAAACAATACTGTTTCATTTTTTTTCTGTTCTATTTGGAATTTTATAGTAATTGTAGATAAATAATATATTGTAAAATGAAATGCCCCTCCTTTATGCCAAATAAATAAATAAATAAATAAAATAATACTAATAATAAAACATGACACCTCCTCCATTTTTAGCTTAAAAATTATAAATGTTTTATATTTATAATTTTTTCTAATGCTTTTGATATTTTCCTAAATAATAAATTTATAATCATAAAATCCCACCACTCTGAATTTTCGGCTTTTTCCTTTTTAACTCCCCCCCCCCCCGCCCGCCTTTTCTTCCGCAAAAATATAATATCTTTTTCACTTTCGATTAAAAATATCTCTATTCTTTATTATTAATTATTTAAATCTCTACCTTTTGAAACTACCGCTTAATTACCCCTTCCCCAAAACTGAGAATTCAAAATATAAAACAATTAAATAATACTTTTTCATTTTTATTTTTCTATTCTATTTGGAATTATATTGTAATTGTTGATAAATAATAAATTGTTAAGTCAAACACCCCAACCCCACGCTAAAAGAATAAATAAATAAATAAAAATAATAAATAAATAATAATAAATAAATAAATAATAAAATATGCCACATCCCTCATTTTTATCTTACAAAATTTAAAATCTTTAAAAACTCATGATTTTTTCTAATACTTTTGTTATTTTTTTAACAATAAATTTATAATTATAAAATCCAAGCTCCCTCTGAACTTTTGGCTATTTCTTTAACTATGTCTCCCCCCCCCCCTCCTTTTCTTACGCCGCAAAATATAATATCTTTTTCAATTTCGATTTAAAATATCTCTATTCTTTACTTCTTAAATATTAAATGAATCCAACCATTTAAATCAATACCTCACACTCTAAAAATAAAAAAATAAATAAAAATAAATAAATGAATAAGGCGAAAGTTGCATAAATGAGGGAACGGGGAATTCTTGTCTTTTCTTTTCGTTTCTCACCCGTCTTCTATAAAACACGACATCAGCTTCGAAAAACTGGTTTGTTTTATACAAGCGATTATGTTGGCGCGATATTTGGTGAAGTTCTCCAATCCAGATCTATTCTTTTAAGTATTTATACACAAATTACTCCCCTTTTTTTCATTTATATGGAAGTTAAATACTCTAAACCCATTCCTGAACAGGTCAGAATAATTTTCTGCTAAACAATCGTCCATTTTTAATGATTTTGTAGCCTTAAAGTCATTCAAACGTTTCTCGCCCCATAGGAATCAATGGGAAACAAACGGTAACTGGGAAACAAGATGCTTGACGATTCAGCCTGAGTTACAGGAGCCCTAGTCCATTCACTTTCCTCCAGGAAGGACTTCTGTAGCTCCGCGGGGGACATGATAGAGTTCCGGGGGGCGGGGAGGGGGGGTTGCACTTTTTGTCCATTGAAAACCCAAAAATTCAACATTTCCGGAGGGAACATTTCATTGCTCCTGGGGGTGGATGTCCCCCCCCCCCCACGGGGCACCACCTGAATTCAACACTGAAGGAAAAGACTGTAAATCTCGGCAAAAAACCGGTAACAATGTTCGAATTTCATCGAAAAATCGCGGAAAACACTCGAATTTTGTCAAAGGATCTCGAAAAAATAAAACGTGAATTTTGTCAAAGGATCGCTAATTTCGTCATTCGGATTTCACCAATAATAGATCGTGAAAAACACTCGAATTTCATTAATAGATCATGAAAATTTTGTCTATAGATCGTGAAAGTGTGCATATTTTATCGAAAAATCGCGAAAAAAACACTCGAATTTCATCAAAGGATCGCGAGAAAAACCTGAGTTTTGCTAAAGGATCATTATTAACATAAAAAAGAGTGAACAAAACACAGCCAAAAGACGAATTTTGTCAAAAAAGTCGCGATAAACACGCAAATTGAAAGATCGCGAAAAGTACTTGAATTTCGTCAATATATCGCGTAAAACACTCGAATTTCACCAATAGATAGTGAAAACATTCGAATTTCATCAATAGATCGCAAAAAAACGCAAATTTCGACTATAGATCGTGAAAAACACGCAAATTTTATCGAAAAATAACGAAAAACACTCGAATTCCATCAAAGGATCGCGAGAAAAACCTGAGTTTTGCTGAAGAATCGTTAATATCATAAAAAAAGAGAATAAAACGCAGCCAGAAAATCATGAATAAAAAGTTAATTTCTGTGAAAGATCGCAAAAAAAACTCAAATTTCTGTAAAGGATCCCGAAAAACAAGCGTATTTCGTCAAAAAATGAACACAAAAAATCCGCAAATTCCTCTAAAGGATTCTGAAAAACATGCGAATTTCGAATCAAAGGTTATCTAACTTCGTCATAAAAAGAACAAAATACGGTCAAAAAATCGAGAAAAAAAATGTTAATTTCTTTAAAAGATCGTGTGAAAAAAAAAACGAAAATTTCATGAAAAGGATCGTAAAATCCATAAATTTCGTCAAAAGATCTCAGAAAACATACTAATTTCATCAAAAGGTCCTAAATAAACCCGCAAATCTAGTTAAAAAAACGAACAAACACGGTCAAAAGTTTGTGAAAAGGCGTGAATTATGTTAAAAGATCGCTAAAAACCGCAAATTTCATCAAAAGGTCTGAATGTGGAGAAATTTAATCTGAGTATTTATTCTTTCAAATGTAAAAATATTTTTCAAGATAGCAATTATTGTAATTGTTAAGAGTTTATTAGCATTAGAATATTTCAATCTGCTCCTAAAAAGCTTTTATTGCTACAAAATTATATTTTTGCTGCTACAAAATCTGATATTTACTGCTACAAAATCTGATTTTTGCTGCTACAAAAATAGACTTTACTGCTCCAAAATTCGATTTTTGCTGCTCCAAAGTTGCTACAAAATGGTTTTAGTGCACTTTCATCACTGCAATAAGAGCTTCTTTAAAACTTTTTTTTAGTAATACATATTTTTTTTTTCGGATTTTTGCATCCAATAGCATCTGCAAATTTTCTATTGGATTAGAGTCTAGAGATTTTAGAGGAGTTACCAGTCGTCTTCGAGTATTGTCGTAAGCATGTGCTGGTGATCACAGCAGAATGCTTTGGTCGTTATCTTGCAGAAAAAGAAAAGCTTCCTCTATGCATAATTTCTTGGCACAGTTTAGAAAATTATGGCGCGACACATCAATGTATGTTAAACCTGTCCTTCCATTGTCAATAAATTTTAAATGTCCTGCTCCATTAGAAGCTATACACCCCGAAACCATGATATTCCCCCCACCATGCTTGATAGTTTGAAGTATACGTTTTGGATCTAGAACAGTTTTATTTTTACGCCAATTTTTTCGAATGCTTGGTGGTAAGAAAATTCCGAATTTTCCCTCATCAGAAAAAATTACTGTTTTCCAAAAATCCAATGATTTATTTCTGTATGCGAAAGCGAATACTATGCGTTTTCGCCTATTTGTTTCGCTGATGAATGGATTTTTCCTTGAGGTTCTTCCTTTTAAATCTGCATTGAGAAGAATATTTTTTATTGTTTGAGGTATTACTCTGATGCGAGAAGATGTTGCAAGGTCTCCAGCAAATTTTTGAACCGAACGCATAGGATTTTTTAAAGCTTTTTTAACAACACTCCCTTTTTCCCTCATTGTTAGTTTACAGAGAAGTCCTGATTTTCGTTGAATTTCGATGCATCTAATTTATTCATAGTTTCTCACTATACATCCAATAGTGTAGATGATAATTTAATAGCTTTTACAAATTCTTGTTGTGAGTTTCAATTTTTATTATGCTCAATAATAGGATTTCATATATCTAGAGGTGCCTCTCTAGTTTTAGCTTCTATTCTCAATTACTTCAAGAGCAAATTAAATTAAATGTCAGAAAAATATAATATGAAGTTAAAAATTATTAACAGCTTCTGTATAAGTAGTCCTTTGAACCATAAACATTCAAAAACACAGTACATATCAGGATGAAGAAATGTACAAATACTTTTTTTGCAAGAAATTTTTAAACTTTTCGTATTAGAAAATTATTTTACATCGTTATCAAAACTTTCTGTTGTGTAATTTAAAATGCACGGTAAACAGACTGTATTAAAACTGTTTTTGACAAAATATCTGTTTTTATTTAGTTAAAAATTAAAAATTTTAGAGTGTACAAATACTTTTTTTGCCAACTGTATTTAAAATATAGATTAATTATGTCAATCAGTTACAAATTCTTCTAGTATTGTATTTTCATCGGCATCAGAGTCATTGGTATAAGACTGATTCCCTAGCCACTTCCATGTATTTCTGAAACTGTTTTGCATCCTTCACATTTCTAATACATGAGCTAAAGTCTGATTCTTTCTTCTCTTTATAGACAGTCTTTCATTGTGGAGAGGCTGGAGTTGAGGTTTTCTTTTGCTCTATTTGTACACAAGCTTTTTTACCTCTTCAGATTCTGTTTTTAAGAGAATCTGATTTCTCTGTATTTTGGTACTAGTGACACATTTGGTCTTAGTCTGAGGTTCAGATGACTTTTTGGATAAAACTGGAGATTTCTGTCACTGACTAGCTAGGTTTTTATTTTAACAGGTTCTGAAGATGGTGGCCAATGTTCTAATTATGGGGGCCCTATAATATTTGGAACCAAGACTAACATCATGGCTATCTTTAATAGGAGTGCTGATTGATTGTATTACAGTTGGAAATGAGGAATCAGTTTGGGTACTTATGTGTCTTTGGTTGGTTGGTTGGTTGAATTGGGTTTAATGGCACAAGATCCCCTTTGGGACATGCTGCGCCAAAAACAAAGTCGAAATGAGAACAGTTTTCATTTACTTTTCATCAAAAGTAACTATTAAGGAAAACAAATAAAAGCAGTAATGACATATACATTGTTGAGATTTTAATTGAATTAACATAGAAGAGATTTATTTCTTATAGTCAAAAGAGATATATTACCTGAAGAGCAATACTTCTTGACGGCGTCTTGCATAATCAAATGTATCGTTTTCATAACTTCAATGACAGTCTTCGAATTTACGATTTCTTGATATCTTGAAATTAACTACTTAGGATTTTTGCTCGAAGATATTATACCTTTTTACTTATGTGAGCTGTTTACATTAATAAATATAATTTGTTGAGACTTTAAGAGAGATTTAATAACATAAACAATAGACTTGAGATTTGTCAACATACTTTGAATCGGAACATTTTCATTCTAAACTAGCCCACAGTACAACCTGCAGTATAACAAATACAATATATATAAAAAGATGAATTACAGATGAATAAATACAAAACATATATATGAAAAAACATATTAGGAATTTACAAACACAGATGAGTTACAATTAATGAGAAATAATGATTAATTAAACTTATTAACAGTCACGATCTATCAAGATCAAAATTTTGGTGCTGCGCTGCCATCTAGAGTCATGTCACCGTCTGCTGTTTTAATCAAGACGACACGAACTTGATTGTCCTGTCCTGAGAAAGTTTGTAGAATGTGGCTCATTTTCCATCTCATGGGCAGGGATCAATCATGAATTACCACCATGTCTCCTTCTCGGAGATTAACACTTGGAGTAGTTCATTTGGGACGCTGTTGTAGATTTTGGAGATATTCTCTTGACCATCTGTACCAAAATTGGTTCTTGGCCCTTTCAATAAGGCACCAACGAGCATTTAATGATAGAATTCGTGAATTAGAAGCTTCGGTAATATCAAGGAGCGGTGCTCTGATTAAAAAATGACCTGGCATTAATGCGCGCGCGGATCTGATGACATCGGCGTTAGAGGTCTAGAAATTATGCAGCTTTCGATTTGACATACAGTTGGCAAAAAAAGTATTTGTACACTTCATTTTTTTTAATTATAATGAAATTGAACAAAATATTTAAGCAAAAAATACTGTAATACATTAATTTAATGCATTATAATATTATAGAAGCAAAAACAAAATTAAACAAATCAATTTTTTACATTATAATAAACAAATATACAAAAATATAATGCAAAAAAAGTATTTGTACACTATATTAATGTAATATAATTAATGAAAATTTAGTAAAATGATACAAATTATTATTTTGTGCAAATTCATTTAGCGTTTATGACTACTTCTAGATGGTATGACATAGATTCCACCAACTTTTTTGTAGAGGTCTGTTTAATATTATTCCATGACACAATAAGAGCTTCTTTAAAACTGTTTTTTTTCTGATACATATTTTTTTTTTTTCGGATTTTTGCATCCAATAGCATCCGCAAATTTTCTATTGGATTCAAGTCTAGAGATTTTAGAGGAGTTACCAGTCGTCTTCGAGTATTGTCATAAGCATGTGCTGGTGATCACAGCAGTATGCTTCGTTCGTTATCCTGCAGAAAGTGAAAAGCTTCCTCTATGCATAATTTCTTGGCAGAGT
Organism: Maratus speculifer; assembly: GCA_964019185.1. Classification (NCBI taxonomy): domain Eukaryota; kingdom Metazoa; phylum Arthropoda; class Arachnida; order Araneae; family Salticidae; genus Maratus; species Maratus speculifer. Next base: position 263,110,785 of record OZ025301.1, read on the forward strand.
TTAATAAATTATGGCGCGACACATCAATGTATGTTAAACCTGTCCTTCCATTGTCAATAAATTTTAAATGTCCTGCTCCATTAGAAGCTATACACCCCAAAACTATAATATTCCCCCCAACATGCTTGATAGTTTGAAGTATATGTTTTGGATCTAGAACAGTTTTATTTTTACGCCAATTTTTTCGAATGCTTGATGGTAAGAAAATTCCGGATTTGTCCCTCATCAGAAAAAATTACTGTTTTCCAAAAATCCAATAATTTACTTCTGTATGCGAAAGCGAATACTATGTGTTTTCACCTATTTGTTTTGCTGATGAATGGATTTTTCCTTGAGGTTGTTCCTTTTAAATCTGCATTGAGAAGAATATTTTTTATTGTTTGAGGTATTACTCTGATGCGAGAAGATGTTGCAAGGTCTCCAGCAAATTTTTGAACCGAACACATAGGATTTTTTGAAGCTTTTTTAACAACACTCCCTTTTCCCCTCATTGTTAGTTTGCTAAGAAGGCCTGGTTTTCATTGAATTTTGATGCTTTTAATTTATTCATAGTTTCTCACTATACATCCAATAGTTGTAAATGGTAATTTAATAGCTTTTACAAATTCTTGTTGCGAATTTAAATTTTTATTATGTTCAATCATAGGATTTCATATATCTAGAGGTGCCTCTCTAGTATTAGGTTCTATACTTAATTATTTCAAGAGCAAATTAGATTAAATGCCAGACAAATATAATATGAACTTAAAAATTATTAACAGCTTTTGTAAAAGTAGTCCTTTGAACCATAAACACAATAAAATACAGTACATAATTGGATGGAGAAATGTACAAATACTTTTTTTGCAAGAAATTTTTAAACTTTTCCTATTAGAAAATTATTTTACATCTTTATTGAAATTTTCTGTTGTGTAATTTAAACGGACGGTAAGCAGACAGTATTAAAACTATTTTTGACAAAATATCTGTTTTTATTTAGTTAAAAATTAAAAATATTAGAGTGTACAAATACTTTTTTTGCCAACTGTAGTAACGTGGATAATTCTTCAAAGTTTAAAATACTGGATTTACATGCCTTTAACAGATAATTTTTTGTAAACTTTACAGCTGCCTCCCATAGCCCACCAAAGTGCGGCGCATATGGAGGAATGAAATGCCAATTGATTTTTTGGCTCGAAAGAAAATTTTGAATTTCTCTTTCCCTCAAATATTAGAATAACTGCTTCAGTTGATTTGCTAGACCTACGAAGTTCTTCCCGTTATCTGAATAAATATCAGACAGTAGGCCTCTACATGCAATAAACCTCTTTAAAGCTGCTAGCAAGGCTTTCACAGACAATATTAATTATAAATAGAAATTTTCATATACGTCCATTAAAAATATTTTAAAAACTATGCATTAAAATATTTAATTGCTATAAAGGACGTCAAATACTAATAAAAACATTAAAAGATCTTAATAATTTTCACATGTTTCGATTGAATTTACTCAATCATCATCAGAAAAAGAAAATACAAAAAAACACAAAGATGGAAAATGACAATAAACTATTACAAATGAAATTTAAAAATTTTAAAAAATAAAAATCACGTGCGTTTTATTTTAATTATATATCACGTTGCTTAATTTTTAAATTATTTAACAATTCAGATATTTGGGATTTGAAATGACAAGGAATCATTGCAGACCATTGAGCTTCTGATGTAAATTTCAATACTCTCTCTATTAAAAAGTTGCAAATAAAAATCTGACCTATAAATTAATTTACTTTCATTAAACAAAATATCTATGTTTTCTATTTGATTTAGCCTTGATAATGCAGTTTTACCTCTATTAAATTTTATGTCTGCAATGTGTTCTTTACATCTTACTTTGAATTTTCTTTGAGCCATGCCAATATAATAATTCTTATAACCACCTTCTTTAAGAAATGGAATGATATAAACACCTGATCGGTCAAATTTATCAATGGGGGTCAATTCTAGTTGTTAAAATTGATTTTAATTTTGGAGGGGGTCTAGCAATTAAATTTAAATCAAACTTTTTTAATTGTGTTTTAGCAGACTCGAAGAAATTTGGATAATAATTTATAACAACCCTTTTCATGTTATTTTCATTGTCGGTTTTATTTTCAAACACTGCATTGTTCATTTTGTTACTAAACTTTTTAATTAATTTATTAACTATTTTAACTTGATAACCGTTGTTAATAGCCTTTGTTTTAATTTTATCTAATTCATCATTTAAATTTTCAGTGTAACAAATTCTAAAAGCTCTGTTAATAAGGAATCTAAAGGTAGATAATTTATAAGAATATGGAGTGCAAGCATCAAAAGGTATAACATTTAAATTTGTTATTGGTTTTCGATATACTGAACGAATTAGTTTATTATTTTCTCTTTTTAACTCAACATCCAAAAAAGGTAATTTCTTATCAATTTCAAGTTTGAAAGTAAATTTAATCTTATTATCTAGATCATTTAACTGCTGAATAAAAATTAACAATTTATCAACTCCCCCCTGCCAAACAATAAAAATATCATCTACATAACATAGTCATACTAAAGGTAATAATTTAAAAGTACTGAAAAATTTTGATTCAAGGGGGCGTAATTTGAATTCTGCAAGGAGGCCTGAAATTGGAGATCCCATTGGGGCACCGTCTGATTGCTGATAAATAATATTGTTAAAAATAAAATAATTACTAGGGTAGATGTGCCAGTAATGGGCCACCTTCCAGTAATGGGCCACCTCGCACTTTTTGGTTTATAAAAAAATAATAAATAATAATTAAGCTTTTATTATTTTTTTCTGAACTCTACCTTGCATGCTTTATAAGCTGGATTAATTTTTTACACTTTTCGTCAAAACAATTATGAAGCAGAAAATAAAGTTTCACAGTTTTTCTGTTTTTCACTGAAAATCTTAATGAACATGCTAAGAGCAGACTTTACTTATTTAGTTTTATATCTTTTTTATTTTTCCATAAAAATTGAATGTTTTTTGTTTGGTTAGCAATATAAAACATTGAATTTAATATATCAATGGCTATTTACAAAATTTTATTTATTTTTAAGATTTTAGGAGGGGTGATCCATTACTGGATTGCTTATTTCGTGATTCGCCAGTAATGGACCACCCAAGTGACCAATACTAAAAGTGTAATTTCAGTAGTGATAAAATATTTTGATTTAACTGAAAACTAAATAAACAAATTTAATACTTAAATTTTACTTACCGTATATACTCGCGTATAAGTCGACTTCGCGTATAAGTCGACCCCCTAACTTATGTTGTTAAAAATTAGAAAAAATTGAAAACCCGCGTAAAAGTCGACCCCCCTCCAAAAGGGGGAACCGTTTGACTTCCCCCCGAAAAGGAAATTGACTCGGATTCGTTCCTAAATGAAACGAATCCGAAAAGGACTGATTCATCGTACTCGTTCCGAAATTAAATGACTCCGAAAAGGACCAATTCCTCAGACTAGTTCCGAAATCAAACGACTCTGAAAAGATTCGATTCCTCGGAAACCTTCCGAAAAAGACGGACTCCTCTGAATCGTTCCGAAAAGAACGAATCATCAGACTCGTTCCGAAATGAAATAACTCTGAAAAGGAACTATCCATCAGATTCATTCCGAAATGTGTCGTCCGAAAAATTATGCTTAATGTCATAAATCAGAATCGGGGAATGACGAAGAAAAATCGGATTCATTCCGTTTTTTCTTGGACTCATTCCTTTCTCGTTCCATTTTTGTCGGATTCGTCCTTTTTTCGGAACAACTTCGAATGACTCATTCCTTTTGGTGAACGATTCTGACTGGAACGATTCCTTATATTGGGCGATTTTGCCCATCTCCCTTTTTTTAGGTGCTAGCAAACTATTTTCCGACATTTTTTTATAGATTTTTTTTAGGTTTCGCGTATAAGTCGACCCCCCCACTTTGAAGTTCTTTTTTTGTTTAAAATTTCTCGACTTATACGCGAGTATATACGGTACTAGAATTTAATAAAGACAATTTCTTTATAAATACAGTCAAGTCTCTCTATAACGAAACTCCATACATCGCCTTTCTTTATATAACGAATTTTTAGTAGGAATGTTCCCTTTTTCCCATGATTACATTAAAAAAAGACTATATAGCAAAATATCTATTTCCATATAACGAATATTTTCATAAAATGTTCTTTATTCAGTTGTAAAAAAATACTTCGAAATCACATGAAATCAAATTTCCATCTCTTATTCATAATTTATCGTTCAGTGCTGAGTTTTTTTTATATTACTCCTCTGCTTGAATTTTCTTGTTCCTTAAGTCCAACAAATTCATCAACCCCCTCCTTTCACACACCTTTCAACATCCTTCTCAAAACAGTGTTAATTGAATAGTTATACATATAAGAATGGGATCAATGGGGGTAATTGAAGAAAAAACAATTTACAATTGCTTCAAAAAGGCCGAATTTTGTATACAAGAGGATAATGTGGATTCTGAAGAAGAAGAAGATGCGACTTACGCAGACATAAAAAGAACAAGTTGGAAATTGCACGTGAACGTAGCAAATGAGGCGCGTTCGTACGATAACGAAGTTTTAAAAATATTCAGATCTTGCTTTTATAGTAAATAGTACTTCGGATACAGTATATTGGTTGAAATTCTGTAAATATACAGGAATAGTAATTCTTATTACACCTCAGCAACGTATATCTTATTCATAAAATGTGAAATAGTTGAATATAATTAAAACACGTACCAAACCATGTTTCCCCGTATAGCATTATTTAGTGGAATACCTTTGTATAGCCATGTAATTTAATAATAAAAATTCTTTGCGTCACAGATTGTACAGAATGCATATTTTAGTATATATTTCATAGATTCATGCCAATTCTATTATGTTCGAATGAGTGTAACATCATTAAAATGCATTTGAAACTTCTTCCCTATTGACCGTAATGTAACGGAATCCTTTTGATTGTCCCTGTAATTGATCTATGCATCCGATTTTCAAAACATTTGAAATGACTCGACAAAATTACGCAATAATTATGTTTTAAATTTCAAACGATTAAAATGCATTTAAAACTTTTTTCCCTATTGACCGTAATGTAACGGAATCCTTTTGAATGTCCCTGTAATTGATCTATCCATCCAATTTTCATAAAATTTGAAATGACTCGACAAAATTATGTTATAATTATGTATTTTAAATTTCAAACGATTCGGTTGGATAGTTTTCCGTTGTTATATGCAGACATTCAGATGGACAGACAAATGGACAGATAGACAGACTGTCAGACAAACGGACAGATAGATGGACAGACAGACGGACTGAACGATAATTATAGGTGCTACCTATTTACATAATTACGAACGCACCTAAAAATAATTATCTGTTATTTTTCGTAGGGTGGCCCATTACTGGAACATAGGCGGTCCATTACTGGAACATAGGTGGTCCATTACTGGGCATTTGGGTGTTTAGACATATTTCTATTATTTAAAATGAAATTTTTATTTCTATTGGGAAATGTAACTGTGGGATTAGTTAAATATTGTTGAAAGATTAATCTAATATGAAAAAATTGGAATACAATAATTATAACTATTAATAAAAAATTATTTTTTATAGAAATTCCTTAAGGTGGCCCATTACTGGCATATCTACCCTATTAATTATTAGGTTTAGGCCACTTTTTAAAGTGTTTTTCATTGGTACGTCAAAATCTTCTCTATTGTCAATGAACAGTTTGATGGTTCAAGCTACTTCTGAAGTATCTATGGATGGATATAATAACTCAATCTCTAAGCTTGTTAAAATATAATCATCTGTAATGTCTATTTTCTTTACTTTCAATGAAGTCAGTACTGGAATCAACTGTGAAAGTGGAGGGAGGCAATAACTGTTTCAGTAATGGAACGAATGCACGCTCTAAGTAATATGTAGGAACTTGACAAATCTTGGAATAACTGCTTCTTTATTTAACTTGAGGTTAACTTTCATAAAATCTGGCCATTTGCCTTTCTCTATTATTTCCTTCGTGTTCGCACATATTTTATTTAGTGGATTATGTTTTAATGTTTTACATTTCATCTTATCAATACAAACATGCATTTTATTAATATCTTCCCTGTTAAGAACAGCTAGGCGATTAGATTTATCAGTTTGGATAATAGCAATATCATTATATGATTGTAACTGTTTAATGGTATCAGATTGCTTTTTATTTACTGATTTACTAATTCTATTGACAGAACTATTGGCTCGTTTATTGAATTTAGTTAATCTATTAAAAAGCAAACTTTGTACTTCTTCTTTGTGATTTGCAGGTGCAGCTTGTACAATATTTTCACATTCTGTAATCATTTCTTTAGCATCTGGGCGTCTTTCAAACATGAATTTCGGGCTAAGTTGTAAGATATTATCTTCATCCTGATTGAAACTATGATCCGATAAATGAACATATTCAACTCTATCTTTAATTCATTTTTTGGAAATGCCATACATAATTTCTTAATCTTGTTGTTCTGCATGTTTATTATCTTTTTGTTTTGTATCTCTTTGTAACATACAATTTTCTGGTGTAATCTGTCAAATAGTAGAGGGGGGTATTTATCAACCATTTCCCAATATGCATCCATAGTTTTGAGCGTTAAAGAATTTATTGATTATGGTTCATGGTTGATTTGATGGTTGATAAATACCCCCCTCTACTATTTGTTCTTTAATTCTAGTAGGTAAAATATGGCTATTGAAAGTTAGTATTATATGTTTAGTAGGAATTATCTGCTCATTTGTACGGATAGTGATACGGCGGACATCAATGATATTTTGATTCTTTAAGTTAGTTTTTTTTTTGTGGAAAATAACAGATCTGGTTTAGAAATTACACCACGGCAAGAATTTAAAGTTTGATGTGCTTTAACAAATACAGAGAATGTGCCTATTGTATTACTATTGGACAGAAATTGTGACTGGCTGGCTCTAGAAATTTCTACCAGTAAATTGCCAGATTGTAATTTTTTAAGGGAGTGGCCATCATCTAGAGCAGATTGGAAGGTTTTAGCTATAAGAGATGGAGAAGTTTTTTTGAAAGAACTATCAGACATGCTATCAGAGCGTTTAACCATGAAAAAGCGAGTAAAAGAAGAATTCTGTGACATTTGTTGCTCTCCACATGGGAGAGAAATAGATGAAAGAGAGCTTTTTCCATCCATATTAATTGAAAAAGTAATTTGGACCCCAACCGTATCACCCACTACCGAGCCCAACTAGGGGATGCACATTTGTGCACCAGTGCTAACCAAGGCCTATACGGTCACAAGACAATCTTATGTCAGTCTCCACCCTTAATGAGATGACTGGTAACTCACTTGATCCCTAAAGCCAGTGACAAAAGTCAACTGACCTGCCGATTGGTACATACGGGACCAATATGCACCTTCCATCTACCTGAAGCAGTGTGGTGGTTTTTCTCAACTGCCAGGATCCCCCTTTCCAGGGACATGGGTCGCCATGCACGGCAAACACGTGGGTTGTTCACAATTCTCTGTGAGTCGATATACAGGATGATATCGGCTCATGCAGAATTGCCCTCACCTCAGAAGAGGAAACCACAATGAGAGTGAAACAAAGATGAAAGGAATACAAGAGGGATAAGATGAAAAAGGAAAAGAGAAAGATCGCTCAGCTGCCCGTTGTTGCGAAGCCCGTGAATACCTAAAGAAGATATCCCCTTGGGGGGTATGTGTCTTACAGATTTTGATTGGTTTTTTAGTAAACTGGAGTAAAAAATTCCAACAGATGGGGTTCTGGCTTCAACAAGTTTGCGGGCATCAAGATAAGACAGTTTTTGAGTAACTGTAATAATATTTTTTTTCACAGTTCCAATTAGGACAAGTGCTTGAATATACTCTATGATCACCCTTACAGTTTGCACAGCGTTCGTGTTTTTCACAAGATTTATTGTCATGACCGACTTCTGCACAACATGCACAGATAATAGATCCACGACAGGTATTGTTAGTAAAGCTTTAACATAACTAACTTCAAACAACGGTGAGGATTAGGTATATAAGGTCGCATTTAATGATGAAAAAGTCAGTGAATGATGAAGTCTGTATGATTTGTTGCTGGTCCGCAAAGGTGAGGAATAGAAGGAATTAAAAAAAAATAAGAATTTAGATCCTGTATGCACTACCCGCTAGTGAGCCTAACAAGGGGATGCACATTCATGCAGCAGAGCTAACTAGGGCCCATATGGTCACAAGACAATGATATGTCAGTCTTCACTCCTAACGAGATGATTAGTATTTGCTCGATCACTTGATCCCGTAGCCAGTGACAAAAATCAACTGACTATCCGATTGATGCATACTATACCCCCTTCCATCTACCTGAAGCAGAAGCCAAAGCAATATGTTGGTTTTTCTTAACTGCCAAAATCCTTTTTTCCAGAGACAGGGATCGCCATACACAGCAGACACGTGGATGGTTTAGAATTCTCCATGAATCGATATACAAGATGATATTGGCTCATACAGAATTGTCCTCATCTCCAAAGAGGAAATTACAGCGAAAATGAAACATAGAAAAAATGAAGATAAGAGAAATAAGGGTATGAGAAAAAGAGTAAAATCGCTCAGATGCCCGTTGTTGCAAAGCCCTTGAATACCAAAAGATGATACTCCTATGGCAGCCATGCACTATTTGGCATAGTAGCCTGATTAGCCATACTTTTTTCAGTAAACAGATCTTTGGTTAGATTGATTTGTTCTTGTTAACATTATATCAAGGAATGGTTAGAATAAGTAAAAGTAAACTGATTACAAAAGAAATTTAATTGGTTTGATATCTGAAATCATTAAAAATTTGTCTAGAGTAAAATGCTATGAATATAGCCATTTTTTGGAAGAGAGAAAATATATATTTATTTTGAATTCAATTTCAAATGTGACAGGCTGAAATCGATTGTTGTATTTGTATACCATTTATTAATGAGACCAAACGTAAAATTGTTTTCAATCACCAAAAAATCATGCTTGTTATTTTGAATCACTACAGTATTTTGTACTTTTTATAGATTCCAGTTTTGAAGTAAGAACTCTCCCATATTAAATAGTTTGACTTCTTATGTAATTTTTTATTTATATTTTCATATTCATTAAAAAGCACAATTTCTTTTTATAATTTGTAAATAGCATTAAATTAATAAAATATTTAATTAATATTGAAAAATAGTTTTAAGTGTACTGAATTTAATTACAGTAACATTAATATTGATTTGAATTAATGAGAATCAGTTCTATTATTCTGTCAACTAAATTAAAACTTAATCAATTTTTTCTTAAATTTTTCACCAATCAAACTACGGTAAAATATCCTGTTCTGTAGAGGAAGTTGGTAGTAAATCATAGAAATCATGATAAGATCTTGGTATTAAATTTTTAGTGCATATCTGTAAAAGGTCTTTTTTATTTTCATTTGAAATTGATGTTCTCTGCTAGTATGGTTGGGCTGGATTCCTATTTCGTTTTCCTTTTTGTTGTGTCATGTCTTTTCTCTTTAAACTGAATGCACCATTTTTTGATGAACTGTGTATAATTAAAAATGCTCTCAAATATTCTGATGCATGCATGGAGTTTGGGCTATCCAAATTTCAGTGACCTCTCTCTAATTATGCTAGTTAGGTCCAAATTGTTAAAATAGCACTACAAATGTAGCAACACATAGTTGATTTTGTTTTTGATGTGGCATTGCAAATTTTACCATCAACCATGGTTAATAACATGGTGTGCTTTACAGCATAGAAATTTCTGTTTAATGTTAATTTTGTATCTTCCTGTGTGTTGCTCTCATGTTCAATATATGAGATTTCTTATGTAGTAATATAGACAGACTCTTTTACAAACCTAATTCTTATGGGTGGACATAATCTAAATGATGAAGGGGTTGGATTTTGCCAAATGATCCTTTTGTTTAATTGGACAATTAGTTGAAGAGGTACAAATGAACTTTGAAAAATGTTTGCATCTGAGTCGGCATCTCTTTTTAATATTTGCTTGTATTCCTTTTGCTGAGATCCACCACATTCTCACTTACAAATTTTATAAAAAGACACAGCATGTTTCATTATTCAATGTTTTTACACCATCTTTCAGGTATCGCAACAATCATGAAACAGTCTGGTCCAATAAATGTGCAAATTAAACTTCTGCAATGGTTTTAGTAACTGTGTAGGATTCTTTATTTGGGTAGAAGTTACTTAATGCCATTTATAGCAATGTGTATGACAGATATATTTTCTTAAATGAATATCTGATATTAGATTAATTTTAAACACGATTACTCAATCGGTAAATTAATTATAACATAAGTAATAGATGGAATAAGATGGAATAAATTACTTCTGAATATCTGAGTTTTTTATTGCCTTTTAGAAAGATTAGATTCAACAAACATTGATAATGCTTCAGTGGTGGAAAGCTTTTCATAAGTTGTTTGTTGACTATTAGATAATACTTGTTGACATTTAGCTGTCAGATGTAGAGATTTTGTAACTTCTTTGACCATTTTGGAAGCATTTCGGTGGCCAGCAGCATACAGTTCTGATTGGGTTACAGAGGAAAGGATTTCGAGATCTGCTTTGCTGCATACATTTTTTGTTTTTCTTCTTTTTCTTTCGTTGCTGTAATCTCAAAATGATTTGTGAGGTCGATCCTGATGCATTGACACTTGGGTAATTTTATGTTCCTTGTAACTAAGATGAATGTTTTATCGAGAATAAGTGCTTAATCCTACATGATTCAAGCCATCTTTTTTAAATTCATGCTTGGTATGTTTTTTATAAGCGCATCTTATTTGTAGTTAAAATATAAGTAAGAGTTGAAAACAAAAACTGATTGAAATAAAGTAGTCATGTAATCGAAGTTGAAAATGCATAAATTCAAACTAATTCTACAACAAAATATTGATCAGAAATATATATTTGAATTATTTTATACCATAGAAATACCGGTTTTTAGCAGCATGTAAGAAAGTAGCACATATTGTTAATATAGTCCAACCCTTTTGTCTTAATCCTTCAAACCCACCCTTGTGATTTTGGTGACTGGTTTTGCCTGTGACTGGCTCCCCATCTCGTTGAATGTGACATTTCTTGTAGTTCAATTGGTAGGTTATCAGTGTGGTTTCATAAACACGGTGTGTGAATTCGTATTGACATTTCAATCCAAATATGCTATCAAAGATCCTAAATATAGGGGCTGTGTCTTCATAACGAAACATTTGACACCACTTTTTAAAATCCAGCGAGAAGTAGATGATCCTGTGATTTACTCTGTCATGCTTAATCAATTGTGCCAGAGCATTTAATTTATGATCAAGCTCCAGGCCCTTTAATGCTATGGATTGATACTTTATATAGGGCATAATACTGTCTTTTGAATTCTTCTCATATCTAACCTGGTAATACCTGATAGCCGGTGTTTGCTTAGTAAAAATCTGCCATTTCTATTCAATTCATTCTTTTTCGCAGAGCGTGGCATGCTTGTCACATGCCAACATCCTCTAGCCATGCATGGTGGTATAGGTATGCCTGATCATAAATGTGACCTAATAAGGACAAGATATCACTTGACAGGTCAATGAATGAAAAGATCAAGTCTGGTTGAAACACTTTTTCCTTGAGTTGCTTGATTTCAGATTTTCTTATATATCTGAGCGAGTCATCTGCAATAATATCTTGTGTTAGCCTGATGATAGTGTTAGTCCTATCAAAGCGGCCTACTATTTGTCAACAAATACTGAATGTAGACATGTGGTATAGATCTGAAACAAGCTTTGGATAGAGAGGTTTCATATTGATCAGTTTCAATAAATAACTATCTTCACTGTCTTGTGGTGCCTTGTCAAACCACTTTAAAACGTTAGGGTTGACAAGAAAATCACGAATTTTTTCTTTTTAACTTCTTGTATAACTGTCCGACAAAAGGGCAGATGGAGTCAATATTTAGAGAGTACGTATCAACTATCAAGTTCAAGGTTTTGGACTCACCTAGTCGTTTGAAAATCGCCTAGTCGTTAAAGAGTTGTCTTAAATAAAACCATGGCTATCTTTAATATAGCGGTAGTAATAAGAAACTTATCTTCATGACCCTTATAAAAGAAGTTGATTTCAGGGGATATCGGCAAGCCTTCCATCACCCTCCCGTACAGTAGTAGAGTAGCATATTCTACAAGCTGTGTTATATCAAATTCAACCACTCGAGACAGATACCAAATAGTGTGAATGTAAGCCATCACAAAACCTCGAATAGGAGAAAATGATGATTTTGACATGCTTTCCATTGTTGTACTGATGGTGTCAATTTCAAGCCCCAATATGGGTATGCTGTCATTAGCATCAGGCTTTAGGCCTTTACTTGTTTCTCAAAACTACTTTACTTGGACCCCATTGAAAAAGTATGATTTCCCATAAACTAACAGTTCACTGCTATAGAAAGTCTCTTGCGGTTTTAAGGGTAAGCCTATACTGTCCAAGTAACCAGAGAAAGAGATTTACTGTAGCCACGTATATATTTTGTCATTTCTTGCCTTGTGCCTTCGGGAATCTCTAAACACAATACCTGGTTATCTATCGCCTTGTTCTAGGACAGTTGTAACTGTTTCTGGCAACATGTAAGAAAATAGCACATATTGTAAATATAGGCCAATACTTTTGCTATAATCCTTCAAACAGCCCTTGTGATTTTGGTGACTGGTTTTGCCTCTGATTATTTCCCTATCTGGTTGAATGTGACATTTCTTGTAGTTCAATTGGTAGGTTATCGGTGTGGTTTCTAGACACGGCGTGTGAATTCGTATTGACATTTCAATCCAAATATGCTATCAAAGATCCTAAATAAAGGAGTTGTATCTTCATACCGTAACATTTGGCATGCCTTTTTAAAATCCAGCGAGTTGTAGATGATCCTGTGATCTTCCTTGACATGTTTAATCAATTGTGCAAGAGCATTTAATTTATGAACAAGTTCCAGGCCCTTCAATGACATGGATGGATACTTTATACAGGGCATAATACTATCTTTTAAATTCTTCACATATGTAACCTGGTATACCTGATAGCCTGTGTTTGTTTCGTAAAAAGTCTGCCTTTTCTAAGCAATTCATTCTTTTTCACAGATCTGGGCGTGCTTGTCACATGCCAACATCCTCTAGCTGTGCATGGTGGTACAAGTATGCCTGATCATAAATGTGACCTAATAGGGACAAGATATCACCTGATGGGTAAATGAATAAAAAGATCAAGTCTGGTTGAAACAGTTTTATCTTGGGTTGCTTGATCCAGATTTTCTTATATATCGAAGCGAGTCATCTGCAAAAATATCTTGTGTTAGCCTGGCGATAGGTTTGTTCTGTCAAAGAAGCCAACTATTTGTCGACAAATACCGAATAGAGACAAGCAGTATAGTTCTTAAGCTATCTTTGGGTAGAGAGGTTTCATATCGATCAGTTTCAATAAATAACTATCTTCAATGTCTTGTGGTGCCTTGTCAAACCACTTTAAAATGTTCGGGTTGACAGTAAAATCACAAATTTTTTCAACTTCTCCTGTAACTGTTCGACAAAAGGGCAGATGGAGTCAATATTCAGAGAGTACGTATCAACTATCAAGTTCAAGGTTTTGGACTCGCCTAGTCGTTTAAATTTAAGGAGTTGTCTTAAATAAAACCATGGTTATCTTTAATATAGCAGTACAAGCTTGAGTAATAAGAAACTCTATCTTCATGACCCCTATAAAAGAAATTGATTTCAGGGGATATCAGCAAACTGTCCATCACCCTCCAATAATAGTAGGGCAGAAAATTCTACAGATTGTGGTACAGTATAACTTCTTTAATCCGGAATCATACCGATCACGGCGATTCCGGACTATAGAAAATTCCGGATTACAGATGCTTTTGAAACTAGAATGCATTTTGACAAATAATAATACTAATATCAGTCATTAATATGACAAAGTAAGAATGCTAATAACTTGATAATTTAAAATAATTAAAAAATGCTGAGAAATTGCAATTAAAAATACCTTAAAGGAAATAATAATCACGGAAATATAGAATAAAATTCGTGGTGTCGCCATCTGTTGTAAATTATGATAAACAATAACTATGTTTTTTTTTCTTTATAATCGATGTTTCCGATTTATAAATTATGGAATAAATAAAATATATCACTAAAGTGATGACGTAAAAATAACCAGTAAACTAATTTTCTAAAAAGAAACAATATATTATAAAGAAAACCGGTAGCGGATTTTTCTGCTTCAGTAGCCAGTGTTTTTCGAGGCACATATCGCCAGAAGAGTGCGGTTTCATCCGCATTATAAATCTGCTCTAAAGTTAAATTTTCTTCAATAATTTTTGTTAAATCATGAACAAAAAGATCTGCTGCTTCGTAATCCGCACTTATTTTTTCACCATAAATTCGAATTTGGCATATACCATGACGCTTTTTAAATTTATCTAGCCATCCAGTTGTATATTCGCATGGCGTATTTAAACCCATTTCTTGATGGAATCTTTTAGCCTGCGCTATAATCATGGGTCCGGTCAGCGGCACATTTTTGCTCCTCCTCTGTTTAAACCAGTCAATCATAACTTTATCCAGATTGGGATTTTTTGCATTTTTCATCATTTTACGTTTCGCCATTTCAATAGGCAAGTCACTGTCCGCAAAAAACGATAAAATTTCCTCCTTTTGTTTTATGATGTCATACACTGTCGATTTTCCAATCGCATATTCGTCACATAAATTACGAACAGAAGTCCCTTGACTATGCTTTTTTAACAGTTCCACTTTTTCTGCAATCGATAGCGTGCAGTGTTTTCTTTTTTTCCCCTTCACAGGAATTAAGTTATCAATTCGCTGGTAATTCATGCTGGGTTTTTTTTTCCCAAATATATCGGACTTTGATAATAGAACACTACGAATAACAATCAAAATGGCGCACTAACCCGCACACGGTAGAGTAAATACAAAGCAATAAACTAATGTTGCCATACAAAAGATGTAAAAAAAAAAGAATTAAAAGAGTGATGCCGAATATTTTTTCATAATTTGATCTTTATTCTAGCTATTTCTTTCAAAGGAAAGGAGTAATGTGATTGGATGTTTTAATTTTTTTTTGGAAACGTATTCGCATACTGTGGTGGTGCCATCTGTGATCAAAAAGGGAAAATAAAAGAAAAAAAATAGATTAAAAGTTCCGAAGTGTCCGGATTACAGAAGTTTCCGGATTATAGATGTCCGGATTAAAGATGTTATACTGTATATCAAATTCAACCACTCGAGACAGATTCAAATAGTGTGAATGTAAGCCATTACAAAATAAATAGGAATAGGAGAATAGGAGAAAATGATGATTTTAACATGTCTACCCCTATTGTACTGATGGTGTCAATTTCAAGCCCCAATGTGGGTATGCTTGTAAGGGAGATTGGTGGTTGCAGATATTTGTTAAGGCATTTAGAAGAACGAAGTGATCATGTATCCAGGTTCAGATGTACAAAAAAACCCCACGATGATTGTAAAGTTACACTTTATTTTAACATCTATTACGAAGGGGGGCACACTTACAGCTCTCGGAGAAAATCTCCGAACGAAGAATAGCAGGTTAACCAGACAAGCGCAGAGAGTCAAGTGCCCTCGTACATAGCAACAAATTGCCACTTTTGGCATGATAGAAAATCGCCAACATACAAAAGTTCGCCCATGCACAATGGATAGTATACGCCAAAAACAGTTAAAATGCAGCCGGCAAGATAAGAATTCAATTTAGTTTCCCAGCTGGGATGGGAAAGGAAAAGGTTGCCAAACAATAAAATGTTACACGTGTTGTTTTGTCTAATAAAGAAGCACACCGAAGGGACATCAGATTTTACTGCGCAGATGTTAAATTCTTTTTAGGTTCTTGTCGAGAAAGGAAAAAGAAGCGTAAGCATAAATTTTAACTGCGAAACAGAGCTGATGTCCATATAAGGTAATGCAGAATTGCTTCGATCGGAAATAGCAGACATCTGGAAATAGCTTTAAACGGTTGATTAATATGTAAGTGTATTTCTCACAGACAAAGTTACGCAGCTGCCGATTTTTCGGTTAAAGAAAAACTAGGCGAGGAAAAAATGGAAAGTGAATGAAGGACACTTAAAACTGATTTTGAATTGAAAAGAGACGGGGGGAGGAATAATTTAAGAAAATAACCAATATATAACGAAATAATCGTTATATATATCACCCGGTGCACCACAAAAAAAAACTTTTGCTGTCCAATGTGCATAGGCTAGCATAAAATATTATAACATAAAAACATACATAAATGCAAAAGTTTTTTTTTATATGTTTATGTAGAAACTTCAACGTCATGATAATGGAGACTTTTGTATTCAAAAACAGTCAGCAAGTCTCTCTATATTTTTTTTTACTATTTCTGTATATGGATCCAAGCTGGTACTGTATTTTTATATATATACGTTGAGTCGACTCAGACAGTACAAAAATCTTACTGCAGCTTTGATTGTTATCATGACATAAGTAAAAATTTTAAATAATATACACAAAACATGAAACTGATACTAAATGAACGTAAAGTGGCAATACACAAAAATAACATAATAGCACTATATTTTCCAAAAATTAAAAAAGGTAAAATGATGTATATAAAAATAAAAATGTTTTTTTGTAAAAAGTGTTTCATGCCGAAGCATAGGATGACAAAAAAAAGAGGTGCTCCAAGCACGCCCATAAAAATATGCGTCACCCTGAATCTTGTGTACAACACAAGTATTATGGCATCGGCTTAGGGCCTAGCCTTAGATGAGGAGGGAATTGTGACGCTCCCCCGAAGGCACTAGCGGTCTTCTGAAGGAGCCCACGCCGAATTACATGAAAAAAAATTTGAATTGTTGTGAATTGGAATCACAATTCAAAAATTTGAATCGAAACTCCAATTCCAAAATTTTGTCTCTCAACACAATGAAGCTTGAACCCTTAGGGCATTAATTTTGAACGGGAACAAGACTTCAAAGGGAAGAATTCAAAAAGAAAAAAAACACAAAAATGTATATCATATAATAACTAATATGGGCAGACAATCCTAGAGTGAAGAGAGACGAAAAATGTGTCACAATCGAGTGGGGTGATGAACAAGTCATATATAAAAACTGTGTTTTGTTTAATTACATGAATCTTTTGTTTACTTTTCTAAACTACAGTACCTGTTTATCTAACTATGATATGTTTGACTTATAGTACAAGAAATGTTAAGTGGGAGGTTAGTTAGTGAAAAAATACTGAATTAATGAGTATTGTCAAAGAAATTTTAAGTGTACTGCAAAAAGAAAACAAAATAAAAGTAAATAAAATTTAAGTGAGTATGAAGGGCTATCTAAGTGTTAAAGGATAACAATGATACCTAATATTGTTCCTAAGAGATCTTCAGAGCAATACTGATGGACCAGCCATGATATTGTTAAAGATCAGTCAAAAACAACATACACACAACCATGAGCTCTTTGGTTGGATATGTGGTATCATAAAACAAGACATAAAAATAATAAATAGTGTTTTTACATTAGCTTCTGTTTCTTAGATTGTATGTGTGAGGTTGATAAAACGTATTAAAGTTAGTGTTGTTTATATGACTTGATGCATCAAATAAATGTCCATAACGAGGAGGTGCAAGTAAAAGTCTATCAATATGTACTCGAAATGCTGTGTTATCAGGAGCATACAACCTTTTAATTGAGAATGACACAGGAGAATGTTTACAAGTGACAATATATGGACCAGTATACTTTGTTTTAAACTTGTCATTTGATTTTAGATATACAATATCTTTTAAGAAAATGGATCTTAATTTAGCTTTCTGACCGTAATATTTATATCTTTTATCTTGAGCAGATTTAATGTTGTTATAGGCTTTGTGATATATCTTACTCAAATCATCAAGTAATTTGTGGACTTCAATATGTTTATCAAGAAAGGGTTGGTTGCACGACTGATCAAAAGTGTCAAAAATTAGAGAAAGTTCACGTCCAAAATGAAGAAAATTAGGAGAATATAATGTAGTTGCATGTTTCGAACCATTATAAAGTGATTTGTGTATAAATACTGCATTTTCGAATGAATGACCTTCTTGTAAAAGAATATTAACTGAATATTTGATTGACTTATTGATTCGCTCTGCAATCGCATTTGATTGTGGTCTGGAGGCAGAACTGTGTAATACCTTAATGCCCATTGTATCATTAAAAATGTTATATACCTGAGAAGTGTACTGGGGTCCTAAGTCTGATAAGACAACCGAAGGTCTTCCAAAGGTGGTTATGTAAGAGAATAAGCATTTAACAACCTTACTCGCAGATATGTCCTTAAGTGGAAAGAGTTCAATATGTCTCGAAAAATGATCAGTGATAGTTAAAACATATTTTCCATTAACAAACGGTCCAAGGAGATCTGTACTGATAGTGTGACCAGGGTACCTGGGAGTGTATGTGGGCTGTAAGGGTGCAGGTGGAGTTTGGTGATGTTTAGTTTGAAGACATTTGATGCAGGATGCAACAAAGTTTAAAGTGTCTACATACATACCCTTCCAAAAATATCTACCTGACAAGAATTCATAAGTTTTATTAAAGCCAAAATGGGATAAGTGTGAAATTGTTAAGACTTTGGTTTTAAGTGAATTTGGAACAATAATGTGATACGAAAAAGTGTTATTAAAAATATTTTCCTTCTTTAACATTAATACTTTCGAATCAGGATGAATGAAGTAGTTAGGAAATTTTTGAGAAGATCCTTTCTTTAAGATTTCTTTATAAACAACAGACAAAGTAGGGTCATTTTGTTGTTCAGTAGCAAATGTTTCATTCGAAATTTCTAATAAAGGGTCAGGATTTGTTTGTGTACCAGAAATAAGGCAATTAACATGCATATTAGAATCACTCGAGCTGGAGTGTGGAGTATCACATTCTACAATAGGTAAGGGTTGAGTATCATGAATAAGTTCAGGGTTTGTAGCTAAAGTCTGTTGATTATTTTCAAAGTTACAGCGAGATAAATAGTCAGCGAGTACATTCTTTTTACCTGGAATATGTTGAAATTTGTATGTGTATTCTGAGAGATCCATGAGCCAGCGAGAGATAATATCAGCCGGATTTGTAGTTTTGTTGTACTTTTCTAATGGTTTACTATCTGAAAGGATTACAAATTCTCTGTTGTATAAATAATATTTGAAAGCAGTGACTGATTTATGAATTGCCATGAGTTCTAATTTAAGTGCAGGATATTTTTTTTCGGAAGCTTTTAAAGATTTTGAAAAGTATGCAACAGGTAATAGTTGTTTATCATGTTCTTGTAGTAAGACGCCAGAAATGGCAATATTTGACGCATCAGTATTTAAATAGAACTTTTTGTTCCAATCAGGTAATCTAACCATGGGTGGATTAAAGAATATCTTCTGTATGGTGTCCATAATTTTTTGATGTTTACCTGTCCACTTAAATTTAGCTTTTGGCGTAGTTAAGTTTATGAGAGGTTGCACAAGTTCAGAAAAGGATGGAACCAGAGATTTGTAAAATGTAATGACGCCTATGAGTGCTTTTAATTGACGTTTTGTTGTAGGTGTTGGAAAAGATGTTATTTTTACAATGTTCGAGTGAACAGGAGAAATAGTTTGATTTTCTATGTGAAATCCAAGATAATCTAAACTGGTTTTGTGAAAAGTGCATTTGTTAGGGGATAGCGTTAAATTATATTTTACTAATATTGCAAGAATTTTATCCAACTTCTCACACATTTCTTGATATGAATTGGCACCAACAATAAGATCATCTTGGTAGGTATAGACACCTTCTAACTGTAATTCATCAAGTAACGAGTCCATTAAAGCTTGGAACACTGAGGCGCTTGTTTTTAAGCCGAATACTAATCTCTTATACCGAAAAGAACCAAACATTGTAGTGAATGTGAGCTGATTTTGAAATTTTGCAGGCAAATCAATCTGATGATATGCCTGATGAAAGTCGAGAGAAGAGAAAAAACGATATTGTGTAAGATTTGAAATAATAGTTTGAATTTTTGGAAGTGGATAGGACGAACCTTGAATTATAGTATTAACCATTCTGAGATCTAATGCGAGTCTATATTTCTGTATACCTGTACCGTCTGGTTTCTTTTTAACAAGAAGCATGGGGCAGGCCCATTCGGAACAATGACGTTCAATGATTTTGGCATCAAGTAACTGTTTGATTTGATTCAAAACATCCTTTTGCACAGCTTGGGGAAGAGGGAAAGGGAGTGTCTTTATGGGGTAGTCATTAATGAATTTTAAATCAGGTACAATTTTATCAGTATGACCAAGTGTGTCTAATGATTTGGAAAAGGCAGGATAATAATTAAGTAGCAATTTAGTTAGGTTCTTTGCTTCGTCAGATTTTAAGTGAGAAAGTTTAAAATCATTAGCCGATAACTCCTGCTTTCTTTTTTGTAATATTTCATTAGAGGCTTGAATAAAATTTAGAAAGTGCTGTTCCGAGTTATTTTGCTTGTCAGACATTTCAGAAGTATAGTCGCGAATTTCCTCAATCTCAGATACTTGACCTATTTTTGTGTGTTTAGGGAGATGAATGGTCTTTTCAGAAGTGTTTTTAAGTGTTATTGAGAAGAAATGATGTATTTGTGAAGTTTTCTTTCTTTTATTGGATAATTTATTCATTTGAATAATGGCATCATTTCCTATTAATTCTTTTGTTTGTGCCAAATATTCAAATAGATAATTTCTGTCATTGTTAATGTTATTGGAGGTGTAAACAGAGCACCATATTTGTTGTTGAGGTTCTACTATAATTTTTCGAGTTAAGAACACCGCTTGATTCAATACAACATCACTCAAAGAATTGCATGATTTTGATTGTTTCTCTCCAGAAGATTCTTTACTGGTTTTTAAAGGAACTGAGAAATTATTGTTGACATGGAGACACTTGTTAAAAGTATCGATGACAACATTGTATCTAGTTATGAAATCGAAACCTAAAATGCCTTCAAAACTGGAAGACTCGGGTATGTCAACAATATAAAAGTGATGTGAAAACGCTTTTTGTTTTAGCTTAATGGATGTTCTGATGCAGGCGGAAAATGAAACATCAGAATTGACAGTTTTAATATTGACGTCAGTGGACAGTCTTTTATATTTTAAGACAGGTTTAAGTTGGTTGAATAATTTTTGTGAAAGTAAAGATATACTACTACCAGAATCAGCCAATAAAGTAATATCATGGTTTGCTATAGTGGCTTTAACAAGAGGGAGGGATGGTGACATAGTGTTTACACTACAAATTATCTGAACATTATCACTTTCTGTTTGTGTACTGATGTTATTTGCTATCTTAATAGAGTCAAAAGTTTGGGAAGCTACTGAATTAACTAGTCTCGAACTTGAAATTTTAGGTAAAACAGGGTCAAAAAGAAAAGTTGCTGATGTAGAAGTATTAGACTGAGACACAACACCATCAGCATAAAAATTGTATCTCTGTTTCAGTTTTCCTGAAATTGTGGTGTGGAATTTGTGTAATTGTTTTTCCTTTGAGTATTTGCTCTTTTCCATTTAAAACAAGAGAGAGCATCATGATTGTTTCGTCCACATAACTGACAAACAACTGGTTTTCTTTGTGAAAACTTGTGTGGGGAATAACGTCTAGTGTAGTTTCGATTTTTGTAATTTTTTTTGAAGCGTGAAACACCTGCGAAATGTTTTGGTCTAGTCTGGAGATTTTTTTGCTCAGTTTCGGTTTTAGTGTCAGGAGGGGCAAAAGATAATGCATTTATTTTCTCGGAAATTTCTTTCAGTTGCGATTCGATGAGATTTTCTGGTCTGTGTACCGAAGGTAAGGAATGTAAGATTTTCTCATTCCTTAAAATTTCATGAAGGGTTTGTGCTCTTTCGACTGCTGTTTTATAATCATTAATGCCTTCTTCCTGTAATTTTATTCTAATATTTGAAGGAAGGGCTTCTAGAAATTTCATGAGTTTAATAGTGTTGCGTGCACTTTCGTCGTTGATATCTGCATAAACAGTCGCCGCAAGAACATTTAGTCTATGAGCTAAGTTTTTTATCGTCTCAGAAGGCATAAGTGCTAAACTGGACAATTCAACAGAAGCAACACATTTACTAGGGGGGGGCGAAAAATGACGCAAATTCCTTTTCCAGCAAATCAAGGTCTGTTATCTTTTGCAGGTCGGGATTTTGGGCTAGAAATTTTTGTGCAGGCCCAACTAACTTTCCCTTTAAGATTGCAATTGTTGTTTGTGGGTTGTATTTATTAATTTCTGCACAGACGCGAATTTGATCAAAGAAAAATTTAAGTAAATCTGGATCTCCATCAAATTGAATGATATTTATCGGAATTTGTTTTGCCGCCATGATTAGTTTTTTTTTTTTTTTTTTTGTTTGTTTTGTTTAAGCTCACAAGTTTCGAGAAATTATTACACAGACCGAATTTATACCCTAAAGCACATTGAAAACAAGAAAATTTCCTAGCTAGTAAAAATATGTAAATTAGCAAAATAAATAGATCTTAAAATATACCTCACTTTAAAGATATCTTATTTAAACCTTTTATAACAGTAAAGCAAAGGGAGACATAGAAAGGTAACTCATTTAGAAACTAAATTAAATAAAAGCAACATAAATACACTTTGAAACATATATCTATGTATTCCTTCACTTTAAAAAAAGTACTTACTTTATCTGTAGATAATAAAGCAAAGAAAACTATCAAGAAAACACCAAAAACAGTTAGTAAGTAAGCTATAAAATTAAATCCTCTTTTAACCTTTTTTTTTTACACAAGGGAAAAGTTCCCTTTTTGTAACTTAAAATATTTTTTTTTTAGATGAAAAGGAAAATCTTATTTTAACTTTTTTAATTAAAAGTTCAAAACTGGTTAAAAACTCATTTAAGCATATTAGAGAATCCAAATACAAAATTAAAAAACGAAGGGGTGTTGGACGTAAAATATGAAACAATAGCACATAAATGTAAATAACTGGTAAAAAACTGCATAAAATGTCACAAAAATAATAACTAGAAATGACAACAGTTACCGTGCTTTCGCAATTTAAAAAAATCTTTGCAAAAACACAATAACAGAATTATATTGATGCTCTACACAGAACATAAATGTTGACCGTTGTGTCCTGAATGTGAAAGCAGAACATGAAATAAACAAAGTAGGTGGGTTGACTTACTGATTTAATTTTAAAAAAAATAACTAAATGATTACTAATTTAATAAGACAAAAACTTAGGGAAATGGGGCTCGATCTGCTCCCACATTCAAAATGTAGATTTTTTGTTGTAGTGCACTTTTTTTCTCTTTTTTTTATCACTGAAGGCTAGCAGAAATTTTATATTGTAAACAGGTACTTTAGTAATCACTTATCACAGGTGGTGACACATCTTTTTTTTTTTTTTTTTTTTTTTTAGCTTTAGTTGGAATTCTGTTATTTATTTAATACTTTTTTTTGTGCACTGTTAACTGATACCTACGATGAATTATTTCTGATGTATTTTCACATAATTGAAGACATATGTATTATATGTGGATTTTTTTTTACTTTCTTTTGCAGACACTGAATGAATCACTATTTTTTTTGCACGATGAATCACTTTTGATGCATAACAACACAATGAACTTTCTGTAGATTACGTTCACTAAGGCACAAAACACGCACAAGTATAGAAGCACAAAAATAAGCACATGCAGCGCTCGATGATATCTGGCGGCGATGAACACGTCAATCACACAGAGAATGCACGGAGATAAAAACGGGGGGCGCCCAACGCTGAGGTGACAATCGGGCGCAGGTTTCGTTTTGAAGATGTAATTTCAAGGGGAGACGCTCCGCAGCACTTGGGATGGAGATCACAGGGGAGAGAAAAGGGGGTGTCCAGGCAAGGAATCACATTTCGACGTCGACCGCCGGTGAAGCTGGGGAATTCCACCTCTGTTGAGACATACCAGTCAAGACTCCAAGCCGTTGCTTTTTTTTTTTTTTTTTTTTTTTTTTTTACCGGGGATGCAGAGAAGACAGAAGAACCAAAATTATCACATTCGCCGTAAAGTCGCAGTTGATTGTACCCCCCTCCATATTTTTTTTTTTTTTTTTTTATGTGGGGAAAACGAAACTGTCAGGCACCAGAGGTTTGTAAGGGATATTGGTGGTTGCAGATATTTGTTAAGGCATTTAGAAGAACGAAGTGATCATGTATCCAGGTTCAGATGTACAAAAAAAACCCCACGATGATTGTAAAGTTACACTTTATTTTAACATCTATTACGAAGGGGGGCACACTTACAGCTCTTGGAGAAAATCTCCGAACGAAGAATAGCAGGTTAACCAGACAAGCGCAGAGAGTCAAGTGCCCTCGTACATAGCAACAAATTGCCACTTTTGGCATGATAGAAAATCGCCAACATACAAAAGTTCGCCCATGCACAATGGATAGTATACGCCAAAAACAGTTAAAATGCAGCCGGCAAGATAAGAATTCAATTTAGTTTCCCAGCTGGGATGGGAAAGGAAAAGGTTGCCAAACAATAAAATGTTACACGTGTTGTTTTGTCTAATAAAGAAGCACACCGAAGGGACATCAGATTTTACTGCGCAGATGTTAAATTCTTTTTAGGTTCTTGTCGAGAAAGGAAAAAGAAGCGTAAGCATAAATTTTAACTGCGAAACAGAGCTGATGTCCATATAAGGTAATGCAGAATTGCTTCGATCGGAAATAGCAGACATCTGGAAATAGCTTTAAACGGTTGATTAATATGTAAGTGTATTTCTCACAGACAAAGTTACGCAGCTGCCGATTTTTCGGTTAAAGAAAAACTAGGCGAGGAAAAAATGGAAAGTGAATGAAGGACACTTAAAACTGATTTTGAATTGAAAAGAGACGGGGGGAGGAATAATTTAAGAAAATAACCAATATATAACGAAATAATCGTTATAATGCTGTTATTAGCTTCAAGCATCAGGCCTCTACTCGTTTCTCAAAACTACTTACTTCGACCCCATTGAAAGAGTATGAATTCTCATTAACTAACATTTCACTGCTAAAGAAAGTCTCTTGTGCTTTTACGGGTAAGCCTATACTCTCCAAGTAACCAGAAAGAGATTTAATGTAGTCAAGTATATATTTTGTCATTTCTTCCCTTGTACCTTCAGGAATCTCTAAACACACTACCTGGTTATCTCCTTGTCCTAGGACGGTTATAGTGGTATTTAGCAGCATATAAGAAAATAGCAAATATTGTTAATATAGTACAACCCTTTTGTCTTAATCCTTCAAAACCGCCCTTGTGATTTTGGTGACTGGTTTTGCCTGTGACTGGCTCCCCATCTCATTGACTATGACATTTCTAGTAGTTCAATTGGTAGGTTATCAGTGTGGTTTCATAGACATGATGTGTGAATTTGTATTGACATTTCAATCCAAATATGCTATCAAAGATCCTAAATATAGGGGCTGTGTCTTCATATCAAAACATTTGGCACCACTTTTTAAAATCCAGCGAGAAGTAGATGATCCTGTGATCTACCCTTTCATGCGTAATCAATTGTGCCAGAGCATTTAATTTATGATCAAGTTCCAGGCCCTTCAATAATATGGATTGATACTTTATATAGGGCATAATACAGTAAAACCTCCGAAGAGCGGCCGCCGATGGGACTGTGTAAAAGTGGCCGCTTCTTAGAGGTGACCGGTGTACGGAGGTTTTGCTTCAACGGATTAGAAAAATAACCAAAACTATTTAATTCAATAAAATGCTTCAAAGAATGTATAATTTTTAGCTCACAGACTACCATAGCCTGAGAGCTTATGTGCCCGTCCGTTCTGTATGTATGTACGTGCGTTCGTGCGTAACGCGATAACTCATGATAAAAATATCGGATCCACTTGAAATTTTGTATATAGGTATATCCTGATAAGGCGCTTTTCTGATCAGTTTTTGGAGTTCATTCGATATGTATAAGAGTGCGAACGGGGGGCTCATGCCCCTCCCCTTAATGGATATAAATGGGTTTTTCATGCAGAATTAACAGTTTTTGTCCAAAATTTAGATATAGGATCATTCTGATGAAGCTATTCCGTGACTGTTATTATGTGTTCATTGAGTAAGTATAAACAGGGGGAACGGGGGGCTCATGCCAACCCCTTAATTGATATAAACGGGATTTTCATGCAGAATTAACAGTTTTCGTTCAAAATTTAGATATAGGATCATTCTGATGAGGCGAGTCCGTGGCTGTTATTAGGTGTTCATTGAATAAGTATAAACAGGGAGAACGGGGGTTCTAATGCCCCTCCCCTTAACTTGCATAAATGGATTTTTCAATCAGAATTGTCAGATTTCGTTCAAATCTCTGAATAGTTTTGGAAGTTTAATGGTTAAGTATAAAAGAGGAGAATAATTCCTCTTAAATTATATAAATGCTAAATGGGTTTTTATTAAGAATTATCCGATTTGCTCTGAATTTTGGATATAAATTTTTTAATATGATAAAGCATGTACTTGATAGTTTAGGAAGTTCAATGATTAAGTATAAAAAAAGAGAAAGGGGAGAGCTGTTTCCCCTACTTAATTTTTTTTTTCGAACGGAATTAACGAAAATACAAGGCTGTAATGTACAATTAGTATGCGTAGCCTGTGAGCTCAATGCTATCAGTTTAACTGGGCAATATTCTTTTTATTTAATTATTTTCCACATTAATTTTCACAAACGATATTATTTTCCAAGCGAAATTTTTCTAACCAGACGTTAGAAGCTTGAAATAATCAATACCAAGTTCTTTGACAATTTTCAATGTGCTTTCTTGCAAAATAGGCCCTGAAATAGGTAAATTTTTAGATCTGCAATTTCTAAACCATTCTAATAGCATTTCATTAATTACTTTATTCCCAGTTTTGCGACATCTGACTTTGTTTTCTTGGTTTTCGCCTCTAAGATGTTTCTCAAGATGCACTTCTTTGTTCTTTAAAATGTCATTTCTTTTAATTCTTCCGCACCCATATTTTTCTGAAAATTTCCGTGTACTAATGCACTTCTTACTATTATCAATAACCTTTAATTTTTCACTGAGTGATAAAAATTTCTTTTAATAAATTTTACTACTGTTCGATTTAAAAAACCAGAGACAAATGGTTGGTGAATAGGTACCTTTTTTTTTCTCTACATAGACAGGGAGGAACCATATAAAAAGATTAGGGTGAAAAAATCAACATGACCGTATTAAATAAAGGTTTTCAAATTTGCTTTCTCAGATACGACTCTACAGAAGTGTGTGGAGAGAAAGAGGAGAGGTAAAAAATGCGGGCACAAAATTGTACGAAATAAAAAGTGCTCCTCACTAGGAACAGCCAAGAGAGGGGGGGGGGAGCAGGCTTAATAGGATACCCTACATAAAAAACAGGTATCTAAAACAAAGGATTTTTTTTAAATGTCGCAATTTACAATGCTCTTGGCTTCTTTTGGTGGCCGTGTCGGAGTGAATTTCCCTGGCCGCGGCCGGTTTTGAGAGGTGACGGTATTCGGAGGTTCGATCTAATATTATTTCAATATGGCTCATTCCGTTCTATGAAAAAATGGCCGGTTGTTAGAGGTGACCGCTCTTCAGAGGTGACCGTTAATAGAGGTTTTACTGTACTATCTTTTAAATTCTTCTCAGATGTAACTTGGTAATATCTGATAGCCGGTGTTTGCTTAGTAAAAATCTGCCTTTTCTATTCAATTCATTCTTTTTCACAGAGCGTGGCGTGCTTGTCACATGCCAACATCCTCTAGCCATGCATGGTGGTATAGGTATGCCTGATCATAAATGTGACCTAATAGGGACAAGATATCACCTGACGGGTCAATGAATGAAAAGATCAAGTCTGGTTGAAACACTTTTTTCTTGAGTTGCTTGATTTCAGATTTTCTTATATATCTGAGTGAGTCATCTGCAATAATATCTTGTGTTAGCCTGACGATAGTGTTAGTCCTATCAATTTACTTACTTAATTAGCCTATTTGTCGACAAATACTGAATGTAGACATGCGCTATAGATCTGAAACAAGCTTTGGGTAGAGAGGTTTTATATTGATCAGTTTCAATAAATAACTATCTTCAATGTCTTGTGGTGCCTTGTCAAACTACTTTAAAACGTTGGGGGTGACAGGAAAATCACGAATTTTTTTTTTAAACTTCTAGTATAACTGTTTGACAAAAGAGCAGAAGGAGTCAATATTCAGAGAGTAGGGGAGACCTGTGTACCTAGGGCCACCTTTTTTCAGTGCGCTAAAACAGAGCCACTGACCTGTTTAAAATTGTGAAACTGATATGCACACATAGGTATACAAATATACTTACTATTGGGATTTGTATAAATGCCTAAAATAATAAATTATGTGAAATAGAAAGATTTTTAAGAAACTCCACAAATGGCCCTAGGTACAAGACCTCAATGTACCTAGGGCCAGTAGCTGATGTACCTAGGGCCATTTCCTAAAAGTTAGATTTCACCCTGTAATGAGTGGAAAACAAACATGCACACATGAATTTCATAAAAAAAAACAATAGGTAATACATTGATTTTTTATATAGTAACCATTCAAACTGCAATATGCCAAATTATTAGACAAGTATTTTATTACAAGTAATTTAATAAATTATTCAACATTATAATGTGAAAAACTGATTCCAAAAGTGAGCTGCATACACTGTCGCTCTGAAGCACCAACAGATTTTGGTTTGGGCAATTTGAACACGATATTGTTGCTCTCAATTTCATAAACAACATCTTTATCATAGAGAAACTTATTTGAATGTGCAATTTTTTTTTAGGTATTTAACACTGTATAGTTCCTCTTTAACATCTATTATTTCTGCCACATAAAAATGTTCAGTTTTTTTGCCTTGTAATCGTGTTAAACAAAAATCCCCCTTTTCAATAGCATCACTTATATCAGGTACTGTAGAACTTGCATCATCAGTGGAATCAGAAGAATCTACAGTGTCTGATAATTCTTCAGATGAAGTTGCCTCGATTTGGAAAGATTTTTTCATGATTTTTCTTTTTCTTTTGGCCATTCTATTCGCATGTTGTTCTTCAATTTCTTTATTTTCTGGAGAGTCTGTCAGAATTCTACATCTCCCTGGTTTTCGGCCGCCTCGTTTGGATATACAAGGTTTTGCTTTTGGAAACAGTCGGACCTGTTCAGGCGTTATGCATGAAATAGAGCTAGATAGAGGAAGCTCACAAAATTTAGTAGTACAGGAACTGGAGTTTGATGTTGAAGGCTCTGATAATTCTGCAGGACATGAAACTGAGTTTAATACAGAAACATTCAGTTCCATCATTTTTTATTCCCTTTCTTCCTCGGGAAAATCATTATTTTGGCAAGTTATGAATAGATCTGGTCTGTCGGTCACACTTGAACTCAAATATTCATCATCAATGAATATGTTTTGATTAATTGGCCATACACCAGACACACGAAAGCCCACTAGAATGTTTACAGGAGTAAAGGCCAAAGGATAGGATTTGCCAACGTTCTCCGCAATGTCATATATGCTGATTGGCTTTCCAGAGTTCATCAGCATCCAATTACTACATGCTGTATTGTAGTATTTTTTGAAGGGCCCAAACACACCTCTGTCCAACGGTTGAAGCTTATGGCTGGTATGTGGTGGAAACGTAAACATAACTATGCCATGTTTTTTTGCCAAAGTTATTGCTTCAATACTGACATGGCTTTCATGGTTAATCCAAGAGTAACAATATTTGATTACCTGCTGAACATTTGACATGGTGAATAAAATGCTTCAAAAATTCAACAAATTTTTCAGCATTTGACCACCCACTAATGTGTGCTGCTCCCACAGTTCCTGGAGGTGCACCCATCAGCATGTGGCTTTTAAAATTTACTCTTGGGAAAATCATCATAGGTGGGACGGAATTTCCTATTGCATTTACACAGCAAATAATACTTATATTAGTTCCTCGTTCACCAGAAGTCATGCTGCCAATCTGTTTCTTGCCTTTTGGGGCTATAACCTTGCCTGGTGTATGCACTGTTGTAATGCCTGTTTCGTCCACATTATAAATGCATTCAGGCAAAAACTTGTATTTTGAAAACAACTCTTGATATTTCGCAAAAAAATAAGAAACATTTGTTTTATTGAAACTGGTAGCTCTTGATAAACTTGTGGGTTGGGGCTTTCTTAGTGAAAGAACCTTATTATTTCTTTTCATAAAATCAAAATACCATTGGTCACCAGCTTCACCATTTACATTCCAGGACTTAGGATATTTTTTTCATTGGCCTTTGCATACTGAAAAGCAAGCTTTTTAACCTGTTGTTTTGATAACCCGTAATGCATATTGCATGCATCGACAAGGTACTGAACGAGGGCATGCTCTTCGTCTTAAGAGAACACGGTCCAAACAGCACATCTGTTAAAATATGCACAATTCAATTCCGTAGTTTCAGAACTAGTCTTCCTACAAAATTCAATGTGTCTTTGCAGTGTTGTTCTGCTTACTCCAAACTGTCGTGCTGCAGTCCGATCTGGAACTCCATCTTTCAAAACTGCTTCTGCAGCCGCAGTTACATTATCTGCATTGGGTTTTAATCTCTTTATTCCATCAGGATTTCTAGGCATCTGAAAAATTATGAATTTGCAGTTTCTCATAAAGAGGAATACTGATAAATTAGGAATTTGCAGTAAGAAAGTGGGATGATAAAGATTGAAAATTTAATTAAAAAATCGTTCAAATCTTATTTAGAATTCTAGGTTACTTTTGTTTTTACAAATCTGAAAATTAGTTTCTTTTTAATAAATTATCATGTTTATATAAACAAATTAATAATAATAGTGAACTTATTTTTTATAAGTAAAGCACATTGAAAATTCCAGAGCAAAATATACACCCCTCCCATTCAAATAACATCTAATAATATAAAAGAAGGACTAAATCAAAATGGTTCAGGTAATTAAGGCCATATTCCTCCATTAACTATGAAAACTTTTTCAGTGAAATAGCAGCATAAAGAATGATTGCAGCTGTACCTAGGGCCATGGCCCTAGGTACAAGAAAACTACATGGCCCTAGGTACAAGACTAGGTAATTTCATACAAAATGTCTTCTACTGAAAAACCCACATGGAGAAAGGACTTATGTAATATGTCATTTAGTGCTTAATATTAGAAACAAAAGTATGAACTAGAATTGAAAGAAAAGTATTTGCCTTACCTTTGTAAAACAATAAAGATGAGCTGTAAAATTTTACTTCAGACCATAAAAAAGCTTTTTCCACTTATAACTTGCCACAACTTTCTCCTCCAAGATTTAAAAATGGCTGTCAAAATAGCAATTGGTGTTGCCAATTACCTAACTGAGTAACAAAACTTAGCACTAAATATTATTCAATTAAAGTGGGGTGGACCTAGGTACACGAAGGCCCTAGGTACACAGGTCTCCCCTACGTATCAAGTTCAAGGTTTTGGACTCACTTAGTCGTTAAGGAGTTGTCTTAAATAAAACCATGGTTATCTTTAATGTAGCGGTACAAGCTTGAGTAATAAGAAACTTATCTTCATGACCTCTATAAAAGAAGTTGATTTTAGGGGATATCGGCAAACCGTCCATCACCCTCCCGTACAGTAATAGAGCAGCATATTCTACAAGCTGTGATATATCAAATTCAACCACTTTAGACAGATACCAATTAGTGTGAATGTAAGCCATCACAAAACCTCGAATAGGAGAAAAGGATGATTTTGACATGCTTTCCCCCTGTTGTACTGATGGTGTCAATTTCAAGTTCCAATGTGGGTATGCTGTCATTAGCATCAGGCATTAGGCCTCTATTCGTTTCTCAAAACTACTTACTTAGACCCCATTGAAAAAGTATGATTTTCCGTAAACTAACAGTTCATTGCTATAGAAAGTCTCTTGCGGTTTTAAGGGTAAGCCTATATTCTCCTAATAACCAGAAAGAGTTACCATGTGTTTGGACATGTGTTGCCATGTAATGTATATGTTGTCACATATAAATTTTGTCATTTCTTGCCTTGTGCCTTCGGGAATCTCTAAACACACTACCTGGTTATGTCGTTGTCCTAGGACAAGTATAACCGTTTATGGTACCATGTAAGAAAATATCACATATTGTAAATATAGTCCAATCCTTTTGTCTTAATTCTTTAAACCCACCCTTTTGGTTTTGGTGACTGGTTTTGCCTGTGACTGGCTCTCCATTTGGTTAAATGTGACATTTCTTGTAGTTCAATTTGTAGGTTATCAGTGTGGTTTCAAAGACACAGTGTGTAAATTCATATTGACATCTCAATCAGAATATGCTTTTTATGCATTCTATGGCAGATAAAATGTTTTTAGAAATCGCAAAATGTCTTAATGTTTTAAAAACAAATTGTTTTTCATACATCTTACGTTAGTATATTTAACACAGTAGTGTCCTACTGACCATCATTCCATTGGACCATAGCCTCCTACATCTTCCTTCCCCCCAGGGGGATACCTTCTTTAGGTATTCACGGGCTTCACAACCCCGGGGCACCTGAGTGATCTTTCTCCTTTCCTTTTCCTCTTCTGGTCTTCCTTTCCTCTTTGTTTCACTCTCGTTTGGTTTCCTCTTCGGAGGTGAGGGCAATTCTGTATGAGCCGATGTCATCCTGCATATCGACTCATGGAGAATTG
Source organism: Maratus speculifer (assembly GCA_964019185.1). Taxonomy (NCBI): domain Eukaryota; kingdom Metazoa; phylum Arthropoda; class Arachnida; order Araneae; family Salticidae; genus Maratus; species Maratus speculifer. Next base: position 263,143,609 of record OZ025301.1, read on the forward strand.
TAAACCACCCACGTGTTGGCCGTGCGTGGTGACCCGTGTCCCTGGAAAGGGGGATCCTGGTAGTTGAGGGAAACAAACACACTACTTTGGCCTCTGCTTCAGGTAGACGGGAGGTGCATTTGGTCCCGTATGCATCAATTGGCTGGTCAGCTGACTTTCGTCACTGGCTCTAGGGATCAAGTGATCGAGCAACTACTAGTCATCTCGTTAAGGGTGGAGACTGACATAGGGTTGTCTTGTGACTGTATGGGCCCTGGTTAGCACTGGTGCACAAATGTGCATCCCCTTGTAGGGCTCGGGAGAGGGTGGTGCGGCCGGGGTCTGAATTCTATTTTTTTAAAAATATGATGGAAACACTTCTTTCCCTTCTACTTCTCTCCCTAGTGGAGAGCAACAAACTGCACTGTCTTCTTCATTTACTCGCTTTTTTATTGTGAGACGTACTGATAGTCACTCTGATTGCTCCTTTAAAAAAACTTCACCATTTCTTATCTCTAAAACCTTTCAGTCTGTCTTGGGAGATGGTCATTCTCTCAAAAAATTACAATCTGGCGATTTGCTGGTTGAGGTTTCTACAACCAAACAATCACAATATCTCTCTAATTGCACTACAATAGGCACTTTTTCTGTTTCTGTGCAAGTACAAAGAACTTTAAATACAAGCCGCGGAGTAATATCAGAACCTGATCTTTTATACTGAACCAAAGATGAACTTTTAGAAAATTTAAAAGACCAATATGTCATAGACGTACGCCGTATCACCATCCGTAAAAACAAGCAAATAATTCCCACTAAACATATTATTCTAACCTTCAATAGCACTACTTTACCACCTAGAATTAAAGCAGGATATCTAAACTGTAAAGTCCGGCCCTATATATCAAATCCCACCGCTGTTTTAAATGTCAGCGTTACGGTCATACTAAAACAAACTGTCGTGGATCTCTCACCTGTGTACGTTGTGCAGAGGTCGGCCACAACAATACCTCATGTGAAAAATCCGAATGCTGCATTAACTGTAAAGGAAGTCATACAGCATATTCCCGCAAATGCCCTAACTGGAACCGTGAGAAAGAAATCGTTACTATAAAAATTACTCAAAATTTGTCTTATCATGATGCCCGTAAACTAGTTGAAAATAGAACCCCATCTGTCGGAATTACCTACTCCAGCTTACTGAAGAAACAATCAACAACCGTAAGACAAACGTCTACACAAACTGATGTCTCATATCCACAAGGTAAATCTACCGTAACACAATCGACAAACACCCCATCCACTGAACCAGTAAAAATAGTTGACTTAGAGAAGAAACAACAGAAATTGACAGCTCTACCCAATAAGTCATCACAACCCCAAACGAAGACTAAAGCTGCCACGAATATGAAAATAGCACAGAAACCTGATATCCCCAGAAAACAGAATCTAAAAAAAAACCCTATACAAACAACTAAAAAAACCTCAACTCCAGCCTCTCTACAATGGAAGACTGTGGGGAGGGGTAAGAAAAATTCTGGCATCAGCTCAGTCATAAAAAATATTAAAGATCCAAAGCAGTTACAGCATTACGTGGATGAGGAAATGGAATCCGAGCCCTATGGCAATGACTCGGATGTTGATGAAAATATTGTATTTGATGAATTTGTGCCTGATTTAAATACACAAGCCTAACTCTCCTAATCATGAATAATATCATCTCATGGAACTGCCGTGGTTATCTTAATAAACATGACGAAATCCGGGACATTCTCTCTGACCATCAACCACTCTGCTTAGCTCTACAGAAACCCATCTAAAACCAAATGACAAAGCAAAATTGCGCAATTACGCTACTTACAGGAAAGACTTCATTGGTAATGATAGGGCCACTGGAGAAGTGACTCTCTTCATTTCTCGCATTTTACCTCATTCGCTTATCAGTTTAAATACTAATTTACAAGCAGTAGCAGTCCGTGTCCATATAAACAGACTTATAACAATATGTACTATTTACTTACCACCTAATCAGCCTATTCAGTCTACACATCTGGATAATCTCATTCTCCAACTACCCATTCCTTTCGTCATTCTTGGTGATTTTAACGCTCATAGTCAACTGTGGGGTAACTCTGATAATAATAATCGTGGTGATATTATAGAAAAACTTATTTCTGACAATGGCTGATGCCTACTCAATAACGGTGATCATACTTACTTTCATGAACCTATGCCATAGATCTCGCTATCTGCTCCCCATCCATTTATCCTTATTGAAACTTCTGGGTTTCTAATGACCTTCACGGCAGTGATCATTTCCCTATTTTTATCTCGCTGACTACTCCTCACATGGATTCTAATAATTGTTTTAAACGCTATGTATATAACAGAGCTAATTGGTCAACATTCACAGAAAATGCTAAAATAACAAGTGATATGATAGCGGGTGACCTTGACGATGCGCTTGATAATATCACCCAGTGTATTATCAATGCTGCAGATATTAGTATTCCAAAATCACATTCTATACCGCGGCACAGGAAACCATGGTGGAACGATGAATGCCGAAAGGCAAAGAAAAAGCAACAGAAGGCTTGGGGCATTTTCCGACACTACCCTAATAATAATAATTATCTTGCATTAAAAAAAGCAAAGGCTCAAGCTAGAAGAGTGCGCCATAAAAGCCAACGTGAATCTTGGATTCAGTACATCTCCTACATCAACGCCAGTACATCAAGCAAAGAACTTTGGAAGAAAGTGAAAAACTGTATGCAGGGGTAGGAGTGACCAATTCAAAAAATATAGGACATTTTTTGTGAAAAATATAGGACATATATAGGACATTTAGAAAATAACACTATTGGATATATATTGTTATAAAATACATTTTTAAAACATAATCTATGTTAGTTTATGATTTTTCACTAATTAACGATAGTAAATCAAGATACAATATTAAAAAAAATATGTATAAAATTAATTCTTCCATTGTTATTCTTAAATCTTCTTGGTATAATGGAAATTTTCCAAACCAACAATGTTAGATTTCAAGAAAATCTTCGATAATCACAGATTCTTATAAAATCAGATTTCAAGGAAATCTGTTATGTTTGAGAAAGGCTCACATGTGATCTGATAGATACCCTTGTCAATGCATTGTGAACAATCAACAATGTGTAAATTAAAGGTACCAACACTATGCCAAATTTTCTCATAAATTGTACTTATCTATCTGAAATTTTGAAAGCTGATTTATTTACATTAGGACCATTTGATCCAAAGATGGGCAAATGATTTAGATCCAATTTAAAGGCTTTCATTACATTCAATTTGCAGTTAAATGATCAAAAAGCTCACTTTCAATATATTTTTCGGTAATACCACCGATTTTCTCACTCCAATACCAAGCAAAAATGTTTAATTGTTTTAAGTTCTGGGCATTTAATGTCTCATCATATATGAGAGTGACAAAAGGGGGATTCTTTGTTGAAATCCTCACTGACAGTGAAATGTTTTAAAATATATGAGTCAAGGCCATGAGATATGGCAATGGCACATGGGACTTTCTTTGAATTTAACTGTATACCTTGTGGCAAAGAGAAAACTGCAAACATTTCAAAAATAAATTTTGCATTCCATCTGATGACTGAAATAAATAATTAATTAGAGCTATGTGAATTATCCATAGAATCTTGGATTAATAGATCTTATCTCCCCCATTTAAAGTCCAAATACTCAATCCACTTTTTTTTTTTTTTTTAAATTCAGCTTTTTCTGCCAGTAAAATGCACAAAGCGAGATTGAAGCTAATGGCTTTGTTTTTCTGAGTTATCTATGAGCTTCGTTTTTTGGGATGCTGCATTAATTGCAAATAATCACTGTTACTGATGGGAACCGGACATGGTAATGATCTTTACCCTTCACACACTATTCAGCAATTTTTTTTCCATGCCCATCAATCTGATCTATCCAAGCATTACAGAATTTCATCAATCTATGTTCACATTGTGACATTGCATTAATGTAATGCAATAAATATGCCTTTTCTGCATTAAAAAATAAAATAAATAAAAACAATGTATTGCAGCTGAATACACGGTAAGAGAAACTAAAATAATCGCAATGAAACATAGAACCATGTTGAACGTTAGACTAACTCAGCGAGCAAAGCGATGCATGTGAAAACAAGTGATGATAAAAGTGGTGATATCAAATATATGAGAAAGTAGAGAAATATAGGAAATATAGGACAATTAGAAAAATATAGGACAATATAGGACATTTTTGAAGGTTATTTTATAAATATAGGAAAACTCTGACCCCTGTGTATGGGACTGTATTTAGAAAACTGCATCTCTATCTTAAATTACAATGGACAAACAATAGCATCTCCCCAAAATATTGCTGAAACAATAGCAAATACACTGGCATCTAATTCTAAATCAGACTCGTATCCCGAACCTTTCTTATCATATAAAAGACAAGCAGAATCTACCAACATAAATTTTAATTCTCGCCATTCCTATGAGTATAATCTACCTTTCACAGAACCTGAACTTCTGCGATGTTTGCAAAATAGTCGTTTATCAGCTCCAGGACACGATGGCATCACTTATACCATGCTAAAATATCTTTCTACCACCTCTCTCAATAACCTTCTCACCTTTTACAATAGAATCTGGATTGAACATTCTTTTCCTAAAGCCTGGTGTAAAGCTATTGTCATTCCATTCCTTAAACCAGGTAAAGATCCCAGTGACCCAAACAACTACAGGCCAATCACACTCTCTAGTAGCCTTTGCAAACTTTTAGAAAAAATGGTTAATTGCCGCCTAGTGCATGTTTTGGAATCTAATAATTCCCTTGCATCATTCCAAAGCAGATTTCGTCGTGGTAGGTCCACTATTGATAACCTCATTCTTTTAGAAACTCATATTCGAACTGCTTTTTTAAAACGCAATCATCTGGTGACTATCTTTTTTGACATGATGAAAGCCTATGATAAAACCTGGAGGTACGGCATACTACGTGATCTTTTTAATCTGAACTTTAGAGGTAACCTACCAATTTTTATTAAGAACTTCCTCGCAGTTCGAATTTTTCAAGTTCAAATTGGGGGGTTTCTTTCAAGTTTCTATGTACAAGAAGAGGGTGTACCACAGGGCAGTGTTCTGAGTGTCACCCTCTTTGCTATCAAGATTAATGACATCCTGAATCAGTTGCCCCCATGCGTTCAAGGTACACTATATGTTGATGATTTTAATATTTTATGTAAAGGACAAGATATGCGTTTTATCGAGAGACAACTACAAATCGCTATCAACCGTATTATTCAATGGACAAACAAAAATGGCTTTATTATTTCCCAAGACAAAACCTCATGTGTGCATTTCTGTAGACGAAGGGATTTGCATCCAGATCCTGAAATTTTCATCGGAACTTATCAAATTGCTATTGTTGACAATGTCCGCTTTTTGGGCTATATTTTGACAAAAAACTCACTTTCTTGCCTCATGTTTTGCAGCTACGAAAAAAATGCGAGCTCTCTCTCAATTTTATCAAGGTGCTTTCCAACACATCTTAGGGAGCAGACCGTAGTTCTCTCCTGAAAATTTACCGTTCGATTATCCGCTCTAAAATTGACTATGCCTGCCAGGTCTATGGTTCAGCATGTAATTCCTATCAAAAACCTTAACAATATCGACACTGTGCACCATAGTGCACTCCGCTTTTGCTCTGGTGCTTTTAGAACATCACCGGTTTTAAGCCTATATGTCGAGTGTAATGAACCAGCACTACACAGTGTTCGTGAAAAGCTTTCATTGGATTTGTACTAACGTATTCTCTCTCACCGTGGCCATCCTCTTCATAATTATATTCTAAATACAGACAATTACACTCTCTATCAGCATCGACCATCATGCATTTCTTCATTTGGAGCCAGAATGAGGAACATTATTAACAATAGTCAACTAAGCAATATCAAGGTGATCTCATGTTCATTGCATGAGTTTGGAAAACTCTTAATATAACCACACTCCATCCATTTAAAGACTATGACAAAAAAAACACTGCACCTGTCAAATTTCAACAATTATTTGCAGCCCATCACTCAAAGTTCAGGAATTATACTGATATTTACACAGATGGATCAAAGAGTAGCAATGTTGTTGGCTGTGGGATTTTCTGTGATAATACGAATTTTAGTTACCGGCTTCACCCTTCAGTTTCTGTGTTTACGGCAGAGTTGATCGCGATAGAGAGAGCCATGTTGCACATTTCAGATCATCATAACACTTCATTCATCATTTATACGGACTCAAATAGTGCTATTGACGCAATTAAATCATCTAACAAACATCCTTATGTCTCAGCCATCCTGAATTTTTATGATAAATTAACAAACCGTGGCTGTAAAATTTTATTTTGCTGGGTACCTGGACATATGGGTATTCCTGGAAATGAAAATGCAGATCAAGCGGCAAAACTTGCTCTTAACCCTTTAGATCATAAGATGCCATTCTCAGACGTTAAACTAATTATAAAACACTTTATCTATCATAACTGGCAAGAAAGTTGGGATACAGAAATTAATAATAAACTGCACCGTATCAAACAAACGATCATTAGCTGGCCTCCAAATTACCCACGGAAAACAGATGTTCTTCTGACTCGTCTGAGAATTGGACACTCTAGGTTAACTCATAAACATCTTCTATTCCGGGATGATGCACCCATGTGTCCTCATTGTCATTTTGATTGCCTAACTTTACATCATCTTTTAACTGACTGTCCGGACCTCCGGCACTTGTACAGAATATATTTTAACTCATCATCAACTATTTTGACAAACCTCATTGGGGAAATACCTCATGGGGCACTTTTTACCTTTTTAAAGCACGCAGGATTTTATTTTGAAATTTGAATTTTTTTCACTATTTTTATTCCTATAACTTGGACTTAGTTTTAATGATTTTGAAGTGTTAGCAACATTTGGATAGGAACTCTATCCAAATGAGTCTACTACTGATTTAATTTTGCCTTAATATTATACTGTAATATTATTTTAATCTTTTAACCTTTTATACTTGCCTAACTATATCTGGATGGGGTACCCCATCCAGACACCCTGATATTGTTCCTTTTGTCTTTGTCTTGGCACAGCATGTCCCTCAAGGGATTTTGTGCAATTAAACCCTACACAACCAACCAACCAACCTACATCTTCCTTAGAATCATTTAAAACACTGGATTCAGCATAAAACTATAATGCCTCGGTTTAATTCTGTCCAGTGATAAATCAACTGAACAACCAACTGACGCATACGGGACCAATAACACCTCCCCATCTACCTGAAGCAGAGGCCAAAGCAGCTTGTTGGTTTCCCTCAACTGCTAGGCTCTTTCTTTCCAAAGTCACGGGTTGCCTTGCACGAGAAACATGTGGGTGGTTTACATTTCTACATGAATAGATATACAGGATATATTGGCTGATGCAGAAATGCCTTCACCTCCAAAGAGAAAACCACTACAAGAGTGAAATAAGAGGAAAAGAGAAAGATAACTCAGGTGCTTGTGGTTTTAAGGCTGTGAATACTTAATAAAGGTATTCCCCTGACAGCTAAAATTTTCGAAATGAAAACATATGTTTTGAGGTTACTATGTTATCTGCAGCTGAAAAGTCTTGTTCAGACCTTACTGAAGAGGCCCCAATGCAGATATATTTTTTTTGCTAAACCTGCTATTCCAGTATATTTATATACACAAGTCGTCCACCACACTCAAAGGGGTTTAAGTGAAAGCAAAGCTCCTGCTCAGTCAGAGAATTTTCAAATTGCATATTGACATCAACAAGAGAGGACACAGTCTGCTGAAACAAAAATGCAAGAGCTGATTTTTCAGATAAATCTTCCATTTGTTCTGATGCTAATGAGTCACAGCTGATTTAACAATAAATTAAGATAATCTTTGATAGTCTGTCAAGTTGCTAGTGGTTCATCCTCTAAATCTTTGAATCATGTGTTAAATTACTGAGCACACTTGTTGAGTATTCACAATAGAAATGTTTTTCTAGTCCAGCTTCAGGCTATACTTTAATCAAAAAGGGCAACATTATGACTTAAGTTTTAATTTATCTGTGTTCGGGAATGCATGAAACTTGCAGGTGTTGAAGTTCAGGAACTATCTAATGGCACTCGTTCCCATATTTTTGCAAATGCAATATATTCTTGAGTAAATAGTGTCTGAATGGGCGTTTTGGATTGGCTTTTCTCACGAATGCAGAAAAAACACTTAGATGTGAGGTTTGAGCTGAAAAACGCGTTTGTCATATAGTCAAAAACACTTATAACTCAAAAGGTAATTTATGGATCAAAAAATAGAATACTCAATGCAATTCTAAATCTCTTCCATTGTCAAGCCTTCAAATTTTATATCATTTCTCTAAAAAAAAATTTATAAATGAGTCAAAACATTTTGCGCTTGTTGAGAAAAACAGTTAACAACAGCCTTAAATCTATTCGCTTAACTCTTCTCGTACAGCCATCTTAAAATTTTCAGCTATAATAGTATCATTATCAGACTGCTTCATGTAATTGCTTGTTACTTTACTAACAACCATTGACACGGGTGAACAACTTTCACTACATAAAGCTGCTATAGCCATTTCTAAATGTTTGAAAAGTTTTACTAGTTCTTCGATTCGTTTACAATCCTCTTCCATAATTTCTAAATTTTAGTCACAGCAGTGGATCTAAGAGACCGATCAACTGGAACAATGGTGATAGAGGATCAGTTTAAAAGAATGTGTTCCATTTTTTCAAACTCAGAGTTCCACTCAGTTTTGACACTTAAAACTGATTTAAGTTCATTCATATTTAGCTTTTTTGTTTTTCATGGAACTCTGTTGAAGTTATAGTAGAATGGCGAAAATGTCTCGCCAACGTTTTAGTCTTCGCTTAACTTTTGAATTAATGGATCATCGAAGCATTTATTAATAACAAGCTGAATAATATGTGCTGCACATGTTATGTTTTTTTTATATGAAACACATTATTAATTTTTTGTATTTGGCCTAGGAATTAAATTGTGCGGTTTTTAATAAAAAAATTAAAGCTTTATGTCAAAAACAAAATACATAAATACTTTAACAAAAATATTTGTTGAAGCTGTCTTTTTACTGATGTTAAATATACCAGCTCTTATATTAAAAATTAGCAATGTATGATGACAAATACAATAAAATGAAATAGTGTACTCACAATAAGTAGGCATGAAGTTTCCTTGGAAAGCAGCTTTATTGTAGACCTTTGAAATTCTTGAAACAATAAATTGAATATTTCTAGCAATATACCATGTCATCTTTAGCAAAACAAAAAAAAAACTTTACTCTTGATAATATTTTGACCTCAAATCAACGCTAACAAAAATCATTACATATGCTTTCACCATCACATAATATCTAAAAAATATCCTACTAAACTGAAGAAACTTCTAGTAGTCATAATTTTTCACACTCAAGTGACACATAACATATCCCTACTAAAAAGTAAATACTATTTAAATGCCCACTGAAACCTTCCAGCCAATCACGGCAAAGAATCACGAATCATCCACGTAAAACTCTTGACATATGCAAAACAGATGTTTTGCATAAAATAAATTTGCCTACAAAAAGATTTTATTATAATTTACTTTTAAAAATAGTTAGAATCATTTAATTTAAACATTTAAAACTTAAATCAATCAAAAATAAACTTAATAAATTAATACCTACAAAAACTCATTTCACAACTTGTGAAAACTAGATGAATCGCGATGTCTTATGAAGTGAAGTGAAGCGATCAAATGTTTTGATCTAAAAACATGGCTGCTCTCACAAAATTAGCGGTGTATTGCTATTAAAAACGAAGTAAGAAAGAAAAATAAAAAGGAAAAAAAAATAGATGACATTGAATATTCCCAGAAATAAATAAGAAATGAGCAGGAAACAACAAAAACAGGCTCTACAATATTGTCCATTGCTATCCAGTACTTTTTCCCATCTTTCGGGCAATTTATGAATTCAGTGTCGAAAGAAATCCTCACTTTTCGAAGCGATCCAATCAGATCCATTTTTCTATATTTTCTGAAGAAGTGAACCAATCAAATTGTTATTCATGCAATCAATCATGTAGTAGTCTAAAGGAGCAATGTCTGATGAATACGGCGGGTGGGGTAACACTTCCTATCCGACATTCTCCAAATATGTTCCCCAACATGTGGTCGGGCATTATATTGAAAAATAAGTTTATTATGTCTGTTATTCCATTCTGGCTGTTTTCTGGCCAGAGCTTGTTTCAAACGCATCAACTGAAGTTGATAATGTTCTCCATTAATAGTTTCAGGTTTCAGAAGCTCATAGTACACCACACCTTTCATATATCACCATATACACAGCACAACCTTTGCACAGTGAATATTTCATTTTGGTTATCATGGACCTGGTTCATCTGGCATTTAACCAGGCTTTTTTTTGTTTAGGATTCTCGTAATAAATCCATTTCTCATCACCAATAACAATCCAAAGAAAAAATCCTTTATTTTTTCTGTCTTTGAAGCAGCATTTCATAAACTTTTTTTCTTCTTTCAACATCTCTCTTTCAATTCATATGGAACCCAATGTGATATCTTTTGAATCATTCCCATTCCTTTGAGTCATTTGGAAACTGTTGTTTGATCAACCTCTAAAGGTTAAAATTAAATTTCCTTTAGTAGCCAGTGGCCGGTAGAGGCTGTATGTTTAGTGGCTACTTATTAGTGTGGCACTAACTATACATTTAAAAATTTTTATATGTAATATTTTAAAAATATAAGCATTAAGAAGATATCTGTCACTTATAAAAATAAAATTATCACAGTGGCAGTTTACTTACCCCAACTGAAACATCTAATAATTATTACACTAAAAAAATGATAGAATTTATAATGAATTAAATACTAAGCATATTTATTTATAAATTATTTAATTTTCTTAAAATTGGGTCATCTTTTCTTTGTAGAGTCAGACCACCATAAATTAACAAAGGTGCAGGATCAAATTCATCAATTGAGATGTTTAATCGTTTAATATTTATGAGACTTTCAAGCAATCTCGTAACCCATTGAAGTAGATTTATCATCAATTATATTTTTAACCGAACTCCAAACTCTTTCTAGCTCTGCATTACTTGGAAGAATTGTAAATATTATTGTCACAATGCTCCTGACAGTTTTAAATGTATCATAAGTTTCAGTTAATAATTTTTCAAGGAGTTTGTTTAGCGTAATTGATGGTCTGAAATGTTCCGACATAATTAGACACAATTCTTTCCAATCAACCAAAGCTTTGTTTGCTCCTAAACTAAATATATTGCAAAATTCTTCCACTTCTTTTTTGCCATAATCTCTCAGAGATTCAGTGTCTGGTGCAAAATAAGATGTATTTAGTAATTGTGCAGTTTGTACTAGTGGTGTACCGAGTAGCACTTTGGCCGAGTACCGAGTGCCGAGTACCGAGTAGTTGTGTAATAAGAAAAAAAACTTATGTGAGAATGAGAATAATGCAGGTTTAGGTTTACATATATGTATACCTGAGTGTACATTGTTAATTATATATAAATTAACTCATTAAATTTGAAATTTATTTGTGCACCTTTTAAAGACAATTTTTGACAGTTCTAAACTAATAAAAAAGGAGAATTGATGCATAACAAGTAAAATTATTAACCAATATAAAATTAAAACATTCTTTAACCCTCCAATTTATTCTAACCATTGAAATCTATCTATCAAAAATAAAAATGTTTATTGGTTACTGTAACAATTCATTGAATAATGCAGAACATTTCATATTTATTTTGTAACTAAATGTATCTTATTTTCTTTTTCTTCTTCTGTATGCTGATCAGCAGCATGAACGAAATTTAAAAAAATTCAAATGGATTTATCTATAAATCCCAAAAAATTAATCCAAGATGTTTCCACTAAGTGGAATTCTACCTATTATATGTTGCAGAGATTTCAGGAACTAAAGAGGCCTCTTACTTTTTATGCAACTGAAAATGATATAGCCCATCTAACTGCAGTTCAATGGCAGTTAATGGAAAGCGTAGTAAAATTATTAACGCCATTTGAGGAAATAACAAAAATGATGAGTTCAAATGAATCTGTTTTATCTTAGGTGATACCATCAATCAAAACACTGCAGCACTTTCTAGAAAAAGAAAGTTTGAACCACTTTGGCTGCGGCACTATGAAGAATACATTAAAAAGTGAATTCGATAATAGGTTCCCATTTGTGAAAAATAAAAATCAGAATCTCAACGACATTGAAAATGAGATCAAAGATAATTTTGAATGTTTTATAGCGACTGCTCTGGATCCTCGATTTAAACTAACATTTTTCAATGAAAATTATAAGTGCGTGGTTAAAGAGTGTCTTAAAAAGCAAGCTTTAGAATTGATGAGTGTAAAAAAAGTTGGAAATCCACCAAAAAAAACAGAAAATGCATCATGAGAATGTGGATGAACCAAAAGAGATGCCAGTAAAAAGTTCTTCAATTTTCTGGCAATGTTTTGATGAAATTGCAAATGAACAAAAAGATTGTGGATCTAGTGAACGTTTAAAATCTCCAAGTGAAGAAGTGATACAAAAAGAGATTCAGGATTTCTTTACAGAAGATATTTGCAAAACTGACAGTCCATTTGCATGGTGGGAGAAAAAAAAAAAAAAAAAACTTTTCCAATTATGTGCAACCTTGCAAAAAAATTCTTATGTGCCCCTTCTATTACCACTTATTCTGAACGCATATTTTCAGAGGCAGGCCAAATTTATAGCAGTAAGAGAAATGCCCTGTCTACAGATAATGTAGAACGTTTGGTGTTTTTGCACCATAATTTGAAGTATAATAAATTTAATTATTAAATTTTTATTGTATTTTCAGCTTTTTTATCCAAAATAAGTCTTTTCTGTTTTCCTATATATAAAAGTATTTTTATTTGAATAAATGTGAAACTAAATTTTAATTTTAATCTGGAGTTTTTTTATGAGGGTTTTTTTTTTTTATATATTTTACAGACATATTGTTAAATACCAAGTAAATAGTTTTATGAATTACTTCATATATTATTCATTGATATTCGAATAACCTTTTACAGATAAGTTATAAATCAATAAGCTTAAAAAATGAAATTCTTACAACTACTCGGTATTAGCCGAGTACTCGGCCAAAATTTGGCCGAATACCGAGTACTCGGCAAATTGGCCGAGTAGGCCGAGTACCGAGTATTTACCGAGTACTCGGTACGGCTCTAGTTTGTACACATGCAGAACTATCAGGTTCATCCTCACCAAAGAAACACTTTTTGCTGCAGAAGCATTTCTACATAAGTTTTTGAAATTATTTACTGCACTGTCTTTGCAGTTTATGCTGGTTTCTTTCCTAGAAACAGAGGTTTCTGATTTTAGTTCAGCAGTTTTAAATTTCACAGTTTTACATCAGAGTAACTGTCATCAGTTGATAATAAAAATGACTTCAAATGTTTAGAAGTGCTACAAATCAACTGTCCAGATGATTAAAATACCAAAAGATTCAACTTTAGTCTTAATTGAATCAGTGGATTAAACAATGTTTATGTTTGATGATTCTAAAAGTTTTGGAAACTAAGATAATGAAGTCTGTGAAGGCATGCAAGAAAAATACTATATCATAAGACTGGAGTTCCTTTAGGATTCCTACCTCATTGGGGAAATACCTCATGGGGCACTTTTTGCCTTTTTAAAGCATGCAGGATTTTATTTTGAAATTTGATTTTTTTTCACTACTTTTATTCCTATAACTTGGACCTAGTTATCTGGATCTCTATATAGTTGGATCTTTTTACCTTTTATACTGGCCTAGCTATATCTGGATGGGGTACCCCATCCAGACACCCTGATATTGTTCCTTTTGTCTTTGTCTTGGCGCAACATGTTGTTCAAGGGATTTTGTGCCACAAAACCCTAAACAACCAACCAACCAACCTTTAGGATTCCTTTAGCCATTGCTGTCACACTTTTTGTGTATTTGCATGTTGCATGGTCTGACACCACATCTGTTAAATGTTGTATTACAACTTCATAATTTGTTACTACTGCTGCAATAGAATTTTCAGTAGAGTCTGCCCATCTGGTTTCACAAATGAGTTTAAAACTCAAGACTGTAGTTTTTAGAACATCTCCCAGATGACTCAGTTCTCTTGTCAATTTCGAGCTGGTTCTATAGAAAGTACTAATACTTTTACAAAGATATAATTTTCGTTCCAAACTTAGTACTTTTGACTGTATCTCTTAAACATAAGTCCAGAATATGATTGTAGCAGTGAATGTAAAATGGAGAGTTCTGACAGAATCCTGATCGAGCAATGCTGTCAATTCTTCATCTTCAAATTTTTTTGGCTGTCCAGATCGTTCTTGGTCTTCCAAGTCGTAATCACCACTTTTAAACCATGCAAGCTACTTCTGACACATTCGTTAAGCTAGAGCATAGTCACCATAAACTTCCACTAAAATTTGATGACTTTTGGTAGTACTTTTCTTTGTGTTAAAGTAATGAAGAAGAACCCACAAAAACACTTTATCAGGCACAAAATTTGGCATTTTCATAACCAATATATTCATTCACTTAGTGCAACGATGAAAATAGATGTCAATTAAATCCATTCCATCATCAAAGAAGACATTAGTGCAACACAAAGTATAAAAAAGTTTTCACTTTGAAATATTTTCTGCAAAACACAGGATTTTAGATATTTTTAAGCAGACTTAACATTTTCACGATTTACTAAAAAATATTTTTATTCTTCACCATTTTGTCTTCTAACAAAGATGTACTATAATATAGCATCTATGTAATGAGGTAATAAAGTACAAAATTCTAAGATATCTTGATGAAAATTAATAACTTGACCATTGCATCCAAGCTGACCACATTTAATGCGGTAAACAGTAATAACTGGATGAATTTGGAAAATCAATTGCTCTTCAACGAAAGTTAAGTTCTTCAATATATCCAATCCAGTTATGGACTTGGATCCATTTTATTAGTCCTACAGAAAAAATATTTAGTTCATTATTTACTCTGCATTTATGACAAGTTTTACAAGATCCTTCTGATTGAATATGCATGTCAAACCAACATCTATATGACAAATTTTGGAAAAATAATTCAAAATTTTTTTGGTCATCTTTGAAATTTAAAGGTTATTTCCGAGCACATCATTTTCTGTCAGAAAAAATTCGTCATGTCGTCATTTTTTATGGTGATATCTAGCTTCATAGCCTAAAGCCAAATTATTTTCGCATTCTTTTCAACCAGTAAGTGTTTGTTTTCTCGGCATTTTTTATAATAGATCTAATACATTAAAAAAAATTTTTTAACGACAAACATATCAAAAATAACTGATAGTAATTACTTCTTAATAATAAATATGTTTCATTTGGTTCAATTTTCAACCTTCGAATTCAAATAACACTTTATATAAGGAATTTAACAATTAATTTTTAACAATTTAACAATTTATATAACAGTTTTATAATTTAACAATTAATTTAATTCTTTTGTTGATGTAAATGTTAAAAGATTGGAATCGCTCAGAGCAAAAAGGTACAGAGCTGGAGATGGTCGAGGATTGGAGTAAGAATTTCCTACTCTAATAGTGAAACATGTATTTATACAGTAATCAGCATAGATTTTAATTAGTTGAGTCAAAAATCTGAAAACTATAAATTTGAAAATTAGTGCGATGTGCCAGATTTGTCAAAAATCTTCTACACATCGAGAAAGATTGGTCCTCTCATGCCACCAGATCTAATCCCGTCATGAAGTAGTTCAGTAATTCTCCATAACTTGTGAATTGTAGAATGATGTGCTCTAAAACCGAATTGCTCCAGTATAAATACATCATAAAAATTCAGGAATGTCTTAAGGTTTTTGACAAGAACATAAAGAACAAGAAATTCATAAGCTAATTCATATGCTTTATAAAGGCAAAAGAGTTAAGAGAAGGTCAGAAGTTAGTAGGGGTGTGGCTATCTCCCCCCCCCCCCATTTTTGGCAAGGGACAATAATAGCTCTTTTCCAGCAATTAGAAAAATATTAAAAATCATCATGCAATTAAGAGAGCATAAAGAATAAAATTCTGAGGTAATTTAATAAGCATATTTTTAGTAATACGGTACTCACCCGGAGATTTATTATTTTTTAGGCCTGATATGTACTCTCGAACTTCGGAAGCCGTGGCCGGGTGTAGCATGTTATATGTGTGTGTTTAAGAAATTTGGATTGTGGTCTCCAACATAGTAAAACCCTTGGGTTGTTCATACCAGAATTAGATGTAATCTGACTTTTACAATAGCTTCAACCTTTTCAATGTTACTATAAACCATACCATTAGAGTCCCCATTCTTTCTTGCAACTGTTGTTTCCTACGATAGCTCTGCAACAAGCATTAGGAAAAATCTGCTCTATCCATATCCTGTTTAAAAAAAGGGCAAATTGTAAAGATGTTCTTATTAAATATGATAACAGCAACCTTCATGGGGTCATACAGAGGTTGCTAATGTATTGGAAGTGGTGGTAGCAGATATCTTAGGTGACTCAATGGTTGATGAGTTGGTTCATAGTTGTGTTCAGGGTAGCCCTTTTACGAAGGCGGTAATTGCTCACTTTGTGGTGGCATGAAGATAATGTAGAACCTTTTTTCCTTTCATAATGTAGACATGTCTAAAGATCTCACAGGTAGGTTCAGAGGACTTG
The DNA here is from genome assembly GCA_964019185.1 of Maratus speculifer. NCBI lineage: Eukaryota > Metazoa > Arthropoda > Arachnida > Araneae > Salticidae > Maratus > Maratus speculifer. The sequence goes on from OZ025301.1 coordinate 263,160,399, forward strand.
TCTGATGTTGAATCTTCTTTTTTGGCGTCTGTTAAATTCTTTACAATTAATGCAACAGGGTATGTTCTGGCAGTCATTTTACGGGTGTTTTTCCTCCACAGGTCTCACAGAAGGTTCTATTGGAACAATGCTTCTCGTAATAAGAAATTTGGCATTTATTACAATGCTGTATGTGAGTGTGCGGGCAAAGATGACAATGCTTGATTGGTTGGTTGGTTGTATAGAATTTAATGGCGCAAGATCCCTTAAGGGATATGCTGCGCCAAACAAAGACGTAAAAGATAAAAAAGCAGAAAATATAAAGTGAAAGATATCTGGATGGGTTACCCCATCCAGATGTAGTCAAGACACGTGAAAAATGAAAGAAACTTATTCATAAAACTAGGTATCCAAACAAAGGAAACTGAATGGAGTTTCCATCCAGAAAGTCAAAAAGCATAAAAGACTTGTTAAACATTTAAACCCTAAATCTCAAAATAAAAACCAGTGTGTTTTAAAAAAGTAAAGAGTGCCCCATGGGGTTTTTCTCCAATGAGGTTTGTCAAAATGGGGACTGAAGATTTAAAATACATTCTATACAGGTGCCGAAGACCGGGACAGTCTGTTAAAATATGATGGATGGTCAAGTAATCAAAATGACAGTGTGGGCACATGGGTGCATCTTCCCGAAGTAACAAATGTCTATGAGTAATTCTGGAATGCCCAATTCTTAGACGAGTTAAAAGAACGTCTGATTTTCTGGGGTAAATAGGAGGCCAGGTTGTGATTTTAGGTTTAACATGATGTAGTTTATTGTTGAATTCCATATCCCAAGTCTCTTGCCAGTTGTTGTGAATTAGATGATTTATGAGCAATTTAATATCAGAGAAAGGAATCTTATGATGTAATGGATTAAGAGCGTGTTTTGCCGCCTCATCCGCTTTCTCATTACCAGGAATGCCCATGTGCCCAGGTACCCAGCAAAATAAGATCTTATAACCTCGTCTTGTTAGTTTATTATAAAAATCAAGGATAGATGAAACAAATGGATGCTTATTAAATGATTTAATTGCGTCAATAGAGCTATTTGAGTCTGTGTATATGATAAAAGAAGTATTATGATGATGAGAGATGTGCACCATGGCTCTCTCAATCGCTATCAATTCAGCTGTAAATACCGAAATAATAGGATGAAGCCGATAACTTAGAGAAGTGTTTTCGCAAAAAATGCCGCAGCCAACAATGTCTCCGTTTTTAGAACCATCTGTATAAATATCAATGTAGCTACTAAAAGTTTCACGATGAGTAGAAAATAGTTGTTGGAAAGCAGCAGGGGTCAGATTGTTCCTATCATATCCTTTAAAAGGATAGAGAGAGATAATATTAGGAGGCTTCCACGGGGGGAACAGAAACAAAGAGCGTGGACTCACCTGAACATCACTCAAGGAGCTATTTTCTATGATGGTTCTCACTCTGACTCCAAAGGATGGGACACAAGACGGACGGTGCTGATAAAGCATATCATTGTCAGTATTTAAAATAATGGGATGGAGAGGATGGTCAGGATGTGATAAGAGACGGTAAAATAATTCCAAAGAAAGTTTATCACGATTATGGAACAAGGAAGGTTCATTACATTCAACATACAAGCTTAGAACAGGAGAAGTACGAAATGCACCAGAGCAAACACGAAGTGCGCTATGGTGCACCGTGTCAAGTTTTTTCAGAACAGAGTTACTGGCTGAACCATAGACCTGACAGGCATAATCAATTTTAGAGCGAATAACCGTACGGTATATTTTAAGGAGGGAAGTACGGTCAGCTCCCCAAGAAGTATTTGAAAGTACCTTTATTAAATTTAGCAATTTTTCACATTTTGTCCGTAGTTGTAAAACATGCGGTAGAAAAGTCAGTTTGTTGTCAAAATAGAGGCCGAGGTAACGAACACTGTCCACAACAGGGATTTGAGTTGAATCAATGAAAATTTCAGGATCTGGATGCAGATCCCTACGTCTACAGAAATGCACACAAGAAGTTTTGTCACTAGAAATTATAAAACCATTTTTGTTTGTCCAGCTAAGAATACTTTTAATTGCAATTTGCAGTTGTCTCTCAATAAAACGAATGTCTTGTCCCATACACATAATACGGAAGTCATCGACATAAAGGTCACCTTTTACAGAGGGGGGTAGTTGGTTAAGAATATTATTTATTTTGATAGCAAAGAGGGTGACACTAAGGACACTGCCCTGTGGTACACCCTCTTCTTGTACATAAAAGCTAGAAAGAACTCCCACAATTCGAACTTGAAAAAGTCGAACTGTAAGGAAATTTTTGATAAAAATAGGAAGGTTCCCACGAAAGTCCATATTAAAAAGGTCGCGGAGAATACCATAGCGCCATGTTCTATCATAGGCTTTCGCCATGTCAAAAAAAACTGACACCAAATGGTTGCGTTTTAGAAAGGCTGTCCGTATTTGATTTTCCAAATGGATTAAATTATCGATAGTAGACCTACCACGTCGAAACCCACTCTGAAAAGCAGCAAGGCAGTTGTTAGTTTCTAAAATATGTACGAGGCGGCTATTGACCATTTTTTCAAGAAGTTTGCAAAGGCTGCTAGAAAGTGCGATTGGTCTGTAATTATTTGGGTTCGTAGCATCTTTTCCAGGTTTAGGAAAAGGAATAACGATAGCCCTACACCAAGCACGAGGAAAAAGGTGTTCCATCCAGATTCTATTGAAAAAAGAGAGGAGGTTGTCAAGAGAGAGGTCAGAAAGATGCTTGATCATGATGTAGGTGATACCATCATGTCCAGGGGCAGATAAATGACTGTCTTTCAAACACTTTTTTAGCTCAGATATAATAAAAGGATGGTTGTATGAAAATGTGTTATGAGTATCAAAATTAATCCTAATCATTTCATTTTGTCTTTTATATGTTAAAAAAGGTTCTGGATATGCATCTGATTTTGAAATTGAAGCTAGGGTAGACCCTATTGTCTCAGCTATATTCTTAAGAGAAGTGACAGTACGACCGTTATATTTTAAAATGGAAATATGACTTTCAGAATAAATGCCCATACATTTTTTAACTTTAGTCCAGAGTTCTTTACTAGATGTATTGGAGTTGATACTTGAGACATAATCAGTCCAGGAGTCACGCTGGTTTTTGCGTCGCACCCTTCTAGCCTCAGCCCTTGCTTTTTTGTATGCAATATAGTTATTGTTACTTGGATATCTTCGAAATAGACCCCAAGCTTTTTGCTGTTTTTTCTTTGCCATTTGGCAGTCGTTATTCCACCATGGTTTTCTGTGTTTGTGTGTAGTAGAAGTTTTTGGAATACTAGCATCAGCAGCATTGATAATACAATCAGTTATATTATCAAGTGCTTTGTCGATGTCACCCATTATCATATTATTGGTTATATTTGCTAGTGCAGTAAAAGCTGGCCACTTGGCTCTGTCATATATATACTTTTTGGGATGGTTATTAGAATCTCCAGCTGGAGTAGTCAAGGAGATAAAAGTCGGAAAGTGGTCACTGCCGTGCAGGTCATTTGAGACCCAGAAGTTCCAGAACGGATAGAGAGAAGGTGAACAAATTGTAAGATCTATTGCATGAAAAATACGGGTTGGTTCGTGAAAGTATGTGTAATCACCGTTATTTAGCAGGCATAAGCCATTGTCCGATATGAGTTTCTCTATTGTATCACCACGTGGGTTACTGTTAGAATTACCCCACAGTTGACTGTGAGCATTAAAATCTCCTAAGATAATAAAAGGCGTGGGGAGTTGGAAAATAAGATCATTAAGATGTGCTGATTGAATAGTTTGGTTAGGCGGTAAATATATAGTACAGATTGTAATGAGACATTTTATGTGGACACGGACTGCAACAGCTTGTAAATTAGTGTTTAATGGGAGATGAGAATGAGGTAAACTGCGAGAGATGAAGAGAGCCACACCACCAGTGGCTCTATCACTATTTATAAAATCATATCTGTATGTAGCATAATTACGTAGTTTTGTTTTGTCTTTGGGCTTTAAATGAGTTTCTTGCAGAGCTAAGCATAAAGGTTGATGATCAGACAGGAGAATACAGATTTCGTCATGTTTACTGTAATAACCACGGCAGTTCCACGAAATAATATTAGTCATGAAGAAAGATGTTAGATATGCATATCTATGTCATTTGTTTCGGAGGTAGTAGACATGCTACTATCTCCATCGTCTAACTGTTCATCCCATTCAGGATGAAGGTTTAGAGCATCATCATCCATATATGTTTCGTCTTGCCTATTTTTCTGTTTTTGATGCGTTTCATTTTTAGATGTTATAGTTTTTTTCTTTTTAGTTTTATTTTCAGGTGCTTCAAGTCTATGGTTAGGTTTTGGAGGTACAGATTTGGTTATATTTTGAGGGGATCTTTTCAGGAATGGATGTTTAGGAATAAGAGTATTTGATGACTTTGGAGAAGACTTTTGTGGCGAATTGGAAGAAGCTAGATTTAGAGATTTAGTTGAGGTAGATTGTGTCGATCTTGTAGTTTTTCCAGGATTATTAGAGAGGCTGGTTTCTTTTTGCTTTGTTTGGCTTTTTATTTCAGCAGGGGATTCAGTCTGAGTTGCAGTCGTTTGATAAGTTTTTTGGTTTATTTTAGATAAAGCAGCAGAATTGGATACACCAACTTTAGGTGTCCTGGATTCGACTATTTTTCTAGCTTCGGGATATGGTATATTATCTTTAGTGCGTATTGTTTGTATTTCTTTTTCGATTTTCCACTTTTCGCAGGATTTTGAATATGAAGGGTGGTCTTTTTTACAGTTAACACAGCGTGGGGTAGCATTACATTGAGTACTATCGTGGTCGAGTTCACTGCACCGACGACAGACAAGTTTACCTCGACAATTAGTTTTTGAGTGCCCAAAGCGTTGACACTTAAAACAACGCAATGGATTTGGGATGTATGGTCTTACATGACATGACAAATATCCAGCTTTAATGTATCTAGGCAATGTAGGTGTATTAAAAGTAAGTATTATGTGCTTGGTGGGTATCTTGGTTTGATTAAGTGGTATCTGTTCATCCCGGCGGTTGATTTGTATCCTCCTAGCTTCAATAACGTTTTGATCTTTTAGGTTTTCTAAGAGTTCAGTTTCAGAGACGTATATAAGGTCGGATTCTGATATGACTCCACGACATGTGTTTAAAGTTCTGTGTGGTGATACAGTGACAGCAATGTTAGCAAAGTGTGTACATTTTTTTAAGTTGGTTGCTTGTTGATCATTATATACTTCAATTAACAATTCTCCTTTACGTGTTTTTTTTATAGTTTTTGGTTCTCCAACTAACCCTTGGATGGCTTTATTAATTAAAAAGGGTGAAGTTTTATCAAATGTCCCTTCCTGACGTTGTACCACAAAGAATCTTTCTTGAGCTATGCTTGTATTAGGATTTGTATTTTTACATTCCATATTGGAAGTAAATTCCTCCACTCTATCTGCCCAAGATTTTTTATGTTCCACATTATCACTTCGATTTGATTCACAGATCATTAAATCATTAATCTCTTTTTGGTGTGGGGCTTCCACTTCGCATGTCTTATCCCTTGAGTTTGTAGCCATAATTGAATTTAAGAATTTGAAACCGCCAGGCATCGGGCCTGGTCACCGACCCTTCTTCTTACCGTTACATCAGGTGCAGGTCTCAAAAGGGCGAAAACTATTTTCAACAGACCCCCACGTTTTTCGAACATTGGGTTAAACTCGATAGCATCTCCGAAGCTCTAGTTCTTTTCCAGGGAGAATGGGTAGCCGTAGGTAAGCCTTTACAGCTCTGTCCAACCTACAGCCGGCCCTTACATCGAAAGGCACCAGTCTTCTGGTGTTACTCCTAACAATCACCATGCAAGCATGGCGCCCCCTGTACTTGGAACCGAAGCTCGGAGATGCCCTGCACCCTGGGACTCGATATCATCCTAAAGAGGATGAAACGAGTCGATGAGGTTAGAAGAAACCTCAACACCCAGGGTGTCTCACGTGTATAAAAAAAACCACTATTGTAAAAAAAATAATATACGAGGGAGCTTAAAAAAACTTCGTATATTTTTTGTCTTTTTGAGCATTTTTAATTTTTTTTTCTTTTTTTTTTTTTTTTCAACAAAAGAACGAAAACAAAGTTGGTAAAAACAGAGAACTATGTAAACAAACAAGTTAGTGAAAACGACAAAAGTTAGTAGAACAAAGAACTATGTCAACAAAAAGTTAGTCAAAAACCAAACAAGAACAAAGAGGGATAACAAACTGAAAAGAGAAGATTAAAAAGTGTGAAACAAAGAAAAAAGGATAGACAAATAAAAAAGAGAAGAAAAAGGAAAGGAGAAAGATCGCTCGGGAACCCGGGGTCGCGAAACCCGTAAATACCTAAAGAAGGTATTCCCCTGGGGGATGACAATGCTTGAATCCAACCAGAAAACTGCCATCCGTAATAAGGCATGCCCGAGGGATAAACATTGTATAGTCCACTTGGTCTACCATCAGTGCTTCTGATGTATATAAGCTCATCTTCATGAGCATTATATCGGGCTAAATTGAATCTGTTGTATGTTCTTTATCATAATTTGACGGAAATCAGAGTAGAATCATTTTCTGCTGTTCAATCAGTTTTGTGATGAATGTAAAATGCCAATTAAGATTTCTGTGATATTGAACATCTCTAATGAGGTTTTTCTTTTCTTTTCTTTCTTTTTTTCCTGTTGTACATTCGTTTTCTAGATGCATCCTGAAAGGGCTGGTTTTGGAGATGATGGATGCTGGGCAGAAGACATTATAGGCTATTGTTATACTTAGTACAATTTCAATTCTTATTATCCTGTTAGCACCAGATAATATGTGTCCAACAAAGAGTTCTGGGTTTATGGATGGTACAGTGAAAGTCTTGTGTGTGCATTGCTGAGGGTTGTGATGAGGTTGTATGTGTGGTTTCTGTATGTGTTGATGAATTGGCCTAGCTAGGAGCGACATGTTGGGGCCATTATTTTCTGAGGTGGTGTGGCTCTGTGAAGAAAGTGAACAATATTCTTTCCCGAGTGCCGACTCAGCATGGACTACTTGCTTAAACATTTCTGTGTGTTCAGACAAGGCCTTCAATATGGCATCTTCAGTGGCTTCTGCAACAGAGATATTGGTCAAACAATGTCTTAATTGATTTTTGTAGAAATTAAGCTGCTCACATTTTGTAAAAAAAGTAAAAAATATTGAAATCATTAGAGGGACATCCCGAGGAAGCTAGGTGGGAGACTCAGCCCCCTCCTCTTGCCTTTATCTGGTTATGGGCCTGGGATCTTTACGAAACTTCATCAGAATTATACTAAGGACAATAAAGTATAATCTAAGCAAAAAATTAGAAAATCGATACTTTTGTCCTTTTTTGCCAAATGAAGGATACTGAATCCCCTTAAATTAAAATTACAATTAAAATTATAATCAAAATTAAGACTTTATAATAGCATTTCTTTTTTTCACTTAATGCCATTGTATCTAGAACTTTGTCTGGGTGATGGATACTGGAAAATGGACTGACATAAGTGCCAAGAGGTCAACTTTTCATACTCCATGGAATTTCTGAGATAGGTTTTTATTCTTTTTAAGGAAGAAAAAGATCGCTCAACTTCGGCCACAGAAACTGGCAATCTGTGGCTGAAACTCGCAATAAATAATTGATTGTAGGAAAAATATTGTGATCTCAATCGTCTAAAATAGCCAATAATGCCTTTGAGTTCTCTATTTTTTTGCACCAAAGTAAATATGTATTCAACTTAAATAGATGATTCTGATATCCAATCACCATAAAATATGTTGAGCTTTTGCAGAAATTTGGTATTTGTGTATCAGTATTCTTCTGAAGTAGAACATCAATTTTCCTAGATGCTTAGATTATTTGAAAAAGTATCCACAAATTGAGAAATAAATGTATCTATGCAAGAAAGAAACATTAATTTTATGAAATAATCTTCAGAAATTTTTTATCTGGTGGATTATCCCTCATTGGTTGGTGACCAGCTTGGTGTGGAACTGTGCTAATTGTCTGAAAATAGTCTCTAGTAGATAATTATTCTGCCTTCCTGAATAGCTCGCCAAATTCTTCAATATCAATTTTCTGATCTTTGCTTGTTGACTGACGTTAAATTTGTAGAACTGAAATTATGCTATCAGCATGCTTTAGAGCAGAAGGCAAATCACAGTCTGATTTTTGAATGTACTTTGAAAGTAGTAATGTTATATTGAATATAAATTCACAAATAACTAATCCAACAATAAAATGACTTTTTTCCATTGCAGCAAGCAAAGTTGAAGCAGTTAATGACAGTGCTAGACTGGTATTAGATCTTCTAGAGTAACATTTATATTGCTGGGAATAGCTCAAGAAAAGTGTTGATGCATCTTGTCGTTCAATAAATATCATCTCACATACATACTTAATAAGCGCACTCTTTTACTTTCAGGTACTAAACAAGTTATGTTGCTTTTTAATAAATCATTAGTCAGAACATTATTTCTATAGATGTTTGAGACTTCATTCACAACACTAAGACAATTTCTTGTTGAAGGCGTGTTAAGAGAATTGCTTAATATTAAATTTGGCCGATGTGCTGCACAATACAATTACATTTCTTTTGGAAAAAGCTATGGAAACCTCTGTCGAACGCTAAACGTTAATATGACCACTAAAAGTAAAGCAACCATTGTAATCTTGGCCAACTTCTTAGGTTTAGACCAAGATTATTGCCTTATTCTAAAATTGGTTTGATAATGTTTTCTGCTGACAAGTCAGAAATCTGAATGAATGAAAGGAAATATTTCAATGGGGTTTACTTTATTTTGAAATATAGCAAATGCACAATGAAAATTGCTCTTTTCCCAATATATACATTGTTTCATTCCCTAAAATTTCAAAACAATCTCTGCTGTTTATGTTTTGTATCAAATTTCTTTGTATTAAATTGCCGCAAATGCAAATAATTTTATGCTGTATATCTGGAATGTGGATTGATAAATTTGCATTACAGAAGTATTCTGACCTATGTTTTTTTCAGTTCTTTGTTGGAGTTTTAAAAAATATAAAAAGAGCTCTTAACTTCCTTTCCTTTTTGGAGGTGTATCGATAGTTGGAAGATCGCCATCTCTGTACCCTCGAAATGGTATTTCGTTTTCCCCGCATAAAATTTATGGTTTCTTTGATTGGCTTTGATATAGATTTTTTTTTTTTTTCCCTTCTCTGCAATTCTTTGGGTGTCTAATGACTTAGCGATATCTCCTATTTTATCACTGCTGAATTTATATAGTCATTACTGTTATATGTGTGATCCTTCCATTTTTTTCATGGAGTTACTACCAGTGATCCTATTTTTTGGTGGATGCTTTAACCCACATAATCACGGCCAAAGATCTCATAATATTTGCAATAAGTATCATTCTTTATTTTAAAATAAGCAAGGCAAGAACATTTGTTTAACCAATTTCTTTGTAATTTAAGATTCTTTTTGTTACATTCAGTTATTAAAAAGCAAAATTTTTATCCAGCACAGACAAATCATTCAAAACTTTATTCATTATTTCAGTAGTGACAGGTTGTGATAAACATGGAAACGGAAAGTAGTGATGATCTTTCCATTTCCATATAAATTTCCGAGACAGACCCTATATCTACACTTGTTATACTAACATCATAGTCCACAAATAATTCTTCACTAGCTGAAGATCATGGAGTAATTTCTGCTGACACAGGAGAATCGACATCTGTTTTTTCATAAAACTGATAAATAATCACAAATTCATAAAAATTCTCACACAAATCCCTTACAAAATATCTTTCCATTATTGATACGTCAGATCGATTTGAAAAACGGCAACCATAAACCAAAGGTACATTTAAGGGTGTTTCGATTGCAACACTACAGGGTGGCTACTAAATACTGATACAAATATTTAGACATTTTATTTTGCAAGTATAAAATAGAAAAAGATAAATGCAGTAATATGATGAATATTATATATGAAAGTTTACCTGAAAACATTTTCACTCAAATCAACCGCCATCTTTATCAATTACCAAAGATAATAACTTATGCCATTGTCCAAGGACAGCACGAATCATTTTAAGAGGTAATTTGTCCCATTCATGCAATATGGAAGCTTTCAGAGAGTCAAAACTTCTGTGTTGTTTGCTATTTACTTTAGCCTCTAAAATTCCTCAGACGCAATAATCTAAAGGGTTTAGATCCAGTGAAGATGATGATCAATCTTAGTGCATGAAAAATTCAGACAATTAACTTGGAGCCAAGCCTGTGTTGATTTAGCTCTGTGTGAAGGTGCCGAATTTTGCTGAAATATCCAAATCTCTTTAATTCAACCTGTCAGCATGTGGCAATAAATGTGTAGTCAGTATGTTTAGTTTGTAATAATCCACATTGATTTCTAAAACTTTATCTATGAATTTCAAAGGCAATTTCCAATCCACTGACTTTGCAGCCGAAACCATAATAGAATTCTTGTTCTGAAAACGTTTAACAGTTCTCCAGTCTGGGAATCTGAACAAGGAACTAGAGCAGTGGGACTTTGTTCCTAGTATTGCCTATTGACAACTGTTGAATTGAGATTATATAATAATCGTCACAGTCCAGTAATCTTTAATCTATTCAACAGTTGTGTTTTTGGGGAGCCCTCTGAGAATAAAATTTTGATTCTTTACTCTTTTTAGCAGAAAATTATGATAATGTAGTTTCTCCTTCTGTAGACACTGTTGAACTTTTCTGTGTCTACATTTATTTTGATCAGTTTGTTCTTCATTTCAGAATGAACAGATGGTGCCGCTGATTTAAAGTGGAAGAGTTAAGTGTACATTTCATATGCCTTCATTTGGATGGCGTGAATGAAGAAGGAGGGATTTTTTTATTCTTTTGTGGGAGTAGGTGCACTGGCATTCTGAACGTTACTAGAGTCGTTACTTGTACCAGGCACAGAGGTATTATTACTTTTATTTGCTTTTAATAGGTTACTATGAAGTTTTCATCTTGCTCTTCAAAGTTATCTTGGTCGCGGTTGTGTTTATTTGAAGTTTGCACAATTTGCATTCTTTCATTAATAGATTTTTCCTCAACTTTGGGGTTGGGGGGGGGGGGGTCACAAGCAAGTCTCTAAAAATAGAAAAATCAGATTATTCACGGTTAAGCCATCTACCTCTTCCAGCATGTTGCTCAGACAGGCTTGGCAATTCTGCAGCTTGGCCTCCTTAGCTGTGCGGTCTTCAGGTGTGGAACATCTTCCCAGGGCATGTTGTATCTTGCACAAATCTAAGTTGCTTTTATAGAATGCATGGACATACAGCATTTTTAGGGAGTTTCTTGTGTCTTCGTCTAATTGATCTATAGTAAGTTCACTTCTGAGAAGCTTCGATTGAAGATCCAGGCCCTGGTTAAATACCAGATCCTGGACAAATTCAATATTAAATTTGGTCATAATGACTTGAACAAAAAATAATGTTCACTCACTTGTCATAAAATAATAAACAAACAAAGTTTGCTGTGTTGGTGATCACTAGGCCTAATGTCAAAAAATCATGAAACTGTTTAACTTCTTTCAAACACCAACAAATTAATAATTTGAATGAATCCACCTAAAATACACGAATCTATACAAAACAAACGATCATTCACAAACATTTGCTTGTAGATAATCTAACAGATTACCAAGTTTTCATTTAGAAACATAGAAATTTATATAATTAGAGTTTCCCCCAGAGGGTTTCAGGAGGGCGCTCCGCCCCTCCTGCCCTTTAGTTTAAAAAATAGCACCCCTCTTGTCATTCATTCAAAAGAAATAGCTCCCTTCTTGCCCCACATTTGAAAAAACACAGCCCTTCAGCGATGATTCCGAACGCGCTACAGCGCGTAAATTATGCAAAAAATTGCCTCATACGCGTCCCGTGGGACGGGTAATTTCGTCAAAAAAAGGCATGTCTGTTGAAAATTGCGAAATAACGACTAATTTCCGGCAAGATTTGCGAAAAGAGGATAATTTCATCACAAAGCAGTACATTTTCTCAAAAGATCGTGGAAAAGTGACAAATTCCTTCCAAAATTGGGATAAAATGGAAAAATTTGAAAAATGAGTTGCAAAAAACGTCAACCTTCGTAAAAAAAAAAAAAAAAAAAAAAAAAGCGATAAAACGGCAGATTTTGTCAAAAGATTTGCAAAAAAAAAAAAAAACCCCGGCAAATTTTGTCCAAAAATCACAATAAAACGGAAAATTCTGTGTCTCCTATATTTTTTATGTCAAAAAAGTTCCATATGTGCAGAGCATGTGCGTAATCATCCTCTGAAATATCGACATCATTTAACCTGTTATAAAAGGCTGCTTTTGGTGGAATAGAAGTTTCTGCACACTTTACATGACTGCTCATGAAATCGTAATTGGAAGCGCTTTTATGAAGGAGAAGATCCACTTTGTCTGGAGCAAAAAACGAAGCCGTGAGTATAAATCTTTCTTTAAACAGATAACTGGAGAGAGCATCTAATACTAGCAGACATGAAACGATAAATCGAAGTTCATTTTGCTACTTAAGGATTTCGTTAAGGAAATGTATTTTTCCTCCGTCTGAGGGATGATTTCAATGTCTTTTTCATCTGCTCCAAGTTTTCTAATAAATAAATGTAGATCATAATTTTTTAAATTAAATTGGTTAACAAAATTTAAACTTCTTCATGCCATACGAACTTTTTTTTTGTGTTTTTTATAATATATGGTGTTGTGAATAAAAATAAGCAGATCATTTTTTTTTTTATCACCCATGGATTCTATTTATTTAGCTATCATCGATTATAAAGAAAAAAATAGGCAGTTCTCAACTAATAATAATAATGAAACAAGATTTACTATGATTTTCTGGCGTATTTGGCTTCCGGTTGATCTCTTTTAATTGTCCAGCAGTAGTTGGCCAACATCCTTGGACTCCATTTACCTCGATAACACTTTCCCATGGTTGAAATGTCCTTTTTTTATGCTCATCACCTACAGCCTCTAAATTCTCAGGGGAAAGAAAAAATCAAATTTGAATGTAGAAAATTAATTTTAATTGACATATTACAATTCAAAACTTTGTAAGCCAATAGAAGCTCGTCAATCAACTCTTTGTAGTTGTAACTTTGTAACTTTTATGGTTCCCCAAAAAATTCGTGCCATGCCGATTTTTCCAAAACGTTCAATTTTTCTTCGAATCTCTTGTCTTTTACTAATTCCCTGATTTGAGGTCCTACAAAAATGCCCTCTTTGATTTTAGCATCACTTATTCTGGGGAATTTATCTTTTAAATACAAAAATCCATTTTTATTACTATCCATCGCCTTTACAAAATTTTTCATAAGGCCTAATTTGATACTGAGTGGCGGAAGAAAATCATCAGAGGTCTTTATAAGTAGTAAATACTTCACATTTTTTTCTGTCAAGTAAATAAAGATTGACGCACATGCCATACTTTTTTTGTAGTGATTTTTTCTGTCCCTGCTACCCCATTCGTACAAAAAGCAACATAATTTAGTATAACCTAACTGCAGTCCAAGTAGTAGGGCGATAACTTTAAATCGCCGGACTTTAAAATTATATGTTTTATATTGGATTTTTTCAAGTACTAATTTCATGATCTCATGAGTTTCTTTCATATTAGTACCGTGTGCTACAGGAACAGAAGGAAATACATTACCATTATGGAGTAAAACTGCTTTTAGACTTGTTTCGGATGAGTCGATAAACAAACGCCACTGGGAAGGATCAAATTCAATTTCCAAAACCTCCATAACGGAATTTATATCATTACAAAACACCAAATCCCCATCTTGAGAAAAAAAAAAAAAAAAAAAAAAAAGTGTGTGGCACTCGGGGACTGCCGCAGTAAAGCTATTGCATAGCATTTTTTATCAACTTATGCAATTATAATTATTTATTTTTTATTTATGCAGTTTTTTTGTCTTTGATATTAATTTAAGTTACAACTTTTTGAGCGTGATGACCGATAAGAAAACAATTTTTTTCTTTTATTGAGTAAATGAGAAGTTAATATCTTTTAAAATATTTTTATTATCTTACAATGCATGTAGATTAATCAGGAATTTTTATCATTGAAACTATAGGTTTATGGTAATTGAAATAAGAAACATAAGTTTGAGACTTGATATCCTCTAAATATCTGAAAAATACCGCGTCAATGGTAGTCCCATATTTTGTTGTGGATTCTTGTGGATCATTATTCATTTTTAAATTCAATTTTTCCGAAAGAAAAATTGTCAACCACTCTGACTTTTTATCAGCGAAGTTGAAATTGCCAGCCAAGATAAGTGGAAGTTTATTACCATTTGTACCAAGTATTTTCGACCCTTCTTCAGTGTACTCCAGTAAAGTGCGATGAATAAGGAAAGCGCATGTGACGTGATACGTAAACAAACTCTAAGAACCGTGAGCTTCTCAGGGCAAAACAGGGAAATCCTATAGCTCATAACGTTAAATCAATTGTTATTTAATGCGAGATATTTACTTTAGAATTAATTTTTTTTTTTTTTGCTGTCTATGCACTCAAGAAACATTATTTTTATTTTATCTGCTAAAATTAGTGTGGTAAGCCCAGAATAATAATTATTATTGCGATTAAAATAATATACCTAGTATTCTGTGGACACGTGTGTTTGTAGGTGTTTATGTAGTATTGTATAATAATGATAAGAATTATTTGTTGCATGTCTATTTTTGGATATTATAAAAAAATAATATTGAAAAAATAGTTTTTTTAGTTAGAAATATTGCGTAATGTTTTTTTTTTCCCTTAGAAATATAGCGTTGATATTTTTTGTTGTTTTCCTTTTTCAAAGATTCATTGTGATTAAAATCTGAAAATATTGAAGCGTTTGTTTGTATAAAAATATATTAAAATTATAGTTATATCTTTCTTCTCTACAGCAATAACTAAAAATTTCTGATTGCAGAGTTGTATCAAAGTTTAAAAAATAATGATTGTATGAATGCATTCACATACGGCGAAAGTAACTGCTTTTTAAAATATTTTCGCAGATTTAATTGTGACATTTTTTAAAAGACAGATTTCATAAATTAAATAAATTTATGTATCTTATGATATTTTTCATTTTGAATATACCTTTACTTCATAATATGCATATCTGTGATCACATTTAAAAATATTTATAATGCTAATTTATAATAAAAAGTATTTATAATGCTATTAGTATTTATGCATTGTTATTGTACGTTTTCAAATAAGAATATATGTCATCAAACAGCACATGTGACCATGCATTTATATCATCTCCCCATTCACACTTCGGGATAATATATGGGTCTGGAAACTCATATGAATGGACATGCATTCCATTTAATTTATCCACATATCTTACTTTGGCTGGAAGACTCAAATTTTCTGCATATGCGGATCAATTAAAAGAAGACATACCTGAAAACACATTGGCTGCCATGGAATGGAAAACTCTGTAGTGTTTTGCCCTGAGTTACTGCACATCACAACTGCGCAAGCTGTTTGTTTACAGTGCTGCGCTTTCCTTATAGAATGCTCTACCTCGTCCAATCTTCGATTCGGCTTTGCCGAGATAGTAGTCGCACGCACACAAACACCGTGCCGAAGTCTGCCGAATTCAAATATCGTTAGCCGGAGTGTTAGGTTTTCTTTCTCGTTATGGAATTTCTAGATTAGGTCACCGCGCTCAAAGCCCACGATAAAAGCTATTGCAATAGCTTAAAAACATACCCCAACGGAGGAAGGAGGGTAGACAGTGAAGCACCAGACACATGCACAATAGAAACGAGCAGTTGCAGACCTTTCAAATGTTGTGACACATGACTGGTGTTGTAAAGAAATTAAAAAAGCAGCTTCAGACCTTTCAAATGATGTGTCACACAACTGGTGTTGTAAAGAAATTAAAAATATGCTCCCCTAGGGATGCAGAGTGGGGGCTGACGCATCAGACCTGCTTAATAGGAATAAGCAGTTTCAGACCATTCAATTGATGTGTCACATGATTGGCGTAGTAAAGAAATTATAAATGTGTCCCAGTGGGGGGTGAGAAACAAGACATGCATAATAGAAATAAACTGTTGCAGACCTTTTTTGAAATATGCAACATGAGGGGTGTGGATAAAAATTAAAAAAGTGCCCCTTTGGTGGGGAGGGGTAAAGTGGGGTGCGGCGCACCAAACATGCATAATTGGAATGAGAAATTGCATTTCTTTTTAACGGTATGCCACACAATGGGTGTATATACAAATTTAGAAAATGTCCCTCCTGGGGGGCGCGACACAGAGGGGGGCGCACCGGACGTGTAACAAATGAATAAGCAGTTTAAGGCCTTTAAAAAGGTATGTCACATGTCGTGTGTTGATGAAATTTAGAAAAGAACCCCCGAGGGGGAGTGGAGAACGCATGGAATGCGTAAATTCTTAAATGATAAATTTTTTCTAACAATATAGCACACGATGGGTGTCATCAAACTTTAAAAAAGTTCACATAAGGCAAAATTTTGAAAGATTTGCCGGGGGGGGGGGTGCAATTACATGAATAGTCACAGGGCTTACGATCGATGTATCACTAGAGTTCCCTTTCCCAAAATATATACGGAACCACTTTCAATTTTTATAAATAGTATTTATCAAAGTTCCGTGTAAAAAAAAAAAAAAAAAAAAAAAAAAAAATTCAAGTTTTTTCTTTTTCTTTGAAATTAATGAAGTTACACTTTTTGAGCGTAATGACCGATAAGAAAACAATTTTTTTTCTTTTATTGAATAAATGAGAATTTTGCCGAACTGAAACGACGCACAGTGGGGCAAAATCCCGAAAACCTGGCCAAAAGTCGAAAAATAAAGTTAACAGTTTAAGAATTTTGATTATACAGTTGGCTAAAGAAGTGTTTGGAAGGTCAGAATCTGTATTTAGAAAAAGATTTTCACCTGTTCCTGTCAACTTGCATCATTTCAAAAATGTTGCTTGTGGAAATGTCATACAGTGGCTCACAAAAGTGTTCGTACACTTTAAAAATTTTTACTAAAAAGAAATTTCCCTGTAATTAAATTCGTGTATGAAGTCGAGAATTTTTTTATATTATCTCCAAGTTATTCTAAATAACACACAACCTTTTTGTTTAAAATTAATGGATTTTTTTTAAATCTAAAAATGTAACCGGAAGATGCCACAGAAAATACATGCCACAAAAGTCTTCGTACACAAACATTTTCGGATAAATTCATTATTAAAAATACTGTTTGTCGCTTTATTTTTATTTATGCATTGTATTGACTCTTGAAAAATCGCTTGGCTTTATATTTTGCAGAATTGGTCCGTAATATTCTATTTATTAATTAAAAATGGTTTGTAATCGTAATGTCACGACTAATAACGTTCGAAATTAGTTATTTTTCTTCCTAATAGTAGTAAATTAATTCGAAATATTGCAAAATTAGTTAATTTATTCCATTCTACGGCGATAAAAGGCTTTATAGAAATAGGTATGCGATAAAAGGCTTTATAGAGAAAAAAAAATGGATTGAAAACTAGGTATGAAAAGGTCTTCAATCTAAGTTAACACAATGATATCAAATACTTACAATTTGAAAAGTCGTAAAAAATCCGCGTATAAGTGCTATAAAAGTTGCTACAGAATTTAATGAAACAGTTTTTACTTCATTTTCTCCTGAAACTGTTCGACGAGTGGTAAGCCCAGCTGCATTATATAGGCATTCTGACCGTAGAAAATTCTTTGTCAGGTCGAAAAACAGAAAAGCTTAGGCTTTCTTTAGCAAAATCAATGATAAATAAACCCGAATCATATTAAAATAATGTTTTATTTACAGATTAAACCTAATATGCTATTCGGGGCTCTAATGAGGGCATAATAGTATGGAGAAAAAGAATTAAGAATTTAATTCAAAGAACTTAGTTGGAACAGTTAAAGCATGGCAGTGGAGTTGTCCTTGTGTGAGGGTGCATATCAGCATCAGGATTAGATAATTTTGTATATATTGATAGCAAAATAAATCACGATCTTTGTTCAAATATTTTAAAAGGCAATTTAAAATTATTAGGCCAATATATGGGTAACAGATACAACTTTGTTTTTGATCAGGATAATGATACAAGGCACATGGCTCTCAACGTTCGCCTCTAGCGTCTTTACAATTGTTCACAAGTTCTAAAAACATCACCTCAATTGCTGAATTTAAACCCAGTAAAACATATTTGGAGATAACTGGAAGTTAGAACACGAAAACACAGCATTGAAACAAAAAGCTAAGTAAAAACAGCAATGTTCGATGAGGCATCAACTTTCATTCAGAAATTACAAAAAACACTAATTAAATCTATTCCCAGATGTTTAAAAAACTTTTGTGGGTATTAAATAATATCCTATTAAGTACAACTTTAGCGAAATATTACAATATTTACAAATATACAGTGATTTTTTTAAAGTGTACGAAGACTTTTGTGAGGTACATTTTTTGTTGTTTTTTGATTAATGATTTTTTCAAAATAAAGTTTTACTATGTTTTTAAAATATTTTATGTAGTTTTGTTATAAATTAGTCATAGATCTTACTCTTAAATACCCATTCTAAAATATTAATTTTAATTAATGGATAGAGCACTATTTCGTTGAAATTCCTAAGTGTACGAACACTTTTGTGAGCCACTGTATGAGGCAAACAAAATGTGCAAAAAACCGATTCCTTTAAACAAGTACAACTTTTTTCTATATTATCCGATTTTAATGATTTAAAATTGATATACATGCTGATGATATGCAGATTATTTGCATGTATTACAAAAATTATATCAAGCACATAAAAAATTAAAAATTTCATGATTACTTTATCATGTATTTTAAAAAAATATATACTGTTATTTTACTTTCAAACATTAAAAAATTTAAATGTTCCACAGTGTTCCGCAACGAAACCTATTAGAAATAATAGCCTTAACTATTATCTAATGAATTATAAAAAACCAGCTGCCTAAAACTGCCTTTCTGCATTTTGAGCAAGTTTTTGTAATAAAAAGTATAAATATCACTTTTCTAGTCGCTTCAAAAATTCTCAAATTGGAAAAAAAAAAAAAAAAAAAAAAAAAAGGGTGTACTTTAAAAATAATTTTATCGTCTGCAGTGCTGAATGCAAACGATTCTTTGTGCAAAATTATTTATCTGAAAATGGCAACATTTTTTTTTAGTTTTATTGACATTCATTATTCTATTCTAAAAAAGAATTTTGTAAACTGTGAGCGTTTAAGCAAAATGTGACACTGTTCTCGTTTTTCTTTAATAAATATGTATGTCATGCAACTTCAAAAAACTTTAACAACATTGATGACATTGTTAAGTTGAAAATAAATGAAGATCATTTGCAATTTGGGATGTCCACATTACATGTCTATAAGATGTTTTGAGTGCTTTTTACATCTTTCATACAAACTTGAAATAAAGAGATGGCAAGCCCATACTCCAGAGGAGAAGAAGAAAACTGAAATAGCTAAACAAAAAATACAAAAAGAATTTCGTTTACAATTAGGACTTCTCGTCGACAAACCAAAGCCTGGATTTGGTAGCACAAATGACGGCAATACAGCTCGTAGATTTTTTGAAAATACCATTATTTCTGCCTCTATAGTCTGTCTAAAAAGTTTAAGCACTCTGCAAATCTGGTTTAAAATAATTGAAGAAGAAAATATTTTATGCTAATTTACAACAAATACTCAACATTTAATCAAAATAAAATAACCCATTTTGGGTAGTTAAAATAAAAAATATTTATTTTTAATTATTTTTTATTTTTTTCTTGAAGAAACGCTGTATCAAAAGTTTAAGCACTTTATGCAAATTTTTTTAGAAACACGGGATTGGTATTGTGTAATGACGTTGTATGACATCATATTGCACTTTTATACAAGTATAAAAGGTGGAGAAATTATTTCCTAATGTTTTAAACATGACAAAGGGTAAAGAATTCACAAAATGTGAGATTTTGAAAGATTTTAAATTAAAATCTCAAAATAAAACTGTTTCTGAAATTGTAAAAGCTTTAAATTGATCAAAGCTATGTATGTATCAAGTACTTTCTAGAAATGATAATTTTAAGCGGAAACCAAGATGTAGACGACCACATATGACGGCTGTTCAGATTGATCGGAAAATACGGAGATTGGTATTTAGACAAAATATGTCCCCATACGGCAAATTAAAAATAATCTCAGAGTACAGATGTCCAAAGACACTGTAAATAGACGTATTAAAGCGTGTGATTACATGATGTAAAAGAAATTGGCTCGCAAACCGTCTCTTAAATTACATCACAAGCAGGTAAGAATGAACTGGGCTAAAAAACACATATCCTACGGGGACAAATGGCTTACTGTTTTATTCAGCGATGAGAAAAGGTGGAACTTAGATGGCACTGATGGTTGGAACGCGTATTGGCATGAGTTACGCAAGAACCGAAGGATATTTTTTAGCAGGCAGCAAGGCGGTAAATCCATTATGGTTTGGGGGACATTTGGGACATTTGCCAGCCCTCTATGGCTTTTCTAAAAGAAAGAGAAGATTCAAAAAAGTTTCAAGAGACGCTAAACCATCATTTGCTTCCATTTGGTGACATTTTGGGTGGTTATGAATGAACTTTTCTGCAAGACAATGCCTCAATCCACGTATCCCATTCTACAAAACTTCGAATTTTTCAGAAAAATGATAAAGTACTTGACTAGCCAGCTTTAAGTCCAGACTTAAACCAGATTGAGAATGTCTGGAATATTTTAACCTGCCACGTTTAGGCAATGAAAAGCAGTATGACTCTATTGAAGAAATCCAAGAGGCCATTGAGAAAGCATGGTATTCTTTGCCACCAGAAACCCCACAGAAACTAATAATTTCGACGAAAGCACGTTTATTTGAACTAATCCGAAAACATGGAAAAAAAAATTTTTAGTAAAAGTTCTGTAAAAATTATAAATATGGTTGTTTTTGACATTGTGCATATACTTAATTCTAACATTTTATAATTCATTAAAAATCGATATTTTATGCTTGTGCTTAAACTTTTGAGACAGACTATGTAACGGGAGTAGACGAAGACCTGATAAAAAGATTCAACGTCATATTGCAAGTAATTTCTTGTGGCTATGACATTTACTTGATCAAGTTCGAGGAATATTGTTTACAAACAGCACGTAAATTTGTTGAATTGTATCCATGGTACTATATGCCAACTTCAGTTCATAAATTACTCATACATGGAAAAGAAATAATAGCTTCCTCATTATTGCCAATCAGACAAATGTCTGAAGACGCACAAGAATCGTGCAATAAATTGATCAAAAAATATCGAGAAGATTTCTCTTGAAAATGCAGCAGGGAAAAAACAATAGAAGATGTGTTTTTACGACTTTTGATATCATCAGACCCCTTCATATCAAGCTTATGAAAATTGCCACATAAAAAATTAAGATCCTTGTCCCTAGAGGCAAAAGAACTTCTAATACCTTTAAGTTCTGTAAACTGTTATAATACCTCCTCTTCTGGTATTCCGCTTCCTGACACTACAGATGATTCAGAAGATGAATCTTAGAAATCCTTTCGTTTTATTTTCATGTTATAAAAACTAAATATTCTTATATTTTAATTTTCATAATGTAATTCCATTTTAATTTAATTAATTTAATCATATTTCATAAATAAAGCGTCATTGTTTAATTTCCAGTAAAAATGCCTGTTGTGTTTGGTAAATGGATGGAAACGCTTTTTTGTTTCGTTCCATCTAAGAGGCCAAAAGTATAGTGGGAATAAATACATCGTGTTGAATGCGGGCCAGCAAAACACCCACAAAGACATGACAAAAAAATATCTTGATTGCACTTCACTAAGATTTCTTAATAATAATAATAAATCAAAAACTTGAGAGAAAAATGAAATAAAATAGGAAGATGTTACCTGTAACTTGAAGATTGATGACTGAGACAACATGAAGAATAATCACTGGAGACGATATTAAAATTTAAAGAATGAACTTTATTTATTTATTTTATTTTTATGAAAAAAATGAAGGTATGGTTGCTTTTCTTATAATTATTTTTATGAATCACTTGGTAAATGAGATCTATCTTAATATTATAGATCATACAAAACATATGTGACATCATCATAAAAAGGAACATTGAATTTGATGAGCACTCTCTAAAAAAATGACTAAATCATTTTCAACACAGAAAAAAAAACATCTTGACAATTTAAAAGGATGTAAACAGAAAATAAACTTCTTCTTGTGGGGATGCCGTCACAATGAGATTACATTTTTAAAAAATCTTCAAAATCGAAAAAAAACTTTTTTTGCGAGAACAATATTCTAGCATAGCTCCATACGATACTGTCGAATAAAATACCTGGATCCATTAGCAGCAACTCCACGAAAGAGGGCGGTCGTCTAATAGTCAAAATATTGATAAGTATAAATAAAAAACAATACATTTTTCTTCATAAAGTTTTCAAGAAAATAATTCTTCGTAAAAAAATAAAATGGCATGGCTGACAAACCACCAGAAGGATTAGGTCGTGGCGGTAGAGGTGCCTTACTCACTCCCCACAGTCAACTGACTACCGGCCGTCTCAGAGGGCAGGGCAAAGAGAAAGGGTTGCTGTAATATCGCAACACACCAAGTTGGCAAAGTTAAAATGGGCGAAGCGAGAGGAAAAAGCCAAGCTACGTACAAATACATGGGAAAATATGAATTTAATAGCATAAATATGATAGTATTTTTAAAGAAGCAAAGCCAAAAAGGTGGCCAGGAATTTAACTGCTTAAATCATGTCATCAGTAGAATTTAATTTCATAGGCCAAGGGGAGGGTTTATTTTAACGGAAGTAACCGCCTCAGAGATTTTGGCGAACCTTCTAGAAGAATTTAAACCGGAAGGAATGAATTCGAAAAACATTTTACCGTTTTAGAATATTCGAAATGTTACGTACGGAAGAAATATTTACAGGAGAAGGCATCAAAAGAGACGAAATCGAAATAATATTTAAAATGAGAACATTAATGAAAAATGAATGATGGCTAATAAAATAGTTGATACAATTAAAATAAAATATGGCAGGGATTTACGAGTAACCACCACATATTACCCCGGCTTCCCCAAAATTAAATATTGGAGAGATGACAAAAATTCAATAATTTTTTCATCGAGACAATATTTTCTAAAATATGTACAAGAATATAAAATAATCATACAAAATAAATAAACTAGTAAAAATTGTATGAACACCAATAATTGCTTTACATGATATTAAATAATAATAAAAATTACTATCATAGTAGCAGTTCTTATGCTCATACATAAAAAGATAGCAAATATTAAAATAAAAGGTATACAATAACCAAGTTTCTTCCAGAAGTAGATATCATGTATAAAAAAAAAGTTTGTTAAAGTCTATATATTTGCAGAAATGACAGTCTTTAACTATTAGCAGTCTCTTGTTAAGCTGTGCAAATGCAATATAATAATTAAATTTTAGCATATGTAAAAATAGTTGAGTATAAAAACAACAACATGTATACATATTCAGTTGACATCAAAATGAACCACACTATAACTGTATGCATACTAACTTTTTCTAAACCATTCTAAACCATTCAATGTAAATGGTTTCAAATGACACATGTTGACAATCATTAAATTCAATGAATTTCTAAGTTGAGAATTTTTCATAATAAAAATTTGAAAAACATACACAAATGGTCAAGAGAGAATATTTAGACTCTCATAAAAATATATATATATCTACATATAGTACCTTTTTAAGATTTTAACTAATCTTAATTGAATAATTTTAGTGTCATTTAATTCAACAACAACACTTTCAAAGTAAATATTAACAAATTCCAAAAAGAGCATATTTAAACTCTTAGAAAAAAGGAGAATGTTATTCTCCAATAAAAATACCTTCAAAGTAAATATAAACAAATTTCAAAGAGAGAATATTTATACTCTCATAAAAGGATATTCTTCAACAATTTCAACATAAATTCAAAATAATTTCAAAAATACTTTTAATAATACTTTCACAGTAAATAAAGCAAAGAGAGGATATTTAAACTCTCACAAAATGACATTTTTCAACAATTTCAAAATAATTAAAAATATAATTTCAAAATACTTTTAATACTACTTTCAAAGTAAATAAAATAAAGAGAGGATATTTAAACTCTCATAAAAAGAACTTACATGAATATATCAATCTACCATATGACTTTAATAATGTCAATTTACAAACAAAAATCTATTATGTCAAAAATTTATATCAAATATCTTGAATATGTTTAATTCCAACATTCAAACATTTTTAAATAACGTGATCATGTTTTATTTGTCAGATAACAAGTGTTTGTTTTATATAAATATATAATGACTCAAACAAATATCTTTGGATCCAAACTATGATTATAGTATAAACAAAAATCCTTTTTGTTTTCATTTTTATGAACTTTCAAATACTTAGAGACATAAAAAAAAAAACACTTATTCTCAATCATTCATTTTTTTTTATTTTTTTTTTTAATAGGCCAACAATAAAAGTAGAAGTATTAGTATGCATAACTTTATCATTCATTTTTTTTTAAATGTTAAAAGAGGTTAAATGTTAGAGCATGCATGCATTGTAAAAATTACTATATAAGTCACAATAGGGAAATTGATGTCATGAGTACTCATGTTTACCTTACACCAATAACAATTTACTTTTCTTTTGTAGAATAAACATTTGTCAAAATAATTCAAATAATGACACAATATTTCAACAAGTGTATAAAAGACAAATTCTTTCTCATTTTAGCTCCAACTATTGAAATTAAAGGTTTTGTAAAGTTAAAAGTACCAGTATATGGCATATTTGAGAGTAGATATTCATATTACAATAATTATGGTTTAGAAGAAAATACAGTGAATAGTAAAGATATTAAAAATTTACATACTTTTACAGGATGACAATTCCATTGCATCAAGGAGAAGATGACTTAAATAGAGAAAAAAATATATAACATAATAGCTGCCTGCAGCTTGGTAGAAGAAATCGAAAGAATTATATAGTCACTCTTCGTACTCGACTATCCAGTCGAACTAGTTGTTGTGTTTACTTAGTGGGTGAGGAGAAGAGATGGGAGGAGAAACACTTTTTTATTTGCTTCTACCCACAATTAGGCCAAAGTGATCGTGAAAGTGACCAGTACATCGCGGAGAATGGAGGCCGGCAAACGACCCAAAAGTGACCATCATTACTTCTTTTAAAATAATATAGAAATCTTTATCCATGATGATGAAAAAAAAATCAAGCACAAAGTCATAAAAATATAAAATTGAAAAAGGCAAAAGTTACCTGTGAAATCCTTGGCTGCTGACGTAAGATGATTCAGGCAGACACATACACAGGAAAAAAAAAATGTAAACAGATTTTTTTGAAGATAAATATTTTTTTATTTCATGAAGAACTTATTTATTTTTTCACGACTGTAAATATTTTTTCACAGATAAATATTTTTGTTTGCACTCGTACACATTAATGACGTACTTGGTAGTAACCATTTCACAATATATGTTAATTATTAAATTAATATCTTCGAAAAAAAACAAAATTCTCTCTCAATAACACATTTTTATATGTGTTGACAGCATGAACTAGAAAATTTCTCATGACACGAAAAAGGAAGATAATATTATTTTTTCAAAAAAAAAACATCTCTAAGGATATGTACTTTCAAATCTATATATATATATATCAGACGAGAATTTTGCATAAATATGTACCAGTATTTTCCCTGGAACGCCCCGTGAATATTCAAAACTTATATATATAATGTTGGGCCAAATAACAAATTAAAATGACGAAAGAATTATAAAATAAATACGTTATGTAAAATGTATCATCACTTCTTGAAAGAACATTCTTCACCTCTGCTTATTTCTCAGAGGACGGAGAACTCATAAAAAAAAACATTATTGAAGAATTGAGCATATAAATTAGTTGAAGAGAATTATTGATGAGGAGATGATGAATAAAAATATTTAGAAGAAACATGACGACATTCTACTTTAGTTATAACACCATCAAAAGAGCACCAAATAGAAGAATCATGACGTCACCGTATTTAAATTGTATAACCAAAAAAAAGGCACAAAACAAAATAATTTCTGAATGCTTTTGAAGGGAGTGATGCCTTGCTACTCGCAGCCTTAAAAAATCAACATCATTTTTCTGGATGCTTTTGAAGGGATTGATGCCTTGCTACTCGCAGCGCTTAAAAATCAATTTCGAAATAATCCTGGTCTGAACATCTGCAGAACAGAAAAACGCTCCATCCATCGGTATCGGGGGAGCAACCTTTGCCCCGGAATTCCACAAAAAAAATCTCTGATCAACCAACAGCATCCATTACGGCCGGAGTCTAGCAGCGCAACTGACGCTGGAGCCGAGAGCCCGGAGGGAAAAAAAAAGGAAGGGTTATCGTAAACCCGAAATACGCCAAGTTGGCAGCGAGCGCCAGAGGGGGGCGATGAACAAATAAGCCAAGTTACGATACGCAGAATAGACAAAAATGAATTTAATAAAAACAGAATTGATAAACACCTAAAGAGGGGAGGCCAAAGCAGGTGGCTCTGCACTGAATGACTTAAAATACGTCACCTGCGGAAACTAATTTGATAGGCTAAGGGGAGTGTCCGAATAAACGGAAGTTCGACCCACAGAACAAGCGAGAATGTTCTCGAAAGATCTCCAAAACCGGAAGGAATGACTTCGAACAGGATTTTACCGGCTTGGAACATTCGAAAGCTAAGTAAGAAAGAAAAGATTACAGGCGACGATATGAAAAGAAGCGAAATCGAAATAAAATTTAAATTGAGAACATTAATAAAAAGGAGGTGATGGGAAATAAAATGGCTAATAAAAATGAATTAAACAAAACATATGGGGGGTTATCGAGTAACCACCACATATTACCCAGGGTCCCCCAAAAGAAAATATTGGTGAGATGACAAAAATGACAATTTTTCATCGAGACAATATTTTCTAACACATGTACAAATATACTAAATAATTACATAAAATAAATGTATCAGAAATAGTTATAGGAATATAAATAACTGTCTTACATGATGTTCAAATAATAAGAAAAATAATTATTGTTATTATAGTAATCCTCATATGTTAAAATGGAAGGTATACAAAATTTCTTCCAGAAGTATCTATCATATATTAAAAAAAAAAAAATTTAAAGTCTATGTGCAAAACAACAGTCCTTAACTTTGACGAGTCTCTTGTTAGGCTGTGCAAAATGCACTTATAATAGTAGAATGCTTTAGCATATGTCAAAATATTTGATTATACAATAATATGTATATTTATTTTCTTAGTTGTCAACAAAATGAAACATATTATAACTGTATATGAATCATACTATAACTATATATAAAATATATGGTTTCAAATAACACATTATAAATTGAATGAATTTGTAAGTTGAAAATTGAACAATAAAAACAAAATTATATAAATGGTGCAGAGAGATTAGTTAGGCTCTCATAAAAAAAAAATTTACTTATATCACCACATAGCCTTTTAAACTTTCAATAAATCTTAAATGAATAACTTTAGTATTATTCAATAACACATTTTCACAGAAAATAAAATAATAAGTTGCAAAAAGAATGGCATATGTTAAATTGGTAGCAAAAGTATGATATTATTTTCCAATAAAATATCTTCAAAATGAATATAATAACTTTCAAAGAGAGAATCTTTACACTCTCATAAAGGAATATTCTTGAACATTTTCAATATAAATTGACAATAATTGCATAAATACCTTTAATACTATACTTCATTCAAAATAAACATAAAACATAAGATGTTTAATATTCTGAAAAAAAGGAAGGAACTTATATGAATATGTCAACTTACAAACAAAAAATCAATTATGTCAACATTTTTTTTATAGAAGATATCTTGAACATATTTACATGTAATTTTCAAACATTTTTTTTAAAAAAATTAAGTAAGTGATCACTTTTGCATTTGTCATAAATCAAGAATTTGCTTTATATAAATATATATAATGACTCATTCAACATCTTTGGATCCAAAGTATAAATATACAAAAGTATACAAAAAAAATATTACTTATTGTGAGTCATTCACTGTTGTGTAAGGGCTGACGCTTTGGTCAGGGTATCAAAGAAAATATAATGTTATGTTTATTTGAAAGTGGAGAAAGCACTTTTTATTTGCCTCTACCCACAATTAGGCCAAAGTGATCGTGATAATGATAGCACATCACGGAGAATGGGGGCCTGCAAACGACCCTAATTACTCTCTTCATTATTTCATTTAAAATAATAAAAATATTCTTTATCCAATGATGAAGAAAAATCAAGTATAAAGTTATAAAAATATAAAATTAAAAAGGTAAAAAGTTACCTGTTGAATCCTTGGCTTTTGATGACAAATAAATCCAGACAATAGGCACAAGAACTTAATATACGAACAACTTTCGAAGAAAAAAAATATATTTTATTTCATGAAGTACTTGTTGCTTTTTTCATGAATAAATATTTCTTCACAAATTTATATTTTTGGTGACTCGTACATATTAATTTCTCACTTGATAAACAACCATTTCATAACATATGTTAATCACAACTATTGCTATCTCGAAGCAATAAAAATTCTTTTCATAACATATTCTAGATATCTCAACAACATGTAATTAAACAATTTTCTTCATGACATAAAAGGAGAATAAATTATTATTTCTTTTTGAAAAAGAACACCTCTCATAATATGAACTTTCAAAACAAAATACATCATACTTCATATTGTATAGATACATGCCAATATTTTCTTTATAACGCCCCGTAAATATTAAGAAAAAATTATATATATATTGGGCCAGATAATGAAGTAAAAAGGACTTATGCAAATAAAATTTCTTCACCTGACGAAAGAAAAATCTTCACCAAGACGTCATGTAAACTATAATATTATTTCTTGAAAACAAAACAGTTCTTCACCTCTGCCTACTTCTCAGAGGATGGAGAATAAAAAGATTATCGAAGAATTGGGCACATTAGATTTGTAGAAGAAAACTCGTTGATGAAGAGATGATGAGAAAATGAATGAATATTTATAAAATACGTGACGACATTTTTACAACACTTGTGAAGATAACACGAGAGTATAAACTGAAGACGTATAATGAGACCTTATGTAATTTCCGTAATCCAAGAAGAGAATGCACAAACAAAACAATTTTCGGGATGCTATTGCAGTGAGAAGTGCCTTGCTACTAGCCGCCTTAAAAACTCAACATCATTTCCAAAAAGAGAAGGCACAAACGAATACATTCAGGAATGCATTAAACCACTTCATTGCTCCTCGCAGCACAGAGGGACTTGGCTTAACAGAAATCAACATCACTTTCCTAGATGAATTTTGAGGGCAGCACTTTTTCTTTGCCGCACTTAAAAAAAATCAGCATCGTAATAATATCAACATAACAAAAAAAAAACCCGTTCCATCCTTCGTTAACGGGGGAGCACCTCTGCCCCGAACTTTCACTCATGCGACTGCATCCATCACAGCAGGTGTCTATCGGCGCAACTGACGCAGGTGGCCGCGAGCCCAGGGGAAAAGGAGAAAGGGTTATTGTAAATGCAAAATACGCCAATTTGGCAGTTAGCAACAGAGGGGGTGAGGAAAAACTAAGCCAAATTACAATATACAGTATGAAAAGATATGTAACTAATAAGAATAAAATTGATAACCATCTTAAGAGGGGAGGCCAAAGCCGGTGGCCATGTACTTAACGGCTTGAAATACGTCACCTGTGAAATTTAATTTGATAGGTTAGGGGTGTGTCCGAGTAAACGGAAGTTCCACCCAAAAGAACTAGCGAGAAAGTTCTCGAACAAATTTAAAACCGGAAGGAATGATTTCAAACAGAATTTTACCGGCTTGGAACATTCGAAAGCTAAGTAAGAAAGAAAACATTACAGGCGACGAAAAGAAAAATAAGCGAAACCGAAATTAAATTTAAATTGAGAACATTAATAAAAAAGAGGTAATAGGAAATAAAATGACTAATAAAAAATGAATTAAATTAAACATATGGGGGGGTTATGGAGTAACCACCACATATTACCCAGGGTCCCCCAAAAGAAAATATTGGTGAGATGACAAAAATGACAATTTTTCATCGAGACAATATTTTCTAACACATGTACAAATATACTAAATAATTACACAAAATAAATATCAGAAATAGTTATAAAAATATACATAATTGTTGTACATGATATTTAAATAATAAAAAAAAATAATTACTGTTATGATAGTAATCCTTATGAAAATATACCAACTGTAGTAAATGTTAACATGAAAGGTATATAAAGTTTCTTTCAGAGGTATCTATCATATAAAAAAAAAAATTAAAGTCTATGTGCAGAAAAACAGTCCATAACTTTAAAGAGTCTCTTGTTAGGCTGTGCACAATGTACCACAATAGTAGAATGCTTTTAGCATATGTCAAAATACTTGATTACACAATAATATGTATATTTATATTCTCAGTTGTGAACAAAAAAATGAAATATACTATAACTGTATATGAATCATGTTATAACTATATATAACATATATGGTTTCAAATAACACATAATAAATTGAATGAATTTGTAAGTTGAAAGTTGAACAAAAATATATATATAAATGGTGTAGAGAGATTAGTTATGCTCTCATAAAAAAAAAAAATTTTCTTATATCACCACATAGCCTTTTAAGCTTTCAATAAATCTTAAATGAATAACTTTAGTATTATTCAATAACACATTTTTGCAGAAAATAAAATTAATAAGTTGCAAAAAAAAATGTCAACAAAAGCATGATATTATTTTTCAACAAAAATATCTTCAAAATGAATATAATAATTTTCAAAGAGAGAATTTTTACACTCTCATAAAGGAATATCCTTAAACATTTTCAATATAAATTGACAATAATTGCATAAATACCTTTAATACTATACTTCATTCAAAATAAACATAAAACATAAGATGTTTAATATTCTGAAAAAAAAAGGAAGAAACTTATATGAATATGTCAATCTTATATATGACTTGATAATGTCAACTTACAAAGAAAAATCAATTGTGTCAAAATTTCTATATAGAAGATATCTAGAACATATTTACTTATAATTTTCAAACATTTTTAAAAAAAATTAAGTAAGTGATCACTTTTGCATTTGTCATAAATCAAGAATTTGCTTTATATAAATATATATAATGACTCATTAAACATCTTTGGATAAATATATATATAATGAGTGAATCAAGAACTTTGGATAAATATATATAATGCCTCAATCAACATCTTTGGATCCAAAGTATAAATACCCAAAAGTATACAAAAAAAAATATTATATACTACTTATGGTGAGTCATTCACTTTCTATATTTCACCAAGAAGAGAAGAAATATTAGTATATATAAGTTTATCATGCACTTTCTTTTCTCTTTTTCTTTTTTAAAAGAGGTTAAATGTTAAAACATGCATGCATTGTAAAGAGCAGACACAATAGAGAAAATAATTTGATGAGTACTCATCTTTATGTTTACCTTATATCAATTACAATTTCACCTTTCTTATTAGAATGCACATTTGTCAAAAAATAACTTTAAATAATGCTATAGTATTATAACAAGAATATAAAAAGACAAATTCTTTCTCCATTTTTTGCATCAACTATTGTAATAAAGACTTTATAAAATTTAAAAGTATGGCATACATGAGATTATGTGTAAATATTGTAAAAATTATGACTTATAGATAAATGCAGTAACTAATAAAACTATTAAAATTCATACATACATCCCGAGGATGACCGTTGAGTTGTACCAGGGAGAAGAAGACTTAAATAAAATGAAAAAAAAAAATAACAGCTGCCTGCAGCCTGGAGAAAAGAAAAAAAAAAAAAAATTACATAGCGATTCTTCTTGCTGGACAATCAGTGCGGCTAGCTTCGACTGAATATATTACAAAGCAAAAGTCATCCTGTAAAAGGAAAAAGAGAGTTAGTCTATTTTTTATGTAGTTTATGATTGCGAGGACGAAGATCATAACTTCTATATTGAGTGGATTTGCTTTTAGCACCAGTATGAGTGCCATCAGGAGGAGCTTGTGACAGTACCGATTTACTGGAACATGAAGATGTTTGCTGGCATTTAGAAGAAGAAAGAATTTGAGGAGAAGTATTACAAGCTGCATCATGATTTGAAACTTGAATAGAAGAGTGCCGTCTCACAGGAGTGGAGGATGCATTATCAACAGCTGGTTGATCATGTGATGCACCTTTTGAAGAAACTGAAGGATGTTGCAGTGCTTCATTTCTCTTTTGAAGCTTCAAGATTCGATTAGTGTGAATCAACATTGGTGAAGCATGACTATTATTGGGATCTTGAATTTGAATGAGCACAGGAGAAATTATTTTCTTGACCACGTATGGGCCTTGTATTTTTTTGTTAAACACAGTAGGAAATTTTGCATAAACAATGTCATTAACATTGATGTTGGAAAACTTTAATTTTTCTCTGGATTTTTGGTACACCTTTTGTCTGGATGATTCGTTATTCTTGTAAGCTTGATAGTATATTTTTTCAATAACATCCATCAATTTATGAATTTCATATGCAGTGTTGAGAATTTTCCATGAAACTTGAGATTTATAATTGGAATAAATATCATTTATCTCTCTGCCAAAATGAAGAAGATTTGGGGAGAACTTTGTAGCTGGATGAGGTGTAGCGTTATATATGGATTGGTGAATTTTTAGAGCAGTTGGTATATCACATCCTTGTGAAGCCATTGTGTTCACAGACGATTTTATTTGAGAATTGACACGTTCACTTAAACCGTTAGCTTGGGGATGGGCTACAGAACTATGTTCCAACTTAATGCCAAGCTTTTTGTTAAAATATGCAAACATATCACTAGTAAATTGAGAACCATGATCAGTAAGAGTTAATTCAGGTTTTCCATGAGTGGAAATATAATGCAATAAAGCCTTTGTAACTGACTCAGCACTGATATTATTCAAGGCATATAATTCTAAATGACGAGAAAAATGGTCTATCATTGTTAACACATATTGACGATTTCTCAATGGGCCGAGTAAATCCATAGAGACCTTTTGATTGGGAGCTGTTGGGAGTGGTGCAGGTAGGTATGGAGCAGTGTTTTTTTTATGATTCTTATTTACTAAACAAATTTCACAAGAGTTGACATAATTAATGGTATCAGAAACAAGGGTTTTCCAGGTAAATCTTTTCTTTAAATTAACAATGGTTTTATGAATTCCAGTATGAGTAATATGAGCAATTCTTAAGGCCTTTGCTCTAAGTGACACAGGTAAAACAGCTTTGTGTAGCTCGATATCTTCTGAAGAGAAATGACCATTATAGCAAAGTAACTCATTACTTGGATTAATATAGTAGCCATTTAAACTTTTAGATTTTTTGTTATTTTTAAGATCTTCATAAATTTGTTTGATTTTTGGGTCCTTTTGTTGTTCAGAGAAGATGGTGTGATCAAGAATTTCTAATAAAGGATCTTGATTATTATCCTTAGTTAGAAGTGAAGAGTCACTTTGAAGATGACATGTGTGGTGGACTTTGTGAACTGAACCACATGGAAAGTGAGGAATGTCATTATGTAAATCGTTTTGATTATCAACAATAGGTAGAGGTTCTTGTGAAGAAATAAGATCTGGATTATTATTGAGATCTTCAGTAGGAATGTGAGGAGTTCTACTCAGAAAATCTGCCAAGACATTTTCTTTGCCTGGAACATGTTGGAATGTGTACGAGTATTCTGACAGTTCTAACATCCAACGAGTAGTAATATCAGCAGGTGATGTAGCTTTTTTATAATTATTAAGTGGTTTGGCATCAGACAGTAGAATAAAGGGTCGACCAAAAATATAGTATTTAAAAGCAGTTATGCCTTTGTAAATGGCATAAAGTTCCAATTTGATGGCAGGGTAGTGTCTTTCTGATTGAGATAGAGTTTTAGAATAATAGGAGATAGGTTTTAGTTCACCATCAAATTTCTGCATAAGAACAGCTGATATTGCTGTTTTTGAGGCATCTGTATTAACATAAAATGTTTCATTCCAGATAGGAAGATTGAGCATAGGTTTATGAAAGAAAATGTCCTGTAATTCTTTAAATGCATTTTCTTGTTCAGATTTCCAAGAAAACTTATTTTTAGGTTTGGTGACTTCAATGAGAGGAGTAATCAAATTAGAAAAATTGGGTATAATTGATCTATAAAATGAACACAAGCCGATAAAATTCTTTGTTTGCCTCTTGGTTTTAGGCTTTGGAAAGGAGGTAATTTTTAAAATATTACTTGTAATAGGAAGAATTTTATGATCTGTGAGTTGGAAACCCAAAAAGTTAATGCTAGTTTGCATAAAGGTACACTTTTCAGGAGACAAAGTAATGTTATTAGCAATAAGGGTGTCTAATAACTTTGTGAGTTTCATGGACATTTCCTCAAACGAATTAGCACCCACTACAATATCGTCTTGATATGCATAACAGGAGTCAATCTGAGATAATTGAATCACAGAGTCGATTAATTGTTGGAAAGTGCTGGCGGCCGTCTTCAAGCCAAATACTAAACGTAAATATGTAAAAATTCCCCATGGAGTAGTAAAACTAAGTTTATCTTGCATATCTTTAGGTACAGCAATCTGCCAATATGCAGAGGGTAAGTCAAGAGTGGTATAATATTTAAATTTTGACAACTGCACCAATAGATTTTGAATCCTAGGAAGAGGATATGAAGATGGAATTATTATGGAATTTAACAATCTTAAATCAAGAGCCAAACGATACTTTTGAGGCTTAGACATATCAGTTCTCTTCTTTTTAACAAGAAGCATGGGACAGGCCCAAGATGAATTTGATCTCTCAATAATGCCAGCTTTGAGC
Source organism: Maratus speculifer (assembly GCA_964019185.1). Classification (NCBI taxonomy): domain Eukaryota; kingdom Metazoa; phylum Arthropoda; class Arachnida; order Araneae; family Salticidae; genus Maratus; species Maratus speculifer. The sequence continues at coordinate 263,195,525 of OZ025301.1, forward strand.
ATTTGATCAATTTGGTCAAGAGCTTCTTGCTCGAGTGCTTGAGGTACAGGAAAAGGTAATGTTTTTACTGGATGAGAATTTAGCATGGTAAACTGAGGATTGACCAGGTCAGTATGACCTAAAGTGTCAAGAGATTTCGAAAAGGCAAGTGCTTTACTACATAATAATTTTGTTAAAGCTTCCCTTTCATGAGGAGGTAAATGTTTAAGATCAAAGTCATTTGGAGATAATTCTTGAATACGTTTTCTTTTAATCTCTTCAGATGGCAAAATTAAATTACAGAATTCGTTTTCAAATTCTAAATCGAAAGAGTATTCCTCAATATCTTTTTCATCTACATTGATACATTCACCAATAATTGAATTTTTATTTAAATGAATATCGAGCTTTGAAACATTCTGACATACAACCAAAAATAAATCATTTTGAATGGAAGATTTTGAGTGTAATGATTCATGTAATACCAGACCCTTGTTTTTTAAATTGGGTTTAAAAAGAAAATATTCAGATGGAGGATTCAGATACTTCACATGTAAATACACAAAAGAATTAGGAGGTATTAATTCTCTATTGAGTAATTGTACCATATTGGAACTCACCAAAATTTTATTACCCATACTTAAATGAGGTTGCTTTTCACCAATATAACTACTATCACTAGTATTTTTAGATGAGGAATTCTTGTTAAGTATATTATTATCATTAGTAGACACATAATTCACCACATTAGCATAATCAGTTGGAAAATAATTAGAAAGATAAGTAGAATGACCATCAATATAAGGATTATGAAAATTCATAGCAGAATGAGCCATATTATTTGTAAACAAACCATTATTTTGAACATTATAATTATAAGGATAGGTTGTATAATTATTGAACAACTGTAAACTTGAATTATCATAATGTGTACATGTATTATCAATATAAGTATCATTCATTAGATTATTTGATATAGGCCTTTCATAAGAAGGCATTCTGTGTGCATCAAGAGAATATGGTACATTTGAATTCACATAATTATATTCAGAATTCATAAAATAGCAAGTAGGAGATTCATTATAATTTTGAAAAGGAATGTGCTTGTCTTTAAGTAATATAGACTTAAAGCTTGGTGAAATAGTAATAGAATGTTTGTTAATAAACTCAAAGCCAAGTATGGCTTGAAAGTGAACATTTTGAATTTTTGTAAGGTGAAATACATGATGAAAAAAAAATTTATCAATCTTAAAAGCTATCTCTATGCATCCTTTGAAGAAGACCTTAGAATTTATGGTCGATACAGATACATTTCTGGATAAAAATTTGTAATGAAGCCTGGATTTAATGCTATTAAAGCATTCTTCATCCAAGAGAGATAAACTTGATCCAGTATCTATTAATGTGGCGATTTCATTATGTTGAACATTTATTAGGATGCATGGAAGAACATACGAGTTATTAAAAGAACTGCATATAACATGATTTTCTTGTACATCATCATTATTTTCAAAATTTTGTTTAGATGTCAAATAATTATGTAAACAGGAAGATTTGTTAGACTTAGATGTCATAGGAGAAGTTTGGACAGCTGTGGATGCCACTAAAGTGACTGACGAGCGTTTGTCTAATTGTTGATGTTTGTTGTTGTTGTCAAAGTGTACTGACCCTGAATGAGAATTACGGGAGAGAAGGTGGTCAGTAGAACCAGTCTCCCTTATTTGTTTAAATGATAAACATTGTTATTTTCAGAAGAAGAAGAGGTGTGGCTTTTCTTTCTGTAAGGGTGAGACGAAACCTGAGTTGAAGAGTTTTGATTAGAATTACCAATAATGTTTTTGAATTTGTAGCATGAGTCCATACGATGATTAAATTTCCCACAGAACGCACACTGCACAACATCTCGTCTGTGATAAAAGGATGTAGAATTTTTTTTGTGAGAATATTTGTCAAAGGTTGGTTGATAAGGACGTTTCCGGTGAAAGTTTTGATGACGAAAATTATTGTTACGTTTATTTGTAGCCTCTTGTCTCGGTGGAGAAGGCGAAAATGTCCTAGGTCTTCTTTGAAAATTACGAGAAGTATGAGAACTGTCCTTTTGAGTTTGTAAAGGAGAGTAGTTGGTTTGAGAATTGTGATAAATTTTATCCTTCGTATGCTTTATAGGAGTTTTATGAAGAGTATGACTAGAATTATCGTGGACATTTTCAGAATCGATACAATAGGCTTGATTAAAATTTTCATAAGATTTTTTAGGGGGAGAGTCATATATATTTTGAAGAAAAGTTGCTCGTTCAAGAGCTAATTCGAAGGACGTAATATTTTCTTCTAAGATTTTACGTTTGATTTGTTTAGGTAAAGCCTCAAGAAAATGAGTAAACTTTAATGAATTAAGAGCAGAAAGATCCAATTTTGGATAAGCAAGTCGAAGTTGTTTATCCAACCGAAAAGCAAAATTTTTAACTGATTCATTTGAATCTAAGGTCAAGTTCTGTAAAGATTTTAGAGAAACAGACTTTTTTGTGGGTAAGAAATAGTCTATAAATGCCTTTCGAATTTCACTAAAATTAGAGTTCTTGAGCTGTGACTGAGTTTCCAGAAAGAAGAGTAAGGCGGTGCCCTCAAGTTTTGATTTAAAGAGAACAAAAAGTTCCTTGTCTGTAAAGTTATTTAGTTCCTGTAAGTCAGATAATTGATCGAAGAAAAATTCTACAGTCTGAGGGTTACCGTCGAAAGGTTGGATTGCAATATTTAGTTTGGCTTTTGGAGGCATGATGAAATAATTAATATAAGAACTCAATGTATGACATGATAAATTTGGTTATTTGGCAGGTCCTATGATGAACAATATATATAAATTGACCCGTTACTTAAAATATTGATGACTTTCATTTACTTCATACATCATTTTTATATGTAAAAAAAAAGAAGAAAACGTATACTAACATATTAGTATCATATGAAGAATATAAGACCCAAATATTTTATGTAAATATTTATATATAATATGGCTCAAAACATAAATTATTATATGTATGACAAGAAGAATAATTTATCTTAGCATGAACAATAATTTTTACCAGTACCACCGTTAAATAATGCATATATTAGTTATAAATTATAGTAATGCAAGAAGAAATATATTGATAAATTATGTTGTATATATAATGCACTGCTCCAGAAAAAGATAATATTTCAATACAAGATCAATATAAATATTGTATTTGATTACTGCACCATACCCAACAAAATATAATTATATAAAACATTAATCACTATATGAAGAAAAATAACTTGAAAAAAAAAATAATGAAGAATGTTCAAGCGTTGGTCACGGCTCCAAAAGAAATTAAAGGTGTTGTGTAAGGGCTGACGCTTTGGTCAGGGTATCAAAGAAAATATAATGTTATGTTTATTTGAAAGTGGAGAAAGCACTTTTTATTTGCCTCTACCCACAATTAGGCCAAAGTGATCGTGATAATGATAGCACATCACGGAGAATGGGGGCCTGCAAACGACCCTAATTACTCTCTTCATTATTTCATTTAAAATAATAAAAATATTCTTTATCCAATGATGAAGAAAAATCAAGTATAAAGTTATAAAAATATAAAATTAAAAAGGTAAAAAGTTACCTGTTGAATCCTTGGCTTTTGATGACAAATAAATCCAGACAATAGGCACAAGAACTTAATATACGAACAACTTTCGAAGAAAAAAAATATATTTTATTTCATGAAGTACTTGTTGCTTTTTTCATGAATAAATATTTCTTCACAAATTTATATTTTTGGTGACTCGTACATATTAATTTCTCACTTGATAAACAACCATTTCATAACATATGTTAATCACAACTATTGCTATCTCGAAGCAATAAAAATTCTTTTCATAACATATTCTAGATATCTCAACAACATGTAATTAAACAATTTTCTTCATGACATAAAAGGAGAATAAATTATTATTTCTTTTTGAAAAAGAACACCTCTCATAATATGAACTTTCAAAACAAAATACATCATACTTCATATTGTATAGATACATGCCAATATTTTCTTTATAACGCCCCGTAAATATTAAGAAAAAATTATATATATATTGGGCCAGATAATGAAGTAAAAAGGACTTATGCAAATAAAATTTCTTCACCTGACGAAAGAAAAATCTTCACCAAGACGTCATGTAAACTATAATATTATTTCTTGAAAACAAAACAGTTCTTCACCTCTGCCTACTTCTCAGAGGATGGAGAATAAAAAGATTATCGAAGAATTGGGCACATTAGATTTGTAGAAGAAAACTCGTTGATGAAGAGATGATGAGAAAATGAATGAATATTTATAAAATACGTGACGACATTTTTACAACACTTGTGAAGATAACACGAGAGTATAAACTGAAGACGTATAATGAGACCTTATGTAATTTCCGTAATCCAAGAAGAGAATGCACAAACAAAACAATTTTCGGGATGCTATTGCAGTGAGAAGTGCCTTGCTACTAGCCGCCTTAAAAACTCAACATCATTTCCAAAAAGAGAAGGCACAAACGAATACATTCAGGAATGCATTAAACCACTTCATTGCTCCTCGCAGCACAGAGGGACTTGGCTTAACAGAAATCAACATCACTTTCCTAGATGAATTTTGAGGGCAGCACTTTTTCTTTGCCGCACTTAAAAAAAATCAGCATCGTAATAATATCAACATAACAAAAAAAAAACCCGTTCCATCCTTCGTTAACGGGGGAGCACCTCTGCCCCGAACTTTCACTCATGCGACTGCATCCATCACAGCAGGTGTCTATCGGCGCAACTGACGCAGGTGGCCGCGAGCCCAGGGGAAAAGGAGAAAGGGTTATTGTAAATGCAAAATACGCCAATTTGGCAGTTAGCAACAGAGGGGGTGAGGAAAAACTAAGCCAAATTACAATATACAGTATGAAAAGATATGTAACTAATAAGAATAAAATTGATAACCATCTTAAGAGGGGAGGCCAAAGCCGGTGGCCATGTACTTAACGGCTTGAAATACGTCACCTGTGAAATTTAATTTGATAGGTTAGGGGTGTGTCCGAGTAAACGGAAGTTCCACCCAAAAGAACTAGCGAGAAAGTTCTCGAACAAATTTAAAACCGGAAGGAATGATTTCAAACAGAATTTTACCGGCTTGGAACATTCGAAAGCTAAGTAAGAAAGAAAACATTACAGGCGACGAAAAGAAAAATAAGCGAAACCGAAATTAAATTTAAATTGAGAACATTAATAAAAAAGAGGTAATAGGAAATAAAATGACTAATAAAAAATGAATTAAATTAAACATATGGGGGGGTTATGGAGTAACCACCACATTCACCTTCTATATTTCAACCAGAAGAGAAGAAATATTAGTATGAATAAGTTTATCATGCACTTTCTTTTTTTTTTTTTATCAAAAGAGGTTAAATGTTAAAGCATGCATGCATTGTAAAGAGAAGACACAATAGGGAGAATAATTTGATGAGTACTCATTTTTATGTTTACCTTATATCAATTACAATTTCACCTTTCTTATTAGAATGAAACATTTGTCAAGAAAAATAATTTTAAATAATGACATAATATTATAACAAGAATATAAAAAGACAAATTCTTTCTCAATTTTTTGGCACCAACTATTGTAATTAAAGACTTTATAAGATTTAACAGTAGTAGAGTATGGCATACATGAGATTATATGTATATATTGTAATAATTATGACTTATAGATAAATGCAGTAAATAATAAAATTATTGAAAACCATACATACATCAAGAGGATGACCGTTGAATTGTATCAGGGAGAAGAAGACTTAAATAATGAAGAAAAAAATAATAACAGCTGCCTGCAGCTTGGAGAAAAGAAAAAAAAAATTACATAGTGATTCTTCTTACTGGAATATCAGTCTGGCTAGCTTCGACTGATTATGCTACAAAGCAATAGTCATCCTGAAAAAGGAAAAAGAAAGTTAGTCTATTTCTTATACAGTTTATGATTGCGAGGGCGAAGATCATAATTTTTATATTGAGTGGACTTGTTTTTAACACCAGTATGAGTGCCATCAGGAGGAGCTTGTGACAGTACCGATTTACTGGAACATGAAGATGTTTGTTGTGACTTAGAAGAAGAAAGAATTTGAGGAGATGTGTTACATGTAGCATCATGATTTGAAACTTGAATAGAAGAGTGTTGTCTGACAGGAGTGGAGGATGTATTATCAACAGCTGATTGATCATGTGATGCATTTTTTGAAGAAACTGAAGGATGTTGCAGTGCTTCATTTCTCTTTTGAAGCTTCAAGATTCGATTAGTGTGAATCAACATTGGTGAAGCATGACTATTATTGGGATCTTGAATTTGAATGAGCACAGGAGAAATTATTTTCTTCACCACGTATGGGCCTTGTATTTTTTTGTTAAACACAGTGGGAAATTTTACGTAAACAATGTCATTAACATTGATGTTGGAAAACTTTAATTTTTCTCTCGATTTTTCATACACCTTTTGTCTAGATGATTCGTTATTCTTGTAAGCTTGATAGTATATTTTTTCAATAATATCCATCAATTTATGAATTTCATATGCAGTATTGAGAATTTTCCATGAAACTTGAGTTTTATAATTGGAATAGATGTCGTTTATCTCTCTTCCAAAATGAAGAAGATTTGGAGTGAACTTTGTAGCTGGATGAGGTGTAGCATTATATATGGATTGGTGAATTTTTAGAGCAGTGGGTACATCACATCCTTGTGAAGCCATTGTGTTCACAGACGATTTTATTTGAGAATTGACTCGTTCACTTAAACCGTTAGCTTGGGGATGGGCTACAGAGCTATGCTCCAATTTAATGCCAAGCTTTTTGTTAAAATATGAAAACATATCACTAGTAAATTGAGAGCCATGATCAGTAAGAGTTAATTGAGGGTTTTCCATGAGTGGAAATATAATGCAATAAAGCTTTTGTAACTGACTCAGCACTGATATTATTCAAGGCATATAATTCTAAATGACGAGAAAAATGGTCTATCATGGTCAACACATATTGACGATTTCTCAATGGGCCGAGTAAATCCATAGAGACTTTTTGATTGGGAGCTGTTGGGAGTGGTGCAGGTAGGTATGGAGCAGTGTTTTTTTTATGATTCTTATTTACTAAACAAATTTTACAAGAGTTGACATAATTAATGGTATCTGAAACAAGGGTTTTCCAGGTAAATCTTTTCTTTAAATTAACAATGGTTTTATGAATTCCAGTATGAGTAATATGAGCAATTCTTAAGGCCTTTGCTCGAAGTGATAGAGGTAAAACAGCTTTGTGTAGCTCGATATCTTCTGAAGAGAAATGCCCATTATAGCAAAGTAACTCATTACTTGGATTAATATAGTAGCCATTTAAACTTTTAGATTTTTTGTTATTTTTAAGGTCTTCATAAATTTGTTTAATTTTTGGGTCCTTTTGTTGTTCAGAGAAGATGGTGTGATCAAGAATTTCTAATAATGGATCTTGATTATTATCATTATTTGGAGGTGAAGAGTCACTTTGAAGATGACATGTATGGTGGATTTTGTCAACTAAACCACATGGAAAGTGAGGAATGTCATTATGTAAATCGTTTTGATTATCAACAATAGGTAGAGGTTCTTGTGAAGAAATAAGATCTGGATTATTATTGAGATCTTCAGTAGGAATGTGAGGAGTTCTACTCAGAAAATCTGCCAAGACATTTTCTTTGCCTGGAACATGTTGGAATGTGTACGAGTATTCTGACAGTTCTAACATCCAACGAGTAGTAATATCAGCAGGTGATGTAGCTTTTTTATAATTATTAAGTGGTTTGGCATCAGATAGTAGAATAAAGGGTCGATCAAAGATATAGTATTTGAAAGCTGTTATGCCTTTGTAAATGGCATAAAGTTCCAATTTGATGGCAGGGTAGTGTCTTTCTGATTGAGATAAAGTTTTGGAATAATATGAGATGGGTTTTAGTTCACCATCAAATTTCTGCATAAGAACAGCTGATATTGCTGTTTTTGATGCATCTGTATTAACATAGAACGTTTCATTCCAGTTAGGGAGATTGAGCATAGGTTTTTGAAAAAAAATGTTTTGTAATTTTTTAAATGCATTTTCCTGCTCAGTTTTCCAAGAAAATTTATTTTTAGGTTTGGTGACTTCGATGAGAGGAGCAATCAATTTAGAAAAATTAGGTATAATTGATCTATAAAATGAACACAAACCGATAAAACTCTTTGTTTGCCTCTTGGTTTTAGGCTTTGGAAATGAAGTAATTTTTAAAATGTTACTTGTAATAGGAAGAATTTTATGATCGGTGAGTTGGAAACCCAAAAAGTTAATGCTTGTTTGCATAAATGCACATTTTTCAGGAGACAGAGTAATGTTATTTGCAATGAGAGTGTCTAATAGCTTTGTGATTTTCATGGACATGTCTTCAAATGAATTAGCACCCACTACAATATCGTCTTGATATGCATAACAGGAATCAATTTGAGATAATTGAATAACAGAGTCGATTAATTGTTGGAAAGTGCTGGCGGCCGTCTTCAGGCCAAATACTAGACGTAAATAGGTAAAAATTCCCCATGGAGTAGTAAAACTAAGTTTATCTTGCATATCTTTAGGTACAGCAATCTGCCAATATGCAGAGGGTAAGTCAAGAGTGGTATAATATTTAAATTTTGACAACTGCACCAATAGATTTTGAATTCTAGGAAGAGGATATGATGATGGGATTATAATCGAATTTAACAATCTTAAATCAAGAGCCAAACGATACTTTTGAGGTTTAGACATATCAGTTCTCTTCTTTTTAACAAGAAGCATGGGACAGGCCCAAGATGAATTTGATCTCTCAATAACGCCAGCGTTTAACATTTGATTAATCTGGTCAAGAGCTTCTTGCTCGAGTGCTTGTGGCACGGGAAAAGGTAAGGTTTTTACTGGATGAGAATTTAACATAGTAAACTGAGGATTGACCAGGTCAGTATGACCTAAAGTGTCAAGAGATTTCGAAAAGGCAAGCGCTTTACTACATAATAATTTTGTTAAAGCTTCCCTTTCATGAGGAGGTAAATGTTTAAGATCAAAGTCATTTGGAGATAATTCTTGAATACGTTTTCTCTTAATCTCTTCAGATGGTAAAATTAAATTACAATATTCATTTTCAAATTCTAAATCAAAAGAGTATTCTTCAATATCTTTCTCATCAACATTGATACATTCGCCAATAATTGAATTTTTATTTAAATGAATATCCAGCTTTGATATATTCTGACATACAACCAAAAATAAATCATTTTGAATTGAAGATTTTGTGTGCAATGATTCATGTAATACAAGACCTTTATTTTTTAAATTGGGTTTGAAAACAAAATATTCAGATGGAGGATTAAGATACTTCACATGTAGATAAACAAAAGAATTAGGAGGTATTAATTCTCTATTGAGTAATTGTACCATGTTGGATTTCACCAAGACTTTATTACCATAATTTAGATGAGTTTGCTTTTCACTAAAATAGCTACCATCATTAGTATTCTCAGATGAGAAATTCTTGCTAGGAATATTATTATCATTAGTAGACACATAATTCACCACATTAGCATAATCAGTTGGAAAATAATTAGAAAAATAAGTAAAATTACCATCAATATAAGGATTATGAAAATTCATGGCAGAATGAGCCATATCATTTGTAAACAAACCATTATTTTGAACATTATAATTATAAGGATAGGTTGTATAATTATTGAACAACTGTAAATTTGAATTATCATAATTTGCAGAAGTATTATCAATGTAAGTATCACTCGTTAGATTATTTGACATAGATTCTTCATAATAAGGCATTTTGTGTGCATCGAGAGAATATGGTACATTTGAATTAATATAATTATATTCAGCATTCATAAAATAGCAAGTAGGAGATTCATTATAACTTTGAAAAGGAATGTGTCTGTCCTTAATTAGGATAGACTTAAAACTTGGAGAAATAGTAATAGAATGCTTGTTAATAAATTCAAATCCAAGTATGGCTTGAAAGTGAACATTTTGAATTTTAGTAAGGTAAAAGACATGATGAAAAAAGAATTTATCAATTTTAAATGCTATCTCTATGCATCCTTTGAAGAAAACCTTAGAATTTATGGTAGACACGGATACATTCCTGGATAAAAATTTGTAATGAAGCCTGGATTTAATGCTATTAAAGCATTCTTCATCCAAGAGAGATAAACTTGATCCAGTATCTATTAATGTGGAGATTTCATTATGTTGAACATTTATTAGGATGCATGGAAGAACATAAGAGTTGTTAAAAGAACTGCATATGACATGATTTTCTTGTATATCATCGTTAATCTCAAAACTTTGTTTAGATGACAAAGAATTATATGAACAGGAAGATTTGTTAAATTTAGATGTCATAGGAGAAGTTTGGACAGCTGTGGATGACACTAAGGTAACTGAAGAGCGTTTGTCAAATTGTTGATGTTTGTTGTTGTTGTCAAAGTGTACTGACCCTGAATGAGAATTACGGGAGAGAAGGCGGTCAGTAGAACCAGTCTCCCCTATTTGTTTAAATGGTAAACATTGTTTTTGTTTTCAGAAGAAGAGGTGTGGCCTTTCCTTCTGTGAGGGTGAGACGAAACCTGAGCTGAAGAGTTTTTGTTAGACGAATTAATAATATTTTTAAATTTGTAACAAGTATCCATACGATGATTGAATTTCCCACAGAACGCACACTGTAGAACATCTCGTCTGTGATAAAAGGATGTAGAATTTTTTTTGTGCGAAAATTTGTCAAAGGCTGGTTGATAAGGACGTTTCCGGTGAAAGTTATGATGACGAAAATTATTGTTACGTTTACTTGTAGCCTCTTGTCTCGGTGGAGAAGGCGAAAATGTTCTAGTTTTTCTTTGAAAATTACGAGAAGTATGAGAATTATCCTTTTGAGTTTGTAAAGGAGAGCAGTTGGTTTGAGAATTGTGATAAACTTTATCCTTCGTATGCTTTATAGGAGTTTTATGAAGAGCATTATTAGAATTATCGTGAACTTTTTCAGTATCCATACAATAGGCTTGATTATAATTTTCGTAAGATTTTTTAGGGGGAGAGTCATATATATTTTGAAGAAAAGTTGCTCGTTCAAGAGCTAATTCAAAAGTTGTAATATTTTCTTCTAAAAGTTTACGTTTGATTTGTTTAGGCAAAGCCTCAAGAAAATGAGTGAACTTTAATGAATTAAGAGCAGAAAGATCCAATTTTGGGTAAGCAAGTCGAAGTTGTTTATCTAGCCGAAAAGCAAAATTTTTGACTGATTCATTTGAATCTAAGGTCAAGTTCTGTAAAGATTTTAGAGAAACAGATTTTTTTGTGGGTAAGAAATAATCTATAAAGGCTTTTCGAATTTCATGAAAATTAGAGTTCTTGAGCTGTGACTGAGTTTCAAGAAAGAAGAGTAAGGCGGTGCCCTCAAGTTTTGATTTAAAAAGAACAAAAAGTTCTTTATCTGTGAAATTATTTAATTCCTGTAAGTCAGATAATTGATCGAAGAAAAATTCTACAGTCTGAGGGTTGCCGTCGAAAGGTTGAATTGCAATATTTAACTTGGATTTTGGTGGCATGATGAAATAATTAATATAAGAGCTCAATATATGACATGATAAATTTGGCTATTTGGCTGGTCTTGTGATGAATAATAATATATATATAAATTGACCCATTATTTAAAATATTGATGACTTTCATTTACGTCATACATCATTCTTATATATTAAAAGAAAACAAGAAGAAAAAGATATATACTAACATATTAGTATTATATGAAGAATATAAGACCCCAAAAAAAATTTTATGTAAATATTTATATATAATATGGCTCAAAACATATATTGTTATATGTATGACAAGAAAAAATAATTTATCATAGCATGAACAATAATATTTAGTAGCACCTCCGTTAAATAATGTATAAATATTAGTTGCAAATTATACCAAGACAAGAAAAAATATATATGGATAAATTATGTTATATATATGATGCACTGCTCCAGAAAAAAATATTATTTCAGTATAGAATCAATATATATTGCAATTAATTACTGCACCACTCTCAATAAAATATAATTATAAAATATTAATCACTGTATGAAGAAAATAACTTGAAAATAATGAAGATTTAATTGAAGATAATGACGACAATATGTATATATATAACGAAAATACGATGGTAGCAAAGAAAAAAAATGGATGGTCATGGAATGTTGGATACGCTTTGGTCATGGCATCAAAGGAAATAATTAACTGTTATGTTTACTTAGTGGGTGAGGAGAAGAGATGGGAGGAGAAACACTTTTTTATTTGCTTCTACCCACAATTAGGCCAAAGTGATCGTGAAAGTGACCAGTACATCGCGGAGAATGGAGGCCGGCAAACGACCCAAAAGTGACCATCATTACTTCTTTTAAAATAATAGAGAAATCTTTATCCATGATGATGAAAAAAAAAATCAAGCACAAAGTCATAAAAATATAAAATTGAAAAAGGCAAAAGTTACCTGTGAAATCCTTGGCTGCTGACGTAAGATGATTCAGGCAGACACATACACAGGAAAAAAAAATGTAAACAGATTTTTTTGAAGATAAATATTTTTTTATTTCATGAAGAACTTATTTATTTTTTCACGACTGTAAATATTTTTTCACAGATAAATATTTTTGTTTGCACTCGTACACATTAATGACGTACTTGGTAGTAACCATTTCACAATATATGTTAATTATTAAATTAATATCTTCGAAAAAAAACAAAATTCTCTCTCAATAACACATTTTTATATGTGTTGACAGCATGAACTAGAAAATTTCTCATGACACGAAAAAGGAAGATAATATTATTTTTTCAAAAAAAAACATCTCTAAGGATATGTACTTTCAAATCTATATATATATATCAGACGAGAATTTTGCATAAATATGTACCAATATTTTCCCTGGAACGCCCCGTGAATATTCAAAACTTATATATATAATGTTGGGCCAAATAACAAATTAAAATGACGAAAGAATTATAAAATAAATACGTTATGTAAAATGTATCATCACTTCTTGAAAGAACATTCTTCACCTCTGCTTATTTCTCAGAGGACGGAGAACTCATAAAAAAAAACATTATTGAAGAATTGAGCACATAAATTAGTTGAAGAGAATTATTGATGAGGAGATGATGAATAAAAATATTTAGAAGAAACATGACGACATTCTACTTTATTTATAACACCATCAAAAGAGCACCAAATAGAAGAATCATGACGTCACCGTATTTAAATTGTATAACTAAAAAAAAGGCACAAAACAAAATAATTTCTGAATGCTTTTGAAGGGAGTGATGCCTTGCTACTCGCAGCCTTAAAAAATCAACATCATTTTTCTGGATGCTTTTGAAGGGATTGATGCCTTGCTACTCGCAGCGCTTAAAAATCAATTTCGAAATAATCCTGGTCTGAACATCTGCAGAACAGAAAAACGCTCCATCCATCGGTATCGGGGGAGCACCCTTTGCCCCGGAATTCCACAAAAAAAATCTGATCAACCAACAGCATCCATTACGGCCGGAGTCTAGCAGCGCAACTGACGCTGGAGCCGAGAGCCCGGAGGGAAAAAAAAGGAAGGGTTATCGTAAACCCGAAATACGCCAAGTTGGCAGCGAGCGCCAGAGGGGGGCGATGAACAAATAAGCCAAGTTACGATACGCAGAATAGACAAAAATGAATTTAATAAAAACAGAATTGATAAACACCTAAAGAGGGGAGGCCAAAGCAGGTGGCTCTGCACTGAATGACTTAAAATACGTCACCTGCGGAAACTAATTTGATAGGCTAAGGGGAGTGTCCGAATAAACGGAAGTTCGACCCACAGAACAAGCGAGAATGTTCTCGAAAGATCTCCAAAACCGGAAGGAATGACTTCGAACAGGATTTTACCGGCTTGGAACATTCGAAAGCTAAGTAAGAAAGAAAAGATTACAGGCGACGATATGAAAAGAAGCGAAATCGAAATAAAATTTAAATTGAGAACATTAATAAAAAGGAGGTGATGGGAAATAAAATGGCTAATAAAAATGAATTAAACAAAACATATGGGGGGTTATCGAGTAACCACCACACTAGTATTGACTGAATCTGTTACAAAGTAAGAGTCATCCTGAAAAAAGAAATGAAGATTAGTTTATTTTTTATACATTTTTTGTGTGCGAGGGCGAAGATCATAATTTTTGCTTTGAGTAGACTTGTTTCTAACAGCAGTGGGAGTTTTATCAGCAGGAGCCTGTGAATGTACTGATTTACACGAATATGAAGATGTTTGTTGGCACTTAGAACAAGTGGGAATTGGAGGAGATGTGTTACAAGCAGAATCATAATTAGAAACTTGAGTAGGAAAATGTTGTCTCACAGGAGCAGAAGATGCACTATCAACAGCTGTTTGATCATGTGATGCATCTTTAGAAGAAACTGAAGGTACTGCAATGCTTCATTTCTTTTGTGAAGTTTCAAGATTCTGTTAGTGTGAATCAACATTGGTGATGCTTGACTATTATTGTAATCTTGAATTTGAATAAGTACAGGAGAAATTATTTTCTTCAACATGTAGGGGCCTTGTACTTTTTTGTTAAACACTGGGAAATTTTACATAAACAATATCATTAACATTGATGTTGGCAAATTTTAATTTTTCTCTGGATTTCTGGTACACTTTTTGTCTTGAAGATTCGTTATTTTTGTAAGCTTGATAGTATATTTTCTCAATAACATCCATTAATTTGTGAATTTCATAAGCAGTGTTGAGAATTTTCCAGGAAGCCTGAGTTTTGTAATTAGCATAAATATCATTTACCTCTCCAAAATGAAGAAGTCCCCCAGGGGAATACCTTCTTTAGGTATTTACGGGTTTCGCGACCCCGGATTCCCGAGCGATCTTTCTCCTTTCCTTTTTTCTTCTCTATTTTAGTTGTCTATCCTTTTCTCTTTGTTTCACACTTTTTAATCTTCTCTTTTCAGTTTGTTATCCCTCTTTGTTCTTGTTTTTTTTTTACTAACTCTTTGTTCTTGTTTGTTTTCTAACTCTTTATTCTTGTTTGGGATTTTTAGACTAACTTTTTGTTCACATTGTTCTTTGTTCTACTAACTTTGTTGCTGTTCTCTTGTTTAAAAAAAAATGAAAAAAGAATTTTAAAATGACAAAAGACAAAAAATACACCATTTTTTTTAAAGCTCCCTCTGATATAACTTCTATATAGGCAATAGTGGTTTTTTTTATTCACGTGAGACACCCTGGGTGTTGAGGTTTCTTTTAACCTCATCGACTCGTCTCTTCCTTTTTAGGTTGATATCGAGTCCCAGGGTGCAGGGCATCTCTGAGCTCTGGTTCCGAGTACGGGGGGCGCCATGCTTGCATGGTGGTTGTTAGGAATAACACTGGAGGACTGGTGCCTTTCAACGTAAGGGCCGGCTGTAGGTTGGACAGAGCTGTAAAGGCTTACCTACGGCTACCCATTTTCCTTGGAAAAGAACTGGAGCTTCGGAGATGCTATCGAGTTTAACCCAATGTTCGAAAAACGTGGGGGTCTGTTGAAAATAGTTTTCGCCCTTTTGAGACCTGCACCAGACGTAACGGTAAGAAGAAGGGTCGGTGACCAGGCCCGATGCCTGGCGTTTTTTATTTTTCCTCTCTCATTATGGATACAACTTTAGGAAGCAAGACATGCGAAGTGGTAGCCCCACAACCCCATTCTCCTTCTGATTCAAGTGTTATTTCTTTAGTCAACAACTACTCTGAGACTATCAATCCTCAGAATATGTCTACTTCCTGGGCTGATAGGTCTGAGAACATCATTTCTTCCGAGTTCGAAGATAAAAATCCATATAACGATGATGGTAAATGTAAAGATAGTCCCCAATCAAATAGGGATAATGCTCGTTTTTTTGTTGTGAAATGCAATGATGGTAATTTTGCCCTTAAATCACCATTTCTTATTCAGAAAGCTATACAAGGACTTGTTGGCGAACCCAAATCCATTAAAAAATTGAGATCCGGTGACTTACTTATTGAAGTTAAAATCTCAACACAAGCTGAAAATCTAAAGAAATGTAAATTTTTTGCTAATATACCAGTTTCTGTCTCAGCTCATAACTTTCTAAATAGTTCACGAGGTGTCATTTCAGAACAGAATCTTATATTTGTACCTGAATCAGAAATACTTGAAAATCTTAAAGAACAGCATGTTACACAAGTCCGAAGAATAACAATTAAAAGAGAAGATAAAATCATCCCAACTAAACATATAATTCTTACTTTTGACATACCAAACTTGCCTACCAATATAAAAGCTGGATATTTAAATTGCCCTGTCAGACCTTATATTCCAAACCCTTTACGCTGTTTTAAATGCCAGAAATTTGGCCATTCCAAGACTAACTGTCGTGAAACACTCACATGCGCTCGATGTGGAGAAAAAGGACATGATAATGAAGGCTGTGCAGCTCCTGTTCAATGTATAAACTGTCAGAAAAATCACCCGTCATATTCTAAATCATGTGAAATTTGGAAACTTGAAAAAGAAATCCAAACTGTGCGGACAAAACAGAACATTTCATATTTTATTTTTTCATTTTATTTTTCACGACATTTTATTTTTTCAAATTTTAATTTAAGAATCTTAATTAGCATCCTAAAAATTACATGTGTACGAAGTTTCATGCAATTTGAATAACTTCTTCATATTTTGGCCAGCTTTTCGGGATTTTGCCCCACTGTGCGACGTTAGCCGGAGTGTTAGGTTTTTCTCGTTACGGAATTTCTAGTTTCGATCGCCGCACTTAAAGCCCGCGATAAAAGCTATGCAATAGCTTAAAAAACTTTTAAACTGTTCATCACGATTTCGAAAATAGCATATTTTAGTTTTATGATGTAACAAGTTCCATCCTTTTAAACGAGATCCTAACAGTTCTGCCTGTTTTTTTTGACAAATTCAAATTGCGTACTAGGTCATTTAGGTCTCCTTGAGTTAACAAATGAGGCTTATCTTGAACTTCTTCCTAGTCAGAATCGTCATCGTCATCAGCATTAAATTGGCTTGAAGTGGAGGGTTGTGGATCATCGATATTAAACGATGTAGATGTACTGGTATTGGCAAATTCGGGCTTTTGGGTTTATGTCTTTCATTGTAGTAACACAGAAATAGTAATCTGAAACATGATCTTTAGGCTCAGTCCATATCATGGGAATAGCAAACGGCATAGGACGTAATCCTTTCTTCCAGTCTATTAAATTTTTTTATACGTGCTATACTACAAACGTGTGGGGCCCAAGCTTTGTCTTGATGAGCAACCGAAAAAGAGAAATATTCGCGATAACACTGCAATATAAGATCTGTAAAATTACGTCTTTGTGTTTTGAAAGTCAGTTCACCACAAACATAACAAAAAGAGTAAGGATCGTTAATACACTTTCTTGACATATTCGCACAACCACAGTACGTCACTTAAACGAACGCACTTTAAATTAATAAAGACAACGAATATAATGGACCACACGCATTTCTGACGTCAAAGAACGTCACGATGGATTTTAGCTAATCAGCATCTCTATTTATCCCACAAGCGTTCACCAAAAGCCAATCATATACCGCAATGCTTGTGGGAAACATTGCAAGCTCCGCTCAGTGCTAGTGGTCAATTATCACTGTTTTTTTAGGAACGTTCACATGCATTTATCACTCTAAAACCAATAATGAATTTGACTTATCACATGAAAACTGAGGGTGATCGAAACGAAATAAGTGCATTTTCGTAATGAAGGTAGGTAGTCAAAATACGATTACCTACCAGATTTCGTGTGGCATGACCACTGTTGACCAGTGTTATGGAAAACACAGGTAAAAAACGTAGAGTCTTGGATTTCAAATTGCAAGTGTTGCAGGCTGGTCCTCGAAATTTTCCAGATGTATGGCAATGATCTTTTACCTTCGGATTTTTTTCCGAGAATTTATTGAAGTATAAATAGAATTTTATAGCAGAAATAAAAAGAATAGATTCTTCTTGAGTTAGTGCAATCATAGTTTTCGGTGTCGTGTAAATTTCTTCGATTTCTTCCGCTTGTGTTTTCAAATTCTGAACAAATACTTTTGCAGCGTCTGATCCACGATACACTACGGGAGAATTATACATTCCTTCGGTATATGTTATGTAATAGCAAAATGCCATCGGTTCATGACGCTGATATGCTTCATTATAAGAAGTAGATGATTCAGGTAAACAAGATGAAACAGGTTTTGTGATGCACTCGAAGTCAGCATACACAGCGAAAGGCACTTTGTAGCTGTTTTGCACATTTTAAAATGAAATCCATTTGTTGTGCGGGATCTCAACTCTAACAGGCTCTTTTTCGGAACGTGAAACTTAATGTGTTAAAAGTTTCTTTTCAGAGTGAAAGAAAAGTAAGCATCGGCGACAAATGAAATATCGAATCTTATGTTTAGTATATTGTGATCTAATCAACCTAGATAAATCTTTTAACCACGCATAATGCGATATATCTCAATTTTTTATGAGCAAAAGATCAACATAAACATCTTTCTTTTGAGGTAAGCAGAAATGGATATATTTTAAAGTTATCATTGTAAGCATATATATATATTAACATTTCAGCGTGTTATGTTTTCAGATAATATTTATAATCTATTATTTTATTAATATTTCTTTTGTAAAATATTTTGTTATATAAACTTTGATAACTAAAATCAATTTTATTTAACTTTTCAGAAAATTTGCGTTCAAAATGGCAGCGACTCACCGTACAATAGTGCCCTCCCTATGACCATTTAATCACACACACAAAAAATACTAAAAATCCTATTTGTGGGCTCAGTTTGGCTTGCCTGCAGATTGTTCTGGGCAGATATTGAATGAAAATATCGCTATTAGTAAACTCTGCTCTACAGCTTGTCAGCAAAGAGTGGAACAACATCCAATTTAATGAGCCATTGAATACTTGAAAAACGACGGACTGATAGAAGATCTCGTTGATAAGTTAATTATTAAAATGGATGATAATGAGTCTGATTCTGATGCCTACACCGATGAATCATCAAATGCAGATAGTGAAAGTGATTTCGATGACATTCGACCTCTAGATTAACCGATGTCATTTTCATGTCCTTTTTAGGACTAAATGGTTTTTTAAAGACTAAGCTCTTCCAAGGCTAAAATATTTAAAAAAAGAACTACACCAACACACATAATTCATTCTGTAACTTTCACATCTATAGCACATTTATTCTATAAAATATAAACGCCATTAATGATTTTTTTTCATTCGACAGAATTATATTTTTTCCGAGTTTCGCTTAAGCAGTTTCAGGCACCCTAATATTGACATATCGGTTTGAGAAATATCTCCAAATCCCCTCCCCCCCCCAAAAAAAAATAAGCCTTTCTTGCTTCTAAGCAAAAAATGACACCCTTACTGTCATTTGGATCTAGAGAAACCCTTGTTTTATTTAACATTAATTACTATAAGTAAAACTAGCAGGTCGGATGCGGCAATCCCCAATTTTTTTTCTATCAGATACATGATAATAATAAAAAATTGACATAAATAAACTGACATAACCTAATCAACACCAACTTATGTCAAGGTCTAACAGAATATGAAATTTGAGGAAATTCTGTGCAATAGTTTCAGGGCCCGATTCATGCAGGGGCATGCGGGACAATTGCTCCGCCACCCCCCCCCCCCTTTTTAGGATTTCTCATGACAGTGATCAGGATTTTCATTAAAGAGTGCCAAATGTTTAAAATTAGACAAAAGTTATCGAAATTAATATATTTTCAAACATTTAGGAAGGGAGTGTGGTCCCCCTTTCCCTCCACCCACGCAAAAAACAAATTTTATCATTAAAAAATTAAAAGATTAAAATTTTATTGCAACAATTTGGTATTCTATTGCTATCAAAAGAATTTTTTATTAATGTTTCTTCGTAACAACATTAGTTAAACCATTAATTTTTGATTGCATAATTAATATTTTTTAGATAAAAATACTTTTCAGTTTTAGTGGACAATCTAAAAAAACATTACGTATTAAAAATCTTATTAGACTTTAAAAAAAGGTTTTAACCTATACTCTGTACCACTGAGAACACCGGTATGACCTTCCTTATTTTTGTTAAATTCCATATATTCGCGTTGTGGAATAGAGAAAATAGAAAAAAAAAGAAGGAGAGCATCAAACGTATGCTAAATCGCGTTAAGAGTGTCACCTCTTCGGATTTCAACCTACCTCTGCCAGTTGGTATCTTCCGTAGAAGCAACCCCTCTCAGAGTTTTTCTCCTGACGGAAAGTCAGTATATTGGACAGTAAGTATTTTGGAGATATTTAAAATGCGCATTCCAATGATTACGGGCTTGTTGAACACAATGGATGTTTTGTTCATGTGAACTGCAACATATTTTCATCAAAAATGGTACGTTCTTTAAAATTTGCCTTAGAGATAAGCTTTTCCATCTTGCAAGTTAAAGTACATATTTGTATACCTACATGCTTTCTAATTTATTCAATCGTCTTGGCGAATACAGAACTGTTCATTAATTTATAAAACCAAACTAGAATCGTCGACAACATTCATTGTGTCAACTTTTGTATCAATCTAGCAAAAATCACTTAACAGGCAAGGGCTGAATCATTGTCCATCCATACATATTATTCGCATCTAAATATAACAAATAATTTGATGCTTTATTCTCGTCAAATCCTGGAAAACTAGAAACACGTTCTGAAGGAACAATTGTTCCTTGGGTTGCCAAAAAGTTCTTGGCCAAATTTTTTAATTTGGGGAAAAAAAGCATCATGCGATTTCCACCATGTTAGTGGATTTGTGTCCATAGTTACTTTGGGCATTGATAAAAAGTTATTAAGTTTTAGTTGTGCTTTTTGTCTATGATTCAGTGATAGATCATACATTGTCTGTTCCTCATCCTCAAAAAAATTGGCTAAACTCTTTCAGTGGTTGTTGCTGCTATAGGGATATTAATGTTATCGACAAAATCATCTGACTCTGGCTGATAGCAGTCATATGATTTAGTGCATTTTCTTTAGTTTTATCAATACCATCTGTAAAATTGCATCGAAATCTGGGATCACATAGTGTGGTCATTCTCAGCATTTACTGCAAGGGTTCCTCTTCATATTTTTTTCTGTTAGTGAGGATAGAATTTCAATTTTTTTCTTTATCACCTCTTACTGTCACTATTCTTACTGTCTTCTTCTTTTAACTCAAGATTTTTATTTTCTGATAGAGATGCAAAACAGAAGCTGTTGTATAGTCTTCTCCTGAAATGTTGTAGTAATGTCTTAGAAATTCTGTCGCTGAGACAAAATCTGCTAACACAGACACTTCTGGACCCCCAGGCATTTAGTATTTTTTGGTTGGGTGGTTTTGAAGCACTTTACGCAAAGCCAACTGATTGGTCAAAAACCTTTGGCAAAGTTTAAAAGTATTCCACCACCTTGTCTCACATGCACTAGGCAACGCTACTTGGTCTATTTTTAATACCTCCTAGGCCATTCTAAGATCGCGCTGCATCTTCCAGCTGTGAGCTATTGTGCCTTGCAATTTTTTTAGCCGTAACACAGCTTTCTTCACCTGTATCAATTGTAATGCTCTGTTAATCACGATATTTATATTGTGTCCAAAGCAAGGAATATGCGATATATTTAACAGATCACGGATTGCTTTACTATGTTTGATCCATTGTCTGGTGTACAAGAACCTAACTCTTTTTCATCAAGACCCCATTCACAAAAAATTGTTGGCAAATCTTCAGCAATGTTGTCTGCTGTGTATTCTTTTTCGAAATGGGCACATGTTAAACAAATGAATTTGAATCCCCACTCTTCATCAATAAAGTGGCATGTGATTGCAACATAGGGTGAGCCTTGTGGTGGATAATTGTGCTGTTTTTATCACCGAGAGCTCATTTTTGATTTTATCAACTGTATCGTTATACAGTTTTGGAATGCCGGTTTTCGAAAAATAATGTCGACATGGCAACAAATATCTGGGATTTAAAGTACTGACCATATCGATAAAAGTTTGATGTTCAACCAAATTGTAATGTTGCATACTTGTAGCCAAAAACTTCGTTAATGCCATTGTGCAATTACTTGTTGTGCTTGGGTTCAATGGCTGAAATCCAGGATTGTTTTGCATGCAGGAGATGCCAGCTCAACAACTTGGTCACGATCAGCTCCAGCAAGAATTGTACCATGATTGGAATTGCCCTCACTGTATGTTGAATATGTTTGCAATAATCTTGCCACTCACTTGCAGTAACTTTCGAAATTGCCTCATCCAGTAAAGAATACAGACTTCCTAAACTTAAATCACCGGTTACGTTGTTTTCTCTTATATAACGTTTCACAGATGACCACACATATTCAGTTGCATTAAGGTGACAATGATACTGTGGTAATCGGAGAACTTCATGCCATTCATCTCTTAATAAAGTGTCTATTTTGTATTCAATAGTTTTAGGGGCATTTTGGGTGATTATTTCAAATAGTTCGGCTTTTCGAATATTTGGATCATGTGTTATTCCTTTCAGCAATAACCAATCAATCATTGCAGATTTTGTGGGTACGGGATCAACTTTTTTTGTGTGATATGGAGCATTATCCATACAAATTACGCTTTTTGGCTGCAAGTTCCGTATTAATTTTTCCAGAATCCATTTTTGAAAATTATGAAAATTAATTTGGCCGTGATAATCTCCAACATTTGAAGAAACTTTATATACTAGTTCAGCTCCAGGAATAAAGCCACTAGAGGATCCAGCATGCACGACTATAAGCCGATTTTTTTAGTTTGTCATGGACACCCTTTGTTACTTTGTCGTCATCTTGCCAACATTTTCCAAATGTTAGGTTACTATCGATCCAAGTTTCATCGATATAAACAGTGCATCGATCATTTCGTCTATCGTTTTTCATTTCTCGCAGATACCGATTTCGCCAAAATACAGTATCTGGTCTCTTCATCAGAATATTTCTGAGACTGCTACTTTTTTCCCCACGGAAATTCATCGAATGCATAACTTTTCGGAGAGATTCTTTCTGCCATTTAAATTCTATTCTTTCTCTCAAAATAGGCAATAATTTTGATATCGATGAGACTTTTTTTTTTTAACGTAAAACTCCTGGATGATTTCCCTTATAGCAGATTTATTGAAATCATCAATAATACAGTTCCTAATTTCCGGTCTTTTCCTGGAGTAGACAAGATATTATTATCACTCTGCTCCAATTTGCATACTTCCCGCTTAATTTTCACACTAGATTCGGTCACTCCTGCTGCCGCAGCTGCTCTTTTGGTGGCTTGAGAAATCGGTATTTTCAAAGATTTCGCAACAGCCTTTTTTTAAAGAATTTAGTCACGTTATTTACAATTTCACGTGCTTGAGAATGTAAATTTTGCATAATCTGTTGCGCAAAGAACATTTCTTATTGATTTACAAGGCCACACAAAAATATTCCATTGCATAATGGTATAGGGAGAACATTGTTTGGTGCGCATTTTAATTGTAATTATTTACCATTTTATGAGATTGATATATAAGAGTGATATTTTTAAAACTTCGTTATCGTACGAACGCACCTCATTTGCTACGCTTCACGTGCGATTTCCAACTTGTTTAAATTATGTTAGTGATATAGTGTTATCACCGCCCGCGACAGATAAATATGAATCTCTTAAGAAACGTCTTATTTCCGATTTTTCCGACTCTCAACAGAAACAAATTAAAGCTGTACTTTCAGAATTAGCTTTAGGGGATGACAAGCCTTCTTGTTGCGCAAGATGAAACAACTTGCAGGGAAAACATTGGGTGAGGATTTCTTAAAAACGCTCTGGCTACAGCGTCTACCCACACAGGTAGATAGATAGCCTTGATAAATTAGCCGTAATGGCTGACAAAATTCATGAGACTGCTGGCGCAAGCATTGATGAGGTGCATTGCCCGAAAGCTCCAATTTCGGATTTCAGTGAGCTACGTGCTCAAATTGCAGAACTCTCTAAACATGTTGAGCATCTTTCGCGAAGCCGTGAGCGTCAAAATAATTTTCATAATAGATTTGCGTCCAGGCGATCACGCTCAAAAACACCAAAGAACAAAGGCTCGCGTGACCAGTGCTGGTATCATTTTAAATTCGGGGAGTCCGCTAGACGTTGCAAATCCCCATGTAAATTTAAGCGTCAGGAAAACTAGAGAAGAAATTGCATTGGCGCAATGCGATTTCCAGCCGAATAACAAAAGTTGCCATTTTGTATATGACCCATTATCAAAACTTTCTTATCTAGTAGATAGTGGTAGCGATGTTAATGCGTTACCATACCAAAAACCAATTCCCAAATCAGATAATGCCATTAATTTATATTCAGCAAATGGATCTACCATTGAAACATACGGCATTAAGGTGATAACTAAGCTTAAATTTACGTCGCAAATTTCAGTGGCTGTTTGTCCTAGCGGACATTAGCAAGCGGATAATAATAGGTGCTGGTTTTTTACTCCATTATGGCCTATTAATTGATCTTAACCCTTTCAGTCCCATAAATTACGTGTTTATGCTAAAATTCTTAAATTCATAAAATATATTAATTTTATGCTCAATATAAGAAATAATAAAACAAAAATTTTTTTTTTAAAGTTTTTCATTAAAATTTTAAATGATTCCAAATGGCATTGTCCCGTTTGGTTGTCATAAAATAACACGCAAATGTTTTAACTTAATTCTAATTTATTCTATAGAACTATGAGCGCAAATTCTGACTCCATTTATCATAGAACAACAAGCTAATTGAAACGCAAACAAATTACTGTCTGTGATCGCTATGGTAACCATTCAAGGCACTGCCATTCTGAACTGCGAAATATTTCCAACCTTCCGGTGGTAACCATAGCAATCACCATAGAGTATTCCCCAGTGACGAAGGGTACCGGAGAAACGATATAATTTATAATTATTTTTAACTTTTTTTTTTGGAGGTCAGAATTCACGTTGACAGGGAAAAAATAGAGATATATACGTTGAAATACAACAAAAATAAGAAATATAACAAAATATAGAAATAATATATAGATATACAAAATGAACAGTTTTAACAATAATTTCAGGAAGTAATATAAGATGCCAGTTTTTTAGGAAAATAGACATGTCTGCCTGAACGTGTGACAGTTTTTGTTTGGTCAGTACTACTGTCCGATTTAACAGAGAGTTTTAAATTAGAATTATCTGGAACAGCTTTCGTGAACAAGTCTGATTGAGGAATCAGATGAGCTGGCTTCACACGATCTATTGATACCGTGGACTCACGACCACTGACTTCGATTGTTATGGTTTTTCCAGTTCTACTTAAAACTTTGTGAGGACCAGTATATGGTTGACACAATGGAGGTTGTACATGATCCACTCTTAGAAAGATGTGTGAACAAGATGTCAAGGAAGGGTGTATATAGAACTTCTCGTGGCAATGAGCTGATGTAGCAACTGGATTTAACTGCCGCATGGTGTTTCTTAGTTGAGTGACGAAGTTCTCGTTGCATGGTTGGAATAAAGATTCATCCAGCATGTCACATGGCAGTCTCAACGTAGTGCCGAAAACAAGTTCAGCGCAAGATTGGTTGGTTGGTTGAATGGGGTGTAATGGCGCAAAATCCCTTTAGGGACATGCTGCTCCAAGACCAAGTCAAAATAGAAAAAAGTTAAGAGCAAGTGAAAATATGCGTAATTAAACCAATTAAAAGTCCACAGTCCTTTGTTAAAAAATGCATAAAAATATGTTAAATTATAGACGATGCACAATAATCATATAAACACAATTTTAAAGAACATAAAACTTAAAAAAGTAAGAGGTAAAAACAACACGGCAAGTGTTAAACACAAGGTGCAATTAAAAAAAGTAAAAATAATGTAGTAAATGTTTTTTAAAAAAGCAAATCAGATGATGCACAAGTCAGAATTTAAAAAATGTGAAGTTAATTCGGAATGAATTCGTCAAAAACAATATTCTCTTCTGTACTCGAGTCGTCAGATTCTTCCATAGCGTCTTCCACATAGTTTTGTAGCTGTTTGGGATCTTTAAAATTTGTAATAGAGAGGTTCTGGTGTGATTTGCGGTGTTTTTTTGTAACAGTCTGCCACTGCTGGGAACCCTCTCTTTTGCCTTTTGGATCGGTTTCATTTTTTGAACAGTATTGGGTTTCTGTAGATAAGAAGTGGAATGATCAAGAGTTTTTTTATTAGGTGTAACTGCCTTAGTCTTTTGATTTGCATATTCCAGTACTTGTCCTAATTGGAACCGAGAAAAAGAAATTATCACAGTTAAAATTACTCAAAATTTGTCATCCTGAAGCTCGCAAACTTGTAGAAACCAGAATCCCATCTGTCGGAATTTCTTACTCCAGCTTACTTAAAAACCAATCAAAATCTGTAAGAGACATAAGCACCCAAACTGATTCCTCATATACACCTAATAGATCTACTAAAGCACAATCAACTAGCACACCAATTAAAGAAAGCCGTGATATCTGTCTCCCTGCTAAATGTCTTGTAAAACCACTATTAGAACGCTGGCTACCATCCAAAGAACCTGTAAAAATAATTGATCTAGAAAAACATCGACAGAAATCTCTATCTAGCGGATCATCCAATTCTCCTGCTACTTCTCCAAAAAATGCCCCAAGTTCATCTGCTCTAAACATGAAAAAACGCAACTCTAGTCAGATAGTTGAAACATCCATTCAAAAAGAAGACCAAGACTGGGACCAAAACTGTTACAAACTCAAAAACACCACAGAAATCAAACATACTTAAAAAACAAACAGATACCAAGGAAACCCCATCTCCAGCATCTCCCAAATGGCAGACTGTTGTTAAAAGAAAGAAAAGCTTATCGCTAAGCCCATGCATTAGGAATTTTAAAGATCCCAGGCAACTCCAGCATTATGTTCAAGAGGCTATGGAATCCGAAGCTTACGGCAGTGGCTCGGATTCCGAGGAAAACACTGTGTTTGAGGAATATGTGCCTGGTTGAACTTGATTAGTTTTTTATTGGTTTTATGTTTTAGATATTCTGTTGTATTTGGCCTTTTGTGTTTCTTTTCATGTTGTTGTTAATTACTTTAGAATTTTAACTAGTTCTGGAATTTAAATTTTTACATTTTTAATGTCTTTGACTGGTTTTAATTGTTTTTAATTTCACGTGTCACCGCATTTCCATTTTCTATTTAGTTCATATCTATGAGATATTTTAATGTGGTATTCACTTTTTAAGTTTTAACTTTTTTTACGTCTGCCTTGTTCTTGGCGCAGCATGTCCCACAGGGGACCTTGCGCCATAAAATTCTATCCAACCAGCCAACAATGACATAGCATTCCATTATTTTTAATCTTGTTTTTATGAATTTTTTATTCATCCATATCACTGTTTATATTTTGCCCTTTTCTAGCACTGCTACAGTTTGTAACAGTTGTTTAGAGTTTGGAAGCCTTCATCCGAGCCTGTAAAAATTGAATATTGGACAAGCCAATCGTAGAAATCAAGCCAAGTCAACAATTCAGCCCAACTTGAGAATGGAAAAACACCTGCTTCATTTGCATCAAATTCCCAGAAACCAAAAACTAATCTAACTGTAAAAACTAACCAGAAAACAAAAGAGTTTAAAACTATTAGGGGTTCTTCACGGTGGCAAACTGTGAAGAACAAAGAGAGAAAATCTTATAATAGCCCATCTACAGGTAATCTGAAAGACCCAAGGCAAATGAACACATATGTGGAAGAGGCTATGGAGTCGGCATCATACGACTCAAGTGACGAAGAGGAAAATGTTGTATTCGAAGAATACAATCCTCTGTGATGTCACTTTTTTTTAATATTCTGTGTTTTAAATTGTTTTTATGTATTTTTGTGTGTCATCCTATACTTTGTTTATATTTTAACAATCATTACTTTGACTTTTAGTTTTTAATTATAACTTGACTTTCTAACCATGGTCTGTGGACTGTTTTAATCTGTTTTATTTATATATATCATTGTTTACATTTACATTGTTTTTATCCATGACTTACTAGTAACTTTTAATTTATACTTTCCTTTTTTGTTGTCATTTTGATGCTGGATTTTTTTTTTACACTTATTCATAAACACATGTTTTAACTTTGTCTTTGTCTTGGCGCAGCATGTCCCCAAGGGGACCTTGCGCCATAAAACTCTATATAACCAACCAACCAACCAACCGATTCTCACGTATTGTCCTTGTTACACTCCTTCAGTTGAACAGCTTATCACAAACATTGCGATCTCGATGTCATAAATTCTACCCGAAAATATAAACATCGTCGTTTTACTTTAAACGTGTGAAAAATAATTTAAATATCTTACAAAAAACGAAGCTTCAAAACATTTCAGATAAAAACTTAACACACACTTTATTCCAGAATAATTCTACTACTTTTCCATTTCTCGTGACCGTATGCAAAAAATAAAACTATAACCATGGAGTCACTATAAGAGTGTGGACACCAAAGTAATTACAAATATTAATTTAATTCGCGACACAGCTAAGTGATAGGAAGAAAACCAATTATCACTGTAAAGTTTTTAACGTTTATTTTGTGGGATAGTCTTTACCAAACGCATTACAATATCGCCCCTGATTCCTAGTTTTGTTTTGTTAGTTATTGTATCTTTTCCAGTATAAATCTCAAAATCATAAAACATTCTACCTACCCCACATAATGCAAAAACTTTAATTCCCCATTTGTGGGGCTTGTTTTTAGCTCACACTCTTCAGGCTATCATAGCCTGAGAGCTTATGTGCCCGTCCGTTCTGTATGTATGTACGTAACGCGATAACTCATGATAAAAATATCCGATCCACTTGAAATTTTGTATGTAGGTATATCCTGACAAGGTGCTTCCCTGATTAGTTTTTGGAGTTCATTCGATATGTATAAGAGGGGGAACGGGGGGCTCATGCCCCCCGTTAGTTGATATAGATGGGATTTTCATGCAGAATTAAGTTTTCAAAATTTAGATTAGGATCATTCTGATGAGGCGATTCCGTGACTGTTATTAGGTGTTCATTGATTAAGTATAAATAGGGGGAACAGGGGTTCTAATGCGCCCCCCCCGTTAGTTGATATAAATGGGATTTTCATGCAGAATTAAGTTTTCAAAATTTAGATTAGGATCATTCTGATGAGGCGATTCCGTGACTGTTATTAGGTGTTCATTGAATAAGTATAAATAGGGGGAACAGGGGTTCTAATGCCCCCCCCCCGTTAGTTGATATAAATGGGATTTTCATGCAGAATTAAGTTTTCGTTCAAAATTTAGATTAGGATCATTCTGATGAGGCGATTCTGTGACTGTTATTAGGTGTTCATTGAATAAGTATAAATAGGGGGAACAGGGACTCTAATGCCCCCCCCCGTTAGTTGGTATAAATGGGATTTTCATGCAGAATTAATTTTCGTTCAAAATTTAGATTAGGATCATTCTGATGAGGCGATTCCGTGACTGTTATTAGGTGTTCATTGAATAAGTATAAATAAGGGGAACAGGGGTTCTAATGTCCCCCCCCCTTAATTTATATAAATGTGTTTTTCAAGCAGAATTTTCAGATTTCGTTCAAATCTCTGAATAGTTTTGGAAGTTTAATGGTTAAGTATAAAAGAGGGGGATAACTCTTTTTAAATTATATAAATGCTAAATGGGTTTTTATTAAGAATTATCTAATTTGCTCTGAATTTTGGATATAGATTTTTTATATGATAAAGCATGTCTTTGATAGTATAGGAGGTTCAATGATTAAGTATAAAAAAAGAGAAAAGGGGAGAGCTGTTTCCCCTTCTTAATTTTTTTTTTCGAACGGAATTAACCCTTGAAAATATAAAGCTTTAATGTGCAATTAGTATTTGTAGCCTGTGAGCTCAATGCCTTCAGTTTAACTGGGCAGTATTCTTTATTTATATATTGTTTCAATACACTTCTACTTTTAAATGGAATAATGAATTCATCAATACTGATGTGTTCTTCTCTATCAATTTTTTTCCATGTTTTCACGAAGTGCTTCTACCAATGGCGTAATTTTGAATAATCTGTCATGATTTGGTTGACCACGGGGAATAACTTTGTTATTTTCGTTAACATGCAAATATTGACGTAAAGTTTGGAAACGATTCCTTAGACATAGTATTAGCAATTAATGGATATCTTGTACTGTCGCTCCAATAATAATTGTATGCAGACATAGAGACAAGAGAAGTCATAAAATGGATTCCTAAAAGCTGCTCCATTTCACTCTTAGTTTTATTTATTGAATTTGCTGTCTTCTCACAAGAATAGAGATTGGTTTGATTAACCAAATTTTCAATAATATTGTCATCACAAAATAGTTTAAAGTATTCATATGGACTCAAAAGTTCTTCAGGAGGTTCAGAAAATGCACCAGTGAATGCTGTATTAAATTCTTGATGATCATTATTTTCCCATGGCACTGTTTCAATAGGAATGTCTTTTGAATTTTCAGTATTTTTACTATTTAATTTTCTTTTCTTACACTCAGATAATTTTCTGGAACATGAGGCAGCGTCGATCGTTTCAGAATCTGTATAATATGAAACGCTATATTCCACATTTTCCTGTTATCTTTCATCAATATTTTGTTCCTCAATTTCAATTTGTTAATTATTTACGTAATATTTAGATAAAATTATAATATTTTTCACGATAAATATAACTTCTTCTATAAATACAGAAAACATTTATTAGACGGTCACATCACAGCACATATAAAGAAAGCATACATATAGAAAATCCAAAAAATAATAATAATAACATATCAGCATCATCTCACGTTCATTGTCTGAAATAAAAAAAACTTAATACATGGAGTCATGAAATAATGTCTATTGTCCAAAGTTCTTTTAAACAAGAAACAATTTAATTATTGCCATGCGATTTCACTTACAAATCCCTCCTTTCGCATGTCAATAATGCTCAGCAATGCCCAGACTTGTAATATGTTTTTTCATGACATCATAACTCAGATTCTTTGTCATTATATCGGCCTCCAGTTCAGATGAATTTACATATTTTGTTTCAGTTTCTCCTTTAGCTCTTTCATCTTTCACAAAATGATATTT
This sequence comes from Maratus speculifer, assembly GCA_964019185.1. Lineage (NCBI taxonomy): Eukaryota > Metazoa > Arthropoda > Arachnida > Araneae > Salticidae > Maratus > Maratus speculifer. Next base: position 263,226,805 of record OZ025301.1, read on the forward strand.
TCTATTGATATGTTTGTTACGATTATTCACTCTTGGGTTTTTGATCCAATCAATTACTGACTGACTATCAGTATTGATTTCTATTGGACGCTTTACCATTTCTTCTTGATTTAATTCTTCCAAGAGACCCATTAGCCATTTTCCTTCACAAACTGCATCACACAAACTTAAAAGCTCAGATTCCATTGTTGAAAGCGCAACCAGTTTCTGCTTATTACTTTTCCATCCAATTAATGATTCTCCTATTTTTACGATATATCCACCAAATGATTTTGAATCTTGTGTAGTACACCAGCTAGCATCAGAACAAAGTGATAATTGACCCTTTTTACCTTTAATTCGAAGCTTGTAGTTTTTTGTGCCTTGGATATAACGCAAAACTCTCTTCACTGCCTGTAAATGAATTTCTCTAGGATCTTTTGCATATTGAGACAAATTACTTAAAGTGAAAGCTAAATCTGGCCTTGTTCCTCTTACTAGATATCCTATACTTCCAAGCATCTCTTGATATAGTGTTTGATCAATTTTATTTTCACCTTCATATTCATCTAAATTTATACCGAGTACACCAGGAGTTTTCACACTTTTACAGTTTTTCATATCAAATCTTTCTAAGATCTTTTCTGCATATTTAGTTTGCCCTAATAAAAATTCTCCGTTATTTTCTTCAATATCAATACCGAGGAATTTTATATTTTTCTTCTGCTCTTTAATTTTCTTCCTTCAGGGGAATACCTTCTTTAGGTATTTACGGGCTTCGCGACCCCGGGATCCTGAGCGATCATTCTCCTTTCCTTTTTTCTTCTCTATTTTAGTTGTCTATCCTTTTCCCTTTGTTTCACACTTTTTAATCTTCTCTTTTCAGTTTGTTATCCCTCTCTGTTCTTGTTTTCTTTTTACTAACTCTCTGTTCTTGTTTGTTTTCTTACTAATTCTTTGTTCTTGTTTGGGGTTTTTAGACTAACTTTTTGTTCACATATTTCTTTGTTCTACTAACTTTGTTGCTGTTCTCTTGTTTAAAAAAAAAAAAAAGAAAAAAAAAATTTAAAAATGACAAAAGACCAAAAAAGACACCATTTTTTTAAGCTCCCTCTCGAATAACTCTTTTACAATAGTGGTTTTTTTTTATTCACGTGAGACACCCTGGGTGTTGAGGTTTCTTTTAACCTCATCGACTCGTCTCTTCCTCTTTAGGTTGATATCGAGTCCCAGGGTGCAGGGCATCTCTGAACTCTGGTTCTGAGTACGGGGGACGCCATGCTTGCATGGTGGGTTGTTAGGAGGAGCTATATGCTACCAGGCGACTGGATCCTTTCGACGTAAGGGCCGGCTGTAGGTTGGACAGAGCTGTAAAGGCTTACCTACGGCTACCCATTTTCCTTGGAAAAGAACCGGAGCTTCGGAGATGCTATCGAGTTTAACCCAATGTTCGAAAAACGTGGGGGTCTGTTGAAAATAGTTTTCGCCCTTTTGAGACCTGCACCAGACGTAACGGTAAGAAGAAGGGTCGGTGACCAGGCCCGATGCCTGGCGTTTTATAATTTCTCTCTCTAAATATGGTTACAACTAAAGGAAATGAAATATGCGATGTGGAGGCCCCACAACCACTCACTGAGGTGAGCTATATCTATAATAAAAGTGATAATCAGGACTCTAAAAAATCTTGGGCTGAGAGGGTTGAAGATTGTACTTCCAATATGGAATGTGACAATCTCAACTCTGTAGCCGGTAAAGCTGAAGGCAGATTCTTTGTGGTCAAACGTGATGAGGGAAGTTTTGACAAAACTTCTCCCTTTTTGATCCACAAAGCTATCCAGGGATTGGTTGGAGAACCTAAGACTATAAAAAAATTACGATCTGGGGAGCTTCTAATAGAAGTAAAAAATAGCCAACAAGCGGAAAATATAATAAAATGCAAACAGTTCGCAAACATTCCTGTCTCTGTTAGCCCTCGTAGAACATTGAATACATCTCGTGGAGTAATTTCTGAACCTGACCTCTTACATGTTACTGAAGAAGAAATAGCAGACAATTTAAAAGATCAGAATGTAATACAAGTTAGAAGAATAAAAATATATCGTCGTGATGATCAAATACCCACAAATCAAGTACAGATTCCTACCAAACACATTATACTCACGTTTAACTCACCCAACCTACCAAAATATATTAAAGCTGGATACTTGTCATGTTCTGTCAGACCATACATTCCTAACCCACTGCGTTGCTTCAAATGTCAACGCTTTGGGCATTCAAAAATAGGATGCAGAGGTAAACTCACCTGTGGCCGGTGTAGTGCCATTGGTCACGAAAGTGTCCAATGCAACGCACAACCTTACTGCGTAAACTGCAAAAGAGACCACCCATCCTATGCTAAATCTTGCGAACAGTTTAAAAAGGAGAAAGAAATTCAGACTTTACGCACTAAAGAAAATATCCCATATCCTGAAGCAAGAAAAATAGTAGAAGCCAGAACACCCAAAGTTGGTGTATCTTATTCCGCTGCCCTATCCAAAACAACACAAAAAACTTATCATACCATTGCCACTCAAACTGAATTCTTTATTGAAACCGACTGCCAAACAAAGCAAAAAGATAATAGTTTACCGAACCATTCTGGCAAAACTACAAGATCAACACAGTCTCTTTCAAATAAATCTATAAATTCTATTCCTCCTGATTTGCAGCAAAATGCTTCGTCAAAGTCATCGCAATCATTATTTCCTAAAACCCCACTCCATAGAAGAAGCTCCCAAAATACACCTCTAAAACAAACCCGTAGATCTGAAGCAGAGAAACATAAAATACCAATAATTAAATCCACAATACCACATGAAAATAATACCAAAAAGAAAAAGAATAATAAAATAACCAAAATTGAAACCAATCTAAAACAGAGCAAAGAAAAATCATGTATGCAGGATGACGACGCGGTCGCTCTTCATCCTGAACCGGATGTAGAATTAGACGAGGGAGATAGTATGTCTACTATCTCTGAAGAAAATGACATAGATACCTTTATCTAACCCATTCATGAATAATATAATCTCTTGGAACTGCCGTGGCTATCATAATAATTATGACGAAATCCGTAACCTTCTCTCTGATCATAAGCCTTTATGTTTAGCTTTACAGGAAACTCATTTAAAACCCAATAACAAAGCCAAATTACGCAGCTATTCAACTTACAGAAAAGATTTTATAGGTAGTAACAGAGCTACTGGTGGAGTGGCTCTTTTCATCTCTCACACTTTGCCCCATTCTCATATTACTTTAAATACTAGCCTACAAGCTGTTGCAGTCCGTGTGCATATTGACCATCTCATTACAATATGTACTATCTACTTACCTCCAAACCAAACTATCCAGTTAACAGATCTAGATAATCTTCTTCTCCAACTCCCCACTCCATACATCATTATTGGAGATTTTAATGCCCACAGCCAACTATGGGGGAACAGTGATTCTAATCATCGTGGTGACATCGTAGAAAAACTTATCTCTGACAATGGCTTATGCCTGCTCAATAATGGCGATCATACTTATTTTCACGAACCTACCCGTACTTTTCATGCTATAGATCTGGCAATTTGCTCCCCATCTATCTATCCTTTTTGGAATTTTTGGATTTCTAATGATTTGCACGGCAGTGACTATTTTCCAACTTTTATCACAAAGACTACTCCTAACAGGGACTCTTGTAATTATTTCAAGCGTTACATCTATGACAGAGCTAATTGGCCAACTTTCACGAGTCATGCTATAATTACAAATGATATGATTGACTGTGATATTGATGATGCACTTAATAATATTACCAGGTGTGTCATTAATGCTGCAGATTTAAGCATCCCTAAATCCCGTACCACATGCAAACACAAAAAGCCTTGGTGGAACAGTAACTGTCAGAATGCAAAAAAGAATCAACAGAAGGCTTGGGGCATCTTCTGGAGATACCCCACTAACAGTAATTATATTGCTTTTAAAAAAGCAAAGGCAGATGCTAGGAGAGTGCGTCGCAATAGCCAACGTGAATCCTGGATGCAATACATATCTAACATTAACTCTAGTACCTCCAGTAAAATCCTGTGGAAAAAGGTCAGAAACTCTATGGGTCTTTATTCTGAAAACCATATCTCTATTCTAAACCACAACGACCACACAATTGCTTCACCCAAAAATATTGCTGAAACCATAGCAAATGCACTTGCATCTAATTCCAGCTCCGACTCTTACCCTAAACCTTTCTTGTCCTATAAAAGGCAAATGGAAACTACCACCATCAATTTTAACACTCGCCAAACTTATGACTACAATATTCCTTTCACCATTTCAGAACTACATAGCTGTTTACATAATAGCCATCCTTCTGCTCCAGGCCACGACAGCATTACTTATACCATGCTGAAACATTTCTGCACAAATTCTCTCAATAATCTCCTCAAGTTTTATAACCGTATTTGGATGGAACACATCTTTCCTGACGCATGGCGTAAAGCCATTATTATTCCCTTTCCTAAACCAGGAAAAGATTCCAGTGACCCAAATAATTACAGACCTATCGCACTCACTAGCAGCCTTTGCAAGCTCCTAGAAAAAATGATTAATTCCCGTCTAGTGCATGTTTTAGAATCTAACAATTCCATTGCTGCTTTTCAGAGTGGATTTCGACGAGGTAGGTCTACTATTGATAACCTCATTCACCTTGAAAATTACATACGGACTGCCTTTCTAAAACGCAACCATTTGGTGTCAGTATTCTTTGACATGGCGAAAGCCTATGATAGAACTTGGCGTTATGGGATCCTTCATGATCTTTTTAACTTGGACTTTCGTGGCAATTTGCCAATCTTTATCAAAAATTTCCTTGCTGCTCGACTTTTTCAAGTTCGAATAGGTGGAACTCTTTCTAATTTTTATGTACAAGAAGAGGGTGTACCTCAGGGCAGTGTCCTGAGTGTTACCCTCTTTGCTATCAAAATAAATGGGGTACTTAGTCAACTTCCCCCTTCTGTGAAGGGAGATTTATATGTTGACGACTTTCGCATCATGTGTATGGGACAGGATATTCGTTTTATTGAGAGACAGCTGCAAATTGCCATCACTCGCATTCTTAACTGGACAAATAAAAATGGTTTTACTATTTCTCAAGACAAAACTTCTTGTGTGCATTTCTGTAGATGTAGGGACCTACATCCAGATCCCGAAATTTTCATTGGTTCTACTCAAATTCCTGTTGTGGACACTGTTCGTTACCTCGGCGTATACTTTGACAAGAAACTGACATTTTTACCACATGTTTTACAATTACGGAAAAAATGTGAAAAATTGCTAAATTTAATAAAAGTTCTATCAAATACTTCTTGGGGAGCAGACCGCAGTTCGCTTCTTAAAATTTATCGTGCTGTTATTCGTTCTAAAATTGACTATGCTTGCCAGATCTATGGTTCTGCTCGTAATCATGTTCTTAAAAAACTTGACACTGTGCACCATAGCGCACTTCGTGTTTGCTCTGGTGCATTTCCTACTTCTCCTGTTCTAAGCTTGTATGCTGAATGTAATGAGCCCTCCTTACATCATATTCGTGAAAACTTGTCATTAAATCTCTTTTATCGCCTTCTTTCATATCACGGTCATCCACTTCGTTCCTACATTTTAAATACAGACAATGACATTCTATATCAGCATCGTCCATCATGCATTCCATCTTTTGGTGTCAGGATCAGAAATACAATTGACAATAGCATTCTCAGCAATATTGAGGTGAGTCCAAGTTCCTCACATGTGTTCCCTCCGTGGAAGCCTCCTAATATTACCATTCTCCATCCATTCAAAGGATTTGATAAAAGGAATTTGCCTCCTGCCGTTTTCCTACAATTATTTGCTGTTCATCGAGCAAAATACAGTTCTTACACTGATATATACACAGATGGATCCAAAAGAGGAGATACTGTTGGATGTGGGGTTTTTTGTGATAACACTTCTTTGAGTTATCGTGTTCATCCTTCCATTTCTATATTTGCTGCTGAATTGATTGCAAAACACAGAGCAATGTTGCACATATCTCATCATCGTAATAGATCTTTCATAATATATACTGATTCTAGTAGTTCTATTGAGGCTATTAATTCATTTAATAAGCATCAATTTGTCACTTACATCCTTGAGCTTTATAATAATTTGACTACACGTGGCTATAATATTTTATTCTGCTGGGTACCGGGGCATATGGGTATTCCTGGAAATGAAAAAGCTGATGAAGCAGCAAAACATGCCCTTATTCCATTAAACTATAAAATTCCATTCTCAGACATCAAACTACTCATAAAATACTTCATTTATAATAAGTGGCAAGATAGTTGGAATCTGGAATACAATAATAAACTGCACCATGTTAAACCTATCATAACGACCTGGCCTCCGAACTATCCAAGGAAAACAGACGTCATTTTAACTCGTCTGAGAATTGGACATTCCCGGATCACTCATAAACATCTTTTACTTCGAGAGGACGCACTCTCATTGTGCTCTCATTGTCATTTTGTTCAGTTAACCATTCATCACATTTTGACTGACTGTGCTGGTTTGCGACACTTATATAGAATTTATTTTAAAACTTCTTCACCTAATTTGACTGACCTCATTGGGGAAACACCTCATGGGGCACTCTTTACCTTTTTAAAACATGCCGGATTTTATTTTCAAATATAGTTTCTTTCTTTTGTTTACAATTTTCATTTTTACATTCTTTGACATTTGGATGCGATTCCTACCTGGACATTGTTTTTACGGATTTAGTATTTAAACTTTACCTTTCATGACTTTGACTACATCTGGATGGGGTACCCCATCCAGATTGCTTTTTTCATTGTTTATTTTCACTCTATTATTTTTCTAGTTAACTTGAATTGGCGCAGCATGTCCCTTAAGGGATTTTGTGCCATAAAACCCTATACAACCAACCAACCAACCATCTTTAATTTTCGCTTCTTTATTCAATTGTTGTATGAATTTATTTATCAAATCTTCGGATTCACTAAGGACTATCCCATCATCTACATAGATTCCAACTGTAATAAATTCATTATCTTTTTTATTCACAAATACACAAGGGTCTGCTTTGCATGGTTTTAATCCAATCTTATTGAATATTTTAACCAATTTTTCATACCAGCATCTTCCTGCTTCAGGTAATCCATATAAATTTCCGGTCACGAGTAATATCTTCCCTCCTTCAATTTGTAGGCCTTCAGGTGGATTCATGTAAACAGCAGTTTCTAGATCTGCATTCAGATAAATTTTTTCTACGTCGAAAAATCTAGTTTTGTAACCTTTCATTGCTGCGACTGCCAATAAAGTTCTAAATGATTCAGTTTTCATTACTGGACTGTACGATTCTTGATAATTTGTTCCAAATTTAAGTCTTGATCCGTCTGCTACTAACCTAGCTTTATATTTTACATCTTCACCGCTTTCATTTACATTAAAAATCCATTTGCTTCTCAGTGCTTTCACATCTTTTGGTTTGTCAAAAATTTTCCATGTTTTGTGTTCTTCTAACGAATGCAATTCCTTTTTGATTGCTTCTATCCATTTATCTTTATTTTTAGAATTTAATACATCTTTGTAATTCTTCGGAACTTCCTCGTGCACCAGATTTGCTAAATATTTTGGATTCGGTTTCCTCATTCGTGATGATCTTCTAGGTTCTCCAGAAAACTTATTTTGATTACTTTCTTGTTCTTTTTCATTTTCACTAATTATATTATTTTTTTCATTTTCCTCTGTCTCGGGAACATTCGAATCATTTGTCAACCTAATTGTTTCTTTTTCCTGATTTAATTCTTCATCATTTTCATCGGAATTGTTCTCTTCTTGTTCATCTATTATATTCTTATTACTGATAATATTGATGTATTCAAATTCATCAGTTATTTCTTCTTTATTTACTATATCTTCATATCCCATTTTTTCTTCTATAAACACAACATCTCTGCTTTCACATATTCTCTTTTCCTTTAAGTCATACAATCTGTATGCTCGACGATCTCTTGAATATCCGATAAATACTGCAGGTTTTGCTCTTACATCAAATTTCTTTCTATTGATGTCATCGTTGCGATAAAAAGCTTTACATCCAAATACTTTCATATGTTTTACTGTAGGCTTATTACTTGACCATAATTCTAACGGCGTTTTCTTTCTTGTAGCCATTGGAGTAACATTATGTATGTAAACTGCTGTTGACACTGCTTCGGCCCAAAAAGATAAAGGTAGCTTTGCTTCTATCAGCAATGTTCTTGCTGTATTAATAATTGTACGATTAGCTCTTTCAGCAATCCCGTTACTTTGAGGACTATGAATTGTTGTTCTTTCATTCTTAATACCCTTTCTTTTATAATAATTCATGAGCTGTTCGTTAGTAAATTCTCCACCGTTATCTGATCTCACTGCTTTTACTTTCTTGCCAGTTTCATTTTCTCTTCTCTCTATTATATTTATAATTCTTTCTTTTGCTTCATCTTTACTTCTTAAAAAATCTACAAAATATCTTCTACTATATTCATCTACTACCATTAACATGTATTTATTTCCTCCTAATGAGTGCACTGCCATTGGTCCACATAAATCAACATGTAGCTGCTCTAAAATACGTGTTGTTCCTTCTATCACTTGATTAAATGGCATTCTCGTTAATTTTCCTTGAATACATATTTCGCATTTTGTTTCTTTACCATCTATCTCTTCTAATCCCCTTACAAGATTTTCTCTTGACATTCTTTGCAAATATGCATAATTTATATGTCCAAGTCTTCTATGCCATAGTTCTTTCTTAGATTCATTTGTCTGTAAACAAGATTCGTTTCTATCTTCAATTATTTCTCGTAAAGCTAAATTTATTTTAAATGTATTATCTTCAAAAGTTCCTTGAGCAATTAATTCCCCTGTGTTCTTTTCATAAATGGCTGCTCCTTCATTATAAAATATCACATATTTTCCTTTTCTGACTAAACTTGGAACTGACATCAAATTTTCTCTTAAATTAGGTACACAAAGAACATCTGTAAGTTTTATATTTGATTCGCCAAATTTCTGATCACAAGCAGTAACATGAACATTTCCGCGATATTTTGCTTGTATTGATCGCTCGCTGTCAGCCGTTGCAATTTCTACATCTTCAGGTTTTCTTTCTACAACGATATCTTCTCTGTGCGTCATATGCGAAGTGCAAGCTGAATCTAACATCCAGGTTATTTCCCTATTATTTTCAGATTCTTTACACTCATTTTTATGAAATTCATCTGAGTGCAATGCATGTTCATTCGTAAAACATGTATATTCCTTTATTTTCTTGTTTGAAACTTTATTATTCTTGTTAAAATTCTTATTGTTCTGTGAATATTCTCTCATATCCTGAAATGCTTTAACTTTATTACTAGAAAAATTTTGAAAATTTTTGTTTGGTAAATATTCTCTATTATTCCGCGAGTGTGTCATATTCGATTTATTATAACAATTCCGCATTACATGATTTGGCTTTCCGCATGCGAAGCAATAAATTCTTTTCTTTTCATTAGCCCTAAATGCTCTAAACCCGCTTTCGTGAAATCTATCATATTTTCTTTCATATCTCAATAAAGTTTCTCGCATAACTTCGTAAGTAATATTTGGGTTTGACGATATCACAGTTGTTACTTTACTATATCTCTTTGGGAGTCCTTCTATAATAAATCCTATTAATTCGCTTTCTGTACCCAATTCTAATATTTCGTTTGCGATACCTTGAGCTCTTATTAAATATTCTTCTATTGTTTCCCTTTCATTTTTTTCTATTCTCGCCAAATTAATTTTTAATTGAATTTTTCTTTGATTCTCAATTCCTGCATAACGCTTTTTAAGTAGTTCCCATAATTCTTTAGCTTTCTTAACTCCTCTAACTGCCATTGTTTGTTCTGCTGACAACGTTAATATAATTATACCATATACTTCATCATTTTTCTCTAACCATGTTTTATGCACTTTTAAACTAGCGGGATCCTTTTCATTTTTTATCGGTTCATCATTTTCGATAACATCAAATAAATGCTTCGACTTAATTAAAGCTTCAACCCTCATACTCCATAATGTATAATTTTTACTTGTTAATGGTTCTATTCTAGGAATTCCAAACATATTTGACTCAGACATAGTTAAAATACTTTATCTTCCTGAATATTTTATGCGCATATAAAATTCTTACCTCTTAAATTTATCCTATTGGCGGTTATTCCAATCGGAGAAATTATTTTCTTCCATTAGGCCTAATTCCACTCAATTCATATTTTTATTTTACTTATTTCTGTACTCAAAACACAAACATTTTCTCTAAAACCACCGCTCTTCTACCAAAATGTTAATTATTTACGTAATATTTAGATAAAATTATAATATTTTTCACGATAAATATAACTTCTTCTATAAATACAGAAAACATTTATTAGACGGTCACATCACAGCACATATAAAGAAAGCATACATATAGAAAACCCCAAAAATAATAATAATAACATATCAGCATCATCTCACGTTCATTGTCTGAAATAAAAAAAACTTAATACATGGAGTCATGAAATAATGTCTATTGTCCAAAGTTCTTTTAAACAAGAAACAATTTAATTATTGCCATGCGATTTCACTTACACAATTTCCACCGAGTTTTTCCCGATAGATATACAAGAAGGTCTTTGATGATTCTTCATTTAATACATTTGAAAATTCATTGCATTCATCATTTTTACGATCTTGAGAAATTTTTTCCTCACTATTATCCATCAGATTTTCAATTTCAACATCAGATAAATCTCCGTTCATCAATAAATATATAGTTTGATCTACTGATAACGTTTCAGATCTTCTTTTAGGCATTTCTAAGCTTGTAAAGTTATAATAAAGCAATATAAAATAACTGAACAATGTATAAGCATTACAATTATTTTTAGATAGTAAACGCGCGCTAAAACGTAAACACGAACTATCAAGAGGTGTTGAGTTGTAGCCAGGACCGAAACAGCCAGTGATTTCAAATGGAATCGTAACATTTTAAAAAGCATTTCAAACAAAATTTTTCATAAAATATTTATATGAACTAGACAAAATAAATTACCGAAGCATATTTTAATATAATATACCCTAATTTCCTGCCTATAATCCGCAGGTGTCAATTGTGGGATATTTTGGGAAAAAAACACCGTATAATCCGCATCGGCGTATAATCCGCAAGTGATACCTTTATTTTTAAAAAATTACACGATGCATAGGACTAACATTCAACCATAAGTAAAAAAATATGTAAGAAAAAAATATCGAATGTAAAATATTTTAATTTTTATCTTTTACTTTTAATGTAACACTTGATAAATCCTTATATATATTATAAATGTGAAAGTGTGTCCGAAAAATTGGAATGAACTTGGCTTCAAAACGGATGGATTAATGTCTTTGAATCTTTGCATATGGATAGATTATAGGAGTGGAATGAACATAGGCTAATTTTTATTTATTTTATTCAAATATTTTCCTTAATAATTCAAAATTTAATTATTTTTCCTACAAAATCAATAGGCATTTTTCAGATAAAAAATTTAACCATTTTCCTTTCCTGTTGCCAAGAAAATAAAAAATTGGAATAATAATTTTTCAGCGGCAATGAAATTTTAATAAAAAAAACTTCCACGTAAAAAAGTATAATAAAATAATTTAAAAGAAAATAATTATGACGTCATGTTTGAAATAAAAAAAGGTGTATTTTTTATAATATATTTATCAAGAATATTTGTTTAGTTAATGGGAATTTTTGTGTAAAATATGGCGACATAAATTAAAAGCAAAAAGAATGAAAAAGAATTATATTTTTAATAAAATGGTTCACTTAAGAAAATGTGACGTCATAGTTGAAATAAAACAAGTACTTTATAACAGTCGTTAAAAATACAAGGGGTATGAATATCAGTAGCTAACATGGAGCTAAGAAGGTATATGGAGGAAACATATGTGACGTCACTTGAAGCTTTTCCTACCCCCCCCCCCCATTACAACGCCGCGGCTGCCATATTTGACCTGGGTAAGCTGCCTTTTCCCGTCTGCTACCGATTGTCGTATTGAGGAAGCTCCTCGCGGCGCAAGTCAACTATGGTAAAAGTCAAACATGGCGGATATGAAAGAGGGGGAAAGAACTGGTTTTTCGGCGTCAGGTCTCACCATGATGCTAGATTGATATGTCTCCTCCATATACCTTCTTAGCTCCATGGTAGCTAATGAAGCGAGATAAATAATTACGTCATATTTAAAATGAATCAGAAATATTTTTTACTTATATTAATTAACAAGTTATAAGTTACATACAAATGAATATTTTTATTCAAAACTCATAATCGCCCCAGGGGGATACCTTCTTTAGGTATTCACGGGCTTCACAACCCCGGGGCACCTGAGTGATCTTTCTCCTTTCCTTTTCCTCTTACTCCTCTGGTCTTTCTTTCCTCTTTGTTTCACTCTCGTTGTGGTTTCCTCTTCGGAGGTGAGGGCAATTCTGCATGGGCCGATACATCCTGTATATCGACTCATGGAGAATTGTAAACCACCCACGTGTTGGCCGTGCGTGGCGACCCGTGTCCCTGGAAAGGGGGATCCTGGTAGTTGAGGGAAACCAACACACTACTTTGGCCTCTGCTTCAGGTAGACGGGAGGTGCATTTGGTCCCGTATGCATCAATCGGCTGGTCAGCTGACTTTCGTCACTGGCTCTAGGGATCAAGTGATCGAGCAACTACTAGTCATCTCGTTAAGGGTGGAGACTGACATAGGGTTGTCTTGTGACCGTATGGGCCCTGGTTAGCACTGGTGCACGAATGTGCATCCCCTTGTAGGGCTCGGGAGAGGGTGGTGCGGCCGGGGTCTGAATTCTATTTTTTTTTAAATATGGATGGAAACACTTCTTTTCCTTCTACTTCTCTCCCTAGCGGAGAGCAACAAACTGTACTGTCTTCGAAGAATACTCGCTTTTTCATTGTGAAACGTACCGATAGCGACTCTGATTGCTCGTTTAAAAGAACTTCACCATTTCTCATAGCAAAAACTTTCCAGTCTGTTTTAGGAAATGGTCACACTCTCAAAAAACTACAATCCGGTGATTTGCTGGTTGAGGTTTCTACAACCAAACAATCACAATTTCTCTCAAACTGCATTACAATAGGCACATTTTCTGTTTCTGTACAAGCACATAAAACTTTAAATACAAGCCGCGGAGTAATATCTGAACCAGATCTTTTATACTCCACCAAAGATGAATTTTTAGAAAATTTAAAAGACCAAAATATCATAGATGTACGACGTATCACCATCCTTAAAAATGAGCAGGTAATTCCCACTAAACACATTATTCTGACCTTCAATAGCACTACCTTACCACCTAGAATTAAAGCAGGATATCTAAACTGTAAAGTCAGACCCTATATACCAAACCCTACCCGCTGTTTTAAATGCCAGCGTTTCGGTCATACTAAAACAAATTGTCGTGGATCCCTTACCTGTGCACGTTGTGCAGAAGTGGGCCATGACAATAATTTATGTGAAAAATCCGAACGCTGCGCTAACTGCAAAGGAAATCATACAGCATATTCCCGCAAGTGCCCTAACTGGAACCGTGAAAAAGAAATAGTTACCATAAAAATTACTCAAAACTTATCTTATCCTGAAGCCCGCAAACTTGTTGAAAATAGAACCCCATCTGTTGGAATTACCTACTCCAGCTTACTCAAGAAACATTCAACAGCCGTAAGACACACGGCTACACAAACTGATGTAAGATGAATCAACCGTAACGCAGTTTACTAACACCACATTCTTTGAACCAGTAAAAATAACTGACTTGGAGAAGAAACAGCAGAAAATTACTGCTCTATCCAATAAGTCACCTCAACCCCAAAATAAAACAAAAGCTGCCACGAATACCATAATACCACAGAAACCTGATATCCCCAGAAAACAGAACCAAAAAAAACCCCGCTCTACAAACGACTAAACAGAAAACCTCAACTCCAGTTTCTCTACAGTGGAAGACTGTGGGGAAGGGGAAGCAAAAATCTGGCATCAGTTCAATAATTAAAAACATTAAAGATCCAAAACAACTGAAGCGTTACGCGGATGAGGTTATGGATGCCGAGTTATACTGCAGTGACTCGGATGCTGATGAAAATATTGTATTTGAAGAATCTGTGCCTGACCAAACTGTCTCTCCAAAATCTGTACACTCTAAACTTCCCCAAATTCCACTAGATAAAAAGAACACAAAAATTGCTATTAAAAATTCATCTTTAAAACAAAGTCGTAGATCAGATTCTGCAAAACATAATCTTCAAACTATTAAATCCACTACAGTATCTGAAACTCCTGCAAAAAAGAATAAAATAGAAAAAAATGAAACAAATCTAGGCAAAGATAATAAAATAAATCAAATAATATTGGAGGATGAATACACTATGGAAATTCATCCTGAACCGGATGCTGAATTGGACGATGGAGATAGTATGTCTACTACCTCCGAACAAAATGACATAGATACATTTATCTAACTTTCCTTTTTATGACTAATATTATATCGTGGAACTGCCACGATGCCTGGATATCACAATAAATACGACGAAATCCGTTATATTCTCTCGGACCATCAACCATTAATCTCAGCCTTACAGGAAACTCATCTAAAGCCCACTGACAAAGCAAAATTACGCAGCTATACAACCTACCGGAAAGATATGACAGCTAATGGAAAGGCCATTGGTGGTGTGGCTCTTTTTATTTCCAATAATTTACCCCATTCTCCTATTTCTTTAAATACTAACCTTCAAACTGTCGCAGTCCGTGTCCATATTAAACAACTCATAACAATATGCACCATTTATTTACCTCCAAATCAAAATATTCAACCAGCAGATCTGGATTCTCTTCTTCTCCAACTCCCCATGCCTTTAATTATGGTAGGAGATTTTAATGCCCAAAGCCAACTGTGGGGTAACTCTGATAATAACCGACGTGGAGATATAATAGAGAAATTAATTTCTGACAATGGCTTATGCCTACTTAATAATGGTGATTATACTTATTTTCATGAACCGAGCCGTACTTTCCATGCCATAGACCTTTCCATTTGCTCCCCATCACTTTATCCATTATGGAACTTCTGGGTTTCAGACGACTTGAACGGCAGTGACCACTTCCCTATTTTTACTACATTGACTAATCCTGATGGAGATTCTAGTGACTATCCAAAAAGATATGTATATGACAGAGCTAATTGGCAAACTTTTACTGCTCTTGCAAATATTACTGATAACATGATAGCTGATGATATTGACAAAGCACTTGATAACATAACTCAATGTATTATCAGTGCTGCTGATGCTAGCATTCCAAAAACTTCTTCCTTTCATAAACACAGAAAATCATGGTGGAATAGTGACTGCCAGGCGGCAAAAAAGAAACAACAAAAAGCTTGGGGTCTTTTTCGGAGGTACCCAAATAACAATAACTACATATTATATAAAAAAGCAAAAGCTGAAGCTAGAAGAGTGCGACGTAAAAGCCAACGTGAATCCTGGGTTAACTATGTATCAAGCATAAACTCAAATACCTCCAGTAAAGAACTGTGGGCTAAAGTGAAAAAATGTATGGCCATTTACTCTGAAAATCACATTTCTATTTTAAAACATAACGGTCAAACTATCACCTCTCCTAAGAACATAGCCGAGACTATAGGGTCTACCCTAGCTTCTATTTCAAAATCAGACGCATATCCAGAACCTTTTTTATCATACAAAAGACGAACTGAAAAGACCAGGATTGATTTTAATTCTCATAACTCTTTTTCATATAATAAACCATTTACTATGCCAGAACTTTTAAAATGTTTGCAAGATAGTCGCTTATCTGCCCCAGGTCACGATGGCATCACCTATATCATGATCAAGCATTTGTCTGCACCTTCTCTTGACGCTCTGCTTTCTTTCTATAATAGAATTTGGATGGAACAGATTTTTCCTCGAGCGTGGTGTAGAGCTATTGTGATTCCTTTTCCTAAACCTGGAAAAGATGCTTCCAATCCAAGTAATTATAGGCCTATCGCACTCTCTAGCAACCTTTGTAAATTACTTGAAAAAATGGTCAATTGCCGCCTCGTGTATGTTTTAGAGACTAACCATATGCTAACTGCTTTTCAAAGTGGTTTCCGACGTGGTAGGTCAACTATCGATAACTTACTCCATCTTGAACACTATATTCGAACAGCCTTTCTCAAACGCAACCATTTGGTGTCAGTTTTCTTTGACATGGCGAAAGCCTATGACAGAACATGGCGATACGGAATTCTCAGAGATCTTTTTAACATGCACTTCCGCGGGAACCTGCCAATTTTTATCAAAAATTTTCTTGCCATTCGACTTTTTCAAGTCCGAATTGGGGGCACTTTGTCTAGCTTTTATGAACAAGAGGAGGGTGTACCCCAGGGAAGTGTCCTGAGTGTCACCCTCTTTGCTATTAAAATAAATGACATCCTTAAGCAGCTTCCTCCC
Source organism: Maratus speculifer (assembly GCA_964019185.1). Classification (NCBI taxonomy): domain Eukaryota; kingdom Metazoa; phylum Arthropoda; class Arachnida; order Araneae; family Salticidae; genus Maratus; species Maratus speculifer. Next base: position 263,243,408 of record OZ025301.1, read on the forward strand.
TCAGTGAAAGGAGATTTATATGTAGATGACTTCCGTATCATGTGTATGGGACAGGATATCCGTTTTATTGAAAGACAGTTGCAAATTGCAATCACTCATATTATTAATTGGACTAATAAAAATGGTTTTATTATATCTCATGACAAAACTTCTTGTGTGCATTTTTGTAGACGTAGGGATCTACATCCAGATCCTGAAATTTTTATTGGTTCAACCCAAATACCTGTTGCGGACAGTGTTCGCTATTTGGGTTTAATTTTTGACAAGAAACTTACTTTTTTACCTCATATTTTAAACTTACGGACGAAATGTGAAAAATCACTGAATATACTTAAAGTACTTTCTAACACTTCTTGGGGAGCAGACCGTACTTCTCTTATTAAAATATACAGGGCTGTGATCCGGTCAAAGATCGACTATGCCTGCCAGGTCTATGGCTCAGCTAGAAAATCTGTTCTTGAAAAACTTGACACAGTGCACCATAGCGCACTTCGTGTTTGCTCTGGTGCATTTCGTACATCACCTGTTTTAAGCTTATATGTTGACTGTAATGAACCTTCATTACATTATACCCGTGAAAAACTTTCTTTGGGGTTGTTTTACCGTCTCCTTTCACATCCTAGTCATCCACTTCATACATACATTTTAAACTCTGACAATGATATTCTTTATCAAAATCGTCCATCTTGCGTCCCGTCTTTTGGAGTCAGAATGAGAAGCATAACCAACAATAGCCCTCTGAGTAACATTGAGGTGAGTACTTGTCCACTGCATATTTATCCTCCTTGGCACCCACCTGATATTAAAACCCTTCATCCTTTTAAAAATTACGATAAAAAGAATTTACCTGCTGCTGCTTTTCAACAATTATTTGCTGCACACCGTGCAGATTATAAAAATTTTATCGACATTTATACAGATGGCTCAAAGAGTGGAAATGGTGTTGGCTGTGGCGTTTTTTTTAATAATATTTCTTTAAGTTATCAGCTTCATCCTTCTGTGTCTATATTTACAGCTGAATTAATTGCAATAGAGAGAGCCATGGTTCACATATCTAATCATAACAACACATCCTTCATCATATATACTGACTCAAATAGTTCTATTGACGCACTTAAATCTTTTAAAAGACATGCTTATATCACTACCATCCTGGATTTTTATATTAAATTGACTAGACGAGGTTATAATATTTTATTTTGTTGGGTACCTGGACACATGGGTATTCCTGGTAATGAAAAAGCAGATGAGGCAGCAAGGCTTGCTCTTAACCCTTTACACCATAAAGTACCATTCTCAGACACTAAACTAATTATAAATCACTTTATTCATAATAACTGGCAAGAAAGTTGGAATTTAGAAATCAATAATAAACTACACTCAGGAACATTGAAAATAGCGACCCAAGAAGAAAGCATCGGATTGAAATGAAATTTAATACACATAATGATACGGATGAGAGATTGACTTGATCTCAAAATAAAGACAATTAAACAAATATAGGGTGTGCAACGACGCAAATACAGGGCAACTTCAATAGCGCTTTGGACCACCTCCAGCTGCAATACATGCCGCCACACGGTCCGGCATAGAGTTGATTAGACACCTGATGTTGTCCTGAGGCAGATGGGTCCATAAATCTTGCACAGCCAACACCAAATCATGCACCGAATGACACGATGGCATCTGACGTTTTAGCTGATCCCACACATGCTCTATAGGGGACAAGTCAGGAGAGCGGGCCGGCCATGGAAGAGTCTGAAATTGACGTAGGAAGTCTTGAGCAACTCTTGCTGTATGCGGACGAGCATTATCTTGTTGGAAAATCGCCCCTGGGAGACCATTTAGGAAAGGTCCTACATGGGGTCGAAGCACCTCATCAACATAACGTTGGCCCGTTAAGTTTCCATGAATCACAATTAGAGTGGACCGGCTATCATAGGCTATGGCTCCCCAAACCATTACACCAGCTGTGCGGGCAGTGTGATGTGGAACAGTGTGGGAGGAATTGTACCGCTCACCAGGGCACCTCCACACCCGTACACGGTTGTCATCTGTCCCCTAAACAAACCGGGATTCATCACTAAACACAACCTTTTGCCAATCTGTGACATTCCACGTTGATCTGGCTTGGCACCACTGTAGACGCAGTCGCCGATGTTCCGGTGTTAAAGGGAGTGCATGAAAAGGGCGCTTGGATTTTAGACCTGCTTCTGCAAGGTGTCTGGAAATTGTTTGGGGAACAATTGCTACGCCTACGTCTGCTCGAATCGTTGAACGAGTCACTGTGGGGTCCACGAGTGCTTGCCGCACGATCCTTCGATGCTCTCTTCTCGTGGTCTTTCTGGTCGCTCCAGACCCGATTCTCCGCACGTGGGTACCTTCTCGTGTCCACTGCTCCCAACATTTTCTAACGGCACACTCCGAACGATCCACCTATCCAGCAACACGGCGTGTCGACCAGCCTGCAGTTTTCATTCCGATGATCAGGCCTCTCTCAAACTCGCTTAACTGTGAAAAATGTCTTCTAGCACGTTTACCTGGCATGTTTCGCTTACCAAAGTCTTCCTTCAATCAGTAGGTAATCGTCGCGTTTATGAATCTTCGATTTTGCGCTGGCTTATATAGCACCTTCTTCCTGATTGTAGCGCCATCTCGGCGTGTATGAGCATGCGTATTGGCACAAAAATTGCATCATTTGCATATCACATTACGCTGTACTTATTTGCAAAGTTTCGTAATTGTACATAGCTTTCTTCTTGGGTCGCTATTTTCAATGTTCCTGAGTGTACATTATATCAAACCAATTATCTTGACCTGGCCACCAAACTATCCAAGAAAAACAGATGTTCTTCTGACTCGTCTGAGAATTGGACACTCTAGGATGACCCATAAACATCTTTTATTGAGGGAGGATGCACCCATGTGTCCACACTGTCATTTTGATTATCTTACCATTCATCATATTTTGACGGACTGTCCGGGTCTCCGGCACCTTTATAGACTCTATTTTAAAACTTCATCACCACTATTGACAAACCTCATTGGGGAAACACCCCATGGGGCACTCTTTGCTTTTTTAAAACATGCGGGCTTTTATTTTATGATTTAAGACCTCTTTAAACTTTAACTTTGATATTCCTTTTTTGGCAATCTGGATGGAAACCCCATCCAGATGCCTTTCTTGATACTAGCACCTTTACAAAATACTTGTCTTTAATTTTTTAAATGTTTTTTTATAGTTTTTCGACTATATCTGGATGGGATATCCCATCCACATAGCCTTTTCTATTTCGGTTGTTTAACCCCATGTTTTTTATATTTATGTCTTTGTTTGGCGCAGCATGTCCCTAAAGGGATTTTGCGCCATTAAACCCTATACAACCAACCAACCAACCAATCAAAACTCATAATTATCAATGGAAGAACTTTTTTGTGGGGAAAAGGCGGAAAATAAAATTACTGATTAATATATTTTTGGCTCGATTTTTTAACACTTTCGAACAAAGTTGAAAAGTTATTATGCTTTCGGTTTCTGTCTATCTGGTCGCTTTCTAACTTTCGTAAATATACTCCGATTTCCATGAAATTTTTGGACGTTCTTAACTTTTACCTAGCACGAATACCTATTGAAAATAAAGTTTCTACCATGATTACTTTATTTACAGGGATTGTCAAAAAAATTGATTTACATTACGGCATTATGGGGAAAATCGTTTTAATTAAATTTAATGACGGTACACCCTGTGAAACATATTCAGATTTATATGCATTTACAAAGTGCACTAAAATATGCGTTTTGTAAAGTATGTAGTGAAAAGGACACTTATTATTCATTTACAGGGTTACACAGAAGAATTCTATTGCATAAGAATAAAGGGAGGAACAGTTTCCGACATATTTTAATTATGGTAAACGATTTCATCTATAATCAAATCGATATACGTTGCTGAGGCTTAATGTGAGTTATTTCATGCATAATACGAAGTGCATAGTATTTACAGGGACACACAAAAGATTTCAAATACAGTGAAATCTGTCTAAGCCGGAATCTGCCTAAGCCGGAAATCTGTCTAAGGCGGAAACATTTCAAAGTCCCTCATTTTTTAACATAGAGATTTCCGAACAATCTGTCTTAGACGGAAAGAATCTGTGTAACGCGGAACCGGACATTCATTTTGGGTCCCAGATAACAAATTTACACCTTAAGACGGAAGAAAATTTTCCTGGAAAATATAAATGGAAAGAAATCTTTTCTTTTATAATGAAATGTATTGTCCAGTGGCATTCCCAGATGTTAAGAAAAGGCGTCACTGATTGCTGATAGTAGTTTGGTGATTATATTGTATATGACTGGGAACTGTTGAACAAATGAGTCACGGGATTTTTGACAAGTATAATCTTGGGTTACAATAAGATAAGAGAATCTGTTTAAAAAGGGAGGGTTTTTTTACATTTTAACACACAGGGAACACAATTTATGGAAAATTTCAGCGCTCTTTCATGGTCTTCCGAAATAGCTTTGTTCCTGGTCAGCTGCTATTTTTTATTTGTCCTATAATACAACGAAAGTTGATTTCTTCCTAGAATTTCAGACAAAAAGAATATTGCCATAACTTCCAGAAATATCTACAAGATCTTTCAATATGCGAATAGAATGTACTTTACGAAGAGTAAGTTATTTTAGTTTGTGTTTAAGTCAGTAAGTGATATCGTTGTCGTATAAATTCGCAGATTTGTTGTGTAGTTTAAATCATTATTCCTAAATGGATAATAAATCAAAAACGTCGAATACTTTATCCTTAAAAGACAAAATTGATATTATTAAACTCAAAGAACAAAATATCCCAGTCAAAAGCTTGTGTGAAAAATTCAAATGTGGAAAGACTCAAATCTATGATGCTATCAAAAAGAAAGATGAACTTCGTAAAGAATTTGAAAAAGGGGGAGATTGCACTCGCAAACGTAAAAGGCAAGTTGAAAACGAAGACATTGATAAACTAGCATGGGAATGGTTTTGCAATGCCAGAGCAAAAAATTTTCCCATATCAGGAATTTTACTTCGGGAAAAGGCAAAAGAAATCGCTGAAGAAATTGGGAAAAAAGATTTTAAAGCATCAAATGGCTGGTTGATAAGCTTCAGAGCTCGACATAATCTGTCACTGAAACAGATATGTGGCGAATCAAAAGATATTCCGGATTCTGATGTTGAAAAATGGATGAACAGAATTTCTACATTAATAGATGGTTATGCTCAACGGGATATTTTTAATTGTGATGAAACTGGACTATTTTTTCGGGAATTGCCTACGAAAACTCTGACTGAAAAAGCAAAAGCATGTTTTGGTGGAAAGCACTCTAAGGAACGCCTGACATTGCTTCTTTGCTGCAATATGCAAGGAGAAATGGAAAAGCCATTAGTAATCGGAAAATCACGGAAACCGAGATGTTTCAAAAACATTGATGTGTCAAATTTACCGGTTATCTGGAAATCTCAAAGGAAAGCGTGGAACACAGCAGTAATCATGGAAGAATGGTTGAAGTTGTTTAATAGAAAAATGCAAAGAGATAACCGCCATGTGTTACTATTTTTAGATAATGCACCTTGCCATCCCGAGATAGAGTTAACAAATGTGAAACTACATTTCCTTCCAGCGAATACCACATCTAGAACTCAACCTTTGGATCAAGGGATAATAAAAACTCTAAAAACTGTCTACAAAAAGTATTTCCTTAGATCAATTTTAGCTGCAATGGGAACAGCTAAGTCTGCATCCGAACTAGCTAAGACCGTAACCATTTTGGATGCAATTAAGTGGATTGACAGGGCCTCTAAAGAAATCACACCTGATGCAATAATAAAATGCTTTAAGAAATCGGGGTTCAGTTTCGACACCGAAGAAATTTCAGATAGTAGTAATAAAGATGATGTTGAGAAAGAAGAGCTTCAAGACCTGATGAATAACATCAGCGGTTTCATTCCAGATGGACAAGGACATACAAATGTTACTGAATACATACATGGTGACGATGAACTTACTACGAGTGATTATAATGATTCGGTGGATTTTCTCATTGCACAAAAGCTAGAGGACAACAGTGGGAGTAGCACTGATGAATATGAAGTCGAAGATGAAGTGACAAGCATCAAGTCATATCAAGAAGCTCTTAAGAATATAAGGCTTTTGCAGAATTTTTACATAGAGCGAAACAATTATGAAATGATACCAATGTTGACTGAAATACAATGTGCTACGGAAAAAGAAGCCATTAAGAAAAAAAATAAACAAACAACAATATTCGATTTTTTTTCTAAATAAGTTTAAAACATCATTTTAAGGCATTTATTAAGGTAAATATAATTTTATTTTCACTAAAATCTGTAATTTTGATTGATAATTTTTGATTGAGTGTATGTGTATTATCAATTTGTAATGTAAATTATTATTAGTATAAATATATAAAAATATGCAAAGATTTCATGTCTATTTAATTTTTAAAACAATTGAAGATACATTTTTTTTAACCTTTAGCCAAAGAAATGTTTAATACTCTGCAAACGGGATATTTATAAAGTTTTTCTGTCTAACCCGGAAATCTGTCTAAGGCGGAATTTTATTTCAGTCCCAAGCGATTCCGCCTTAGACAGATTTCCCTGTATTATATATTCTATTCGAAGTACTGTATATGATGGATGATGACTGTTGCATGAATGAAATGCATTTTGAATTATGATATGTGCGTTTAAGTTTCGCTAAATGTATGCATATTAAATGGAAAGTATAAATGGTAATAGCATAAATAGTTAAATTTACATATACAGGGTTACACAAAAGATCTCGGAAAGGTTACTGAATATCAGCGTAATTTACTTAAAGGTGGTTTTTAAATAAAATATGCATTTTTATTTTGAACTGCATTTACTAAACTAAGAAATGTTTGTAGTATATATATAAAATGATATACAGGGTCCCGCAAAGAACTGGATACAAGGTTGTCTTCGGATGATAATTTCTGAAAATGTAATTTAGGTAGTAATAAGAAATATTTTTGTCTGAACTAAATTTTAGAAAGATACTTTTGTGTATTAAAAGCATTTGGAAAACTACAAGGCTGAACAAAAGAATTCAAGAATGTTTCTATCTATTAGTATTAATCGCTGAAAGGAAAATTTTAACCAGCAAACAAATTAGCAAATAGGGGTTATAGAAGTTTTTTACCATAAATTCGCGATAAAAAGTTAATTACACATGCTTTTCATCATCGAAATTTTTTGCTTGATTGATCAATTATTCCTTCTTTAAATGTTATGTGAACGAAGTCACGGGTAACTGCTAGTAATTTATAAGTAAAAAAATTCAGAACAAAAATATTTGCAATTCTAATATATACACAATAATAAATTTGGAAGGTTTACCAGTTAGTATGAAATTTATAATTAAATAAGATAATTACTTAAGCATTTGTTTAAATTAAATTTAGATTCCTTGTACTAGTTTTTTTTTTAACATGATTTTGTCTTAATGAGCAATATGCAAAGAAGCTAGCTATAATAAATCTATTATATCTAGCTTACGGCAATGTGCTTTTAATATCTGCAGTGATGGCGCCATCTAGCGAAATAACAGAAAAATATTGAAAATGAAGTATTATCTCAGAATACACTATTATTATATCTCCTGATTAAAAATAAACATATGAAAAAAAAATGTTAGTATTTGTTGTGTTTACAGGCCAATTGATCGTATAAATGATAAAGTGACATTGCGATGAATGCGGGCCAGCAAATGACCCAAAAGACTACCATTATCGTTTTTCTTAAAATAATGGAAAATCTTTAATCATGATGACAATAATTCAAAAGCAAAGTTATGAAAATATAAAATTGATAAAAAAAATAAGAGTTACCTGTAAAATTTCTTGGCTGCTGAAGAAATGGAAATCCAGACAGACAAGTGCACAGGAATCAAGACACAAACTGATGAAGATAAATATTTTTTATTTCTGATAAATTGCATATTTCTTTACGAGCTTTGAATATTTCTTTATATATATATATATAAATATATTTTGTTTTCGTGTACATTAATTATTTACTTTGTTGCAAAATTTTCACAATGGTGTTATATTACGAGTTGACATATTCGAAAAACAATTCTTCTTCATAACGTATTCTTATATGTATCTTTATAGCATGAATTAAACATTTCTCTTGATCGAAAACAATATGATTTTTTCAGAACATCAATTATATATATATTTTCAAAAATATGTTTGAACAAATTCACACAGAGATATTCCAATATTTGCCCTTGGGGCGCCGTTCCATATTCAAAATTTATATATATTTTTGGCCAAATGACAATATGATGAAGAGAGATTATGAGAAAAAAAAAACTTTATGAAAGATATATCCTCACTTCTTGAATGAGAGTCACCACCTCAGCATTTTTCTTCAGAGGGAAAGTGAACTCACAAAAAGGCATTGAAGAAATGAGAAATAAATCGGTTAGAGAGATTTCGATGAGAGATTGACGAATAAAATATTGAGAATAACCATGACGTCACTTAACTTATGTTGTGTAGCCAGAAAGAATGCAACAAACAAATGATTCAGGATGCGGTTGAATAGGAACTTACTCCTGGCCGCCTTAAAAAATCAACCTCGAGAAGCCCTGGCGTGGACATTGAAGAACAAAAACGGTTGCGTTCAACGGTCTCGGGGGCGCACACTTGCCCCGAACTCCGCTAAATTTTCCGGCATTTCGATCATCCAACAGCATCCATCTCGGCTGGGGTCTAACAGCGCAACTCCTCTGACGGCGGAGAGTCAGGAGGGAAAAAGAACTAGGGTTACTGTAAACCAGGCATATGCCAAGTTGGCGACGTTCGAAAGAGGGGAGCGAGGAAAATTAAGCCAAGTTACGATACCAAGTATGGTGAAATATGAATTTAATAAGGAAAGAATTGATAAACACTTAAAGAAGGAAGGCCAAAGCAGGTGGCCAGGCACTCAACGGCTTAAAACACGTCACCTGCGGAATTTAATTTGATAGGCCAAGGGGCGTGCGAGAATAAACGGAAGTTCCACCCATAGAACCAACTCGATTGTTCTAGAAGGTTTTCTAAACCGGAAGGAATGATTTCAAAACAAGATTTTACCGGCTTGGAACATTCGAAAGCTAAGTAAAGAAGAAAACATTACAGGCGACACTATCAAAAGAAACGAAATCGAAATAATATTTAAATTAAGAACATTAATAAAAAGGAGGTGATAGGAAATAAAATAGTTAATGAAATTGAATTAAACTAAAAATATGGGGGGTTATCGAGTAACCACCACATATCTACCCGGGGCTCCCCAAAAGAAAATATTGGTGAGATGACAAACATGTAACAATTTTTTCATCGAGACAATATTTTCTAAAACATGTGCAAAGATATAAAATAATTACACAAAATAAATGTATCAGAAATAGTTATATGAATATAAATAATTGTTTTACATGATAATTAAATAATAAACATAATTACTATTATGGTAGTAATCCTTATGTAAATACACCAAATATAGTAAATGTTAAAATGGAAGGTATACAAAAGGTGAGTTTCTTCCATAGGTATCTCTCAAATATCAAAAAAAAATTAAAGTCTATATCTATGTGCAGAAACAACAGTCCTTAACTATGAAGAGTCTCTTGTTAAGCTGTGCAAAATGCAATATAATAATTAAATGCTTTAGTATATGTAAAAATATTTAAGAATACAATAACAACATGTATATTTTTTTTTTTTTTTTTTTTTTTTAGTTGACAACAAAATGCAACACACTATAGGTGTATATAAATTATACTATAACTGCATATAAAAATGGCTGGTTACAAATGACATGAAAAATTGAATAAATTTGTAAGTTGAAAATTTTCTGAAAAGAATACATACAAATGGTGCAGAGAGATTATTTAGGCTCTCATAAAATGTACATACATCAATGTATAATAGCTTTTTTAAGCTTCTAACCACTCTTAACTGATGAATCTTAGCATCATTCAAAAACAACATTTTCAAAGAAGAAAATATAACAAATTCCAAATAAAAGGCATACAGTTGGCAAAAAAAGTATTTGTACACTCTAAAATTTTTAATTTTTAACTAAATAAAAACAGATATTTTGTCAAAAATAGTTTTAATACAGTCTGTTTACCGTGCGTTTTAAATTACACAACAGAAAATTTCGATAAAGATGTAAAATAATTTTCTAATAGGAAAAGTTTAAAAATTTCTTGCAAAAAAAGTATTTGTACATTTCTCCATCCTGATATGTACTGTGTTTTATAGTGTTTATGGTTCAAAGGACTACTTTTACAGAAGCTGTTAATAATTTTTGAGTTCATATTATATTTGTCTGACATTTAATCTAATTTGCTCTTGAAATAATTGAGTATAGAACCTAATACTAGAGAGGCACCTCTAGATATATGAAATCCTATGATTGAGCATAATAAAAATTTAAATTCGCAACAAGAATTTGTAAAAGCTATTAAATTACCATTTACAACTATTGGATGTTAAGTGAGAAACTATGAATAAATTAAAAGCATCAAAATTCAATGAAAACCAGGCCTTCTTAGCAAACTAACAATGGGGGAAAAAAGGAGTGTTCTTAAAAAAGCTTTAAAAAATCCTATGCGATTGGTTCAAAAATTTGCTGGAGACCTTGCGACATGTTCTCGCATCAGACTAATACCTCAAACAATAAAAAATATTCTTCTCAATGCAGATTTAAAAGGAAGAACCTCAAGGAAAAATCCATTCATCAGCGAAACAAATAGGCAAAAACGCATAGTATTCGCTTTCGCATACAGAAGTAAATCATTGGATTTTTGGAAAACAGTAATTTTTTCTGATGAAGGAAAATTCGGAATTTTCTTACCATCAAGCATTCGAAAAAATTGGCGTAAAAATAAAACTGTTCTAGATCCAAAACGTATACTTCAAACTATCAAGCATGTTGGGGGGAATATTATACTTTTGGGGTGCATAGCTCCTAATGGGGCAGGACATTTAAAATTTATTGACAATGGAAAGACAGGTTTAACATACATTGATGTGTCGCGCCATAATTTATTAAACTGCCAAGAAATTATGCATAGAGGAAGCTTTTCACTTTTTGCAGGATAACGACCAAAGCATACTGCTGTGATCACCAGCACATGCTTACGACAATACTCCAAGACGACTGGTAACTCTTCTAAAATCTCTAGACTTGAATCCAATAGAAAATTTGCAGATGCTATTGGATGCAAAAATCCGAAAAAAAATATGTATTGGTAAAAAACAGTTTTAAAGAAGCTCTTATTGTGTCATGGAATAACATTAACCAGACCGATACAAAAAAGTTGGTGGAATCAATGTCACACCATCTAGAAGTAGTCATAAACGCTAAATGAATTCGCACAAAATATTAATTTGTATCATTTTACTAAATTTTCATTAATTATATTACATTAATATAGTGTACAAATACTTTTTTTGCATTATATTTTTGTATATTTGTTTATTATAATGTAAAAACTCAATTCGTTTAATTTTGTTTTTGCTTCTATAATATTATAATGCATTAAATTAATGTATTACAGTATTTTTTGCTTAAATCTTTTGTTTAATTTCATTATAATTTAAAAAAATGAAGTGTAGAAATACTTTTTTTGCCAACTGTATGTAAATTGGTAGAAAAAAAATAGAATGTTATTTTCAATAAAAACACCTTCAAAATGAATATAAAAATTTTCAAATAGCCTTTGTTTATACTCTCATAAAAGAATATTCTTGAACACTTTTAACATAAATTGACAATAATTGCATAAATACTTTTAATACTATAGTTCATTCAAAATAAGCATAAAACATAAGATATTTATATTATGATAAAAGGAACTAATATGAATATGTCAATCTTGTATATGACTCGATAATGTCAACCTACAAAGAAAAATCAATTATTTCAAAGAATTTATATAAGACCTTTTGAATATGTTTAAATGCAATTTTTCAAACACTTTTGGAAAAAAAAAAAAGAGATCATTTTTGTATTTGTCATATATCAAATATTTACTTTATATAAATATATAATGACTCAACCAACCTCTTTGGATCCAAAGTATAAATACTCAGAAGTATACAAAAAATATAATACATATTGTGAGTCATTCATTTTCTATAGATCAACAATAAGAGAAAGAAAATATTAATATGCATAAGTTTATCATGCACTTTTATTTTTTTGTTAAATGAGGTTAAATGTTAGAGCATGCATGCATTGTAAAGAGAAGTCACAATAGGGAAAATAATTTCATGAGTACTCTTATTCATGTTTACCTTACATCAATTACAATTCCACCTTTCTTATCAGAATAAACATTTGTCACAAAAAAAATAACTTTAAATAATGACATAATATTAGAACAAGCAAAATAAATGGATAAATTCTTTCTCAACTTTAGCACCAACTATTGCAATTAAAGACTTTGTAAGGTTAAAGATAGTAGCGTATGGCATATTTGAGATCATATATACTTATTACAATAATTAAGGCTTGAAAATGAATACAGAGAATGATAAAGATATTTAAAACCATACATACATCAGGAGGATGACTGTTGTAATGCTCCAAGGAGAAGAAGACTTAAAAAAAAAGAAGAAAAAAAAAGAACAACAGCTGCCTGCAGCTTGGAGGGAAAATAAAAAAACATTACACAGTCATTCTTCTTACTGGAATATCAGCCTAACTAGTATTAACTGATTATACTACAAATCAAGAGTCATCCTGAAAAAGGAAAAAGAAGATTAGTTTATTTTTTATACAATTTATGATTGCGAGGGCGAAGATCATAATTTTTATATTGAGTAGACTTGTTTTTAACACCAGTATGAGTGCTATCAGGAGGAGCTTGTGACAGTACTGATTTACTTGAACATGAAGATGTTTGTTGGGACTTAGAAGAAGAAAGAATTTGAGGAGATGTGTTACAAGCAGCATCATGATTTGAAACTTGAGTAGGAGAGTGTTGTCTCACAGGAGTAGAAGATGCATTACCAACAGGAGTGTGATCATGTGATACATTTTTAGAAGAAACTGAAGGATATTGCAATGCTTCATTTCTCTTTTGAAGCTTCAAGATTCGATTAGTGTGAATCAACATTGGTGAAGCGTGACTATTATCGGAATCTTGAATTTGAATAAGTACAGGAGAAATTATTTTCTTTACCACGTATGGGCCTTGTACTTTTTTGTTAAACACAGTGGGAAATTTTACGTAAACAATATCATTAACATTGATGTTGGCAAACTTTAATTTCTCTCTCGATTTTTGGTATACTTTTTGTCTAGATGATTCATTATTCTTGTAAGCTTGATAGTATATTTTTTCAATAACATCCATTAACTTATCAATTTCATAGGCAGTATTGAGAATTTTCCATGACACTTGAGTTTTGTAGTTAGAATAAATGTCATTTATTTCTCTTCCAAAATGAAGAAGATTTGGAGTGAATTTTGTAGCTGGATGAGGTGTAGCATTATATATGGATTGGTGAATTTTTAGAGCAGTTGGTATATCACATCCTTGTGAAGCCATTGTATTCACAGACGATTTTATTTGAGAATTGACTCGTTCACTTAATCCGTTGGCCTGGGGATGGGCTACAGAACTGTGTTCTAATTTAATGCCAAGCTTTTTATTAAAGAAAGAAAACATGTCACTAGTAAATTGAGAGCCATGATCAGTGAGCGTTAATTCGGGTTTTCCATGCGTAGAAATGTATTGTAATAAGGCTTTTGTAACAGACTCAGCACTGATATTATTCAAGGCATATAATTCTAAATGACGAGAAAAATGATCTATGACCGTCATCACATATTGACGATTTCTCAATGGGCCGAGTAAATCCATAGAGACTTTTTGATTGGGAGCTGTTGGAAGAGGTGCAGGTAGGTATGGAGCAGTGTTTTTTTTATGATTTTTGTTTACTAAACAAATTTCACAAGAGTTGACATAATTAATGGTATCTAAAACAAGGGTTTTCCAGGTAAATCTTTTCTTTAAATTGACAATGGTTTTATGAATTCCAGTATGAGTAATATGAGCAATTCTTAAGGCTTTTGCTCTAAGTGACAAAGGTAAAACAGCTTTGTGTAGCTCGATATCTTCAGAAGAAAAATGACCATTGTAGCAAAGTAACTCATTATTTGGATTAATATAGTAGCCATTTAAACTTTTAGATTTTTTGTTATTTTTAAGATCTTCATAAATTTGTTTGATTTTTGGGTCTTTTTGTGGTTCAGAGAAGATGGTGTGATCAAGAATTTCTAATAATGGATCTTGATTATTATCATTATTTAGAGGTGAAGAGTCACTTTGAAGATGACATGTGTGGTGGATTTTGTCAATTAAACCACATGGAAAGTGAGGAATGTCATTATGTAAATCGTTTTGATTATCAACAATGGGTAGTGGTTCTTGAGTAGAAATAAGATCTGGATTATTATTGAGATCTTCAGTAGGAATGTGAGGAGTTTTACTCAGAAAATCTGCTAAGACATTTTCTTTGCCTGGAACATGTTGGAATGTGTACGAGTATTCTGACAGTTCTAACATCCATCGAGTTGTAATATCAGCTGGTGATGTAGCCTTTTTATAATTATTAAGAGGTTTTGCATCAGATAATAGAATAAAGGGTCGACCAAAGATATAGTATTTAAAAGCTGTTATGCCTTTGTAAATGGCATAAAGTTCCAATTTGATGGCAGGGTAGTGTCTTTCTGATTGAGATAGAGTTTTGGAATAATAAGAGATTGGTTTAAGTTCACCATCAAATTTCTGCATAAGAACTGCTGATATTGCTGTCTTTGAGGCATCTGTATTGACATAGAAGGTTTCATTCCACTTAGGGAGATTGAGCATAGGTTTTTGAAAAAATATGTTTTGTAATTTTTTAAATGCATTTTCCTGCTCAGTTTTCCAAGAAAATTTATTTTTAGGTTTGGTGACTTCGATGAGAGGAGTAATCAATTTAGCAAAATTAGGTATAATTGACCTATAAAAGGAACACAAACCTATAAAGCTTTTCGTTTGCCTCTTGGTTTTAGGCGTTGGAAAAGAAGTGATTTTTAAAATGTTACTCGTAATAGGAAGAATTTTATGATCTGTGAGTTGGAAACCCAAAAAGTTAATACTAGTTTGCATAAAGGCACATTTTTCAGGAGACAGAGTAGTGTTATTAGCAATCAGAGTGTCTAATAGCTTTGTGAGTTTCATGGACATTTCTTCAAATGAATTAGCACCCACTACAATATCGTCTTGATATGCATAACAGGAATCAATTTGAGATAATTGAATAACTGAGTCAATTAACTGTTGGAAGGTACTTGCAGCTGTCTTTAAGCCAAATACGAGACGCAGATAGGTAAAAATTCCCCATGGAGTAGTAAAACTGAGCTTATCTTGCATATCTTTAGGTACCGCAATCTGCCAGTATGCAGAGGGCAAGTCAAGAGTAGTATAATACTTAAATTTTGATAACTGCACCAATAGATTTTGAATTCTAGGAAGAGGATATGATGACGGAATTATAATCGAATTTAACAATCTTAAATCTAGAGCCAAACGATATTTTTGAGGCTTTGACATATCAGTTCTCTTCTTTTTAACAAGAAGCATGGGACACGCCCAAGATGAATTTGATCTCTCAATAATGCCAGCATTAAGCATTTGATTAATTATGTCAAGAGCTTCTTGCTCGAGTGCCTGTGGCACAGGAAAAGGTAAGGTTTTGACTGGATGAGAATTTAGCATAGTGAATTGAGGATTAATCAGGTCGGTATGACCTAAAGTATCCAGAGATTTGGAAAAGGCAAGAGCTTTACTACATAATAATTTTGTCAAAGATTCTTTTTCATGAGGAGGTAAGTGTTTAAGATCAAAGTCATTTGGAGATAATTCTTGAATACGTTTTCTCTTAATCTCTTCAGATGGTAAAATTAAATTACAATATTCATTTTCAAATTCTAAATCAAAAGAGTATTCTTCAATATCTTTTTCATCTACATTAATACATTCGCCAATAATTGAATTTTTATTTAAATGAATATCCACTTTTGATATATTCTGACATACAACCAAAAATAAGTCATTTTGAATTGAAGATTTTGAATGCAATGATTCATGTAACACAAGACCTTTGTTTTTTAAATTGGGTTTGAAAACAAAATATTCAGATGGAGGATTCAGATACTTAACATGTAAATAAACAAAAGAATTAGGAGGTATTAATTCTCTATTGAGTAATTGTACCATGTTGGAATTCACCAAAATTTTATTACCAATATTTAAATGAGTTTGCTTTTCACCAACATAACTACCATCATTAGTATTTTCAGATGAGAAATTCTTGCCAGGTATATTATCATTAGTAGATACATAGTTCACCACATTACCATAATCAGTTGGAAAATAGTTAGAAAAATAAGTAAAATTACCATCAATATAAGGATTATGAAAATTCATAGCAGAATTAGCAATATTATTTGTAAACAAACCATTATTTTGAAAATTATAATTGTAAAGGATAGGTTGTATAATTGTTGAACAATTGTAAATTTGAATTATCATAATTTGCACATGTATTATCAATATAAGTACCATTCGTTAGATTATTTGATATAGACTCTTCATAACAAGGCATTTTGTGTGCATCTAAAGAATATGGCACATTTGAATTAACATAATTATATTCAGCATTCATAAAATAGCAAGTAGGAGATTCATTATAACTGTGAAAAGGAATGTGTTTGTCCTTAATTAAGATAGACTTAAAGCTTGGTGAAATGGTTATGGAATGTTTGTTGATGAATTCAAATCCAAGTATGGCTTGAAAGTGAACGTTTTAAATTTTTGTAAGGTAAAAGACATGATGAAAAAAGAATTTATCAATTTTAAATGCTATCTCTATGCATCCTTTGAAAAAAACCTTAGAATTTATGGTAGACACCGATACATTCCTGGATAAGAATTTGTAGTGAAGTCTGGATTTAATGCTATTAAAGCATTCTTGATCCAAGAGGGACAAACTTGATCCAGTATCTATTAATGTGGAGATTTCATTATGTTGTACGTTTATTAGGATGCATGGAAGAACATAAGATTTATTAAAAGAACTGCATATGACATGATTTTCTTGTACATCCTCATTAGTTTCAAAATTTCGTTTGGATGTCAAAGAATTATACGAACATGAAGATTTATTAAATTTAGGTGTCACAGGAGAAGTTTGGACAGCTGTGGATGACACTAAGGTGACTGAAGAGCGTTTGTCAAATTGTTGTTGTTTGTTGCTGTTGTTAAAGTGTACTGACCCTGAATGAGAATTACGGGAGAGAAGGTGGTCAGTAGAACCTGTCTCCCCTATCTGTTTAAATGATAAACACTGTTTTTATTTTCAGAAGAAGAGGTGTGGCTTTTCTTTCTGTGAGGGTGAGACGAAATCTGAGAAGAAGAGTTTTGGTTAGACGTATTAATAATATTTTTAAATTTGTAGCACGTGTCCATACGATGATTGAATTTTCCACAAAATGCACATTGCACAACATCTCGTTTGTGATAAAATGAAGCAGAGTTTTTTTGTGAGAAAATTTGTCGAAGGTGGGTTGATGATAAGGACGTTTCCGATAAAAATTATGTTGACGAAAATTATTTTTACGCTTATCTGTAGCCTCTTGTCTAATTGGAGAAGAAGAATATGTTCTAGGTTTTCTTTTAAAATTACGAGAAGCATGAGAACTGTCCTTTTGAGTTTGTAAAGGTGAGTAGTTAGTTTGAGAATTGAGATAAACTTTATCCTTCGTATGTTTTATAGGAGTCTTGTGAAGGACATTATTAGAAGGAATAGAATTATCATGGACTTTTTCAGTATCCAAACAATAGGCTTGATTATAATTTTCGTAAGATTTTTTAGGGGGAGAGTCATATGTATCTTGAAGAAAAGTTGCTCGCTCAAGAGCTGACTCGAAAGATGAAATATTTTCTTCTAAAAGTTTGCGTTTAATTTGTTTAGGCAAAGCCTCAAGAAAATGAGTGAATTTTAATGAATTGAGAGCAGAAAGATCCAATTTTGGGTAAGCAAGTCGAAGTTGTTTATCCAGCCGAAAAGCAAAATTTTTGACTGATTCATTTGAATCTAAGCTTAAGTTCTGTAAGGATTTGAGAGAAACAGATTTTTTTTAGGGTAAGAAATAGTCTATAAAGGCTTTTCGAATTTCATGGAAATTAGAGTTCTTGAACTGAGACTGAGTTTCAAGAAAGAAGAGTAAGGCAGTGCCTTCAAGTTTCGATTTGAAGAGAACAAAAAGTTCTTTATCTGTAAAATTATTTAATTCTTGTATGTCAGATAATTGATCGAAGAAGAATTCCACAGTCTGAGGGTTGCCGTCGAATGGCTGAATTGCAATATTTAATTTAGATTTGGGTGGCATGATGAAAAAAATTAATATAAGAGCTCAATAAATGACATGATAAATTTGGTTATAGACTGGTCTTGTGATGAATAATATATATAAATTGACCCATTATTTAAAATATTGACGACTTTCATTTACGTCATACACCATTTTTATATATTAAGAAGAGAAGAAAAATACTAACATATTAGCATCAGATCAAGAATATAAGACCCAAAAATTTTACGTAAATATATATATGATATGGCTCAAAACAGATATTGTTATATTTATGACAAGAAAAATAATTTATCTTAGAATGAACAATAATATTTACCAGCACCTCTGTTAAATAATGCATATATTAATTACAAATTATATCAACGCAAGAAAAAAATATATGGATAAATTATGTTATATATACTGCACTGCTCCAGAAAAAAATATTATTTCAGCATAAAATCAACATATATTGCATTTATTTACTGCACCATACTCAATAAAATATAATTATAAAATATTAATCACTGCATGAAGAAATAATTTGAAGATAATGAAGATATAATTGAAGATAATGAAGATATAATTGACAATAATGAAGATATAAAATTTTTTTTGTTGAAAATATATATATATATAACGAAAATACGATGGTAGCAAGGGAAGATGATGGTCAAGCGTTGGTCACTGCACCAAAGGAAATTGGTTGTTGTGTTTACAGGTGGGTGAGAAGAAGAGAAGAGAGGAGAAACACTTGTTTATTTTGTTTCTACTCACAATTAGGCCAATTGATCGTATAAATGATAAAGTGACATTGCGATGAATGCGGGCCAGCAAACGACCCAAAAGACTACCATTATCGTTTTTCTTAAAATAATGGAAAATCTTTAATCATGATGACAATAATTCAAAAGCAAAGTTATGAAAATATAAAATTGATAAAAAAAATAAGAGTTACCTGTAAAATTTCTTGGCTGCTGAAGAAATGAAAATCCAGACAGACAAGTGCACAGGAATCAAGACACAAACTGATGAAGATAAATATTTTTTATTTATGATAACTTGCGTATTTCTTTACGAGCTTTGAATATTTCTTTATATATATATATATAAATATATTTTGTTTTCGTGTACATTAATTATTTACTTTGTTGCAAAATTTTCACAATGGTGTTATATTACGAGTTGACATATTCGAAAAACAATTCTTCTTCATAACGTATTCTTATATGTATCTTTATAGCATGAATTAAACATTTCTCTTGATCGAAAACAATATGATTTTTTCAGAACATCAATTATATATATATTTTCAAAAATATGTTTGAACAAATTCACACAGAGATATTCCAATATTTGCCCTTGGGGCGCCGTTCCATATTCAAAATTTATATATATTTTTGGCCAAATGACAATATGATGAAGAGAGATTATGAGAAAAAAAAAACTTTATGTAAGATATATCCTCACTTCTTGAATGAGAGTCACCACCTCAGCATTTTTCTTCAGAGGGAAAGTGAACTCACAAAAAGGCATTGAAGAAATGAGAAATAAATCGGTTAGAGAGATTTCGATGAGAGATTGACGAATAAAATATTGAGAATAACCATGACGTCACTTAACTTATGTTGTGTAGCCAGAAAGAATGCAACAAACAAATGATTCAGGATGCGGTTGAAGAGGAACTTACTCCTGGCCGCCTTAAAAAATCAACCTCGAGAAGCCCTGGCGTGGACATTGAAGAACAAAAACGGTTGCGTTCAACGGTCTCGGGGGCGCACACTAGCCCCGAACTCCGCTAAATTTTCCGGCATTTCGATCATCCAACAGCATCCATCTCGGCTGGGGTCTAACAGCGCAACTCCTCTGACGGCGGAGAGTCAGGAGGGAAAAAGAACTAGGGTTACTGTAAACCAGGCATATGCCAAGTTGGCGACGTTCGAAAGAGGGGAGCGAGGAAAATTAAGCCAAGTTACGATACCAAGTATGGTGAAATATGAATTTAATAAGGAAAGAATTGATAAACACTTAAAGAAGGAAGGCCAAAGCAGGTGGCCAGGCACTCAACGGCTTAAAACACGTCACCTGCGGAATTTAATTTGATAGGCCAAGGGGCGTGCGAGAATAAACGGAAGTTCCACCCATAGAACCAACTCGATTGTTCTAGAAGGTTTTCTAAACCGGAAGGAATGATTTCAAAACAAGATTTTACCGGCTTGGAACATTCGAAAGCTAAGTAAAGAAGAAAACATTACAGGCGACACTATCAGAAGAAACGAAATCGAAATAATATTTAAATTAAGAACATTAATAAAAAGGAGGTGATAGGAAATAAAATAGTTAATGAAATTGAATTAAACTAAAAATATGGGGGGGGTTATCGAGTAACCATCACAGTATTTAATCAAAGGACTTCATTTAAAAATTAAAGCAAATTTATTAAGCTGTTTCACTGTTTTTAATATTTATGAAACTATAATAAAAACAATATTTGAAAAATTATAATATAAATAATAAACAATTTAATTGATTAAACGTGTTTTTTACGGAAATACAAATTATTTACACTAGTTTTTTTCCTTTTAATAAGATTCGGCCTTATTGAATATGAATATGCTTTTAACATCTGCAGTGATGACGCCATCTAGCAAAATAGGAGAGGATATTGAAAATCCAGCAAGCATTATCCCAGAAAACACTAATATTATATTTCCAAATGTAAATTTAAATAAATATATGAAAAAAAAATGTTTTAATTGAATCAATAAAAATTAATGCATATTTAATAGATTGCACTGTTTTTAATATTCATTCAAAAATATAATAATGAAAATCGAAACTTACCCATTACGTTACATCAGAAACTTGTAAAGCAAAAATATAAATAACACTTAATAATTTATTATATAGACGTAAAAGAAAAACAGACATTCTAGATGATAAGATAATTTAATCAAGATCAGATGGATCGGTATCCAATTCAAACAATTTTATCAATTCTTCGAGGAAATTTGCATCGTTATCATTTTCAGAATTATAGTCACTACTAGAACCACAGTCAATTTCATCATTAATTTTAGCCTTTATAAATGCTTTTTCGATAGTTTTTTCAGAAACATCATCCCAAGCTTTTTTCACCCATTCGCAAATGTCTGCGTATGATGCAAACTATGTTCGCCCTGTTCCATCCATCTTTCCCACAAATTTCTTACTTTACTTTTAAAAGATTTATTCACACCTACATCGAGGGGCTGAAGAACCTTTGTTAAACCACCAGGTATTATGGCCAGTCCTGCTTTAGACGATTTGCACGCACTTTTCACTTTCTCAACACGATGAGCTCTCATGGAATCCATAATCAATAACGCAGCTGGATTGAAAAACGTACCTTTTCTTTTTCTATATATAGTATTTATCCAAGATATCATCAAATCTTCATTCATCCATCCTTTCTCAACGGCTCGAACTTCTATTTCTTTAGGGATTGTTTTCCTTTTAAAGATGATCATAGGAGGTAATTTTGTTCCATCTACTGCACAAGATAAAACGACGGTCAAAGCTGATTTTTCGTGTCCCGTTGTTGTTATCGTAATTCTATCTTTTCCTCGAGAATCCACAGTGTAATTCGGAGGGCAGTCAAAACATAACGGAACTTCATCCATATTGATAATTTCCTTCAGGCTGAAATTCTTTTCTTCAATTTTCTCTTTCACATATTTTAGGAAATCTTCGGTTGGTTGTTTAGGGTTTTGTGGCACAAAATCCCTTGAGGGACATGCTGCGCCAAGACAAAGACAAAAAGAACAATATCAGGGTGTCTGGATGGGGTACCCCATCCAGATATAGCTAGGCAAGTTTAAAAGATCCAACTATATAGAGATCCAGATAACTAGGTCCAAGTTGTAGGAATAAAAGTAGTGAAAAAAATTTAAATTTCAAAATAAAATCCTGCATGCTTTAAAAAGGCAAAAAGTGCCCCATGGGGAATTTCCCCAATGAGGTTTGTCAAAATAGGTGATGATGAGTTAAAATATATTCTGTACAAGTGCCGGAGGCCCGGACAGTCAGTTAAAAGATGATGTATGGTTAGGCAGTCAAAATGACAATGAGGACACATGGGTGCATCATCCCGGAATAGAAGATGTTTATGAGTTAACTTAGTGTGTCCAATTCTCAGACGAGTCAGTAGAACATCAGTTTTCCGTGGGTAATTTGGAGGCCAGCTAATGATCGTTTGTTTGATACGGTGCAGTTTATTATTAATTTCTGTATCCCAACTACCTTGCCAGTTATGATGGATAAAGTGTTTTATAATTAGTTTAACGTCTGAGAATGGCATCTTATGATGTAAAGGGTTAAGAGCAAGTTTTGCCGCTTGATCTGCATTTTCATTTCCAGGAATACCCATGTGTCCAGGTACCCAGCAAAATAAAATTTTACAGCCACGGTTTGTTAATTTATCATAAAAATTCAGGATGGATGAGACATAAGGATGTTTGTTAGATGATTTAATTGCGTCAATAGCACTATTTGAGTCCGTATAAATGATAAATGAAGTGTTATGATGGTGTGAAATGTGTAACATGGCTCTCTCTATCGCAATCAACTCTGCCGTAAACACAGAAACTGAATAGGAAATCTTCGGCTTTTTCTTTCCAATTTTCAGGCAATTCTTGTCCTACAGTTGTACGAGCCCGTACACAAAGTTTCTTCCGTATCATGAAACTGTAACACCACGTGGCTCCACCTTCAAAGTTTTCTATGTTCATCTCTGTCGCAATAATCCGAGCTTGGCTTCTTATTCTTACTGTTGACACCGATAGGCCCGATTTCCGTTGATTCAAAATCCATGAATGCAGTTCATTTTCTAGAGCAGGCCACGATGCACGTATCCATGTTTTGAAGTTTGGCTTTGTTTTTACGCCAAAGTCTTATGTTTGATTCATCAACGCTGAAAATTCTTCCAGCTTCCCTATTCCCAATTTCTTCAGCCTTCTCAATTATTTTAAGTTTTCTTTTGGATGTATAACTGATACGTTTACGCTTTACAGCTCCAGACATTTTGCTTAAATTAAGAAAAAACTAACGCGTGTACAGCAAGTCGCAGTCAAAAGAAAAAATGGCAGCCAGCAACGTGCTTCTCTTAGAGAAGAATCTGTAAGAGCAGGTGAAAATGATTCCCTACTTTTCCCTGTATAGAGATTTCTTTTCCATTGTTTTGCAATCGTAGATAAAAATTTTGTACTATACAAATCCCTGTATTTTTGACTGAAAGGGATTATTCTCATCACGCAAAAGAATTCATCTGGTTAATATATATCAAGTAGCGCCATCTGTTGACTTTTAAGAAAGATATTTGTAAATATGCTAAAAAAATTTATGTTTATTGACATTTTTCGAAGTTGTCGCATAGAAAAAAATTAGCAGATAATCCGCAGCTTCGCATAATCCGCATTACAAGAAAAATAAGGTTTTTTAGCGTATAATCCGCGGATAATAGGCAGGAAATTAGGGTACTAGCAAAAGCCGTGTTTTGTTTGGATTCGCGAAGCATTATTCAATAACATAAATATTTGAAAGTAACATTATTTTTTTATATTTTTGTATCTTTATTAAGCAAAAACGTTATCTCATGTTTTGGCGCGTTTAAATTTTAGAAATGTAAATTCAGCCAAATAACTAAGAATTTCCTCCGAGTTTTTTTAATTTTTGATATAAGGCTGATATAAATAAAAATATTTTAGAAGCAGAATTTTACAAAATATTTTTTAAATTTTTAAATAAAAGTTTTAAAGTTGTTTTACATTTTCCAATGGCCAGTAATGGCGTTCGTTCTGGCCAATAAGTGTCCTTTTTTTCGGCATTTTTAAATTACTAATACATTCCAGAAATTATTTATAAACGTAGTTAATATATTTAATTTGGTTGAATTAACTTAATCTCCAATCAATTAAAATATTCTTAAATTATTCTTCAATCTTTCATTTCGAATACCAAACTTAAGAAACAAATTTAACGAAATATTCACTTTAAATACCAAATATAAGAATTATTTTTACTTGTTTACGATTCTTTTCTTGCCATTTTAACAAAGTAAATGCCTAAGTAAATAAATCATAGTTCTTTTAAAATCCGTAAGTATAAACTGCGTAGATAATTTTGGCAAAATAATGAAAATATATTTCATTTAATATATTAATCATGAATCTATCTATAATTACTAACCCTATGGTTTATTTTTCTTCTTAAAATAAAAAGATACGGGTTCAATTTTTTATTTGCAAACGATTTTGGCGGAATCATGAAAATGTATTTTATTTAATTAATTAATCATGATTCAATCTATAATTACTTACCCCATGGTTTATTTTCCTTCTGAAAATAAAAAGATACGCGTTCAGTTTTTTATTTGCAAAAATGCGTCCATATTAGAAAAACATGTAGAATAAATTAATTATTAAAATAATATTTTTTAAAGGTTATTCTGTTAAAAAAATAACATTCTGCAAATCTACAAATCATAATTTATTCTTATGTTTAATTTCAAGTTGAAATACGGAATAGTTTTTTTTTATAAAGTGTACGACAAAATGCAACTTGAGTGGTCTAGTAGAGGATTCGCTTCGCTCATCCTAATAAATTTGAAAACATTTATTAATTATAAAGTTTATAAAAAAGACTTATTCATGACTCGTTTTGCGAAATGAACAGAATCTCATGTTAGAAATATTAAAATATTTTTTTTTTTGCATAGTGCTGCCATCTGTTGAAGACAAACAAAAATATTTATCTATTAGGGATTATATGTAGCTTTTATTTTCGTCATTTGAAGTAATATGGGAGAATCCGGATATATAGTAAAAAAATAAAGAATATCATGATTCCATTTGGACTCACTGGAAATGAAAGGGTTAAGAAGGAGTGTTTAAGAGATCCACTCACTAAATTGACAAGCATTGGGACTAAATCAACAGTTAATGCTCCGCAGGTTACATTGATTGCAAACAATTTGATATAAAAAATATTTTAAAAAATACAGTGATGTTGTACGTTCATACCCAAAATTGAAAGAAGTAAAACATAATATGGTGCACAGAATTCTAACTAAAGGACAACCAATTTTTGCACGCCTGCGTAGGCTTCACCCAGCAAAATTAGTTGCAGCTAAACATGAATTAGAATACATGTTAGAGCAAGGGATATGCAGACCAAGCACATCTAACTGGTCTAGTCCATTGCATCTTGTTCCGAAAGACTGGAAAAGATTTTTCCCTACTGGTGACCCTACTGGTGAAAAGATTTTTCCCTACTGGTTATTAATCTATTTAGAGCTCTTTAAGAGCTCTAAATAGAATAATAACAACACCATATTGCTACTCTATTCCTCACTTACAGGATTTTTCAAGTCAATTACATAGGAAAGTTATTTTTTCTAAGTGGATTTAGTTAGAACATATCTTCAAATCCCAGTTCACCTAGATGATATCCTAAAAATTGCAATTACTACACCATTTGGTTTGAATATATGCCTTTCGGTTTGTCCGACGCAGCCCAAACTTTCCAAAGATTTATAAATGAAGTGTTGTGCGGCTTTGATTTTGCTTTTGATTATCTCGATGACATTTTAATTGCAAGCAGTTCTGAGGAAGAACACCAAGCACACCTCGATTGTGTTTTAAAAAGACTTCCCGCATATGGTATTCGAATTAATTTAAAGAAATGCGCCTTCGGTGTTCCCGAATTATCTTTTTTAGGTTATTTGGTAAACAAAAATGGAATTAAGCCTCAGCCTGAACGCGTTGAGTCAATTTTAAAGTATGAGTTACCTAAAATTGTAAAAAAGCTCCAACGTTTCCTTAGTTTATTAAATAATTATCGGAGAATTGTACCACATGCTGCACATATTCAGGTCCCACTCAATGACATTCTAAAAGGCACTAAAAAGGGGAAATCAAACATTACTATTGACTGGACTGAAGCTCAAAAAGCAGCATTTGAAGTTTGCAAAAAACAGCTTGCCCATGCTGCAATCCTGGCTCACCCAGGCTTACCCTCCCTGCACATTTAACTACCCCATTCCTGTAAAAATTAAGCAAACATGGGGAGCAAAAAACTGGCAATGCTACAAGGTTGGCCGCAAATGTGAAAGTTTTTCTACAGATGCTAGTGATTCAGCGGTAGGAGCTTCACTAAATCAATATAAAAAAATTGACATTGAGACAAGTTTCGAACTTTTGGCATTTTTCTCAGCCAAGTTGTCTCCAGCACAACAAAGATAGGACATATATGATCGCGAATTGTATGCGGTTTATGCTGCTTTTAAACATTTTAAACACATGCTTGAAGGCCGTCAATTTACAATTTTCACTGATCATCAACCTCTCACATATGCGTGCTTACAAAAAGCTGATAAATGTTCTTTCAGACGACTGCACCAATTGGATTTTACTGATCAATTTCGTACCGATATCCAATTTGTAAAAGGTTCTAATAATATACCAGCAGATATGCTATCGAGAACTGAGACATTAGAACTCCCAAAGGTCTTGAACTGTACCGCAGTGGCTCAAGCCCAAAATGCTGATACAGTATAGGATCCGTTATCCAGAATGCTTGGGACCCAGGGTATTCTGGATAAGAGGTTTTTCCGTAATTCGGAACACTTTACTGTAAGTATAAGAAATGCACGAAATAATTTCATAAATAGGTAAATATGAATACTAATACATGTAAATACCTTAATTTATTGATTAGTTTACACAAAATAAAAAATTATAATAAATGAAAAAATATACATATTTATGAAATTTAATTTTGAAATTTTTAAACAGAATCTTTTGATTGGGGTTTATGCAAACATTTCTAAGATAGTCTTTTGCTTATAGTGTGTCTCTTACCCTAATTGTTCTTGTATTTTGTACAGAGACATGATTTCCTGCTCGTGGAAGTAGCTCCTCTGTTGCATGCCTGAAATTAATTGTTCGGTATCTATACATATAATAAAACAGTAGGACCCGGTGTGTCTGTACATTGAAGATAATTGACAAAAATGGAGTCAGGGCGATAAAAGAAAACCAATGAAACACAAAAAATTTTTTTTGAATTTTTTGTCTGTCTGTCTGTCTGTTTGTTCGAGGACATCTTCGTAACTACTGAATGGATTTTTATGCGGTTTTCACTAATGAAGAATGCACACTCCCGGGCAGTGTATAGGCTTTGTTTCATCAAAATCGGACAACAGACAAAAAAGTAACAAAAAGAAACAAAAGAAACTATTAGGTGCGCTGCTCACGTTTTTTAGTACATAACGTTTTTTAGTACATATAAAATCCAATAGATGTCACTGTGCGATTTTAAAACGCGCTATCGTTATGTTTTCGCCAGTCTACTTAAGTATCACATCGCGGCTGACATACGTACTTAAAAGTTAAAAAAGGAAAGGAATTATTGGTGTGGATTTAGATTGTGGATTTAAATATAACAACTTACCTGCTACGAATACGGATATTTAGAGATTGCTTTGCGATTTGGATTACTTGGTTTAGAGGATATAAATAGGATTGTGTTTAACGTTTTTATTTGGCTTTCTTCTTCGAAATTTTTATTTTGTTAACTGTTGAAATATTTTTTTTTTCTTTGTAAAAGGGGGCGGTGTTCCGAAAAAGGTTGAGAACCTATGGTCTAAACCGACCAGCGTAGCGGGCGAAGGCCGCTATCATTGAATATAGGCGAAAATAATTCTTTGCACGGAAATAAATTTTCTATGCAAAAGGGGAAAAATCGAAAACCAGTTTCAGATAAACTATAATTTTGAACGTCGGGGGTGTAGCTCAGACGGTAGAGCGCTCGTTTAGCATGCGAGAGGTACTGGGATCGATACCCAGCACCTCCAATCAAATATTTTAAAAATTAAATTTCGCTAAAATTCTGGAACATTCCTGAAAATGAAAATGATCCTAATCTTTATTTTGCTATTAGAATTGTATTGACAAATCATTGAATATAGGCGAAAATAATTCTTTGCACGGAAATAAATTTTCTATGCAAAAGGGGAAAAATCGAAAACCAGTTTCAGATAAACTATAATTTTGAACGTCGGGGGTGTAGCTCAGATGGTAGAGCGCTCGCTTAGCATGCGAGAGGTACTGGGATCGATACCCAGCACCTCCAAACAAATATTTTAAAAATTAAATTTCGCTAAAATTCTGGAACATTCCTGAAAATGAAAATGATCCTAATCTTTATTTTGCTATTAGAATTGTATTGACAAATCATTGAATATAGGCGAAAATAATTCTTTGCACGGAAATAAATTTTCTATGCAAAAGGGGAAAAATCGAAAACCAGTTTCAGATAAACTATAATTTTGAACGTCGGGGGTGTAGCTCAGACGGTAGAGCGCTCGTTTAGCATGCGAGAGGTACTGGGATCGATACCCAGCACCTCCAATCAAATATTTTAAAAATTAAATTTCGCTAAAATTCTGGAACATTCCTGAAAATGAAAATGATCCTAATCTTTATTTTGCTATTAGAATTGTATTGACAAATCATTGAATATAGGCGAAAATAATTCTTTGCACGGAAATAAATTTTCTATGCAAAAGGGGAAAAATCGAAAACCAGTTTCAGATAAACTATAATTTTGAACGTCGGGGGTGTAGCTCAGATGGTAGAGCGCTCGCTTAGCATGCGAGAGGTACTGGGATCGATACCCAGCACCTCCAAACAAATATTTTAAAAATTAAATTTCGCTAAAATTCTGGAACATTCCTGAAAATGAAAATGATCCTAATCTTTATTTTGCTATTAGAATTGTATTGACAAATCATTGAATATAGGCGAAAATAATTCTTTGCACGGAAATAAATTTTCTATGCAAAAGGGGAAAAATCGAAAACCAGTTTCAGATAAACTATAATTTTGAACGTCGGGGGTGTAGCTCAGACGGTAGAGCGCTCGCTTAGCATGCGAGAGGTATTAAGATCGATACCCAGCACCTCCAAACAAATATTTTAAAAATTAAATTTCGCTAAAATTCTGGAACATTCCTGAAAATGAAAATGATCCTAATCTTTATTTTGCTATTAGAATTGTATTGACAAATCATTGAATATATATATACATATAATAAAACAGTAGGACCCGGTGTGTCTGTACATTGAAGATAATTGACAAAAATGGAGTCAGGGCGATAAAAGAAAACCAATGAAACACAAAAACTCACGTTTTTTAGTACATATAAAATCCAATAGATGTCACTGTGCGATTTTAAAACGCGCTATCGTTATGTTTTCGCCAGTCTACTTAAACAACTTACCTGCTACGAATACGGATATTTAGAGATTGCTTTGCGATTTGGATTACTTGGTTTAGAGGATATAAATAGGATTGTGTTTAACGTTTTTATTTGGCTTTCTTCTTCGAAATTTTTATTTTGTTAATAATACAATACTTAGAAAATGACCCGAAAAAGGTCTAATCTATCTACCTACACCAGAGCATCGAAAAGAATGAGAATGACTAGATCTCAAGAGTCTAATGAAGTGAGGCAAGAACGACTTAGGGCAAGTCGTGAACGTATGTCATTGCATCGCGCGTCAGAAACACCTGTTGAAAGGGATCCTCGATTGACGGCTGATTCTGAACGCCATAGATTGTCTCGCGTCTCAGAAACCTACACTCAAACAGAATATAGATTAAGTGCTGATCGTGAGCGCCATAGGTTATCTCGCGCATCAGAGACGTTCACAGAACGGGAACTTCGTTTGACTGCTGATCGTGAGCGCCATTCAGTATCGCGCGCATCAGAGATTTTCACAGAACGGGAACTTCGTTTGACTGCTGATCGTGAGCGCCATACAGTATCGCGCGCATCAGAGACTTTCACAGAACGGGAACTTCGTTTGACTGCTGATCGTGAGCGCCATACAGTATCGCGCGCATCAGAGACGTTCACAGAACGGGAACTTCGTTTGACTGCTGATCGTGAGCGCCATACAATATCTCGCACCTCAGAATCCTTTTCGGAACGAGAATCTCGATTGACATCCGACAGGGACCGCCACGAACTGTTTCGCGCTTCGGAAACATTTACTCAGTATGTTGACCGCTTAAGTAATGATCGAGAACGACACAGTATTGCTCGAGCTTTAGAAAGCGATGACCAACATCAACGACGATTAGAAGTAGCTAGAGAAAATTATGAACGCTTGCGTGAAACTCATAACACTTCACTAGAAATGGAAAGGGAGAGAGTAGATGCTTTACGGCGTGCAGAGACAGAAGAACAACGTGAGGACCGCTTACATGCTGATAGACTGCGACACGCACTGAGCAGGATGTCAGTTTCTTCTGAAGATTCTGATGATCCCGAAGAAACAGTAATGGGACATGAAATCCTTTCTTGGATAAATAAAGAAAAGAGTGCTTTCGTTTATACACACATGATAGATTATGCCTCATTTTCTTCCATCGGGGGAATGGTAGTTCAGTGTCAGTTTTGCGGTGCTATGAAGTGGCCAAAAGAGACAAGTGGAATGTGTTGCTCAAACGGAAAGGTGCATATTTCTATTTTTAATAACATTCCCGAGATTTTAAAAGCATTGTTGGATGGGGATCATCCACAATCACATCACTTTTTGGAAAATATTCGACAATATAATAGCGCCTTTCAAATGACGTCTTTTGGTGCTAATCAGGTAACGGAAGGATATTTCATGCCTACTTTTAAAATTCAGGGTCAAGTGTATCACCTAATAGGGTCTCTGTTACCCGAAAACGAGCCGAAGTTTCTACAAATTTATTTTGTTTCTGATTATCAAGAACAGGCAAATATAAGAAACCAAAACTTTCCTCAACTGAATGGTAATCTTATAAGGATTCTTCAAAATATGCTGCACGAAGTAAATCCCTATATTCAAAGTTTCAAAACATCATTAGAGTCATTTCCTCCACAACAAAACAATGAATACAAATTTGTCATTTACGCAGATAAAAGACCCGCAGCTGAACACCGTGGCAGATACAATGCTCCTGTAGCAAACGAAGTTGCAGTGGTATTGTTAGATCAGGAATGTGAGCGTCGTGATATAGTCTTGCGAACTCGAGATGACCGATTGCAACGTATCTGCGAAACGCATCGGGCTTACGACACTTTGCAATATCCATTAATATTCTGCCGTGGTGAAGATGGGTACCATTTTGGCTTAAATCAAATCAACCCCATTACAAGACAGCCTAATTTAAATAAAACAGTATCAGCGCAACAATTTTATGCATATCTTCTGCAAATAAGACGCAACAATTTTATTTACTTGCAAAGATTTCGCGGTTTATTCAATCAGTTCATTGTAGATATGTATGCCAAAATTGAAACAGAACGCTTGGTGTACATACGCACCAATCAAAGACGCTTACGAGCAGAAGAATATGTGCATTTACGAGATGCCTTGCAGCAAGATGCAGATTCAGAAAATCTCGGTCGTTTGGTGATTCTTCCATCCAGCTTTACCGGCGGGCCACGTTATATGCACGAGCGTACGCAAGATGCTTTTTGTTATGTACGAAAGTATGGACGGCCGGATCTTTTCATTACATTTACTACGAATCCAAAATGGGATGAAATAAAACAAGAACTTTTGGCAGGTCAGGCCTCTTATGATCGGCACGATGTAGTCGCAAGAGTCTTTCACTTGAAATTAAAATTGTTGATGGACTTGCTGACTAAAGAGAATGTTTTTGGTTCTTCATTATGCTTCATGTACAGTGTCGAATGGCAAAAGCGCGGCCTTCCGCACGCACATATCCTTCTATGGCTGCAGGAAAAAATTCGTCCCAACGATGTAGACACGTTGATAAGCGCTGAATTCCCGAATCCCAAAGAAGATCCAGTACTTTATGAAGTTGTCAAAACGCATATGGTGCATGGCCCCTGTGGTACCATAAATAGAAATTCTCCCTGCATGAAAGATGGACGTTGCACGAAAAGGTATCCCCGTGCGCTGACAGAGCACACAGTAACAGGCGAGAACGGATATCCGCTGTACCGACGTCGTTCCCCAGAGCTTGGAGGGTTCACTGCACAAAGTAGAGTACAAGGACAAGAAATAATAATTAGTAATATGTGGGTTGTTCCTTATTCGCCCTTACTTTCCAAAACCTTTGGTGCACATATAAATGTCGAAGTGTGTAATAGTGTATCGGCAATAAAATACATTTGTAAATATGTTAACAAAGGGAGTGACCAAGCGACATTTGCTCTACAGGGAACCGACCGAGATGAAGTCATCAGATACCAAACTGGACGCTACATAAGTACTTCTGAAGCTATATGGCGAATATTAGGATTTTCTATCCACGAACGTCATCCCACGGTCATACACTTGGATGTTCATTTAGAAAACGGCCAGCGAGTGTATTTTGATCCTGAAAATGTAAGAGAACGTGTAGAAAATCCTCGGCAAACTAAACTTTTGGCATTTTTTAAGCTTTGTCAAGAAGATGATTTTGCTAAAACGCTAACCTACGATGAAGTACCGTCCTATTACACTTTTGACATGCAAAGACGTGTTTTTAATCGACGAAGACGCGGTCAACCGGTGGAAGGATTTCCAGGAGTTTATAGAGATGCTGCACTAGGGCGAGTATATACTGTTCATCCTAACAATAGCGAATGCTATTATTTACGCATGTTGTTGCATACAGTTCGGGGGCCAACTTCTTTTGCCTATTTAAAAACAGTTAATGGCGTCCAATACGCAACATTTCAAGCGGCTTGCCGGGCACTTAATCTTCTTGAAGGAGATCAACACTGGGATAACACCCTCGAAGAAGCCTGTGTCAGTGATAGTCCCAAACGTTTACGTCATTTGTTTGCAGTGATGTTAGTGTTCTGTGGTCTATCGGATGCTCTAGCGCTGTGGCAAAAATATAAGACACAATTATCCGAGGACTTTCTACGCTTGCTTCAACGCAATTCAGACCAGCAAATAGATCCAACTGACGATAGAGTTATAAATAGTTCACTTTTATGTATACAAGACATAGTATTTTCGATTGGGGGTAATTCCTTGACCGACTACGGCCTGCCTAATCCTCAAACTCTACCCAATCAACCACGGGTAAATCGTGAATATAATTCCGAGACGAACTACAATATTGCTGCGTTAACCACCACTGTAAATGATCAGATTGGTTGTTTTACTGTAGAACAAAGAAATATATTCGATGTAGTCATCCAAAGCGTAAATAATAATGAAGGGAATTTATTTTTCTTGGACGCTCCAGGTGGAACGGGAAAGACTTTTTTGATAACAGCAATACTGGCTGAGATTAGGCGGCAAGGTAAGATTGCACTAGCAGTGGCTTCCTCGGGAATCGCAGCCACATTACTTCCTGGCGGAAAGACGGCCCACACGATGTTTAAAATCCCAATCGATTTAGACAGTAATGAGTCACCAACATGCTCTATCACAAGGAACTGTGATAAGGCGAAAGTGTTACAAGACTGCTGTCTGATCGTTTGGGATGAGTGTACAATGGCAAATAAAAAAGCCGTCGAAGCTGTGGACAGAACACTACGTGATATTCGGCGAGATGAAAGGCCAATGGGCAACGTCACACTGCTTTTTTCTGGTGATTTCAGGCAAACACTCCCAGTTATAAGTCGAGGAACTAGAGCCGATGAAATTAGAGCTTCATTAAAGCGTTCCCACCTCTGGCCTCTAATGAAAAAGCTGCAATTGACAATCAATATGCGAGCACAACTAGGTGGTAATTTACATGCCCAAGAATTCTCAGACATTCTTTTGAAACTTGGAGAAGGTACTCTTTCTGAAGAACATGGTAAGGTGACGCTTCCAGAAACAGTTGGCCGAATAGTTTCTTCAGAAGATGAACTTATAAATTCTGTATTCGGTGACCTATCACATATAACATATCAGGAAAATTCTTGGTTATGTGAACGTGCGATACTCACTCCCAGAAATGACCAAGCTGCTGCAATAAATCAAAAAATTTTATCTGAAGTGATTGGGGATGACGTCGTTTATACGTCTTATAATAGCGTTCTCAACCACGACGATGCTACACATTATCCTGTTGAGTTTCTGAGTTCGCTTTCTGCAAGTGGTCTTCCTGCGCACATAATTGTGCTTAAAATAGGTGTACCAATAATGCTGCTGCGTAACCTTACTCCTCCAAAATTATGCAATGGTACACGACTAAAAGTAACTGCTCTACAAAGAAATTTAATCCAAGCTCAGATTCTTACTGGATGTGGCTCAGGGGAAACTGTATTTATTCCACGAATCCCACTCATCCCTAATAACTTTCCATTTGAATTTAAGCGCACACAGTTTCCAGTAGCCGTTTGCTTCGCCATGACTATAAACAAATCCCAAGGTCAGACTCTCAGGACTGCTGGTGTCGACTTAAGATCTGATTGTTTTTCCCATGGTCAACTGTATGTGGCTTGCTCACGAGTAAGCAGCCCAGACAACCTTTTTATTCTAGCACAAGGCGGTAAAACGGTTAATGTCGTTTATAAAGAAATTCTTTAAAGTATCTCCATTATTTAACTTTTTTTTTAATTTGCTACATTCAAACAAGTAATTAAAAAAACTAAAAAAAAAACATTTTTACTTTATGCATATATCATAAACAAGTGGAAAACTAATAACGGTTTTTAGATGTAAGTTTTATCTCTATGAAGAGCTCTTCCAGCCATGAAAAAGGTGAAAAAAGTTGCAAAAGTATACTTACTCAATATAAAACTCAATATACTTCAAGCCCTGCCAATTTAGGTAGTTTCCCAAAAGTTCTAAATTCAGAATATCATAAAGCAATTTTTAACCAACAAAAGAGAAGAGAAAGCTTAGGACAATCAAAATTCCACGCGGACGAAGTCGCGGGCAACAGCTAGTAAAATATTAATTTTTCATTTGATACCTTATTAACTGCTTCATTCTGC
Organism: Maratus speculifer; assembly: GCA_964019185.1. Classification (NCBI taxonomy): domain Eukaryota; kingdom Metazoa; phylum Arthropoda; class Arachnida; order Araneae; family Salticidae; genus Maratus; species Maratus speculifer. The sequence continues at coordinate 263,278,872 of OZ025301.1, forward strand.
TGGTTGTCCTTCTCATCACTTTCATCAGATGTATTGTTTGTCATCATTTCATAAATCTCACTGTCAGTCAAGTGATTAGTGACAGGAATGTTTTCATCGGCTTCTAAACAATTTAGCTTCTGGACAATTAAAGACTTTGGCATATGCCAACAGATCAGCAATAATTTGCTTCTCTTTCGAAATCTTGAAGCCTTCAAACTCCGGCTCATTTTCGTCATTGAAAAATAATGCAGAGGGCCACATGACACATGGCAGCATCTTTGTTTGCGAAGCTTCTCTGGAAATTTTTTATCCCAATTCCTTTGTTGCACTCTGTGAGCATTTTCTTTTCTTTTCTTTTTTTTTTTTTTTTAAGAAGTCATTTTTGTAGCGAGTTTTTAAATATCTCAGAATCCCTTGATCCAATGGTTGGAGAAGTGATGTACAATTTGGAGGCAAAAACACTGCAAACACATTATCCATTTCTAAGAATTCTACTTCAGGATGGGCCTTTTTTTTCATGATATTTTGAAGAAATTTGCCATTTATCGCGATTTTTTGATGAAAATTGCCTTTTCGAGATCTTTTGTTGAAATTTGCCGTTTTTCGCTATTCTTTTGTCAAAATTTGCCGCTTTATCGCGATTTTTTTTACTATATTTGTTATTTTTTTGGAATCTTTTAGGGGAAATCTGCCTTCTTTCGGGATTTTGTAACAAAATTAAACATTTTCTCGCGAATCTTTTGACAAAATTTGCCGAAAATTAGTCGTTATTTCTTGATTTTTAACGAATTTTGCCGTTTTTCAAGGATTTTTTGACAAAATCTGCTGTTTTTCGGGATTTTTCGACAAAATTTGCTGTTATTTTTTCGTGATCTTTTGAAGAAGTTTGCCTTTAATCGCGATCTTTTGTTGAAATTTGCCGTTTTTCGCGAATCTTTTGACAAAATTTGCCGTTTTATTGCGATTTTTTGGACTATATTTGTTATTATTTCGCGATCTTTTTGGGAAATCTGTCGTTTTTGGGGATTTTGTGACAAAATTACCCATTTTCTCGCGAATCTTTTGACAAAAATTAGTCGTTTTTTTGTGATTTTTAACGAAATTTGCCGTTTTTTCGAGATCCTTTGACGAAATTACGCGTTCCAAGGGACGCGTAAGAGCTTTTTTTTTTTTGCATCCGTCGCCGATTTTTTGCATAATTTACGCGCTATAGCGCGTCCGCGGGATCGCGAAAAAAAAGTTACCGATTTGCATTCCGGTTTTCGGAGCGTTCCGGATACCGGGACGCCGGATAACGGATCCTATACTGTACTGAGTTAAATTATAGGGCAACGTTTCAAGTAGATGGTTTGGGATCAGTTTTACTTGAACATATATTTGTCCAAGTCTTTTTTTTTTAGCAGCTTTTAACATCTCATTTGTAAATTTGTGCTCATAGCACTTGGTATTTTGGTTAAAATGTCTCTGCTTTTCTATAAGCAGAGAGGTTAGAGTTTCAGTTCCCAAAGTGGGACGAAAATCAGTTTGGTTTTTACGAACTAAACTAAAAATCCTCTCCGATGTTGCATTACTGTGTAGCACAAGCAATAAGGCCAAAATTAATTTTGGTAGAGCTATGTATTTCTTAGCTCCATTTATACCTATTATCAATGATATTTTGTGCCACAGAGTATCTGCACTGTCCTTTTCAAAATTATACTCTTCAAAATTTTCAACCTGATACATAGAAAACTCTGTCTAATTTATTTTTTTCATCCTCTGATAAAACATGAGGAAATTTCTCTAATATATACTCAATAGAGGTGTATGTCATTTTTTTCCTTTGAGACACATCTGCAACTGATGCATGTTTTAAACAAGTTGGAAATTGCACCTGAAGCGTAGCAAATGACACTCGTTCGTACAATAAGTTTTAAAATATTCAGATCTTGCTGATATAGTAGCCCGTACTTTGGATACAGTATAGTGGTCGAAATCTTTGTGTTCCTGTAAATATGCAGGGAGTAATTTTTATTATACTTCATTAACGTATATCTTATTCATAAAATGTGAAGTAGGTTAATATAATTAAAACATGCCCCAAACAATGTTTCCCCGTATAATATTATTTAGTGGAATACATTTGTGTGGCCCTGTAATTTAATAATAAATATTCTCTGCATCCCAGATTGTACAGAATGTAGATTTTAGTACATACATCACAGATTCATAACAATTATATTACGTTCAAATGAGTGTAACACCATTAAAATGCATTTGAAACTTTTTTCCAATTGATCGTAATGTAACGGAATAATTTTGATTGTCCCTGTAATTGATCTATGCATCCGATTTTCATAACATTTGAAATGACTCGACAAAATTATGTAAGAATTAAACGTTTTAAATTTCAAACAATTAAAATGCATTTGAATCTTTTTTTCCCATTGATTGTAATGTAACGGAATACTTTTGATTGTCCCTGTAACTGATCTATGCATCCGATTTTCATAACATTTGAAATGACTCGACAAAATTATGTAATAAATATACGTTTTAAATTTCAAACGATTAAAATGCATTTGAAACTTTTATCCCCATTGACGTAATGTAACGGAATCCTTTTGATTGTCCCTGTAATTGATCTATCCATCCGATTTTCATAAAATTTGAAATGACTCGATAAAATTATGTAATAATTATATATTTTAAATTTCAAACGATTAGGTTGGATAGTTTTTACGTTGTTATATGCGGACGGACGGACTGAGCGACAACAATAGGTGCTACGGATTTACATAATTACGAACGCACCTAAAAAGGATCTGTTACAGGCAATTTCTGTTTGACATATTCGATACTATTCACATAAAAATGTCTTACATCTTTATAAAACTGTTCAAGTTCATCTGCAGGAATATCAATGTTTTTTAAATGAGACTTCGTTTCTGCCCCAATTTAGAGATCAGTATTTGATTTTTTTTTTTTCTGGAACAATCAAGGCTTATAAGGGAGTTGGGACTATCACCAACAGATGAAGGATTTTTAAATCTAACCATAAGCCCCATTAATAAATCATTAACAGTCTTGTCTAATTTGTGTATCAGTGGTTTTCCTTGTTGCAAAAATTTATTTGCTGATACAAACAGTGGCAACACATGTTTTAAGAATAATAAATATGCCTTTGTAATAGGACTTTTTAAACTAGTTTTTTTCACAAGCGTCTAGAGATCACACTTTCTCAATTTGATCCCGCGGGGGATCGGCCACTGCGCATATCGTTCCCCGCATGACGTAGCGATTTTCGCAGATTTTTGCATACTGCACATTTCCGTGCATGACGTATATTTTTGTTTAGATTGTAGTATTTCTCTGATGAAGAAATAGTAATAAATTTATTCTCGCGCGCGTGTTTATTTCTAATCATCGCTCCATTGATGAAGATGTAGTATTTCTTTAATAAATAAATACATTTATATTACTAGCAAAAGCCATGCTTTGTTTGGATTCGCAAAGTATTATGCTATAAGATAAATATTTGTAAGTAATCATATATTTTTTAAATTACTTTTGCATCTTTATTAAGCAAAAATGGCGCATTTTAATTTTAAAATGTATTTCAACCAAATAATTAAGAATTTCCTCAGATTGTTTATTTATGATATAAGACTGGTATAAATAAAAATATTTTCGAAATAGAATTATACAAAATATTAATTAATTTTATTTGTTTACATTTCTTTTATTGCCACTTCACACACACACAAAAATAATGTAATTTTTTTAAAATTCATAAATATCGTCTGCTTAAACGATTTCACAAAATAAGAATAAATTGTGTATTTGAATTCCTAACACAGAAAAATACTTTTATAATTGAATGTTAATAAGAGAATTTTCACAAATTTTAATTTATTAAAAATATGCTAAATTTTTTCTAAAAAAAACTATTTTATAAATTTTATAAAAGAAATCATGAAATTATACATAGTCAAAAGGAATGAGCATATTTTGGAAATCTGAAAGCAGTTTTTGAGATATTTTACCAGAATAATGAAAATATATTTTACTTATTTATTTATTTAATGATGATTCTAGCAATAATTACTGACTCCATGATTTAAGTTTTTCGTCTGAAAACGTACGTGTTTCACTTTTTATTTGAAAAAAAAAATGCGTTCGTAATGGAAAAACATGTAAAATAAATTAAAATAATAATTTTTTGAAAAGTATTTCTGTAAAAAAATAATATTCTGCAAATCTACAGATCATAATTTATATTTGTGTTTAATTTCAAGTCAAAATACTGTATAGTTTTTGTGTAAAGTGTACGACAAAATGTCATTTGAGTGGGCTAGTAGAGGATTCGCTTCGTTCATCCTAATTACACAGAAATATATTTATTATACATTTATGCACGTAATCCCTTCATCGATGGCGCGATTCTAATTCATTTTAAATGCATACATATTTATTTATTTTTTATTATAGTCTCTTTCTATTTAAAACTGTTAATTGTTTTGATAGATAATTGTAGGATTTTCCTTCCAATCCCTATTACAAAAAAAAGTTAATGAAATTTCAATTCTCATCAATATAGTTTAGTGGTACATTTTTGTTAGTACTTGGCGAAAAAATGTCCAAGTTCGCATCCAAACAAATTACTCACCATTATTTGACATTTCAGACAAAGCAGTATTAATAGCAATAAAATAATTATAATAACATTTAAACACTTAATTAGTTATAACAGTAATTGTTTATACTCTGTAATGTTAAAAAAAAATCATATGCATCACCAAACTATGCTAATGGAAATTGAAGTTTCACTAATTCTATATGCCAAATACTTTTTTTTAATAATATCTTTGATATAATAATTCCTTCTTCGTGAAAAAAGGCTATAAAAAATCTTTCTTTTTCAGGTTTACAGTTTATGTACATGTTGTTATTACATTTCTATAGACTGTTTTTAAAATAGACTGACTTATATCGTAGTTTTGTAATAATTTCTAATTCTAAACATTTTAAGCAGCTTAACCCTTCAGCAGATATATAGTTAAATTTCACTTAAAGATAAATGAAAAAAACATATGAAATAATATTGTAATAGAAAAATTACATAACATCAAGATATTGGAATTTATTATTCATAACATTATTTAAAATATATGTATATATATATATATATATATATATATATATATATATATATAATTCAGTTAAAAAACAAGTAATTCAGTTAAAAAACATTTCTGGTTTGTATGCATATGATTTCGAAGATTTGTATAATAGTATTGATTTTAACAGTTTAAAAATTAAAATAATGGAATTTTTTAATAGATTTAATTTTTCAGGTATTGATCAAGATTACTTCATGGATTTGTTTAATTTTATTGTATGTGAAAATTATTTGTTTGACGGTAAAAAAGTCTACAGACAAATTAGGGGGATTCCGATGGGGAGAAGTTGCAGTTCAATTCTAGCAGATATTTTCTTATTTATGTACGAAGAACAACTGGCAATATCTAGAGACATTAAATGTTTCAGATATATAGATGACATTTTACTTATATTATGTAACGATGTGAAAAATTACAAATTCAGTAACTATCCTAGCAGTTTGAGTTTAAAACCGGCTTCAAATTGTCACAATAACGTAAATTATTTGGATATTAACATTATTTTAAAAAATGGGGAGTTAAGTACGGGTATTTATGATAAACGTAATAGTTTTAATTTTGATACTTTGAAGATGCTATATTTCGGTTCTAACGTTCATATATCAATTTATAGAAATATTTTTATCAATGGTTTAAATCGTATAAATAAATTGATTTCAAATACAGATAAAAAGATTGACGAATTTTTTAATTGGCATGACCAGGCAGTGAGTTATGGTTATCCTGAGAGATTCTATTATTATTAATTAAACTTTTGTAATTTATTTTTATTTCCTAATTAAAATAATAGAAAATGGTTAAAATATATATATATAACTCATACTTGTCAAAATATACGTCATGCACGGAAATATATGTGCAGTATGCAAAAATCCGCGAAAATCGCTACGTCATGTGGGGAACGATATGCGCAGTGGCCGCATATCGTTCCCCATATATCCCCCGCGGGATCATATTCAGAAAGTGTGATCTCTAGACGCTTGTGCCTTTTTTCCCCACCTTCGATATTGGGATTTCTAAATGGACTAGTCTGATAGGTAGTGCGCCACTCTACGAAAGAGCCGCTAGTCATATTTATTCGTAAAACTGAGCATGAAAGTTTACGAGGTGTGTTTTCATAGGCGCTTATATCTTTTTGCAACATAGCGCACCTTTCGAAGCCAAAACTGCACAAAAGAAAAAATAATCAATATTTGCAGCATTTTTTTTTTTTTTTAATGTAATGCACATTTTGTAATCAGTAGGCTCGATAATCGGACCTCGTTTTTTTGCTTTAAAAGATGATATTTCATACGACGTCTTTTTGGGATTCGTCGATTTTCCATATTTGATAGTTATGTGTCTACTCGTTTTTTACACTCTTTTGTAACTTCTTTATTAACAGCGACATCTGGATTTCCTATTTAAATAAAAATTCTTCTAAATACAAAGAATTTTGTTAAAATAAATAAATAATAGGAAATGCGGACATTTATTGCTCAAAACACGAAATTTTTCCTATTGAGTTAATAAAAATCAGTAAAAACATAATTTTTATGGTAATAAAAAGGTGACTTATGTAATAACAGAGTCATATATTATGTACGTTATGGATTAAGTATGAATATTTCAATGAAAAGTGATATTTCATAAGTATTATGAAATTAGTTAAAAACCATTTATTTTAAACTAAATGAATAAAAGATTTATATTTTTAATGAAATAAATGGGATTTGAAAAAATATTGGAAATTTATCACCATAGATGTATCAATATTACAAAAAGTACCTTGTATGCAAAATGGAACAATTACCAACAATTTTTTGTACCCGAAAAATGGTCGTTGCTTTTTTTAAGCTTAAAAAGTAGATTACGAAATATTCCTATATAGAGATGCCAAACCCTCGCTTATTGCATAGCAGAATTTTCTTATAGGAAAAGTTAATTTTTAAATCCGCAGAATGTTCCAATTTAATAAAACATTTTTTGTATTAAAATACCGGTACCCAAAAAGCCGGAGACTTGGCAGCTCTGCCTATAACATTTTAATTAATCACGGTACTTTTTTAAATCAGATTCAAATTTAGTGCAGACAACGTTTTTTGGCCGAAAGCAGCTTTTTTCCATATGTGTAACTACGATACAATTACTTGATGTTGACTTATGAATGTTTTGACTTATGCTATTATTGCTTCCTCTCATTTATTTACTTGAATTTTAAATAAGATGACTCAAAATCGTGTTTTTTAAATATACGAAAAAAATGCATTTCGAGAGAGGGCGAAAAGGACAATATTTGGCGATTTATTATCTGCGTTTGGCTAAGTGTCTTACTACCTTGTATTTAATACTCTTCACAATACTTCGCTGTTATATGGACTTAGGCGCTTTTATAAAAAGTTTGACGTAATTCGGGTTTAAGAAAGTGAGTTTTTTACTGAATAATACAAATAAATGAAAAATGAATACTAAGAAATACTAATAAAAGAAAAATGAAGCATTATATTGATCTATGTATATTTAAAAATTCATCTGCTAGCACTAATTAGATAATTTATGATTATGTGCATATAATAGGAGATAAATAGCTTTTGATTCTGTATTTCTATGCTATAAGGCATTAACGTTTGTGTGTTTTTCGTTAGCATTGGGAGTACCTAGCCGATTTAAAAAATAATGTGGGCAAAAACTGTTGGTAACCATCTTTGCTGCACAATATACTATATTTTGCGTAGGAACAATAATTATCATCAATGCACGAGCAAAAAAAGTTCTAAAATTGAGAATTTTTGATGTTGATATGACTAAAAATTTAAAATCTTTTTTTTTTTTTTTTTTGGTAGCAACTTTTAAGATATAATATTTTCGTTATGAACGATTTCTAAAACATTCGACAATTTAATTTCTCATATTATACATTTTTTTCTAGAAAAAGGTTTAAACCCAATTTATTGAGAATATTGCAATTTCTAGGATACTGTTGGGGTCAGAAACTATAACTTTTGTATCACAGTAACTTATAAGATGTAAGTGCTTGTTTAGGACAAATTTTTAAAAAAAGGATTCCTTAACTCTTATCGACAACCTCATTGCATCCGTGGAAAACAGATATTCAACATTATAAACTATTCGGACGGATTTCACACCATATAAAATACACTCCATTTCTCTTCAAACATAATAGTTTATGTTATTTATAGTTTCTCAAATCGGTGCGAAGCTTCTGTTTATGCTCATGACATCATTTCAAAAAGCTATATTTCCAATATAGGAAAATTTGGTGTTTTATTTTCTGTATTACTTTTAACATTTTGCATATTTCCAATTTTATATCCATGCATGGTTTGCTTTTCTTTTATAAAAATAGTATATGCAACAAGATTTTGTAGTTCTACGATTCGATATGCTTATTTTCATCATTATATTTTATCACAATGAATGACCAATTAAAGGTAACATCTCATTTTCTTTACTTATCGCAAGTTATTAAATGTGTATTCTCAGCAATATCGCTCAGACTAATCCCTCTGAGGGAAGTCCTAGTTACTATTTACTTAATGCATAAAAGAGACCAGTTTGTCCCTTATTCAGTGGCGTAGCTATGTTTTTTGGCGCCCGGGGCCAGCAAGAAATTTTGCACCCCCACCCCAATATAGATATATAAAAATTTCTCTCAATTTGGCGCCCCTAGGCCTCGGCGCCCGGGGCGGACGCCCCCCTTGCCCCCCCTTAGCTACGCCACTGCCCTTATTCCAATGATATCTGCACTTATCTAAGATTACTTTTACAGGAAAATTTATTTCGCCAGTCATAGAAACGTTACTTTTATGCAGTTACAATGAAAATGAATATGAATATAAATTACAGAGTATCTTGTAGGTATGAGTAATTTAACACTAGAAGCGCCGTTGGGGTCATTTCGCATTTTTTTTCAATTTCCAATGCTTTATTTCAAGACGTAAGCGAGCACCGCAGCTCATATTTTTTTACTTTTTCTAAAATTATATTAAGCGTACTGTGACAATGTTTCATCTTTCTACATTAATTATTTAAAAAAATAATCAAAGAAATACCTAAAACAGCCAACAGGTGTCATTTTGACCCTCATAAGAAAAATGATAAATTTTCAAGACAAAGTCTGTTTTTGAATTCGCCATATCTCGGTTTTGATTACTGCGCATGGGGGAACACACATTTCTTATCGCGATGACAAAAAAGAGAAAAGTAAACTACAGTTTTACTGGACGCATAGCGACGCAGATTCATCCAATACATGGCAAATAAACCGGACATCGGCATCAAGTTCTGGCTAGCAACTGATGTAAATTCGAAATATGTGTTAAATGGCTATCCTTATTTAGGTAAGGATGAAGAGCGGCCAACTGATTTACAACTTGGAGAAAGTGTAGTGCTGAAATTACTACAACCATATCTAAACTCCGGTCTCAATGTCACTACTGACAATTTTTTCACGTCTGTAAAGCTTGCCGATGAACTTTCGGCAAAGAAAACCACAATCGTTGGGACAATGCGTCTAAACAAGAAAGAATTACCTCCTATTGCCCGCGACATATCTTCCCCACGATACTAATTTTCTGCACTGAAAAATGGAAATAAAATACTCACGATATACAGGTACAAGAACAAAAAGAATGTCGTGATTCTGAGCACTATGCACACGAATTTGTTTGCAGAAAGTAGTGTAAAGAAGCCGAACACTGTTGTTTACTACAATAAAACTAAATGTGGTGTAGATGTAGCAGATCATATGCTACGAAAATATTCTACAAGATGTCGAACTCGCAGATGGCCTCTTCACGTCTTTTATAACGTCCTTGAGATTGCTGCACTAAATGCTTGGATATTTTTCAAGGAATGCTCAAAAACCTCAATTTCACGTCGGGAATTTATTCTTGCCCTTGTGGAAGAATTGAGAAGTAGCGCGTTGCGCAACAGATGCCCCTCAATTGATCGACCACAGACCCTGAAGCGAAAGAAATGTGCTTTTCAACATTGCAAGGGACGAAATAAAACTTCTGCAAGCTGTGAGGGATGTCAGAAACCAATTTGTGGTGCGTGTGTTGATGTCACCATCAAGCACGTATATTGTATTACTTGTGCTAATGTCTAAATATGCTTTCTAAATATGTCTAAATATGTCTTTATATGCTTATTCAGGAATTATGTTCTTTATTTTCTCTCTTTCAAACATGTTGTGCTCTAATTTCTATTATTTGTATTTTTATTTTTTGTTTCTTTTCTTATCAATTTTATTGTGTAATATTATATATATATATATATATATATATATATATATATATTATTAAATCTATTGTATTTGTGTACTCTTGTGTAGTAAAATATTTTGATTTATACATTGTCATTTATATATACTGTCATTTCAAAAGAATATAAAAATTGTGATAAACGTTCTCTAAAAACTAAATAAATAAAAAAGAAAAAGTTATAAAACCTTTAAAAACTTTTATATTTTTCAATTTAAACCTCATCTATCATTTAAGAAATATATTTATTTTAATATGGCTTGAATTTCTCATGGGGGTCAAATTGACACCAAACGGCGGTTTTAGGAATGTCGAAAATCCGGCTGTTCTAGTGTTAAATCAATTACTATGGAATTTCAACGGTATACAAAAGAAATAATGTGAGTTTTAAGTAAATTATCCTTTATTCAGCATATTTTAAATTAATGAATCAGTTATTATTGTTAATAAATCAGCTCATTACTTAATATAGTGCTTTTTTTTCTTATTTATATTTTATTTTTTGAGATGACACTATTTTAATGTGCCATTCTAAAAGACACTCCATAAAGTGACCACCTCTATATAGTGACCATTTTAGCCTGTACCAAAGGTGGTCACTTTAGACAGATTTCACTGTATTTTATTCAATGTTTCGTTTATGCATATCACAAACTTTGCATCCTTGTTATTACTATTCAATAATTCTTTGTAGAAAAAAGGAGGTAATCCAAATGCTATCAAATAAGCCATTTTTGAGCTGTCAGAGTAACTTTTTTGCAAATGTCACAATCGGGGAACATAAACCTCAACTTCTGCAGCATCTTTGAAGCTATTATAAGACGAATGTGACATAATTAGTTTCATCGCCCATATTACTTCAGCCTTTAACAAAACATCTTTTGAAACAAATTTCAAAATTGTACCATTATGTTTTGTTTCATCAACTTAATTTTTTTTTTCAATATTCTTTTTCGATATTTTTGTCTCGGCCATATATCGTCCTTTGTTTCAGGGGTACAGCTGAAGAATTTCTGGGTGTTTTGTAATTGGCTGCTAATTTTTTATGTCATCGTAACATGCATGGCTGGTGAGAGCTTGATGTCCCATATTGCTAAGTAAATATGCTTTTCGGCAAAAACGGCAACGAAACCTGTACTGATCTGATCGTCTTTTACACTTTCAACCCACAACGCGAATTCTGGATTGATATCCTTATCTGTCCAGTCTAAATTGAAAACAGTTTTTGAAGAGGTCATTTTAATTTGAAAAGTATAGCTTCCACAAAAAAATATTATCCGAATTTGAAAATCTGAACAACAAAAATCCAAACTAGTAGTAGGGTAGATGTGCCAGTAATGGACCACCTTCCAATACAGGGCCACCTCGCACTTTTTGGTTTATAAAAAAATAATAAATAATAGTTAAGCTTTTATTATTTTTTTCTGAACTCTACCTTGCATGCTTTATAAGCTGGATTAATTTTTTACACTTTTCGTCAAAACAATTAGGAAGCAGAAAATAAAGTTTCACAGTTTTTTTGTTTTTTACTGAAAATCTAAATGAACATGCTAAGAACAGAATTTACTTACTTAGTTTATATCTTTTTTATTTTTCCATAAAAGTTGAATGTTTTTGTTTGGTTAGCAATATAAAACATTTAATTTAATATATCAATGGCCATTTACAAATTTTTATTTATTTTTAAGATTTTAGGAAGGGTGGCCCATTACTGGATTGCTTATTTCGTGATTTTCCAGTAATAGACCACCCAAGTGACCAATACAAAAAGTGTTATATCAGTAGAGATAAAATATTTTGATTTAACTGAAAAGCTAAATAATCAAATTTAATACCTAAATTTTACCTATTAGAATTTAATAAAGGCAATTTTTTTTATAAATAGTTGTTTTAAAAAAGTCCTCCAAAATTGGTACAAAAAACAAGCAGAACATTTGACAAAATCTAGATGTGCCGTTACAAGAGAAGTTGTTTTAAGTTGGTTCAGAAATGTAAAATCATATTTGGAAGAAGATATTATTAATATTTTCTTCCGAATACTAAAGCATACAGAGAGAATTTTCAATAAGGTTAAAACAAGGTTTCTTTTGTGCTCTTAACAAGGAAAAATTTGGGATCAAAATCAGTTAAAGATGTGTATTATGTAGTACCAAATAATGAAAAAGAACAAATCACTGTTACGGGATGTTTTTCAGCAAATAATGAGATTGCTCCATTGGTGATAATATATCCATATAAGCATCTCGGAAGGGAAATTGTGGAATCAATCTGTGCCAAATTGATGGGCTATATGATTATCTGAAAATGGTTGGATAGTGCAAGAACATTTATCATTTTAAATGCATTCTAAAATTCCATATTGAATAGTTTGAACTATCGCAAAGGGGTGATAAAATTGAAGATCTGTTATTTATATTTCACAGTTGCACAACACAACATTTACATAATGATATGAATGAAGATTGGAGACATTTTTTAATGCCTTATTATCTAAACTTGATTTCAGTAAAACATTATCTTTATATTATAAATCCTATAAATTTAAATATTTTGTTTTATATCTTTACAATATAAATCCTTTAATGTTAGTTAATAATAAACAGTTAATAATAACATTAATATTTTGTTTTATATCCACATTATAAATCATTGATTATAATAAATTCATAACATAAATTTAAATATTTTGTTTTATGTTTTTTCATTATAAATCCTTTAATGTAATGAATTTCTAACTCAAGTTTTAATATTTTGTTTTATTAGTATGCTTTCATTAAGTTCTGGAGCAAAATACAATTGAAACAAGTTGGAAATTGCACGTGAAGCGTAGCAAATGAGGTGCGTTCGTACGATAACGAAGTTTTAAAAATATACAGATCTTCCTGATATAGTTGACAAAACTTCGGATACAGAACAGTGGTTGAACTCTTTGTATTCCTATAAACATACAGGAATTTTCATTACACCTCAGCAACGTATAACATATTCATAAAATGTGGCAGAGTTTAATATAATTAAAACATGTCCCAAACAATGTTTCCCCGTATAGAATTATGTAGTGGAATACTTTTGTGTGGCCCTGTAATTTAATAATAAATATTCTTTACATCTCAGATTGTACAGAATTTTTATTTTAGTATATATATATACGTCATAGGTTCATGTCAATTTTATTATATTCGAATGAGTGTAACACCATTAAAATGCATTTGCAATTTTTTCCCCATTGATTGTAATGTAACGGAATACTTTTGATAGTCCCTGTAATCGATCTATGCATCTGATTATCATAAGATCTGACATGACTCGCCAAAATTACGTAATAATTATATGTTTTAAATTGCAAACGATGAAAATGCATTTTAAACTTTTTCCCCATTGACCGTAATGTAACGGAATCCTTTTGATTTTCCCTGTAATTGATCTATTCATCCGATTTTCATAAAATTTGAAATGACTCGACAAAATTATGTAATAATTATGTATTTTAAATTTCAAACTATTCGGTTGGATAATTTTTGCGTTGTTATATGTAGACAGACGAACAGACAAACGGACAGACAGGCGGACACTTAGAGGGACAGCCGGGCGGACTGAACGACAACTATAGGTGCTACGTATTTACATAATTACGAATGCACCTAAAAACAATTAGGGTAGATGTGCCAGTAATGGGCCACCTTAAGGAATTTCTCTAAAAAATAATTTTTTATTAATAGTTATAATTATTGTATTCCAATTTTTTTCATATTAGATTAATCTTTCAACAATATTTAACTAATCCCACAGTTACATTTCCCAATAGAAATAAAAATTTCATTTTAAATAATAGAAATATGTCTAAACACCCAAATGCCCAGTAATGGGCCACCTATGTTCCAGTAATGGACCGCCTATGTTCCAGTAATGGGCCACCCTACAAAAGATAACAGATAATTATTTTTAGGTGCGTTCGTAATTATGTAAATAGGTAGCACCTATAATTGTCGTTCAGTCCGTCTGTCTGTCCATCTATCTGTCCGTTTGACAGTCTGTCTATCTGTCCGTTTGTCTGTCCGTCCGCATATAACAACGGAAAACTATCCAACCGAATCGTTTCAAACTTAAAATACATAATTATTACATAATTTTGTCGAGTCATTTCAAATTTTATGAAAATCGGATGGATAGATCAATTACAGGGACATTCAAAAGGATACCGTTACATTACGGTCAATAGGGAAAAAAGTTTTAAATGCATTTTAATCGTTTGAAATTTAAAACATATAATTATTGCGTAATTTTGTCGAGTCATTTCAAATGTTATGAAAATCGGATGCATAGATCATTTACAGGGACAATCAAAAGGATTCCGTTACATTACGGTCAATGGGGAAGAAGTTTCAAATGCATTTTAATGATGTTACACTCATTCGAACATAATAGAATTGGCATGAATCTGTGAAATATATACTAAAATATGCATTCTGTACAATCTGTGATGCAAAGAATTTTTATTATTAAATTACAGGGCTACACAAAAGTATTCCACTATATAATGCTATACGGGGAAACATGGCTTGGTACGTGTTTTAATTATATTCAACTATTTCACATTTTATGAATAAGATATACGTTGTAATAAGAATTACTATTCCTGTATATTTACAGAATTTCAACCAATATACTGTATCCGAAGTACTATTTACTATAAAAGCAAGATCTTTAAAACTTCGTTATCGTACGAACGCACCTCATTTGCTACGTTCACGTGCAATTTCCAACTTGTTCTTTTTATGTCTGCGTAAGTCGCATCTTCTTCTTCCTCAGAATCCACATTATCTTCTTGTATACAAAATTCGGCCTTTTTGAAGCAATTGTAAATTGTTTTTTCTTCAATTACCCCCATTGATCCCGTTCTTATATGTATAACTATTCAATTAACACTGTTTTGAGAAGGATGTTGAAAGGTGTATGAAAGGAGGGGGTTAATGAATTTGTTGGATTTAAGGAACAAGAAAATTCAAGCAGAGGAGTAATATAAAAAAAAACTCAGCACTGAACGATAAATTAGGAATAAGAGATGAAAATTTGATTTCATGTGATTTCGAAGTATTTTTTTACAACTGAATAAAGAACATAAATATTCGTTATATGGAGATAGATATTTCACTATATAGAGACTGTTTTTAATGTAATCATGGGAAAAGGGGAACATTCCTACTAAAAATTCGTTATATAGAGAATTTCGATGTATGTAGTTTCGTTATAGAGAGACTTGACTGTATTTATAAAGAAATTGTCTTTATTAAATTCTAGTAAGTAAAATTTAAGTATTAAATTTGTTTATTTAGTTTTCAGTTAAATCAAAATGTTTTATCACTAGTGAAATTACACTTTTAGTATTGGTCACTTGGGTGGCCCATTACTGGCAAATCACGAAATAAGCAATCCAGTAATGGACCACCCCTCCTAAAATCATAAAAATAAATAAAATTTTGTAAATGGTCATTGGTATATTAAATTCAATGTTTTATATTGCTAACCAAACAAAAACATTCAATTTTTACGGAAAAATAAAAAAGATATAAAACTAAGTAAGTGAAGTCTGCTCTTAGCATGTTCATTAAGATTTTCAGTGAAAAACAGAAAAACTGTGAAACTTTATTTTCTGCTTCCTAATTGTTTTGACGAAAAGTGTAAAAAATTAATCCAGCTTATAAAGCATGCAAGGTAGAGTTCAGAAAAAAATAATAAAAGCTTAACTATTATTTATTATTTTTTTATAAACCAAAAAGTGCGAGGTGGCCCATTACTGGAAGGTGGCCCATTACTGGCACATCTACCCTAGATGCTTAGTATTTCTCCCCCTCATGGTAGTAGCTATAATCTTCAAATAATTTAATTGCAAATTAATTTTATTATGCAGCATATTGATGTGATCGGTATTGTTTAATCGATTGTTGATAATGTAGCCCAGGATACGCATATCTCTTTTGAATAAGATATCTTCGCCTCCAATTTTTAAGGTGTTTTCTTCTAATTCAGTGTTTAAATTAATTCCCAAAATATTGCTTTTGCTAGGATTGATTTTTAATCCCTGGAAATGAAGCCAGTGAACTAATCTGTTAATATTCTCTTGTATTAGATTGTGAATATACCAAAAATTATCATGATAACCACAGAGATAAATGTCATCAGCATAAATGACGCAAGTAATGTTAGTATCAAAAATGTCAGAAAGGTAAATCGTGAAAAGGATCGCTGACAAGATGCTACCCTGCAAAAGACCTCTATTTAACTTAAAAGGGAGGGAGTTGACTCCTCTCCACATGACACGAGCCTGTTGATCTTCTATTAATAATTTGATGATGTGTAAAATTTTACCATTAATACCAATTTGAGCAAGCTTGTAAATCAGGACATCCCAAACTACATTATTGTATGCACCTTCAATATCGAATGCGACGATAAAACCCTTCTTTTTTAAAATTTTTGCTTTTTTTGCTTCGTGGTAAATTTGATAAACCGCTTGATTACAATCCTTAAAAGGCATAAATCCGTAATGATTTTTGTGGAAAATATTTTTTTCTATGCATTTGTCTAAGATGTACTGGAGTAACATTTTTTCAAATATTTTTTTTGCATCTACTGTTAGAGAAATGGGACGATAGTTGTGAGGATTATCGGCTGGTTTCCCGGGCTTTTTAATCGGAAGTATGATGATTTCTTTCCAATTTTGGGGGATGATCCCCGTATTTAAGATTTCATTATATTTATTAAGCATCCATTGTTTGGTATTAGAATCCATTTTTTTATAAAAATTACTATTAATTCCATCATATCCAGGGGTTTTTACTTTACTATTTTTAATGGCTTGATTGAGGTCTTCTATCCGGAATTGTATATTATCTTCAGTGTCAGGACTCATGTCATATGGAATGTATTGTTCGATATACCTATTTTGGAAAACTGTGCTTAATAAATTGGCTTGACTTTTTTTATCAATGTCGCATCCGTCTAAATAAAGATTGCTTTTATTACTTTCATAATTTTTCTTTTTTAAACATTTTATTATTTTAAATAAGTTTTCACCTTTTCCAATTTCAGAGGTGATTTTGTCCCAATTTCTTTTATTATCTTTTTTTATACTTTTTTTCATGTTTGCTTCTATTTTTTTGTATTCCAACCAACGTTTGATGTCGCAGCTGCTTCTTGCTTTATTATATAGTTTTCTTTTTTGGGCGACCAATTTTTTAGTGTTAATGGACCACCATGGGGGGAAATTTACCTCTTTTTGTTTGACAGAAATGATATAATCTTTTTTTGCTAACTGAATTTGCTCATAGGCCTCATTTAAATTATTAATTTCTTTATTCTGTATTTTCTCGTCAATTAATTTATTTACTTTATCCCATTGAATGAAATTTTTTGTGTGATGGATATTATCTGTTTTGTACTGTGTAGATTTGTGAAATAACTGTATAGGGTGATGGTCAGATCCGTAATTATCTGGGTGGATAGAGTAATCTATATTATGAAAAACAGTATGCGAGATCAGAGTGATATCTAGAAGTGAACGATGATTGTTGCTAAAACGGGTGGGTTTTTCAGAGTTCAATAAAATTCCATTTGAATCATTAACCCAGGTCATAAAATTCTCTAACTTGCTATTACTTCGATTGGTATTAAGCTCTAAAAGATTGATGTTTAAATCACCTATGATGATGAAGTTATCTAATTTATTTGTTTCATTTTTTAGCCATGTCCAATTTTGAAAAGGTCTTGCTGAATAAATATTTATTATGATAATCCACTTTTTATGCCACCAAATTTTTAGGCCTTGAACTTCTACATTTAGACAGGGAGGAGTTATATCATATCTTATGGCTGGGATTTTTTTGTCTATTGCAATCAGTAGTCCCCCTCCTCTTCGACTTAGTGTTCCTACATCCTTCGGTAAGAGTTGCGACATGATGGCAATAAATTCTGATTGGACAAAATCTGTTTTCAACCGCCGCAGGCGATCGACTGCAGTGCTACCATAGACTTTACATGGGATGAAATTAGAAGGTTTTAAAATCCTCATCATTCATAATATTTTCATGCTTTTTTCGATTTGTAACATCAATTTTCATGTAAAAAAATGTTTATATTATGGATATAAATATAATTTTGCCTACGAATTTCGCAATTTTCATGCAAAAATATTTTTTTTCTTCCGTAAGTTTCGTTTTCATTCTGCCAGCACGAGCAAATATCCCATCATTTTCTCGTTATATTTTATGTATATACATATAATTTGAATTATTTTTATTGGTATGACTAAATTGTATATATATCCTTGCGTTGTTTTGGTTTAATCGCATCACAAGTATTTTTTTTTTTCCTTTTTTCCGTCATAAGTAATCAAAATAGGTTTGGCGAGGAATACTAGAACGCCAAATGCCAAATTCTTTTATGAACTTGTTTTGAGGTTAAAAAAGTCGTTTCGTTGACATTTGCATAGATGGTTTGGTCTAATGGTTAGCATACAGGTCTCGTAACCCCAACGTTGTGGGTTCGATCCCCGATCTGGGTTTCTATCTTTTTTTTTTTTTTTTTTTTCTTTCTTCATTGATTTATTATAAGTTACGCTTATTTTTTTGAATAATTTATTACCAGTTAATAAAATATATTTTTTTAGATTGATTATTTTATTTTATTTTATTTTTTTTAATGAAACTAACTTTTAATATTAAATATCATCCAAATGCTATATTTTGATAATTAAAAAGAAACATTTTACTTTTTTTTTCTCTTCTTGATTTATTAAAAGTTACTCTATTTTTTAATTAATTCTTTCAAAAAAAAAAAAAAAAAACTAAGTTTCAATATTTAATTTAATTAATTTATTTATTAATAATTTATTATCAGTTAATAAAATATTGTATTTCTTTAGATTTTTTTTTTAAATGAAATTAAGTTTTAATATTAAATATCATCCAAGAGGTATATTTTGATAATTAAAAAGAAAACATAAATTTTAATGTAATAACACCGAATAAAATTACATTTTAAATATTTTTAAACCGTAATTTAATAATATAAAAATATCTAATAACTAGAGATAACTTATTTCAGCATTCATTTTTATGAAATTAACCTTTCACCGTACAATTTTTTCTATTTTTATGATTTTTTAATTTTTTTTTAAATAATTTAATAATATAAAAATATCTAATTACTACAGATAACTTATTACAGTATTCATTTTTATGAAATTAACCTTTTACTGTACAATTTTTTCTATTTTTATGATTTTTTTAAATTTATTTTATTATTATTTTTAAATCTATATATAGGTCTCATAATGAGAAAAATAGGAAAAATAATTAAATTCAAAATTTTCAGCAAAAATTTTATTTTTTATTGTATGTTCTATATGTGCACATTTAAGGTTTTAAAATATTGGATCACTATATTTTGCTACAAAATAAACTTATTTCAGATTTTATTTTTTAATTAGTTATTCTTTTTTTACCGATTCTTTCCAAATAACTACGTTTTAATATTTAATTAATTTATTTATTTATAATATATTATATTAGTTAATAAAATAATATGTATTTTTACATCAATTTTTCTCAATGAAATTAAGTTTTAATATTTAACATAATCCAAGAGCTATATTTTAATAATTAAAAAAAAAACCTAGATTTTAATTTAGTAATAACATCGAATAAAATTACGTTTAAAATATTTTCATGTCGTAATTTAATAGCATAAAAATATCTAACTACTAGAAATAACTTTCTATAGGTTCATTTTTATAAAATTAACCCTCTACTGCACGATCGATAGTTTCTATTTTTATGTTTTAATAACAATAATAACATTGAACTATACCAAACTATGAAGCGCTTTAATTCAAAAAATTAGTGTATGTATATAATATACACATATATTTTAATCCATTAAAAGTTTTCTTAAGCTGATGTAACAATAAATTATAAATTATTCCTGATTGGATAAATCAAATAAACAAACAAACAAACAAAATAATAATAATAACAAAATAAACAGACAAGGTCAAATGAGCTGTCATTTGATTTCTGTCCTTAATATATTTCCTGTATATTCTTACAACTTTCATTGAGATTATTAGCAGATATTTTTTTTGAAAACTCAAGAAGAGTTCATTGATTATTATGGAATATTTATGTTTTGGAAACATTAATACTTTTAATTTTTTTTATCCTCATAATAATAATAATAATAATAATAATAATAATAATAAATAATTAATAAAATTATAAAGGCAAAAAAGTGGAATCGTAACATACTAAAATGTTTTGAGAAATAAGTTATAAAATCATGTTTTCCTCTTTCAAAATATATAAAATTTAATTTTTAAGATTAAAGTGAAATCGATTGTCCTAAATAATGCAATATAATATATATATATATATATATTATTTTATGTTATAAATGGTTTCAATTCATTCATTATACTTTTAGAAAATATAAATTAAATAGATAAATATTTATTGTTAAATTCTAAGTAATAAATTTAAAATAAATATTAAATGAGCTATGAATTTCACAGTGCAACTTTTTTCATAGTAGGGACAAAAACGGAAATAAACAAAATATACTATATTCCAGACTCGTTCTAAAAAATAAGAAAATTTGTTTTGTTTATCTATTTCCGATTCGTAAGAACGCGCATTAAAATAATAATAATAGCAATGATAAAAATAACCAAAGGGCGAGGAAGCGCCAAGCATAAAATTCAGGGTTGCACGCGTTTTCTCCCATCCTCCACTTTTCTTCCACTGAGCATGCGTACTTGATCTCATGACGCTACTCTTACAAACAAGGTCCAGGTGCTCTACTTCGACTGGGATCTCTATCTTGACGGAATATGATTTTGTTGGGAATATGTATTTTATCCGTATGCTTGAGCCAGGTTTCTTGAATAATCCAGATTAAACTATTTTTAAAAGTGCTAGTGCGAAACCATAATTTTTTATTTTTGAAACCTCTGCAGTTCCACTGCAACATCCAATAATTTGAGTCCATTCTAAAAATAAAAATACAGTCAAAAAAAAGAAAAACTTAATAAAAGGATCGCTTCTAATAAGAAAAATGAAAGGTCTCAAAAAATAATAAAACGATGAAATTAGGAAATGAGATTATAACTACTTTCTTCCTCGTCCACAACCCGATCCTTTAATATTAGGCTTTTTAATGTTACTTTCTTTATCTACTCGTTCATTATTTTTGAATTCTTTTTCTAGACATAGTTTTTTTGGATCTTGTTGTTCTTCTGAGGGTTTTTCTCTCTTGTTTTTCTGCTGTGGATCCGTTGTTAACGCGTACTCTTCCTGTTCCATATCTTGAATGTTATCTGAAATATTTTTATTCTTGTTAAACGCCTCTATTACTCTATTTATTTGTGTAGTAAATAAATCCATTATTATTTTTAACATGTAGTTTGTTCTTTTTTCAAAAATTTTCTGCAATTCATCTTGTTTAATGCTTGAATTGTTTGCTACTGTACTATAAGTCTTTTGTTCTGACTCTATCTTATATTTTCGTCGAGCTTCAGTTATTGACAAAAAATTTGTGCATTTGTATTTTAAAAAGTCTATTTCTTTAATTCGAGTAGGACAATTTGCATAGTCAGCTCTGTGTTCCTCCCCACAATTGCTACAAGAGACTGGGTTAGTACAATCATCAGTATGTTCTGTTCCACATATAACACATAAGGGTTGCGATGGACATCTAATTGTACTGTGATTATATTTATAACATTTGGCACATTGACGGGGGGTATCAATAAATTGTTTTATTCGTTGTAACGTGTACCAAATCTTTATTTCTTTAGGTAAATTAGTCCCTAATATGGTTATCAAAATAGGAGAATACTCCCTTGTATTTCCCCTCTTCAAAAAACGTCTCAATTCTAGGATATTGATGTTGTTGCACTCTTCCAATTCACTCGCTATCTCCTCCAAAGGAACATCCACTGGTATATTAAATAATAAGAATCTATTTGTTATATTGTCCCATACAACTTTGGAGTTTACAGCTACTCCTAGGAAAGATTTCAATTTTACTATATCAATAGCGCAATGAACGTCGTCAGTTAAAAAAATTAAACTTCCTTTTCTGGTATAGCGTACGTTATTTATTTTTGAAGCATGTTCAATTTTTGCTTTTATTTCAGCTTGTATTACACGGGGGTTACGTTTGGGGATTGTATCAGAATCCTCACTTTGTAAAAAGATTGTAAAATTTTTTCCATTATTTTCAGCCGCTTTTTGAAGTAAAGTTTCTTCCGGAGCCAAAGACCTCGCTAATAAATCATTATTGTTATTGAATTCAGCACGGACTTCCAGATTTTCTGTTATTTCAACATGTGAATTTAAAGTTTCTGATATAGGGTCAGTACTAATCTTGATGACTGTACTAGTCATCATTAATGTGTAGCGCTGCTACACTATCTTCGGTAAATTTTAGAATGGCTAATGTCCAAAATAAATATAACGAATACGATAAATGGAAGAAATACGCTTACCTTCAATGCGTAAAACTTGGTTGGCAATGCGTAAAGTTGGTTGGTTGGTTGGTTGTATGGGATTTTATGGCGCAAGGTCCCTTTGGGGATATGCTGCGCCAAGACAATGTTGAAAAGAAAACAATGTTATTTAAAATTAAAAATCACACAGCAATGAGATAAAAGAATAATTAAAAGAGGACAAAAATCATGAAAAACATTAAGTGACAAAAAATTGTAGAATTTGGTTAAAACATAAACAATGAATAAGATGAGTGAATTTACATAAAAAACAAGATTAAAAATAAACGAATTCACAGTCATGATATAATTAAAATCAGTCAATGATGGTGAAAAAGTAAATCGGAGCAATCAATAAAGAAATAACAACATGAAAGTAAATAGAATGTAAAAATATTTTAAATACAGAGTAAAATGTGAATGTTACACTAAAAACCTGTCGTACATGAGAATCAAGTGCATAATTACGAGAGTTAAATATGAGTATCTATGTCATTTTGATCGGAAACAGTAGACATGCTACTGTCTCCGTCGTCCAGTATTTCATCCGGCTCGGGATGAAGGTTCACAGCATCGTCATCCTCTATTCTTTGATTTTTTTTGTCTTTTTTCTGTGAATTTGTCTGACTTTTTGAGATTTTGTTCTTTTTTGGTGGGGGTATTGCAGATATAGTAGATTTAGTTTTTGAAATATTTTGCTTTAAAGAAGTTTTAGTTGTAATTTGTGCGTTCCTGTTATGAGATGGTATTTTGGAAGTATTAGAATGTAATGATCTTGGAGAGGCAGTTTTTGTGAAGAATTGGTAGAAGTGGATTGTTGTGTATCTAAGTTATCAGGCACAAATTCTTCAAATACAATATTTTCATCATCCGAGTCATTGCTACAGGGGTCGGATTCCATTTCCTGATCCACGTAATGCTGCAACTGCTTTGGATCTTTAATATTTTTTATAATTGAGCTGATGCCAGAGCTTTTCTTCCCCCTACCCACAGTCTTCCATTGTGGAGAGGCTGGAGTTGAGGTTTTCTTTTTAAAGGTTTGTATAGGCGGTTTTTTTAAATTATGTTTTCTGGGAGCATCAGGTTTCTGTGGAATATTGGTATTCATGGCAGGTTTTGTCTTAGTTTGGGGTTGAGATGACTTATTGGATAGAGCTGTCGGTTTCTGTTGTTTCTTCTCTATGTCAATTTTTACCGGTTCAGAGGATGGGGTGTTGGACGATTCTTTAACATGAGTACTGGTTGAATGTGTTACAGTTGATTTACTGGATGGAAATTGGGAATCAGTTTGTGTACTTATGTGTCTTACGGCTGTTGATTGCTTCTTGAGTAAGCTAGAGTAGGTAATTCCGACAGATGGGGTTCTATTTTCAACTAGTTTACGGGCATCAGGATAAGATAAATTTTGAGTAATTTTTATAGTGATTATTTCCTTTTCACGGTTCCAGTTAGGGCACTTGCGGGAATATGCTGTATGATCGCCTTTACAGTTTGCACAACGTACAGAATTTTCACATGTTTTATTGTCGTGACCGACTTCCGCGCAACGTGCGCAGGTAAGAGATCCACGACATTGGCCATTGCTATTAGTATGGCCGTAACGCTGGCATTTGAAACATCTGATAGGGTTTGGTATGTATGGTCGAACTGGACAGCTTAGATAGCCAGCTTTAATTCTAGCTGGTAAATTGGGACTATTGAAAGTTAAAATAATATGTTTAGTAGGTAATATTTCTTCATTGCGACGGATAGTGATACGACGTACATCTATGACATTTTGGTCTTTTAAATTTTCTAAAAGTTCAGTTTTAGTAGAGAATAACAGATCAGGTTCAGATATAACACCACGACTTGTATTTAGAGTTTTATGTATTTGTACAGAAACGGAAAAGGTGCCTATTGTAGAGCAATTAGAAAGAGTTTGTGACTGTTTAGCTGTAGAAACCTCAACTAGTAGATCCCCAGATTGCAGCTTTTTGATAGAATGGCCATCCCCCAGCACTGACTGGAATGTTTTTGCAACGAGAAATGGTGAAGTCTTTTTAAATGAATTATCAGATAGGCTATCTGTACGTTTAATGATGAAAAAACGAGTGAATGATAGAGTCTGTGCAGTTTGTTGCTCTCCACTAGGGAGAGAAGTAGAAGGAAAAGAAGTGATTCCATCCATAATTAAAGATAATAAGATTCAGACCCCGGCCGCACCACCCTCTCCCGAGCCCTACAAGGGGATGCACATTCGTGCACCAGTGCTAACCAGGGCCCATACGGTCACAAGACAACCCTATGTCAGTCTCCACCCTTAACGAGATGACTAGTAGTTGCTCGATCACTTGATCCCTAAAGCCAGTGACAAAAGCCAGCTGACCAACCGGTTGATGCATACGGGACCAAATGCACCTCCCGTCTACCTGAAGCAGAGGCCAAAGCAGTGTGTTGGTTTCCCTCAACTACCAGGATCCCCCTTTCCAGGGACACGGGTCGCCACGCACGGCCAACACGTGGGTGGTTTACAATTCTCTATGAATCGATATGCAGGATGACATCGGTTCATACAGAATTGCCCTCACCTCCGAAGAGGAAACCACAACGAGAGTGAAACAAAGAGGAAAGGAAGACCAGAGGAGTAAGAGGAAAAAGAAAGGAGAAAGATCACTCAGGTGCCCCGGGTTTGTGAAGCCCGTGAATACCTAAAGAAGGTATCCCCCTGGGGGGTAAAACTTAAAAGTAAAATTGAATATTAAAGTATTGTATAACGAGATCTACCAACTTTGACACTTTCCCACGTGTCTACCCTCAAACACCAAAAATCAGAAGTTGATGCTTGCTTCACAGCAAAGACTCCAAAGGCATATTTATTATTCTTAAAAAAATGTGTTGCCACTGTTTGTATCAGCAAGTAAATTTTTGCAACAGGAAAAACCACTGATACACAAATTAGACAAGACTGTTAATGATTTATTAATGGGGCTTATGGTTAGATTTATAAATCCTTCATCTGTTGGTGATAGTCCCAACTCCCTTATAAGCCTTGATTGTTCAAAAAAAAAAAAAAAAAAAAAAAAAAAAAAAAAAAAAAAAAAATTGGCGCAGAAACAAAATCTCATATAAAAAACATTGCTATTCTTGCAGATGAACTTGAACAGTTTTATAAAGATGTAAGATATTTTTATGTGAATAGTATCAAATATGTCAAACAGAAATTGCTTGTAACAGATCCTTTTTTAAAACATGCATCTGTTGCAGATATGTCTCAAAGGAAAAAATGACATACACCTCTATTGAGGATATATTAGAGAAATTTCCTCATGTTTTATCAGAGGATGAAAAAAATAAATTAGACATAGAGTTTTCTATGTATCAGTTTGAAAATTTTGAAGAGTATAATTTTGAAAAGGACAGTGTAGGATACTGTGTGGCACAAAATATCATTGATAATAGGTATAAATGGAGCTAAGAAATACATAGCTCTACCAAAATTAATTTTGGCCTTATTGCTTGTGCTACACAGTAATGCAACATCGGAGAGGATTTTTAGTTTAGTTCGTAAAAACCAAACTGATTTCTGTCCCACTTTGGGAACTGAAACTCTAACCTCTCTACTTATAGAAAAGCAGAGACATTTTAACCAAAATACCAAGTGCTATGAGCACAAATTTACAAATGAGATGTTAAAAGCTGCTAAAAAAGATTTGGACAAATACAGGGTGATTCAGCTCGTCGGTGACAAACTTTAAGGATCGATAGAGCACACCTAGACGAACATTTTTGAATAGGGAATGTAGGGTCCCTGACGCGATGGTAAGGCGCTAGGCGCTTTCGAAAATTTGGGTGCCGAAATTCGAAACGTCATAAAAACTAGGGAAATGATTAGATTTTCTTGCTTGTTGCGTCGAAATGATTCTGTTTGTTTAGACTTTCTTCAGTACCAATTTGATAAGCGTATCTCTTAAAACATGGATAGGGGGTGCTGCAGACTTTGGAGAGCTAGACAACAACTTTAAGCCCGTTATTTTGATAATTTAACACATGCTCGCCAAAGTTTATACTCTAACTTAAAGTTTGAACCCAAAAGTAGAGCCCTGTAAAAAGCGTAAGAGCCGGAATAAAATGTCAAAGTACAGGGTGGTCGAAACTCGAAGGCTCCTAAGAGATAAACAAACAGATTTCTTGACTTATGGCATGCATTTTCATGATTCTGTTTGCTGGGGCTCTCTGAAACTCAGTTGAATGGTACAAAAAGAAACATCGATAGGGGGCGCTTTGGGCAAAAAACATAATTCGTTGACATTTCGGACGCTAACTGGAAACGGGGCGCTACGATCAGTTAGAAACAAAACAAGAGAGTAATTTACTTATCATAAGAAGCTATTAAAACTGCAGTTTGTTTGTTTTTTTTAACAAACATACCTGGTTTCAATCATGCACAATGCGCGCAATAAAATTTACATAAGGTGCTTTTTGCTGATTTATGCAAAAGATATCGTACCATATCGATATGCAAAAGATACGTAATGCGTAGACGACAACGCGAGATGACGTAGTTGTATGCGCAGACACGTCTTTTGAACGTGCGGTACCTACTTAAGCTTCGGGTTACTTGTCTGCAGATCGGTAGTAGGATGGAACGGTACACAAACTCTGAATTGGCTGACATGCATTTGACGTATGGCGCTGCTGGTTGTAATGGACGAGCCGCTCAGCGGTTGTACGCCGAGCGTTACCCCAACAGGCAAATCCCCTGCCATGCCTTCTTCGCTCGAGTACACCAGAGGTTGTCCACAACGGGATCTTTCGACGGAGGCAGGCCTGAACGGGAGCGATCAGTGAGCACCCCCGACAACGAAGAGGCTGTGCTTAACCTGGTTGAGGACAACCCAGGTCTTAGCACGAGAGATATCGCCAGACATGTTGGCATTTCGCAAGCAACTGCGTGGCGCATCTTACGTTCCCGGAATCTGCACCCCTACCACATCCAGCGGGTGCAGTTGCTCAGAGAGCAGGATTTTGGCCCTCGAGTGGAATTCTCAAGATGGTACTTGGCGATGAGATCCAGGGATCCCCGTTTTGTAAACAGCATTTTGTTTACGGACGAGTCCACCTTCAGCCGGGAGGGAATGTGGAACGCCCACAACAGTCATGTGTGGTGTGATGAAAATCCACATGAAACCAGAAGCCGAGCAGCCCAGGAGCGTTTCTCAGTAAATGTGTGGGCCGGCATTCTGGGGGATTGCCTCATTGGCCCTTATTTGTTACCTGAACGGCTGACAGGTGGAAATTACCTGATTTTCCTGGATCAAGTGCTGCCGCAGCTTCTGGAGGAGGCGCACGTACCCGAAGGTTCGCGTCGCCAGATGTGGTTCCAGCAGATGGAGCTCCGGCCCATTACACGAACGACGTGCGTCTCCATCTAAACGCAAGGTATGGCCAGCGGTGGATCGGGCGTGGGGGTCCAGTTCACTGGCCTGCCCGATCACCAGACCTCACCTGCTTGGATTTCTTCCTTTGGGGTTACCTGAAGGCCGAGGTATACCATACACCTGTCAGCAGTGCTGAAGAACTTGTGGCGCGCAT
The DNA here is from genome assembly GCA_964019185.1 of Maratus speculifer. Lineage (NCBI taxonomy): Eukaryota > Metazoa > Arthropoda > Arachnida > Araneae > Salticidae > Maratus > Maratus speculifer. Next base: position 263,307,398 of record OZ025301.1, read on the forward strand.
TGTGGCAGCTGCAGGGCAGATCAGAGATACTCCTGGCATTGTTGGAAACACACACTCCTCAATGCGACGGAGGTGCGAAGCCTGCATCATGGCCCAAGGTCGAAATTTCGAGCATCTTCTGTAGTGTTATTTTTTGTAAATAAATTTCCAGTATCATTGATGTTTTTGGTCTAAATTTATTCAGAAGTGTTGAGCAGAGGTAGAAAATGTGTTTTCATTATTACTAACTGATCGTAGCGCCCCGTTTCCAGTTAGCGTCCGAAATGTCAACGAATTATGTTTTTTGCCCAAAGCGCCCCCTATCGATGTTTCTTTTTGTACCGTTCAACTGAGTTTCAGAGAGCCCCAGCAAACAGAATCATGAAAATGCATGCCATAAGTCAAGAAATCTGTTTGTTTATCTCTTAGGAGCCTTCGAGTTTCGACCACCCTGTTGTTTGACATTTTATTCCGGCTCTTACGCTTTTTGCAGGGCTCTATTTTTGGGTTCAAACTTTAAGTTAGAGTATAAACTTTGGCGAGCATGTGTTAAATTATCAAAATAACGGGCTTAAAGTTGTTGTCTAGCTCTCCAAAGTCTGCAGCGCCCCCTATCCATGTTTTAAGAGATACGCTTATCAAATTGGTACTGAAGAAAGTCTAAACAAACAGAATCATTTCGACGCAACAAGCAAGAAAATCTAACCATTTCCCTAGTTTTTATGACGTTTCGAATTTCGGCACCCAAATTTTCGAAAGCGCCTAGCGCCTTACCATCGCGTCAGGGACCCTACATTCCCTATTCAAAAATGTTCGTCTAGGTGTGCTCTATCGATCCTTAAAGTTTGTCACCGACGAGCTGAATCACCCTGTATATGTTTAAGTAAAACTGATCCCAAACCATCTATTTGAAATGTTACCCTATAATTTAAATGTTTTATTAATGTCTATGTATGTGTAATTTATTAAACCAATTTATGCTTTATAATATTTACTTTTTTATTTGTGTCAATTCATTTTTTACAGTTTTTGTTTAATAAATTTACTATATTCAATAAATGTTTTTAACCTGTATACCTCATGTTTAAGAATGCAAATTAGATATGACCCATAGCAATTTAAGTATAATTAATTCTTAAAACATGTTTTGTGATATTAAAAAATGCTTCATTCTTCCCTACAAAGTAGTGATTCTGCATTATTATATGCTCAACTATTATAAAGAAATGTGTGAAAATATGTCTACCATAAAAAGTATTTTAAGATCTTCAGAAAATTAAAAATATATGTTTTAAAAAAGGTATAAATATTGATGGTGGTATAATTTCTGGTGCTTTTCTCTAATTCACAAAAAGAAGAAAAAGATAAACCAAGTAAGTTTTTTGTTAAGTAACTAGGGAGGGTCCGCCCCCCTGCTCGCTTCGCTCGCAAACCCCCCGCGTGTTCGCTTTGCGATTCCAAATTCTAGGCTACCCCTGCTTGCTGCGCTCGCCAATACCTCATGGTATGAATAAGCAGTTGCAGACCTTTCAAATGATGTGTCACACGACTGCTGTTGTAAAGAAATTAAAAATGATCCCCCTGGGGGGCAGAGTGGGGGATGACACACAAGACATAAATAATATGAATAAGCAATTGCAGACCTTTCAAATGATGTGTCTCACGACTGGTGTTGCAAAGAAATTAAAAATGTGCCCCCCTGTGGGGCAAAGTGGGAGGTTAACACACAAGACATCCATAATATGAATAAGCAGTTGCAGACCATTCAAATGGTGTGTCACACAACTGGTGTTGCAAAGAAATTAAAAATGTTCCCCCCCCTGGGGGGGCAGAGTGGGGTGGTGACACACAAGACATCCATAATATGAATAAGCAGTTGCAGAACTTTTAAATGATGTGTCATACGACTGGTGTTGTAAAGAAATTAAAAATGTGCCCCCCTCCTGGGGGGGTGACACACAAGACATCCATGATATGAATAAGCAATTGTAGACCTTTTAAATGATGTGTCACACGACTGGTGTTGTAAATAAATTAAAAATGTGCCCCCTGGGGGGGGGCAGAGTGAGTGGGTGACACACAAGACATCATAATATGAATAAGCAGTTGCAGAGCTTTCAAATGATGTGCCACACGATTGGTGTTGTAAAGAGATTAAAAATGTGCCCCCCTGGGGGCAGAGAGGGGGTGACACACAAGACATCCATAATATGAATAAGCAATTGCAGATCTTTCAAATGATGTGTCACACGTCTGGTGTTGTAAAGAAATTAAAAATGTGCCTTCCCTGGGGAGGGCAAAGTGGGGGTGACATACAAGACATCCATAATATGAATAAGCAGTTTCAGACTTTTCTAGAGATATGCAACACGAGTGTTGTGGATAAAAATTAAAAAAGTTACCCTTTGGGGGGGGGGGGTGCAAAGTTGGAATGAGCAGTTACAGTTCTTTTAAAATGTAAAGGGACCCCCCCCCCCGCTCACTATGCTTGCCAACCCTCCGCGTAATCGCTTCGCGATTCCGTTCGGTGTTGCTTTGCAATCCCGGTTGGAATCGCTTCCCGATGCATAGACGGAGCCCTTTCCTGATTGGTCTATTCGACTCATGGAAGGAGTGGTCAACCCCGATTCGTTATTTCCGGAAATATTACACATCAGCATCATTCCAAGAGTCATTCCTTTTAAGGCTAGTTTTATTTTACTATAGAAGGATTAAAAATCTGTATTTTTATTTACAAATTATTTTTATATTTATTTCTAAAATTTATAATTCATCAGTAATGTGTGCAATAACTTGAACATAGATTGTTTGTATATGTGTCCTCATGTCTCGCGTCGCGTATAGTATCGCGTGTTGTGCAAAATAGTTACAACTCTGGTTACTGATAACGTTCAATGAAACTTGGTACCTCTGCATTATTGAATCAATATATAATAAATATATTTCCAAACTTAATGTCAAGTTTGCCAGTTACAATTTTGCATGCAAATATTCGCACATCTTCAATTAAAATTGTAATCTGAGTGCCGGCGAAATCCAGAAATTTTATTTTATATGCACTCACAAAAAAATAGTTTTATTAAAAAAAAAAAAAAAACTAATTTCAATTTTTACTGTGTCATTATTTTCACTAAGTGAAGTCATTTGAAAGTAAAATCTCAATTTCAGTGTTCCATAATGAAAAGAAATATTGAAATGCAATATCGTTATGAGTAAAAATGCGATGTTTAAATAGTGACGTCATTTTCTCTTCAAATGTTTTTTATAAGTTACTAGCTGACCCGCCCGGCGTTGCCCGGGTCCGTATTAGCAATATTAAACGAACTTGAAATTTGTATGATTTTATCAATAACTGGAAGCATGCAGAAATGCATTGTCTGAAATACGTCGCAGCTGACTTTGTGAAAAATCAGTTTTAAAAACAACAACTAATATTAAACTCTAAAAATACTTAAAATGAGCAATGAGAAACACGGGAGGGAACATGTATCCAACGATTGCGTTAGTTTCGTGTTAAAGTGTTGATATTTTCTTAGCAGACGATTTTTTGTGATAAATACATTATCTGTTTTATATTTCTTAATGATATTCCTCTGGACCGAGTTGGCGCATTGCCAAGATTTGCTTCCTCTGGACCGAGTTGGCGCATTGCCAAGATTTGCTTTCCCCTGTGCCTCAATTAATTATCCTCGGAATTCCTTTTATTTATAGAGATTGTTATTAGTAATGAAAAAGGCATCCGTAATAATATTGCAATTCCCATTTATCTGATTGCTGAATGACATCATTTTCCTCATTTGAAAATTTTCTTTAGAACATTAATTTTTATCTTAAATTATTTTCTGTTATTTTATTTACATTATTATTTCTCAGTAAATATATATATATTTTTTTACCTCAATTAGTGCATAATTATACGCAATCATTTTATTGTGGTTAAATTTTACGAAAACAATTGACTTTTTAGGTGCGTTCGTAATTATGTAAATACGTAGCACCTATTGTTGTCGCTCAGTCCGTCTGTCTGTCTGTCCGTCTGTCTGTCTGTCTGTCTGTCCGTCCGCATATAACAACGCAAAAACTACCCAACCGAATCGTTTGAAATTTAAAATACATAATTATAACATAATTTTGTCGAGTCATTTCAAATTTTATGAAAATCGGATGGATAGATCAATTACAGGGACAATCAAAAGGATTCCATTACATTATGGTCAATGGGGAAAAAAGTTTCAAATGCATTTTAATCGTTTGAAATTTAAAATATATAATTATTACGTAATTTTATCGAGTCATTTCAAATGTTATGAAAGTCCGATGCACTGATCATTTACAGGGACAATCAAAGGTATTCCATTACATTACGGTCAAGGGGAAAAAAGATTCAAATGCATTTTTATGATGTTACACTCATTCGAACATGATAGAATTGGCATGAATCTATGAAATATATATACTAAAATATGCATTCTGTACAATCTGTGATGCAAAGAATTTTTATTATTAAATTACAGGGCCACACAAAAGTATTCCACTACATAATGCTATACGGGGAAACATTGTTTGGGGCGTGTTTTAATTATATTTAACTATTTCACATTTTATGAATAAGATATACGTTTCTGAGGTGTAATTAAAATTACTTTCTGCATATTTACAGAAACACAAAGATTTCGACTACTATACTGTATCCGAAGTACGCTCTACTATATCAGCAAGATCTGAATATTTTTAAAACTTCGTTATCGTACGAACGCACCTTATTTGCTACGTTCACGTGCAATTTCCAACTTGTTTCTTTTAAATGCAATGACATGTTCACTGATGAAATAAAGCTCCTGACTCGTGGAAAGTGATAATGGAAAATAAATGTTTACTAGTAAATTTGCAGATCAGGAGCCTCAACGTCAGCTTTGAACAATATGTATATTTTTAAACACACTTTCGGTAATATTCAACTTCTTGGAAACTTTAATTTAAAATTTTCATAGTACTTAATTATTTATAAGAATAAAATAAGAATTAGAAGTTTTCAGCCTTCAAAAGCGGTAAATTAAAAATTTAGTTATGTTAGGATATTCTAAAATTTTCATGATCTATTATTTTTGTTTTTTTATTATAATATAGTAGATTTCTTCAGGGGGGCGGAGCCTCCCTGAACCTCCCGCAGCCTCACTTAATTTAAATTTGCCACTTTTAATAATTGTGCTAATGGTTACTGTATATCTTGCATTTCCTTATACATTTTGATTTATAAGGATAAGTAACAGTTTGGACAAATATTTTTAATTATCTTCATACTTCTACATACCTGCCAACCACAAACACCTAAATCTGATGTATCAGGAACTTTTGTAAGTGTAAACTCAGTAATCTAGAGTTTTACCATTTTGTTTCCAAAAAAAAAATGTTTTGATTGCATTTTGTAGCAGTTATAGCGGGACAGACAAACATACAGAAGAACAGACTAACAGATGAAAAACAATAAATTTCGTGTCTTTAAAGTAAGCCTTCACTGAAGTTTCGGCAATGGCGTTATTTTTCATGAGTTATTGATATCCATGTTTCTTATATTTTTAACGACTACTATAAAATACCTGTTTTTGTACAATTATGACGTCAAATTTTACCAATTGAAATATTTGTTAAAAATATAATTATTTTTTATTTCTTTTACTTCTAATTATGCCATCATTTTTGTCAGAAAAATTCTTATTAACGAAACAAATTTCCGTGTTTAATATTTAACAAAGTACTATTTTTATTTTTATTTTAATTCTGACGTCATATTTATTTTTTCTTAGTTTGGTTTTTCGAATGGAAATTGCTCAATTGAAACTTATTGCCGTTAAAAAAATATTCCAGATTTTTTTTTTTTTTTTGGCAACGATAAAGGAAATTGGTTAAAATTTATCTAAAAAATCGCTCTTGATTCTGTATGAAAAAGAAGGAAATTTTGAATTATTAAGGAAAATATTTGAATAAAATTAATAAAACATAGCCTATATTCTTTTCTGGGCTATGTTATATTTATCCGCAAAGATAAAAAGACATTAATTAATTCATCAGTTTTGACGTTGACTTCATTTAAATTTTCGTCCACGCTTTCAAATTTATAGCATTAAAATATAATAAGGATTAGGATGAATGGTTGCTTAGCAACCATTAAGAGAAAATAGAGAAAATGAAATAAAATACATTTTAAATAAGTAAATCTCTAAACCAAATTAGTTTATATTATTGGAACACATTTATAAAAACTCTCCAAAATTTGCAATAATAACTTTAAAAATCTGACATGCATACACAAAATTTCAAAACAATACGAATAATTTAGCTGGTAAATTTCAGTATCCATTTATCATTGAATTCCATTAATGAATTGTGTCATTTTCTCTCAAGGAAAAAAAAATTGAAAATCATTGGATTTGCCATAGAAAAGCATTATTGCGCAAAATAAAACATTCTATATTTTCTGAACGAATGAATCAAATCTAACAAAAAACTATACAGCTTAATCCCAGTGCCTCACTAACATATCCACTTAATTTCAAGCCAATCGGATGTTTTTTGCGTTAGTTATCGCGGAACAGACAGACTGACTGACAGACACCAAAAAAATTCGCGTCTCCAAAGTAAGCCTTCACTGACGTTTCGGCAATTATCGATAGAAAAGCTGAACTGAGTTGCCACCATATTTAAGAAATATCGTAAAAAGCATTTAAAATTAAAAATAAATAAAATATAAAAATGGAAATAAATTAAAAAATAGCTGAAATGGGCACAACTACAAATAAATAGCTTTCATTTAAAAAAATAATTATCAAAATTATTTGAGTAGAAAATTCAGGACTGACGATACATTTTTTAGCTTGTCTGAAAGAAATAGCATCGGGGGCTAATAAGGAAAGGGCATGTTTACAAACAAACACTTTCGTCAACCAATCTACCATTACATTTTTTTTCAAAGCAATCATTGCAGGAATCGTCTTGGCAACGTAAGCCAATCGTATCATCACCTACCACAGAGCTGCCAAACGTAGATCAATCAAATTCCCGGAGCTCATCCGTACAGCATCGGTCTTTAAAGAACGGACAGGTTTTTCTTGCTTATCCACAGTAATTTGTCCATAGTGACGTCAGCTGCCCTTTCCTTATAATTGCATTTACAAAAGTTTTAATATGTAATGATTGTGATAATGAAACAATACCAGTAGTTGAAACACACATTTTATTTATTTTTTAAAAATTATGTTTACTAATCATACTTTCTGTTAAAAAATTTATACAATACAAAATCGCTGTTTTTCGAGAATTTTAATACATGAAGTACATATTCCACAGACAATCCATTACATCTTTTAAGTAAGTAATAAGTACAGTATTGTCCGCATACGTTAGATGTTGAGCTTTGAAATGATGTTTCGTTCCACTTCACATACTTAAATCGACTTGTATACTGCAAGATAAAGGGGTGATATATCAAAGGAGGAATTCCAAAAGAAATAGAAAAATTCTAACGTACAGTCGACTCTCGTTAATTCGAAATCGGATAATCCGAATCTTCGCTTAATTCGAACTAAACATGAAGTCCCTTTCAATGAACAACACATGAAGAAATTTTCAATGGCAGAATAACGTTAAAATTTTTCATTAATTCGAACTTATTTTTTCTTGACTTCGTTTAATTCGAACAAACGAGAATTCTGATTTTTCTTTTTTTTTTTTTTTTCTATCTCACGGGTTTCAGATCATTTGAATAATTTTCTTTCTTTGATTTTTGTGAAAATTGTTCCGAACGAGCATACAAAGAATCCAATGCATAGATATCCACTTTCTTTAGTTCCCCGTATGTCCATCGGTGACGCTTTAAATCTTTCTTCCGTCGTGCTTGTTTCTAATCGTTTAATTAGTTTATGTATTTATGTATTCTAATTTAATATTAAGTCATATTCTAATGATAACAGAGGAAATTAATTTAAAAAACACTATAACATTATTTCCTTTGTAATAATAGTACCATATTAAGCAAGTTTTCATTTCATATTTACCATTATTCGAACTTCGGATAGTTCGAACATTTCTTGTGGTCCCGACGAGTGCGAATCAACGAGTGCCGACAGTATCTTTATCTTGAATAAACATGGTGAATTGTCAGGTAATCAAAATGACAGTGTGGACACATGGGTGCATCTTCCCGATGTAAAATGTTTCGATTATGTTATGTGATTCTCAAATATCCGACTCTCAGACGAGTCAGAATAACATCCGACAGAAGAATTTCATTGGATAATGGTTAAGTGAGGGAATAGTGTGCGAAATTTTCTAAATATATTAAACTGCTTCATGTATAACAAATTGATATATTTCACTGAGGCTTAATATAAATTATACAATACTGTATTGCATAATATGAAGTACACTGCATTTACAGGGACACATAAAATATTTCAAGTACTATATTACTTCCGACGGACTGTATATGTTTCCGATGATGGCTGATGGATGGATGTAATACATTTTAATTATGATATACTCATTTAAGTTTCAATAAATCTTTGTACATTATAAGAGTGTGTATAAATATTATAGTTGATATACAGGGCTACCTAAAAGAGCTTGCCAACGTTACTGAGTATGAGCGTAAATTACTTAATGGTCGTTCTTAGATAAGTTATACATTTTTACGCTGAACTGCATTCAATTTACAAAGAAATGTTTGCAGAATATAGATAAAATGATATACAGGGCCACGCAAAGAATTGGGCACATGGACACCTATGAATGATAATTTATAACAATGTGATTTCAGTTGTATTAAGAGTGTTTTAGTTTAAAATGAATTTTAGCTTTTTACTGACGTGTAATAAAGGTACAAGGTAAACTACAGGGATGGACAAAAGTTTTCAAGTATGTTTCCCATTTATTAGTACAAATTGCTCAAAAAGAAATTTTAAGCTTTTTTCTTGTTAAACTAAATTTTCCCATTGTAAAATATGTATATCAACTGACAGATCAAATACAGGGCTGTTCAAAAGTATTGGAATACATATTTGACTATAAACCCTTATTTGCCTATTTAACGAAGTTTTTTAAAAGATTTCATGAAGTGTTGGAAAGTGCTTCATAATCTTTGCTTAAAGCAAGATTTTTCTTACTAGTTGGATATAAGAATAAAAATGTACCTTTCGTTTTTTCTATATACGGTTTCCAAACTGCTAAAACTTCTTGGATGTTCAGGAGTTTTATAAACCGCACTTAAAACTCATTTTATAGATACGGTATAATTACATTAATTCGACAGACATAGAATAGCGCATGCATTAAAGTCATATGTACTACTGAAATGAAATATTAAGAATGACGACTTTTATAGAAAATTCATAATAGGTAGAAAATGATTAATTTATGCTAACAATTTATCCATACATTTTAAATTAAAGTTGCAATTAACTACAATTAAACACAACTCAAAAAATTAGACACACGTAACATTCAATAATAGCAAATAAATATTTTATTTAAAACAAACGTTCAGACAAGGATCAGAAGCAATATTTAATTCTTTCGCAATATTTTCAATCAATCGCGACATGTCTAGGTTATTAAAGAACTCTTTAGTAGCATAAAAATAATCTGTACATTTTATTCAAATTCTTGTGCTAAAAGTCCATAGAAAAAATTGTTACATTACCATAGCGATGCAATTTACGACCATTGTTAATTGTCATGCAATCATGTTCTAGCTGATAGCCAAAATTTTCCTCACAACCGATGCACTCAAACACATTATTAATGTTCGCTTCCAGATGACATTTTAAAAGTTCAACCATGGATGTCGTCGACACGATTTCAGCATCGTCAAATCTCGTTTCTGATGGATTCGCAGATGGAGACATTTGTTAATGAACTTCTTTCAAAATTCTTCTGGGAAATATTTTGCAGAATAGTTCTCTAATGATATCAGCAGTCACATCTTTGTAAATGTTGAGCAAAGTTTGTCATTCACTGTCTAATAAAAAGCATATTGTAGGCGAAAATACGCAATTGCCTATAACAAAATCCTTTCGCTGAAAATAACGCTGTAGAAAAATGTGTGGTGTATCCTCAAAGCTTACTGTTGAAATCAATTCCTCATCGATAATCTCGCTTTTTGAAGCTATACATGACGGGTTCAAATAGTCCTACTTTTTCTCAAAGAGATTGCAGCAAGACTGGGGAAAGAGTCCTATATGTAGTTATATTTATTCCTCCAACATTTTCTGATTATTCTATCAGAAAAGTAAGAAACAACTACAAAATAATCATTACTCAATTGAGAAAAAATATTCTGGTATATACATATCAACAGAAGACAATGTTACTTGTTGACTCCTCTCCCAAACACATCTTTTTTGTAGATTTATTCTAGGCACTAGATGACCGTTTAATTTTTTTTCAAACACAAGAAAAAGCAGTAAGAAATTTATGCAGAGAAATATAACACGATGCTACACGCACGCGAATGAGCTTTGAAACTATCGAACGTCTATGTTTCCAAAACTCATTTATAAATATATTCACTTCCGGTCACTGTTAACTGTTGCCTATAATTAAATTAAACCATTTGATTTTTTTTTCCATCTCAGAAAATAATTTCATTTAACAGAAGTATTCGTACAGCTGAACTCGACTCATTTCAATGTCTAAATCCCGCCCCTTTCTCCCCATTCACAACAAAAATTAAGTGTGGATTCTGAAACTAAGTGTTGCCATTATATTCAAACAAAACTCGGTGTTGCAATTTTTTAAAATTCAATCTATACAGCATGTTACAGCTCGACCCTCAGCATCCTACAACTGAACTCGATGACGTCATAACCACGTTCCTTCCGGTCACGCGGGCGTGTTTTAGTTTCCCCATTTGCATTGAGATATTCCACTTCTTATCCCCTTTTCCACAAAAAGTAACATGTCGTAATCAGTAAAAAGTTCTAAACTCACTTTCGTTATCTTTAACATGGCATCTCACGACAGTCCAGGAACTGTATAATACCAAGGTGGATCTAAGTTGTATGCTTCCATGTATAAATTTCTAAAGTTTTTGAAAATATCCGTGAGCAAGATCACGTCGTTTTTAACGTACAGTTCCGTATATACTCCCATAATTTTTATGTCAAAAGAGTTCCAAACGTGCAGAGCATGTGCGTAATCATCATCTGAAATATCGACATCATTGGCGGAAGAGAAGTTTCTGCACACTTTTCATGATTGTTCATGAAATGGTAAGGAAAAACTCCTTTATGAAGAAGGTTCACTTTGTCTGCAGCAAAAAACGAAATCGTGATTAGAATTCTTAAGATAACTGGAGTAAGCATCAATACTAGCAGACATGAAGCGATAAGAGTCAAAAGATCGAAGTTTCATTTTGCTACTTAAGTTTTCGTTAACGAAATGTATTTTTCCTCCGTCTAAGGGATGATTTGAATGTCTTTTTCATCTGCTCCAAGTTCTCTGATAAATAAATGTAGATTATAATTTGTTAAATTATGGGAAAAAACAAGTAAAAAACGTGGATCTTGGACTTCAAATTGCAAGTGTTGCAAGCTGGTCCGCGAAATTTTCCAGATATATGGCAGTGATCTTTTACCTTCGGATTTTTTCCCGAGAATTTATTGAAGCATAAATAACATTTTATATCAGAACTAAAAAGAGTAGATTATTCTTGAGTTAGTGGAATTCTTGAGTTAGTTTTCGGTGTTGTGTAAATTTTTTCGATTTCTTCCGCTTTTGCTTTCAAATTCTGAACAAATACTTTTGCAGCGTATGATACACGATACAGTACGGGAGGTTTATGCATTCCTTCGGTATATGCTCTGTAATAGCTAAATGCCATCGGTTCACGACGCTGATATGATTCGTTATAAGAAGTAGATGATCTAGGTGAACAAGATGAAACAGGTTTTGTGATGCACTCGAAGTCAGCATACACAACGAAAGGCACTTTGTTGCTGTTTCGCACATTTTTAAATGAAATGCATTTGTTGTGCGGCTTATTTTTAGATTTCTTCGCTTCTGCTTTCAAATTCTGAACAAATACTTTTGCAGCGTATGATCCACGATACAGTACGAGAGGTTTATGCATTCCTTCGGTATATGCTCTGTAATAGCTAAATGCCATCGGTTCACGAGGCTGATATGATTCGTTATAAGAAGTAGATGATCCAGGTGAACAAGATGAAACAGGTTTTGTGATGCACTCGAAGTCAGCATACACAACGAAAGGCACTTTGTTGCTGTTTCGCACATTTTTAAATGAAATGCATTTGTTGTGCGGCTTATAACTCTAGGTTCTTTTTCGAAAAACAGAACTTTATACTTTTAAAAGTTTCGCTTCAGAATGAAAGGAAAGCAATCATCGGCGGCAAATGAAACATAGAGTTTTATGTTCTAACCAATCTAGATAAATCTTTTATCCACGCATAATAGGATATATCTCGATTTTTTATGAGCAAAAGATCAACATGAACATCTCTTTCTTTTGAGGTTGGCAGAAATGGATAGATTTTAAAATTATTGTAAGCATATACGTTTATTGACATCGAATTATTCACTTCGAATATTTTAATGTCTTTAGCAGTGACGGGGAAAGTTAAGTCTGTCTGAATACTGTACATAATGTGACAAACGATGAGGAATACTTGGAACTGGAAATAATGACCAAAAAAAAAAAAAAAAAAAAAACGGCTCATTTGAAGCATTGTTTTTAACATTTATTACAGCTCCCTTGTTTTTGATTGATTCCGGCAGCTCTACAAAAGAAGATCCTTTCATCGGGTTATAGTTATTCAGTCTTCGAAATATATATCTTCTAAATTCCATGTGAAATCCTTTTCTTCGAATTCTGAAGATTCAGATAAAAGTTTCTCTGTACAGCCTGCATAAAATTTGTCTAAATTAGTCGAAACCAACACAACTTCATTTTTCGTTTTAAATGAATTAACTTCGGATATAAATGAACCCGATTGAGAATGTTATATTATACTTACATAATAACTTTAAATTTATCTTGTGTTCACTTATGTCGTTTCCTTGGATTATATCTTTCACTGCTTCATATTTTGACATGAAAAAATCTTTTATTTCTATGTGACAAATCTTTTATTTCTATGTGACCATCCTGATTTTAAAGGATAAAATTTTTAACACGCCCTTCAAAAGCGGATTTATCCGAAACTGAAATTTGTGATTTTTTTTTCTTTAGGCATGGCGATTTCTTGGAGGGATACTGGAGGCTATTTTTCTTCCTATGCCAAACTTGATGCTTTTCTTTTTTTCTTAATGGCTTTGCAGTTTAAATTTATGTGAAGGTTTATTGCATCTTTCCGCGAAAATTTAGCCTGACAATTCAAGCACTCAAACGAGGTTTCTTTAGTGTGCAGAGTCATCAATTGATGGCGTAAATCCGCTGTCCTGTAAAATGTTTTATTGCAAGTGTCACATTTGGTGCTAGATCCTTCACCTCTCACATAAGTTGACATGCAAGACATATTGAGATGTCGGAACTGGTACATCTGGAACGTCGTTTGACACAGAATCTTTAACAGAATTGTCATTTATTTGGTTCAAATGTTCTGGATCAATTGTTGAATTTATTTGAATCAGCTACTTCTTGGAAATCCATAGAGATATTTAGGTCGAATAATTCTTCGGCATTAAAGCCAGCAAAACCATTGAAAAAAATTGGAAATGTTGGAAGTTCATCTAAAAAATCAAACCTTGATTGACTGAGATTCCTCATCGTAAGATATAACCCTGAAGAATCCTTTTTTAATGGGTCCAGATTTCGTGATGAAATTGATACATTTTCATTAAAATTTTCTACTTCTAAAAAATGTATATTAATGTCCAGTTTGAACCTTTTGCTTGACGCTTACGTTCTCGCCCCTTGATCACGAAATCCCCTGATCAAATACAACCGGCGCTAATCCACTCGCATTCTCTCCTCATTCCGGAAGGTCCGCCCAGTCAGCTGCAACTCTTTCTTCCTATTCTGCAACTGTTCTCTTTGTCCAAACAGCAGAGGAATCTGATTCATAAGATAATCTGAGAGTTTGTAGGCCGGAGGATTGTAGAGGCATCATTGCTTGGTTATATAGTGTATGTTTCCATCTGTCCCTTCTGGCTAATTGGTCCTGGTTGGTTTAGTGCACAACATACATTGTGATTTCTCTTTGAGATAATGAGAATAAACGGATGTTTTTAGAATGTTATAGAGTGCCGAAGGTGAGAACGGGTGGTTCTGGAACGTTAAGAATTCCCCACATGGTCCTGATTCTAGTGTTAAATGTCCTGCTAATTTGTTGTTACATGTTGCCTTACCAGACAATCCTCGGAGGACCAAGTAAATCGCCCAAAAATACGAGGTATCAACCTGGGATGCTGTGTCGGAGGGCACATTGATCATGAAGTGCTGACAAAATTCATATTCACATACAATTTGAAATGCTTGTGCTTTGACCCATACTAGATTTCTTAAGAAACGTGGATCTACTAAACTGCCAAAAGATAGAAAGAAGTCTGCGATAATGTCGTCCTGTATTTTATCTAAATGCTCAAGATCTTTTATTTCCGCTTCAACTGGTTTGGAAGTTTTTCCTGTTTAATGTTTAGTTTCGTCTTTCAAATCTTGTACTCAGTTTTTTTGTCTCCTTTTGATATATTGTACCAATTTTCCCATTCCGAATTTTCTCTGGATGTAGATATATCTATGCTCAATGACTGGAATTTTGTTGTGTTTTTAACGCGTACAGTTTATCTCAATATGGTGGAGACTTTTTACAGGAGCAATATAAATTCATTACGCATTCACAGACTAAAATATCAAGTAGTTTAGTTCCTTGTTTTTTAAATTCAAACTTTTTTTTAAATGTGTGGCTTTTTCTTGTCTCGAATTTAAGATTTGATTTGTTTATAATACTTATTTTAGTAGGCATTAATTATCTGAATGATCCTACAGTCAGAAACTGTTGGGATTGACGCCATCTGATATATTTTATTTTTTGAGCCACTACATCGCTAACAGAGGAGAAACTCACTTTAATATTGTTGAGTTTACTTGTTAATACCTCAAAGCAGCATCGAAGAACATCCTCGTGTGTTGGAAGAATATTTTGCAGTAAATCTCTTAGATAACCGAAATGAAAAGATTGTCTGGTAATTTTCTTGGTCAACATTCAACAACATATGTATATCCGTATCCATTTCACTTGTTAATGTAATTAAAATAATACAATACACCTAATTGACAGACGAAATTGGTTCACTGCTACGAAATGGCGTACTGTGGAAGTGTACAGGGTCGGAAAGAAATGAGTGCGCGGGCGCACGGCGACTTCAGCGCTGTTTCGCAACGTGCTTAACGGGAGTTGGGCGAACTACTAAACCTCTTCGCCCAGCAGCGATTTCGTCGTGGTAAGATCTGGGTTTTTCAAAAAAGGCATGATATGCTCAATAGTATTAATTTACATTTAAATGTAAACATGAGACCACAAACTGAACTCATTTATTTTCTTAAACATCAAAATCACCAAAAAATGAATTTTTTACAATTTTTATTGAGATTGCGCAATCGGAAGAAATTCTCTAAACACAATTTATTTTTTTATTATTATTAAACAGTACAATATGCAAATATTTTTTACTATAGTGATAAAATATGTACATACAACATTTTTTTAAACATTCTAAAAAAATCGAAAATTTTCAAATTTTTATAATTTTTAGGCAGTTTGCGTGATTGGAAGATAAAGTCAGATTTGGAAAAAAAAAAAAAAAAAAAAAAAAAAAAAAAGTGTGTTTTTCTTATATTATTTACCAATTGCAACTTGGAAATAACTTATGTCTTTTCGCTCCACCCTAATATACAAGTCTATGAGTACTTTTTTGAGAGTGTTTTTTTTTTATAAAATAAAAGAGAGTTGTTCAAATTTTATGTAAAGATAACGATTCGAGATCGGAATTTTTCGAGATCAGAATCCTCATAATTATTGTTTGGACTTTGAAAAATAAGTTCATTATCTTCTATAACAGGTTCGCTGCCGCTTATGTGAAGATGTGATGATAGTTAATGCCGCACTGTAGAAGTGGGTTTTTCCCAGAAGACTATTTACTTTTCATAACAAAGAATCTGTGAAAGATTTTCCCGCGCCAGTGCGTGACTGGCAGAGATATCACCCCACATCACGCGCTGGCGCTTGAGTGTCCCTTAACCCCAGCGCCATATCACGCGATAACGCGTGATCGGCAGCGAATGTGATAATCTTGACACATTCTATTATTTTGGAGTAGAGATATGGAGTTTTTTGCACAATGTTTAACCACTGCTGTAGCTGTATAGTTCTGGATTTTCGAATATAAAATAAGGACGTTAATGTGCATTAAGTTAGGTAATAAATCGGAGTACTAGTTTGCCACATTTGAAGAGTGGAGTCGGAGCTTTTTAAAATTTTTGAAGATATGTTGGAAAAGGAACATGATTGGTTGCAAATATACTATAAAGATTTCTATGTGGTAATATTGTGTTTAAATTTTCTTTTGACTGAAGGGTATACAGTTGGCAAAAAAAGTATTTGTACACTTCATTTTTTTAAATTATAATGAAATTAAACAAAAGATTTAAGCAAAAAATACTGTAATACATTAATTTAATGCATTATAATATTATAGAAGCAGAAACAAAATTAAACGAATCGATTTTTTACATTATAATAAACAAGTATACAAAAATATAATGCAAAAAAAGTATTTGTACACTATATTAATGTAATATAATTGATGAAAATTTAGTAAAATGATACAAATTAATATTTTGTGTGAATTCATTTAGCGTTTATGACTACTTCTAGATGGTGTGACATAGATTCCACCAACTTTTTTGTAGTGGTCTGGTTAATGTTATTCCATGACACAATAAGAGCTTCTTTAAAACTGTTTTTTACTAATACATATTTTTCTTTTCGGATTTTTGCATTCAATAGCATCTGCAAATTTTCTACTGGATTCAAGTCTAGAGATTTTAGAGGAGTTACCAGTCGTCTTCGAGTATTGTCGTAAGCATGTGCTGGTGATCACAGCAGTATGCTTTGGTCATTATCCTGCAGAAAGTGGAAAGCTTCCTCTATGCATAATTTCTTGGCACAGTTTATTAAATTATGGCGCGACACATCAATGTATGTTAAACCTGTCCTTCCATTGTCAAAAAATTTTAAATGTCCTGCTCCATTAGAAGCTATACACCCCAAAAGTATAATATTCCCCCCAACATGCTTGATAGTTTGAAGTATACGTTTTGGATCTAGAACAGTTTTATTTTTACGCCAATTTTTTCGAATGCTTGATAGTAAGAAAATTCCGAATTTTTCCTCATCAGAAAAAATTACTGTTTTCCAAAAATCCAATGATTTACTTCTGTATGCGAAAGCGAATACTATGCGTTTTCGCCTATTTGTTTCGCTGATGAATGGATTTTCCCTTGAGGTTCTTTCTTTTAAATCTGCATTGAGAAGAATATTTTTTATTGTTTCAGGTATTACTCTGATGCGAGAAGATGTCGCAAGGTCTCCAGCAAATTTTTTAACCGAACGCACAGGATTTTTTAAAGCTTTTTTAACAACACTCCCTTTTTCCCTCATTGTTAGTTTGCTAAGAAGTCCTGGTTTTCATTGAATTTCGATTCTTTTAATTTATTCATAGTTTCTCACTATACATCCAATATTGTAAATGGTAATTTAATAGCTTTTACAAATTCTTGTTGCGAATTTATATTTTTATTATGCTCAATCATAGGATTTCATATATCTAGAGGTGCCTCTCTAGTATTAGGTTCTATACTCAATTACTTCAAGAGCAAATTAAATTAAATGTCAGACAAATATAATATGAACTTAAAAATTATTAACAGCTTCTGTAAAAGTAGTCCTTTGAACCATAAACACTATAAAACACAGTACATATCAGGATGGAGAAATGTACAAATACTTTTTTTGCAAGAAATTTTTAAACTTTTCCTATTAGAAAATTATTTTACATCTTTATCGAAATTTTCTGTTGTGTAATTTAAAACACACGGTAAACAGACTGTATTAAAACTATTTTTGACAAAATATCTGTTTTTATTTAATTAAAAATAAAAAAAATTTAGGGTGTACAAATACTTTTTTTGCCAACTGTATGTGTGTCTCCCTACATTGCTGTAGTCCCAGTTCATTTGAAATTGTGCCAGAGCTTTTTGTTTTAAGACATTTTTAAGAAAAAAAGCCGAGTGTGGATATTTTTCTTTACACCTTCTTATATTATTGCGTACTTTGTTAGTGCGTCCACATGATCGTTGCCACATGATCCTGAATGACCTTTTATCCACTGGAATTGAATATTTTTCTTTGTTTCTTGTAGCTCTTTAATTAATTGTGAGTTTAGGAAATCTGTTGTGAAAATAATTTTCCATTAGTTTCAGACTTGATTGATTATCAGTGAAGATGGTATAATTCTCTATTATAGAAGAATTTGCATAATCTATGCTGTCTAAAATAACTAACTGCTCAGCTCTAAAAATTGAGTCATTATGCTGTAGTTTAACTTGATGAGTGTGAATGCATTTTTTATTTTTATAAGCACAGAAGGTATAGAGAGTTCCTTGATCGAATTTAGAACCTTCTATAAAGATGATTGGTTGGTTGTATAGGTTTTAATGGCACAAAATCCCTTGAGGGACATGCTGCGCCAAACCAAAGACAAAATCGTAAAAATGAGGAAAAAAGACAACGTCAAAATATCCGGATGGTAGGCTTCCCATCCGGATATGGTCAGGTAAATATAAGATGGCAAAAACAGTAAAATGCTAAATCATTAGATTATGGTAAGAATAAGATAAGATTAAATTTCAAAACAAAATGTAAAAGTGAAAGTTGCAATAAAAATCTTTTGTAGATATGAGTTAAGTTGATAAAGGCAATGCGGTGATACATGAAATTAAAATCAATTAAAACCAGACAAACATATTTAAAATGTAAAGAAGATAAAATCCTAAAACTAGTTAAAAATTCTACAACAGTAAGATAGTGACACGATAACCAAAATGGAAAACTACTACAGTAAACACAAAATACAACTAAAACAGAGACCAATAAAATAATTTAACCAGGCACATACTCTTCAAACACAGTATTTTCCTCGGAATCCGAGCCACTGCCGTAAGACTCGGATTCCATAGCTTCTTGAACGTAGTGCTGCAGTTGCCTGGGATCTTTAAAATTTCTTTTGCATGGACTGAGCGAAGCATTCTGCAATCTTTTAACGACAGTCTTTCGCCGTGGGGTTGCTGGAGTTGGGGTTTTTATGGTTTCAGTTTGTTTTTTAAGCATATGTGGTTTCTGTAATGTTTTAGATTTTGTAGCAGTTTGGATCCCAGCCTTGGTCCCTTCTTTCTGAACACCAGTTTTCACTATTTGACTGGAGTTGGGTTTTTTAGAGTTTAAAGCAGATGAGTTCGGGTCATTTTTTTGTGAGGTACCGGCCTTAGTTTCATTTAGAGGTTTGGATAATCCCTTAGATTGAGCTTGAGATTTCTGACTTTTAAGTTGAGCAGAAGAATTTTGTGTCTGAGAAGGTGTGTGTAAAATAGTAACAGGTTCTGACGAAGGTAAACAGATATCACGGGATTCTTTGATTGGGGTGTTTATTGATTGTGTTTTGGCTGACTTTTTTGATGACATAGACATGTCAGTCTGGGTGCTAATATGTCTATATGATTTAGACTGCTGTTTCAATAGGCTTGAATAAGTTACGCCGACAGACGGGGTCCTGGCTTCTACAATTTTGCGAGCTTCTGGGTAGGAAAGATTTTGCATTATTTTTACAGTTAGAATTTCTTTTTCACGGATCCAGTTTGCGCAAGAGCGAGAGAAAGCTGTATGATTACCCTTGCAATTTATGCAGCGTTCTGATTTTTCACATGAGTTGCTGTCGTGGTCAATTTCTGCACAGCGTGCACAGGTAAGGGAACCACGACAGTTAGTTTTAGTGTGGCCGTATCGTTGACATTTAAAACAACGGAGAGGGTTAGGAATGTACGGTCTGACAGGACAATTCAGGTAAGCAGCTTTAATTCTTGTTGGTAAAGTAGGGCTATTGAAAGTGAGAATGACATGCTTTGTAGGAAGGACTTGGCCATTCCGACGGATCGTGATACGACGTGCATCTATAATATTTTGGTCTTTTAGGTTTTCTAAGAGTTCATCTTTCGTAGAGAATAAAAGGTCTGGTTCAGAAATAACGCCTCGGCTTGTATTTAGAGTTTTATGCACCTGAACAGAAACAGAAAAAGGGCCTATTGTAGAGCTATTTGAAAGAATCTGCGATTGTTTAGTTGTAGAAACCTCCACTAGTAAATCCCCAGATTTTAATTTTTTGAGAGTATGACCATCCCCTAAGGCAGACTGGAAAGTTTTTGCTATGAGAAATGGTGACGTTTTGCCAAAGGAACTATCAGAGTGGCTATCAGTGCGTTTAACAATAAAGAAGCGTGTTAAGGAAGAAGTCGGAACAGTTTGGTGCTCTCCACTGGGGAGAGACATAGAAGGAAATGAAGTTTTCCCATCCATGTTAAAAATAATAAATTTCAGACACCGGCCGCACCACCCACTACCGAGCCCAACAAGGGGATGCACATTCGTGCACCAGTGCTAACCAGGGCCCATACGGTCACAAGACAAACCTATGTCAGTCTCCACCCTTAACGAGATGACTAGTATTTGCTCGCTCACTTGATCCCTAAAGCCAGTGACAAAAGCCAGCTGACCAGCCGATTGATGCATACGGGACCAATATGCACCTCCCGTCTACCTGAAGCAGAGGCCAAAGCAGTGTGTTGGTTTCCCTCAACTACCAGGATCCCCCTTTCCAGGGACACGGGTCGCCACGCACGGCCAACACGTGGGTGGTTTACAATTCTCCATGAGTCAATATACAGGATGATATCGGCTCATACAGAATTGCCCTCACCTCCGAAAAGGAAACCACAATGAGAGTGAAACAAAGATTAAAGGAAGACAAGAGGAGTAAGAGGAAAAGGATAGGAGAAAGATCACTCAGGTTGCCCCGGGGTTGTGAAGCCCGTGAATACCTAAAGAAGGTATCCCCCTGGGGGGCTATAAAGATGAGAGTCGAGAAGGTGTCTGGAATTACTTCTATTGTGTGTAGGTAATTAATATGGTGTAGTTAACGAGAAGGATACTTTTAGCTGAAAGAAATGTGACTGATATTCAACCTTTGAAATTCCTAAGCGTAGCACTTGCCCTACTGTTGATAATATATTGAGTTGAATAGCAAGCGGCATTATTTCACATAGTACGTTCAGCGCTCCTGAAGAGGTTTTCTAATAAGTTCGAGACACAAGAAGGAGGCATTGACTTGAATTGCAGATCAGAGTCTTTTACAATGTGAAGGTTGTAAATAAGGAAACCAGTAAGGCTATTTTTTTTATGTTTGAAGATACCATATTTTCAGAATTTGTTTTGATAAACCTCTGTAAGCAGATGCAAATTTTAGTAGGGTTTGTAAAATTGTGTTGATTTCAGACCGTTTCTTGTGAAGGTGTGGTAAAAAGAAAAGAATATTATCGATAGTGATATCTAGATAATGTATTGCATTATCTTTTTTAATGAATGTCAATCTAATTTGAAACTTGTTGCTCTTTTTAAGTATCGTGGACAACGGAGATTTAAGGCAACATATTTATCATAAGAAAACATTATGCCTCTATTTTTTGTCGTCACTAATAATTCGTAGAATATCATTACCCATTTGTTCTAACTGTCGTCGTGTTTGACTTTAAATTATTAAAAGGGGATAGTCCGCATAGGCAATTTATATCCCGGATCCTTCAGAAGTCTCAATAGCTTATTTAGAAAAGCCCTCATTGAAAGGGGCCTAGAGAAGTCTTACGGACAACCTTTGTAGAACCAATGTACTCTTCTTGACAACCAATGCCGCAAAGGGCGTTTGAAGGAAAAAAGGATCTTATAATATTTATGTAAACTTGTTCAAGATTTAAAAATTGTAGCACATTTAACGTATCTGACCATGACAGTAGGTCATAAGCAGTTTTAAAGTCCAGAGAAATATATAATCATTGTTGTTTTTACTTAAGTTTATGTGAGAAAAGGGTTCTTCAATCGCCTATTCTGTGGTGCGTCCTTCCTGTTATCCATGCTGTGAATGTTGAAGTTTTAATTATGTAATGAAAAAATTATTCTTTTTAGAAGAACTTTTAAATTTTTCCGAGAGTCGCCAATAAAGATATCGGGGATATGAGGTGGCTGTGTCTGGTTGTTTTGCTGGTTTAAAAAAATATATAGTAGCTCACCAACTTTCCACGCTGTTGGAAAGTAATTTAAGTGCAGCCAGACGTTAAGCATGTCCAAGAGAATTTCTTTCTGATTTTTATATAGTTGTCTTATTATGTGATCAATCTCATCAGGACACGGAGCTTTATTTCAATTAATGGTGTAGATAAGACTTTGTAAGTCTTCGACTGTAAAAAGTTAGGAACTTTTTTTCGTATGCAAAGATGTTGGCCTGTTGGGGGTATTGATTCGCCAAAAATTTGAGTTGTTAATGTTTCCTAAAATTGTTCTGCTGTGCTGTTTTCTTCATCGACAGTTGACAATGCATATAGTTCTTGCTTATGGAAGTCTTCGAAATCAACTTTTTAAATTATTCCGTGGGGATTTTTCGATTGATAGCCGAAATTTATCCAGGCTTGTTTTTGGCTTCAAATAATGCCGTTTTATAAAATGCTCGTTGTTGATTAAAATTTATTACGTGTTGTACTGTAGTTTTTAAAGAAATAGAGCGATTGATGCCAATGTTATATCTGTCCAGCCTTTCCTTATGATTTTCTCTTCTGTTTAATAGCTCAAAAACGAATTTCATAAAATGTGAAATATTTTCATTTATTTAAAACAAACCCCAAACAATGGCTCAACATGCATAAAAAATAATTTTATGCGATAATTTAATTAACTTAATGTCGTCATCTTAGAGTAGAAACGTTTTACATGAAAATTTTGCATAATAATAAGATAAATAAAACCTAATAATCACTTAACCTTTTTTGGTCCACAGATTAGAACGCAACATTACTTTAGACCCAATTTATAAATTAAGAAATGGTTCAAGTCCATTTTTCATTCTCGTCACATCGTCGCTTTTTATGCTGATGTCTAGCCTCTTGCCTTGAAGCTAAATCATGTTCGCGTTCGTTCCGGCCAGGAAGTGTTCTTTTTCTCGGCATTTTTAAATTATTAATATATTCCAGAAATTATTTATAAACGTAGTTAATATATTTAATTTGGTTGAATTAAATTATTCTTCAATCAATTAAAGTATTCTTAAATTATTCTTCAATCTCAATTATTCTTCAATCTCTTTTATTATTCAGTCTTTCAATTCGAATACCAAACTTAAGAAATTTACCAAACTTAACAAAATATTCACTTTAAATACCAAATATAAGAATTAATTTTACTTGTTTACGATTCTTTTGTTGTCACTTTACCAAAGTAAATAAATCATAATATAATTATTTTAAAATCCGTAAGTAATAACTGCGTAAATAACTTTGGCAGAATAATGAAAATATATTTTATTTAATATTTTAAATCATGATTCTATCTATAATTACTAACCCCATGGTTTATTTTCCTTCTTGAAATAAAAATATACGGGTTAATTTTTTTTTATTTGCAAACGATTTTGGCGGAATAATGAAAATATATTTTATTGAATTAATTAATCATGATTCTATCTATAATTACTAACCCCATGGTTTATTTTCTTTCTGAAAATAAAAAGGTACGCGCTCAATTTTTTATTTGCCAAAATGCGTCCATAATAGAAAAACATGTAGAATAAATTAATTATTAAAGTAATATTTTTTTAAGGTTATTCTGTAAAAAAAATAACATTGTGCAAATCTACAAATCATACTTTATTCTTATGTTTAATTTCAAGTCAAAATACTGAATAGTTTTTTTATAAAGCGTACGACAAAATCTAACTTGAGTGGCCTAGTAGAGGATTCGCTTCGCTCATCCTAATTAATATATACAGAGAGGCAGAGAAAAAAAAAATTGATGCTTCCTTTAAATAGAAAAAGTTAGAAAAACCACAATAAATCAGCCGTTCATACTCCAATAACGAAACTTCATTTTTTCCGGCATACCGCTAATGCGGGGGAATACGGTATTAGAAAATAATCATGGAAATAAAACATTTCTTTAAAAATGATTTTTTACGTTTATGGTTCTCCATGCTCCGACATTTCGGCCTTGCGGATGCTAGTCTAACTTTGAATTCTAAGGTTTTGATGTGTCAATTTCTTCACATAAATGCTACAGTGTTAAACAAACAAACAAAAAAAAAAAAAAAAAAAAAAAAAAAAAAAAAAAAATGAACTTCACAACAAAAGAAAACAGATAAAATTTATCAAATTTATAGTTTAATTTAAAACAATCGCTTAGGATCTGGATCTACATACAAATTGACAGCTCTTTTAATTATGTTACACATATTCAATGATTTAACAAAGTTTTCATTAATATATTTACATATATTAGAGAATTTCTTTCTACTTGGTCACTGGTAAATTTGCTTAAATCAATCTTAAGAAACTAGATGTATACCCGTCCTAAGACGGGGTTATTCGAATGGCATAATAAAAAAAAAAAATCAGTACAAATTTTGCCTCAATCCTGAAACACATTAAAAGGAAAATTTACTCTCTTTTGTGGGATTTTCAGCCAAAATTTTTACTATTATACAGTGGCTAGGATTTTAAGGCAAAATTTATTCATGATAAGGAAATGAGGACACTGCACTACAGTCTGAATTTTGCCAGATTCGGTGAATGTGAAGAAAGATGCAGAATGTGAAGAAAGTCATTTAAAATAGAAAAAAAAAAGAAAAGAAATTGTGCGAGTCTAGAAAGAAGAGGGTACATTGAAGCGGAAGAAATTAGGGACTGGTCTCTGTTTAAAAAACGCTAATTAGCTAACTTAATGAAAGCAGTTGAAAAAACATGTGGAAAACCCCTTACATTAATATAAATGTAACAGTAAAAAAGTTGGGCAATTAAAAAAACAATATGTAACAATACAAAAAAAAGAATAACATAAATTGAATACTAAAATATAAATTTTATACTAAAAAAGTTGAGAAAAAAAATACATATGTAAGAAATGCACATCAAGAAAAAACATGAAAATGGAAAGGGGATATATAAATGAAAATACGCGTTAATAAAAAGAAAAATAATGTACACGTGACGATTTTAAGGAAGGTTTTTTTTAAGTCTACAGTTGAAGCTGTATAAAAAGCTTAACGTGAAAGATATTTTTTTTAAATTGACCTCAGCTGGAACCATATAAACAGCTGAATGTGAGAGGTTTTTTTTTAAATTGACGTCAGCTGAAACCAAATAAACAGCTGAATGTTAAAGGGTTTTTTTTAATTGACATCAGCTGAAACCATATAAACAGCTGAATCTGAAAGGTATTTTTGATTTGACACAGCTGAAACCAAATAAACAGTTAAATGTGAAAGGTTTTTTCTTTTTTTTTTTTTTGACATCAGCTGAAACCAAATAAACAGCTTCATCATCATTTACAAAAAGCATGGCAGTATCTTACAGTAACATAAATTGAATACAAAAAAAGTTGGGAAATTAAAAAAACATATGTAACAATACAAAAAAGAATAATATAAATTGAATACTAAAATATAAATTTGATACTAAAAAAGTTGAGAAAAGAAAAATACATAGTAAGAAATGCACGTAAAGAAAAAACATGGAAATGGAAAGGAGATATAAATGAAAATACGCGTTAATAAAAAAAAAAAAAAAACATCAATGCAATGTAGAAACTTAGAGAACTTCCCTGAAAACAACATTAGTTGTAAAAAAATTTCTGCTGTTAGCAATCCTGTCTTTGGTTATCCTTGGTGGTATGTGAATTTTTATATTGTTTTGATTCCTGCAATGTGATAAAGCAACATAAAGTTGTCCGTGAGCAAAAACGGGCTCATCAAGAAGAATGCCGACATGTTCAAATGTTTGACCTTGCGATTTGTTTATTGTCATAGCATAAGAAGGTAGGAGTGGGAATTGCCGACGCTTAAGTGTAAATGGAAGAGTTACATCACTTGGAGACAGGTTAACTCTTGGGATAAAAACTGTTTCACCACGATGAGACTGTGATAAAATTTTGCAAGTAAGGAGATTGTCATGCAGTTCTTGAACAGATAAGCGAGTTCCATTGCAAAGACCTTCATTTGGACTGAGATTTCTCAGTAACATAACTATCGAACCTGTTTTTAATGTTAATTTATGAGGTGGCATGCCCGACGGAGTAAGTTCATGTAAAAATTCCACTGGATAATTCAGAATGTCATTTGGATCTTCCGAAACAACAGAATCTACACTGTAATAAGTTAGAGGCTCTCCTTGGAGTTTTGAAATTATTTGCATGTTTATATCCAGAGTTGTCTTATTTGTAGGAGCTAAAATGACTCTAATCGCTAAATCTTCAATCTGCATGGTGGCAAAGTCTTCACCAAAAATGACTTGAATTATATTTTCCTGAACCATCTCCTGAGGTATTTCAATAGAATCGGGGGGTGAACCAGGTACAGTTGGAAGAGTTCCTTCACCGACAGTCAGGAGCCAATTGTTGTGTTCTTCTTGGCCTGCACTTCTCATGTTTCTGCTACGTGAGAGTTTTGTGAAAGATCTCCATAAGAGGCTAGACTTGATGCAAGTTTCAATAATATGTGTTCTAGAACCTCTTGGAACAACTGGAAATGTCTGCCTAAAATCACCTCCAACTACCAAAACTTTTCCACCAAAAGGACTGTTGTTCCTCATGATTTCTTTTAGAAGACAATCGATGCAACGAAGACCATCTTTAGTTAACATAGAAATTTCATCAATAATGATTAGTTCAGCATCACGGAGAGTGTCGGCTTCTGGAGTGTTTGATGGTAAAGAAGAAACAGAAGTCTCAAGAATTGGCACTGGCAATTTAAAACCACTGTGAACAGTTCGACCACCATCAAGAAGCGTTGCAGCAATACCGGTAGTTGCAAAAGGTAATGCGACTTGTCCCTTTCCCCTAATGAAATTCAAAAACGTTGAGTACAAATAAGTTTTCCCTGAACCGCCAGGACCGTCTATGAAGAAATATCTATGTGTTTCATTTATGTTTTCAGTAGCCTGCACAATTTTCTGAAAGGCTTCAAGTTGTTCTGGATTCAAAGATGCTATCTGGGTCTCTGCCAGCTCCTTCTGTTCGTTACGGTTGTACACCTGCAATTGAATGGGATTGCCTGTCGGCATAGGTAGTCCAAAAGACGCACATGTCATCCTGTGTTGTTTCAGTGTTGAATTTATTTCATGTAGAGCGAGATTGAGAGAAGTTGATTCATCGTTGTGTCGCTGAAAATCTACAGACATATCAGAAGAGTCAGTGTTCCACAGTTGAAAAACATTATTCGGATTGCAGAAGACCATGATGAAGACAAAAGTCTGTCTCATTTGCTTCGGCATCTCGCAAACGGCAGCCTCTCTCAAACAGCGATCCCATTCTTCATCGGAATCCATCAAATGTCGCTCTAATGCTGCTTCTTTGAATGTGTTGTAAACGGTGTTATCAACAGTCCTCAAAAATTCAAAACTCGTTGCTCCGCGTACGTGTAGTAGTAACATTCTCTAGTAGAATCTTTCTTCTTCTTTAACACTGACAATGTACATTCTGGATACTATCTTGCTTCCACCTCTTTGTCTCTTTTGCCATGTGTTACGAACATACACATATGAATAAGGAATGTCTGTGTATAACAAAGTATGGGCGTCCGGATCGGTCTGGTTCAATTGGAACCAAGCCTCATGTTTAGTTATTCCTGTCCGTGCAGCATGTAACGCTTCTTCTTCTTGACCTTCTCGAAAGACAATGCGCTGTTGATTTGGAAGATGAACGGGCAATCTGATAACAGCGTGTGACCGATCGTGCATTTTACACTGCAGCAAGCGCCACATTGCCTCAGGTGCACTGATATACCTTGCATCGATGAAGCTGCTTATTTCATTGGTCTCATCTCCCGTACTGAGAACCATATTGGCACAGTCAAAGCCTTTGTAGATGTACTTGTAAATATATTTCACTGCTTTCAAAGAGGTGCAAACCTCAACATTTATGTGTGCATCGTATTTCAGCAGCAGATGGGCATTATACGGAACGACAAATTAGTTGTCTACTGTGGCTCCACGAACATCAAATGTAGGACCCATGCGACGTCTGTACTTTGGGTACCCTTTAGTACTCAAAACAGTTTCAGTCTGAAAGTCCTTGGGGAAATTTTTTGAACACTTCCCGTTTTCCATGCAAGGTGCTCGAGGATTGCTTGACCCACAAGGACCATGAATCATACAACGTGTCACTATTTCATGCAGACGGGGGTTAGCGACAGCATCAGGAATCTCAGCATTAACAAAACGATCAATACGTTCAACTGAAGAAAACTTGTCTTCAGTCCTTAGAACAATTAAAATGTGAACATGTGGAAGTCCTCTTTTCTGAAATTCAATTGGGTAGACATGAGCCGTTGAAACACCTAAAACACCATGAACTTAGATCTTTAAGGATGGATTTCAGCTTCAAGTGAAACACTCTTGCAACCAAATCAGGCCGGTCACTTGCCTCCTCACCGATTTTTAAATTTTTTATAATTTCTTGCCACTTGGGGTTTGCTGTAAAAGTAACAAAAAGATCCGGAGGACCAAATTTCAAAGATGGACATCGCATCAGAACATCTCTCCCGCATGTTTCTGGGGGATCCTTCAAAGGATGACGGAAGAATGACTGGAATTCCTGGTGCTCCGATGTTATTTCTTCTATTTTCAGTATGATCAGCCAATCCTTGGTAAAGTTCAGTTCGAAGCTGCTGTTGATGCATCCTAATGAAGTTCAAATTGTTGGCCTCAACTTGTAAATATGAATCGACGATGAATTGCTGCGTTAGTCTTC
The DNA here is from genome assembly GCA_964019185.1 of Maratus speculifer. Classification (NCBI taxonomy): domain Eukaryota; kingdom Metazoa; phylum Arthropoda; class Arachnida; order Araneae; family Salticidae; genus Maratus; species Maratus speculifer. Next base: position 263,336,497 of record OZ025301.1, read on the forward strand.
CCGCACTGATGACTGGATTAAACTCATCTCTAATAGCCATCAAAGCTGCTTTGTACTGAAGCATAGTGATGTTATTTCGAATTCTGTTTTGTCGTGCTCCAGGATATGGATCGCAAGTCCAGTTAGGCTGCCAACCAGGTTCACCGAAAGGAAATAAAATTGGGTAACTCATGGGATCCAAATTTGGACTGAGAATGTTGATGTTAACAAACTGCTGTTCCGGATCCGCAGGAATAACTGGATAAATTCTGATGCCTCTATCGAAAGGTGGTTCTCCATCATCGTTTACAAAAACCATGGTCTCTGATCAGAATGTCGATCTCTTCTGAAAACCAGATTCACAATTGGAGTATCTTGTCCGGCTTCATTAGCCTCCTGGACAGCTTGAGCCTCAACATCCCTCAACATGCGGTAAGTGTCGCAAAGACGATTTGTCGATCGCATAAGCCTGTCCAACTGGTCCAGAACATGGGGAACACATTCTCTGTTTGCTTGATGGAGAATTCGATTTTCTGTTGCCTGAGTGCTGTCTACAACATATAATTGTGCAAATTGTCGTTGGTCTTCATCAGGTGGTTGTAGATGACTCGCCCTGTGGCAGATTTGCCCATGTACTTTAAAGACATATGGTCCTCTTCCACTACAGTTGACAACTTTTGCTCCCATGGAGGCGAAAGATAACGCACTGTTGTAAGACCGTATGTGTTTTCTGAAATTTTTGTGATCAGGATTCTCAGGATTCATGAGCAAATCCTGTAGAACACGTGGATAAATTAAATCATTTCCCTGAGAATCCATTGGTTTCGTCAAACAAACTTTCCCTTTCCTACAGCAGTTATTGAATTTTCCGTCTGAAGGTCGTTCACCGGCAAAATTCTTGGAAGCACAGAATTCACACAAAGAGTTCATAGGGCCACAGTAATGCAAATGAACTTCACTTTCCTGTTTTCCCAGTCTAACATTATTTCGTTCCGTCGACTTAGCCTCTGAGTTTCAGCATGATCTTGTCTTCGCACTTGCGCTTCAGATTCATTTTCTTCTTCAATACGTCTTCTGTGGCGTTCGGCATTGGCTTGTCTTCGCACTTGCGCTTCAGATTCCGTTTCTTCCTGAATTCGGCTTCTGTACCAGTCGGCATTAGCTCGCCTACGCAGTTCTGCTTCAGAGTCAATTTCTTAATCAATACGTACACTTTGAGATGCTCTGTTAAGTTCCCTTATACGGTTCAATGACTCCTGGCTTTGCCGTTGCAACCATCGTCTCTTACGTTCATTTGCCAAACGTCATCTCTTTTCAATTGGTGTTTCACTTGATTGTTCCATTGCAAGTTTAATTAGTGTGCAAAACGGGCACAACTCACAAAAAGTAATGTAAGGTATTAAATAAACTCATTAATTAATCAGCAATAATAAAAAAAAATACAAAAAAATATTAAATGTAGAGACAAATTTTGCCTAAAGCTGTGAAATAAAAACAAAATTAATTTCATTAAAAATATTTCTCAATCCATAAACAAAATTATATACATCATATTAAAACAAAAAGAACTTAAGTTAAATGAAATGAAACGTAGAGACAAATTTTGCCTAAACCTTTTACCTGTAACAAAAGTTAACTTCACATAAGATATTAAATAAACTCGTTAATGAAACGTCAATAATAATAAAAAAAAGAATACAAACAAATATTAAGTGTAGAGACAAATTTTGTCTAAAGCTGTGAAGTCAAAACAAAATTAATTTCATTAAAATTATTTTTCAATCCGTAAAGAAAATTATATACAGTATATTAAAACAAAAAGAACTTTAGTTAAATGAAATGAAAGGTAAAGACAAATTTTGCCTAAACCTTTTACCTGAAACAAAAGTTAACTTCACATAAGATATTAAATAAACTCGTTAATGAAACGTTAATAATAATAATAAAAAAGAATACAAACAAATATTAAGTGTAGAGACAAATTTTGTCTAAAGCTGTGAAATCAAAACAAAATTAATTTCATTAAAAATATTTTTCAATCCGTAAAGAAAATTATATACAGTATATTAAAACAAAAAGAACTTCAGTTAAATGAAATGGTAGAGATAAATTTTGGCTAAAAGAAAAAAAGGTTTGAATTAAAAAAAAACACAGTCATCTGAAAAAAAAAAACGTTTATTAATATTCTGTCACAGCTTAAAATCAAAAGCTTTCACAGCGACAACTTTCTCACACAGCTTAAAAGTGCAAGAAATCACTGTTGCCAAATTGCTAAATGAAAATCAATCCCATACGACGTGTAGAACTTACTACAAACCTAATAACGTAACAAATTGCAGCAAATTCCTTTGCAGCAAAAAAAAAAAAAAAAAAAAAAAAAATTGTTACGTTTCATTACTGGTATGGATATATGAAATTCAATCGCTCCGAATATCCTATCCAGCGCTCGAACGCCGAAAAGAAATGACTTTATATCTCAGAAGATATTACAATTAGGGAAAAACCGTAAGCAAAAAAAGTGTTTATTTTTTTGCCAAAAAAAAAAAAATTATATATATATTATTACGTTTCATTACTGGTTTGGATATATGAAATTCAATCTCGCCGAATATCCTCCATGGTGCATAGAAAACTCATCATGTGAAAGAATCAAATCCGGCCTTTGTTTACATATATCCAGCGCTCGAACGCCTGAAAAAAATGACTTTATATCTCAGAAGATATTACAATTAGGAAAAAACCGTAAGCAAAAAAGCGTTTATTTTTGAAAGCTCTTTCTAATGACATAACATTTAGGTTAGTGCAATTAAAAAAAAAACACCAAAATTTCTAAAACATGGCCGTCAGAATTTCTTCTTTAGCGGATGAGTACAACCCCGGAATCGTTCTACATACAGGGACAGACAGACAGAGAGAGAGAGTCACAACGGCTATTATTATAGAGGATGCGCTATCACCATAAATTCTCGTGCGAATTTTGTCTCCTTGTGTCCTTGTCCCCAAATTCATGTCACATTCATTACACATAAATATCTCTTCAATGTTCGATTTCAGATAATCATATAAGAGTTCAGATATCGAAGTCGTTAAAATTACTTCTGCACTGATGTTGGGATCCGTTAATATCCACAAGAAAAGTCCTTGGAAAACCCGTTCAAACATAACTCGGACGGCAAGATAAGCTAGTTCTTTCCATTCCATTTTGCTGATTAAACCGATGGAAGGCACAAATTATCGACTAAGGTCATTTTTTGGAAAAAACGTTGAATAGAAATTTATCTAAATCCAATAATTTATTCTGTTGAAAGTAACAAGCTGTTTACAATGATGGTCATTTCTTTCAATTCTGAAAAAGGATTAGAGTCCATTGCCACAGAAAGTGCTTGTCAAAGGGATGTAGTTAATGTTATGCCACGTTTTAGAGACTGAAAAGTCAAGTTTGTGAAATCGTATGTGCATTCATATAACATCAGAAAAATCTGATATTATCATATAGTTACTTTCACCAAGATGAAAGCTGGGACATACTTTTTTAACTTTAGTATGAGAGGTAGAACTGCATTGTAGGTTAGCACTGCGTTTCATGGCCATTTTATCTCGGAAAAATCAATTTAAAAAATACTGTGTTAAAGGTACGAGAAGAAACAAGCGACTGGTAAAAATATGTGCTGATAACTACCGTTGTTCTCATTCAATAAAATGTAAACCTAGTGTTGGCATTCCATAAAGCGGTAACTTGGTGTTGTCAATCCTTAAAACAAAAGGATTCTGTGCACTAAAATTCAACATTCAGCATCCCAAGTACTCACTTTCGTACTAAAAACTGCAAATCGGTGTTGCCATTCTTAAAAAAACAAGGCGCTCAGCAACTACAACTCATCTTTCAGCAGAAAAACAACTAACTCATTTCAATAGTTAGCGAAAATTCAATGACGTCACAACCTCGCTCATTCCGGTCACATGATGTGCTAGAACGCCAACGGTTCATAATCCACTTATCCCTACTTCTCAAGATTATTATAAGAAACTTCAAAATAAGGAGGAGATAATAGTAATGATGGAAATAGCGTAAAATGATTTTTAAGAATGCTGCCGTAACCGCTGGCATAAAACGTGTTGATCAAGCTCTCATTCAACGATTTCATGTAATTCTAACAACACTAACTTGTAGACCCGAGATAAATGTATCTTCTTTAAAGCAATACTGTGTTAAAACTGTACGCATGTATGTATCTTTGTACAACTGGTATCCAATAACTGTATCAATACATAAAATATACATAATAATACATGGTCTAGATATAATCTATAATAATAAAGAGACAACTATGTTTGTCTGTCAGCGCTGTTCTGAAGAGACCGCTGCATGTGGAGTTACAAAATTTGGAGGGAAGCTACCTCTATACATGTAGTTTTGCACCTCGAAGCCCGTTTTCGATTTTTTGATTAGATTTTTTAAAATAATTTTTAGGCGATTTTTAGCGTTCTTTTTGCGGTTTTATCCCATTAGTGAAAGGAATACGGTTTCATTCTTTTAACCCAATATGGGCGATTCTACGATAAGAGGTTCAAAAACATGGAGAATTCGGCCAAAAAGAAAAGTTTGAGTTTGATCAAAAACCTTTAAATTATGATTTTTGTCCCGTTTATTTACCTTTTCATATAAGGGCAAGTCACTTTATACATATTTTATAACTTTTTCTGGTCAGTGATTCGCTCCCCTGGCAGTTATCGTGCCAGGGGAAATACGGCAGGGGAGAGACATTTTCGTGTAAATTCAAACTTTTTAACTGACTGAATTAGTTTTTCGCTTAATTGTGTATTTCACCTTAAGTATTACCGTATTGTTTAATTAGGGCAGTAAATGCAATTGAATTAAATGAATATTATAAGTTTTATGACTTACCAGGGGAGATACACAATCACTGTGCGAAACCACTACAAAACACGGTCGCGTCGCAACAACTAAAAATGGTGACGCTTAAATGACTTGTGCGTTTAGTATTGCTAACTTCAAGCCAATAGATGTCCTTAAGCACTACTTCCAATATAGCCATCCTTGAATTTATATTTGTTTCAGCGGAACGAAATGTGACAGGGGAGAGACACAAAAAAAGCGGGACAAAAGTTAATTAAAAAAATTATTTGAAATTAACAAAATTATTTTATTTTTTATTTTATAATACGTAAGTATAATTACTTAAATTCCAATTAAACATACTTTAGCTAAGCATCTGGCGGAAAAAATATATGTATTGTTTGAAAGTTAAATTGAAACCGGCAAGGGGACATGCCAGGGGAGGGGACTTTTTAGACTTTGTAAGAAATTTCAGAAAAAGTTGTTTAAATTAGGCATTCAATCGTGATGTTACTTAATAAAGTATATTAAGATGATGCGATTCATTGCAAAAAATAGCAACATCTAGAATAAAAAATCTGTTTTAAACGAATTGCCGCACAAATTACCTCTTATCGTAGAATCACCCATATAGCAATTTTTTTCTCTTTTCAACAAAGTTTATTCGGAATTTGTACAGCGATTTTTGAATTTTTAACGAATTTTTAATGCGATTTTTAGTGTTTTTTTCACATTTTGCGGCTATTTTTTAACATTGATAAAAAGAAAATTGTTTCAAACGTTTACCCTAATGCACGAAATTTTGGCTAGTGCATTTTTTGAATTTAAATGACTTTTAATGAGATTTTTAGCGATTTTTCGAGTTTTTTGGGTTTATCATCTATTTTTTTAATTACTGTCGAGTCTCTGTATAACGAAATCCACCGTTCCAGTAAAAAATTCGTTATATAAAGAAATTCGATGTATAGAGAATGATGTTAAAGATCGTATTTAATGTGTGAAATTTGAACAAATATTATTTTTGATCTTTTGAATTAAGAATTTGAAGTGTTTAAAAGTAAATATTAACCTAACATTTTATTTCTTAATTATTTAAGCTGTTTCAAAAAAGAGAACAGACATTTATTTGAAAGGTTAATGAAAATCAAATATGGAAGACTTGCATTAATTTCAGACTAAGAAATCTGTATTTTTTTTTTTTAATTGTTACGCTCTCAAAAAAAAAAGCTCAAATTTTACCAAGGAATGAAAAATTGTAGTTAACATTTTCCTCCATTTGAAGGCCTATCTTATGTGCCTCTCATTGATTCCTCTCTTACATGTGTATCAATCCAATTGGCACTGTTTTGAGAAAGATGTGGAAAGGTGTGTGGGAGGTGGGATGAATTCGTTGAATTTAAAGAACAAAAAAAAAAAAAAAAAAAAAAAAAACAGCACTGACGATAAATCAAAAACAAGTGATGGAAAATTGATTCCATATGATTTCGAAGCTTTTTAATATTGTTTTTATGACCAATTTATGAAAAAATTCGTTATATGGAGATAGATATTTTGCTATATAGAGACTGCTTTTCATCTAATCATGCGAAAAGGGGACCGTTCCGACTAAAAATTCGTTATATAGAGAAATTCCATGTATGGAGTTTCGTTGTAGAGAGACTCGACTGTATTATTCATGGAATATTCCCAATTTAATATTCCCAATATCGCTTTTTCTGATTAGAGAAAAATTTGATCCCTGCGATTTTTTAATATTTAGTTATCTTTAATGTGATTTTTACCATTATTTCAAGTTTTACAGCATTTTTTTTTTAACTTTAGAAAATGATATTTTGTTTCAAATTTTTAGACTAATCTTTTGATCTCTAAAGGCAATGATAGGTTATTGCATTTTTAAAAAAATTCTTTTGCTCGCTGAAAATATAAAGTTATGTATTTTTTTAAGTCATATTTTTTTAGTTTAGAGTTGTTTTAATTTAGCTGATAATTGTCTGAGCAAAGCGAAGTCTTATACTCAGAGTACGTAACGATATTAAAAGTCAAAAAATTCTTTCGTCAAGCAAATCTCAAAAAGTACTCGTTGGATTTTGATTCTGTTTGTACTATTAGATACTTATGGAGGTAATCTGGTGAATGCACCACCTACGAATAATTAGTTCCAAATAGTTTAAAAGTTATATTAAAAAACTGATAAAAAAGCACAATTTGCTCTAAGCAAAAGACAAATTTTGCTCTAATTTATTCCGTTTCTCCTTTATGAGAATTAGTTCATTTATTCTAGCTCAGAATGCGATAATTTTTCTTTTAGTTTTCTTAAATTTGTTTTGTAAATTTTCTTTTTCGCTTTTAATTCTTTCAGACTCATTTTTAACGAATAAAAATTAAATGGGTGCACTTACCCTTCTTGACTCTTTAAAAGATTATTTCTAGATACGAAGAAATAGCAAAGCAGAACAAAATATTCACCATTTATCTTTCAGTCATTGACGTAGAACAACAACTCGCTGATTTTTCTCCGGCTCGACGGACCATATGAATATCCAATTGTTCGAAAGTTTATTATTAATTTCTTACTCGACTCAAAATTAATTATTCATTTCTTGTTTTAAACAGTTTATTCTCATGAGAAAACTCATCTCAGTTTCTTTCGAACATAGATAATTAAACAAAAACACAACTCCATTATAGAGGTCTGCACGGGCCAGAATTTCCAGGCCCGGCCCGGCCCGGCCCGTAGGAAAAATTTTTCGGCCCGACCCGGCCCGTTGTAAAACTCGAAAGTTCGGCCCGGCCCGTTTAAATTTTTATATTTTAGGCCCGGCCCGGCCCGTTACAATTTCTACGATTTCTAAAAAATTCAGATTTTTTTCATATAATCAAGATTCCTTTAAAGACTACTGCATACATATCTATAGAATGATTTTACAGTATATTTTACAGGAAATACACATTAGCAACATTAGTGATTACTAAGATTCTTAGGCTTTCAACAATCAAATAAAGATTCATCAAAAAATTAATATGGCTTAGAATAAAAGAAAAAAGAAAGGAAGTTAAAAACATCGTAACTTTTGAAGCTGTTTAATAAAAGAAGATTTATAAAAATATTTCTATATCATTTTACTAAAGATTTTAAATCCAAATTCATTCGTTAACTCAAATATACGCCTTCCTGATACATTTCTAAATTCATTTTTTTTCTCAGAAACGCACTGCAGGTATCTTTATTCAGAAACTATATAATCAAGTGGCATATTCCGTTTTTTGATACAAGCAATTTAAGAATACTGAAAGGAAATAAATTATTGTTATAGTCAGCATTTTCAATAGAATTTCCGGAAGCGATAGCATGGAAAGGGAGAAAAACCTGCAACCATTTGAGAAATTATTGTATCTGAAAAAATTTATGCAAGTATTTTATTCATCAAAGATGAAAAATGCTATTCGATTCCAAATGCCTTCAATAGTCAGGCTAATCACTTTTATGTTTTTACAATTAAAAATTAATCTGAAAATGTGTCAAACTTTCGCGTTAGTGAGAAATTAATTTAAAAACCATCAAGAAGTATATATCGAAAGCTTATAAACAGCGATAAGTTCTTTATCGTGTTAATAATTTTACAAATCATGTTGTCTGCCCTACAGATCTTGAGAACAATTAAGTCTTGTTCCGGTCCGGCAAGTCTATATGTAGAAAAATGATGCAAGCTTGATCTCGGCCCGGTATGAGTCAGCTAAAAAAATATTAAAACGGGTTACGCACAATTTAACTGTCCGATGCCGATCTCACACTGTACAAGTTACATTTTTATATTGATGCTGTCAAACTAGTATAGCTCATGACGCACATTTATATTTATTCTCGTTAAAACCATTTGCGTTGAAAATAGATCATATTTTATCGTTTCTGCTGAAATCTTCAGAAAATTTTTTTATCGGCCCGGCCCGTATGGCCCGTTCAATTTTTTTTGCCGGCCCGGCCCGTTTATCTTGTTTGTCGGCCTGGCCCGTTGAGAAAACTATTCTGATTCTGCCGGCCCGGCCCGTTAGAAAATTTGAAACGATTCCGAAAATTTGAAACAATCCGCCGGCCCGGGCGGCGGGCCGGCGGAATCTGCGGCGGTCTGCACGGGCCAGACCCGGGCCCGTGCAGACCTCTACTCCATTATAAACCATAATATTTTAACATATATACTCATAAAAAACATTCTAATCAAACTCAAAAAGAAAAAATGTTTCACACAGCTTAGGTAAAAACTGAAGAAATAAGCAGATAATGTATTTATCACAAATTATCGTTTGCACAGAAAACTTTTTACATTTTGAAATAATTAGGTATATCTTGGTTGCTAGGCGACACCGCCAGTAGAAAATAAAATAGTATTTTATCAAACAACACTCAAACCCAGACGATGCATTTTATCTATTTTTTATGCATTTTATATAATTTTTTTTTCTTACAGTCAGCGTGAATCATTAGACCTACATATAGGGGGAATAGTGTTTCTCTCTCTAGAGAGTGACGTACACTCTTAACATTTTCTTCCCTCTTATGCTTAGTACTGTTATATGTAATAAGCTGGGCAATCGACAATCCTGCATTATGCTCAGGTATTTCTGATGAGACACCCGAATCAATATTTGGACCCTGTAACAACATACGTACAAAATGTAAAAGAACAGCAGGTACAGATTTTGTAGGAGTAAATGCATTCTTAAAGGATCCTTCAAATTTAGGGAAATTTTGAAAGAGTTGGCTTCGTAATATACCTACAGCTCATGCTAGACACATGCCATCACTAAAGTCATTAAATGCACAGGCATCGCGAATGGCATCACCAACATCCCCTTCGAAACTAAAAATAATTTCACGCCCCGATTTATCTGCTCTCAGACCAGGTATAAATGCTAATAGATGTTCCTTAAGACGTGTTCTATTGATATTCTTTTCGTCAGTTTGTACTCCCATGTCTATCATACGCTGATATATTAATTTTGTAAGATAAGAAAATTTAAGAACTGGAGAAGTTCGGCTAGATGAGTACATATCTTGCATGTATTGAACCAATTCCGTTACAACTGAACCATAAACAACTTATAGTAATCGTCTCTTCGAGAACGTTTAGTAGCTCTTGCTCGTGTTAAAAAGCGAGTATAGCATAATTTGTGATATTTGGCTCCTAATGCTACTTAAATCAGTTGACGATAACTTTTTCAACAGTTTTTCATCTTGTAACCGAACAGCATGATCATGAATTGTAGGACCAATACCCAACGTAGATGCAGTCACAAGTTTGTCTCTAGGTTCACCTTCTTCAAAAAACAGACACACATTGTTCACATCTGAACATAATGCTGTTGATCTTGTGAATTGTGATTTAAATGGATTTTGGGCTAAGCAATGGGGACGTCCTTTCTGTTTATTTTCACCAGATAATCTTTCTGCCTTTTGACTGTCATATTTGTTCTTGCATGATTTGTGATATTTTGCTGCATGGGCTATAATTGTTTGTGAAAGATCACTCCCACTGTCCAAATGATCCAAAATTCTTATAGCATTTGGAAGCTCACCATGTTCAGCAAAAATTGCAACATTCTTTGCAATTGTTAAATGACCTTCATATTTCGGAATGATTAAGTGTTCTTTTGAATGCTTCTGGCATAGCAAACACATGTCCCATGCAAGCGGAGCAACTAGCCATAGCATCAACTAATTCATGCTTTCTCTTCATTGACATGATTGAATATATCTATATTTTAATCTCTATGAGGTAAACAAAACGATATCTTCTTTAACGATAAAATTCCTCACATAACGTCAGCTAGAAAGTGTTATACTTTTCAAATATACAAAAAAGAAAAAGAAACTATAAAATACAAATCTACCATAATACATTTTTTTACATTAATTTATATTTTATGCAATACAAATTAAATCAAAACTACATACATATGCACTCAGTATTTAAATGATTTAGACCAGTACTTCGCCGTTTAAATAAAACAAATAAATTTCACTGTACTATTCAAATATAAATGAAGCATAACATTTAGACAAATAAACAATGACGTACTTTATTACATAAGAGATTTGTATAGTTCCAGGAAGATGTTTCGTAAAACAATTGAATGAAAAATGTTTTGCAATAAATGGATATTTTTTTTTAAATACTGTAATATAGTTTTTTAATGTTTATAACTATTATATCATAATTTATTAGAAATATGATGAGATGGCATACTTATTAATATTCGCAGCTGCATACGAAAAAAAAAATAACCTTTTTGGGCCGATTTTTTTTTTTCAGTTTTTAGAAAAAGTTATTTTTGCGTTAATTACAATAACTCTAGCTATCCATATAGATTAATTAGATTTTAACGAATACTTTATTGTCTAAAAAATAACGAAGATTGTAATTTTGCGTACTATTCAATTAATATTCATATGACAATAGGCTAAGGAAGAATTTTTGAAGATGTTTTGAAAATATTGTATTACAAAAAAATTTAACTTACATTCTCATACTTTTTGTTTCTATACTACACACTACTTTTTCAGGAAAGTAACTTTTATTTTAAATTTAATAAGTGGAATATATGTTTAAAATAAATGAATCGCAAACGGCACAAAGAGAATTAAGAAAATAATAATAATTATTATTATTACTAAATGCCTATATATAAATGAAATCATATAGTAAATGCATAGACATATACTAACATCACTATATGTATATAGTAGCAATCGTATTTTTTAAAACAAAATAATGCTCCATTAAAAGAAATGTACTATTAATAGTACACCAGATCCGAAAGGGTTAATAATTATGTGCAAAGAAAAATATGACATGCATATTTTAATTTAAGAATTTCAAACATCAAAAGAATATTTAAAAAAAAAAATTGACTATATTGCATCAAATAATGATTATTGATGCAATTGTTTTCCCGTTTCAAATTTTAAATTAAGTATATTTTCCGAAATGTATTTGTGAAATAGTTTTTCGTGATATTTCAAGTCAGTTTTAAAAGTCGTTTTTCTTCAGCTATTCTTAGAGATAACAGTTTGCATTTTCTTATGTTCTCAAGTCTGTCGTAAGAAAAACCTGGATCGAATACGAGGTCTTTGATGCATCGTACTCTGGACGATGCTACGTATGTTATACCTAACATAAGTTCTTTTTCGCCAATGTTTATTACAGCTTTTAGCAACGTGAGGCACTGTGATTTATGTATCGTTATTCCCCAGGCCAGTGAAAGAGGGAGCTGCGTCCTTGAAAATGTCCTTCCATCTGATGCCCATGAACGACTTATAGAAGGTATTGGAACTAATCCATTAACAGAGGGTCCTGTGTACTGATCAAACTCCACAAGAATTGAAACTGGAAAATCTCTCGGTGGCCTAGTACCTGGCTTATACAATATATCTTTGACTGTATCCAGGGCGCCGTTAACTAAACCTTTTGAAACCCAAAGATTAGTTCGCAACATAACTCTTGCTCCATTTGATAGATAAAGACTCTTTTCTAACCCGTGAGAAATATCGCTATCATATTTTTCAGCATCTTTGTTGTTATCTTGTGCTGTAATTATGGCGACAGGAGAATTAAGAGTTTCGAGTTTTTGCAAATTATATTGGTGAACCTCGGAATTGGTAGAAAAGAGTCGTATACTATCATCAAAATATTTCCTTTCTTCATTTGAAATATTAGTTATATTTCTGGCCATGCCTGACCGACACTCAATTTGTCTAAAATATTTCGAAATCGTTCCTGTGATTTCCCTTGCTGTCTGTGACAATTTTGTAGTATGATGCATTTTTCGATATTTTTGTATAATAGCTGTCCTTGATCATATATAAAACCTTTAAAACTTAACGTATAATGGCCTATCCATTACAGGCGGAAGCTGTTTTATATCGCCAAATAGATATATGAATAAGCCACCAAAAGGTTCATGGGCTTGATTAGGTTTTGCTTCACGACATCGAAGATCAATTTTTTTTAAGAGAGAGCATCCAAGCATACTCATTTCGTCTATTATAATAAATTGACATTCATTCATTTCACATTGAAAAGAATGCAACAATTCATTGCTTAAGGGCCTATGTTGTCGTTCATTTCCAATATGAAGTGTCGAATGTATTGTAGTTCCGCCAATATTCAGAGCTGCAGCTCCAGTAGGCGCTAAAAGTAAATACCCTCTCTTTCCAAGTTTCATTTATTTGATGTATCATTGCTTGAATAAGAGTACTTTTACCACTTCCTGCACGACCCTGCACAATGACAGATCTTGGTGGAGTGATAGACTTGTTTTCCACACTTACCAATTGCTGTTTAAGTATATCTAATACCTTAGCTTGCTCTTCTGAAAGTACAATGTTAGGCATGGTGGTAATATTATCATATTCCTCTGACTTTGCAATTGACTTTTGAACAGAAATAAAAGATTGTAAAGAGAGCGGTGACTCATAATATAAATAACTCTTACTCCAATCGAAATTAATATCTTGAGGCCTCATACCAATTTTAATTTCACTTTCCTTAACTTCTAATCCAGCTAATATCATCCAATCATCTTTATCTGGTTCATCTGCTTCCTCTTCAGACTCAAACTCATTTTCTATCTCAGCAATCTTTTCGATTTCTTCCGAAATATCTATTTGAGGAGACTCGAGAAAATTTTCATAAATTTCTTTCCACGTCGGTCCACGGCTTCTTAAATCTGCTATGTTCCGCCAAGGAATTCTAGTAATCACTTGTTGTCTATAAAAATCTTCATTACCTTTTTGGCAATCTCGAGCAAACTTTGGTAATATTCGTACAACAGCTGGCTACAGTCGTTTTATAAAAGCATTGCCCCTCTTATAATACTGAGAAAAATACTCATACATGGACAAACTTTCTAATTCTGAAGACCGTAGAGGATAAGCATCATAAAGTGTCTTTGGTGCTTCCACGTCGTCCATTTGGTCATTTCCTTCGATTGAAATCAATTTGTCTTCCTCAATATTTAGTCTGACGAATTCTCGGGAAGAATGATATAAGGGCCATCCCATAAGAATGTGAAATGATTCTTGCGCTGAATAGTCTCTTTCACTGCACATTTTTATGAAAATTCGCTGAATTACTGATTTAACTGTTGCGGCTTCTGAGGAAACTTTCGATAGAGCGTCGTCAATAAGTGATTCCAAGCCACGTGATTTCGGTTCACTTTTGCTGGCATATTTAGCTATGTAATTCAGTACAGCTTCATATCGTAAAGGTACGATATATTTCTTCGACTTAGTGGTTAGGAAGAATTGTTTAAATTAAAGGAATTAAGAAAAATTAGCTATTATCCGAAAAGTGATTTGGCTGTGTGACACATCGTCGAAAAATACGGTCCGGAGTTTACGTCAATTCAAATGGAGATATGAAGTTAAGGAAATTCGTTACCTTTGGTATTGGAGACACAGGAAGCAGACAAAAATTAAAACTTGAAAATAATATCTTTAATGATCAATCTTCATTAAGTTAGGGACACGTGCTGTCTGGTTCTTCAGGATAAGAGGATCTTAGTGTTGGGTAACTCATATTCACATTCTTTGATCTAGGCTTGGATGGTGGAATTAAATAAATCTATTACATTTTAAAAGTTGAAGGTGAATCTTCATGAGCCAATCGATGGGAGCCATCATGACAAACGCTAATTTGCGAACTTTACAAACCGCTACGAAGACAAGCGAGCAGCCTCCGTTCGGAGTGACCGACGCACACGAAAACTTTAGAGTGACTGACTCAGCGTACGGCAGGAGGTTTTTCAAACACGCGCCCGGCAACAGGTTGCCAGAAGCGAGCCGCGGAATACTCGCCAAAGGTACGCCAAGGGAGAAAAAGGAAGCGGGCAGTTGAATTGCCGATTGCATCGAGAGAAAAGATAAACAAACGACTTCGTCGTAAAAGAACGGCATGTTACGAATGAGATATTAAACATATGCCATTTTAGAAATGGGGAAATTAAAAACAAATATGTCACAACGTGATACCTATTATGGCTGTTCATAAGAGGATCATTTCTTTTTGTTTTTAAAATCCGTTTACCTTTTTCTTTACATAAATGTGTTCCTTCTTCTAAATTAACACTAGAACAGCCGGATTTTGGACTTACCTAAAACCGCCATTTGGGGTCAGTTTGACCCCCATAAGAAATTCAAACCATATCAAAATAAAAATGTTTTTTCTTGATAAATGATGTTTAAATTGCAAAATATAAAATTTTTTGAAGATTTTATCATTGTTCTTTTCTATTTAATTAGTTGTTAGAGCACGTCTATGCCCATTTTTACGTTTTTTTTAAATGACGGTATATAAATGACAATATATAATTCAATATATTTTATTACAGAATACCGCACAATATAGTTAATTATATATATATAATAATATCTATCTATATATATATATATATATATATATATATATATATATATAATATAATAATATTACACAAAAAAGTGATAAGAAAAGAAACAAAAGTTACAAATGCAAATAATACAAATAAGCACACAATATGTTTCAAAGTGAGAAAATAAAGAAAATAAATTCTGATTAAGCATATAAATGTGTTCAAAAGTTACTTAGACATCAGCTCAAAAACAGAAATATGCGCGTTAAAATTAGTTTCTGACATGCCTTACAGCTTACATAAGTTTTATTTTATCCCTTGCAATGTTAAAGGCACATTTCTTTTGCTTCAGAGACTGTAGTTGATCTATTAGAGGTAGGTGGCAATATGATGCCAAATTTGTGTGGGTTATTTGCCATGTATTGGATAAATCTGCACCTTGATTTATATGGTAAAAACTGTTCAACAATGATTATTTCTTTTCCAGGATTACAACACAAATAACAATTTGCAATCAGGTTATACCAGGTTTCAGAAGCGAGAGAAAATTTATCTGTGGCAGGTGCTTCGCCCTGTTACTTCGCACATCGAATCTGAGATACCGCATGATTTTATACAAAGGATTGCGTGACATTGTCTCTTTGAACATAGATGGTCTCCAACTTTTGTTCCACAAATCATCTGCACAAAGTTTTGAATAACCTTGTGCAAAACGGGCATATAACAGGGCGAAAAAAAAAACATCGAGTTCTACCAGAGAAACATACCAGTAGCTATAACAATTCCAAGCCGACGTAGTGCTTCAGCAATTGTGCATGTTTGAACATCATTGCTGCAATCACCATCAAAGGCCAGGCTGAAGTTGTCCTAATATTACGATGAGCCAACGATTTTGTTCCACTTGCAATTTTCACAATATTTCGAGCTGGTGTGCGATCTGCCTTGGAAGTAGGGCTGATAACGCTCATCGGAATCCAAAGAATATCGTTTGATGATGTGTACTTTTCGCGACTGTTGCCAGCAGAAATATTAGTTATGTTATTGTCTCGTCCTTGTCCACGTGAGCTTCCTGATCCGCAAGAAACGATGAAAGTCATTTTGGTAGAATTTTGTATGGCGTCACTGTAACTGCTTTCAGAATACGAGGCATTTTGTAAATATACATCACGCCAGCGCTGCTAGGATGTCTGCATATTTCATAATAGAGTCGAAATGCTTAGAAGAACCCTCCTAACTGAAGGCGAGCACGCAAGAGAGAGGCTACCCCCTGAATCGCTATGTGTCACCCAAACAAAGGAAAACTGGAGTTTACTTTTCTCTTTTTAGTAATCGCAATAAGAAATGGGTGTCCCCTTGCGCAGTAAGCAAAAAAGAGATATCGGGAATTCAAAAACAGACTTTAACTCGAAAATTTGTCATTTTTCTTATGGGGGTCAAAATGACCCCTGTTGGCTGTTTTAGGTATTTCTACGATTATTTTCTTTAATAATTAATGTAGAAAGATGAAAAATTTTTACAGTATGCTTGATAGTAGTTTAGAAAAAGTAAAAAAATATGAGCTGCGGTGTTCGCCTACATGTCGAAATAAAGCATTGGAGATTGGAAAAAAAGTTGAAATGACCCCAACGGCACTTTTAGTGTTAAATGGAAATTTAAAGCGGCACAGTTCTTCTTTGGAGGTTTTCAACTTCCTTAAGCATTGTAGCCCATGTTTTGTATGTCTCTGACACGCATTCAATAAATTTGCATAATTTTTTTCGTGATCTGTAACTTCAGAATAATGTAAAGTACAAGGATGAATAAGATGCTTTGTAGAATTAAAATCTGGGTTCATGGTGCTTATAACGTTTCCAAAATACTCAGCAATAGTGTCTCGTTCGTTTGTGTTTTATTATCCAGATTTAGAATATTGGGTGCTCCTTCTAACCAAAAGATGCCATCAATGTGTGGACTTCCCCTGTGTTGAAATTCTGTTCTGTACCAAAAGTCTTTTACTTTGAATTTCGGGCAAAACATTTTACGAATAAAAAACTCTGCACACTCTTTGAAGAAATAGCTAAATATTAGAGGATTTTCGTTCAGAATTACTCTTCGTATTTTCAAAATTTCATATTCAGAGAGATTTTTAATCTCATTATCATGGTGTATAAGCCTAAATACTTCAGGCCAGTACAAATCTGCAGCACTGAGAGTAACAAAAAGGGTAGGTGGGCCCAGGAATTTAACCATGTCTAACAATTCCCTAGATCTTTCGTACCAATATGTACTGCTATCCCTTAATGATGAATTGAAGGCTAAAAGCTTTCGGGCTATTCCAGGGTTTGATTCCAATGCTTCTTTTAGCTGTTGTACAGTATAATTACGTAAGTCAGAATTCTTCTGTAAGCAGACACTTCCCTTTTTTAATGCTTCCCACCGCATTAAACTATTCATAGCAAAAAATCTAAATTTCGGATGTTTTGCGAAACGTTGATCCTGATATAAAATTAAATGACAAAAGTACTCAAAAGGAGAAATTTTTTCTTGCCTTGCAGCTCTCAAATCAGCAGCTCCAGTTGGGAAAAGTTTTGGAAACGCCATTGCAATGTAACCAGTATGATTAAATTCATTTATTGGAACAGGAATTAATGCTGGCCAAGGTACCGGATCAGTAGCACACAAAGCTTGGCGAACAATAGCTTCATTGTTTCGGGGCAACAGATTTGGTACATCAGTAGTGGTGATAACATCACTTTCATCTTCAGGCTTCATATCCTCTTCCATTTGTGTTGATAAACTATCTAATATACTTGCATTCTCAGGAAGTGAATTCAAAATATCGGTATTTATTTCTATATCTTTGTAATAAATATTGTGAATTTTTAACCAATATAGTGCATTATAAACCCTATTCCTATTTACTACAAAATCTGCATGAGTTGATCCCGTATTTCGTCTGAAAACAATATTTGTCAAGTCTTCTACGGATTTTGGAAGTACTTTGGTAACTTCGTGGATATTCTGAGGAAAGTTGATTACCTGACCACTATAACCTAATTGCCCGCCACGTAATTTATAGACGGTTATTACAGGATGTACACGAGCTATTAACTGTTCCTCGATCATTGTCGATCATAGCTAATTCACTAGGCACAGTACCTGGATCCATGTCATTTTCAAAGCTAAATTTATTGAAGGATTCTTGGTTGGTTGGTTGGTTATATAGGGTTTTATGGCACAAAATCCCTTAAGGGACATGCTGCGCCAAAAACAAGTTAACTAGAAAAATAAGAGAGTGAAGGATTCTTGGAATTTCACACATCGTTTACATGTACCGTCAGTAGTTCTTAACACTATAAATTTTTCAAGACAGATACTACATTCGCCCCAATTAAGATTTTTTTTGATACATTTCAAATGGTGTAAACTTAATTGAGGATAAAGTTTCATATTCAGTGGTTGGTATTTTTAAAGAATACTTCATTCTTTTTTTGAAACGTTCATCAACTTGTTCTTCATTTGATTCATCATTTCTAAGCCGAGATTTCCGGATTCGATCTTGCGCTAAACGAGCAGTCTTTTGATCTGGATCTTCCAGTGATCTAAATTTAGTTTTACGGGTTCTATCTTGCTCTAAACGAGCGTTCCTTTGCTCTTGATTTTCTTGCGATAGAATTGTAGATTTATAAATCCGATCTTGCTCTAAACGAGCGTTTCTTTGGTCATTGTCTTCTTGAGATCGAATTGTAGATTTGTAAGTCCGATGTTGCTCTAAAGGAGCGTTTCTTTGTTCATTGTCTTCTTGAGATCTAACTGTAATCTTTCGGGTTCTATTTTGCTCTAAATGAGCATTCTTTTGTTCATTGTCTTCTTGAGATCTAACTGTAATCTTTCAGGTTCTATTTTGCTCTAAACGAGCATTCCTTTGTTCTTAGTTTTCTAGAGATTTAACAATAGTTCTATGGGTTCTGTGTTGCTTTAAACGAGCGTTCCTTTTTTCATTGTCTTCTTGAGATCTAACTGTAATCTTTCAGGTTCTATTTTGCTCTAAACGAGCATTCCTTTGATCTTGGTCTTCTAATTGACTTCTTACGGGTTCTATCTTGCTCTAAACGAACTTCTTTCTTCTGGTCAGTTTCAGCCAAACGAGCTTTCCTATGATTTAATCTGTCCTGTTTTAACCGCTTTTGTCTTTCTTCGTCTGTTTCTTGAAGTTGATTTTTAGCTGCGGCTAAACTTTTGGCTTTTACGGATTTTTTCTTTGTGCGGGGCATTTTTCAATTAAACATATATTAAGTTTATTAAAATTTATAAATGTTTAATTCAGAATCATAGATTTTGTGATTTCACTAAAGAAAGACATCAGTCCTCTATGCCAGAAAATTCTATTAAAAAATCATTTTATGTGAATCTTATGACACAAATATTGATACAATTAATTTATACTGATTAAATAATGTACGAATTTTAGGAAAATAATACAAAATGTAGAGACAAAATCTTTTTTACAGGAACCAAATCAAAGTGAAAACAATTAATCTTCAATATTTAGAAAATGATTTTTATCAAATCGTATACATATCAAACTTTTTGGTAGACATGAAACAAACTATGCGCATGAAATTTGAAAGCTAACTGTGCTTTAAAATCGTATGTCAAAAGAGGGAAACTTAAGAAGATGCAAACGATAGTTTTGTATTTGCCAAACGAATGTACTATATGATCGATAAAGTAAGAAAGTTAATGGAACTAAATTATATTTCCATGAGTGTGACAAATTAGAATATGACAAACAAAATACTAAAATATAGTATTTACTTTGTAAAAAATAGTAAACAATGCTGCAAAACACCAAAAAGACAATTTTCAAATTGCAATTGTTTTTAAATTATTAAAAAAAAAACTGCTGTGTAATCACCAAAAACAACTATTCATGTAAATTTTCTCGAAAAAAAGTACAATAATAGAAAGTACATTTCTATTTTTAAATGAATATTTAAACGAAAAAAAAATAATCTGAAAAAAGAATGAGATTTATGAACCTTTTTTTGTACAAGATATCTTATAATAATAGGTTATTGCAAAACATTTTTTTAAATATGCCTTAATAAAGTAAAAAAACAATTAATTACAAAAAAGTACATTCTAAAAAAATGTATTTTTACTCTTTACAACGTCATTTCACGTAATTTCCGTTTAAAAGCAAGTAATTTTATCTTATCATACACCATGACGCAAAAGTTTAGACAATGACGTCATTCAGCTTTAAAATGTAGAATTATGACGTCAGAATTACGAAAACCTGTAAATATATTCAAAAACTGATTTAAAATGCTATGTACAAAAGACAGTCGTTTTATTTGCTATAATACTAATTTTTTTCACAAAAATTCAAATGTGCTTGTCGCAAAAGTTTAGACACTATTCTAAATTTCTTTGAATATTCGCTGGCATATGCAAATTTAGAATCGATGATGTCACAAATTTGGAGTACTGAAGTTCTGCAAACGATTGCGCTTCATAGACGACATGCCGAGAGCTAAAGAAATTCAAGTGAATGAGGTTTCAAGGATTTGGCAGTTGAAAGGTGAAGGGAAGAGCGTTTCTGAAATTTCTGCTATTCTTAATAGATCAAAAAAATCTATTTATCGATTTTTATTGAGTGGTTCCGAATATAAAGCAAAATGTCGGTCTGGGAGGCCACGTATGACAAATGTACGAGAGGATCGCCTGATACAAAGACTAGCGAGTACTCAACAAATGAGCTTACGTGGAGTTCAAAGCTCATCGGGACTCTCTGTATCAAAGGATACGATTCGTAGACGAATTTTGGAAAAAGGAACAATCGTTTATAGCAAAATGCAGTAGAAACCAGCTCTGAAGCCACATCATAAGTTACAAAGAATGATGTGAGCTCGAAAGCATATGTCATATGGAGAGAAATGGCAGTCAGTCATATTTAGCGATGAAAAAAAGTGGAATCTGGATGGTCCAGATGGTTGTTTATCGTATTGGCATGACTTGCGGAAGGAACCTCGACGTTTTTTTAGTCGCAGACAAGGAGGGGGCTCGGTGATGGTTTGGGCAGCCTTTTGCTATAATGGACAAGTATCTCTGACCTTCACCAGTGGTCGTCAAACTTCACAGCATTATACACAGACATTAGAAGAAAACCTACTGCCATTTGCTGAGCTTCTAGGGGGTCCTCAGTGGGAATTTCAGCAAGACAATGCTTCAATTCACACTGCAAAACATTCAAAATCTTGGTTTAATTCCCATAATATAAGAGTTCTCGACTGGCCAGCATGTAGCCCAGATCTTAACCCTATAGAAAACCTTTGGAGCATCATGTGTCGCAAAGTTTATAGCAACACTAGACAATACTCTTCTGTACAGGAACTTAAGACATCTATTGAGGATGCATGGTACGATATCGATCCACAAACTATGCAAGATTTAGTTTCTTCGGTGCAATCTCGTATATTTGGCGTAATACAGAACCATGGATGCGCAACCAGGTTTAAAAATTGTTTATTTCGATTTTATTTGATTTGTGTCTAAACTTTTGAGACAGCAGTTTATTTTTGTTACCATTTAATTTATTGCAATATGCACAATTCCACTTTTCTTTGTTATAAATACTAGCTGTTCTGCCCGGCGTTGCCCGGGTTCATCAAAAAATAGCAAGAAGGCTCTGTTGTAACAAGATCCAACGACGATGTATTTTCTGTTGTAATCATAACATTTCTTTTCATTCAATCTGTGAAGTCTCTGTTCTTCGTTCTCTTCATATAATTTTCTTTTCTTATACTCATCATTTCTGGACAATCGCTCTCGACGCTTTTCTTCTGATTCTTCGCTGAGAATCTTTCGATTTATTAATCTTTGCTTACTTAATCTTTCTCTTCTCTTTTCTTCAGTCTCATCGCTGAGAATCTTTCGATTTATTAATCTTTGCTTACTTAATCTTTCTCTTCTCTTTTCTTCAGTCTCATTTTCTCTTCTTTTTCTATTCTGCTCTCTTTTCTTCGCCAGTCTTTCTTCTCGGTGTTCTGGGGTTTCGTTTGCATATCTTTTTTTATTGTTAATGAAGAGGTCTTCCATTTGTTCTTCCATCTGTTCTTCTTTCTGTTCTTCCATCTGTTCTTCCATTTGTTCTTCCATTTGTTCTTCCATTTGTTCTTCCATTTGTTCTTCCATTTGTTCTTCAATTATATTCGACGATTCACTGTTTGAGAGCCTATCTGTCCTTTTATTTATAGAAGTTCAAAATGAAAAAAGATTTTCTTAGCAGACGATTTTTTGTGATAAATACATTATCTGTTTTATATTTCTTCTGCTTTATTCCTTTTATTTATAGAGTTCAAAATGAAAAAAGATTTTCTTAGCAGACGATTTTTTGTGATAAATACATTATCTGTTTTATATTTCTTCTGCGTTTACCTAAGCTGTGTAAAATCTCTATAAATAAAAGGTATAGAGGATGAGAGCCTATCTGTGCCTCAATTATCCTCAGAATTCCTTTTATATATATAGATTGTTTATATGTACAGCACATTAATTTCAAGCAGTGATTTGAAAATTGAATAACTATTTTTCAAAGTATGTAAGAATTTCTTCATTGTCTAAACTTTTGCGTCAGGGTGTAGTAGAAATGACTCTTTAATTTCCTTTTTCGTGAAATGCAATGTTTAGTCTTTATACATATCCTTACTACTATTATAAATCGGAAAGCGAGTTTGTTTGTTTGTTCCGCTTTCACGCCATAACTACTGAACCGATTGCTTTGAAATTTTGCAGACGTAAAGTTAGAAGTCCGGATTAAATAATAGGGTACTTTTTATCCCGGAAAAAATTGATATTCCCGAGGGAAAACAAAAATATAGTTTGCTTGATGGATGGATTGGAGATGGCGCTGTGTGTCGTTTAAAACAAGATAAAATAATGCGATAGATGGCGTTGGGTGTTTTTAAAACGTGTTAACGATGTGCAGTAGCTGTATAATAGTTAGATTAGATTAGTTCAGTGCTTTTTTTCTAGGTAGATATCTAAAGTAGTTATTGTTTTTTCGATAGGTAATTACGTCGCTTTGTTCGTCGTTTAGATTGTTATAGTTTAGTTTGGGATTTTAGTTTAGTTTAGGTTTATAGTTTACTCATATTTTCACAATGCCTCGCAAACGTAAATCTAATTTTTCGAGCACCTCATTTAACCCTTTGTATCATCGTGTTGCAGATCTGCAACATACTAAAAAGTCAAAAGTATTTATAAAGTAAATTTCAAAACACGATTTTATTTGCTGCTCCTATTTCCCAACACATCAATTAATACAAATTGAACATTTTAATTCTCAAAAGACGATGATATTAATAAATTTTCTCATGTCATAGTTTTGCTTATCAGTTGAGAAGCTTCACGTCGATATTGCAAAAATTAAAGTAGTAAATTTTGTCAATTTAAAAAAGTTGGGGAAGTCCAAAGGTAGATTTTTTTAAAGGTAATTTTGTATGCTTTAAAAAATTTGTATTAGAAAATGACAATATTTAATAGACGTATGTCAATTTCTGTTTATTGTATATGTGAAAAAAGTACTTTTAGTCAATAATTATTTCATTTTTACGATCTAAATTTTTTCATTATTCTTTACATGCTTAAAATAATGTAGTCTAACATCAGAGTCAGTATTTTTCGAATCGGAGTTGTTGAGTCACAAAGGGTTAAAGCTCGGGCAATGAAAATTGCCCGATCTCAAGAATCGTCTCTCCATGCTGAATTAAGAAGGCGCGAACAAGCAGAGTGACAGGCTGCTTCGAGAGCTGCTGAGCTACCATCTCAGCGCCAGCAAAGACTTGAGGAGCAATCCGCTCGCCAAGCTTCTTTGAGGGCTTCTGAGAATGATATTCGTACTCAAGTCCGTTTATCGCAACAGGCTCAACGTCAGACAGCACTAAGGGCGTTAGAGTCACTTCTTCAAACACAGCTTCGTTTAGAGGAGCAAGCAGAAAGACAAGCCGTTTTGAGAGCTAACGAGACGCCCCTTGAAATACAGCTTCGTTTAGAGGAGCAAGCAGAAAGACAAGCCGTTTTGAGAGCTAACGAGACGCCCCTTGAAATACAGCTTCGTTTAGAGGAGCAAGCAGAAAGACAAGCAATTTTGAGAGCTAATGAGACGCCTCTTCAAACGCAACAACGTTTAGAGGAGCAAGCTGGGCGACAGGCAGCTTCTAGAATGGCGGAGACTCCAGAAGAGTCTCTGGCGAGAAGAACCGCGCATGCAGAAATGCAAGCTGAACGGCGTCGAGCTTTTATGAGAAATACTTAGTCTGTGTAATAATACTGCATTTGAATACGATCCTTCGATCGATTACAAAAACCATTCCTTGGTCGTCATCGGGTTAATGAATAAAAAATGTAGGTTTTGTGATGCCCTTAAATGGAAGGACGAAACGGCAGGTCTCTGTTTTGTCAATGGGAAAGTACGTATTCCTACATTGGATGCACCAGAACCCCTCAAAACTCTTCTTTTATATGACTCCGATGAGTCACGGCGCTTTTTAAATAGGATTCGAAAATATAATTCCTGTTTCCAGATGACATCTTTCGGGGTAGATCGGGAAATAATCATGCCCGGATTTTCACCATTTACAAATTTATGACTTACCAGAATCTTCTCGAGAACAAGAATCATGCTTGAATAATGAATTACTTGCAGAAATATCCTATGATGCAGATAAACTTAAAAAATATTTGGAAGAAAATGAGCCGAAATTGGTTCGAGATCAAAAAGAAGCATATGACAAAATTATGGATGCAGTGTCTAATCTTAAAGGTGGTGTAACGTTCTGAATTTCCTCATTAGCACACTGTCAATAAAGGCAGATGTTAGCACGTGTAAACACCCTCTGACAAGTACGATACATTTGTGTATAATAAAACTTCAACTTCCCAACTATCTAAGCAATAAATTCCACTTGAAACCTCTCCAACTGACGTTATAAAAATCGTATTTCAGACCAAGAACTTAACGTTAGACAGCTTGAATATAATAAATCTACACTACTTGAGCTGTCTGATTTAACCTCTTAATGATCGGCGAATTATCAAAGAAAACTGCTTTATATATATGCAATTTCAAAGAGGCTCAAGAGAGGATTTTTGGTTTTGACTCTGAAGTGAGACGACCTAGCTCGTCAGCCGGGGCGCATATTGCCCCGTAAGAAAGTGAAGTTCGTTACGGCCATCGTCTGTTTGTTATAACTGTGAAAAGGCCAAAAACCCACGCGCAACTGTGGAAACAGCTGCGGACAGAGTACATAGTGTGCTCTTATTTGAATCTTACTTCTATATTTTTTTTCCAATTCTAATTTTCTTCTGTTTGCTGTGCTGTGTGTTGCTGTAAATAAAAGCTTTGCCAAAAGTCATCCTGGATTTATTCATCAATACGTCACAGCAAGTTGAATTGGTGTCAGAAGTGGGATAAAATTTTAATCAGAAGAAATAGTGATTGGATTTTCTTAGCGGAAGAAGATAAGCAGAGTTTCATTTCATCTTTCCGAAAAACGGAGGACTCCCTGATCCTTTGGTAGAGAAACGGACGATTGAAATTTCCCTGGATTACGTCGTTCCTCGCAGGTGGGTGAAACGGTTTTCTGACCCTCGACCCTTGTCAGCTGATAAAAAGAAGAAGAAGAGCTATTTTGTTGTGACCTACTTTCGGGAAAGAAAATAGTGAAACAGTGTGTTTCAGTGCCATGTTTTGTGATTGTACGCGATTCTCCTTTAGTGCTTAGTGAGTCTTCTTGAGTGAGATTGTGAATTTTCCGTTCGTTTGTGGATTAAACAATTGCAGAGCTTCAAATGGGGTAAGTCATTCCATTTCAAAAAGTTCTTGAGTAAACAATTTATATATATGTAAAAGGGAAAATATTTATAGAAGAATTTTTTTTTTGTAAATGTTAAACTCAAAATTGTACAAGTACACATAAGGAAAGTATTTTTTTTATATATATATGTATGTGTATAAAAGATCATGGTTTTTTTTCCCTCTGATTTCTATGTATGTAAAATTTAAAATTTGTTTTTATTTATTTTATTAGTTAAAATTTGTCTATATGTAAAAGAAAAATTTCTATAGATATAAATATTCAAAAGATATAGAAAGATATATAAAAAAATTTTTTTTTATATCTTTTGGAATTTTTGATAAAAGAATCAGCATTAAATGTGTACATTTTGATTTTTATATGTAAATTTCTGTTAAAAATTATAAGTAGAATAAGGTAAAAATTTTATTAAAATGGCGTACTTAGGCAAAGGTAAGAAAGATGATGTAATTAAATTAATCGACGAACTGGAAATACCTAGACTGGGCACCGAAACTAGGACTCAATTAAAGAATTTAATTGTGAATTCAGATGATTACGATGAAGATTTTGTATCCGAGATATATGACAATATTTTAAGAGAAAGTCAGGAAGAGGCTGAGAGAAAGGAACATGAAATAGCTAAACAAAGAAATTTAGAGCGCGAAGAATTATTAAGAAAAGAAAATGCTGAACGTGAATAAAAAAAATGGAACAAGAACGAGAGTTGAGACAGAAAGAGTTAGAATTAAATTTTGAATTAGAAAAATTAAAGTTAGAGAAAGGAATCCCCGCATCGGGATCAAATTCAAATGACATTAATTCGCGTCCTTCAGAATTAAATTTGAAAAAACTAATACCCGAATTCGACTCCGAAAAAACAGATATCAGTTTGTATTTGGTTCTGTTTGAACGACAAGTTAAAAGAGCTAAAATTAATAAAGAAAACTGGGTGTCCCACTTAATTAGTTTATTGCCAATTGATATTGTAACGATTATGGCAAGAGAAGCCGAAGATTTAGCGGAGAATTATGATCACATTAAATCACTTCTTTTAAAACGTTATAAATTAAATGCAGAATCATTTAAAGTTAAGTTCTTACAGCACGTCAAACGTCCGAGCGATACATGGAAGGATTTCGGTTTCGAGTTACGAAATTATTTGCAGGAATGGCTTGTAGGTTTGGAAATAAAATCGTTTGAGCAACTCACCGATCTTTTAATCGCAGACCAAATCAAAAAACGCGCTAAGCCAGAGGTGAGAGAACACTTCTTAGATAAGTGGCCGTTAATTAAAAGTGAGGCCGAAATTACCGAACTACTTGATGGTTTTGATAGCATTCGAGCGTCGACGCCGAAGAATAGAGATAATAAGCATGAAAAAGCTCGTATGCAAATTGATGATAAATTTAGAGGAAGTAAACCCCGATATACTCCCTCCTTTGGCGTTACTAACACACAGGCGGATATAAATAGAGACAGGGCATTCGAAAGGAGAGTTAAATTAAAATGTTTTATTTGCAAAGCGGAAAACCATCTAAAAAGTTCGTGTCCAAAATTGCAGAAAAAACCACCTTCAGGGTCAGTAAACAACCTCCAGGAAAAAAAAGGAGAAGATTTGTTAGAAACATATACTTTTCAGGGAACTGTAAATGGACAGAAAATAGAAATCTTAAGAGATTCAGGAGCCACGTTGGATTTAGTTTGTCGGAAATACATAAATCCAAATGATTTTTGCGGTGAGCAAATATGGATTAAGCAACCCTTAAGCTTGGAGTTAGTTTGTCTACCGTTAGCAGTTGTAGAAATATCGGGAGATTTTGGTAAATTACGGACAAAGGCGGCCGTGTGTGGAAACCACTTGAACCAAAATCGATATTTGCTAGGGAACAAAACGGCAGAATTGATTAAAGAAAAAACGGGGTATGAGTTTTTTCGGTGGGTCAGGTGAATGCTGTACAAACGAGAGCGCGTGCAAAGCGCATGGAGAAAGTTGTCGAAAGGGATCGGCAGGAAAAACTTGAAACAAAAGTTTCAGAAGGGTTGGATCTAGAGTCGAAGGATGAAGCAGGAATTTTAGTTCCAACGGTAGAAGAGGAACCGATAGAAATTCCCGCTTTAGAGGCCGGAGCGCCAGAGTTAGAGTTATTGAAGATAGATAAACAAGGTTTTATCGATGCACAACGAAAGTGCGCGGAAGTAAGGGAATTGCGGAGCCGTTTGGATAAACCATACGCAGAAAATGCAAATCCTGTATATTCGATTAAAGATGATTTGCTAGTGAAAAATCGCGAGGATCGATTTGGAAATGTGACGAGATTGCTGGTAATTCCAAAGCCGTTAAGTGAGGCGGTAAAATAGTTGTCACGAAGGGATGCGGCACATTTGGGTTGTACTAAATCCAAGGATAAGTTAAATAGATATTTTTTCTGGCCAAATTGCAATAAGGAGATGGGAGATTTTGTACGTTCTTGCGATTTCTGTCAGAAAGCAGGGCGGCCAAATGAAAAAAAGAAAGCCCCCTTAAAATTAGTACCATTGATTCAGGAGGTCTTTTCCAAGTTAAACATTGACACTTGCGGTCCGTTACCTCTGACCACGAATGGGAATCGTTACATTTTAACAGCTATGTGTATGGCATCGAAATATCCTGAGGCAATACCCTTAACAGATTTAAGTTCTGTGAAAGTAACTGAGGCGTTATTAGACATTTTTGTCGCATAGGTTTTCCTTCTGAGTTACAGTGTGATCAGGGAAAATCGTTTACCTCAGCATTAACTACAGAATTTCTAGAGAAATTCGGCATAAAGGTAAGCCATAGTTCTGTTCACACCCACAAAGTAATCCTGTCGAACGATTTCATAGAACTATGAAACGGCTTATGAGAGCTTTATGTTTACAGTCCGGAGCGGACTGGGATAAGCATTTGCCAGCGATACTGTTAGCACTCAGAACTGTAACACATGAGAGTACTGGATACACTCCATCAGAATTAGTGTACGGAAAAAATTTACGCACACCAGAAACATTAATTGCGGAAAAATGGCTGGAGCCACCTTTAGAAAACGATTTAGTTACGGAACATGTGTTCAATTTAATTAACAGGTTAAAGCGATGTCGTGAGATAGCAGTTTCGCGAATGGAAGATTTACAAGTCAAACGAAAGAATTGGTACGACAAAAATGCTATCAAACGAGAATTTAAAGAGGGTGACTTAGTTTTAGTCTTGGCGACATCGAGACCAAATAAATTATCCGTTCAATGGATTGGTCCTGGGACAGTAAAAAGTAAAATTTCGGAAACGAACTATGTTGTCGAAATACCGGGAAAAAAAGAAAAGACCCAAATATATCACGTAAATATGTTAAAACCATATTATACGCGACCGGAGCATGTGAATCTACTAGACTTCGAGATTTATCCTAAATCATTGGAAGACCAAGACTTAGATATTCCGTATCTAGAGAATGGTCCTATGGTATATGATTTTGAGGAAATAATTCGTACCAGTGATTTAGAAAATCTATTGAGCAAAAGTCAGATAAATCAATTGCATGAGGTGTTAAATAGATTTTCAAACTGCTTTTCTAACAACCCTGGTCTTACAGACTTAGTTGAGCACGATATCATTCTTGATAGCGATACTCCGATTAGATCAAAACCGTATAGATTCTCTCAAAGACAGACTGATATTTTAAAAGATGAAATCCAGAAAATGTTAAAGTTAGGTATTATAGAGGTAGGAGAGTCAGACTACACTTCTCCGATGATATTGGTAGAAACTCCCGGAAAAGATCCCCGGCCATGCATTGATTATCGTCGCTTAAATAGGATCATTAGAACCGAATATTTTCCTCTTCCGAATATCGAAGAAAGAGTTGAGAAAGTATCATCTGCTAAATTTATAACGGTCTTAGATCTAGCTAAGGGGTACTGGTAAATCCCTTTAAGTCCAAGAGCCCAACGGTACGCTGCTTTCTGTACAACCTTTGGTACTTTTAAATGTTTAAGAATGAGTTTCGGTTTAAAAATGCTCCCTATTTCTTTAGCAAACTCATGTCCGAGTTACTGAGAGAATTCGAGGAATTTGCTGTTCCATACTTAGACGATGTTGCTATATTTTCAAATACTTGGGTAGACCATTTACAACATATAAGTTTGGTTTTGGAGAGAATTGAAAAGGCAAATTTGAAAATAAAACTTTCAAAGTGCAAGTTTGCGCAAAACCATGTCAAGTATTTGGGGCATATTGTAGGAACCGGTACAAGATCACCCGCGGAAGCAAAAGTAAAAAGTGTTACAAACTTTCCGACCCCCTAAAACGAAAACGCAGATACGCGCTTTCTTAGGTTTAGCCGGATATTATAGCAGGTATATCCAAAACTATTCGGTAATAGCTGCGCCTTTAACGGACGCGCTAAAAGGGAAACAAAAAAGGGCGAAATCACTTGGACAGCTGAATGCGAAGAAGCATTCCGCAGGTTAAAAAAGAGTTTAACAGATACGCCGGTTTTGCATGCACCGAACTTTAAAAAAGAGTTTTTAGTTCAAACGGACGCTTCAAACAGAGGCATGGGAGTTGTATTAAGTCAAGAGGATGGTAGAACAGGTGAAGAACATCCAGTTCTTTATTTAAGCAAAAAGTTCTCAGAAGCGGAAAAACGGTACAGTACTACTGAACGCGAATGTCTGAGTATAATCTTTGCAATAAAGAAATTGCATTACTATTTGGACGGTAGGAAGTTCAAAGTATTTACAGATCACAATCCCTTACGCTGGTTGAGATCAAATGCTAGTTCTAATCCTAGACTTATGAGATGGGCTTTAGCCTTACAACCCTACGAGTTTGAAATAATTCATAGAGCAGGCAAAAACAACAAAAATGCGGATGGTTTGAGTAGAGCAGAAATGCTAGAGAAAAAAGAGTAAAAATCTTTTTGTATCGAATATTTTTATAATGATATTCTATTATTTTGTGCAGTATTGTTTAAGAAATTATGCAACTATAATATGTGTTTGTGTTTTTATATCTGAAGTAGCAAAATTAGAAATGTTTGCAATTGCATAAAATCTTTCCATAAGAAAGTTCAGGTTGTTTATATTGAAATATAATTGTAAAACATGTGTATATTGTACTTAAATTGTGAACTTTCCTTATGGGTACTTGTGTTCATTATATTTAAAGGGTTTTTTCTCAAAATTTAAAGTTAAATTTTAAATTGGGTTAAGGCTGTTTGCCAGCAAATGCAGATTAACTCAAGATCTTTTTGTTTGTTGACTAACCCTTTATGTATGAATTTTTCCCTTAAGAAAAATTCTTGCTAAGAGGGGAGGACTGTAACGTTCTGAATTTCGTCATTAGCACACTGTCAATAAAGGCAGATGTTAGCACGTGTAAATACCCTCTGACAAGTACGATACATTTGTGTATAATAAAACTTCAACTTTCCAATTATCTAATCAATAAATTCCACTTGAAACCTCTCCAACTGACGTTATAAAAATCGTATTTCAGACCAAGAACTTAACGTTAGACAGCTTGAATATAATAAATCTACATTACTTGAGCTGTCTGATTTACCCTCTTAATGATCAGCGAATTATCAAAGAAAACTGCTTTATATATATGCAATTTCAAAGAGGCTCAAGGGAGGATTTTTGGTTTTGACTCTGAAGTGAGACGACCTAGCTCGTCAGCCGGGGCGCATATTGCCCCGTAAGAAAGTGAAGTTCGTTACGGCCATCGTGTGTTTGTTATAACTGTGAAAAGGCCAAAAACCCACGCGCAACTGTGGAAACAGCTGCGGACAGAGTACATAGTGTGCTCTTATTTGAATCTTACTTCTATATATTTTTTTCCAATTCTAATTTTCTTCTGTTTGCTGTGCTGTGTGTTGCTGTAAATAAAAGCTTTGCCAAAAGTCATCCTGGATTTATTCATCAATACGTCACAGTGGTATATATTTCTTGGATGCTCCAGGTGGTACTGGAAAAACCTTTCTAATTAATCTGCGTTTGGCAAAAGTGCGACTTAGGAAAGAAATTGTTGTGGCAGTCGCTTCATCTGGAATTGCTGCTATACTCTTGACAGGAGGAAAAAATGCCCATTCTGCTTTGAAACTACCTCTAAATCTAGCAAGCACAGAGTCACCAACTTGCAGAATTTCAAGTGGATCGAAGAAGGCAATAGTGTTGCAGAAATGCAAACTCATTATATGGGATGAGTGTACTATGTTACATAAGTCTGCTTTAGAAGCTTTAATTATCAGTTTAAGAGATATAAGGCATAACAGTCATATCATGGGAGGCATTGTTTTGGTTTTGGCTAGAGATTTTCGTCAGATATTACCTGTGATTCCACAAGGAACAAGAGCAGATGAAATAAAAGCTTGCATTAAATCATACTACCTATGGGGTAGCATAATAAGACTCAAATTAACAACAAATATGAAAGTTCATATTAACGGAGATTCTTCAGAATAAGACTTTGCAGAAAAAACTTTTGCAGCTTGGTAATGGTTCCATGTTTTCTGATGAGCATGGTTTTATATCAGTTAAAGATATTGGAAGATGCGTGTTGTCACTTGATGAGTTGAAACAAGCAGTGTTCCCTGATTTAATTCAAAATTATATGTGTATATATGTGTTTGACTTGCAAAAAAAGTTTATCAATCAAAAAAATTCCAACACTTTTTTCTTTCTAATGACCAATTAAAATTTCTAGAAGTTCATGAAACTATTAAAAAGAAGCTGTCCGATTTAGAAGAAAGATTTGTTGCACCACGTATTCTATTTATGCAAGTAAGAGCTGTATTTCATGAACAATACATGTTGAAAGCAAGAGCAGTAAATGGACCATGCAAAATTGAAGATAATGTATTAATACTTCCTAGAGCACGAACAGAAACAAAATTTGTACCAATTGCCTTCAACCAAAAGAAAAAATTTAAGAGCAATCTTATGACAGAAAATGTAAGACCACACTGTAAAAAATTTTTGGAACGTTATTCAAATTAGCAGGAACCTTCCCGATATTATCTGATATGTCAGAGCTGTTTTCACTTTCCGATAGAATCAGGAAATTTTCCGAAATTTTCGGTTTACTTTCCGAAGTGAACGAAATCGTAGCTAACGCATGCGCAGTCCAACTATTTCTCAAGTCGAGTGTTTCTGCAACCGCGAGAATCGGAAGTGATATGTTCCCGCCTAATCACCACTTCGATGTTCTAAAGCATTTTTCTTGCATAAACAAAGTAAGTTTGTGTTATATTATTATTATTTACTTTTGAGTTTAAAGTTATAATTCAATTCTATTAATATTTATTTTTAACTTGTTTACCTGTTTAATTCAAGTGATTAATTTAGTATTGCATATTTCACTGATGTCCATGAAATTCAGTTTTAAAGGTAATAGAAGTAATACCTATTTAAAAAAAATGATGATAATACTTGGATAAAAAAAGGATAAATTTCTTACTTGTAAATACATTAAAATATATACATTTCTAGTTTATTTATGGGTGATTCCACAGTATTGCGTACATGACATTTACAAAGTTCATTGAATTACAGTTGGCAAAAAAAGTATTTGTACACCCTAATTTTTTTTTTTTTTTAACTAAATAAAAACAGATATTTTGTCAAAAATAGTTTTAATACAGTCTGTTTACCGTGTGTTTTAAATTACACAACAGAAAATTTCGATAAAGATGTAAAATAATTTTCTAATAGGAAAAGTTTAAAAATTTCTTGCAAAATAAGTATTTGTACATTTCTCCATCCTGATGTGTACTGTGTTTAATAGTGTTTATGGTTCAAAGGACTACTTTTACAGAAGCTGTTAATAATTTTTAAGTTCATATTATATTTGTCTGACATTTAATTTAATTTGCTCTTGAAGTAATTGAGTATAGAACCTAATACTAGAGAGGCACCTCTAGATATATGAAATCCTATGATTGAGCATAATAAAAATTTAAATTCGCAACAAGAATTTGTAAAAGCTATTAAATTACCATTTACAATATTGGATGTATAGTGAGAAACTATGAATAAATTAAAAGAATCGAAATTCAATGAAAACCAGGACTTCTTAGCAAATTAACAATGAGGGGAAAAAGGGAGTGTTGTTAAAAAAGCTTTAAAAAATCCTGTGCGTTCGGTTCAAAAATTTGCTGGAGACCTTGCGACATCTTCTCGCATCAGAGTAATACCTCAAACAATAAAAAATATTCTTCTCAATGCAGATTTAAAAGGAAGAACCTCAAGGGAAAATCCATTCATCAGCGAAACAAATAGGCGAAAACGCATAGTATTCGCTTTCGCATACAGAAGTAAATCATTGGAGTTTTGGAAAACAGTAATTTTTTCTGATGAGGAAAAATTCGGAATTTTCTTACTATCAAGCATTCGAAAAAATTGGCGTAAAAATAAAACTGTTCTAGATCCAAAACGTATACTTCAAACTATCAAGCATGTTGGGGGGAATATTATACTTTTGGGGTGTATAGCTTCTAATGGAGCAGGACATTTAAAATTTTTTGACAATTGAAGGACAGGTTTAACATACATTGATGTGTCGCGCCATAATTTATTAAACTGTGCCCAGAAATTATGCATAGAGGAAGCTTTTCACTTTCTGCAGGATAATGACCAAAGCATACTGCTGTGATCACCAGCACATGCTTACGACAATACTCGAAGACGACTGGTAACTCCTCTAAAATCTCTAGACTTGAATCCAGTAGAAAATTTGCAGATGCTATTGGATGCAAAAATCCGAAAAAAAAATATGTATTAGTAAAAAACAGTTTTAAAGAAGCTCTTATTGTGTCATGGAATAACATTAACCAGACCACTACAAAAAAGTTGGTGGAATTTATGTCACACCATCTAGAAGTAGTCATAAACGCTAAATGAATTCACACAAAATATTAATTTGTATCATTTTACTAAATTTTCATTAATTATATTACATTAATATAGTGTACAAATACTTTTTTTGCATTATATTTTTGTATACTTGTTTATTATAATGTAAAAAATCGATTCGTTTAATTTTGTTTCTGCTTCTATAATATTATAATGCATTAAATTAATGTATTACAGTATTTTTTGCTTAAATCTTTTGTTTAATTTCATTATAATTTAAAAAAATGAAGTGTACAAATACTTTTTTTGCCAACTGTATTTGTTTATAAGATACTGAGCTGAATGAATAATTTGAATTGTTACTATAAAAGATAAGTTCTTCAAAATATATTTATATGTTACTGAGAAAAGAATTTAAATTCGATACAAATCACATTATAGACGTTGCAGACATGATGTACGCAGTTTCTATTTTGAAAGTTTTTATACTTTTTAGAAAATGTCAATTTTATTTAAAAAAATATTTTTGATAAGAATTGAATGTATATATAAATTAATTAATATTAGCAATATTTTATTTTTTATAGTTTTTTTAAATGTAGAATTAGTCATTCAAGTTTATGAGTTGCAGACACGACATAAATGTCTTTCATATTAAACGTAACAAAATTTAGATACAAATATCTTTATAATAATAATGCAGTTTTAATATAAATGTAAATATACACATTTGTATGTATTTTAATGATATAATACATACACAATTGTATGTATTTTAATGATATAATACATAAATGATCCTTATTTTATATTTTTATCTATTTAAATTAAAAACAAAAAGAAAAATTTAACAAGAAAGCTGGGAGCTCTGCCGTTTGCCAATTAAGATTAGCAAGTATTATCAATAAAGTTATATATATATATATATATGTTTAGAGCTATTGTTGAATCAGGGGGAGGGGGTGCTGTTTGAACCAGTGTTGGATAACAAGTTAACAGACCAAAACTAATGGGGGGGCAGAGGGGGCACATGCCCTAGGCGCCAGGCGAAGGGAGACCATGTGAAACTGTTGTATTTTGATATTTCTCACGTTTTTGTTTAACACGGTATTGTTAAACACGTCCTGTCTGGGTTATGCCAAAATATAGAAGAATTTAAGGATATGGCATAAAGATCCTGTATAAACCGGAATCTTTTTAGATTATTTCCGATTCCACTTAAAAGATTAATGAATCAATATTTTACAAAACAGAATACGTAGTTCAGTATTACATATTTTATTATTATTAATTTTAAATGAAGTAAGATATTAGAAAATTAGTAAAATTATATTTGTAAATATGCTTTACTGAGGAAAGGGGGGGGGGGCGCCAAAATGTTTGCCCTGGGTTTAGCATACTAACTAAACGATCCAAAGGCGATTCTGCTATGTATTTTTCAAAAATCAAAGGTTTTCGGTTCCGAAAAAAAAATCGTCCTCAATCCGGAAATTTAGACAAAAAACATATTGCAAATTTCGTTAAATCGCCGCCCAAAAAAATCAATGTCGTAAGTCATTCGCAGAAAAATCGTAAATATCGTTAGAGTTTCGCGCAAAAAACACGAATTTCTGTAGATAATCGTGAAAAAACTCAAATTTCGTCTGAAGATCGTGAAAAAAATGTGAATTTCGACAAACAATAGTGAAAGAACAGAAATTTCATCAAAGATTCGGAGAAAAAAAGCAAATTTCGGATGGAGATCACAGTTGAAACGAAAATATCATCAAAATACCTACAAAAAAACACAAATCGCAAAAAAAAATCACAACTTTCGCTAAACGATCTCAAAAATTCTGCAATTTTTGTCAAAGAATCACGAAAATTCCGCAAATTTCGTCAAAGCACCGTGAAAAATCCGCAAATTCCCTCAAAAAACCGTGAAAAATTTGCAAATTTCATTAAAAAAAACTAAAAAGTCCGATAGTTTCGTTCAAAGATCGCGAAAAATCCACAAATTTCGTCAAAAGGTCGCAGAAAAAACACAGAACCAAAAGTAATTTCCCTCCCCCCCATTTCTCACACAATCTGCTGTAACTTTTCAGAAAATTTGTTGCGAATTTCAAGGAAGTTTTTTTCTTAGAATTAAGTTTGAAGATCCCTTTGACAAATTTGGCATTTTCCCGCAATCTTTAAAGAATTTAGCGTTTCTTCCTCGATTATCAACAAAATTGCCGTTTCTTTATGATCTTTTAATGAAAATTTCGAGATTCTTTCATAAAATTCGTGTTTTTTAAGTGGCATTTTGATAAATTTGGGTTTATATGCAGGGGCGTGCAAAGAGAAATCTGTGCTCAATGCAAAATTTCAATTTAGTGTTCTTTTTCTTCTTACAGGCCAAAAATGATGTTGGTAGTAGAAAATCGGCACCCCTACTTTTCTGCAACCAGGGCGACTCTCCCTCCCTTTTCCAGGTCGCTGTTTATATGGCGATCCTTTCATGAAATTCGCAATTATTCCCCAGTCATTTTACAAAATTCGTGTTTATTCCGCAATAATTTAATGAAATTCGCGTTTACTCCACAATGATTTTACGAAATTCGCGTTTATTCCGCAACCATTTCACAAAATTAGTGTTTATTTCTCGATTTTTTAAAGAAATTTATGTTTTATAGCGATCATTTAAGAAAAAGCGAGTTTTTATTTCGCGATTCTTTGAGAAAATTGGCGTTTCTATCGAGATAATCTAACAAAATTTTCTGCAAATGGTTGATGAAATTGATTGTGAAAATATGCATTTAGTCCTCCGTTCAAAAGCTATGAAAAATCGGTTATTAGTCTGGAAATTCGGAGATAACTATCCAAATTTCCGAGCTGATAAATGATTATTCATAACTTTTGGAATCGAATGTGTTAACTTTTTGGAAAATTCGAAACGGAATTACTCCGTTCTCGCGACAGAAAATTGCACGAAATTTGTCAATCGATTGCAGAAAAAAATGCGAAATTTGACGATCCATTGCGAAAAATATCGTGAATTCAATCAATTTGTCGCTGTAAAAACTCGCAAAATATGTCATTCATTCACACGAAAATATCAGAAAATTTGTGATTTTTTTTGTAGCGGGGGCCTCCCGCATACGATATTCTTTAGGGTGGAATTTCAAAATTTCAGGCTCGAATCCCGCCATCCCGCCCTGAAATTCAAGTCATTAATGTGAATTTCTTTAAAATATCTCAGAAAGAATATGTGAATTTTATCAGAGTATAGCGAAAAGATTATGTGAATTTCGCCAGAAGATCACAAAAATAAAATGCAAATTTCAATGAAAAATCAGTAAGAAAATGCTACAAAACTAGGACAATCTCTTAAGTTGTATAATTATTTTCAGAGGAAAAAATTTATTGAATTGAAAGACTGAAACCTTTCCCTTTTACGAATGTCAAAAATAGTCGCGAAACAAACATTCACACACACATATGCAAAAAAAGTCCTCCAGATTAATTTTAAGTGTGTGTGCAATGATTTTTCATTTTCAAAGGCTGCCAGAACATAAAATGTTTCTGTCCTATCAGAAAATCGCCATTTTCACATTCAGTTCATTCACTTGGCACACCATGTTAAAGAAGGCCAAATCATGCTTACAATAAATAAATAAAAAAAATAATTTTTTTTTCCCTAGAAATCATGGTTGAATGTAGCAGAAAATAAAGTTGAAGTCCCAGTTTTTTTGTCCGTAAAATGAGGCATGAAGTACCTGAGCATTTAAAAAAGGTAATCCTTAAAGCTTTATTTTTGTTATATTTTAATTAAAATAAATATTTCAGAAGTGTCAAGTCTCCAGATTTCAACAGAAAATTCTTAATTTTCACATGTTTTTCTATACTCCTGATTTTCGACATATTTCTCCTGATTTTATGCATATTTTTAAATATTCTATTACAGTAGACTCCCTAAAATCCCCACATAATTTACGAATGTAAACTATGAAATATTTAGTTCAGATATAATTACAAAATTTGACAGTTTTAGTCTTATATCGATTCCAAACATATTTCAATTTGTAATTTTTGTTATTACTGAATTCCTGTTTTTTCATCAAGGAAAAATAAATTTAATACTGAAAAATTTAAGATATTGCTGATATCACTGGTAATTACAATCTTACCAAATATATTTATGTACTAGTCAAGTTTTTTTTTTGGTTATTAAGTCTGACAATAAAACTTCCATATTTTATTATTTTGATATGAATTAGTAATGTGCCTTTTAGAAGGCACAATGATTAATTTCGGAAAAGTACATTTCATCTGCATAATGAAAATGTAAACATACCTTAATAATTATTAACTTGAACTGCTTTTAATACTTTAATCATTTTGAAAATTATGTAATTTTTTATTATTTTAGTATATTAGTCATTTTATTTTTTATTATATTGTAAGCATTCATTATAGTTTTGACTGCATTATTAATTACATTTAAATTGCTGTTTTAAAAAATGTAAACAAAGCAATGACCAGAAATTTGCAAAATTCTAAAATCCGCACAACCTCTGGTCCCAAGCTGTGTGGCTTTGACGGAGTCTACTGTATTTTACAATCAATTGTATTGTGATTCAGAAATGCAAAATTCCAGTACTAGTATAGGTGTAATTCTTTACTGTGATTGATCATAATACAGTTCACTCCCTCTAATCTGCAACCCTATAATCCGCTCTATATTTTAGATGTAAACAAACAGTTAAATTCTCCTTTTTTTTTAACCAAGATACACACTTTGACTATAATAAAGGTTGGATTGTACTGATGAATTTAAAACTTTTTAATGCATTTCTGCATTTATTAAAAGAAAATGTTTTATCTATCTTATAAATAACTATTAAGACTGCTATCTTCTGAGCACATTTGCTGACTATGTAAAAGATAGATAGCTCTTGAGGATAAATATCTTATTTTTTTTTAGAATAAACAAACTTATGTTACTAATCAAGAAATTCTGACTCTTGGGCATCAAGATTAAACTGCAAAATAAAAAATGATAAAGCAAACAACCATCACTGTGATGTTTGATAGATTTAAAAATAAAAAAAATGTTTTCCATTAATTTTATATTATTATATCATTTAAATGTGTTCCTATTGACTATAGCTTTTTATGCATGAAAAAGTATTTTCTTTCATTTCTGTGTTATTTATTTGCTGCATATTTACTACATTTGTTGATAAATTCCAAATATTAGAATGTAAATAAAGAAATGACCTATAATCTGCGAAATTCTATAATCCACAAAACCCTTGGTCCCAACCTGTGCGGATTAGAGCGAGTGTACTGTAGTATTTTATGAGATAAACTACAATCAGATTCTTAAAAAACTATGATGGATTTTTAAGATTTACTGTTTTTGCATGTTTTGGATTATTAATAATTTGATTCATTTAAGGCTTATTTACGATTTTTACTATAGTTTGATACATGTTAACAAACTGCCACCTTCCCTGTAATATGTAGTCAATTTAAAATATGTTAAAACATCATATCGATCAACTACAAGAAAAGTGATAAATCTCGCAAAAGTTCATGCTGTGTTTTATTCCGCTAATCATTTTATTCCATCATATGTGTGTCTTGCTACACAAACAGTTTCATAAGTGAAGTTATATGGAAATTTACTTTTTTAATGATATATCCATTTGTGACTTCTGACCACAGAAGTGAGGTGGATTGTGTAAGGAGGTATTCAACTCTCGATACCTCGTTCTGCATCCTCATTCTTGAAGATTTTGTGTTTTTATGCATGTTTCCATTTCTGCATGCAGAACTAACTGCTATACAGTATAATTATACAAATTGTCTTTTGCCTCTCATTTAAAATTTACTTTTGTTGAGATGTGTCACTATTCTTGCGAGTGAACAATATGTTTAAACGCATTATACTTGCAAGGAATACATATTTTCCTTAAGTAAGAGTGACATTTTTCTTTTTAATCATTGGGAGAATTAAGACCCCCCCCCCCCCTTGTGATGAAGAAAGAAACTATATGAGTGGTGTATTGTTATTAAGAAATATATCCTCATATCAATGTTAAAATATATTGATAACGATATTTAAAAAAATTAACCTAAACCTTACATAATTTAAAGTTGAAATTTTGAAAAAAAAAAAAAAAAAAAAAAAACAGTTGAATTTTTGAGTTGGGCAAAATCATAACAACCCTGCTTATGCTAAATTTATATAGTTTCTTTCATTAATTGCAAATAAAAGATCAATTAAAAACTTTTTTTTTCCTTCTTTACAGCTATTTTTTTTTTTTTTTGAGGGGGGGGGGGGGGCAATTTTATTAATGCTTAGAAATTCCTTTTAAATCTGGTTCTTTTGAAATATATTTAAATTCGCATTTATTTTTGCATTGATAACTTAGATTAAATATTGACACAATTGTAAAATCATGAAAATTTTTGAAAAACCCATAATGGGTTTTTTCAAGTGGGCCCGGGCGGGTTTTTTCAGGCTGGGCCCACATGGCAACCCTGGTCATCATCCTAGTCATTAATAAAAGTATTTGTTATGAGAACTGTTGTATTATTTTAAGTCTTCCACAAATATGCTGCAACACTCTGCTCGGTCCATTTAATAGCCGACAGTCCTAATAATTCAAATTCTATTTAACCAAGTTATCAAAATTTTTGCTATGTCAAAGAAAAACTAAAAAAAAAGTAAATAAAACTCCATGAAATAATACATTGGTTGATCGCAGGCAAAAAATGCTGCGCAGTTGTTGATAGTTGATACGTAGAAAGAAAATATCACAATCTGCAATCAGCTGCAGGTAAATATAGCCAAATTTGCCATTGGATTGACTATAAAAACTGTGAAATTCATTGCTCAAAAGCAGAAAAAATATCAACAAATTTTGCCAGTCGCAGGAAAAAGCCACAAAGTTTGTCTCACTACTAAGGTTTTGTCAACTGGTCCTTGGGGGGGGGGGGGGGGGGGGGAGATTTATCAATGGGTAGTTGGTCAATCGCAGAAAAAGCTCTGCTCTTTTGGCAGTTGCTTGCAGAAAAGCTGCAAAATCCACCAAACGGTTGAGGATTAAAATTATTGTAGAAGATTTAAGTTTACCCATGATTTTCTCCAATCAGTCTCAAGAAAGGTCTCAAAATTTACCTATCAGTACAGGGAAAATATCGTAAATTTTTATAAAAGATGAAATTGCACTCCTACACATACAAAAAAAAAAAAATCTCTTTTTTTTTTTTTTTTGTTGTTTAATTCCCACAAAACATTTTTGATCAGCTGAAGGTTTGTTGCAAAATATTTTACTTTGAGGTGTAGTTTATGTTTTAACAACTTATAAGTCAATAGATAAAGGTTTTTAAGTTAAGTTTTCGCATGCAGGACATTTTGTCCTTTTTCCATGGAATGCCCTAATATGTTTCTAAGTTAGTCTTAATTTTATGCTCCGTCTTCTGGTATTTATTTTCTTCTATTGAATATAGTTTTTTTTTTTTCAGGAAAACTTGTATTTTATATAATTTAGTTTATGAATTAATCCATTAAAATTTGTAAAAGGCTACTTTGCTTCATTGTATCCAAATTATGTGAAATGTAATGAAAAAAAAAAAAAAAAAAAAAAAAAAAAATACTACTTGATTATGCCGTTGACTAATTTCACCAAATTATGCAAATATCCAAACTAATCACTAAATTATACAAATTGGCATAATTTTTATTTTAAATAATGAAAAAGCGAGTAAATTAGTATAATATTGATAAAAGTATAAATTAAAAATCACTGATGATGTAACGTTCTTGCTAAGTGTCAAGTGACATTTACAATTATCCATTTTTTGTATTTTATCATAGATTTTGGTTGAAAAAATAATCAAGTAGTACAAAAGAAAAAAATATTTATGCAAAAATTGCTTGTGTTTTTGGATAGAATGAAGCAAAAGATATTTATTAAAATAAAATTAGTTTAATAAAATAAATGCATTTAATACACGCTATAAGCTCAGTGAAAGTGTGGTATATTTGAATGTGTATATGGAAAGTAAAAAAAAAAAAAAAATTGTTTGAATGTTTAAATATTTTTCAGAAGACAAAAGAAAAAAGTTGTAATTTTAAAGCAAATCCTTTTTAAAGTTCCACCACAGGATCACTTAAATTTTAATATTAAAAAAAAAAATCCATCTTTTGAATTTATGAAAGAAGTTAAAGAAAACACCAGTGGGTAAATTTTATCTCTTTTTACATCCAAAATAATGTTTGTACTGTTTATATAATTATGTAAAATGAATATGAAATTTCTTTTTCATTTATATTAATAGCACAGTATCACACAGAATTTGATATATTTAACAATTTAAAACCTAAATGTAATATCTTAAAGCTCCCATAAGGTA
This sequence comes from Maratus speculifer, assembly GCA_964019185.1. Classification (NCBI taxonomy): domain Eukaryota; kingdom Metazoa; phylum Arthropoda; class Arachnida; order Araneae; family Salticidae; genus Maratus; species Maratus speculifer. The sequence continues at coordinate 263,379,820 of OZ025301.1, forward strand.
ATGCTGTATCCCACTTTTAACAGATTTAGGGTTTTTATTTTTATATTGATACATGTACATTTATTTTAATAATTTAGATTATAAGTCTCAGCAGAAAATAAAGTGTATCTCTGTTTTAGAAATGATTATACTAAATACATTTTCTTTCCAGGCATAAAACTACTTCCTTGGCCTGCCACATTTCTAATTCCAAAAGAGAATTTTTCAACAGATTGATCACAATGATTGATGAGTTGCTGTGGTTGGCAAAAAGTGAATTGTTCAGACATCTTTCAAACGAAATTAAGGAATATACATTATTCCCCAATATGAAACAGCGAGACATCATAGTTCGTTTACTAATATATGAATATCCTTTCCTAAAATCTTACATTGGGAAAGGTCATGAAAGTTGGAACATCAAGGTATATGATAAAGTGAGAGAGAATGTCAGGAAAAATAAAGATTTAGTGCCTACTCCAAGAAGAAAGGTTTACACCGACAAGTTATTGCTGGCACCAAAGAGGCAAAGAAATTTGCAGGGCTGCCAACTACTACGCCTACGCGTAGTTACTCCGCTTTTGCTTCTAAATTACGCATTACGCTACGCGAACTTCAAATTACGCTTTTCCGCTTTTGTTTACTATCAGCGCGCTGCAGTTGCGCAATCCTTAAACGCCGCGCCGAAGCAGGTTTGAAATTCCCTTTTCCTCCTCGATAACGAAACGCGGTTATATCCCCTGAATCGTAACATCTGACACAAAGTGCGTGCGCATATTAATACGGCGCTATGATTGGGTTACGTGTGTGAAGATCTTTCCTGTCTCTAGCGGTAGCCGTACTTTTCTTGTGTTTTGATTTTGTATGGGATTGTTGTTCGGGTTAAAGTCAAGCTACGTTTTCAGAAGTTATATTATATGGCATATGACATCATTTTGAATAATTAATCCTGTTCACTTCTTTTATTTCTCTGTCAAAATGAGTGACTGAGATATCGAAAAAAGAAAAGTACTTCTGATCAAAAGTTCCGATCCGAGTTGGCTAACGTCCGACTCGCTGAAGTAGCTTTTTTTTGCGTGCTTCAGATAAATTTTGATATGAAGCATTCTGCATTACTTGCGAAAGTACTTTTCACTTTAATCACGGGGAAAATTTTATTGCTCGCGTCATATAAAGTCAAACAGACATATCAAGAACAAAGAACGAAAACAAAAGTTGAAAAAATGACGGACACTTTCTTTGTCAAAAGCGACGTGTCGATAAGTATTACCACAGCAGAGATGCTTTTATCGTTATTTCTTATCGAACATAACGTGCCATTAAGTGCAACTGACCATGCAGGTTATCTCTTTAAAGCGATGTTCCCAGATTCCAAAATCGCCAAGCACAATGCTGGCGCGCGAACCAAAACGACAGCCATTTTAAAATGTATGGCAAATAAAACCTGTTCTGATATAATTACTATTTTAAAAAGTATGCCATTTTCACTTTTAACTGGTGGTAGCACTGACCAAAATGCTGTTAAATTAATTTTCATGATGAATACCTATGAAATAAAAGGTAAGTTTTATATTTTGAATTGTAAAATTTCTTCTATTTTAATATGTATGATAGTTAAATCAATGTATTTTAAAAAAAGTGTTTTTTATAATATATTTCAACCTTTTTTTTTTAACCTTTCGGGGTCGAATGCGGTAACACAACTTGACTACACTTGATTTCTTAAAACTACACATTTTCGATGTTCAAACTACACATTTTTACTCGCAGAGGTTGGCAGCTCTGAATTTGTCTTTGGAGTGCATTCCGGCACAAGTCAACATCAACAGTGAAACATTTCAGTCTTTTCTTGTTATCGGGAACATTTTTAACTATATTGGAGTAAATATGGTTTCAGAAAAAAGTATTATTATCGAATGTAATGGATTTTTGGAGGCAGTATCTGTAGCAGTAGGAATATATTTTGTGTGTAATATTGAATACCCTAAACGAGCAGCAACCACATATTTGTTTTATGAAAGTTGCATTCTGAAATTAATCCCCGAAACATTTCCTACTAAATTACTTTTTGTAATACTTTGTCGAAGTTTTAAGTCTTATTAAAAATCTTTCTGACTGATATTTTTAATTTTTGAATAAAATATTAGTTCAATAAATCATTTTGAATAATTTTTTTTTGTTGTTGATGATGCTTCATAAGTATCTAGCTTTTATATACTTTTAAATTTGAGTCTAATTTGAGATCAATAGCTCATAGCTGTTTTTTTAATAATATGTTATCTTTGAGCTAGAAACAATGTGTTTCTTTGTGTACAGTCTATTTAAAAGAAAGCAGAGGTTTTTTACATGCATAAAACTGGTATGTATTTAATAATATTAACATTAATACTTAGTCATATGCATAAACTTACATGAATTACTGATGTTACAAATATTGCCATTTAAACCATGAAAACTAAAGCATTTTTAATTACATATTTTACTAAGAACAATTACTGACATAATATAGCATGGTCGTTTCATTATCTGCACTTCTCTACAAATTTGCGTTTTTTATATGCTGGTTATATAAGATATCATTTTTTTATTAATATAATAAGTATTTTAATTAAAAAAATTATGTGTATATTTTGAAATATTTGCTTAGTGTGTCAAAGTATTTTTGCTGTTAAAAATTATATCGGTAATGCTGACAATAGTTATTTCAATAAGAGAAGTAGAATGTTAAATATGTTTAGTGTAATCACTTTTATAATTTATATTCATAAACATCATAATGGGATAACTGAGTTCAAAATTGGACAAATTATTGAGTTAAATTGAGGATCAATTCTCGAAGTTATTATTTTTTTTATTAATAAAATTACTACCTTTTTTCTTTTTGAAAATACAGGCCACAGCTAAATTTCTTTCAGATATAAATTTCTTTCTTAATTTTTTTTTCTTCTGATTCCCTAAATCTGATGTTAACAGTGCAGTTACAGTATTTTTTATTATAAAGTTAGTATGCTATTTTCAATTGTTTCAGTCTTTCATAAGTCCAATAATGCATATTTTTATTGCTGACTTCAAATTAAGGATGAACATGAAAATTTCAGTTGTGCCACTATCAAAGCAAAACAGAATATTAAAAAATGCGTATAAATATGAAAAATATTTGAGCACATCTGCACTACAGTGACAGTCGATTTCAACCGAAAAACATCTAGCTAAAACAGGAAACCTTTTTGATTTATAATAAAAACTTTTATACATATTCAGGAACATTCTCGATCCCAAATGAAATGTTCCATATATATTCCGAAACTTTTCCGTTCCGCAATGAAAGATTGGCTACACAATCTGAAAACTTTCCTATCCTTAATGGAAGCTTTACTATGTTTTCAGATATATTCAGAAAGGCTTCTGATATATTCAGAAACTTTTCCGATCAGTAATGAAGTATTTTCGATATATTCAGAAACTTTTCCGACCTGTAATGAAATATTTCCGATATATTCAGAAAGTTTTCCGATCCATAATGAAAGGTTTCAGATATATTCAGGAAGATTTCGGATACATTCAGAAACTTTTCATTACGGATCAGAAAGTTTCCGTGTTTTAACCGAAACACTTTCCTGTTCGAATCAGTTTCCAGTTCGACCTTTCTGTTAGTATCGTGCAGCACAGGTCTCCGTTATTTTCAGAAATGTTTCTGAAAATTTTTTACAGTGCAAGAATTACTGAAAAAGCAGTAAAATTATTAGAAAATTTTCTACTATATAAATACTGCGGCATAAAAGTCGACACAACTCCCGTAATTAGCAATACGAATAACATTCACATTAGAGGTGAAAACAACGAAGACAATTTTGAAGATGAGCAAGATCCTGAAAAAGAACTTTTAAATGTTCTGAATGAAGAAACTTGGCTTACCAGTGCTATTGTGTTTGATCCTGCTGAGGGTAGATAACCAGTTTTCGTTCTTTGGCAAATACGCCGAAGCTATGATTATCATATCAAAAATTGGATTAAAAAAGAATTGATTAGGTCAGATCGCCGTTGTGCCACAATATCCAGACTTTTTTCTCTGCAAGCAAAAAAAAAATTTCCAAAGTTGTCTCTAGCATTGGATTTTGTTTAAGAAAGTCTAAATCAACAATACCAATATAAGGATCGAACTTTTGAAACCAAATTGTACTGTGTTGGTGCCATCTTTGTTGTTATGACGTCATCGCATATATCCCCCGACCACAGGTGTTTCATCATTCCTTCAGTTAGTTGTATGTACGCCGTAAGGCTAGTCACAGCTTTCAGAGCACGCATTTAGAAATAAAATTACAGTCTGCTATATTAAAGTTATCGACATTTTAATTCATATTTATGATCGCATACGCAACAGTAACATACTGAAAAAATGGAAACGCCTGATAGTGGTTTTAAGATGTTCGATACTCATTGAGGGTCACCAGCCTTCTAGGAAAAAAGAAGTTTTTGCTGCGATCCGTCAATTAGGAAATCCCACACCGTTTTCGACTTTATCACCTGCGGAAACAAAATGGCCAGAATTACTTATACTGAAAGGTGCAGTTGATCGAGAAGAAATGGCCAAGCAGATGGTTCGATTAATTCGTTCAGATTCTGTCATTGTGGCTCGTTACATTGAATACCGCATGAACCACCTATTCAATTTATCAAAGCAGGGGAATTCTGTTGTCCTTGAGCGTTACAGTTTTACACTCGTTGTGAATTTCAACAATGTGAATCACCGCACTGGCATTTTTTACTTTGGTTACGTAATAATGTATTCTCGTTTAAAAATAATTTCATTTCGGCTGATTTGAATCATGACAATGAATTGATTGATTTGCAAATGCATAAACATACATTTACATGCAGGAAAGGAAAGAATAAAGACACATGCCGATTTGACATTCCATTTTTCCCACTTGATAGAACAATGATTCTGCTACCATTATGAGTTTTCGATAGAACATCTCAAACCTCTGAGGAAGAAGAGAGGTGATATTCAGAAAGATAATGTAATCTCGTTTATAGATAGTTTCATTTCGGCTGATTTAAATCATGACGATGAATTGACTGATTTGCAAATGCATAACATACATTTACATGCAGGAAAAAAAAGAACTAAGGCAGATGTTGGTTTGACATTCCATTTTCCCCACTTGATAGAATAATGATTCTGCTATCATTGAATAATGTTTCGATAAAACACATCAAACCTCTGAGGAAGAAGGGAGATCATATTCGGGAAGAGAATGCAATATCGTTTATAGATAATTTCATTTAGGCTGATTTGAATCATGACGATGAATTGATATATTTGTAAATACATAAATATACATTTACATGCAGGAAAGGAAAGAATAAAGGCAGATGTCGATTTGACATTCCACTTTTCCCACTTGATAGAACAATGATTCTGCTACCATTGAATGAACTTTCGAGAGAAGAACTCAAAGCTCTGGGGAAGAAGAGAGATGATATTCAGACACTTCTAACAAAACTGATAAAAAAAATGTGCAATAATTACTCAAAAAGAAGTTCTTCGAAAATGTAATCTTAATTGTAATAATTATATAAAATGCTTTTGGAGTGGTTTGCACGGAACTACAGTTATGGTCAAGCGAAGGGTTGATCAGTGTATGGTGAAAGTTTTTAGCTCCGAACTCTTGGAGCTTCATCAAGAAAATATGGATATTCAATTCATTATCGATGTTTATCTTGCACCAATTATGCTGTTATTTATTTGAACAAGTCGAATCAAGGACTGCCAATACTACTGAGAGATGCTTTATCAGAAATTCGTAAAGGGTTATTCCATAAAAGAAAAGGTGCGATTTCTTGGAAAAACATTTTTGAATGCAAGTAAATACGCAGCACAAGAAGCTGTATTTTATACATTGCCACTACCTCTTTCTAAATTCTCTCGTAAGTGTGTTCTTAATAATACAAATGTACCAGAAAAACGTATTCTCGTGATAAAGCCGAAGTAAGAGCTTGAATGTTTCCTCCTAAATCGGTAGATGCCTATCAAAAATCACTATATTCAAAGACCTATCACTCTAGAAAATGCTTTCTTAGTCTGTTTCATAGCATGATATAACTATTCGAAGAATAATCGAAGAACTACTTACAGCTACGAAAGTGACGCAGATAATAAAATATAAGTAAAGACGAAATCTCACTTCGCCTTAAAGAAAATTCGGGATAATTGTTTAAAAGGTCTAAAATAAAATTTATCTGTTTTGTACGTTATAACAGGCATACTAATTCGGAAGATTTTATAAGAGAACAGGTAATGCTATTCATTCCATGGCGCATAGGATTACATGATGGAAAATGCCGATCATTTATATTATACCAAAAACATAATAATGAACTGCAAAGAAACCATTAATTTATAAAAGAAGACGCAGAAGACATTTTAGATTCTGCTATTAACAAAGAAGAAGCTTATCAAGATACATCGTCTCAATCTCTTAATAAAAGATCACCACAAGACTTTGTTGTGCTTGGAGGATTTGAAGATACTCCAGCTATCATGTATGACGTTGGGGAACTAGTAAATAAAGATGCACAAACGAAGACTGAGGATGCGATAGGTTTTCCTATTCCTAATATGATAAATAAAAAAAGAGTATGTTGAAATGATAGTAAATTTAAATCGAAAGCAATGTGAATATCTGTTTCAAATACAATTCTTTCAAATGCAATAAACATCCTATTTTTGATTGTGTCCTCGGAGGAGCTGGAGTTGGCAAATCAGGCCTAATAGAAGCGTTGCATCAAGCAGTTCTTCGTTATTTGAATAAAAATATCCATACAGATTTGGAATCGATTAAAATACTACTGTGTGCACCTACTGGGAAAGTTGCATACGGAATTAAAGGGATTACACTACACGCTGCATTTGTTTTATTTTTAATCGAAAATCAGCAGAAACATTTACTCCTAAGTATCGGCACCTCTAAGAGCTTACGGTCAAAACTGATTAATCTTAAATTAATAATTATTGATGAAATAAGTATGGTTGGATCAAAGATGTTGCAATTTGTGAATTTTCGGCTTCAGCAAATCTTTAAGAGTTGTGAAAGTTTTGCCAGAAAGGTCAATTATCGTTCTGGGAGACTTCAATCAATTGTCACCGGTTAGAACTCATTTTTGAACCATCCCGATATGACGAATACGGTGAAATACTTGGAATAAATCCACTTTGAATGAAATTTCAATGTTTTCAGCTAACACAAATAATGCGCCAAAGAGACCATGCTTTTGCAACTGCTTTGATGAGTTTATCTAAAGGTACATTGACATCAACTGATCTATATCTCTTTAAATTCGAATGTGTAAACCAGAAGACATGCCTAATAATGCGGTGAGACATTTTGCAACAAACCAAGCAGTAGAATTTTATAATACAAAAGTGATCAATGGTGATAAGAATAAATTGAAAGTAAAAGTTATTGACAAGATCAGTGGAAACATTGAAGAAAGATAGAAAGTTAAGTTGCTTGAGAAAATAGAAAAGTTACCATCCTGAGAAACCTAGAGTCTTCTTATAATTCTGGGTCTGAGTAAAAGTAAAAAATATATGGTCACCAGTAACCTTAATATTGAAGATAGCTTGGTGCATGGGGCTATTGGTACTCTAGAAGAATACACAATCCTTGAAAATAATCCTTTGCGTCTTTAGTTTCAATTTCCTGAAGAAAAAAAAATGTTGGAAAATTAAGACGAGGAGAAGTTAAACACTCGACTTTGACAGCCAGTGATATGATAAAACGAGAAATAAGACTTCGTAAAAAATGTCTGACAACTATAGTGCGACAACAATTTCCAATTATTCCTGCAGAATCAATACCCGTTCACAAATAAAAAGACGCAACGTATAAGGCAGTTGCTGTACATTTGCAAGGTTTACGTCGACATTCTTTGAATGTTGCTTTAAGCAGATGAGTAGGTAGAAAATGGGGGAACCAAAACAGTGGCGCAGTGGCGCTCACGTGACCGGAAGTGAGCGTAACCGGAAGGGGCGTGGTTATGACGTCATCGAGTTGAAGGATGCTGAAAGTTGAGTTGTAGGATGCTGAGAGTTGAGTTGTAACATGCTGTATAGATTGTATTTTAAGGAATGGCAACACCGAGTTTCGTTTTAATGTAATGGCAACACTTTAGTTTCGGAATCCAGACTTAATTTTTGTTGTAAATGGGGGGAAAGGGGCGGGGTTTAGGCACTGAAACGAGTTGAGTTGAGCTGTACAAATGCTTCTGTAAAATAAAATTATTTTCTGAGGTATAAAAAAGTCAATTGGTTTAATTAATTAATAATGTGCAACAGTTTAACTGTGACTGGAAGGGAATATATTTAGAAACGGGTTTTGGCAACATAGGCGTTCGGCAGTTGCAAAGTTTTTTTCGCGTGCGTGTAGCATCGTGTTGTTATTTAGCAAAAAAAAAAAAAAAAAAAAAAAAAAAAAAAAAAAAAAAAAATTGCATCTCTAAAATTTTACTATAGTTTTTTCTATTTTTTAATATCACTTTAATTTCGATGAAAATAAATTTGTGTTGGTCAAAGTCATGGAAAGATCTGAAGATTTGAAAACAGTCAAGAACGCTTTATTCTGTGCTCGTACTATAAAGAAAGAGTTTAAAAATTTCTTTTGAAGAGAATTGGACATTTCCTGCAAAAGAATGATTTGTTTTCGCAAGTGTCTCAAAATGGAGGAGAATAAAGGTATATTAGCTATCCAATTTATTTTTCATGATATTTTCGGCCTCCCACAAAGTGCATAGCGAATTCTCTCTGAAGTATGGTTTTTTGAAGATACATAGATTACAATTGTAACTGTGAAAGGTAACAAATTACTTTTTTTAAGAAAGCGTTTTGTAATATCTTTCACCCTGCGTTCATGTCAATCCGCCATGTAATCCCCCAATTTCTCAAGCCTAAGGGGAGGAATAAACTCTGTTTAACGCTTAAATCAAGTGTCAATAGATGGCGCAATTAGTTCTGAAATTCTCCTCTGAATAACTAATGAACTATGATTTTGAAATCAGTCAGTTGTAAGTGAAAGCTTTGAATGTGTTGTACGCGGTTTTTTAATCTATTGAAAGTGTAAAATGTTACTGATTTCTGAAGATGGTTTGATTATATTAAATTGGTTTAGTTTTAAATATGCGTGTTTAATTGACTACACTTACACTGAAATATATCCAGAAATATCCAAGATTGTAATGGAAGAAGTTGCAATTGGGGGGAAAATTTAAACCGTGAATTTGGACTTCAAGTTAACCCTTAAATGCCTGAATTTTTAAAAATCAATTTAAAAAATGTTTTTAGCTTTATTTTCTTAAATAAATTATGGGAAAAATACTTTAAAAAATCATATTTTGTATTAAGTATGATTTATGGCTAAAAAACAGTTTGTTGCCTATCAGCAACACTAGGCTTTAACTGAAAAAATAATTTATCTTGATAAAATTCTATAATATTAAGTACACGTGAATTTTAAGAACTATGATAAGGAATTTTCAGAAAGTATTAAAAAAATAATTAATTATTATTACAAATACAAAAATTTATTGCAAAATATTATAAAAATCAATGTAGAATACAAATTAATTTGTTTAATTTATGATACTTGAGAGTATGAGCACAATTTAAATTGTTAATGAATTGTATGGAAATTTTTGAAACAATTGTTATTTCTATTAAAGCACAGTCCAACACCACATTTTTCACATTTTGTGAAAGTGTATCCTTTACAGTTTGGCAATTTACACCTCATCTTTTTGTCTTCTAATACAGGCATATGTCCTATTTGGTCTAGTCGAACATCCTTAGGTGGTACATACTGTGAAGGACCTCTATGCTTTTTTGCCTGATATTCTGCTTCAATCATTGATGAAGGCCTTCCACGCTTAGGGATGTATTTGCTTCCCACCATGCATAATGATTGTGCAAGTTCTGCTCTGAACTTTGATTGAGGCAATATCTCCGATTGTTGACCATTGGCATTCAAAACTCTTTTGTAGAGAAGCCATGCGTTTACTACAGTCAAGTCAAGCAAATGATAAAAGATTCGTAGATACCATTTTCGACTACGAATATTAATTTTATAACGGGCCATTAAACTATCCAAAAGGTCAACTCCTCCCATATGTCGATTGTATTCTTGAATGACGTATGGACAATCAATTTCAATGGTCTTTTTTTGAATCCTATCAAAACGATTGACTTTTTTTTACTGGATTTGTTCCAGCGAAAGTAGATAACATCGTGACAAATTTATTGTCTTTCCAAACTAGTGACGAAAGGTCGATGCCATCTACAGTTGTGATATATTCAGATGAAAAACCTCGATCTTGAGCTTTTAAGGAATTTTCATCGGTAAGTTTGCATCCAGGAATTCTATTTCTTCTAACTGTACCCAATGTATGGATACCAGTGTTTGCCAAATGTACCATCAGCGGCAATGCTGTATAATAGTTGTCAAAATACAACTTATTTTTTACTGATCTTGGTATTCTTCTCGACAGTCTAATGACTACATTGCTTGGAGGGCCAAAGTCGGGTTCGGTAATTGGTCTCGTTAGCATATTTTCTTGACCTGAATATACTTCAAAATTATAAGCATACCCAGAAATACCCACAAGTACAAAAAGTTTAAAACCCCATTTATGGGGTTTATTCGGCATATACTGCTTCATGTAATGTCGAACCTTAGTAGCACACATTTGCTCATCAATGGAGAGCTTTTCCTCAAATGGGATAGAAGCAAAATTGTTGTTTAATACAGTTGGCAAAAAAAGTATTTGTACACTCTAAAATTTTTAATTTTTAACTAAATAAAAACAGATATTTTGTCAAAAATAGATTTAATACAATCTGTTTACCGTGCGTTTTAAATTACACAACAGAAAATTTCGATAAAGATGTAAAACAATTTTCTAATAGGAAAAGTTTAAAAATTTCTTGCAAAAAAAGTATTTGTACATTTCTCCATCTTGATATGTACTGTGTTTTGTAGTGTTTAATGTTCAAAGGACTACTTTTACAGAAGCTGTTAATAATTTTTAAGTTCATATTATATTTGTCTGACATTTAATCTAATTTGCTCTTGAAATAATTGAGTATAGAACGTAATACTAGAGAGGCACCTCTAGATATATAAAATCCTATGATTGAGCATAATAAAAATTTAAATTCGCAACAAGAATTTGTAAAAGTTATTAAATTACCATTTACAACTATTTGATGTATAGTGAGAAACTATGAATAAATTAAAAGCATCGAAATTCAATGAAAACCAGGATTTCTTAGCAAACTAACAATGAGGGAAAAAGGGAGTGTTGTTATAAAAGCTTTAAAAAATCCTATGCGTTCGGTTCAAAAAATTGCTGGAGACCTTGCAACATCTTCTCGCATTAGAGTAATACCTCAAACAATAAAAAATATTCTTCTCAATGCAGATTTAAAAGGAAGAACCTCAAGGAAAAATCCATTCATCAGCGAAACAAATAGGCGAAAACGCATAGTATTCGCTTTCGCATACAGAAGTAAATCATTGGATTTTTGGAAAACAGTAATTTTTTCTGATGAGGGAAAATTCGGAATTTTCTTACCTCCAAGCATTCGAAAAAACTGGAGTAAAAATAAAACTGTTCTAGATCCAAAATGTATACTTCAAACTATCAAGCATGTTGGAGTGTAATATGATACTTTTGGGGTGTATAGCTTCTAATGGAGCAGGACATTTAAAATTTATTGACAATGGAAGGACAGGTTTAACATGCATTGATGTGTCGCGCCATAATTTATTAAACTGTGCCAAGAAATTATGCATAGAGGAAGCTTTTCACTTTCTGCAGGATAACGACCAAAGCATACTGCTGTGATCACCAGCACATGCTTACGACAATACTCGAAGACGACTGGTAAATCCTCTAAAATCTCAAGACTTGAATCCAATAGAAAATTTCTGGATGCTATTGGAAGCAAAAATCCGAAAAAAAAATTGTATCAGTAAAAAACAGTTTTAAAGAAGCTCTTATTGTGTCATGGAATAACATTAACCAGACCGCTACAAAAAACTTGTTGGAATCTATGTCACATCATCTAGAAGTAGTCATAAACGCTAAATGAATTCACACAAAATATCAATTTGTATCATTTTACTAAATTTTCATTAATTATATTACATTAATATAGTGTACAAATACTTTTTTTGCATTATATTTTTGTATATTTGTTTATTATAATGTAAAAAATCGATTCGTTTTATTTTGTTTTTGCTTCTATAATATTATAATGCATTAAATTAATGTATTACAGTATTTTTTGCTTAAATTTTTTGTTTAATTTCATGATAATTTAAAAAAAATGAAGTGTACAAATACTTTTTTTGCCAACTGTATATCAATAATAGATCGAAGTTTGTGTAACCTATCATGATTCGGATCATCTCGAGGTAGATGTTTTTGGTTGTCATTGAAATGAATAAATTTTCTGATTTTTTCAAATTGATCTCTACTCATTGCATCCTGAATCAAAGGAAAACCAAGTTCATGACTCCAATACAATCGAACACTGGGTAAATGCACCAAAGACATGTATAATATTATACCCAAAAACTGCCTTATGTCTTGTGATGTAAAATTCGTAGGTTTAGAAGGATCTATTTGGCAGGCATATAAGTTGCTTTCATAGACAATTTTTTCAATAAGCTCATCTGAAAAGAAATATTTGAAAAAAGCTAGAGGTGTATCTAGTTCTTTCACTTTGGATGGAATAATTTCATTTCCACTAAACTTTAACTGGTTTTCGTTTATCTTTATATTTCCTTTTTTCCAAACAACATCCCGCTTTGGCAGTTTAGATTCTTTGACATGCCTTTACTGCATGTAGGAATAGCTATTTCAATATCATTATCAGAGTCTACATTTTGAAGAGAAGTTACATTTTCAGTGGTTTCACTTTTTGAAGTTGTTTGAATATTTGACGCATCTAATTCACTGTCTTCTGATTCATCTGAAATTCTATCTAAACTCACTTTTGCCTCCCAATCCGAATCATCATCATTTGAAATATCGTAGTCATCTTCACTATTCGACCAGTTATTAACCAGTTCTTCTATTTCTTTTTGAGTCAAATACTTTTTTGGAGGCATTCTAAAAATGATAGAGTAAAGTTTTCAGAAAAAAATTGCAGAAAAATCTGTCATATATATCTTTAACGCTTTCGGGTCTGACTACTATTAATAGTAAATATATTTTCATTGAGTATGATTTCGCCTTAAAAATTATTTTCGTTATTTATCTGTCTTTAATAACAATAGTATATGTCTATATACTTTTAATTATGACTCCTTTTAAGTTTCTGCATTGAGTAATAATAAAAAGCAATAATAGTTTGATTAATTCTCTTTGCCGGTTCACGATTCTTTTATTTTACGCATATTTTTCACTCTTTAAATGTAAAATTAGGGCTCCATTTGCGAACAAATAAGTTGTAACAAATAATAAAAAATGTTATGTATTTTTAACATTCTTATAATATTACATTTCCAAATGTTTTAAAAATGCCTACCTTAGTCTATTGTCACACGAATAGTATACAAATTAATTATTTTTGGTAAATTTCAAAATATAATATGTTCTTTATATTTCAGAAAACGTTAACTTTTACGATTTGGACAGCTACTTTTAAAATTATTAAAGTAACCCCCCCCCCCCCCCAAAAAAAAAAAAAAAATTCGGACCCGAAACGGTTAAAAATAATAAACTACAGTTATATACTACTACAAAAATAAAGTACTTCTATTGAATATAAAATAAAGCAAAACTAAAACTAAAACTGCTCATTGTTCTCTAGGCTTAACTTAATGCCTGTTGTTGACAATCAGCAACACACACAAAAAACTACTTACAACAAATATTTTACAGTTAAATATCCAAACAAATTACCAAATACGGACTACATACATTACTTTTTCATGTGATAATTTTTATTTGATCACTGCAGAATAATATAAAGTATTTCACAACTTTCCAAAGAAAAGAACATAGACATGTAGCAACAATTGAAAAAAATTATTCTGTATTTATTCTTAATGGCTGTAGTGCTGCCATCTATACGTTGAAAATTGATTTAATAATATTGTGAGTATGTATTTTAAAAGCAACATTAGGCATTAGAGCAATAATATTATTCTAATAGTATTTTTGAAGACTAAATTGGGTTTGTTGCCGAAAAGCAACACACGGCATTTAAGGGTTAAAGGAAAGGGAAATAATTTGAATAAAAATACATTGAATTTTGAAGCAAGATTAATCAAACTCTATTGACCACTTTCGCCTATGTCTACCGGAACCTTTCATCTCTTCTATGTATTGTTAAGTTAGGGAAATAAATGTTTTTAAAGTATTAAGCGCAAAGGACTTTTAAAACCACCTTTTAAAGTAACATGTGTGTTTCTCAAAAGTGAAATATGTTGCTTAGTGAAACTTATTTGAACAAGAACACGACCCAGCCTGTTATTCATCATCTGTATTGTGATTGAAACGACAAACATTTTCCTTAAGACATGAAATTTTCTTGCAACAGAATACTCTTTATCTATTCAGTGAATAGAAGTCATTTAAAGATAGATTAGACACGTGCATGTGCGAATATTTAAGTAAGCTTCAAACTTAAACTGTTTCATTCAGTGAGATTACCTAGTGTACTGCTTCTTTTTTTTACTCTGATTTCGTTATTATTTTACTAGTTATGTTATTATATTATTAGTAATTTCCAATATGGAAAATTTAAATGATACTGAGTTGGTGTTTTTAGATGAACTTGCATCAGTTCCTAATACTTCAAATGATTTTGCTGGTTCTAATGCCGAACAATTGTTCAATCCAGAATTCCCTATGGATTTTACAGAAGTGTGTGGTTCCAATGAAATTTCAAATATTCCTTCTCAACATACTTCAAATGATTTTGCTGGTTTTAATGCCGAACATTTGTTCGATCCACAATTCCCTATGAATTTTACAGAAGTGTGTGGTTCCAATGAAATTTCAAATATTCCTTCTCAACATTTGGATCCAATAAGTGATAATTCTCAAGAAATATGTCTAACGATGAGGGATCTCAGCCAATCAAGGCTTAATTTCTTAAATGAACTCCCGACAGTTCCTAATGTTTGTAATGATTTTGCGGGCTTTAATGCTGAGCAATTGTTCGAGCCAGACATTTCTATCGATTTGTTAGAAGAAGAAAATTTTAATGAAAATGTAACAAATTCATCACGCATCTGGACTCAATACATGACGATTCTTCAGAGTTATATCTTTCGATGAGGTTGGTTGGTTGAATGGGGTTTTATGGCGCAAGGTCCCCTGTGGGACATGCTGCGCCAAGAAAAAGTTAGGAATAAAACAGTCAAAATTGAATATAAAATGTAAAAAGTGAAAGTTACATTAAAAACTTGTCATAGATATGAATTAGGTGGATAAAAGCAATGCGGTGATACATGAAGTTAAAAACCAATTAAAACCAGACAAAGATATTTAAAAGTGTAAAAAGATAAAATTCTAAAACTAGTTAAAATTCTAAAACAATAAGATAATGACACGAAAACCAAATTGGAAAAGTACTACAGAAAACCTAAAATGTAACTAAAACAAAGACCAATAAAAAAAATTAATTCAATTAGGCACATACTCCTCAAACATAGTATTTTCCTCGGAATCCGAGCCACTGTAAGACTCGGACTCCATAGCCTCCCAAACATAGTGCTGAAGTTGCCTGGGATCCTTAAATTTTCTTACACATGGGCTTAGCGAGCATTTTTCAATCTTTTAACGGCAGTCTTCCGCCGTGGGGATGCCGGAGCTTGGGTTTTTATAGTTTCATTTCGTTTTTTCTGTGATTTCTGTAATGTTTTTGAACTTGTACCAGTTTGGGTAGCCTTGATCCCTTCTTTATGAGCTCCAGTTTTCACTATTTGAGTAGAGTTGGGTTTTTTAGATTTTAATGTAGATGAGTTCGGGTCATTTTTTGGTGGGGTAACAGCCTTTGTCTTATTTAGAGGTTTGGATAATTCCTTAGATTGACCTTGAGATTTCTGACTCAGTTTTTCAAGATAAGTTATTTTTACAGGTTCTGTGGGTAGTAGCCAGAGTTCTAATGGCGAATTTACAAGACATTTAGCAGGGAGAGAAACATCCCGGTTTCTTTAATTGGTGTGCTAGTTGATTGTGTTCTAGTGGATTTATTAGGAAGATATGAGGAATCAGTTTGGGTACTTATGTGTCTTACAGATTTTGATTGGTTTTTAAGTAAGCTGGAGTAAGAAATTCCGACAGATGGGGTTCTGGTTTCTACAAGTTTGCGAGCTTCAGGATAAGACAAATTTTGAGTAATTTTAACTGTGATTATTTCTTTCTCTCTGTTCCAATTAGGACAAGTACGGGAATATGCTGTATGATCTCCTTTACAATTTGCACAGCGTTCGGGTTTTTCACAAGATTCATTGTCGTGGCGACTTCTGCACAACGTGCGCAGGTAACAGATCCACGACAATTTGTTTTAGTATGCCCGTAACGCTGGCATTTAAAACAACGGATAGGATTTGGTATATAGGGGCGGACTGGACAGCTTAGATAGCCAGCTTTAATTCTGGTTGGTAATACAGGGCTATTAAATGTTAGAATGATATGCTTTGTCGGTAAAACTTGTTCATTCCGATGGATAGTGATACGGCGTACATCTATTACATCTTGGTCTTTTAAATTTTCTGTCAGTTCATCCTTAGTGGAGAATAAAAGGTCAGATTCGGATATTACACCACGACTTGTATTTAGAGTTTTATGAGCTTGGACAGACACGGAAAAAGTACCTATTGCAGAGCAATTAGAAAGAAATTGTGATTGTTTGACAGTAGAGACCTCAACTAGTAAGTCCCCAGATTGCAGTTTTTTGATAGAATGATCATCCCCAAGAATAGATTGGATAGCAACGAGAAACGGTGAATTCTTTTTAAAGGAGCAATCAGAGTGGCTATCAGTACGTTTTACGATAAAGAAGCGAGTGAAAGAATGCGTCTGTACACTTTGTTGCTCTCCACGAGGGAGAGAAATAGAAGGAAATGAAGCTTTTCCATCCATTATAAAAAAATAAAATTCAGACCCCGGCCGCACCATCCACTACCGAGCCCAATAAGGGGATGCACATTCGTGCACCAGTGCTAACCAGGGCCCATACGGTCACAAGACAACCCTATGTCAGTCTCCACCCTTAACGAGATGACTAGTAGTTGCTCGATCACTTGATCCTTAAAGCCAGTGACAAAAGTCATCTGACCAGCCGATTGATGCATACGGGACCAATATGCACCTCCCGTCTACCTGAAGCAGAGGCCAGAGCAGTGTGTTGGTTTCCCTCAACCGCCAGGATCCCCCTTTCCAGGGACACGGTTCGCCATGCACGGCCAACACGTGGGTGGTTTACAATTCTCCATGAGTCGATATGCAGGATGACATCGGCTCATACAGAATTGCCCTCACCTCCGAAGAGGAAACCACAACGAGAGTGAAACAAAGAGGAAAGTAAGACCAGAGGAGTGAGAGGAAAAGGAAAGGAGAAAGATCACTCAGGTGCCCCGGGGTTGTGAAGCCCGTGAATACCTATAGAAGGTATCCCCCTGGGGGAATCTTTCGATGAGGAATCTCAGCCAACCAAGTCTTGATTTTTTAGATGCAAGTCCAAAGTTCCAAGTTTATGTAGTGAATTTGCTGGCTTTAATGCCGAACAATTATTTGACCCAAATATCTCAATGGATTTCCAAAAAGTAGCTGATTCAAATAGAAGTCACCAACTGATTCAGAACATTTGAACCAAATAAACGGCAATTCTGAAAAAGATTCGTTGTCAAACGACGCCCCAGATATAGCAGTTCCGACACCTGAATATGTATTTTGTACTTCACCTGATATGAAGAGGTGAAGGATCTAGCACCAAATGTGACACGTGCAATAAAATATTTTCCAGGACAGTGAATTTACGTCGACATGTGATGACTGTACACACTAAAGAAACCTCGGTTGAGTGTCTGAATTGCCAGACTAAATTTTCGCGAAAAAGATGCACTAAATCGCCATATAAATTTAAACTGTAAAGCAACAAAGAAAAAGAGAAAAGCATCAAGTTTGTCAGAAGAAGAAGAAGAAGAAGGAGAAGAGCCTCCAGTATCCCCCCGAGAAGTCGCTATGCCAAAAGAAAAAAAAATCAAAAATTTCGGATAAATCCGCCTTTGAAGGGCGTATTAAAAATTTTATTCTTCAAAATCAGGATGGTCATTTAGAAATAAAAGATTTTTTGATTTCAAAATGTGAAGGGGTGAAAGATATAATACAAGCAAATGACATAATTGAACTCAAGATAAATTTAAAGTTATTTTGTAAGTATAATAAATATTATCATTCGGGTTCATTTATATCCGAAGTAAAATCATTCAAAACAAAAAATGAAGTTGAGTTGGCATCGACGGATTTAGATAAATTTTATGAGGGCTGTACAGAGAAACTTTTAGCTGAATCTTCAGAATTCGAAGAAAAGGATTCCGGATGGAGCTTGGAAGAGATTTTATATTTAGAAGTAAGACTGAATAAGTATAACCCGATGAAAGGATCTTCTTTTATAGAGCTACCCGACTCAATTAAAGCCAAGGGAGCGGTAATAAATGAGAAAAACAAAGACAATCAATGCTTCAAATGGGCCGTTCTTTCGGCATTATACCCCGCTCAAAATAACCCCCATCGTTTGTCACATTATATGCAGACTGACAGACTTAACTTTGAAGGAATAACTTTCCCCGTCACTGCCAAAGACATTAAAATATTCGAAGTGAATAATTCGATGTCTATAAACGTATATGCTTACAACGATAATTTTAAAATATATCCATTTCTGCCTACCTCAAAAGAAAGAGATATTCATGTTGATCTTTTGCTCATAAAAAATGGAGAAATATCACATTATGCATGGATAAAAGAATTATCTAGATAGTTAGATCACAGTATACTAAACATAAGACTCGATGTTATATTTACCGCCGATGTTTACTTTTCTTTCACTCCGAAGAGAAACTTCTAACGCATAAAGTGCTGCGTTCCGAAAAAGAACCTGTTAGAGTTGAGATGCCGCACAACAAATGGATATCATTCAAAAATGTGCAAAATAGCTACAAAGTGCCTTTCGTTGTGTATGCTGACTTCGAATGCATAACAAAACCTATTTCATCGTGCTCACCTGGATCATCTACTTCTTACAACGAAGCATATCAGCGTCATGAACCTATGGCATTTTGCTATTACATAGCATATACCGAAGGCATGTATAAACCTCCCGTAGTGTATCGTGGACCAGACGCTGCAAAAGTATTTCTTCAGAATTTGAAGGCAGTAGCAGAAGAAATCGAAAAAATTTACACGACACCGAAAACTATGATTCCACTAACTGAAGAAGAAGCTATTCTTTTTACTTCTGCTATAAAATGCTATTTATGCTTCAGTAAATTCTCGGAAAAAAATCCGAAGGTGAAAGATCATTGTCACATTGCTGGAAAATTTCGTGGACCAGCCTGCAACAATTGTAATTTGAAGTTCAAGACTCCACGATTTTTAGCTGTTTTCTTCCATAATTTAACGAATTATGATCTACATCTATTTATCAGAGAACTTGGAGCAGATGAAAGAGACATACAAATCATCCCTCAGACAGAGGAAAAATACATTTCCTTAACGAAATCTTTAAGTAGTAAAATGAAACTCCGATTTTTAGACTCTTATCGCTTCATGTCTGCTAGTATTGATTCTCTCTCCAGTTATCTGCCTAAAGAAAGATTTCTACACACGGCTTCCTTTTTTGCTCCAGACAAAG
This sequence comes from Maratus speculifer, assembly GCA_964019185.1. Taxonomy (NCBI): domain Eukaryota; kingdom Metazoa; phylum Arthropoda; class Arachnida; order Araneae; family Salticidae; genus Maratus; species Maratus speculifer. The sequence goes on from OZ025301.1 coordinate 263,399,732, forward strand.
TGGACCTTCTTCTTCGTAAAGGTGTTTTTCCTTACGATTTCATGAGCAGTCATGAAAAGTGTGCGGAAACCTCTCTTCCAACAAAAGCAGACTTTTATAACAGGTTAAATGATGTCGATGATGATTCAGATGATGATTACGCACATGCTCTTCACGTTTGGATATCTTTCGACATAAAAAATATGGGAGAATATACAGAACTATAATAATAAAGATATAACAATAAAGACAAATAAGACATAACAATAAAGATATTAATTGAAGGTCTTAGTGGAAGAATATATTGTGTTTACATCTCATTAAAAATTATTTTATTTTTTATTCGTAACGATGTTATGAGGTATTCTAAAATTGTGGGATTTTAATACGTCATGAAGCTTTCAGACATTATTTTTCAATATTTGCTGATTAACTGCTTTCTAATTTTAATGTTTAAACTTAAATGTTTTAACCGGCTATATACATCCTGTTAACATATTAAAAACATGTTAAAAAATTGCATTTATAACAAAAAGTTTTAGTTAAATTTCAAGATTTATTTAATTTATCATGACAGTTTCTTCCACTAAGTTTTTTCAATAGTAATAATAATAACTATAATAGATAACGGCCTTGGAAGTGGCCTTAAGGAAGCTCTTGGTAATAAAATATACGCACCGAATTCTGTTGACAAGATGCTGAGCGGTCACGCTTACTCAAGAAGCATCAGAGGCCATATATTGGTACGACTTGCATTATCAAAGATCATTTTTGAAGACATGAAGATTGACGATTGAAGATGGTACGTTGGATGAGTTAATACAGCAAATCACTTCTCGAGATGTATCCTACTCAAACCTAGAAGGATATATGGATAACTCAAACAATTTTCTTTCAACATTTCTGAACAAACTGGATGATTTAAAAGCTCGAGGTCCAACAGCACAATTATGGGTGCAATATTTAGAAATGGTTACAATAGCACTTGATTTTGTTCGCGCTGAAAGACTTGGGCTTTTCCAAGAACACCTTGATGCAGTGCGCAGAATGCTGCCATATTTTCACGCCAGTGGTCACTTCTTATACGCAAAATCAGCCCACCTGTATCTGCAAGATATGCTCAAGCTGGAAGAAACTATGGATGAGCAAACTTATGAAAATTTCAGAAATGGATCTTCACGGTGAGACGAACAGAAAAATATAATTCAGGTACATGGACAGATATGGTCATCGAACAAAGTCTCATGAAATCCATGAAAACCGAAGGAGGAGTATCTCGTGGTCGAAGTACGAAAGAAAGTGTTTTGTGCAAATGGGTATATGCTATGTACGCCACAAATACTATGTGAGGAAATGGAGAAGTTCTGTAATATCTCCTTGGAGTCGACCGAGCAACACGTAGATTCCAGAGACTCAAGAGTGAAAAAAGACAGTGCTGACGTAAATATATTATTTGATTGGTTTAACCTCTTCGCTACTGGCGATTATTACAGTATTTTTAATTATTACTGAATTATTCCTTCTCTCGTTTGACTTCAGAGCGAGATTTTTGTTTTATTTTCATTAGCTCGAATCTTAGAATTCGAAACATATTATTCTTATATCAAAATTTCATTTATATTTGAGTATCATTAATAAAATGGGACAAAACTGATGTACCCATTTTTGTACTCAGAGACTGAAGAGGTTAAACTCCATGACCCTTTTCCAAATACTACGCAGTTAATATCGATAGCTTCTGGAATTGTTGGAAATGAGCAAATTAACTGCCACAGAGCTTACGAAATTGGATTAGAGTCTATGAAGAAGACCACCGGCTTATCATTTAATGAAATAAAGTTGAAACGTTCCGAAAAAGTAATGCCGCTTTCCTGTGTTAACAAATCTGTAAAAATAAATGATTGTAAAGTTGCAGTGGCTTCATTATTACTCTTCCAAAGAATTACTGTCAGCAAACAATTTGAAAGTAATCTTGAGGAATATCTTCAATATGAATTGAGTCCATATCCAACAGCTCTATTTGATAATGATGGCATGAGAAAAACAACAAAATCGTCATTGTATGACAACATGAGCCCAATTGATTTTTTTTCTCAATGAAAATAATGTGACGTTCATTATTGATGGCGGATTTCTTCTTCATCATGTTGTATGGAGCAGAGAAGATAATTTATCTATTATTTTTGATAAATACATTAATTATTTAAAAAGGCATTACAGTTCCAAAATAATTGTTGTATTTGACGGATATTCAGACTACAGTAAGAACGTAAAAGCTATGGAGCAGCAGAGAAGAACTGCTGCACTTTCAAAAACGTATAAAGTCTGTTTAGATGAAACAATGGTTGTACCAGTTACTCAAGAAAAATTCTTATCAAATCGAAATAACAAAGATATGCTCATTAATACCTTAACTGAAAAATTACAAGCTGCAAATATTACTACTAAACAAGCCAGAGATGATGCGGATGTTCTTCTTGTTGAAACTGCAATTGAAGAATCAAAGTCTGAAAAACTGCAGTTATAATAGGTTGGTTGGTTGGTTGTATGGATTTTAGTGGCACAAAATCCCTTGATGGACATGCTGCGCCAAAACAAAGAGTAATAAGACAAAAAACCAAGAGGACAAAAAAAAAAGACTGTCTGGATGGGGTATCCCACCCAGATACAGTCAAGCAAATGAAAAAATTAAAACATAAGTATTATGCCATCCAGATGTCATTAAAGTGCTAAAAGTTCAAGTTATAAAAAACAATGATATAAATGAAGAGATTATATTTCGAAATAAAGTCTAGCATGTTTTAAAAAGGTAAAAAGTGCCCCATGAGGTGTCTCCCCAATGAGGTTTGTCAAGATTGGTGATGATGAATTAAAATACAGTCTGTACAAGTGCCGTAGGCCAGGACAATCAGTTAAAATATGATTGTATGGTCAAGATATCAAAATGACAGTGAGGACACATGGGGGTATCCTCCCGTAGAAAGACATGTTTATGTGTGATTCTTGAGTGCCCAATTCTCAGACGAGTCAAAAGAACGTCAGTTTTCCTTGGATAAGTCGGAGGCCAGGTCACGATTGTAGGTTTAATACAGTGCAGCTTATTATTGTATTCTAAGTTCCAGTCTTCTTGCCACTTATTCTGAATAAAATGTTTAATATCTAGTTTAACGTCTAAGAATGGTAATTTATGATGTAATGGATTACGAGCAAGTTTTGCCGCCTCATCAGCTTTATCATTGCCAGGGATGCCCATGTGTCCAGGTACCCAGCAAAATAAAATATTGTAACCACGTCTAGTCAAATTAGTAAAAGAATCCAGAATGGCTGAGACATAAGAATGTTTTTTAAAGGATTTTAATGCATCGATTGAACTATTTGAATCAGTATAGATGATGAAAGATCTGTTATGATGATGAGATATGTATAACATGGCCCTTTCTATTGCAATTAATTCGGCTGTAAAAACAGATGTAGCAGGATGAAGCCGATAACTAAGGGTAATATCATCACAATAGACACCACAACCAACAATATTCCCACTCTTAGAACCATCTGTGTAAATGTCCATATGATTACAAAAGTCAGCATGATGTGCAGCAAATAGTTGTTTCCATGCAGATGGGGCCAAGTTCTTTCTATCATAATCTTTAAATGAATTGAGGATGCTGATAACAGGAGGGTTCCAAGGAGGATATATATGTAATGGACAAACGTTAACTTCAATATTACTTATAGGGCTGTTGATGGTTAGATTTCTCATTCTGACACCAAAAGCTGGGGTGCAAGAAGGACGATGCTGATAAAGAATATCATTGTCAGTATTGAAAAGAAATGTATGAAGTGGATGACCAGGATATGAAAGGATGCGGTAAAACAACTCCAAAGAAAGTTTTTCCCGAGTATAGTGTAATGGAGGTTCATAACAGTCGACATATATGCTGAGAACTGGTGAAGTACGAAAAGCACCAGAACAAACACGAAGTGCGCTATGGTGCACAGTGTCTAGTTTTTTAAGAACAGAATTGCAAGCGGAACCGTAGATCTGGCAGCCATAGTCAATTTTAGAACGAATAAGAGCACGATATATATTAAGAAGAAAAGTACGGTCTGCACCCCAAGAAGTGTTAGATGGTACTTTTATTAAATTTAGAATTTTTTCGCATTTTGTCCTTAATTGTAAAACATGTGGTAAAAACGTAAGTTTTTTGTAAAAATATATGCCAAGGTAACGAATATTATATACTAGCAGGCTATGCCCACTGCGCTGGTCAATATTTCAAAATCAACCGTGGATGAAACGAACTGGTGAATTTAAATTTGTATTTTAAATAATTTGGACCTCCAGCAGCACCTTGCTCAATGCCGAAAACGATTTAGACACCATTGTGATATTAAATTATCTTAAACGTTGCGCAAAAACCAGCTATTTAGAAGTAACTATTTTAGTTTATTACTAACAGTGCACATTTGGAAGCGAAATAAGACCATTATGGCAACAGGATTTAAAATTTTCCCTTATCTGAAGAAATATTAATTATTACAGTCGTTACCATGGTACAACTTCTGAAAAATTTCTTCACAACTTTTCATTATGTGAAGCCAGGAACCCAAAGCTACTCCCACCTAAAAAGCTTATATATATATTAAATTTTGTCCGCGCGATAAAAGGCACAATTATGCAAGAATCATCTTCAAACTCGTCAAGTACATTGAGATGGTTAATATCTCAGTGGGAATTGCAAATGAGCAAAATCGTCCCAAGGGGGTGGTAATTGGGAAGGGTTCAAAAATTCGAATACCATCTTAACATGGCTTTCACAAAACCAGCTCTTACAAAACAATAGCGGGGGAAAAAATAAGCATTTTTCGATACAGCAAGTTGCCAACGATAAAAAAAAAACACACACACACACATTAAAATTCTCATTACAACAATTACTTTATTATTGCAAAATTTCCACCTGAAAAATGAAAACAAAATTATTTGCTCTTTCGTATTTAAGCATTTTCTCTTATTAATAATTGTATAATTGTATAATTTGGCAAAACTGGTTGACGTGATAATCAAGTAGTAGCCAATTTACACTTTTCATATTTAACAAAAGATTCCTAAACAGACATCATATACGCAATAGGTTTAGCACGATTATCTTGCAACTACAATGTGGCAAAATCCTCGTTTTAAAATACCAAAGAAATTTATGTATATTTTATTATTTTCTATCATTTTAAACAGCAATTAGCAATAAATAAAAAAGTAACTGTAGAACAAAACAACAAATATCATTTCAAAAAAGAAAAAAATGAATGTAAATAAACAACTTATCTTCAGATAAACAAATATAACTGGGTTACCATATGAGGCAAATAATGCCATTTTGGCGCCAGTGAGATACCTCGATGAGTATATGACCAAATTCGTGACAAAATTTCCATTTGGAAAAAACTTTAATCGGTATTTATACTGCATTTTCCCTACTTATGTAAAAAAAAAAAACTTTGACACAGATGTCATGTATGCACCACATTGGCGCAATTTTTTTCTGGCGCCAATTTGGAGAACTTGGTTTTTAATTACCAATTTTATAAGTATTTTTTTTAATTATTTTGTATTATTTGAAAAAAATAAATAAATAAAAAAGTAATTAATAGCTATAGAACAAAATGATTTATATTATTTTAAAAAACAAAATGAAAGTTAATAAATAATTTATTAATAAATAAACAACCATACTCGGTTTACCAGGTGTGGCAAAAAATCGCCATTTGGTTGCAATCGTGCGAATGTGGTGCGTATATAACATCTGCGCCAAAACTTTAAAAAGTTGCAATTAAATTATTTTACAGTTTGGATGAGGAAGACATTTATACTAAAATTTAAACATTATACGCATTTCTTTTTTTTTTTTTTGCTATAACTGCTATTTATATATTTACAATTAAACATAAAAAAATATCCTAAAAATGCTCTCACACATTTAAAAGAGAGTGAGGGAATTTAGTAATTGTGAACATCGCTCCGGCTTATGCCTTCTTGGTATAAAATCGCATTGTTTGATGACAAAAGTAAATTCAAACACCCAAATAAACAAATAACATACAATTAACAGATAAAACCATTTTTTAAAAAAATTCTGCTATTTTGTCTTGTAAGATACATAATGGTAGAATTAGATTTTTAAAATATTTTTTTTTTTTTAAATAGAAAAATGTTATTTACGTTTTATCTAATAAAATATTTAAAATACATTTTTGTTAGCCTGCGCGAAAGAGAATAGCGAAAGTTTCATTAAATAAATATTGAAGAGGAAATGGTCAATTAAAAAGGACTTATAAATTTTATTCAGCGGGAATTTTTCATTTCAAAATGTTGAATTTATCTATAGTAATAATGCATAATTGCATAAATTTACTTTGAATTGCAAAATTTTTCCTACAGTATTACTTGGTTATACCGTCGACCAATTTCGCCAAATTATACAAATCGCCAAACTATTAGCCATATTATATTGATTAGCATAAAATTTCATTTAATTAATGAAAAACAAATTAGCAGAACATATATAAAAGTAGAAATAAAGTGTCGAATTAAAAATCACTTGATGACATAATTAGTATTTATATTATGCTTAATGTCAAGTGAATGTGACATTTACGATCATCCATTATTGACATTTAATCTTGGAATTTGGGGGTAGATTTTTAATCGATGGAGTAATCTTTCCTTCTTCAGTTTTTAAATTTTAAAACTGAAATTTTTCCTGTAAGTGAAATTGACGAAATGGTGCAAGAAAAATTAAATTAACAATGAAAACATTTGCAAAAAGAAATAAAAGAGTTATACTCATATCTATATAATTTTCGATTGAATATTAAAATATACTCTAAAAATTATCTTCACTTGAAAAAAAACAGCATTATTGCGACCATTAGGAACCTAAGTCAGGCATTAAGTCAGTAGTGCATTTTCGGCTTAAAACGCATTTTTTGACGACAAAAGCAAGATGAAAATGGTATAGAAACGAATAGTAACTCACAACTAACAGTGTCTTTTACAATCATGCAACAATTCTGCAATTCATTACAATTCTGCTGTAAGTTATATTATACGGAAATTTGATAAAAAAGAGAAAGACAATAATAAAAAGGGAAATAACTATCATTCAAAATTCATTTAATCAATTTCTGAAATTCATGTTTTTATTCTAACACCAGGGATAAGTCGCCAAAATTTGAACCAATTGTCATATTTCGCGTTAATTTATTTTTTAAGCATTACAAATATTTTTTTCATTTTGAAGATAAATATATTTTTATAATAATACGCCTCATTTAAGCGGTTTTTCTTTATTATTATTAATATTATCAGTAGTTATTTTCAGCTATTATTTGCAAGATATTTGTAATATTTCTAATAGATATAGCCATTTTAATTCTTTTAGCAATTATAATTTTCGCCAAGAACAGCTAATGGCAACCTTTTTGTCAAAAAACCCCGAAAAATGCGAAATTTACTACGAAAAATCAGAGTTATCCCTGTAAATTTGAGTCATAAACCTTCGGAAAAATATTTCCTATCGAATGATACAATCGGCAAAAAAATCCATCGGGTAGTTTTTGAAAACACCCGTTTGGAAGTTTCAGAATTTCTGCTTTATAATATATATGATAACAGGAATTTGAGATGAGCCAATAAAAATTTCAGGATCTGGATGTAGATCCGTACGTCTACAGAAATGTACACAAGAAGTTTTGTCCTTAGAAATAATAAAACCATTTTTATTTGTCCAATTAAGAATGTGGGTGATGGCAATTTGTAGCTGTCTTTCGATAAAACGGATATCATGTCCCATACACATAATACGGAAATCGTCAACATATAAGTCTCCCTTCACAGAAGAAGGGAGTTGTCTAAGAATATCATTTATTTTAATAGCAAAGAGGGTGACACTCAGGACGCTGCCCTGAGGTACACCCTCTTCTTGTTCATAAAAGCTAGATAGAGTTCCCCCAATTCGGACTTGAAAGACTCGAATGGCAAGAAAATTTCTGATAAAAATTGGCAGGTTCCCACGGAAGTTCATGTTATAAAGATCTCTGAGAATTCCGTATCGCCAAGTTCTGTCATAGGCTTTCGCCATGTCAAAGAACACTGAAACCAAATGGTTGTGTTTGAGAAAGGCTGTCCGAATATAATGTTCAAGATGGAGTAAATTATCGCTAGTTGATCTACCACGTCGGAAACCACTTTGAAAAGCAGTGAGTATATGGTTAGTCTCTAAAATATACACGAGGCGGCAATTGACCATTTTTTACCCGACTACGGCAAAGCCAAAGGAGGGTTATGATTTTGACAGGCTATGTATGTATGTATGTATGTATGTATGTATGTATGTATGTATGTTCATCTGTTCCCTCGTAACTTCTAAACCACTAATCAGAATTCGACAAATGACATATCATTAGAAGCGTCTTAATTGTCCGCTGGTTATAGGCTATATAGATTTTCACCAAATTCAATGTGGCGCCCTCTAGCGGACAAAATATACAGAGTAAAAAAATAAAGTTAAGCTAGATATGCCGTGTTTGGTATCATTTTAAAGCGCTTCACTTGTACATTTCGAATATATATATATTACTAGCATTTGCTTGTGACTTTACTTGCATTTATGGGCTAATTGCATATAATTCACATCTTTTCGTTCTTAATTTCTTTGGTACTTAGTAATCAGAATAAGACCACTGCAGTGCCATTAGAAGGGTCTTGATCTTGATATTCTGTTGGTTGTGAGCTATAAAGTTTGTCACCAAATTTACTATTATGCCCTCTAGCGGACAAAAAGTATAAAATAAAAATATATGTAATGTGTTTGGTATTACTTGAAAGAGCTTCACCAGTATTTATATGCTTATACATAATTACAAGACTGCTTTGAAGATGTTTAAAAAAAATGAGCGATAAGAGTAAAGCGCGGATCACGGGAACTGTAATGTAGAGCAGCGTGAACGTTAATAGAATAATTTAATGCACTAATGTAAACGACATAAGCTGGGAGTACCTCCACGCGGTGAAGGCGGAAACAGTTTGATAACTGGCTAAAACTCCCATAAAAATGTCCTCTGCATTATATGCCTTCGGGCTTATGTTGTTATATGTGCGTGTGTATCTATTTGCCTATTCGTTGTGACGTTGTGTACCCGGTAACGCAGGGAAGCAACCACAGCCATCCTACTTCGATACACTGTTTAAATTTTGTCGGATTAAATAAATAAAAATAATTTTGCTGGTATTGCACCAAAAGTACCAGGTTTATATAGTCTACGAAATAGCAGTAAAAGTTAGTAGTATAGTATAGTTAGTAAGTATAGAAATAAGAAGTAGTATAATAAGTATAGGTCTATAAACAAAAACAATTTAGTTTGAGTTAGGTTAGTAAATCTAGTGTAAATAAATAGAGCTATAAATATTAACATTTAGTTTCATTATTTTAGGTATAAAATAAAAGCTTTTAAAAAATGGCTTTATCAAGGAAAACAAAAAAAGCTTCACGCATTTCTGAGACAAGAAAAAATGAATCCCCAGATATTACTGAATTTAGAAGAATAAAAGACAAAGATTATCAGAAAAATCGTAGGAAAACGCAGTCCGAACATTCTAAAGTGGAAAATCGTTGGAATGCTAAAAAACGGGCTGATAATCTTCGTGAGAAAGAAACTTCTCAAAAAAAAATCATACGTTTACATAAAGCAAAAAACTACATTGCTCAGATAAGATCGCAAGAATCTCAAAATTCTCGATCACAGCGACTTTATTCGTTAAAGACACATGCTTCCGAAACCCGAAGCTTAGAAACTCCCACTTCAAAAATACTTCGACTCAAGTCAATGAAAGATCATGCTTCTCAAGTACGTAATCTAGAATCTCCGTCGACTCGACAAACACGTTTGGAAAATATGTGTAATCATGCCTCTCAAATGCGTGATCAAGAGTCTCCGTCGACTAGACAATCACGTTTGGAAAATATGTGTAATCATGCCTCTCAAATGCGTGCTCAAGAGTCTCCGTCGACTAGACAAACACGTTTGGAAAATATGTGTAATCATGCCTCTCAAATGCGTGATCAAGAGTCTCCGTCGACTAGACAATCACGTTTGGAAAATATGTGTAATCATGCCTCTCAAATGCGTGCTCAAGAGTCTCCGTCGACTAGACAATCACGATTGGAAAATATGTGTAATCATGCCTCTCAAATGCGTGCTCAAGAGTCTCCGTCGACTAGACAATCACGTTTGGAAAATATGTGTAATCATGCCTCTCAAATGCGTGATCAAGAGTCTCCGTCGACTAGACAATCACGTTTGGAAAACATGCGTAATCATGCCTCTGAAATGCGTGATCTAGAATCCCCGTCTACTAGGCAATCACGACTTGAGTCGATGAGCAATCATGCTTCAGAAATTCGTGCTAACGAAACTCCAACATCAAGAGAGATACGACTTCAATCCATGCAGATAAATACATCTAGAACCTACCGAGCTCGAAGAATTTTGTTCGAAACAGACAAGGACGAGTTTGATAGGGCAATTTCGGAGGTATCGGACAAAACATGTTATATTTGTAAAAAAACACTATACAAAAATCAAGTAAAAAATATAACATCTAATAATCTTTTCCCGCCTAACACTCCACAAAGAATAACAGCCTGTAATCGATGTGCCAATTCTATAAGTCGTAATAAAGTTCCGTCAACGGCTTTTTGGAATAAAATGACAGTTCCGGAACCTCCTCAACAATTAGTAGCTTTATCTGAAGTTGAAATAAGGCTTGTATCAAGGATTATACCGTTTGTTAAAATAATAAAACTGGGAGGACATTTCGGACAAAAAGGGTTTAAAGGGCAGGCTGTGTTGTTTGCTCAACAAGTTGAAGAAATCACGGAACAACTACCACTGGCGATTGAACAGTGCGGTCTCACTGTTGTCATCGAAACATTAGAAAATGTTGATAGGGTCAGGGAATATAGAGTGAATTTAGACAACCTACGTGCAGCTTTAAATTGGCTTGTAAACAACAATCATCTCTATAGAGGCGTTACTCTTAACTTTGAACACCTACAAAATTCAATGAATGATGAGCATATAATTGAAATACCGCCAACAACAGTTAATCATAACCGAGAGCCACATCAACATTTTAAAGTTATTAATTCAGACCGAAAAATTCTTAGAGGTTCTTTTAATCAAGGAAGTGACATGTTTTCTTCCGACAGTAGGGGGAAACAATGCACTGCAAATGCAGCAGTTGCTATAGCTTATTCTTCCACCAAAGATCTGTCGCAATGGGACGCTTCGGACATTGATCGGGTGTTAATATTTGGTGATGCATATTACTCCCAGTGTCTAAGGAGCTTGCCAATACAACCAAATTATTTAAACACCGAAGAATTGCTCCCGGAGTTAGTCATCGCAAATATGTCTTATACACTTGATTTTGACATAGATTGTATAACAGGACTAATTAACCCAACAGTAGAGGTGCTAGAAGGATATTTTTCGAGCTTATTAGAAGGTCTACGGCACTTTTTCCTGACTATTGAGAAGAATGCAGGCATAATCACCGCAGAAACAGAGATATCAATCTCTGTAATTAAACATGATACGTCGTATTACCTGTTTGATTCCCATTCAAGGGGACCTAAAGGATTTGTCGCATCAACTAGAGGTTGTGCAATGTTAATGATGTTCAGTACTATTGAATCTCTCGCTGAGCACCTACCTGTTGTCCTTATGACAAGAGGACGCAGAAACCTCCAGTATTGCATAACGTCTGTAAACGTATCTGTCAACAACATGACACCATCAAACGTATGTCCACATGAAACCACCGATAGCGAACATGACTCCGTTAATGGTCATTGCAACGATGACATCACTGCCAGATCCTTAACTAATAATGGCCAAATAAACGTCACAATGTTGATGGCTAACGAGTACCAGATACCTAATTTAATTGATGTCATAAATAATCCTGTAGGTAACGATACACCCCTCCCAGTATACGATATTCGGAGAAAGACAGCTCCTCCTATAAGCCTCCTTGTAGAAAAAAGAGCTGAGGAATTAGCATGGGTTAGACTCTTCCCTGATGGAAATAATGGATTACATGAAGAAAGGCAACACAAAATAACCCCATTGGACTACTTTCAGACTAGAGTTATGGGAAGCGACAAACGATTTCAAAAAATAGAATACCTATTTTATGCTCTGTCTGCAGTAGAATTGTTAAGAGCACGCCAGAATGTATCTGTTTGTGGAAGACTTCGACAAGATGGGATACAGCCGGAGGATCTTATACAAAATATACATTTATGTATGAGAAACATACGAGGGACTTCTTCCTACTGGCACAGGGCTTTTACAGAGCTAATGGCCATGGTCAGAAACTTAGGGCCACCCCATTTCTATCTTACATTATCCTGTAATGATTTGAATTGGCGGGACATGTTAAAAGCTCTCTTGGTGGCAGATGGTAGGCCTGATTTTCCTATCGACGATCTGACTTATGATGAAAAGCTAAGATTAGTGGAATCGTATCCAGTAACCCTGTCGCGCCAGTTTATGTTCAGGTTTAATGCTCTTATGCGAGTATTAAAAAGCAAATCGAATTATATATTGGGTCATGAACTGGTTGATTTCTGGTGGCGGGTTGAATTTCAATTAAGGGGATCTCCACATATACATATGATTGTTTGGTGTAAAGATATGCCCGATTTCAATTCGCCAGAAGGAATTAATCTGCTTGAAAATATAATTACCTGCGAAATACCTGAAAACGATTCAGAATTAAAAGATCTTGTCACCAGACTTCAAACTCACAGACACACACATACATGTTACAGTTATAGAAGTCCAAATTCATGTAGATTTGGGTTTCCAAAACGAAGCTCAGAAAGAACAGTAATATTGGATGACAACCAAGCTACTTCAAATGGTGGAAAATTTTATATATTAAAGAGACGCTCGGAAGAATCTATGATTAATAATTACAATGCAACACTACTACGATTGTGGGGTGCTAATATTGACATACAGCCTGTGGTTTCAGCTCTTGGCGTTGCGTATTATATCGCTAAATATATCGCGAAATCGGAACCAGCGAACCTGCAAACCGCAATAGCACTTTATAGAGTTAGAGAAAGAGGAGGAAATTTTGGCCAGCAGATATTTGCCGTTCAGAATTGTTTGATGAATCATCGTCAAGTGTCAGCGCCGGAGTGTGCATACAGGCTGTGCCACCTGAAGTTACGCGACAGCTCCAGGAAGTCAACATTCGTTAACACATGCAAGCCTGAGCTCAGGTACAGGATGTTACGTTTTGATTCGGATACAGTTGAGCCTTGCAAAAATATATTCGAACGATATGAAAGTCGACCACGGAACTTAGAAGAATTGAGTCTCGGTGAGTTCGCTGTCAATTATGAGCCGATAAGTTCTATTACTTATCAAGACGATGACGATGGAGATGCTGATGCCTATGAGCAAGAAACTGAAAACCAAGAGCCAATAATAAATTTGCTGAATAGAATGGGTAGAATGAAGAAACGATCACGGCCAGCAGTTCTACGAACTCGATATTACACCGCTGACTCCGACCCTGAAGCGTACTATTACAGTTTGCTAGTTACGCATTGTCCCTTCCGTAGTGAATGTGAGCTGTTAGAGGGGTACGACAATGCTAAAGATGCTTTCTTGGCGAAACGTGGTCTTTTAAGACCACTTCATTCTGGGTATGATAATGAGCTATTATCTCGTTGGGAAAACGAAATACAAGATGCCCTTCGACGACTAGCTGCTGAACAAGCAGTCGACATGTGTGCCAATAATAGCGCCACGAATCAGACTTCAATATTACAAAATCTATTTCATCACATTAATATTCAAGAAGATGATTTTGAAGACAATATGGTAGTAAACATTATGTCTGATGAGGATTTTTTGAGGGGAGTCAATTCCTTAAACTACGATCAAAAACAGTTGTTCACAAAGTATGTGACAAATTACGAACAAATACTGATGACCAACAAAGATCACTCCTAATGTTCATTACTGGCGGAGCTGGAAGCGGCAAAAGTTTCACTCTAAAACTGCTGGTTGAACAAATTCGAAGACTATCCTCAAATACAAGTGTCATAGTCACGGCACCAACTGGTGTTGCTGCCCGACTAGTCGGAGGATGCACTTTACACAGTACTTTTGTATTGCCTATTGAAAAGGGCCGAACAGTTACCTTGAGGCCGCTGACCGGAGATCGTCTGCAAAGGGAAAGAAATAAATGGAGAAATATCAAGTGGGTTATAATAGACGAGGTCTCAATGGTGCCCTATTCTACACTAAGAAATATTCACCTGAGGCTACAAGAGCTTAAACAGAACGACCGAGTCTTCGGAGGTGTCAACGTTCTAGCTTTTGGCGATCTCATGCAGCTACCCCCGGTTGCTGCTACACTTGGGGGCGCGTATTGCTTCAAGCAGCCGGAACATCATGTACATGAACCACACTTGTGGAGGATGTTTGATTTCTGTGAATTGAGCCAAAATATGCGCCAAGCCAACGATAACACTTTCGTTGATCTTTTGAACAATATCAGAGTAGGCAAACTGACCTTAGAACAACTGGCCACGTTAGACACAAGAAAAATAACTAATGAAACAAACGATTATGATGAAATAGTACATATATATCCCACTTTGAAACAGGTAGAGGCATATAACACCAAGATGTCGGAACGTTTAACATTACTTACTAAAATGTACACCATCACAGCAATAGATACATCTACTGAATCGAAGACATACGGACAGACCCCGAAACCTGAGCATTTACCTAGTGACCCCAATAAGACTGGGGGTATAATAAACAGTATCGAACTGGGAATCGGCTCCAGAGTAATGCTTCGTAGAAATTTGAATGTAAACCAGGGTTTAGTAAACGGAGCGATGGGAGTGGTGAAGGCCTTTGAATGGCCTGCTCTTCGGCGCGATCAGTTGGAACAGGGAGAACAGCCAAGCGCTGTTCTCATACAATTTGACGACGCATCCATAAAAGCCGATATTAACGGACTTGTCAGAATCGAGCCTTGCCTCACTGAATTTGACGGCTTGAGGGGGTCTGGGAAAATTCAGCGTAAAATGCTCCCGCTGATTCTTTCTTGGGGTTGTACTGTACATAAATTACAAGGTTGTACTCTGGATAAAGCAGTTATCGATCTAGGAAAGTCATTGTTTGCTAAAGGACAGGCCTATGTCGCTCTCAGTAGAGTCAAAACCATAGAGGGTTTGTTTATAAGTGCCTTGGATCATAATAAGTTGCTTAAAAATCCACATGACAGTCAATCGTTAGCAGAATTAGATAGATTAAGAAATCTTCCTAGGTCATCTTAATACATGAAACCTTCAATCTACATTACACATTTACACATTACACTAACGACCTCATCCACTAATCGGTCCATTACCCATTTGCTGCCATCGACGGATATGTGCGTCACTACTACCAAATACTGGAAGCGTCATACGTCAAAAAATAAAGTTAAGATAAATATGCCGTGTTTGGTATCATTCAAAAGCGCTTTACTTGTACATTTTGAATATATCTATATATTACTAGCATTTGCTTGTGACTTTACCTGTATTCATGGGGTACTTTTATACTTTTTCAGCGTAGTTTTTTGTCGTAGTTGGGTTTTAGTTTTTTTACTTTATCTTGTTCAAGTAATTTACAAAGGCTGCTAGAGAGTGCGATAGGCCTATAATTGTTTGGATTGGAAGCATCTTTTCCAGGTTTAGGAAAAGGAATCACAATAGCTCTACACCATGCTCGAGGAAAAATCTGTTCCATCCAAATTCTATTGTAAAAAGAAAGGAGAGCGTCAAGAGAGGGTGCAGACAAATGTTTGATCATAATATAGGTGATGCCATCGTGACCTGGGGCAGATAAGCGACTATCTTGCAAACATTTTAAAAGTTCTGACATAATAAAAGGTTCATTATATGAAAAAAAGTTATGAGAATTAAAATCAATCCTGGTCTTTTCAGTTCGTCTTTTGTATGATAAAAAAGGTCCTGGATATGCGTCTGATTTAAAAATAGAAGCTAGGGTAGACCCTATTGTCTCGGCTATGTTCTTAGGAGAGGTGATAGTTTGACCGTTATGTTTTAAAATAGAAATGTGATTTTCTGAGTAAATGCCCATACATTTTTTCACTTTAGCCCACAGTTCCTTACTGGAGGTATTTGAGTTTATGCTTGATACATAGTTAACCCAGGATTCACGTTGGCTTTTACGTCGCATTCTTCTAGCTTCAGCCCTTGCTTTTTTACATAATATGTAGTTATTGTTATTTCGGTACCTCCGAAAAAGACCCCAAGCTTTTTGTTGTTTTTTTTTTTTGCCTCCTGGCAGTCACTATTCCACCATGATTTTCTGTGTTTATGAAAGGAAGAAGTTTTTGGAATGCTAGCATCAGCAGCACTGATAATACATTGAGTTATATTATCAAGTGCTTTGTCAATATCATCAGCTATCATGTTATCAGTAATTTTTGCAAGAGCAGTAAAAGTCTGCCAATTAGCCCTGTCATATACATATCTTTTTTGGATAGTTATTAGAATCTCCATCAGGATTAGTCAATGTAGTAAAAATAGGGAAGTGGTCACTGCCATGCAAGTCATCTGAAACCCAGAAGTTCCATAATGGATATAGTGATGGGGAGCAAATGGAAAGGTCTATGGCATGGAAAGTACGGCTCGGTGCATGAAAATAAGTATAATCACCATTATTAAGCAGGCATAAGCCATTGTCAGAAATTAATTTCTCTATTATATCTCCACGTCGGTTATTATCAGAGTTACCCCACAGTTGGCTATGGGCATTAAAGTCTCCTACCATAATTAAAGGCAGGGGGAGTTGGAAGAGAAAATCATCAAGATGTGCTAGGTTAATAGTTTGGTTAGGTGGCAGATATATGGTACAGATTGTAATGAGACTTTTTATATGTACACGGACATCAACAGCTTGTAAATTAGTGTTTAAAGGTAAATGAGAATGGGGTAAGCTGCGAGAGACAAAAAGCGCCACTCCACCAGTGGCCCTTTCATTATCAGTAAAATCTTTTCGATAGGTTGCATAGCTGCGTAATTTTGCTTTGTCATTGGGTTTCAGATGGGTTTCCTGTAGGGCTAAGCAAAGTGGATGGTAATCATTTAGAATATTACGGATTTCGTCATATTTATTGCGATAGCCACGGCAGTTCCACGAAATAATGTTAGTCATAAATGAAGAGGGGGTTAGATATGTATATCTGTGTCATATCTGTGTGTTCGGAGATAGTAGACATACTATCTCATTGTCCAATTTTGCATCCGGTTCAGGATGGATTTCTACAGCATCGTCATCCTCCATTGACATCTGTTTCACATTGTCATTCTTAGACGTTTTAGTTTTTTTCTTTTTTAGATTATTTTCATTCTGTGATACAGCTGATTTAATTATTGGTATTTTATGTTTTTCTGCATCAGATCAACGGTTTAGAAGTACATTTTTAGTTATGTTTTGAGGGCTTTTTTTATGGAGAGGAGGTTTAGGAAATAGAGACGGCTTTGAAGAGGAACTCTGTGGTAATTTAGGGGGAACAGTATTCAGTGATTTTGAAGAGTTGGATTGCGTAGATCGATTTTTCTTATCAGAATTACTTGACAGGGTGGTTTCTTTTTGTTTAGATTGATGACTAATTTCGTTAGAGAGGTCTGTCTGTGTTGCAGTAGATTGATAAGTTTTGTGGGAATTTATGGATAGGGCGGCAGCATATGATACACCAACTTTGGGAGTTCTCGACTCAACTATTTTTTTTCCTTCGGGATAGGATATATTTTCTTTTGTGCGTATTGATTGAATTTCTTTCTCTTTCTTCCATTGTTCACACGTCTTTGAATAAGATGGATGGTCTTTTTTACAATTTACACAAGAAGGTGGTGCATGGCATTGGACACTTTCGTGGTCAACTACGCCGCACCGACCACATGTGAGTTTACCTCGACAATTAATTTTTGAGTGCCCAAAGCGTTGACATTTAAAGCAACGCAATGGGTTTGGGATATATGGTCTGACAGAGCATGATAAATAACCAGCTTTTATATATTTAGGTAAAATGGGTGTATTAAAGGTTAGGATAATGTGCTTAGTAGGTATCTGGATTTGATTAGATGGTGTTTGTTCATCTCTACGGTAGATTTGTATTCTTTTAGCTCCAATCACATTCTGGTCTCTTAGATTTTCTACTATTTCAGTTTCAGTGACGTACAAATGGTCAGTTTCTGAAATAACTCCGCGGGATGTATTTAAAGTTCTGTGTAGAGAAATGGTGACAGGAATATTAGCAAAGTGAGTGCATTTTTTTAAGTTAGTTGCCTGTTGATTATTAGAGACTTCAATTAACAGTTCGCCTGTACGGAGTTTTTTTTATAGTTTTTGGTGCACCAACTAAACCATCAATAGCCTTATTGATCAAAAAAGGAGAAGTTTTATCAAACGTTCCCTCCTGCCGTTTAACAACAAAAAATCTTTCTTCATCTATATTAGTGCTAGAGTTGGTATTTTTACTATCCATATTGGATAGAAAATCTTCAACTCTTTTTCCCCAATTTAGAGCAGTATTCTCTTTGGCACCTGAACAATTTTTAAGTGAGATAGTGGGTTGTGGGGCCTCCACATCGCATGTCTTATTTCCTACAACTGTAACCATAATGAGAGAGAGATTTATAAAACGCCAGGCATCGGGCCTGGTCACCGACCCTTCTTCTTACCGTTACGTCTGGTGCATGTCTCAAAAGGGCGAAAACTATTTTCAACAGACCCCCACGTTTTTCGAACATTGGGTTTAAACTCGATATCATCTCTGAAGCTCCGGTTCTTTTCCAAGGAAAATGGGTAGCCGTAGGTAAGCCTTTACAGCTCTGTCCAACCTACAGCCGGCCCTTACGTCGAAAGGCACCAGTCCTCCAGTGTTATTCCTAACAACCACCATGCAAGCATGGCGCCCCCCGTACTGGGAACCAGAGTTCAGAGATGCCCTGCACCCTGGGACTCGAGATCAACCTAAAAAGGAAGAAACGAGTCGATGAGGTTAAAAGAAACCTCAACACCCAGGGTGTCTCACGTGAATAAAAAAAAACAACTATTGTAAAAGAGTTATTCGAGAGGGAGCTTAAAAAAAATGGTGTCTTTTTTGTCTTTTGTCATTTTTATTTTTTTTTTATTGATTTTTTTTTTTCTTAAACAAGAGAACAGCAACAAAGTTAGTAGAACAAAGAATTATGTGAACAAAAAGTTAGTCTAAAAACCCCAAACAAGAACAAAGAGTTAGTAAGAAAACAAACAAGAACAAATAGTTAGTAAAAAAACAAACAAGAACAGAGAGGGATAACAAACTGAAAAGAGAAGATTAAAAAGTATGAAACAAAGAGAAAAGGATAGACCACTAAAATAGAGAAGAAAATAGGAAAGGAGAATGATCGCTGAGGATCCCGGGGTCGCGAAGCCCGTAAATACCTAAAGAAGGTATTCCCCTGGGAGAGCAGTTATAATAGGACAAGATATTGATTTACTTGTCATTTTAATTGGGCGTACACTGTCTTACGAACAAGAAATTTTTTTTTAAAAAAGTTGGGAAAGGAAATGTAAAAACGGAGATATACTCGACTAAAAGTTTTGATAATTATCCTCATTCCAAAACACATATTTTATTTCTGCATGCATTAAGTGGCTGTAACACAACTTCTGAGCTTTTTAAAAAGGGAAAAAAATCATTTTTAAAAGTTTGAGAAACTGACGAATTTGGATGAACTAGCTGCAGCATTTGAGGAAGAAAATAGTTCGGCCCAGAGATTATTAGAGAGTGGAACTCAAATCTTATTGGCAGTCTATAATGCTCCGAAATCTGTGAAAAGTCTCGATCATCTTCGTTATATGCATTACGTCAAGTCTACAAAACTTAATAAATCTGTGCAGCTTTCAATTCTTCCACCAACAAGTGCAGCTTCTCATCAACATTTTAAACGTGTATATTATCAAGTTCAAACTTGGTTAGGGCATGATTTGGAACCCCAGGTATGGGGTTGGGCAATGCAAAACGATTTTCTGGAGCCTATCATGACAATTTTACCACCTGCTCCAGAAGATTTGCTAAATACAATTTTCTGCAACTGCAAGAGTGGTTGTGGTTCGCGATGCGGATTCACGACAGTGGGCTTGCAATGCTCTTTAGCTTGTGGCCAATGTAATGGGCAAGCTTGTCTCAATGCAGAAGCATATCAGAGCGACATTAACGAACATGAAACCTTTGACCCCGAAATCATGGAACAACTTGAGACAAATGTCGTTGAAGACGATAATGAAAACCAGTTTGAAATTTACCAGCAGCCGAAACACGACGATGAAGAGGAAGAAGATGATTAAAAACATAAATTATAGTTTTTGTACCCTTTATTCCATTTTTTTTACTTTTAATAAAAATAAATGTATTGAATAATATTTTTTAATAAAACGATTAATTCATAATTTTTTTTTCATCATGTAAGAAGTTATTATATTAATTAGGTTAAAATTCAAATATAATTCCTATATTTTCATTAACAATTCTGCAATTAGATGGACAGGTAAGTGTTGTTAAATAAATTAATACTGAATAAAAAGTGGATAGGTTAGGAAAAAAATGATATATGGCGCGTTTTCGACCGGAGGCACCGTTTGACCTGAAGTGATGCTGTGACCGCGCGCTCTCCGCCCTCTATCTCGAAAACGGTTCGACGTATAAAAAATGTTTTTAAACAAAATTTGTAGAGAATTTTGTATTCTACAATATTGATAATAAATACAAATAGCAAAAAACCTATAGGAAATAAGATATTTACAAAAAAAAAGCGCAAAAAACCGATTTTTATGACCTTTGACCTTGGAATTTAATAGTTGCGTACACCCTACCATATGTAGGTTTTGAGACAACTTTTAGGGTGTCAATATACAAGTATTTACAGACTTACAGCTTGGTATCTCGAATTCCGAGGTGAACTTACTATAATGACTGGATTAATAGTCTCCGAGCTGAGAGTCCATGCTATTGCAAACGCCGTTTTCGTTGAACTGTTCGTGCAGACACTTCTTGTCTTGCAAATGACCTCATTTCTTGACCCAGGGCTGGTGACGTAGTTGCACGATCCATTACGGCTATACGGATAACATGCCTGTCTTCTCTGCTGTTAGTGATAGGGGGCGTTTGAGATCCCGTACGGTGTTTCGTATTACCGTCCTGAATTCATCGATTCTATATTCTACGAACAGTCATTGGATCTCGACCAACTCGCGCAGCAATATGCGGTACGATAAACCGCAATCCCGGTAGGCTACAATTCGAACTTTATCAAGGTGAGAAACATGCTGGTACGCATTTCTTCTTCTTACACGAGGCATCATAACAATTTTTCACCTGGCAAAAATGCTCAAATGCAATTTCTGTGTGAGAAACCGGCTGAATAATGTCCTCATTTAAACACATTGCAGGTGTCGGCACCGGCTTTGTCAGAATGCGCTGAAAAGCTAATCATTTGCACATCACAGCATTTTCTTCCTGTCGTTTGAATTTCACGTCTGTAGCATGTCGCCTTTATGGTGAAGCAATTTTAATGGCCAGTAGTGTAATTACTAAATCATTTATTTTAAAATTTTCTCTTTCAAATATTTTTAAATTCTTCATTCATTATTTACTGATGTACACTCATGACATCTAACACTCAAATTAAATTTACTCTGTATTTATATTTAAATCCCGATTCATCAATTAGAAAACATATAACAGTTGAAAGTAAGACTTTATTTTTTTTTTTTTTAATTCGAATAGTTACTAATAAAAGTTTTCTGAACGAACTCTTCAGCATTAGCGTTTAACATTGATGTACCATAATTTGCTAGTATAGAATTTTAACATTCTCCTACATTTATTTTACCTTGTTTATTATGTTCTGTTAAAGCATATTCTTTCACATATGTATTATTATTTGTTTTCGAAAAATGAATAGTTTTATGATGTCGTTTCTTGCAGAAACAAGTGTTCTTTGATATACAGTTGGCTACTCAGTGTAAATTTAAACAATTAAAGCATAACTTGTTATATTTTATTACGTTTACTCTTTCATTAACAGATAACTTTAAATAATCTGGGCACTTTGTAATATGGTGCTGTTCGTGGCACAGAATATAGTTTAATCTTCTAACAACAGTTTAAAATATTGTAGCTACACCCTTGGAATTATTTTTCCGATTAAACTGAAATTCTCAGCACGAGATTTTCCGCTTGATGTGAAATATAAATCAATCTTTCGTCTGAATTCTTCTGGTAAAATTCCATTTATCTCCTTATCTCACACTAATGTGTGAAGCTATCTCTTTATCTAATGTTTGATATAATTTATCTGACACAATCAGTTGTTTTAGGCGCTCGAAATCGGAGACATTTCTTAAATTTAGTAGATAATAATCCCAATTGGTCATCAGTCGTGAAGCGAATTGTACATGTGTCTCATTTGATAGTTGAAATCTTTTCTAAAATTTTCTAAGCAAAAATAAGGTGTTGGTTAAAATTCTTTTAAGACTAATTCTTTTATTCTTTCATAATTCTCGATATCTGTATCGTGTAAATAAGTAATAATGTAAGTCGCTTTGTCACCTAATAAATTTAACAGAATTTCTGCTGTTTGTTCCGAAACAGTTTTAGTTTTGAAAGCTCGTCCTAAAGAAGAAAAGAAAAAGAACCCATCCTTCAGGCCCAGTTGGAATTTTTACAGTCAAAGTTCTAATACTTTTTATTAATTGATCTAACGATCCAATTTTACTTCACTTTCAGTAATAAGATTTAGTTTCAGATTTAATTTTAGCTAGTTCCAATTCATTTTTTGATCGTTCAAATTTAAATTTTTCAAGATCAAATTATCTTTGCTCTTCATGTTTACGATTTTCAATTATGGTGTCAGCTATTTCTTCAACAAAAGCCGGTTTGTTTTTTATATATTTCGTTATTTTCAATAATGTCGTTTAAATCGACAATAGTCATTTTATCATTAATATTTAGCTTTATTTCAGTGGCTATTTGCTTAAATCATCCTTTTTTGTCCCTTTAAACTTTTTTTAAAATTTATATACTATAACAGTACAGGTAAGAAAAATCACATTCGCTTTTTTAAAATAATCTTTTCATATTCAATTTCTCATTTCATCAATCATCTAAATTCCACTGCACGGAACTAATCGGCTTTTCTTGAATTCGAATAATTCATTTACTTGTTGCACTTAATTATATGCAGATTCTTTGCGCTCGACGGCCCAAAATTTATGTCGATAACTCATTATTAAACACTCATAACTCATGAAAACACATATTTAAAAAACTCATTGGACTGTAATTTATTCAACTTAATCACAACTTAGCCGTTCATGGCTACGTTCTTTACAAAAACATTCTCAGAACACGTATAAACAAACGCAGACGATAAAAATCATTGCCAAAATTACAAAACATAAATACGACATTCTGCACAAGTAATAGGGTTATTACGGCCAAAATTGCAACTAATTCAAGCCACTTTGTCTCAGCGTCAGAAAATGTCAAGAACAAAAACTGTATTCCAAGCTGTCTTAACATGGCATTTAAATTTTTTATCTTCCCAATAAGCTGGTGAAGATCTTAGATTTTTTAGAACTTTGTAGTCATTGTCGTGTTGAATAAGTCTATCAACGCGTTGTGCATTCTTTAAATCGGCCACTGTAATTTTAGATCCATATTTATTTGTTTTTTGACGTGAACAAATATTAATTTCCGACGCTATTCTTTATTTTGCATTAATTTATAAGCATGCAATATTTTGTTTGGCTTGCACACTCTTCTATCATATCGTTTCGCTTCAGAATTAACAATATCTAAGTAATTGACATGAATAGATTCTGGAAATGCCCTCTCGCGGTTCCACAGTAAACAGTTTGGAATGATAATTCTTCAACTTTTTCATCGAGTAGTAAAGACACTGGGGATTTACCGTAGCCAGACGCAAACTTAATTATCATATTAATTTATATTATGTGGCTCATCGTCTTCAAAATCGGAATCACCAGAGTTCGAAAAGTCTTGAATAATATCATTCATTTCCTTTCTACTCACTTTTATATGATTTGCAATCTTTTCTCCCAAGATGAAATCTATTGTTTCAGTTTCTATTCGATTTGCCAATTCTTCGGAAAGAACCCACACGTTCTTGTTTATACAAGTCTGTATTTGTTAAATATTTAGCGGCTGCGTAAACATTTGCTGGGTGAATTGTTTCGCACATATAAGGATGATTATATTTCAACCTTCTCATTAACATTAATTGGATAGTTGAAGTTTCATAGAACTTTCTAGGTAGCACTGTGATTGTATCATTAAAGTATTTAATATATTTATAATATTTCCATGTAGCCCAATTTGTCGTTCAATACCAAGACGTCGAATTTGCATAAATGACAGGTGTAAAGCAACCAATCGTTCTTAAAGTGGTGTTAGATCAGCCAATTCAGGTGAAATAGTGAAAATTCAAATCCGTTTCCCAGCGATAATTTGGGAATAATGTTTAATTTTATTTGATTCCATCTAGAGTTACAAAAACAGTATGGAGGATTGGAATTCTTCAGAAAAAGAGATTTGTTAAAAATATCTTACTTAATATTCGCTTGTAAGGTATTCAAATAAAGCTGATTGCCTGAACTATATCTCCCAGAACATGAACAAATGTGAGTGAGACCTTCACTAATAATATTGTTAAATTCTTCCAATAAATTAACTCCATTTAGATCTTATACTTGCTTTAACATTAAGCTTTCTTTGACGATCTTCTACACGTTCATTCTCCCGATATTCTTGTCCCCTTCGCAAATTCTCTAATCGATTACGATTCTGTTTCTTTTCCTTTTCGCGATATTCATCCTTTTCTACTCTGCTATGATTATTTTTCTTTTTCGCGATTTTCATCATTTTTCCTGAGATTTTGCAGTCTAGTACGACTCCTTTCATTTTCGCAATATTCATCATTTTCTCTGCAATTTTGCATTCTATTACGAGTGTGTTCATTTTCGCGATGTTATCATTTCAGCCGTCTTCTGATTGCTTCAGCTTTAGTTCTCAGGCTTTTTGATTTAGTTTTCGGCATTTCAATTCAATTTTCATAAAATCTAATTTTGGCGGCGTAGATAAATATTGAGTAATTAATTACAATTCAGTATTATTTAATTACGTTATAAACTTTCAATGAGTCAAAACCACTGTATTAATACTAGTGTCTTTGGTGGAAATTTACGCCGTGTTATTCAATCAAATTATACAAATAACTACTTAAAAGGTGTTTCAGAAATATAGATATTATTTATTTATTTTACCTGAGATCTTTCGAATGCCCACGCAGTCATTATCAAAGGAATATAACAGAAGATAATTGATTAGAAATTGAAAACATCATAACAAAACAAAAACAGTCCGTTTGTATAAACAAAGTCACGATGAATGCATCGAAACACCAAGAATATTGTACCAGAATGTGAGAATATTATACGAAATGACGTCATTGCAAACAGCATTTTTGTTAAGCAAAATTTCGATTCATGGGTCATTCTTCAAAAAAGGGCATATTTCAGAATTTTTTTTTTTTAATTTAAAAACTTTTTTTTTCACTTAATTTTTTTTTCTGGGTTTTATAAGCAAGTGAGGAACACTAATAAAGCTATGGTCCTGTTCAATAAATTTTATTTATTTAATAAAAAAATATTTAAAAAAATTAGTGGTAACGGAGGTGAGACTTTGGTAACGGAGTGGAGATGCATATTCTTATTAATGTATATACTTATTAAAAGTAACTAAAAATCTTAAAATAGAAAGGAATATAACACATTGAAATAAAAACAAATGCATATACTGCTCTAAAATTTTATAATTTAAAAATTATCAAAAATGAAGTTTATTTATTGCACACATAATGGCCTCTGTTAAAAGTGGGTTCATCTAGAATTTCTAGTATCTGTTTCTGATCAATAAAGTCTGTGTCATCATTCTCTGGAAAAATAAAAACCACCCCAATCTTTGATTTCTTCAGAAAGTTCACCTTATACATCTCATTAATTTCTACGGACATGATTTTACAAATGAATTGATACTTTTTCATTTTCACAAATACTCAACCCTTACCCATGCACCAACATTGGGAATTTTGAAAAAAGTTGCTTGAAAGAGATTGTGGAAGTACCAATTATGAGAATGGAGGAAAAAAAAGGTTTATGTGCATTTTATGAATTATACAGCATAAGACATATGTCAGAAAAATTAATATATAGGCTTGCTGGAGGAGTATTTTCTTCAATCTTTTTCTCTAATTCTTTTTTCTTTTTGCTTAGGTTGTAAGATTTCTTGCTCTTTTCTCGCCAATTTTTTCTAACATTTATTTGTTCTTGTGGTGTCATTTTATTAATGCTTTTAATTTTATCTTAATTTTACCTTTCCTTGTGTCTCTCCTTTCCTTCTCAAGCCTAAGTGAATCATTTTTTGTCGCATCACATATTCTTTGTATATTCTCTCTCTTTCTTTTTTTGATTGGCAATACACTTTTTTTCGACCTTTTATAATGTTATGCTCATTATTTTTCTTTATCATAGTACTAAAAAAATTATATACAGTAGACTCCCTAAAATCCACAACTCTCTAAAATTCGCACATAATTTACAGATGCAAACAATGAAACATTCAATTTTGATTTAAGGATAAAATTTGACCTTTTTATTTTTACATCAATTCCATTTTTATTTTAATTTGTAATTTTCATTAATATTACTGAATTCACGTGTTTTCATGAAGGAAGAATAAATTTATTTTGGAATAAATTAAGATTTTGTTGTATCACTGGTATTCAAATCTTTTTACCAAATATACTTATGTAGTAACCAAACCTTTTTGATTATTAAGTCTAACTAAACTTGAAATAAAACTTCCTCATTTTAAGATTTTGATGTGAATTAGTAATGTATTTTTATAAAGCAAATTTCATATGAAAAATGCATCTTATCTTTATAATAAATATTTAATCTTACATTATTAGCTTGATCTTTGCTTTTAATATTTTAAGTATGTTAAAAATTATCTAAATTTTTAACCATTGAAAAATGGTTGTTGTTTTCGGTGGAGGATTGACAAAATGACGTGGTCACTTTTGAATTTAAATTAAATTCTTTACTTTTAGAAGAATTTTTATTTGAATAGGAAGTTAAAATGTTTAAAATCATTGTAATAAAGGAGAAAACTAACAAATTTAAAAATGGGTAGACGGAAATTAACAGGTACGGAAAAAGCCGAAGCCAAAGAAATGAATGACTGTAAATGTCGCATTCAATGACATTAAACACAATACGCGTACTTAAACAGTCATAAAGGAATTTTTATTTCGACTTTTTATTAATGTTTTACTAATTTATTTGTTCTTTTGTTATTTAAAATAAAAATTTAGTCAACATGTTTAAGTTGCTTATTAGTTTGGCGATTCGTATCATTTGGCGAAACTGTATTTGGTTTGGCGCAAAAACGTCTTTCAATGTAGAAAACGAGAAAATCAAAAGATTATCGATCCACTGAAAACCAATTACGCGTTGAAAGGCGATCACGAAAAAGGGAGCAATTTAATGCCGAACCAATTAATTGTAAAACATCATGTCTCGAGGGCGACCAATCCACTAGCCATGGCGTTTTACAATCGGTCGGCTCTAACCAGGAAAATCTGAGTGCCAATAGTGATTCTAACAAGCCGGAAAATGTTATAGCTATTACTCTTGATTTTCCACCACCTAAAAAGAAAATTAAAAAGCAATCGGCTTGGGAAAAACTGGAAAAATCTTTTTTGATTCAATGTCTGATGGACCCATTCACAGATGTATGTGCTGCGATTGACTTTGGTTTAAAACCTCCATCACCAAAATTCTGCTCTGTAAAATCAAACAGTATACGCCAAAGTCTTACAAGTATAACAGTATATGCCATATTACTTTCGCACCAACAATGCTACATAGTTTGAAGTGTTTCTTTCGTCGCCAACTTTTATGCTTGGCGACAATGGAGTGATGTAACTTAAACAAACTGTACGGTACCTTCAAATTGCAGCATGTATAAAGTCATTTATAGCAGTGGCACGGATAATACACAATAAAACAACTGGTATTTAGCTTAAAATGATTGATGAATGTTTCGAGTTAAACATTTTTCAAATGGTTGGTGTAATTTCTTAAATTACAAATTTTTTTCTTTCTGGTTTTTATTATTTTAGTTTATTACTTATTTTAATGTTTTATTATATTGTAAGCCTTCATAAAAGTTTCAATTTCATTGTTAATTACATTCAAATTACTGCTTAAAAACTGTAAACCAAGCAATGACCAGAAAGGTCATCCTAGAGTGTCCAATTCTCAGACGAGTAAGAAGAACATCTATTTTTCTTGGATAGTTTGGAGGCCAGGTCAAGATAATTGGTTTGATATAATGTAGTTTATTATTGATTTCTAAATTCCAACTTTCTTGCCAGTTATTATGAATAAAGTGATTTATAATTAGTTTCGTGTCTGAGAATGGTACTTTATGGTGTAAAGGGTTAAGAGCAAGCCTTGCCGCCTCATCTGCTTTTTCATTACCAGGAATACCCATGTGTCCAGGTATCCAACAAAATAAAATACTATAACCTCGTCTAGCCAATTTAATATAAAAATCCAGGATGGTAGTGACATAAGCATGTCTTATAAAAGATAAGTGCGTCAATAGAACTATTTGAGTCAGTATATATGATGAAGGATGTGTTATTATAATTAGATATGTGAACCATGGCTCTCTCTATTGCAATTAATTCAGCTGTA
The DNA here is from genome assembly GCA_964019185.1 of Maratus speculifer. Classification (NCBI taxonomy): domain Eukaryota; kingdom Metazoa; phylum Arthropoda; class Arachnida; order Araneae; family Salticidae; genus Maratus; species Maratus speculifer. The sequence goes on from OZ025301.1 coordinate 263,428,721, forward strand.
AATATAGAAACAGAAGGATGAAGCTGATAACTTAAAGAAATATTATTACAAAAAACGCCACAGCCAACACAATTTCCACTCTTTGAGCCATCTGTATAAATGTCGAAAAAATTTTTATAATCTGCACGGTGTGCAGCAAATAATTGTTGAAAAGCAGCAGCAGGTAAATTCTTTTTATCGTAATTTTTAAAAGGATGAAGGGTTTTAATATCAGGTGGGTGCCAAGGAGGATAAATATACAGTGGACAAGTACTCACCTCAATGTTACTCAGAGGGCTATTGTTGGTTATGCTTCTCATTCTGACTCCAAAAGACGGGGCGCAAGATGGACGATTTTGATAAAGAATATCATTGTCAGAGTTTAAAATGTATGTATGAAGTGGATGACTAGGATGTGAAAGGAGACGGTAAAACAACCCCAAAGAAAGTTTTTCACGGGTATAATGTAATGAAGGTTCATTACAGTCAACATATAAGCTTAAAACAGGTGATGTACGAAATGCACCAGAGCAAACACGAAGTGCGCTATGGTGCACTGTGTCAAGTTTTTCAAGAACAGATTTTCTAGCTGAGCCATAGACCTGGCAGGCATAGTCGATCTTTGACCGGATCACAGCCCTGTATATTTTAATAAGAGAAGTACGGTCTGCTCCCCAAGAAGTGTTAGAAAGTACTTTAAGTATATTCAGTGATTTTTCACATTTCGTCCGTAAGTTTAAAATATGAGGTAAAAAAGTAAGTTTCTTGTCAAAAATTAAACCCAAATAGCGAACACTGTCCGCAACAGGTATTTGGGTTGAACCAATAAAAATTTCAGGATCTGGATGTAGATCCCTACGTCTACAAAAATGCACACAAGAAGTTTTGTCATGAGATATAATAAAACCATTTTTATTAGTCCAATTAATAATATGAGTGATTGCAATTTGCAACTGTCTTTCAATAAAACGGATATCCTGTCCCATACACATGATACGGAAGTCAACTACATATAAATCTCCTTTCACTGAGGGAGGAAGCTGCTTAAGGATGTCATTTATTTTAATAGCAAAGAGGGTGACACTCAGGACACTTCCCTGGGGTACACCCTCCGCTTGTTCATGAAAGCTAGACAAAGTGCCCCCAATTCGGACTTGAAAAAGTCGAATGGCAAGAAAATTTTTGATAAAAATTGGCAGGTTCCCGCGGAAGTACATGTTAAAAAGATCTCTGAGAATTCCGTATCGCCATGTTCTGTCATAGGCTTTCGCCATGTCAAAGAAAACTGACACCAAATGGTTGCGTTTGAGAAAGGCTCTTCGAATATAATATTCAAGATGGAGTAAGTTATCGATAGTTGACCTACCACGTCGGAAACCACTTTGAAAAGCAGTTAGCATATGGTTAGTCTCTAAAACATACACGAGGCGGCAATTGACCATTTTTTCAAGTAATTTACAAAGGTTGCTAGAGAGTGCGATAGGCCTATAATTACTTGGATTGGAAGCATCTTTTCCAGGTTTAGGAAAAGGAATCACAATAGCTCTACACCACGCTCGAGGAAAAATCTGTTCCATCCAAATTCTATTATAAAAAGAAAGCAGAGCGTCAAGAGAAGGTGCAGACAAATGCTTGATCATGATATAGGTGATGCCATCGTGACCTGGGGCAGATAAGCGACTATCTTGCAAACATTTTAAAAGTTCTGACATAGTAAATGGTACATTATATGAAAAAGAGTTATGAGAATTAAAATCAATCCTGGTCTTTTCAGTTCGTCTTTTGTATGATAAAAAAGGTTCTAGATATGCGTCTGATTTTGAAATAGAAGCTAGGGTAGACCCTATAGTCTCGGCTATGTTCTTAGGAGAGGTGATAGTTTGACCGTTATGTTTTAAAATAGAAATGTGATTTTCAGAGTAAATGCCCATACATTTTTTCATTTTAGCCCACATTTCTTTACTGGAGGTATTTGAGTTTATGCTTGATACATAGTTAACCCAGGATTCACGTTGGCTTTTACGTCGCACTTTTCTAGCTTCAGCTTTTGCTTTTTTATATAATATGTAGTTATTGTTATTTGGGTATCTCCGAAAAAGACCCCAAGCTTTTTGTTGTTTCTTTTTTGCCGCTTGGCAGTCACTATTCCACCATGATTTTCTGTGTTTATGAAACGAAGAAGTTTTTGGAATGCTAGCATCAGCAGCACTGATAATACATTGAGTTATATTATCAAGTGCTTTGTCAATATCATCAGCTATCATGTTATCAGTAATATTTGCAAGAGCAGTAAAAGTTTGCCAATTAGCTCTGTCATATACATATCTTTTTGGATAGTCACTAGAATCTCCATCAGGATTAGTCAATGTAGTAAAAATAGGGAAGTGGTCACTGCCGTGCAAGTCGTCTGAAACCCAGAAGTTCCATAACGGATAAAGTGATGGGGAGCAAATGGAAAGGTCTATGGCATGGAAAGTACGGCTCGGTTCATGAAAATAAGTATAATCACCATTATTAAGTAGGCATAAGCCATTGTCAGAAATTAATTTCTCTATTATATCTCCACGTCGGTTATTATCAGAGTTACCCCACAGTTGGCTATGGGCATTAAAATCTCCTACCATAATTAAAGGCATGGGGAGTTGGAGAAGAAGAGAATCCAGATCTGCTGGTTGAGTATTTTGATTTGGAGGTAAATAAATGGTGCATATTGTTATGAGTTGTTTAATATGGACACGGACTGCGACAGTTTGAAGGTTAGTATTTAAAAAAATAGGAGAATGGGGTAAATTATTGGAAATAAAAAGAGCCACACCACCAATGGCTTTTCCATTAGCTGTCATATCTTTCCGGTAGGTTGTATAGCTGCGTAATTTTGCTTTGTCAGTGGGCTTTAGATGAGTTTCCTGTAGGGCTAAGATTAATGGTTGATGGTCCGAGAGAATATAACGGATTTCGTCGTGTTTATTGTGATATCCACGGCAGTTCCACGATATAATATTAGTCATAAAAAGGAAAGTTTGATAAATGTATCTATGTCATTTTGTTCGGAGGTAGTAGATATACTATCTCCATCATCCAATTCAGCATCCGGTTCAGGATGAATTTCCATAGTGTATTCATCCTCCACAATTATTTGATTTATTTTATTATCTTTGCCTAGATTTGTTTCATTTTTTTCTATTTTATTCTTTTTTGCAGGAGTTTCAGATACTGTAGTGGATTTAATAGTTCTAAGATTATGTTTTGCAGAATCTGATCTACGACTTTGTTTTAAAGATGAATTTTTGATAGCAATTTTTGTGTTCTTTTTATCTAGTAGAATTTGGGGAAGTTTAGAGTGTACTGATTTTGGAGAGAAAGTTTGGTCAAGCACAGATTCTTCAAATACAATATTTTCATCAGCATCCGAGTCACTGCAGTATTTCTCGGCATCCATAACCTCATCCGCGTAACGCTTCAGTTGTTTTGGATCTTTAATGTTTTTAATTACTGAACTGATGCCAGATTTTTGCTTCCCCTTCCCCACAGTCTTCCACTGTAGAGAAACTGGAGTTGAGGTTTTCTGTTTAGTCGTTTGTAGAGCGGGTTTTTTTTGGTTCTGTTTTCTGGGGATATCAGGTTTCTGTGGTATTATGGTATTCGTGGCAGCTTTTGTTTTATTTTGGGGTTGAGGTGACTTATTAGATAGAGCTGTAATTTTCTGTTGTTTCTTCTCCAAGTCAGTTATTTTTACTGGTTCAAAGGATGTGGTGTTAGTAGATTGTGTTACGGTTGATTCATCTTGCGGATATGTTACATCAGTTTGTGTAGCCGTGTGTCTTACGGCTGTTGATTGTTTCTTGAGTAAGCTGGAGTAGGTAATTCCAACAGATGGGGTTCTATTTTCAACAAGTTTGCGGGCTTCAGGATAAGATAAGTTTTGAGTAATTTTTATGGTAACTATTTCTTTTTCACGGTTCCAGTTAGGGCACTTGCGGGAATATGCTGTATGATTTCCTTTGCAGTTAGCGCAGCGTTCAGATTTTTCACATAAATTATTGTCATGGCCCACTTCTGCACAACGTGCGCAGGTAAGGGATCCACGACAATTTGTTTTAGTATGACCGAAACGCTGGCATTTAAAAAATCCCTTTCGGCATGGCCTATAGGCGGAGGTAGATTTCGAAAAGTTTTCATCTCAACCAAAAAAAAAAAAAAAAAAAAAAAAAAAAAGTTTAGAGATAAACCCAGTTTAACTACTTAGCCGCTTAAAAAAAAATTTTAATTTCATTTTTCTGTAAGAACTGGATTTATCAAAATCATCTTAAACGAAATTCTACTCAAATGCCCATCTTGGCAACATATTGTGAATAATATTCTTACTTTATTTAAGAAAATTGACCAATACGCTCATTATATAGTTCCTAAATAACAAAAACTGTTAATTAAATTCGTTTGACAGCAAAATTGAATTTAAAAATGAGTCATAAAATAACCAATTTATTATTTTAATACATCCACAATTCTTTAATCAAGATCGCTTTGAGAAATTTTGTGCGAAGTGCCCACTTTGACAGATTTTTTTAAAATATATATTTAGCCTTTATCAAAAATCTGACCAATACGGCACATTACACAGTTCCTAAATAACAAATAACTGTCAATTGAATGCGTTTGAGAGCAAAATTGAATTTAAAAATGAGTCATAAAATAAACAATTTGTTATTTGAATACAGCCTCAATTCTTTTATCATGATCGCTTTGGGAAATTTTTTTGTGAAGTGCTTACTTTGACAGCTTTTAAAAAATATATATTCACCCTTTATCAAAAAATCGACGAATACGCACATTATATAGTTCCTAAGTAACAAAAAACTGTCATTTGAATGCGTTTCAGAGCAAAATTGGATTTAAAAATGAGTCATAAAATAACCAGTTTGTTATTTGAATACCCACAGTTCATTAATCATGATCGCTTGGGGAAATTTTGTGCAAAGTGCCCATTTTAGCAGCCTTTTTTGAAATATATTCTGCCTTTATCAAAAAACTGGCCACTCCGTCACATTATATAGTTCGTAAATAAGAGAACCTTTAAATTGGATGCGTTTGAGAACAAAAAAAGATTTAAAAATGACTCGGTAAAAACGCAATTTCTTAAAATTCCTCAAATTTCAATCACGATAATTTCGTGAAATTCTGTTCAAAGTACCCTTTTTGTCAGCCTTTTTAAAAATATATTCTGCCTTTATCAAAAAACTGGCCAATCCGTCACATTACATAGTTCCTAAATAAGAGGACCTGTAAATTTTTGGAAGGGTTTGAGAACAAAAATGAATTTAAAAATGACTCAGAAAAAACGCAATTTGTTATACTTCCTCAATTTTTCATTGACAACTTCGGGAAATTCTGTTCTAAATACCCTTTTTGGCAGCCTTTTTAAAAATATATTGTGCCTTTATCAAAAAACTGGCCAATACGTCGCATTATATAGTTCCTAAATAAGAGGATCTGTCATTTGGATGCGTTTAAAATCAAAAATGAGTCAGAATATAAGCAGTTTGAATTTGAGGTTTTTTCTCCAACTTCTATTTTTGTTTAATTTATTTTTGCTATAAGAATTGGTTCTATGAAAAACTTGTTAATATAAAAGTTGTAGATATTATTGTGAAGATGTAAAACAAATTTAATTAGATTTTATTGCTTAAGAATTGAGTAAGTTATGGATTTTTTTCTTTTTCCTCCCCCCTTTTTCTTTTCGTTTTTAATTTTTTTCATCGATAAAAATTGGTCCTATCAAAAACTTGTAAATACAAAAGTTTTAGATAATATTGCGTACATTTATATAAAATTTAGTTGGATTTGATATCTTGAGAATTGACGAAGTTATGAATTTTTTTCTCCCAAAAACCATGTTTTTTTCGCCCCTTGAGCCCATTTTTAACTTTATCAAAAATCTGTCAAGCATAAACTTTTTGCCCATTTTTTAGAAGTAATATAAACTTTAAACTGATTCGATATCTATTTTAATTAAGAAGTTATCGCGTTTTTTCGGTTTTCACAAAAACCCTCCCTATTCCCACCCCCTTTTTCCGATTTTGCCCATTAACGAACTCGACCGAGATTTTAAGCTCCTTGATTTTATGTAAAAGTTTGAAAAAGATCTGAGCATAATTATGGAAGTTATCGTGTCTAGAAGAAAGTGATATACACCGATAGATAGATAGATAGATAGATAGATAGATAGATAAACTTTTTTACTGATGGTAGTTTTGGGATCTAGGAGTCATGATTCGTGTAGATCCGCAAAAATTTTTCAGAAATTCCAACATGGGAGAGAATGCAATAGGTAGTATTTCATACGAAATCTACCTAACAGCGGGTAGGGTTTGGTATATAGGGTCTGACTTTACAGTTTAGATATCCTGCTTTAATTCTAGGTGGTAAAGTAGTGCTATTGAAGGTCAGAATAATGTGTTTAGTGGGAATTACCTGCTCATTTTTACGGATGGTGATACGGCGTACATCTATGATATTTTGGTCTTTTAAATTTTCTAAAATTTCATCTTTGGTGGAGTATAAAAGATCTGGTTCAGATATTACTCCGCGGCTTGTATTTAAAGTTTTATGTGCTTGTACAGAAACGGAAAATGTGCCTATTGTTATGCAGTTTGAGAGAAATTGTGATTGCTTGGTTGTAGAAACCTCAACCAGCAAATCACCAGATTGTAGTTTTTTGAGAGTGTGACCATCTCCTAAAACAGACTGGAAAGTTTTTGCTATGAGAAATGGTGAAGTTTTTTTAAACGAGCAATCAGAGTGGCTATCAGTACGTTTCACAATGAAAAAGCGAGTATTCTTCGACGACAGTACAGTTTGTTGCTCTCCGCTAGGGAGAGGAGTAGAAGGAAAAGAAGTGTTTCCATCCATATTTAAAAGAATAAAATTCAGACCCCGGCCGCACCACCCTCTCCCGAGCCCTACAAGGGGATGCACATTCGTGCACCAGTGCTAACCAGGGCCCATACGGTCACAAGACAACCCTATGTCAGTCTCCACCCTTAACGAGATGACTAGTATTTGCTCGATCACTTGATCCCTAAAGCCAGTGACAAAAGTCAGCTGACCAGCCGATTGATGCATACGGGACCAAATGCACCTCCCGTCTACCTGAAGCAGAGGCCAAAGTAGTGTGTTGGTTTCCCTCAACTACCAGGATCCCCCTTTCCAGGGACACGGGTCGCCACGCACGGCCAACACGTGGGTGGTTTACAATTCTCTATGAATCGATATGCAGGATGACATCGGTTCATACAGAATTGCCCTCACCTCCGAAGAGGAAACCACAACGAGAGTGAAACAAAGAGGAAAGGAAGACCAGAGGAATAAGAGGAAAAAGAAAGGAGAAAGATCACTCAGGTCCCCGGGGTTGTGAAGCCCGTGAATACCTACAGAAGGTATCCCCCGGGGGAGCGGATTTGAGGGAGTCTACTGTATAAGATTTATTGAATTAAAGTAACAGTTTAATATAGCTAGCTACCCTATATGTTTAATTTCATGCCACTAATAGAATATTAAGATATAAAAATATTTAAATCACTTGAATTATGCTAGTCACTTAACATCCATTGTTAGTCTCTTAACAGAAAATTATTTAAAAACATTTGAAATATAATAATCATTTTGCTCTCTAATAAATCTTAAAACTATAATCAATTATCTAAAAAAATTTTTTAATTATAATAGTTATTATTTTTTCTCACACTTTTTTGCTTAGTTTGAGCAAAGAATCGATTAAATCAACAGAGATAAATTATTAAAACATAGCTAGTGAAAGCCGTGAAATAGTTGATAGCAACTTAATTAGAAATATAAGCTACAATTCATCAGCCCAATAACAGAAATAAACTATATCAATATTTATTATATTATGTTAGTATAATAATTGTTAAGTAAACCATTAACTTTTATTTTGATTAATTTTAAGTACTTATATTTAATTTAATCTCACCTCCATTTCACTTTCTCACCTCCGTGATTAGCAAAGGTAACGGAGGTGAGAGTAACGGAGGTGAGGATATTTCATATAATGATGCACTGTTTGTAAATATTTGAATCAAAACTAATGTTATTCACACAGGATTGTATGTGTTGTGATAACTTTCAAATTCAAACGTAAAATAAATAAATACAGTTGGCAAAAAAAGTATTTGTACACTTCATTTTTTTTAATTATAATGAAATTAAACAAAATATTTAAGCAAAAAATACTGTAATACATTAATTCAATGTATTATAATATTATAGAAGCAAAAACAAAATTAAACGAATCGATTTTTTACATTATAATAAACAAATATACAAAAATATAATGCAAAAAAAGTATTTGTACACTGTATTAATGTAATATAATTAATTAAATTTTAGTAAAATGATACAAATTAATATTTTGTGTTAATTCATTTAGCGATTATGACTACTTCTAGATGGTGTGACATAGATTCCACCAACTTTTTTGTAGCGATCTGGTTAATGTTATTCCATGACACAATAAGAGCTTCTTTAAAACTGTTTTTTACTGATACATATTTTTTTTTCGGATTTTTGCATCCAATAGCATCTGCAAGTTTTCTATTGGATTCAAGTCTACAGATTTTAGAGGAGTTACCAGTCGTCTTCGAGTATTGTCGTAAGCATGTGCTGGTGATCACAGCAGTATGCTTTGGTCGTTATCCTGCAGAAAGTGAAAAGCTTCCTCTATGCATAATTTCTTGGCACAGTTTAATAAATTATGGCGCGACACATCAATGTATGTTAAACATGTCCTTCCATTGTCAATAAATCTTAAATGTCCTGCTGCATTAGAAACTATACACCCCAAAAGTATAATATTCCCCCCAACATGCTTGATAGTTTGAAGTATACGTTTTGGATCTAGAACAGTTTTATTTTTACACCAATTTTTTCGAATGCTTGATGGTAAGAAAATTCCGAATTTTCCCTCATCAGAAAAAATTACTTTTTTCCAAAAATCCAATGATTTACTTTTGTATGCGAAAGCGAATACTATGCGTTTTCGCTTATTTGTTTCGCTGATGAATGGATTTTTCCTTGAGGCAATCTGCATTGAAATCTGCATTGAAAAGAATATTTTTTATTGTTTGAGGTATTACTCTAATGCGAGAAGATGTCGCAAGGTCTCCAGCAAATTTTTGAACCGAACGCATAGGATTTTTTAAAGCTTTTTTAACAACACCCCCTTTTTCCCTCATTGTTAGCTTGCTAAGAAGTCCTGTTTTTCATTGAATTTCGATGCTTTTAATTTATTCATAGTTTCTCACTATACATCCAATAGTTGTAAAAGGTAATTTAATAGCTTTTACAAATTCTTGTTGCGAATTTAAATTTTTACTATGCTCAATCATAGGATTTCATATATCTAAAGGTGCCTCTCTAGTTTTAGGTTCTATACTCAATTACTTCAAAAGCAAATTAGATTAAATTTCAGACAAACATAATATGAACTTAAACATTATTAACAGCTTATGTAAAAGTAGTCCTTTGAACCATAAACACAATAAAACACAGTACATATCAGGATGGAGAAATGTACAAATACTTTTTTTGCAAGAAATTTTTAAACTTTTCCTATTAGAAAAATATTTTACATCTTTATCGAAATTTTCTGTTGTGTAATTTAAAACGGACGGTAAGCAGACTGTATTAAAACGATTTTTGACAAAATATCTTTTTATTTAGTTAAAAATTAAAAATTTTAGAGTGTACAAATACTTTTTTTGCCAACTGTATAATGCATTGCTTACCTTCCATTGGCAGTAATGGAGTGGAGAATCCCAAAAAACAAAATAAAGAAATTCTATTTATTTGAATAAAATAAGCTTTAACTGAGAGCAAATGACAATTTTTTTTCACAGAGCTAACAAAGAGAGTTCTTTTCCTTTATTTTAATACAAATTATATAGCAGTACTGCCTTCTATGAATGAATGTTTGAAGCTAAAACTGTTAGTAACGGAGTTGAGAATTTCAATTGGGACAAACAAAAACATAACTTAAACATGCATTTGCAAAAATTATTTAATTTATTGAAACCCATTTTTAAATTAGCTAAGGTTCATTTAAAAAGGAATTAACAATAAAAATTATTTAACATTTAATTTATTTCACTTTTTAATCGAAGAATTTTTAAAAATGTGAATGGGGGACACCCACGGAGGTGAGGTTTCCCATGTATTACTTAATATTAAGACACAAAATAAAATAGCTATAGACTAGTAAATTGTATGAAAAGATTCTCTATTCTTTAAATATTCAAAACAATAAAAAAAATCACAAATAAATAAAGCAAAAAAATTTAAAATGATGCCAGGACTGAAATAGACCCTTTTTTCAAGAATGACCCTCATGGATAATGGAGGAGTAATAGTTGGATGTTGAAAAGATTATTTTAGCTTTGTTAAAATTTATCAAAATATTTTCTTTTTGTTGCATTTTTGTTGTTGTTGTTGTTGTTGTTGTTGGTCCTCTAATAGTCCTCCTTATCAAATGAACATTGATTAATATGATCTGTATACTCTTTATAATTCTGAATTTCCATTTTTTTCCCCGTACGAATTAATGATTTTTGATGACCAGATTGTAAATCTTTAACATCCTGAAATATCGCAGTCAGAATATAATGTTTAAAATAAATTCAAATCAAATATAAAGATACGATCTAGATTAAATTGATAAAAAAGGAAACCGAAAAATGTAAGATTAAATAGCTCCTCATACATACATTATATAATCTTTACGATTCTATGATGAGAACAAACATCCTTTTGTAAAACTTCGCGAAAAAAACTTCATATCAAAATTTACTTATTTTACGAACATAATAGTAACATTTAACAGTAACACCTACTATTAAAATATATGTACATATATAAGCTGTTATAAACAGCAAAAATGACGTACTTCGATAGTTTCAGAGAGCAATATTGGATTTAAATCTTTTTGTAAAATAATAGATAAATACTTTTACTGTTTCTAGGCAATTTTTGTATTTTATAAACTTCAACGTCATTTACTACTATCCAGCAGTTTTCTTTGCGAATTGCTGATTTATAATGACCTAATTCTACGTCTATACCTTCATTAAATATTGCAGATTGAATTCTATAATTTTGATTATTGAACTTTACTATCGTATTAGGGTTAACATTAAAAATCATTTTATTTTTTGTTTCGTCCGAATCGTTATCTCACACACAGAAATTTAAGCAGACTCCTCTATTTCAGTTTTATTGAATAAAATTGTCACAATTCTCGCATCGCGTTTGATTATCTGATGCTTCCTATCAACTAAAATCTGTTATCTATTTCTAAATGTCAACTGATTTACAATTTCGATCACTGTATAAAACAAACTTTGCCACATTGTATGGATGTGTATCCGCAAGTTGTGCAAACGGGTTTTATATCTCCAACCTATCACAATGATAGCAATTTAGTAACTCTTCTGTGTAAACATTTACGTTTTAAAATTCAAAACCATTTTAAAATTCAACTTCATAGTTAACTTCCAAGCATCTCATAACTTGCAGTTTTTGTAAGATATACAATTGTTTCATACATTTAAATTTCGATTTTTTAAAAAACATTTCTTAGTGAACATTTACAAACTAAAAATATGCAAAATTCTATTATTATTCCTCAAAGGTATCACACTAATTAAAATTTTAGATCGCTTTTTACTCATGCATATGCTCCCGGATAATAATACTGGCATAAAAGAAAGCCTATGTTGGAGCAGAGTCGGTCATAAACATTTTGCTCCTTTTAATTTTCAAATTGATTCAGTTCTTCCAGCGATTAATTCTTAAAAATAAACATTTTATGGTAAAATTGTATTTCATCATACATTGACGTCAAAGTTATCAGTGTTGATTCTCTGCTCACGCACTAAGTGAATCCTCTTTTTTATATAAAAATCATACTCAACTAAATTTTTTTTCAAAAGTTTTGTTTACATTAGGAATGAAACTTTAAATGCCAATAACTTTAAATGACTACATTTTAGAAGATATCTCTTCTTTCAAAAATTTATAAAGATTTTTCTAAAAATTAACTTTTACACTGTTTTATTAAAAAAAATAATCTCGAAAAAGAATATCCGACTGGCATATGAGTGGCAATACCTAAAAGGATTTGCGCTATTATTAAGAAGATAGTACACAATCGTTGGCGGGTTTATAGCAGTTTGACATAATTTGTTAATTTACAGTTTTTTGCTTATTAAGGATAGAAATTTTATTTTTTTAACTGAATTTTACAAAAAAGCGTAGATTGAATAATTACCTGTCAGGAAATGCACTTTATATGTTTTTCTGTTCGTTATCTATGTCTGTACCTTGATTGAAATAAAAAATGTTTGACGAAGAAAAATGTTATCATTGCCAGTATCTCGACGTTTTAAAAAAAAAATCTATCTCCGTTTATAATTATTTTATAAAGGTGAGTTTGATCGCAAATTGAAGCTTTTCTTCATTAGATTCTTCTAGTTTTCGTTTTATTTCTCTGTGATATTTAATTTCTTAAATATCTGAAATTTTAAAATGTCATGTTTGGTCAATTTAACATGGAGAAGTTGTCTCGAGTATATTAAGCAGTTAAACAGTCGTTATGTTCTTCTTGGCATTTTTTCGTTTGGCGGTCCTTTTTTTTTTCCTAGCTTGGCTTGGCAGAACGACTGTCCTGCTTGATTATGTTTTAAACTATAACTATTGCATGCTTCATTTTGTGATTGAGAACAATTTTTCTTGTTCTATCCTGTTTAGTTATGGTGACTCAGATAATAACTATATCATGTTTTAACTTGATAATTACTAGAACTTGTGTAGCTTTTCATTAAGAGAGCTCAGTTGTTTTCTACCTTATTTAGTAAAAGGTTGATATTCTTATGTGATTTCTGTTAACTTTATATTTTATTGTGATTTGCACTATGGATTATTCTGTGGATGTCCTCACTGGTGATGTTTGCCATAAACAAGATTTTCAAAGTGTACCTAAAGAAGTGATTAGAGTGAGTTAATTGTTAGAAGAAGATCAAATGTTGCTTAGAGTATCTAAAGAAATAAATAGTATCTGTCATTATCACAAGTATAAGTACCTTGGCAAATTTAACCATATTTTTTGGAGGAAGTGTTGCGATCCATATTAAAAATACATAAAAATCCTGTAAAAAATGGATTGAGGAAAATTCTGTTGGAACATTTGTCTAAGCCTACAAATTTGCCTGTTGATTTAATTCCAGGTAAGTCACTTTGTCCCAACTGTGCCACTAAATTATTTGTCAAAAAAATTCATGTAGAAAACATAAATAATGATGATGATACTGAATTTAACCCTCACTCACACGAATTGATAGATCATAAAACTTTAGACAAAGTTGATACAGTATGTGGATCATTAGATATATCGTCTTTGCGTAAAATAATGAAACTGAACAAAGGTCAACTGCATTAATTAAACTAGTCGTTGGGGGCACCGTAATACTTACCCATCGTGGATATGTATATGAAAATAAAACATGTGAAAATATTTATACAATGCATTGCAATTCATAAACAAAATTTAAATATTGTTAATATACATAGTAATGCTATATTAAAGAACTGCTGATGTACCAATTTCGACAAATTATATAAAACGCCAAACTAATCAAGTAGTACCGAACTGCGTAAAAGAAACATCCTTATAACTCCAAAAATAATAATTCTATTAACTAACAATTAACTGCGTCGGATTAAGCGTCTCATTTCCAATTAAAACATACTTCTGAATTGAAATTTGAATGAAATACAGGGTCATGAAAAATCGAAGAATGTGGAAAACAAGATTACAAATATCTCGACAACTAATAATCCGATCGACTTCGTTCTATATGCAAAATGTGTGTTATTTTATTGCCTTTTACGTCCATTCCTTAGAACAAAAAAATTCGAAAATTTTTATATACCTTTCATCAGAACGAATTTTTCGAGAGTCCGAAAAAAATAGTTCCGTATAATCGAGGTTGCTGATATTAAATAGGGTTCGTCCCATTCTTACATACTAACTACATACAAAATTTCAAGTCTCTATCTCAATTTGTTCGGGAGATAGAGCGTTTACAGACAGACAGACAGACGGACGGACGGCAAAAATTTTTTTCTAAAAATATGTTTTTCGGAATCTCCACTATCTAAAACGTGTAAATCCGGCAAAAAATTTTTTTCGATTTTCAAAACGATTGCAAGACTTATCCTATACTACGTATGATGGGTAAGTAAAAAAAACTGAAAAATTTTCTAGTGCTGTCAAAAGAAAGAAGAAACTTTCAATGAAGATTTGCAGGAGAGTACATCAGATGCATCTTTATTATTTACAGATGAATATGAAAAGCTTATAAGTAAACTGAAAGAAAAGTGCAAAGCAGCCAATAACGATGAAAAGGTAAAAAATAACAGCCTGTTACCAGATTCGATGTCTCATCACAAAATAAACAAGGAATTTGATGTTTCTGAATATCTTGTGCGGCAAACACGAGAATTATGCCAAATTTATCGAAAAGAGTAGGTCCAGGAGTTTTCCGATCAAGTCGTAAAATGTGTGGTTCAATTTTATGAAGATGATATGAACAGTAGGTTATGTCCTGGGAAAAAGGCCTATGTTTCAGTTGGGAAATTAAACAATGCGCGGATACACAAACAAAAAAGACTTATTTTATATTCTTTAAATGAATTATTTGTTATGTTTAAAGATAAAGACACTGAAATGAAAATTGTAAGATCAATGTTGTTTTTACGCCCCAAATTGTGTGTGTTACCTGGATCTTCTGGGACACACAGTGTTTAAGTTTGTAAGTACCATCAAAATATAAAACTAATGATTGAAGCTGCGAAAATAAATTATACTTACTTATTCAAATTAATTGTTTGCGACATGAACAATAAATCCTGTATGTTCAATCAGTGTTCTGGGTGTCCTGGGACAGAAGTATTGCTAAATACTTTAAAAAATGAAATTGATGAAACGCTAGAAGAGATCTGCTTCGTTTGTGTTATGCGATGAAGCCCGGGCAAGGATGTCTGGAAAGTCCAACACAGTCATAGCCTCTACATCCACGCCAGCAGAATCTCCCTGTGAGATCTACGCAGCCCTCAGTCCCACTATAACGCTTCTGCAACAGAGGATGCCAGCACCATTCCCACGCCACCATAGAACGATCATCATAAAAGATAAACACAGATCACTGTCAGGGAGCGTGATGGCAGACATTCTGCAAAAGAAGAAAGTGGGCTGTTAGTCGTTGAGCCAGGAGCTTGTGTGGTTTCATGTCTGGGAACTTGATAAACTATATATTTTTAGATTCACCACAACAACAGGACCTCATTTATCCATGATGCTTTCAAAAAGAGGGTAGCTTTTAGGCGCCATATTGGAAAATGGCTGCCGTCATTGAGTTAAGCGGTCGTTAGGTTTTATGTCAGCGGACATGGTAAATCATACATTTTTGAATTCATCAGAACATCGGCATCTCATTTGTCTATGATACATTCAATACTAAGGTACTTTAAGGACACCATATTGGAAAATGGCCGCCGTCGTTGAGGCAGGGTTACTCTTGTGATTTCATGTCAAAGGATTTATTAAACCACACTATTTTTGGATTCACGACAACAGCAGAATGATATTTATCCATATTTACAAAACCAAGGTAGCTTATGGGCGCCATATTGGAAAATGATAACCGTCGTTGAGCCAGGGGCTCGTATTATCATGTCAGTGGACTTTGTAAAACATACATTTTTAGATTCACCACAACATCCACCACCAAATGACATTTATCTATGATATTTTCAAAAACACAGTAACTAATTTACGCATTATTAGAAAATTCTGCCGATAAACAGTGATAAAAAAGATTTACTTGATTTTACATACTGTAAAATTAACAGGACGATTAAAGAGACAATAAGTAGAGACACGCAGGGATCAAAAGCTACAACAAAGTTTAGTCAGAGACCTTCCGCAGTTAAAAGATATTTTGATATCAGGGCAGAATTTCTTCACATGATTCGTGAAAGAACCAAAATCAGTTCTTCAGAAAAATCTGTTCTTCCAGATCAAGCCTCTGCTTCAGGCAGACGGGAGGTATGTACCAATCGGCTGGTCAGCTGACTTTTGTCACTGGCTTTAGTTATCAAGTGATCTAGTGACTACTAGTCATCTCGTTAACGGTGAGACTGGCATAGGGTTGTCTTGTGACCGTATGGGCCCTGGTTAGCACTGGTGCACGAATGTGCATCCCCTTGTTGGACTCGGTAGCGGGTGGTGCAGCCGGGGTCTAAATTTTATTATTTTTTAATATAGATGGAAACACTTATTTTCCTTCTATTTCTCTCCCTAGTGAAGAGCAACAAACTGCACTGTCTTCCTCATTTACTCGCTTTTTTATTGTGAAACGTACTGATAGCCACTCTCATTGCTCCTTTAAAAAAACTTCACCATTTCTCATTGCTAAAACTAGTCTGTCTTGGGTGATGGTCATTCTCTAAAAAAATTACAATCTGGCGATTTGCTGGTTGGGGTTTCTACAGCCAATCAATCCCAATTTCTCTCTAATTGCACTACAATAGGCACCTTTTCTGTTTTTGTACAAGCACATAAAACTTTAAATACAAGCCGGGGGGGGGGGGGGGTAATGTCGGAACCTGATCTTTCATACTCCACCAAAGATGAACTTTTAGAAAATTTAAAAGACCAAAATATCATAGATGTACACCGTATCACCATCCGTAAAAACAAACAGATAATTCCCACTAAACACGTTATTCTAACCTTCAATAGCACTACATTACCATCTAGAATTAAAGCAGGATATCTAAACTGTCCAGTCAGACCCTATATACCAAACCCTACCCGTTATTTTAAATGACAGTGTTACGGCCATACTAACACAAATTGTCGTGGGTCTCTTACCTGCGCACGTTGTGTGGAAGTCGGCCATGACAATAAATTATGTGAAAAACCCGAACGCTTCGCTTACTGTAAAGGAAATCATACAGCATATTCCCGCACGTGCCCTAACTGGAACCATGAAAAAGAAATAGTTACTATAAAAATTACTTAGAATTTGTCCTATCCTGATGCCCGTAAACTTGTTGAAAATAGAACCCCATCTGTTGGAATTACCTAATCCAGCTTACTCAAGAAGCAATCAACAGCCGTAAGACACACGGCTACACAAACTGAAGTCTCAAATCCATTAGGTAAATCTACCGAAACGCAATCGACCAACACCCCATCCTCTGAACCGGTAAAAATAATTGACATAGAGAAGAAATGACAGAAATCGAGAGCTCTTAAGTTATCTCAACTCCAAACTAAGACAAAAGCTGCTACGAATACTAAAATACCGTAGAAACCTGAAGACTAAAAACTAGTTTAGGCAATTATTTGGCCATCAAACCAAGCATCCAGTGGTATAAGTAATAAATCTTCCAAAAGAAAAAGAATAAGGAAGTTTTTGTAGCTGAAATCTTATATTATTATAGTCAATCTGTACTATTTAATTAGTGATAGTGTACCAATTTCTTAATAAAAATTATTTCCAAATAAGAATTTGCTACTTTAAAAGACGATAGAAGTGAAATATACACTTACTCAAATACTGAAAGTTATGACATCAATCAAGCCAAGAAGTAGGTAAATTGCTTTCAGGTATTTTAAAAAGGAAGTTAGTTTTAGAAGTTTTTTTTTTTTTTTTTAGTTTTTGAAAAAACGAAAACTAACAACAGTTTTAACATTTTAAAAAGGTTTTTATTCTTGCATTGAAGAAATCTTTTAATGGTACAATAGTTAAAGTGTCAAATTGAATTTTTGTGCATGCAAATTAAGATTTACTTTTGTTATAATTTTCTTGTTGTGTTTATTTTTATACTAAAAGTTATTAATATTTTAAAACAAAGGACCTCAATTATTGTAAATGCAATTAGTACAAGAGAAAGGACAGAATAGGATCATGATCTTTTTTATTATCTTTTCTAATGCAGATGGAGATTTATCAGAAAATACTATCTCAAATTTTGTATACAGTAGCTAAAAAACAAAAGACAATCCTTACAAAATTACCTGTTGTGAAGACTTGCAAAATATTACCCGTGATTTAAGAGTAAATTATGAGTTAATATAAAATATTGATTGTTCAAGTACAAGGAATCGGAACAATGGAATGGGATTCTTAAGGATTGGAAATAGTAATAAAAATAACTTTTAATTGGTATTTAATGGTAACAATTATAAAATATTAGGACTATACATAAATAGACCAAATACTGATAGAGTTGGATTGTTTGGTCAGATTTATTCTGCAAAAATAAGTAAGGTGGGTTTAAGTGATATTGATATAACAGGTCATGATATGGTTGGAGGGTTGGTAGGATTGATTGCATTTGGAAGCATATTAAATACTTACACTACAGGAAAAGTCCATGGAAATAGAAATGTTGTGGCCGGTTTAGTTGGTCAAAATAATGGCATTATTTCTAATTTCTATTCTCTTGGGAAAATAAGTGGTAATGATTATGTTGGCGGTTTAGTTGGATCAAACTATAAAACAATATCAAATTCCTATTCACCAGCTTCTGTAACTGGTATTCGTTGGTAATGTTGTAGGTGGATTGGTAGGAAATAACTGGGCAACTATTTTTTATTCTTATTCTACAGGAAGGATTCCTTCTCACAAAAATTAACTTTAAAGATCTTCCTAAAAATTAACTTTTACTCTGATTTATTAAAAAAAAATCTCGAGGGAAAATATCCGATTGGAAACTTGAAGTGGTTGTACCTAAAATGATTTGCGCTACTATAATGCAGATAGTACACGATCGCTGGCGGATTTACCGCAATTAGGTATAGTTTGTTAATTAACAATTTTTTGCTTATTAAGAAGAAAAAAAATTTAACTGAATTTTACAAAAGCACGTAGACTGCATAATTACCTGTCCGAAAATAAACTTTATGTTTTTCTGTCCTTTATTCATATCTGTATCTTGATTGAAATAAAATATGTCTGACGAAGAAAAAAGTGATCATTTTCAGTATCTCGTTGATTTTTTAAAAATTCCGTATCTTTGTTTATAATTATTTTATAAAAATGAGTTTGATTTCGAAGTGAAGCTTTTCTCCATTAGAGGTCTTCCAGTTTTTGTTTTATCTCTTTGTGATACTTGATTTCTTAAATATTTGTAATTTTAAAATGTTATCTTTGGTCGATTTAACATGGAGAAGTTGTCTCGAGTATAATAAGCAGTAAAATGGTCATTACGTTTTTGGCGTTTCTTAGTTTGGCGGAAATATTTTTTTCTAGCTTGGCTTGGCAGAATGACTGCCCGTCTTGATTTATTGGATAGGTACCTTTTAAAGGAGATCGCTTCTTTCTCCTTCTTTGTTTTACATTTTTACGTGCCTACAAATGTCAATATCGAGAGGCATTTGAATTTTTATTATCAAATATAAACAAAAATACACGTATTATCGTTAGTTTTTTAAGTATTGTATCGTTTTTCAGAGTGTGTCAACAAAAAGAAGTATTGAAATAATAAAAAAATAGATATTTTTATAATATTAAAGTATGGAGGATGTTAAATATTACCATTAATCGTACAATAGGATTGAAGGTAAGTGACGCAGACATTTTACACAAAGTTATTCCAATGCCTCCCGACGGAAGTTGTTTGTTTCATTCATTTGCATTTCCCTTTATTACTTTAATCATGCTGATTTATCAGAAACAAGTAGTTTACGAACGGAAATTAAAGACTATGTTGGTCGAAATTGGCAAAATTTGATCCCCCGGACTTCCAATCAACACAGTGAACTCTCCGATTCTGTAGAATCATTTCGTGTAAGTATGCTTAATTCAATAACTTATGGAGCTGTTTTGGAAGTAAAAGTGTCAGCATTTTTGTATTGCATAAGAATCGAAGTGTATCAGAATGGCTGGTCTGCGTGGTTTGTTTGATGAAGAAGGCCGTTCTACAAAACTCTTTCTCTTTTTTGGAGATCTATCGGCAGGACACAACGATGTTCGTGAACTAGTGGTAGTTAACTTAAATGTTTCTGAAGTGCAGGATGAGATCAGTGAATATTCTGGGAATGGTTGGTTGGTTGTATAGATTTTAATGGCACAAGGTCCCTTTAGGGACATGCTGCGCCAAGAGCAAGGTTAACATATTCTGGGAATGGAAACGTATTGCAAGAAGGGTGTTTGCCAAAGCGTTAACTAGATCGTCACAAAACATTAGATAAATCCCGTGATGAACGAATGCGTGAAGCTAATCAGCGTTACCGTCAAAATCGTCCCGAGGTTAATTAAAAATCTTCTAAGCGTGACACAAATCCGGAAGTGCTTTAGAAAGCTGTAAAACGTTATACTGACAAAAATCCTGAGGTGTATCAGAAAGTCGTGAAACATTACACAATTAAAAATCCAGAGATGCATGAAAAAGGCGTAAAACGTTACACAGAGATTAATTCTGAGGTTCAGCCGTAAAACGTTATACAAAGAAAAAACATGAAATGCATCAAAAATTCGTAAAACATTATACAGAGAAAAATCTAAAGTGCATCAAAAAGCCGTAAAACGATATACAGAGAAAAATACCGAGGTGAACCAAAAGACTATTAACAATTATCAGTTAAAGAAAAAGTTATCGCACACAGACGGACAGAACGTAATTAATCAATTGATTGATAAATAAAAAAAAACAGTTGGAAGTAGAAAAAATGTTAAGAGGTTCTTGAACATAGTAAAAATATGTTTAATAATTATTTTAATCTCTTTGAGCGCCTCCAAAAGAAAATAAATATGTGTTAAAAAAAAATGTGCAGTCTATCATCCGAAACAAACTTAAAAGATACATTTACAATAATTGTAGAGGAATCTAAAATCTTAATACTTAAGAACTTTACTACTATACTAGTTCATATAAAGTACTAGGCTTAGAAGAAACCATTGCAATAAATTATGAGGGTCAAGCACATATATTTCATTTGAAGGGAAATAAACAAAATGTATTTTGGATTTGTAATCCAGAAGTATGTTTATTAGATAAAACACTTTTCTAAAATTTGTTAGATGCTTTTCAATATGTTATTTCTAAATCAGTCATAGATCTACTTACTTCTATATCGAACCAATATTTTGATTCAATTAAAATACTCATCAATATAAAACCTTATTTTCCTAAAATAAGAACAACTGTTAGCAGAAATATACCAGTTAGCATTTTATTGCAAAAATATAAATACAATAGATTGCGATTTATACAACACAAACAAGTTAAATAAATTCGGTATGTTCCTTTTCCCTCACAATAATGCTGATTGTGAAGTAACTGCAAGTGAAATATTATTGAATGAAGATTTGATTATAGAAAGATATAAAAGCGCTTACAATAGAAAAGATCATTAATAGAAAACATCTTTGGAGAAAAGATGTGCCGATGTACTGATACACTACTCTATAACCTGTCGCAGACTTCTATGTTTACTTGACATATCTTATTAGTAAATTACGAAATCTATTCAAACTGATGTACGGCAACGATTGAATCTTTTCAATGAGTCCCGCATTAGATCTAGTCCTTTTGTTTGTCATTTGTATTTAAAGAGAATAAGAGCTAATGAAGTACCTTGTAATTCTATTCTTAACAATCTTTATTACAGCAATATGCCTAAGCAAATTAAAAATCTCAACAACTATCAAAAATTGGTTACTAAACGGGTCAAATCTTTTCAGGTTATAACAAACTTGATTCCTGTGGGAAATATAAACATATCTAATAGGCAAAAGAAAAAAAAGTAAGAACATTCCATTTACCATTACCTGTAGAAACTAATCTAAAAAATTACCTCCTCCCGAAGATCCATTAAGCACAAATCAAGAATTTTTCATACTTCTCAGAAGTACACTAACTAAAACCAAAATCATGCGGCAAGACATGGTAAACATTAACAACATATACGGCGCTTTAAAATACCTAAAATTAAATAACATTCACTACTCAATATTAATCTGCCGCAAAATCCTACCAATTTGCTTGATCAATTGGACCAAAATCTTTGCCACAATATTGAAACCGTTGAAGATATTAAAGAATTAGAAAGTCAACACGCTATTCTCACTCAAGTAACAGAAAAAAAAGTATTTATGAAGACTATGCCATTTATCCATTGCATGAAAAGAAACAAAACAGTTCAGCAACAGCTTTGTATCAAATGATCAAAATTAATGCAGCACCAAATCATAACCTCAATAAGGAGATACAAAGTTTTATGTTTTACTGACATTTATGCTGAAGGCAAATTTGGTGAGTTTTATCAAAGAGAAAAACTATTACCAGTGCAGAGTACATAAAGCCCTGTTAACGTCACAAAATCTTAGATTCAGACGCAATCAGCAATATTTTATTTTACTTGTTAAACGATGCAAATCTAAGACAGCTGAACGCAGGCATATACTATAAATTACATACATGTAACAAATCAAAATCAAAAACTGACAGCTCAAAAATACTTAGAAAAGTTGGAGAAAGATGTCCGTGAAGGAGATAGGGCAATATTTGGCCAATCACGGAATACCGAACAATTCTTGAAAAAACCCACAGAAGCGACGTTGTATGTACGATAATCATTACAGGCCAGCCACATGGTTCCTGACGATGGTTCAGTCCCTCAGAGTGGACGTGGACTGACCTTGCGGAATACATGAAGACATAGTTAGACAGAACATAAAAAAAGAAATTTGTAAGCGACTTAGTCGCTATACTAGATCCTGTTGCAGCATTACGATTTGTCGATATTAAATTTAAACCAGTGATCGAGTTTCTTACATCCCCTGCTGCTCTTTTGGTTGAGATAATACAGTTGGCAAAAAAAGTATTTGTACACTTCATTTTTTTAAATTATAATGAAATTAAACAAACGATTTAAGCAAAAAATACTGTAATACATTAATTTAATGCATTATATTATTATAGAAGCAAAAACAAAATTAAACGAATCGATTTTTTACATTATAATAAGCAAATATACCAAAATATAATGCAAAAAAAGTATTTGTACACTATATTAATGTAATATAATTAATGAAAATTTAGTAAAATGATGCAAATTAATAGTTTGTGTGAATTTATTTAGTGTTTTTGACTTCTTCTAGATGGTGTGACATAGATTCCACCAACTTTTTTGTAGCGGTCTGGTTAATGTTATTCCATGACACAATAAGAGCTTCTTTAAAACTGTTTTTTACTGATACATATTTTTTTTCGGATTTTTGCATCCAATAGCATCCACAAATTTTCTATTGGATTCAAGTCTAGAGATTTTAGAGAAATTACCAGTCGTCTTCGAGTATTGTAGTAACCATGTGCTGGTGATCACAGCAGTATGCTTTGGTCGTTAGCCTGCAGAAAGTTAAAAGCTTCCTCTATGCATAATTTCTTGACACAGTTTAATAAATTATGGCGCGACACATCAATGTATGTTAAACCTGTCTTTCCATTGTCAATAAATTTTAAATGTCCTGCTCCATTAGAAGCTATGCACCCCAAAAGTATAATATTCCCCCCAACATGCTTGATAGTTTGAAGTATACGTTTTGGATCTAGAACAGTTTTATTTTTACGCCAATTTTTTCGAATGCTTGATGGTAAGAAAATTCCGAATTTTCCCTCATCAAAAAAAATTACTGTTTTCCAAAAATCCAATGATTTACTTCTGTATGCGAAAGCGAATACTATGCGTTTTCGCCTATTTGTTTCGCTGATGAATGGATTTTTCCTTGAGATTCTTCCTTTTAAATCTGCATTGAGAAGAATATTTTTTATTGTTTGAGGTATTACTCTGATGCGAGAAGATGTCGCAAGGTCTCCAGCAAATTTTTGAACCGAAAGCATAGGATTTTTTAAAGCTTTTTTAACAACACTCCTTTTATCCCTCATTGTTAGTTTGCTAAGAAGTCCTGGTTTTTATTGAATTTCGATGCTTTTAATTTATTCATCGTTTCTCACTATACATCCAATAGTTGTAAATGGTAATTTAATAGCTTTTACAAATTCTTGTTGCGAATTTAAATTTTTATTATGCTCAATCATAGGATTTCATATATCTAGAGGTCCCTCTCTAGTATTAGATTCTATACTCAATTATTTCAAGAGCAAATTAGATTAAATGTCAGACAAATATAATATGAACTCAAAAATTATTAACAGCTTCTGTAAAAGTAGTCCTTTGAACCATAAACACTATAAAACACAGTATATATCAGGATGGAGAAATGTACAAATACTTTTTTTGCAAGAAATTTTTAAACTTTTCCTATTAGAAAATTATTTTACATCTTTATCGAAATTTTCTGTTATGTAATTTAAAACGCACGGTAAATAGACTGTATTAAAACTATTTTTGACAAAATATCTGCTTTTATTTAGTTAAAAATTAAAAATTTTAGAGTGTACAAATACTTTTTTTGCCAACTGTACATAGTCGAAGAGCCGACACCACTAAACCTAAGATATGAATGAAGCAAAAGAAAGAAGAACTTTTATTTTATGGATGAAAAGTAATAGAAGAATCTAATAATCCATGTCTGCGGAAGTGTAATGGGACATACAGTTGGCAAAAAAAGTATTTGTACACTTCATTTTTTTTAATTATAATGAAATTAAACAAAAGATTTAAGCAAAAAATACTGTAATACATTAATTTAATGCATTATAATATTATAGAAGCAAAAACAAAATTAAACGAATCGATTTTTTACATTATAATAAACAAATATACAAAAATATAATGCAAAAAAAGTATTTGTACACTATATTAATGTAATATAATTAATGAAAATTTAGTAAAATGATACAAATTAATATTTTGTGCGAATTCATTTAGCGTCTATGACTACTTCTAGATGGTGTGACATTGATTCCACCAACTTTTTTGTATCGTTCTGGTTAATGTTATTCCATGACACAATAAGAGCTTCTTTAAAACTGTTTTTTACCAATACATATTTTTTTTTTCGGATTTTTGCATCCAATAGCATCTGCGAATTTTCTATTGGATTCAAGTCTAGAGATTTTAGAAGAGTTACCAGTCGTCTTGGAGTATTGTCGTAATCATGTGCTGGTGATCACAGCAGTATGCTTTGGTCGTTATCCTGCAGAAAGTGAAAAGCTTCCTCTATGCATAATTTCTTGGCACAGTTTAATAAATTATGGCGCGACACATCAATGTATGTTAAACCTGTCTTTCCATTGTCAATAAATTTTAAATGTCCTGCTCCATTAGAAGCTATGCACCCCAAAAGTATAATATTCCCCCCAACATGCTTGATAGTTTGAAGTATACGTTTTGGATCTAGAACAGTTTTATTTTTACGCCAATTTTTTCGAATGCTTGATGGTAAGAAAATTCCGAATTTTCCCTCATCAGAAAAAATTACTGTTTTCCAAAAATCCAATGATTTATTTCTGTATGCGAAAGCGAATACTATGCGTTTTCGCCTATTTGTTTCGCTGATGAATGGATTTTCCCTTGAGGTTCTTCCTTTTAAATCTGCATTGAGAAGAATATTTTTTATTGTTTGAGGTATTACTCTGATGCGAGAAGATGTCGCAAGGTCTCCAGCAAATTTTTGAACCGAACGCATAGGATTTTTTAAAGCTTTTTTAACAACACTCCCTTTTTCCCTCATTATTAGTTTGCTAAGAAGTCCCGGTTTTCATTGAATTTCGATGCTTTTAATTTATTCATAGTTTCTCACTATACATCCAGTAGTTGTAAATGGTAATTTAATAGCTTTTACAAATTCTTGTTGCGAATTTAAATTTTTATTATGCTCAATCATAGGATTTCATATATCTAGAGATGCCTCTCTAGTATTAGGTTCTATACTCAATTATTTCAAGAGCAAATTAGATTAAATGTCAGACAAATATAATATGAACTCAAAAATTATTAACAGCTTCTGTAAAAGTAGTCCTTTGAACCATAAACACTATAAAACACAGTACATATCAGGATGGAGAAATGTACAAATACTTTTTTTGCAAGAAATTTTTAAACTTTTCCTATTAGAAAATTATTTTACATCTTTATCGAAATTTTCTGTTGTGTAATTTAAAACGCACGGTAAACAGACTGTATTAAAACTATTTTTGACAAAATATCTGTTTTTATTTACTTAAAAATTAAAAATTTTAGAGTGTACAAATACTTTTTTTGCCAACTGTAAGCCAAAAATTATTACCACTATGTGGCTTACTCATAGGTTTATCATTGTGTTTGCCATACAATCATTTCATATCTTTGATTGTACAAGCACAATGATAAACATACGAATCAACCAGTAATGGTATTAAATTTTGGCTTATGCACCACTTCACTTCCGGCAGGCATGGAGCATTAGTTGGTTGGTTGGATAGGGCTTTATGGCGCAAGGTCCCCAGTGGGACATGCTGCGCCAAAAACAAGGTAAGGAATAAAAGATATAAAATATAAGAAATGTAAATATATGTATAATGAAATGTGAATATTACATTAAAAGAAAGTCATGGTCATAAAATAGATGGAAATGGGCAAAGCAGTGATACATGAAATTAAAATACAATTAAAACCAGTCAATGAAATTTAAAATGTAAATAGCGTAGATGTGCCAGTAATGGACCCCCTTAAGGAATTTTTCTAAAAAATAATTTTTTATTAATACTTATAATTATTGTATTCAAATTTTTTTCATATTATATTAATCTTTCAACATTATTTAACTAATCCCATAGTTAAATTTCTCAATAGAAATAAAAATTTAATTTTAAATAATAGAAATATGTTTTAACACCCAAAAGCCCAGTAATGGACCACCTATGTTCCAGTAATGGACCGCCTATATTCCAGTAATGGGCCACCCTACAAAAAATAACAGATAATTGTTTTTTCAATTGTATTTTGCTCCAGAACTTAACAAAAGCATACTAATAAAACAAAATATTAAAATTTAAGTTAGAAATTCATTACATAAAAGGATTTATAATGAAAAAATATAAAACAAAATATTTAAATTTAAGTTATAAATTTATTATATCAAGGATTTATAATGTTGATATAAAACAAAATATTAATGATATTATCTAAACAATCTCAAATTTTTTGTGTGAACTAAATGCCACCAGTGGCCACTTTTCCACACCCGCCATAATCGAAAATCGAAAAAAAGTTTTTTTCGGCCCACCCTAGTATATATCCGTATATTAAATGATAAATCTGAAAATTCATCTCTTGTAAAAAATATTCTCTCGAAAATCCATGTTTGGTGGATATTAGATTGTACATATTAAATTTATCATTTTTATGCCGACACATTATTTCAGATTTTTAGTTATTCGATAACATTTTGTCATTAAAGAATTTTAAGTAATTGTTTAATTCATTTTAGCGCTTTTTTTGAAGTCGGTTAGTATTTTTTTTTAAAAACATATTTTATTTCCTTCTTTTTAGTTGTTAATACGGTAATACATAACTAGCCTAATTTCTATCTATGTTGAATGAACATATGAATTCAATATTTGTATGAAATAATTTCTTATAAAAATTATTATTCACCAAAATTATTTATTAAAGATAAATAGTTTTTAATAAATATTAAATTTTTATTAGAAATATAGATTTTTAGGATGTAATATTTATAATATAGTTGATTTTAAAAAGTAAATTGCATTTATAACAGTCTACATTCAAGGATATATTTTAGTAGAATTATCTTGAGAAGAAAAGAAACGCATAATACAAAGTAATCTTTGAGTTGAATCTTCACGGATTTTAAAAATTGATTCAGAATTCTACAGTATTCCTTTCCAATAGACTCTATCACATGTTTCCTCAAGTACAGTGTTTCTATATGAATGCTGTGACATACAATACTCACACTATGTTTAGACAGACGTGTTTGCCTAAACTAAGGGCATGTTCAGCTCAATTTACCGAAGTAACCAATGTTACCGACCGATTGTAGGGCAGTACGAAAGCGAATTGTAGTACCAATGAAAACTGTTCTGTTGAATTGCAGCTGACGTCACACATCGCCTTGATTTTCATTTCGTACTTCTCTACAATCGGTCGTAACATTGGTTACTTCAGTAAGTTACCAGTAAACTGTGCTGAACACGCCTTAAGCAAGCCTAAGCATTTTCTATTCCAGAATGTGGCGTTACTCGCTTGAACAAGTTCGTTTACACTACAAAGTCTAGAATATATAGTGTAGAAATCTGCTATCCAGACAGGGATAAAAATTTGAATCCTTTAAATGTGCAACAATGGTACTGAAGTCGATGGTACTGTGTCGATCGCAGCAACATCTGCGGGATTTCCTACTACATTGTCTAGATTAGCAAAAGTTTTGCAGTTTTAGAAAAAACCGCAGATGTCACTGTTATATTTAGATTTCATCAGCATCGTTGCATATTTAAGAGATACAATATTTTAAAACCTTTTTTAAGAAGTATTACTGAGGTAGCCGATTTCTACACTATATATTCTTGGTGCTATAGTTTACACGAGTGGTACATTGTTAAAAAATTGAAACTTTTGCTGCATTGTCACTCCATCGCTTGATAGAATATCTCTATTTTGACCAATGAGAATAATCCATAATACATTTAAGGGATCGTTTTCTATATAAGCAATGGAATGACGATGCAACAAAATTTTCAAACTTTTAACAGTGCTGTCATAAGCTTGGCTATAATAACTGGCTCATGAAGATAACTGACGATTGCCATTTGTTCAAAATTGCATCAATCAATCAATTTTCATACCTTGTATGCCTATATGAGTGTACTTTAACGGTAGATTTTCAGGTATTCGATACCTACTTTTGGTGTCGGTTATGATCGATGTGGTCTTTCAGTTTGGTGGATGCGAGGACATGTGGAGTCAAGTTTGTTTACTTTGGAAAGACCTCCCATCTCTGTGAGAGTAACACAAGACATGTTCAGCACAACTTACCGAAATGACTAATGTTACCGACCGATTGTAGAGCAGTACGAAAGCAAATTGTGGCACGAATGAAAATTGTCCTGCTGACGTCACAATTCGTCTGGATTGTCATTTCATACTGCCCTACAATCGGTTGGTAATATTGGTCACTTCGGTAAATGACCGGTAAGTTGCGCTGAACATGCTCATAGCATCAAAAATAACGCTTCTGTTTGTGTGATGATTTAATACAACTAGGGTGCTTCAAAGAAATTCTGTGGCATCAGGAACAGAACAATGGGCAGAAATCGAGGAGATAACTTACAAGGGCACCACCAAACATGGTGCTCACAGATTTTAATGATTACAAAGTATGTTGTACGGGTCATACCATTAATTATTCGGCTAAAAGGGTTCCTTCAAATGGCCCTTAGTTTTTGAGAAATTGGGGGGGTCAAAGTTTAGTGTTTATTTCAAATACCTGTTAGTATTGCTTTTGGTCAGTAGCTCTGTGGCTCCGAGGTAAAGTGCCGGACTCCAGACTCGGAGGTGGCGGGTTCAACTCCAAGTTGGACCTCCCTTTTTTTTTTTTTTTTTAATCTTAAAATATGTAACATGTAAAAAGTATGTAAAGCTGAATTTGGAATGCTACAGCTTTGAACTTATTAACATTTTCTTATGTGGATTGTTTATTTTTTTACTTTTATTTTTCTTACTTAAAAAAATATGGTTCAAATGATAAACTAATTGCACTTCAAAATTTATAAAATAAATAAAAAATGCTTATATAATTAAAATTTTCAAAAAGCATAAAAAATTTTGCATATTTTAAAATCTCTTTTACTTTAAATATTAATAATTTTGCTTAATTACCTTTTTCAGATTTTCAAATGAATATTACACAATTACATATTATTTTTATCTTTACATACTTTTTACACGTTACATATTTTAAGCAGTATTGGAAATTCTACAGCTTTGAACTTTTTGATATTTTTTTAATAAAGTAAATTTATATTTCCGAATTTATTTCATGAAAATTTATTTTTATCTGCAATTTTTAAACTAATATTTTTATTGACAAAACGGCATAACTAAATTATGTCTTGAATCTTTTTTTTTTTTTTGGTTAATTATTATGTAATTTCTTTTTTAATTGAGCACAATTCTGAAATAATAATTTTTCTCTTTCCTATCGCCTTTTTTGTGGAATTTTTTAAATGAAAATTTATCCTTTTTTTGTATCAATTATACAAAATAATTTTCAGGTGCAATTTCTCAGACATTTATATGATTAGTTAATTCAAATAATGCATACCTTCGAAAGTCTAATAAAATATTATTGCAGTAGTGTTAAAATATTATCCAAATTTTTACTGATCTTTAAATACATTTATTTCTAAAGTTCATCCTCAATATCATTTATCGTTTGCACAAATAAGAAATGACGGATTATATTTAAAATAATACATATATTTTTTATTTTAACAAATTAAAGCACTGTTCATAAAAAATCAACTAAATTGGAAAAATCGTTTGCTAATGAAATAATATTTACGATAGATAAAAAAATATATATGTATTTATTTTATTCGTCTGCTTTTATTTTCTCGGTAAAATACGCAAAAATAGAAATTCTTTTTGCTGTTGTCATTTAGTTTCTTTTGCAGACAAAAGATTTGAAATATTGGTAGATATATGTATAGATAAAATTACGGTATGAAAATTGAGCGAAGGTAGATTTGTGTCGAGCGAAGGTTGAATGCTATAATGGAAGGAACTAGTACTAGTGCAGAAAATTTTCCTTTGGTAAAGGAAAAAAAAGGTGAAATTACGAATGCATTAAAATATTGTGAGATGTTGTTAGAAAATGATAATCTGCTCACAAATTCCCCACCGGATGATATTTCCTGTTCTTCTATTGCTATAGCTGAAGAATTTCATAATTCAATATTAGAAATATTAGATAGTCGACAATTTATTGAGGCAGATGAACTCATACTGAATGAAGAATGTGAATTTAGAGAATTTACAAATACATATATATATATATATATATATATAGATAGATAGATAGATATAAATATAGATATATTTATACATTATATTTCATTTAGAAAAAATCGAAATAAAGTAATTGAATTTTATTTATTTTTGTATAGTGTCCGGGATTTCAAGAAGATGGTGAAAATTTTGTGCCGGAAGAATTTGCCCCTGAACCACGAGATTATATTCCATTGTGGTACAAAAAGAATGCTGTTGCTTTAGCTGAAGCACACCCAAGATGGAATTTAAAGTCATTGCAGGCCAATGGAGCAAGTAGATTAAAACAAAAACATCTTTTAAGTAGGTGGAAAGAAGATGTAAATCGAGGAGGAACCCATTTTGACAAATGGAAAGCTATAGATTGTGAAACATATGAGAGATTTATTGAAGCTCGAAAAAATATGGAGCAGGTAAAACAAAAAGATTTTTTTCAATTACAATAAATTTGGATTGCAATAATTTTCAAATTTATATTTATAATATAATATTAATAATATAAATAACATATTGACAATATTAGTTTATTAACTCATTTTTTATACTGATATATAGGTGACGACGCGGACTTTGCAATACTGGGCAATGAATGCGGCTGCCTGTTTCCAGTCTGATGATTTTCATTTTCTAGCAAGCTCAAGCTGGGTGGAAAGATTTAAAAAGTATCATGGAATAAGGCAACGTAAAGTGACAAAGTTTGTCAGTCACAAAGAAGTGGCAACTATTGAAGAAGTGGAAGCAGCTGAAATATTCCGTGTTCAAACAAAACAGTTAATAACTAAATTTGATGTTGATTATATTATAAATACTGACCAAATAGGTTGTCAGTACCAAACAGTGTACAAAAGGTCATTAGCTGAGCGGGGTGCTAAATCTGTTTCTGTTAAAAGAAACATGAATCAAATATCGCATTCTTACACAGCCCAATATGCCATTACGGCATCTGGAAAAATTTTACCATTTGTTTTCGTATGTTTACGTGAACAATCTAGTGCGTTTGGACCACATGTTCAAATGAAGATAAATGAATTAAGTTCCAATTTCAAAAATATGATTGTTACGTGTTCGGAAGCAGGTAAGTTAACAAAACAAATTTATGAACAATATTTAAGAACTTGTCTTCTGCCGTATGTAAAAAATCATGACTTTCTGCTGATAATCGATTCGTGGGCAGGACAGACTGATGCCACAATGTATGATGATATCTTCGAAAATGAAAATGGGGATGTATCTTGCGTAAAAAAAGTAATTCCACCGAAATGCACGCCCGTTTGTCAACCATGTGATGTTTATTTTTTTCGCCAAGTAAAAAATTTCATTAAAAGGTTGCAGAATGCAACAGCTTTGTTAGAAAGCCAGAGGGAAATAGCCTCAAGAGAAGACATTATGAAAATCCATTCAATAATATTACACCAATTTAGCTCCCCTCGATTTAGTCCTATGATAAGATACGCCTTCCCTTCTCGATCTCACCCTCTCCTCTTCTGGCCTTTTTGGTTCGCTTTCCTGTTCGGTGTATCCGGATCCATTCGACTCTGATCACCAGCCCGTCATTATTCAGATTCGTGGGCACGATACTCACGCCGACTCCCGTCGCCACTTTGTCAATTGGACCTCGGCCGCCTTTCATCTAAATTCGACTCTAGACAATTTCAATTCCTATTCTACCTACGACTCCTTTTCGGACCCTTGTAGAGCGGCAATCTCCAGGTGCTCCGTTTTCCCTCGCCACAATGCTCCTTGGTGGGATTCCACATGCCGTAAACTACTGGGACTCAAACGTCGTTACCTCCGCCTCGCAAGATCTTGCTTCTCCACGGAGATGTGGTTGCTCTATAAACAGACGGCCAGCAAGCTCCGGCGCTACATCAAACAGATTTACTACTGGGACAGGACTTGCCGTTCTCAGGGTTCGAATGGCCAAATCTTCAAATTGCTCAAAAATCTGGCTCGTAAAGATACTCCACCTGGCGATAACATTTTGTGGAACGGGGGCCCTGTCGCTTCCTGGCGCGCCCAAGAGGACCTTTTCCTTGAGGCTTTCTGCCAAGATGATCCTTTGGTTCCCATACCTTATGATCTTAGCGATGGGGACGCCTGCCTTAATGCTCCTATTACCCACAATGAACTATGTCTCGCCATCCAGAGGATTCGTCCTACAACTCCTGGGCGTGATGGGATATCCGTTAAATTACTCCGAGGCCTCTCCGACTCGAATCTAGAGAAACTTCTCCCCCTTTATAACGAGCTTTTGGACTCGGGTACCGTACCATCTGAGTGGAAGGAAGCTACCATCGTCCCGATCTGCAAGCCTGGCAAGCCTTCTCGCCTGGTGTCTTCTTATCGTCCCATTGCGCTGACTGCCGTGTTCTCGAAGGTCTTTGAACGTCTCCTTACAACCGCCTTACCTTTTGAGCTGGGAACAACGAGATCTTTCAGGCTTCTCACTACGGATTTATGCCTTTCAAAGACTCTATGGCAGCTTTGTGCAAGTTCTTTGATGACATATCAAGAGCTCGCAACTCCCGTCTGACTGCGCTTGCGGTATGTCTTGACATCAGCTCGGCTTACGATTCAGTCTGGATCGATGGCCTGATCTATAAGCTTGCCCATCTTGGTATCCGGGGCAAAGTTGGCCGCTGGATCGCAAATTTTCTGACGAATCGCTTTATCAGGGATGAGATTGACAAAAAAGTAAAAAGTCTGAAAACTGTGCGAGCGACATTTGAACATGAATTTCAAGCAGAATAAATATTATAATTGCTATTAAATTTATATATTACATAAAAAAATGGACTATTATATCAAAATACAAAAACAAAAGCAAAAAACTAAAGAAAAATATAAAATTTTCCAAAAAATTTAATTGGTGAAATTTCTTTAAAAATTGAAGAAAAGTCTGAAATTCAGACTAAAGTCTGAAGAATCTCATCCCTGCTTTATCCACGTTCGGTGGAAATCTCAGTTTTCCAACCGTGGTCCATGTAGGAGAGGCGTATTGCAGGGTAGTGTCCTCTCCCCGTTTCTTTTTATGATTTTCCTCTTCGATATCTTCGAGATCCTGGAGTGTGGAGTCTATCTCCTGATCTATGCATACGACATTTTCATGTAGGGTAGATGTGCCAGTAATGGGCCACCTTAAGGAATTTCTCTAAAAAATAATTTTTTATTAATAGTTATAATTATTGTATTCCAATTTTTTTCATATTAGATTAATCTTTCAACAATATTTAACTAATCCCACAGTTACATTTCCCAATAGAAATAAAAATTTCATTTTAAATAATAGAAATATGTCTAAACACCCAAATGCCCAGTAATGGGCCACCTATGTTCCAGTAATGGACCGCCTATGTTCCAGTAATGGGTCACCCTACAAAAAATAACAGATAATTATTTTTAGGTGCGTTCGTAATTATGTAAATAGGTAGCACCTATAATTCTCGTTCAGTCCGTCTGTCTGTCCATCTATCTGTCCGTTTGTCTGACAGTCTGTCTATCTGTCCGTTTGTCTGTCCGTCAGTCTGTCCGCATATAACAACGGAAAACTATCCAACCGAATCGTTTGAAATTTAAAATACATAATTATTACATAATTTTGTCGAGTCATTTCAAATTTCATGAAAATCGGATGGATAGATCAATTACAGGGACATTCAAAAGGATTCCGTTACATTACGGTCAATAGGGAAAAAAGTTTTAAATGCATTTTATTCGTTTGAAATTTAAAACATATAATTATTGCGTAATTTTGTCGAGTCATTTCAAATGTTATGAAAATCGGATGCATAGATCAATTACAGGGACAATCAAAAGGATTCAGTTACATTACGGTCAATGGGGAAGAAGTTTCAAATGCATTTTAATGATGTTACACTCATTCGAACATAATAGAATTGGCATGAATCTATGAAATATATACTAAAATATGCATTCTGTACAATCTGTGACGCAAAGAATTTTTATTATTAAATTACAGGGCTACACAAAAGTATTCCACTATATAATGCTATACGGGGAAACATGGTTTGGTACGTGTTTTAATTATATTCAACTATTTCACATTTTATGAATAAGATATACGTTGCTGAGGTGTAATAAGAATTACTATTCCTGTATATTTACAGAATTTCAACCAATATACTGTATCCGAAGTGCTATTTACTATAAAAGCAAGATCTGAATATTTTTAAAACTTCGTTATCGTACGAAAGCACCTCATTTGCTACGTTCACGTGCAATTTCCAACTTGTTCTTTTTATGTCTGCGTAAGTCACATCTTCTTCCTCAGAATCCACATTATCCTCTTGTATACAAAATTCGGCCTTTTTGAAGCAATTGTAAATTGTTTTTTCTTCAATTACCCCCATTGATCCCGTTCTTATATATATAACTATTCAATTAACACTGTTTTGAGAAGGATGTTGAAAGGTGTGTGAAAGGAGGGGGTTGATGAATTTGTTGGACTTAAGGAACAAGAAAATTCAAGCAGAGGAGTAATATAAAAAAAACTCAGCACTGAACGATAAATTAGGAATAAGAGATGGAAATTTGATTTCATGTGATTTCGAAGTATTTTTTTACAACTGAATAAAGAACATTTTATGAAAATATTCGTTATATGAAGATAGATATTTCGCTATATAGAGACTGTTTTTAATGTAATCATGGGAAAAGGGGAACATTCCTACTAAAAATTCGTTATATAGAGAAATTCGATGTATGGAGTTTCGCTATAGAGAGACTTGACTGTATTTATAAAGAAATTGTCTTTATTAAATTCTACTAAGTAAAATTTAAGTATTAAATTTGTTTATTTAGTTTTCAGTTAAATCAAAATATTTTATCACTACTGAAATTACACTTTTAGTATTGGTCACTTGGGTGGCCCATTATTGGCAAATCACGAAATAAGCAATCCAGTAATGGACCACCCCTCCTAAAATCTTAAAAATAAATAAAATTTTGTAAATGGCCATTGGTATATTAAATTCAATGTTTTATATTGCTAACCAAACAAAAACATTCAATTTTTACGGAAAAATAAAAAAGATATAAAACTAAGTAAGTAAAGTCTGCTCTTAGCATGTTCATTAAGATTTTCAGTAAAAAACAGAAAAACTGTGAAACTTTATTTTCTGCTTCCAAATTGTTTTGACGAAAAGTGTAAAAAATTAATCCAGCTTATAAAGCATGCAAGGTAGAGTTAAAAAAAAATAATAAAAGCTTAACTATTATTTATTATTTTTTTATAAACCAAAAAGTGCAAGGTGGCCCATTACTGGAAGGTGGCCCATTACTGGCACATCTACCCTATGCCTTGGGGGAAGACCCTCTGCGCACCTTGGTTAAATTCCAGAACTGCATTGATCGGCTAGTCCAGTGGTGTTCTGCTCATCACCTCTCCATTTCACCTGAAAAGAGCACCGTTATAGATTTCTCCCGTCGTCGGCCTCTTGAATCAAAAGCTAATATCAGGGGCCTTGAACTTGAGTGGAGTCCCGTGGTTAGAATTCTAGGGGTCTGGTTCGGCAGGTCTCTCCTATTCAATTATCATTTCTCTTACCTTCGGGCCAAGGCCTTTAAGAGGCTCAACTACTTGAAAGCCGTCGCCTCGCACAATCACGGCATTCATACTGTACACATGTTGCGTATCGTTGACTCTCTTGTTCGGAGTCTCCTCAAATATGCCTGCCCCCTTTTTCTCAAAGTCTGCCCCTCAACTATGAACTCTCTTGAGGTCACCTACAAAGCTGCTGTACGTGTTGCCACCGGCCTTCCGAGATATACTTCACTTCCTCTCCTTCGCCGCGAGGCGAATGCCTCCAGTATGGTAAGCCGTATCCGCTGCATTGCGAATAGGTTCCTAGCTCGCCAACTTTCTCTCCCACACCCCCTTTCTCGTCTGATCTTTCCATTGCTTCTGGACATCTTTCGGCTGCTGCTGTTGAGTTTTTGAGCACTTACAACCTTGGTCCTAATGATATACTCAAGTTCTCGTGGCCATCCCATTCTTTTCTTCACTCAGATTGCCATATCTTTTTGGATGGTCTTCCCTTCCAAAATACTTCTCTCTCTTCAGAGGCCATCTACCAAGCTTGGAAGTCGTGGGGCGCTTCGATGTCAAACACTGTATTGCTCTCCTCTGGCTCCGCCAAAACAGCCGTTGCTGTTCACAATTCTTTCTCCGGATCAAGTATCGTCATGCTTGTACATCATCCCAACTCTGTCTTCACAGCCGAGGCCTTAGCCATTTTCGTCGCTCTAACCTACTATGTGAAAAAAAAATGGTCGCTACTTCCTGCTCACTGACAGCCGCTCTGTTCTCTCTGCTCTGGAAAACAATTCTCTCCGCTCTCCTAGAGTAATCACACTCCTGCATAACACAATCTCTCAGTTCCTCTCTTTCCATAGCGTGTCTCTTACTCTTGTGTGGTGTCCTGGCCACAAGGGCATTCCCCCTAACGAGGTGGCTGACTCCCTGGCTCGCAATGGCCCGTACCTTACTCGCACCCTGATGGTTGGTTGTATGGGATTTAATGGCGCAAAATCCCTTCAGGGACATGCTGCGCCAAAACAAAGACTAAAAAGCAAAAGTATAAAATATCTGGATGGGTTATCCCATCCAGATATAGTCAGGCAAAGACAGTAAAATAAAAAAATATTTGCATAAAATTAGGATATGGAATAAAGAGTATATAAATAGAAAGTGCAATCTAAGAAACTACAGTATATAATGAAAAATAATAAGCAATATAAGATCATATTTCAAAATAAAATCCTGCGTTTTTTTAAAAAGGCAAAGAGTGGCCCATGAGGTGTTTCCCCAATGAGGTTTGTCAAAATAGACGATGAAGAATTAAAGCAAGTTCTGTACAAGTGCCGGTTGGTTGGTTGATTGAGGTTCTATGGCGCAAAGTCCCCCTTGGGACATGCTGCACCAAGACAATGTCAAAATAGGACTAAAAATAAGAATAAAAGTGATGTTATGCATAATTAAAACCAATAAAGTATTGAGACCTTAAGCAAAAAACATAAAGCTATAAATAAAATATGTTAAAATATAGACAATACACAGGAAATATGTAAAAACAATTTTAAAGAACATAAAAATTAAAAAGGTGAAGGGTAAAACCAATTAGTCATGTATTAAGCACAAGGTGCAATTAAATATTTACAAAAAATGTAGTAATTGTTAAAATAAAGACAAAGTATAAGATTACGCACGAAAAATGTTAAACGGCACAGAAATAAAAAGGGTAAAATCAGTTTGGTACACACTGGTGTCCAAAAGTTAAGCATAATTGGTAATTAAGTAATTATTTTTAAGTAATGAAAGAAATATGAATCGGAATGTGCTGAAACTCCAGGTGTATAAACAAAATAGTACGCGTCACATATTTTCGCGAAGAGTTTTCCCCGAAATCGAACAGGGGACCGTCAACAAATTGAAAAAGAACGAAGATCTTTTGGATAACCCTGTCAAAACTAATGTAGCAAAAGCGTTCAAACTGCACATTATGATTAATTGGCTTATTGTAATGTACTGTGTTAATTTTTACAAGGATAGCATGTATACTCGTAGAGAAATTAAGGTTTTTAGAAAAACAGTCCTAAATTTTTCCAAGTTTTTTGCTTATAATTTGCAGAGTTCTTATTATAAAATAATGTTCTTTTTTGAAAATATGACAAACATCATTGTACACAATACCCTGTCATCAGAATTTAAAAATAATAAAAATTGTATAAAAAATGAGTATGTTTAGTAAATAATTTTTCATTGCGCATGCGTCAACGATATCAAAATGTCATTTACATATTGTGTTAGCTAAATGTATAGAGCAACTTCTGTAAAAGTTTCAAAAACATAGCTTGAAAATTCTGAAAATGGGAGCCTATAGAATCAACTCAAAATCCGTTATTCCTAAAGGAAGCAAAAAAATCAGGGGTTTTACCTAAATATAGTTGTACGTGCAATATTGTGTAGGCACTAAACAATGGAATATGGATACAGCCCCTCATCTTTTTGCTTCATTTAGGGAATAAAGGATTTTGAGTTGATTCTATAGGCTCCCATTTTCAGAATTTTCAAGCTATGTTTTTGAAACTTTTACAGAAGTTGCTCTATACATTTAGCTAACACAATATGCAAATGACATTTTGATATCGTTGACGCATGCGCAATGAAAAATTATTTACTAAACATACTCATTTTTCATACAATTTTTATTATTTTTAAATTCTGATGACAGGATA
Organism: Maratus speculifer; assembly: GCA_964019185.1. Classification (NCBI taxonomy): domain Eukaryota; kingdom Metazoa; phylum Arthropoda; class Arachnida; order Araneae; family Salticidae; genus Maratus; species Maratus speculifer. The sequence continues at coordinate 263,468,055 of OZ025301.1, forward strand.
TTATGTACAATGATGTTTGTCATATTTTCAGAAAAGAACATTATTTTATAATAAGAACTCTGCAAATTATAAGCAAAAAACTTGGAAAAATTTAGGACTGTTTTTATAAAAACCTTAATTTCTCTACGAGTATACATGCTATCCTTGTAAAAATTAACACAGTACATTACAATAAGCCAATTAATCATAATGTGCAGTTTGAACGCTTTTGCTACATTAGTTTTGACAGGGTTATCCAAAAGATCTTCGTTCTTTTTCAATTTGTTGACGGTCCCCTGTTCGATTTCGGGGAAAACTCTTCGCGAAAATATGTGACGCGTACTATTTTGTTTACACACCTGGAGTTTCAGCACATTCCGATTCATATTTCTTTCATTACTTAAAAATAATTACTTAATTACCAATTATGCTTAACTTTTAAACACCAGTGTATATTACTTACCCATCATACGTAGTATAGGGTAAGTCTTGCAATCGTTTTGAAAATCGAAAAAAAAAATTTTGATGGATTTACACGTTTTAGATAGTGGAGATCCCGAAAAACATATTTTTAGAAAAAAATTTTTGCCGTCTGTCTGTCTGTCTGTCTGTCTGTCTGTCAGCCTGTCTGTCTGTAAACGCTCTATCTCCCGAACAAATTGAGATAGACTTGAAATTTTGTATGTAGTTAGTATGTAAGAATGGGACGAACCCTATTTAATATCAGCAACCTCGATTATCCGGAACTATTTTTTTCGGACTCTCGAAAAATTCGTTCTGATGAAAGGTATATAAAAATTTTCGAATTTTTTTGTTCTAAGGAATGTACGTAAAAGGCAATAAAATAACACACATTTTGCATATAGAACGAAGTCGATCGGATTATTAGTTGCCGAGATATTTGTAATCTTGTTTTCCACATTCTTCGATTTTTCATGACCCTGTATTTCATTCAAATTTCAATTCAGAGGTATATTTTAATTGGAAATGAGACGCTTAATCCGACGCAGTTAATTGTTAGTTAATAGAATTATTATTTTTGGAGTTATAAGGATGTTTCTTTTACACATTCGGTACTACTTGAGTAGTTTGGCGTTTTACATAATTTGTCGAAATTGGTACATCAGCAGTTCTTTAATATAGCATTACTTTGTATATTAACAATATTTAAATTTTATTTATGAATTGCAATGCATTGTATAAATAGTTTCACATGTTTTATTTTCAAATACATATCCATGATGGGTAAATATTACGGTGGCCCCCAACGACTAGTTCTTCATAAGCAATATTTTCATCATCTTCACTAGAGTCATAAGATGCCGACTCCATGGTCTTTTCTACATACTTATCCAGTAGTTTCGGATTTTTAAAGTTAGTAGGAGAAGAGCCATGGCATGATTTCCTCTCTTTAGTCTTCACAGTTTGCCACCGTGAAGAACCCCGAATAGTTTTATTGTCTTTCGTTTTTTGGACTGGTTTTACAGCTTTAATAGTATTAGGTTTCTGTAGATTTGAGGCAGATGAAACAGGGGATTTTTCAGTCCCATGTTTGGTTGACTTTTTTGCTTGATTTAATGGTTTTAGGTATTCAATTTTTACGGGCTCTGATGATGGCTTCCAAAGCACTAATTTTGGCAAAATTCTTGTAGCGGCGGTAGAGTAGGCATCACGGGTCTTTTTCTTTATAATGCTAGATGTATTTTCATGTGAACTGTTAGGTGGATTTAGTGGAACTGTTAGGTAAATTAAGAGGTTTCTGTCTGTGTACTAATGTGTCTTACAGGTTTAGATTGTTGTTTGAGTAAGCTAGAGTAAGAAACGCCGACAGATGGTGTTCTCGATTCGACAATTTTACGGGCTTTAGGGTAAGGAAGTTTTTGGGTTATTTTGATAGTAATGATTTCTTTTTCACGGGCCCAAATAGGACAGGAGCGAGAGTATGAAGCATGATTACCTTTGCAATTTGCACAGCGTTGAGATTTTTCACAAGTTTTACTGTCGTGGCCAACTTCTGCACATTGTGCAACGGTAATATTGCCACGACATTGGCCATTGGTATTGGTATGGCCATACCGCTGGCATTTAAAACATCGGATGGGATTAGGGATGTAAGATCGGACTGGACAGTTTAAATAGCCGGCTTTAATTCTAGTAGGTAAAATATGGCTATTGAAAGTTAGTATTATATGTTTAGTAGGAATTATCTCCCCATTTTTACGGATAGTGATACGGCGGACATCAATGATATTTTGATCCTTTAAGTTAGTTAGAAGTTCTTTTGTGAAAAATAACAAATCTGGTTCAGAAATTACACCACGACAAGAATTTAAAGTTTGATGTGCTTTAACAGATACAGAGAAGGTGCCTATTATATCATTATTGGATAGAAATTGAGACTGGTTGGCTGTAGAAACTTCTACCAGTAAATCACCAGATTGTAATTTTTCAGGGAGTGGCCATCACCAAGAGCAGATTGGAAGGTTTTAGCTATGAGAAAAGGAGAAGTTTTTTTGAAAGAACTATCAGACATGCTATCATTGCGTTTAACCACGAAAAATCAAGTAAAAGAGGAATTCTGTGACATTTGTTGCTCTCCACATGGGAGAGAAATAGATGAAAGAAGTTTTTCCATCCATATTAAGTGAAAAAGTAATTCGGACCCCGGCCGCACCACCCACTATCGAGCCCAACAAGGGGATGCACATTCGTGCACCAGTGCTAACCAGGGTCTATACGGTCACAAGACAATCCTATGTCAGTCTCCACCCTTAACGAGATGACTAGTAATTGCTCGCTCACTTGATTCCTAAAGCCAGTGACAAAAGTCAGCTGATCAGCCGATTGGTACATACGGGACCAATATGCACCTCCCGTCTACCTGAAGCAGAGGCCAAAGCAGTGTGTTGGTTTCCCTCAACTGCCAGGATCCCCCTTTCCAGGGACACGGGTCGCCACGCACGGCCAACATATGGGTGGTTTACAATTCTCCATGAGTCGATATACAGGATGATATCGGCCAATACAGAATTGCTCTCATCTCCGAAGAGCAAACCACAATGAGAGTGAAACAAAGATGAAAGGAAAATAAGAGGAATAAGAGGAAAATGAAAAGAGAAAGATCACTCAGGTGCCCCGGGGTTGTGGGCCCGTCAATACCTAAAGAAGGTATCCCCCTGGGGGTACTCGCACCCTGAACTGGGTCGCTCCTGTAGACCTTGGGGCCCAAATCCGTCGTGACTGGATAGCTGAAAAGACGTATGCCTGGCTGAACAGTGATTATTGCTCCGATTTCCCTCATCTTAGCGAGGACGATGCCCTTCGACAGTGGACCTGCCACCGTGGTGAGAACATCTGGATTTCTCGGTGGCGTACCCGTACCTGGCCGACTAACTCCAGGCTCTTCAGTATGAATCTGGCGCCTTCCCCACTGTGTTATATATGCTGTGTCCCTTAGACCTGGCAGGCATAGTCTATTTTTGCACGTATCACAGCATATCTTAAGTAGAAATGTCCTATCTGCTCCCGGATAAAGTATTTGAAAGCACCTTAAGTAAATTCAATGATTTTTCACATTTAGTCCGTAGATGTAAGATATGAGGTAAAAAGGTAAGTTTCCTGTCAAAAATCAGCCCTAGATATCGAACGTTGTCCACAACAGGAATTTTAGATGAACCAATAAAAATTTCAGGATCTGGATGCATATCCCTTCTTATACAGAAATGCACACAAGAAGTTTTGTCTTGAGAAATTATAAAACCATTTTTATTAGTCCAAATGAGAATACGATTGATAGCTATTTGCAATTGTCTTTCAATAAAACGAATATCCTGTCCGATACACATAATTCTAAAGTCATCAACATATAAATCTCCTTTCACTAAAGGAGGAAGTTGGCTGAGAAATTCATTTATTTTTATAGCAAAGAGTGTGACACTCAGGACACTGCCCTGGGGTACGACCTCTTCTTGTACATAGAAACTAGAAAGAATTCCGCCTACGCGAACTTGGAAAAGTCGCACAGCAAGAAAGTTTTTATAAAAATTGGAAGGTTCCCGCGAAAGTTCAAGTTAAAAAGGTCACGAAGGATCCCATAGCGCCATGTTCTGTCATAGGCTTTCGCCATGTCAAAAAATACTGATACCAAATGGATGCGTTTAAGAAAAGCTGTCCTAATGTAATGTTCAAGATGAATTAAATTATGGATAGTTGATCTACCACGTCGAAATCCGCTTTGAAAAGCAGCAAGGCAATTGTTAACTTCTAAAACATGAACGAGGCGGCAATTAACCATTTTTTCAAGTAGTTTGCAAAGGCTGCTAGAAAGTGCGATAGGTCTGTAATTATTTGGGTTCGTAGCATCTTTTCCTGGTTTAGGAAATAGAATAATGATAGCCCTACACCAAGCATTAGGAAACACATGTTCCATCCAGATTCTGTTGAAGAATGAAAGGAGGTTGTCAAGAGACGGTGTTGATAAATGCTTGATCATGATGTAGGTGATGCCATCATGACCAGGGGCAGATAAGTTAGTCTTTCAAACAGTTTGTCATTTACGATATTACAAATGGATGATTATATGGAAGTGAATTATGGGTATTAAAATTAATCCCAGTCATTTCAGTATGCCTTTGTAACTTAAAAAAGGATCGGGACATGCATCTGATTTTGAAATTGAAGCAAGGACAGAACCTATTGTCTGAGCAATGTCTTTAGGAGATGATAGTATGACAGTTATGTTTTAAAATACAAATATAATTTTCTGAATAAATGCCCATACATTTTTTTACTTTTGTCCAGAGTTCTTTACTTGAAGTATTGGAGTTGATGCTTGAGACATAAATAATCCATGATTCACGCTGGCTTTTGCGTCGCACTTTTCTAAAATCAGCCTTTGCTTTTTTATATGCAATATAGTTATTGTTATCCGGATATCTACGAAAAAGAACCCAAGCTTTTTGCTGTTTTTTCTTTGCCATTTGGCAGTCGTTATTCCACCATGGTTTTCTGTGTTTGTGTGTAGTAGAAGTTTTTGGAATGCTAGCATCAGCAGCATTGATAATACAGTTATATTATCAAGTGCTTTGTCGATGTCACCCACTATCATATTATTGGTTATATTTGCTAGTGCAGTAAAAGCTGGCCAATTGGCTGTCATATATATACTTTTTGGGATGGTTATTAGAATCTCCAGCTGGAGTAGTCAAAGAGATAAAAGTCGGAAAGTGGTCACTGCCGTGCCGGTCATTTGAGACCCAGAAGTTCCAGAACGGATAGAGAGAAGGGAACAAATTGCGAGGTCTAATGCATGAAAAGTACGGGTTGGTTCGTGAAAATATGTGTAATCGGCATTATTTAGCAGGCATAAGTCATTGTCTGATATGTATTTATTGTATCACTACGTGGATTACTGTTAGAATTACCCCACAGTTGGCTGTGAGCATTAAAATCTCCTATGATAATAAAAGGCGTGGGGAGTTGGAAGATAAGATCATCAAGATGTGCTGATTGAATAGTTTGGTTAGGCGGTAAATATATAGTACAGATTGTAATGAGACATTTTATGTGTACACGGACTGCAACAGCTTGTAAATTAGTATTTAATGGGAAATGAGAGTGAGGTAAACTGCGAGAGATGAAGAGAGCCACTCCGCCAGTGGCCCTGTCACTACCAGTAAAATCTATTCTGTATGTAGCATAATTAAGTAGCTTTGCTTTGTCTTTCGGCTTTAAATGAGTTTCTTGCAGAGCTACGCATAAAGGTTGATGATCAGAGAGGAGAATTCGAATTTTGTCATGTTTATTGTAATAACCACGGCAGTTCCACGAAGTAATATTAGTCATGAAGGAAGTAATATAGAAGTATTTAAAAAGTAGTTAAAATCTCTCTCAGTAAAGTAATAAAACATCATGAAATAGTAAAAGCAAATGCTAAATAAAAACATGCATGTAAAATGCTGATTACACTACCCAACATGAAAAATGTTTCGGGTTCAAAAATAGTTATTTCCGAAGTAATTTGTCTCGCTAAACACGAAAATCAACATTAAAAGTTGAGATTAGCTCTTCTAACCAGGGCCCATACGGTCACAAGACAACGCTATGTCAGGCTCCACCCTTAACAAGATGACTAGTAGTTGCTCGATCACTTGATCCCTAAAGCCAGTGACACAGTCAGCTGACCAGCCGATTGATGCATACGTGACCAATATGCACCTCCCGTCTACCTGGAGCAGAGGCCAAAGTAGTGTGTTGGTTTCCCTCAACTGCCAGGATCCCCCTGACACGGGTCGCCACGCACGGCCAACATGTGGGTGGTTTACAATTCTCCATGAGTCGATATACAGGATGATATCGGCCCATACAAAATTGCTCTCACCTTCGAAGAGGAAACCACAATGAGAGTGAAACAAAGATGAAAGGAAGACAAGAGGAGTAAGAGGAAAAGAAAAGAGAAAGATCACTCAGGTGCCCCGGGATTGTGAAGCCCGTGAATACCTAAAGTAGGTATCCCTCTGGGGAAAATCCCGAATGAAATCATTTACGAACTCCCAGATTACGATGCTTGCAGTCCTAGTAAAAAAAAGACCACGCTACTCTACTATCGTTGATGAATAATTTGTGCTAAGATTCTTTACTTAATTATTTGTCCTTCTTTTCTTTTCTTTACTTTTTAATTGTTTTGTCCAAAACCTAACGATTCTTAATTAATCACAAAAAAAATTAAAAACTTAAAAAATGATTGTTATAGCCACTAACTGTTGTTATTGTAATTATGCTATACGAACAAACAAAAAAAAATTACATAGTATAGCTTTTATTATACTTTAATTATAACTAATTAATTGTTGCTATATTGTGAGAAAAAAAATGTGTGGCAATGAATTGGGTCTTTTTTTGGTAGACCTTTGCTTTTCCGATCTACTTTTTCCTCTTGGCATGTGAACTTAATGAACCTGAACACCATTCCTTGGACTTATTTTAATATTATGTTAGTCTTAATTATCCTTTTTTAAACTCTACTAAACTTTCGGACTGCTTACCTGAAGCTCCGCCTGTCTAGTACTGGATTGGCTGCCCGCGCAGCCTACCGGTACAAATAGACCCAACTATCCTGTCATCTACTCATTTCGTCCTCGGATCTCCTGGTACTCAGAACAACTGGTGTTCAGCGGTGTGGGCCGGCCCTTGTCAGGGCCAGACGAGCGTCAATGGTTGCCACCGGCACTAGGCTGCAATCGGTCACTAGGTCGATCCAAAGACTTATTCAACTTTAATTGTCTATCCATTTTTTATTTCCCTATAGTAGACTTGTTCTACAGTTATACTTAAACAGGCTTACATCATGATTTGCTTAACAGTAACTCGTAGACGGGGCGTGGAGTTGCTTCGCAACTGGGAAGCCCCTGAAAATGCCTCTTCATGTTCATCGTATTGTCATGTTTGACTGCTATAGGGATGACCAGCTACACTAATCAGGAAATGGCCGATATGCATTTCATTTACGGAGTTGCAAATGAGAATGCCCTGGAGGGCCGGCGATTGAAACGGGATGCGATACCCTTCGAGACGCTTGCCGGCTCGAAAAATTTTCGAACGCTTGCACCTGCGTCTCGCAGAAAGTGGTTCGATTGTCAACGGATCCTGGGCGTACCAGGAGTGCAAGGACACCTTGACTTGAAGAGTATGTGTTGCGTGAAATCGAGGAGCAACCAGAAACAAGCACGCGGGCTGTATCCACCGCTTCAAGTCTGCGCCCGATGACAGTTTGGCGAGTGTTACGAGCCGAGGGGCTTCGACCCAATCATGCACTGCGTATTCAGTCCTTAAAAGCAACCGACAATCAGCCACGTGTCAGTTTTTCACGATGGTCCCTCCAACAACTGGGATGCGCAACCAGACTTTGCCGCACACGGGCTATTCACCGATAAATGCAATTTCAGTCGGAAAGGCATTTTCAATGCGCGCAAACGAACCCACACGCCACCCGCCCTCATTCATATCAACGGCGTTTCAGCGTCAATGTTTGGGGCGAAATTATCCACAATAATTTGAATGGGCCATACATTCAGATTAGGCGCCTGGACGGCGGTACGTATCTGATATTCATGCATCAGGTGCTCCCGGTTCTACTGCAAATCATTCCAGCAAACATAAAGGCAGGTATGGGGTTCCAACATGACGAAGCGCCTGCACATTTCAGTGCGGAATGCATTGGGATACAGAATATTCAGGGCAATGTATTTAAAGGGGTGGTCCGATAAATTGGCCGGCACGCTCGCCTTACCTTTCCTGCTTAGACTTCTTCCTTTGTGGACATATGAAGGACATTGTTTACGCAAGCCTCGTCGATTCCGACGAGGACCTAGTTGAGAGAATTGCCGTCGTAACAGGCAGGTATTAGCTAATGTTCGCAACTATCTTTGCGGCGGTGTGAGGTCTGTATCGATACTGGTGGGGACTCTTTCGAGCAGTTTTTGTGATTCTGCTCGAACATCATGCGTGTACCACATTTACGTCACATTTCATATTGCGCACTACGTGCGTACATCAAGTTGTTTCTTTTTTATTTTGCGCTGAGAAATTGCTCGTCCATTATGAATAAATTTTGTATTTAATTTTGCATCCCTATATCGTTTATTTTACCTGCAGGGGGTAGTGTTTTTTGCCTGGTCTACGACACCAAGATCGGGAGTAACTGAACTGTACTCAGGAGGAGGCGAGGTTAAAATTTCAACTCCTTGAACACAGTGAGTTTGCGCTACTTAACCGCTCCCAACGATTCAGATTTTGAGTTCAAAATTTAAGTCTAAGCTTTTGAAAGCATTTAATGAGATACAAAAAATAACGGTGAAACAGTTGTTCGTTATTGCAAAGTCTAAAGCGAGCTCTATCAGCAATTTTAACTTTATCTTTAAAATTTATTTTCAAGAAAATACTGACATAAAGAATAGTTTTAGTGAAAACCGCAAACGAATCGACCAATTTTACCGTTTTTTATAATCATTTGGACCCTAAACTTTAATGGCGCCTATCTCCTTCAGAAGACGTTTGGGACCGTTAGTTTCCTATTTAATATTGTTTGTCTTGATGTGTAGTATCACCCCCTGAAGTTTTGCCCAAGAGTTTAGATACACCCTGCATATAATACCAAAAGAAAGAAAAGGAACATTGGGTTCTGGAGGAAGGCCGCTTAATACTTTATGGAGCCATTTTAATCAAATTCATGATGAAAATGGCAAATAATTTGTGAAATGCAAACTATGTAGTAAAGAAATTAGTGCCAAAGCTGATAGAATGGTAAAGCATATTTCTCAAACTTGTTTGAAATTATGAAAAAAAAAGTTAATACTGTTAATAACTTTTCTGCATCCATCTGTACCAGTTTCAGTTTAAGAACAGAAAAAAACACTAATCCTAATAATGAGCTCATGTTAGCTAGTGATGAAGAAGATACAAATAATCTTCAACTGTCATTATCATCAAATGTGAAATCAAACATGGCTGCAAAAATTAAAAAAAATCAGCCTTCAACTAGTAGCTTTGTAATGCAGACAACATCATTCCAAAAGCAAGAAAGTGATGCCAAAATAGCCCGCTTTTTAAATACGCTTTATTAGCTTCACCTGCATGTATGTATGTAACAGAATCTTTGAACGTTATTTTCACCCACTTTAAAACATCAGATTAAATTGAAACTGTGCACACTTACTGAAAACCGATGACAATTGAACAATTTAAAAAACCGCCGCTTAAAAGGATCAAAATAAAAAACGTCGGATAAACGGATCAAAAGAAATTTGAAAAATTAAGTCACTTGACACCCTAATACATGATAATCATTGAAACACATATGAAAGCTATAACTATGCACAGGGCCATCGCTAAGACTTTTTATTGGTGGGGGAGAAGACCTTAAATTGCCAAGTCAAATTTTCATATCTGCCAACTCGTTTTATGATTTTGCCAAGTTACCACACTTATACAATGAAATACACTTCGTATTTGTAAAAAGTTTAATGATATTCCCAATTAGAGTTGTAACTTTTGCAAGTTCTATCAAAAATAGGAAATATGTTACAGTTTTTATTAAAATTTTTAATTAAATTTGCTATAAAAGTTTTAAATTTGCCAAGTGTAACAACATTTTCGAATGTTTGGGGGGGGAGGCTCCCCCCCTGTCCCCCCCCCCTTAGCGAGGCCCCTGACTATGCAACCGAAAAAACATTTTAAACCTGACCACCATCGACCTGATTAAAAGCGTATATTTTAATTTAAAAAATTCTTTAGCGCTTATTTAAAATGTACAGTTATTCTTTTTATTAACAGTGTTAATGCATTTTTAGGATCGATCTCGACGTCCTGAAGCTGCCCGCGAAGTAATAGAGTGCAAGGAAACTCTAGATCAGTGTGCACCTTTAATTCCAGTAGATATCGACGGGAGTTGCAGGAACTTCGACGTGTTGCTGATAACGCCGACTTCTCTGAAGCTAATTACCCACTGCTATTTGCAGGGGCCAGAATTACAGCCAGTATGATACACTTGGAAATGTTCTACCGTATCAACCAGGTAATAATTAGATTTTCAGAGTCATTGAATGGTTTTTTACAGACATAAGACATTTTCAGACAATAGTACATTTTTGTTGCTATTTTGATGTCACTAATGTATGTCTATTAATTCATTTTCAGAAGGATGCTTTTGAAAGCATAATGGAAATGAGCGCGAACCAAAACTAGTCGTTGGAGGGGGGGGGGGGAGGGCACCGTAATACTTACCCATCATAATATAAAATATGAAAACAAAACCCGTGCAAACTATCTATGGCAAATCCAAAATAAAATTTATACGCATAATTAAATAATTTTAATATATATAGTAATGCTCTATTAATGAATTTCTAATGAGCTAAATTATATAAAACCCCAAAATATTAAGTAGTACCGGATTGCGTAAAAGAAACATCCTTATAACTCAAAAAATAATAATTATATTAACTAAACATTTACTGCGTTGGATTAAACGTCTCATTTCCAATTAAAATATATCTGTGAATTGAAATTTGGATGAAATACAGGGTCATGAAAAATCGAAGAATTTGGAAAACAAGATTACACATAACTCGGCAGCTAATAATCCGATCGATTTCGTTCTTGATGCAAAATTTGTGTTATTTTATTGCCTTTTACGTCCATCCATTAAAATAAAAAATTTCGAAAATTTTTATATACCTCTAATCAGAACGAAATATTCGAGAGTCCGAAAAAAATAGTTCCGGATAATCAAGGTTACTGATATTAAATAGACTTCGTCTCATTCTTACATACTAAGTACATACAAAATTTCAAGTCTCTATCTCAATTTGTTCGGGAGATAGAGCGGTTACAGACAGACACGGAAGGCAATTTTTTTTTTTTTTTCTAAAAATATGTTTTTCAGAATCTCCAGTATCTAAAACGTGTAAATCCGTCAAAAAAATTTTCGATTTTCAAAACGTTTGCATGACTTACACAATACTACGTATGGTGGGTAAGTAATATGTTATTTCAGCTGCGTAAAATTATTTCTGCGGATCAGCTGGAATTTATTCGCTTTTTGGTGAAGTTTGGCGCAATATATTATTCCGTGTAGAGGTAAATTTTGCATACTGTAATATTATAAGCCTCCTTAAATATTTTTTAAATCTTAACATTTAGAACCAAAGAAATAAAATCAATTTATTATGCTTGTAGCATATAATTTGCAACAGTTGAAAACAAATACTTCGTAGATTTGGTATCTGTATTACAACCAAGTTGCAAACCACTTTCACGAAAAAATTTGGCTAATGATTTCTTTGAAAAGATAGCAGTAGAAGTTCAAGAATCTGCTGTAGAGAAAATAGCTGAAAAAATTGTTACTCTCATGCAAGATGGGTGGAGTAACATACATAATAACCCTTCTACAATAGATTGCTGGAAAAATAAGAAGCTTTGTAAAAATCTTGCGTGAGAGGCAAAAATTGCAACAGAAGCTACATATCGATGCACTGTATAAAAGCTTTGTTTCAGATAATGAACAGAAAATGCTTACAATGTGACAGAATCTTGAAACGGAAAATATTGTACCAATTACATATGGATGTGCATCACATTATTTAAATATTCTTGGCAAGAATGTAACTACTGATTCTGTTATGGCTAAAGTTGCCAAAATTCAGAAATTTTTTAGAAATCATCATATTCCTGCAAGTTATATGCTGATGCGGTCAAACCACAAATTCTAGGTGAAAGAAGATGAAACTTACAAATAGCTTGTTAAAAATTTTATTACTAACAGGCCTTTTTATCTGCAAATTGTGGAAAATCACTAAGATGAAATTCATAATGACATTAAGTGTTTAATAAATAATCTTCATTTGTATAAAGATACAAAAAATATGTACAACCAATTGGAACCAGCCGCAAAAGCTCTTATAAATATACAATACGACAACAATGCCACCATTGCTGATGCTAGTAAAATTTATCTAGAACTTTTTTAAACTAAAGAACTCAATCCCCATTTCAGCAAAGTGAAATCTAAACAATGTAAGCCAGCTATCTGGGTCCGATTACCAGTCTGGGCATTTTTTCGCTCAGTTGGAAATATTCAATTCGTATGAGAATGAAATCTAGTTTTGATACAGCAATTACTCCAGTCCATTTTTGGCACACCTGATGAATGCGAAATATAAAGATGAAAAATTGTCACAAGATGAGGATCTGCTTGTGAATATTTGCAGACTTTAAATCCAAAGTACTTACATTACACAACGCAATTCAAGTCAGAAGATTCACCTTTTCCGAAAACATTACAAATACTATGGTGGAAGAATTTAAGTAAAACTGTAATATATGCAGAATTTCGCCAATTAATGGAACATCTTCAGGGATGTCCAGCATCATCAGCATGTCTGGAGCGTATTTTCTCTCATTTTTCTTACATACAAAACAAGATATGAAATAGACTAGGTTTACAAAAAGCCTTTAAATTAGTATTCTGTTATATGATGCTAAAATTCAATGTAGAAGTGGAAGACGAAGAATATGAATATAATTTGTAAATTTTTAGGAATCTGTGTAGTTCATAAATATTTAAATAAATGCATTTGATTGTCTGTATTATTAGATCAACGTCCCTTTTTTTTTCTTACCTTTCAAGTCATTTACTTAAAACCTAATTTTGACATTTTTAAAAGTTGTTTTGAATTTATATTTATTTTTTTACCCTCATAGCATGCATGGTCACTGTGAGTCATTTTGGTCACATCACATCTGTGACGAAAATGCCACCACTCAGAGACGTTACATTGTGACTAAGATGTGACTTTCTTAAAAATTTTTAGAAAATTACAAACGTTCTTCAAAACATGTTATTTACTTTAAAAAACATGTTTCTGGCAAATTAAATATCGTCGCTTTTGTCACAGTTTCGTCATAATGTTAATGTCAAATTAGTCACAAATTACACACTTTTCACAAATTGGTCACATTTTGACGTCACAAAAAAGCTCTAAAACGGCCATAACGACTTCACATTTTACTCACTGTGATTTCACATCGACAATCGATGGTCACAAAGTCACAATGTGACTTCACTACAATGTTGCAGTGACGTCACCAGGTCTTACGGGTAATAATCAGGTTTTCCCATGTGGGAAAAACATTGTATTTCCCGGGACAGTAAATATCGGTTTTTACGATGGTATTTACCGGGGGTGGGAAAAACCCTAGCCAGCAGACAGACTTGGTAACAAAATCACGACATGTAGTTGACCGAGCGAGCGGAGCCAGCAAGGTCTACAATTTAACTTGGGGCAAAAACACATTTTTTGTATGTATGTTTGTAATGCGATAACTCTCGAACCGTTGCTCTAATTGAGCTGAAATTTAATATGTGTGTAGTACTCATCAACACAATTTTTAAGTTCGTTAGGCATCAAAATCGGTTAATTAACGGTCTTTAATTAACTTAAAATCAATGTAAATACATTAATAAATACATTACTTCACTGTAAAGTTTGCTTTCTCGGTAAACATGGTAGAAAACAACTGCGCCATCTAACGGTGAAGAACCGCATCTGTCTCCATTCGTTTAACATTGGGGCATGGGGCAGTCGCGCAGAAGGTAATACTACAAAGCGCGCCTGTTATCCTGGGGCAATCAATAGCACTGTCAACACGCGTTGATAACTACAATTTAACTTGGGGCAAAAAACACATTTTTTGTAATGCGATAACTCTCGAACCGTTGCTCTAATTGAGTTGAAATTTAATATGTGTGTAGTACTCATCAACACAATTTTTAAGTTCGTTGGGCATCAAAATCGGTTAAGCAGTTTTAGAAATATTTGCATTTTTGTAGAAATAATAATTATCCTATTTATTTCCAAACTATAAGTGCAATTTTGACAAAAGTTTGAAAATATGTAAAAAATGTCAGTAGGTACTATTTCACAGATAGTAAAGCATCGAAATCGATTCAGTAATATTTGAAATATTTATGTTTTTGTTAATTATTTTTACTTATACTTTTAGTTTACCAACCTGACAACTAGATTGCGCTGACTGCAAATTAGAACGCGCTATCAAAGTTTTTTCGCCTAACATAAGTAGTTCAAGAAATTTTATCGCATTTAACCGACTTCTATTAAAAGGAGAACGTTACTTTCATCGATATTTCTTTGAATTTTGAATGTTATCAATTCCATTTGATATTCAACTAATATTTACGAAAATAATTAATTATAGAGTAGCCGAATTGCTTTTGGTTCTTGTAAGAGTCAAGGAGCTTGGCGAACCAACTCTATCGCCAAGGGCTGACCCCATGGCTTTGCATGAAATGTCACGGACATAATATTGTGCTGAATTCAAGTTTCTTCGGATTTGGAAAAATGTGGCAACGGCTGATTTTCTCGAACTTTGGTGGATTTAAAATAAAAACAGTAAATTGGGGAATCTTACTGTTCTAACGAAATCTTTGTTTGTTTGTACTTCTGTAGTAGAACTATAGTTCAAATAATGCCACGAACAAAGAAGAAGTCAGCGGCAACAACAGCTCGCGAAGCTGCTTTGCGAAGAAACCTAGAGACTAATGAGCAGCGCCAAGAACGTCTATCTCAGGAACGGGACCGTGCCAGTACTTCACGTGCCGACGAGAGTTCATCTCAACGTTCGGAACGTTTGCGTTTACTGCGAGAGCACGCTAGAGAGGTACGAGAACAAGAACAATCTCCCGAACGCTCAGAACGTTTACGTTTACTGCGTGAACATGCTTCGCAGGTTCGAGAGCATGAACAATCTCCCGAACGCTCGGAACGTTTACGTTCTGTACGTGAACGTGCTAGAGATGTTATAAGTCAGGAAGAGACGCGTGTTCTTTCTGAATTAGCCCAAACAAATGAAAGGGTACTAGATCACCATCATTATGGCGACAATTCTAACTTCACAATTTTTGAAATTAGTCAAATGGCTTTGACATGGCAACTTTGCACTGGTTGTAATAAATCATTTCCAAACTTAAAAGTAAATGAAGACGCACTTTGCGCTTATTGTGTTAAAAATAGAAATCTTTTTAACATCTTTTCATTAGATAATAATATGGATCCTGGGGAATGCCCAGCAGTATTAAAAGAGTTATCAATGATAGAGGAACAACTGATAGCAAGAGTGCATCCAGTCGTTCAGGTGTATCGGATTCGGGGCCAGCAATATGCGTTTAGTGGACAGGTTATTAATTTTCCCTAAGAAGTTAACTCTGTTGCGACTCAATTGCCACATGCTGTCAGTTCACTTTCCTCTGTTATTGTTATTAGACATCAGTGTACCAATAATTACAGCGATTTTAGAGTCAACAGAAATAGAGTCTATAGGGCTTTGTTATTCCTCAAAGAAAATAACATTTATTATAGAGATATAAACATCAATGTTGATAATTTAGAAGCGATCCCGGAAGATGGAAATATAACAGAAATTTTAAGTCAAAATTTAGGACCTGACAATGTTGAATTAAATGAAGATGAAACTGAAAACGAAGAGCTTGTTGATACAAATATTTTGGGTATAGCACCCAATGATAATCAAAGAATGGTGCAACGTGTTCTAGGTACAACAGAAAATCCCATTATATGGCCTGTAGTATCACCAAACCCTATAAACGAATTCACTACAGCCGGTTATATTGCTATGGCTTTTCCAACACTCTTCCCCACCGGTGCTGCAGATTTAAGAACACCTAGGCCAAAAACTATTACTCATCTTCAATATTTCCAACATCTTATGCAATATAAAAATCAGCGATTTGCAAAACACTCCAGATTTCGATTTTTTGCATTAAACAGCCATATGAGATGGACGGCACTACAAAATAGTTCCATTTGTATCAGAAGGAATTCGGAATTCAGTAACATGACAATTCCTGAGCTGAAAGAAAAAGTTAACCGTGATCCATTACACTACCCAACATCAAAAATGTTTCGGGCTCAAAAATAGTTATTTCCGAAGTATTTTGTCTCGCTAAACACGAAAATCAACATAAAAAGTTGAGATTAGCTCTTGTTTTCGAGGTAGGAACCAACTTGAGAAATCTCACTATGGCTGTTTTATAGGAAATCGAATGTTCGGAAATTGGTACTCCTAATAGCAGTAATTCCCCTCAACTGAATTCTCTGTGTAGAATCCAACCAGAAATCAAGATCATAGAATACAGGGTTCGTCACAAGAATCTTCTTCATTTCTTTCAGAAGAAAGAGCATGTTGTTTCTTGCACTGATGTAAATGGTTTGATGAATTCAATGAACATAACTCATGATCCACGGAAATGGAGGTTATTTATAGACGCTTCCAACTTAGTTTGAAAGCAGTCTTACTACACAGCGCCAACATTATTCCTTTCATTCCCACTGGACATTCCGTTCGCACGGAGGAAACTTACATAAATGTGAAATTACTTCTCGAGTCAATCAAATATGAGGATCATAAACGATAGGTTTGTGGTGACTTGAAAATAATTTCTTTACTCCTGGGAATGCAAATAGGGTATACCAAGTACTGCTATTTTTTTGCGTTGGTGGAACAGTCGAGATAGAAACTTTAACTACATAAAAGATAAATGGCCTTCAAGAAATCTAAATCCCGATAAGAGAAATCTGCAAAAAGAGCCTCCAGTTAATCCAAAACACATTCTGCTTCCACCACTGCACATTAAGCTGGGATTAATGAACTTCGTGAAAGCCATGAACAAGGATGGAGAGGCTTTCCAGTACCTTAGAGCCAAATTTCCAAGAATGAGTGAATCAAGGGTTAAAGGGGGGAATCTTTGTGGGCCCTCAAATTTGCACAATAATGAAGGACCCTGCTTTTGATAAAGATTTGGAAGGGAAACAGAAAGCAGCCTGGGAAGCCTTCAAAAATGTGGTATGAGGATTTTTAGGCAACAGAAAAACCTAGAAGTACCAACAGTTGGTGAAAGAACTCTTACTAAAATGCCGTGACCTTGCATACGAAATGTCTCTGAAATGTCATTTCCTCCACTCCCATCTTTATTTTCTCCCTAAAACTTGTGGAGTTGTAAGCTATGAGCACGGTAAAAGGTTTCACAAAGATATCTTTGTAATAGAACGCTGATATCAGGGTCGTTGGGATGAGTCAATGCTGGCCAACCACTATTGAACTGTTACAATAGATGCTCCGGCGTTGACATACAAGAGGCAATTCAAAAGGAAACGTTTGCAAGAATAGGCTAAAACAACAACTGCTTTCTGAAAAATGAACATTGTTTAGTGAAACATGCCTTTTGTATTGTATTTATTACATAGGAATTTTTTCTTCTTCAATTTGCTTTTAAATCAATGTATGGGATGTTGTGTATCTTTCTCAAGTGGGCTGTATTGTATCTTGAAAACAAGAGCCAATAAAAAATTTTCATTTACATATTCGTTTTTTTCAACCCAAAATTAGTAGGAATTGACTATCTAGAACCAGGAAACTGACAAAAATATTTTTTTTGTTGCCTAGTGTTATTATTGCGAAAATTGACGTGTTTTAATGCTAATTTACGTGGAACCAGTGCATACTGGCATTCCCGATGTGGTGAACTATTGGATATGGTGGAATTTTTAGGGACTCCTACACTATTTTTTACTTTGAGTGCCGCTGATTTGCACTGGCCTGAATTGTACCGTCTTTTAGCACCAAATATAGATTTAAGAACTGTTAATCCAAGTAGGGCCATGACAATAAAAAATAAGCTATTGAACGAAAATCCATTAATCGTCTCCTGGTTCTTTCAACAAAGAGCAGATTACTTTATTCAAAAAATTATGGGACCACATTTTTCGGTGAGAGACTATTGGTACAGAACTGAGTTCCAACATCGCAGTAGTCCCCATATTCATGGAATTTTATGGTTGGAAGGGGCTCCTGACGTTTCAGACCTTAATAGAAAGTCACCTGAGGAAAGAGCTGCGATTGCTAATTATTTTGGCACTTTGATTACAACAGTCAACCCAAATATTGGTAAGTCTGTACCAGCAATTCACCCATGTCAGTTGCACTATTCAGAAGTTCAAAATCATCAAGACGATTACAAGAACTTAATAAATTGCTGTCAAAGACACACGCGCCATGGTAAACAATGTTTGCGAATTAATAAGACGACAAAGATTCAGGAGTGCCGATTCAAATTTCCATTTCCATTAAATGACCAAAATGCGATAGTCCAAGAAAATGGAGAATGGACATTTAAATCGATACGCAACGATCCGCTTATTAATCCGCATAACAGATTTGTTTCCGAAAACTGGAGGGCCAATACTGATATTCAATGTATCCTATCTACTAAAGCCGTTCTGAACTATATTGCTAAATATGCAAGTAAATCAGAACCAAGATCTAAAGCTTACGAAGAAATGTATTCGTTAGTTTTAGATAATCAAAGTGATGGGCAAGCAAAAGAGGTACTAAAAAAAATATTTCTAAAAATTTGCATAGAACGTGATATCTCGGCACAGGAAACATTTCATATTTTGATGGGCTGGCCTTTATTTCACGCCAGTAGAGCTTTTGTTAAAATAAATGTGGAAAATGACCAATGGCTAAGTTTAAATGCTGTGTCTGGTGAAGTTGCAGTAAGTTCGTCACTGGAAACATATCCTCTTCGTCCTCAACAATTTGACAGCTTGTCTCTGAAAGATTTCTTCAGTAAACGCTACAAAAGAAGTAACTCGTGGGCTACACGAAGAAAACCAGCGGTACCGCGTATAGTTCCCCGGCGAATTTTAAGCGTCACAAATAGAGATGGGAATGTTCGGAAAGAATCCGGAAAAATTGGGAAAAAAACTGGTTTTTTTCGGGTTTTTTCCGAAGGCTTAATTTTCCATTTTTCCGAACTGGAAAAATTGAAATTTCATTTATGAAATAATATAGTGAAAATTTTGTAATAGCTACATATCATACTTTTTAATTTATTTATTTTTATGTTGAGTGTCTCACATGAAAACTTTAATGTGGGTAATCTGATCTCTGAGCAGAAATCTGTTTGAGAAGACTTGAAAAGATCCTTCACATTTTTTTCTTATTTGAAACACAAGACCCTTCGCAAAATTTCTCTTGAAAATAAACATTTCGGAAAAAAGTTTAATCTACAAATTGAATCTTTCGCAAATGCAGTGATTGAAGAAAAAAAAGTCTCATGCCATATAGCAGCTGAATCTTATCAAGTTGTATATATGCATAAATAACCTTATTAAAAATGTCTAAATAGGACTCTAAAAATAGTAATAATTTCTTATTCACAAATTCTGAATATATTTTGAGTATATATACAAAAAATTCACAATTTCACAAAAACAGGATTACATGAAAAAAATCTAGATGTATAATTAAATGCAACTTCTTTTTTAAAAATTAATTCATGTGCAAAATTATTTCAATAATATGCCGATTTATAGAAATGGTAAAATTAAAAAATTAACATAAAATTTGAAACATGCATTTATTTATTTTTTCTATCTTTTCAAGAAGTAAGTATTGAATTCGTGAAAATTTTGACTTCCAGTTTTTGATGTATTTAAATATTTTAGAAGCTCCTGAACACGATTTGATAGTTTTGGAAAATATCTGTCACACTGTGAGTCTGTATGGGACAAAAATTTTATGGGCATTCGATCTCAAGAACTGATGCACATAATTTCACAAAACTTTAGATTCAGTTACACCTTGATATAAACTCGAGATGTTTAGTTATTAGTGTATATCACACAACTGATGGCGCTACAATCTCAAGAATTAATGTATGTATTTTCATAAAACTTCAGATTAAGTTAATCTTTGATATAACTTTATGCACATTACTTTTTGGTGTAAATCGCTCAACAGATGACACTGCTATGCTGCATTATTCATGATTATCACAATAGTTTTATCTCAAGGACTAAAAGACGATTTTTTATCAAACTACAGATTCAGACAGTTCCTGATATATATTAAGATTGTTTAGTTTTTGGTGTAAATTGCCCTATAGGTGGCACTACTATGATGCATTTTTCAAGATTTCGCTATAGCTGATTAATTGAATGTTTTTTCAAGGTATTGCCCTATAGGTGGCACTACTATGATGCATTTTTCAAGATTTCGCTATAGCTGATTAATTGAATGTTTTTTCAAGGTATTGAATCTAAAATTGATCTCCATTTTACCTCAATAATGTACAGTAATGTCGCAAAAACATGGACAGTTTGCATTAGAAAAGTACAACTGAGATGAAAAAAAAAAACCATATTTTATTACAAGTAACTATGTTCCAAATTATACATTCCGTTTTGATTAAACTTTGAATTTTTGTAGTTTTTTAAAGCAAACTAGAAATTTATCTCTGTATGTAACTGCTTTTGTTAATTCCTCATGAGCATTTTCTATTTGTAGTGTTCTGTTTTCATAACTTTTGAGTTCCATTCTTAGAAATATGAAATTACCATATGGAAACATTATTGAATATGGTTTCTTACTCAAGAATAGAATACCAGATTTCAGGATAAAAAAAAAAAAAATTACGTTTAATTAAACTTTAAAAAACTATTTTTCTGGTTTCAGTGAGTAAAAATCTACCAGTCAATAAATCCTATGCTACTTTTTAGTTGCAGACCTGAGTAAGCCCCCCCCAAAAAAAACTTAGTTTTGTTTGAATTTAGATTATAAAACTAAATCAAAACTTTGAGTTGAGATTGGAAAGCTATACCAAAACTAAGCATATTTTTTAAAGGAAATAAAATTACAATTGTAAGAAAAAAGTGCAATAATGTAAAAATATACATATTTTTAAACAAACAATGGAATTTTTTAAATACTGATATTGATAATAATGACAAAACTGCAACAATTTTTTAAAACTAGTATCATTTACTTAAAAACTACACCTATGTAAATGTAATGCATAATTTATTTCATTCCAAACTGCAGACATATTGGCTCAGGTTCTTACATTAGGTCAATTGGTTATTAAACATGTAACTGAAAAATCATTTCAACAGAGATATGATATAACAAACAATAGTGTTTTAAAAATTCTTAGGCTGTGGAAAAAAAACTAAAATTTAAAAGCAGGCTTTGCTACTTTCTTTTTATTTTGTAATATAAAGTGAAAATAATTTTCATTTAATACAAATAAATGGGAAAAAATCTTTATTATTTAATATTCTCTAAGAAAATACAATTTATTTGGGAGAAATAGTCATAAAAAAATCAATTTTTCCAATTTTTTCCGAAAAAAACCGGTAAAAATCCAGTTTTTTTCCGCCACTTATATTTTTCCGGAAAATTTACATCTGTAGTCACAAATCAAGATGAGTTCTATAAACAGCAGGTTATATTAAACATACCATGGCGCAGTCGGACAGAATTTACAGAATCCGGAAAATCGTAACCTCCAGGGGGGGGTCACAACTTTTGACAGATGATTTAATGAAACAATTTTAAGATACAGTAAATCTTGTGAAAACGGAATTACGATAAAAAGTAGCAAATTTCGCCGATCGAGCATGAAAAAAATCGCGAATTTTGTCGATTAGGCACGGAAAAAACACGAATTTTTATCGATCGGACGCGAAAAATCTCAGATTTCGTTTATCGGGCAAGGAAAAAAAAATCTAAATTTTTTTTATAATACTTGAAAAAAATTGCAAAATTTGTTCATAGGTTGTGGAAAAGTCACCTGTTTTGTCTATTTACCGCGCAAAGAAAAAAAAAGCAATTTCGTTGACCGGGCGCGGAAAAATCAAAAATATCGTCAACTGGACATTGAAAAATCTCGAATTTTGTCTGTATGTCTCAGAAAAATCGCAAATTTTGTCGATCGAGCTAAAAAAAAATCGCGAATTTTCTCAATCTGGAACGAAATAATTGAAAATTTGTTAATAGGGCACGAAAAAACCCCAATTTTGTCGATCGCTTTGTAAAAAGCGCGAATTTATTCGATTGGGAACGGAAAAATCCCGAATTTTGTTGATTGGGACAGGCCCGTATCTAGAAGTAAACATTAAGGGTGGCTCAAGAGATTGTAGGAAGGGGGGGCTCCCGCTGACGCAGAAAGGTAAATTCGTACATATTTACATGGTAGGTACTATGTTTCTTATTAAACTGTTGCATTAACTCATTAACTAATAACCTCATTTGATGCTAAGAAAAGTATAGGATGATGAAAATTTTGAATGGTTCGAAATTAAACATCATGTTAGCTTCATATGTACAAATAGGATGAGGGAGTGTTGAAACACTTATTTCAGATACTCCGACATTTTCAGGCCCGGGCCCAGCCCTATCTATCGAAAACAAATATCGGCTCGGTCCGAACAAACAAAATCTCGACCCGAGCCCGGCCCGAAATAAAAGTTAAAATCTCGGTCCGAGACCGATTTTCTTCAGCACATTGCTTTGGTTAAAAAATTATCTTGTATGAGGAGTTCTGAGCAAAAATTTATCTTAGCCTTTTTTTCATTTTTTAAGCTGCAATATTTATTTTTAATGAATCTCTGTAGTATGTAAATGTTCTAGTTATCACTGATATTGTCAAAGGATACTTCTTGTATCGGAGACTAACTTTGAGATTTTATAAGTAAATAAATATTAACTGAAACATAAAATTTAATTTTGAAGTCTTAATTTACATTAGAACCTTTGTATAATATCTTAAGCAATCAAAAATTAAAATAAAATTGCTAACATCAAAGGGGCGCCCAAGTCTTGATGGAGGAAGGGGGGGGGGGCGATTAGACGGATGCTCGGGCGTTGATGAAAAAAAGCACTACACACTCCGAGCATGTGAATTTTCCCTTACCGAAAAAATTTTTCATTTTAGATGATGGAAATGACAGAGATTGGATATGAAACAGAGATTGAAACGAAGCAAGTGTTATATGAGCAAGCAGCATGTGTTAAAAAAATACCATATATGATCTTTAACCTTCATATGAACCTTTAGTAAAGGTTTATTTGAATCATGCTATCTATTTATGATGCTTTTCTGGTTATTAATTGGCCTCTGAACATGCTTTTATAGCAATTTCATAATATTTTAATTTGAATTTATAGAAAATAGCTATTAGTAAAGTACATTAACATGTATAGTTGTAAAAAATAAGATATGCCTTGGTAAAAAAGGCAATAAAAACTGGCTTTGGAACTTTTCCAGTAGAGGCTTAAAATGTTTTAAGGGGAGAGGGGGAGTGACCCCCTCATTTATATATATTCCTTTCATTTATATATATTCCTTTATATATATTCATTTATATATATTTATATAATAGTCCTGTGTTGTATATGTATTCCATAAGACTAAAATAATTATGTGTAATGATTTTTGTTTTGTATTTTATAAAAACTTTATTTTTTATTAGGCTGAAGATGGATGAGATTGGAGATGGAGATGTGAATGAGATGAAGATGGAGAATGATAATCTGAAAAGATTTCCAATTCCTATTGGTAAGGAAAAAAAAAAAATAAAAACATTTCATTGCCATCTAATTGTAATTTTGTTTTTTTTTTTTTTACAATTTGTAATTGTAATTTAATTGTTAATTTAATGTAATTTTGTGTTTTTTAATTTTTTTTATTTACAGAATATGAATTGGCGATATGCAAGCAAACACTGTCGGCTGTTGAAGCCGACAATTTTTTTTTTAAAAAAGTGTTGTCTAGTGTTGTCCATAATATTTTTCATATTGTTTATCATTATTTTATTGTTATATTTCTTTATTGAATAAAGTCAACTCTTAGACTCTTTCTTGTGTTTTTTTTTTTTTTTTTTTTTTTTTTTTGCATATGCTATAAGTTTTCATATTTTCGACAAAACTTTATTTTCAATAAAGAAATTGTTTCTGTACTAACTACTAGGGGGGCCCCGCCCCCCTGCTATATATATATATTTTAAAAATATATAAGTAAATAAACAACATCAATGTGGTGTGTATGGGACATATGTGCCCCCCCCCCCTTTTTTTTAAAAAAAATTCTGATAATATCAAAAGTATGGACGGGATCTTTTCTTATTGTGCCTGATGATGACAGATTTGTAACTTCGAAACGGCAAAACCTCTTTCTAAAAAAGTAGCAGAAATAACGACTTCAAATTAGACTGTATTTGAAGCAAGAAAAAGTTTCTTAAATGATTTATTTCTAAACCTATTTTGCATAATTTTGTCGTTTCGTTGATAAATGCAAAAAATATTGCAAAAATGGCATTTTGAACCGATTTTTTCGGTCCTACCGAGAAGACAATTGCTTATAAATCAAATTCTAACGAGTGGAGCATATCACTCGACGTCACACGGCACCTTGTGCATCTCTTCGAAAATCACCACGGCAAGTTTCATGTTTCTACTTTTAAAAACGTGCCTGAAATTGTATCAGTAAAATTTCAAGCTGTTGAAGGTGGAAAAGCGTTTTTTTTTTTTTTTTTTTTTTTTAAATACGCCCCTTAAGAAAAGAAAAGAAAAAAAAAGCAACCCCCGTAATTGATTTACCGATCATACGGATCATGATATGCGACTGTAAAGTACATATTATAATTATTGTTTTGCATCCATATCTTTTGTCGCTTTCCAGCCAGATCAGAGAGAAGTGTACACGGCGAAATGAATAATTATTTTTTCATGCACTTTTGAAAAACAAGCATCAAAGTTTATTAAATGTAATATTTTTTTTTTTTTTTTTTTTTTTTTCTCCCTTCGATGAAAGAGTGGCTTAAATCTGAATGAAAGGTGTTTTGTGGTTTCAGTTTAAGACGTTCGAGATGTTTTTAGAGCTCATATGTACGGTAGCCCCCTCCCCCCCCCCCTTTTCAGAAGAAGATTTTCACAAACGGTCACGCAAGTGAAAGGGTCCGGTGAAAAAAATTGTGTTTTTCTGCCGAAGGAGTTGCCCGAATCTTTCTGAAAATGTTTAAATATCGGGGGGGTTCTCTCGAGTATTTTAAAATTTTATGGAAATCGGGCCGTAAGTTCCGTGGGAGGGACATTAAAGGGGACTTTCGGGCCCCGTGCGACAGCTATCGGTCGGATCAGCTTGAAATTTAAAATACGGTTATATGCGACTATAATATACGTAGAAATAAAATTTTATGAAAATCGGACGGACAGAGCGCGCATTTTTCTGAAATAGCCCTTTTGGAAAAAAAAAAAAAAAAAAAAAAATTCAAAAAGTCGGACAATCCCGTTATAACATTATAAAAAGGGGGGGGGGCGTGAAATTTGGCAGTTAAAAATGTATCCTAAACCGGAAAACCTTATAACGTGCCCGAGGCACGCAGGAAGCGACGGAAACTCCGACCGGTTCGGCCGCCGCGCGCCGATGATGTCTAAGAATATTTACTAAAAAATACTAAATTTAAAAGGGGTGAAAATGCTCGAAAAACGTTCTAAATTGCTATTTTTGTGTTACGGAGGGAAAAACTGAGGGTTAAACGGAATTTTTTAAAATTATTCCTTAAAATAATATAACTGGTTATTTCAACTGTTATTATTATGCGAGCAAAGCTGCGGGGTATATATATGTATATATATGTGTTGTATAATAGGGCCTTTACCGGTGATCAGACACCTGACACCTTGGATCTCATTCTTAGCTTCTGTGACAGGGTTTATTTTAACAAGGTGCCGGCCTCCTTCCTGCCTTCTGCAAAGCTAAGAAGTCTCAGATCACAAACATACATAGACCGGGAGGAATTCTAAAAAAAAGTTTCCCGATATTTCCATGATATGCATTATTAACAATACACATACCGATTCCTCGTATAACCAGCTTGCTAATATCTCATTTCTGAGGAAAGAAATTGGTTGACAGTTTTCAGACTTGCCAAGTTCTGAAAGCTAAAAATCAGGAGATTTTGTTTTAGAAATCAGGAGATATTTTTGTCTATGAAAACATAAGAATTAATTTAATCATATAATGTTTTCACATATTTTTAATTTGACTAAATATTATAAAAAAAGGAGGCGTTTTGTTTCACATAAACTTGTGTAAAAGTTATAGTAAAGATCATAAGTGAGTCTTAATCGAGACAAGTTATTGATAATGCAGCAGATGATCACAGTAACAAATCTTAAAGGTTCATCATTTATAATGAATCCGAATGTAGTTTATCAATCATACTAAAGAACAATTATGCCTGCACTGAATCACAACATATTTTGTTGTAAAATAACAGAATATTTTAAAAAATATGAAAAATCAGGAGAAATATGTCAAAAATCAGGAGTATGGAGAAACATATGAAAATCAGGAGACTTGGCAAGTCTGCAAAACTGGTTTACCATTGTTTTCTTGTACCTAAAAGTAAGAAAATATGACTTGGCAGACCGATTGTGTTTTAATATGCTCGTCGAGCTATCCGAGATTTTCACCCGTGAAACTCTACGAGGTGTTTGTGTTGTCGCCTCCCGGTCTAACAGGATTCATTAACGGAATTTCTAGGCCCAGCTCAAACGACCTTTCCTTTTCTTTACCGTTTTAATATACAGATCGCAGCGACATCTGCAGTATGATTTCTACAACTGCATTTTTTTGTAGCTGATTGCATTTATTGTCCTTTGCTTTTTTTCTAGATGGAATATATTTTAAGAAATACTCATGGAGGCAATTCCATTGTTCTAACAATCAATTTGCTGCAGGTTCCAGAGTTAACCATCTGCTTGGCACATGTTTCATAAATCTATGTGCAGGGACACTTAGTTTTTCCTATATAAAACTAAAATCTTCTCACCTGGATGGCTGGATATAAAATAAAATCAGACGCATCACATCTATCAAGCCTAGAAGTGACTTTTTTCAAAAATATTATAGGAAATATAGGAATTTTATAAGAAATTTCATTTATATGTAAATATATTGACACATGTTTTAATACATTAACATATGTATCAACACAGACATCAACATTCCTGTTTTTTTTTAGTAATTTTTAGCACACTTTAGTAGAGTTGTTGTAAACCGTACGTATTCGTTACTAAGAAACGGGTATTCTCTAAAATACGAAATAGAACAATTAGAAGAACAATTAGAATAGAACATACAATTAGAAATCTGAGGATTAGAAGTCGATGGTTTAGGAATGTCTTCCGATTTAACTTTAAAATGCGCCTCAGTTCTCTTTGCCGCTGCAATTTTAAATGCCACTAGAATTTTTTGCGTGGCTTTTGAGAGTACTTTCACCCATTGAAGAAATGACAATACTTTTATGACATAATGTGTATCCTGCAGAATGCACATCTTTCATGTCCCTTTCGAGCCACCCTTCCGGTTTTTCAATCCATAAATCATTGAAAACGCACTTTCCTGCCATATTTCTTTACTGATTATATGACTGATGAAAGAAATTAAAAAATAAAACCGATCGTAAAAATCATATTGTAAAATCGCGGAATAGATCACATTAAACAAAGACGCCTGCGAAACAAAAACTAACGGAGACTTGTAAAAAGCGCAAAATTGTTGACGTCAAAAATCCGGAAAGCACGACTAACGAGAACCAATTACATCGACTCAGCAAAGAGTCTCCAGTGTGCGCGCGGAAAAGCAAACATATCTCCCATTGAATAAGTGAAGTTATTCCGAAGCTAGTGCATTCTGATTCGTTGTCCCGAGTCGAACTTCCCAGCTGCTAATGTATAGTACACAATGACGTAAGCGTCTGCCTCTCTCCTCTCATCTGGCAGGAGAAGCACATTGGCGAAAAATCACACTCCTGGCTATTATAGAAAAAATGCATTACCGACAGCTTAGACGGAACAGCGCGTGCATAGTAACAATTTCGCCGGATCACAATCTGCGTTCTATTTTTTTCCCCGACGGTTACCGCATGCATCCGATTTTTACAGCCAAGGAAAGATGCCAACAGGGTTGTTAGGAGAAGAGAATGAAATTTTTGGCTGCAAGTGACTCAATCATTGGGAAAGCAAATATACAATTGAAATAAATTGTTTTAAAATAAAGTGTATAAAGGTTTTTTTTTTTTACTTTTTTAGAAATTTTAAAATTTAAGGACTAATATTTATTATTTCTAATTTTTCCAGCACTTTTCATTCCTTGAAAATGAGGACTTTTTTTTTCCAGCACTTTTTCTATTTTTTCCAGAGCGTACGAACCTTGTGGTATGAAAATTTTTATTTGACAAACTTACGTATTTATTTATCTTATTCACTTCAAAAAATTAATTTTAATATTGATTTTGTGGTTAAATCAGCCATTGTTTCTAAAAGTTACATGATGGAAAAACCCAGTTAGGCTGCTTAAAGAGTTAATGTCCAATCAGAAATAAGAGAATTATAACAGAGCAACTTGATTTTTTTTTTCAGCTGCCATATTTGACAGATTATGAATGTTTCAGGGGCGATTCTGGGTGAAATTTTTTTTTTCGGAAATTAACATCGCATTTTCAGAAATCGGTGGCACGGAGGGAAGGACAATTCCAAGAGCTACCTCCCCCCCCCCCCCCCCCTGTGAAGGGGGGTTATCTGCGATCTTCAAACGAAATCAGCAATTTATCTGTTTTATTGAAATCTTTTGTCGAAATCGGTCGATCTTCAGACGAAATCAGCGATTTATCTGCGATATTTTAGCAAAATCGGCGATTTATTGCGACCTTTTGTCAAAATCGGCAGTTTTTCCGCGATCTTTTGATGAAATCTGTATTTTCCCGTGTTTCTTTTCAATGAAATCAGCGTTTTTTCAACGATCTTTAGACAAAATTCGCATTTTTACGCGATCTATTTTCGAAAACGTCCTTTTATCCCCGCGATTTTGACGAAATCGCCGTTTTTTTCCGTGCTTTTTTGATGAAATCGGCGTTTTTTTTCATTGATCTTTTGACATAATATTTTTAAGCAACAGCGTTTTTTCAGTGATCTTTTAACGAAATCGGCATTATATCCACAATCTTTAGACGAAATCGACGTTTTCCCGCGGTCTTCAGACGAAATATGCGATATTTGGTGAAATTGCCGTTTTTCCGCGATCCGGAAAAACGATCCGTTTTTCCGCGATTAATTAAACTCTTAAATGATAAACACGCGTTGTTTTTCTTTTGCTTAGATCGATGGCTCTTTTTTAAATCGAAATATTAATACATAATATGTAATCTCAAAAAAAGCGCAATTATTTTGTTTAAGTTTTAAAAATACATATAAAACTTCATATCTGTAAGGTAAATAGTACAATCCCTAAACGATCTCAAAACAATCGTTCTTCTAAAGGCTTTTTTTTCTGCTTCAAAAACTCCCTCCAAATTCACACTTAACGTATTCGGCAAAAGAACGGCTGCTGAAATAATAAAACGCATTTCTATCTTTCTTCTTCCTAATACCTAAACAACTAAATGAAATACCCGTATGTGATAATAACTTATACCGAGTCTAAAGTCCTGAAAACTAACTTTCATTTTGCAAACAATCGGGCTTCATATAAATCCCGAAATGAAGGTAGCGTTTGAAATTCGTTTCATTCAGTTTTTCAGCAGCAACGAGTATTCAAAGAAATGATTTGGTAGTTTGTGTTAGAGGTAGTATTAGTAATCAGTCGTATTATTGCAATTATTTATTAACGAATACATCCGGTTTGCAACAGCTCTAAATACCTATCATTCTATTTCTCGTTCTATTTGTATTAGTTATTCTCGAATCTCAAATGATTTGGATTTCATATGGCTTGTTAATTCATTTACTTATTTTATTATGACAAGAAAAAGAAATAAGAAGTGGATATATTTTTTTAAAGCAAATGATAATTAAATGATAAATCAAAGTGTGATTCAAAATATATATCAGAATATCAAAATATATAAGGCACACAGATTTCATTCACATATGAAGAAATTGAAATGTTTCTCATTTTCTTATAAATGCATAAAATGATTTAGAAATGTAATAAGTAATTTTTAGAATATTTCTGCAGTACAGCGCGTGTGTGTGGGGAGGGGGGGAGGTCATGAATCCGTGGCCTCACCGTTAAACCCGCTATTGAGTTACGCATATGAAAATATGAGTTCCACCCTGCATTTTCTTAAGTGCTCCCCCCCTCCCATTACTCATTTTTAATTATAGCTCTGTGTACAATTAGGCATTGCATTTTAATAAGGGGCGTAGCTAAGGGGATGTTATGGGCGGCTCACCCCCCCCCCCCGAAAATATTCCTAGGTCACTAAATGAATTTATGTTCCAAAAACCGAAATGAAATTCTATTGAAAAATCTAATTTAGTTTTGTGGACCTGTCACAGTTTTGAAAAAATACTAAATTGTAACTAAAACAAGTATTTCAACATTTGCTCATTCTACTTGCACTTATGAAGCCAACATGATGTTTAATACTGCACTAGTTATGGCGCTCGAAATTTCCATAATCCTAGTCTTTTCTTAGCATAAAATGAAGTTATTA
The DNA here is from genome assembly GCA_964019185.1 of Maratus speculifer. Classification (NCBI taxonomy): domain Eukaryota; kingdom Metazoa; phylum Arthropoda; class Arachnida; order Araneae; family Salticidae; genus Maratus; species Maratus speculifer. Next base: position 263,498,972 of record OZ025301.1, read on the forward strand.
CAACAGTTTAATCTGAAACATAGTAACTAAACTACAGTGTAAATATTCAGTAATTTATCATTCTGCGTCACAGAGAGAGAAAAAAAATATATATGAGTCATCCCACTACATTTTCTTGACCCTCCCCCAATCCCTAATTATTGACTTTTCGCTAAGGCCCTGGTTTTAATATTCTATTTGCATTTTTTAAATAAAAGTTCGAAATTTCAATAAATGTAACTTTTACGGATAGATGGCAGCACTAACTAACAGTGGCGTAGCTATATTTTAGCCTATCCTATGGCGCCCGGGGCCAGCAAGAAATTTTGCGCCCCCACCCCAATATAGATATATAACAATTTGTCTCAATTTGGCGCCCCCCTTAGCTACGCCACTGCTAACTAATACGAATTCTAATGAAAATCACTGTAATCACAGGCGATAAATCAATAAATAAACTAAAAAACTTTGTAAAATCACCATAAAATGAAAAATTAAGCAGGACGCCTTTCAAGCTACAATAACAGCATGGTGATTTTACAAAGTTTTTTAGTTTATTTATTAATACGAATTCTTTCAAAGATTATTCTATACGATGTATGCCGTATGCTCGACACACACATTCTCATTCAGTCCAGTCAAAGTCAGTTTCTATACACATTCTATACTCTATAATCAAATTCTATACACATTCATCTGCTTTATCAAAGAACCAGGGCTGTTTGGTTTAAACCAAGTGGTTTTTTTAAAAAAACCATGCTGGTTTTTTTTTAATTTGGTTTTTTTCCCTTTTCCCTAATGTTTTCATTTATTTTACACATTATTAAAATGTGCAAAATCAAAATTATGGAGTAGCTACAAGCAAAGCTTAAGACAAATTAAATTTTTAAAGTGACAAACATCTTTAATCAATATAATTTTTCTTACTACAAAAGTACTTTTCTATAGTGAATTGTGGAGGATAAAAAAAAAATAGTTTTAATTCTTTTTTAAATTAAACTTTGTATTGTATTTTATTTTAAGAAATCTACTTATATATATTGAAATAAAAGAATGTCTAAAACTAGAAGAAAGGAAAATATAATTTGGTTTTCGTTTGAGGGAATAAGAATTACATCAAAAGCATGTTTAAGAGCCAAATGTAAAAATTGCATGCAATGTAAATGCTGTCAAATTGGCCCTTCCTTATAATACTAGGTGTGATTCATTTTCAGATGCTTTAGATGTTTACCTTAAAAATTGCCCCACTTTACTTAAAATTTGTGTAGAAAATAGGAATGTTATTGATAAAAATATTCAAAAGCTCATATCTGTCTAATTTTTATTTTAAAAGAAATGTTGAAGATATGTTTAAACTGTTAAATTCTATTGCAGTTGCCCTGGATAATATCTAAAGTAATAAGTTCCATTACTAATGCAATTTATAATTGGACAGGTCTTGCAAAAATATCAAGAGAAAAAAAATGTAAATAAAGAAGTCTCATAGTTTTTTAGTCCAGGTATAAAATAGCCCTAACACCCATGCCCTTTTAGGTATACATGCTTGAATCACAATAAAGTCAAAGTGAACTATGTGAACAAGAAAAAAAGGATACATTAAATTTTATAAAACCCATGTAACTCGATGTCCATGTAACTCGATGCTTGCACAGATAATAAAATTTAATGCTAAATCTTCACCTTTTTAAGAACAAAGAAACAGAAAAAATAAAGTTTGTATTTAAAAAAATAAAATAAAAAAATAAACAATAATAATAATTTTTTTAAACCTATGTCTCAATTTGTGTAAACATTACATTCGTTGATGTATCAAGTAAGGCAATACACATGTATTTTTTAGCATTAATAAAATGCATATTGATATTTTTAAGTAAATATATGTAGTAAGAGATTAATAATCATTTGTTGATGTTAATACTGTAAATAATTTCTAAATTATGCACAAGAAAATGTTTTGTATTTCAGCTTATAATCTGGTTTAAACCAAAAACGCGGTTTTTTGGTTTTTTCCCAAAAAACCGGTTTTTATACCAACTCTGCAAAGAACTGAATGAAGAGGTCCTGGTTTTCATTGAATTTCGATGCTTTTAATTTATTCATAGTTTCTCACTATGCATCCATTGTTGTAAATGATAATTTAATAGCTTTTACAAATTCCTGTTGCGAATTTAAATTTTTATTATGCTCAATCATAGGTATTTCATATATCTAGAGGTGCCTCTCTAGTATTAGGTTCTATACTCAATTATTTCAAGAGCAAATTAGATTAAATGTCAGACAAATATAATATGAAGTTAAAAATTATTAACAGCTTCTGTAAAAGTAGTCCTTTGAACCATAAACACTATAAAACACAGTACATATCAGGATGGAGAAATGTACAAATACTTTTTTTGCAAGAAATTTTTAAACTTTTCCTATTAGAAAATTATTTTACATCTTTATCGAAATTTTCTGTTGTGTAAATTAAAACGCACGGCAAACAGACTGTATTAAAACTATTTTTGACAAAATATCTGTTTTTATTTCGTTAAAAATTAAAAATTTTAGAGTGTACAAATACTTTTTTTGCCAACTGTATATTTTATATCAAATTCTATACACATCACTTATCAATTAATTCATCTGCTTTATCACAGAACTGAATGAGATCAGGACTAGATTACCAATCATATGAATCTGGTTGTAAATTAAAATAACCAAAATAGGTGATTTCAAAAGAGATTACTCAAGTTAAATTAAGAAGTTGCAGAAATAAAATAGAATTAAAATGATAAAGTTTCTATAAAAATTAAGGATTACAGGTAAATAATAAAGAAAATTCAACAAGATTCTCAATCTGTCTAGATCTCAGGTAATGTAGTGCCCTCACGCTATGATAGTCTGTGAGCTAAAAACTAATCTAATAAGGTTCCGAATACAAAATTTTTGGCGTATTCCCATTTTATTCAAGGCTGTTAAAAGATCTAAAAAATTTTTCTTAGTTTTCTCAAAAAAAAAAAAAAAAAAAAAGTTAAAATATGGGTTTTGTTTAAAAAAAATGTAGAAAGTAAAGAAATCGTTAGAGGGGGCTCTAGAGGACGCTAGGGGGGGCTCAGCCTCACCTGCCCCCCGTCTGGTTACGGGCCTGTACGGCCTATAAGGTTATCTGAGCGAAAAATCTCAGCCGGTTATCGCCCGGTTAGCTTAACAGGTAAAGCATTGGCCTTGTAAGCCAAGTATCCGGGTTCGATTCCCGGACTGGGCAATTTTTCGCACAGTAGGAAAAATTCAATTCGTATGATAACTTTAAGGGTGTTCTTAAATCAAATTGGTCAACTTTTTGACACATGACTTAATTTATTTTTGTTCGGAAATGCGTGAAAATAGGATGTGTTATTATTCAGAAACTGTCTAATTGCACTCATTTTTCTGTTTTTTCTAAAACACAATAGATTTTTTATAACAAGCCTTCAAAGTGGACACTTTTGAGCCCATTTCCCGACGAAAGCAGAAGAAAAACGGGTGATTACGTCATCGAAATGGCTTATAACTGGATAGGTAATTTAATGATCATAAAATGGAAAAATAGGTTCATTTCGAAATCGCTTCCATAGTCAGGCATTCCAATTTTATATATTTTTTGTTTAAAAATGAATTTGGTGTACGAGTGAGCGGGGGTGTAACCACCCCCGCTCATAAATTTTCACCAACGACCCCTGCCTACGACCCGAACAAGGATTACAGGTAAATAATAAAGAAAATTCAACAAGATTCTCAATCAGTCTAGATCTCAGGTAATGTATAGTGTAGATATACTTTGATACACTTTCTTTTACCCCCCTCCACACCCTGCCCCTTACTCCCCCCCTGTCTCTCTCACTCCTCGTTTTCCTGAAGTGGATTACTCACAACTGACAGGGTAAACATGCCTGTTTGTTGATGTGCTGTATGCAAAAAAAAAGAAAAAATGTTTTGAGTGTGAAAAAAAAAAACTACATACGAAATGCTTTCCTAACTTCCATCGATAATAGATCAAATGTAGGACACAAAATTTAAAGTATATATGTATATATATTATAAAAGTTTTTGGTAATTTTTTTCTCTTTTATATTTTTAAGATTTTTATTTATTTGATTATTTTGCTGTGAATTATAGTTCAGAGCATTTATTATTATTATCTTGTATCATTTTGTATTTCTTTTTTAACTTTGAAAAATAATTATAAAGCTGCTTTTATACAGTAATTACTATCCGTAATATATGTAATAATGTTTTAAATAAGTGGCAAAGCTTTTTTGTGTAAGCTTTATTTTACTATTTTTGCTGGAATACTTGTTGGAATCCCGAGCCAAACGAAAGCTAGGCGGGCGAAGCCCGGCTATTTACTTTCCTAAACTGTTATTATTGACAAATGTGTGAAGAAAATGTGCATAGAAATAAAGATTTTAATTTAAATATTGTGAAAAAACATGTGAAAAAACTAAGTGTTTCCCGCCAATGTTCCATTTGTGGAACATGTTAGAAATCATACACAAAAATTTTTTTTTGGGGGAAAAAAAATTATTCATAGTGCTTATGTTTGAGTTTTGATCAATAAATAGTTTTCGATCATAGTAAACAGATTTCACTGTAATTAAAAAAAAAAAAGAAAAGAAAAAAAACAAAAACAAAATTTACATAATTTATAAATTATTTATTTATTTATTTACAAAATTTACAAAAATTTATTAAGAAAATGACAGACAAACAAAAAGATGGACCAGATCTCCCACGAAGGCATATCAAGGCGTACAAGTACAAAACATGTCAAATCAACAAAAAAAATTCAATTTACAAATAATCATCATCATCTGAAGTTTTTGAGCCAAACCATATATACAGGGATGAGATTGACTGCAGTATAAAGCCTACTTTATTAAGATAATTAACATTAATAAAATAGATAATTACTACATACTATGGAATTTACTAAGATAATAAACTAACAAACAAAATAAAAATCTCTTTTTTAAAATTCCTTTTTTTTTATTATTTTGTCTGTTTTGTACATTATCGTTAAAAATTAATGAAATAGATATTTGGTTTTATGATTTATTTGATTTATTTTTTTTTAAATTGGTAAAATTTTTATAAAAATTAAAGAAAAGACAAATTCAGAATAAAGTCTGAAGAATCTCATCCCTGTATAAATATTATATTCTAGTTACTGATTGGTACTAAAAATTAAACATCTAGGCTTTAATCTAAAGCCATTCTATTATTTTGTAATTGAATTGTGCATACCAAATAACAAATAAGAAATAAATTTAAATATGTTGTAAATGAATAGAAACTGGCAAAATTTAAAAAACAAATTAAATACAGTAGACTCTCTCAAATCTGCTGCCCTAATATCCACAACTCTCTAAAATCTGTGCATAATTTACAGATGTAAACAATGAAGCTCTCAGGTCAGGTATATTTTAATCTGTAACTTTCATTAATATTGCTAAATTCATGCTTTTTCATGAAGGAAGAATAAATTTATTTCTGAAAAAAATTCAAGGTATTGCTAAAATCAGTGGTGAACACAATCTTTTTGCAAAATGCGTTTATACATTCATCAAGCTTTTTTTTTATTGTTGAGTTTGGTTAAACCTTCTATGAAATAAAACTTCTATATTTTATGTTATTGATGTGAATTAGTAGTGCACCTTTATGGGGCAAGTTCCATTGAATAATTTAGGAAAAAATGCATCTCATCTTTATAATAAATATTTAGTTATACATTATTGACTATTTACTTCATCTTTGTTGTTTTCAATATTTTAATCATTTTTTATTATCTAAATTTTTATTATTATAGTTTATTAACTTACATAATTGTTTTAATGTTTTACTATATTATAAGCATTCATTAACTTCAGTTGCATTATTAATTACAATCAAATTACTGTTTAAAAATGTAAACAAACCCATGACCAGAAATCCACAAAATTCTAAAATCAACACAACCTCTGGTCCCAAGCTGTGCGGATTTGAGGAAGTCTACTGTATTCATTTAATGCAAGCTATTTATTAATGAATAAAAATCACAATTAATTCTATATTTCTTAAGCAAATAGGAAAAAATCAGGGATTTAATTGTTTGTACAAAAACACTAATTTAGAAGCTTTGTCTATTCCTAATTTATTATGAAGGCTTGAATGAACTAATCCAAAAGAAGAAAATTGTCTTTTTACTCCAGTAGATTAAGCCACGGTTGTTGTTATTTGGTAAATAAATTCAATTTCAATTTCGCTAATTCTTTCTTTACCTCCCATTACATAAAAGGATTTCTGCCAATCATAATCTGTCATAATATCAGAAACTTTTTTCTCAAGCAATGGTAATTTTTGGAATGGGCCGTTTTTTGCTTGAAAATGTGCTACAGTGGTGAGAAGATTTAGACAATCTTCTTATATGAATGCCAAATCTTCATTATTTTTCCTTACATTAAGTTTCATTTCATTTTGATTTAAAAGAAAGAACCTTAATAAAACTCCAGCAAAATGACAGCCATTAATAGTTTGTTCATATCTTGCTTTAAATTTTGTAATTCTATCGTTATCTAATACATTTTCTAACTTTTTACCCAAAATTTTCCTTTGTGTGCATTCATGTGAAATTGCAAAAAATTGATTCAAATCAACTGATTTTTTTAAAAAAATCAGTTGATTTAAATCTAGATTTAAATCTTGATTTAAATCGGTTGATTTAAATCATGCCAACCCTGTAAAATACAAATTTATACCTTCTGAAAATAGTCTCTCTTTTTTTTAAATCTCAAATTTAGTTTAAGGGCATAAAAAATGCACTTCATGTAGTAAAGATACACAGAGCTAAAAGACACATTTATTTTTTACTTAAAAGAATAAAAATGATAGTTTTATTTAAAAAATAATAAATTGTAAGTAAAATAGTCTTTTTCTAGTTTTTGAAATGTATTATTTCTTTAATTCATTGTAATGCTTAATGATTCTTTTTGTTATGAATAAAATTTCGTGTTGTGCAAGTTATATTACAGATAAAAAATTAATTATCAGGGTTGGCAAGTTTTTGACAGTGTGTGGTTTTATCCGGTTTAAACCATGGTTTAAACCACCATGTCAAAAACCTTTTGTCAAAAACTTCGTCAGAAACCTCAAATACTATGTTGATCTGTAAAATTTCACATTAAGTATTTGTCACACATATACAACATTGGATGTAATATTAAAAATTCACTATTATTGTATATTAATGATTAGTATATATAGTAAAATATTATTGTAAAATATAATTTTTTGACTTGGTAAATTTTTTTTAGCAAAATTGCGCTTTTTAAAAAGTAAACATAAGTTTTGAAAATGTTCACATGAGCTGCACATTTTTTTCCCTTTTACTCAGTCTTTTTAATTTTTCTGTTATTTTTGTGAACTTACAGCATTACCTAGGATTTAGAAAAGACTTCGAGAAGTGCAGATTTTTTGTTGTTGTTTTAATGTAACAATATAATGTAGGCATGTCAATTTTCTTTTACTCTAGTCTTATGGGTGATTCTGGTCCGAATTTTCTGAAAAATTAAAATGATCATTTCCAGAGCGGAAAAAAAAAAAAAAAATTTGTCATAAATCTGAAAATTTGGACATAAAATATATTACAAACTTTGGCGAATATTGCCAAAAAAATCAATTTCGTCAATCATTCAAAGAAAAATCGCTAATTTTGTCAAAGAATCATAGGAATAAGGTGAATTTTGTCAGAGGATCACGAAAAAAAGCAGATTTCGTCAGAAGATTGTGAACAAATGGCAATTTTTGTCAATAGATCGCGAAAAACAACAATTTTCGTCAACAGATCACAAAGAACGGCAAATTTTTTCTACATATCGCAAAGAAAATTGCAAATTTTGTCAACAGATTGAAAAAAAAAAGGGCAAATTTCATCAACAGATCACAAAAAAACAGCAATTTTTGTCAACAGATAGCAAAACAGGTCTTTCCAGATTGTCACAAATCCTTCTTATTTCAGTGCTACAGGGAGGACAGTTAACCTCATTATTTGGTGGAAAGGTATAAGTAGATGCAATAGCTTTTTGGCTGAACCTGCCTCCAAATTTGCTCAACTAGCAATGCTTCTGCTATCAAGCGGTGCTGGCTCAGCATCAATTGAGAGAGTATTTTATAACTCTGGCTTCATAAACTCTAAACTCAGAAATCGTTTGGTGTGTAAAAAAAATGTGTTCAATTGGTTATGTGCTATAGGATACTGCTGGGTAAAATTGATAATTGATCCAGATTATTAACTGTACAAAATCATTTTCTTCTGTTTGAACATTCTAAAAAAACAAAAAGTTTCATTGCAATTAAAATAATTTAACTTTTTTATAATTGTTAAATTACAGTTATTAATGTTAAATAAAAGATTACTTACCCTCTTGTTCTTAAAAAGTTTTAAAGCACATTACATGTTTTTGATGGTTTAAGCCAGTTTTTGATGGTTTAAACCAGTTTTTGACGGTTTAAACCAGTTTTTGACGCTTGTCATGTCAAAAACCAGTTTCTGACGTCAGAAACCCAACCCTGACTCTAATTTATTATGAGAAAATTAAGTTTTGAACAATAGCGTAAAAAAAATTCACTTTTTTTTTTTTTTTTATAATATGCGTGATGTGTGAGAGGAATAAGGGTGGGGTGGGGAAGTCCATTCAAATGCAACCGAATATGTCAAACATAACAATATTAAAAAATTATTTATTTGATCTTTATCAAGGAATACGCACACCTTTGTCAGCTGAAATCATTGATACGAATCGTATATAAAAAAGGGACTCTATATTTTTTTTTACTTTTATTTTCTACTTTATACCCTATAAACTATTTGCTGCTTCACATCCATTTGACTTTTTTTTTTTTTGGGGGGGGGGGGGGTGTAGTTTAGATTATAATAAATACAATGTTGTTGCATATTGTAACGACAAAGAGAAGTCGACAATTTATCAAATGTTTTGTGCTAACGGAAAAACCCGCTAAAGTTAATGTATTGATTTATAATTAACTTCTAAAAATATTAAAATGATGTATTGTCACTGGAAGCACACCTTAGTGCATATTTTTTATATTTCTTAATTTATCTGAAAGTGGGTGAAAAATCAAATGCACAATCCTATCCTTACATGCGAAAACCAAGTTAAATAAAAAAAGTGTACAAATAATTTAATTACCGTTTTAATATTATTTGTTTACGAATAACTTTTGAATCTCTGTAGTACCTGCTTAACATTTATTTGACTCTAAACACATAAGTCTTTTTCTCAATGCTCGAACTTTCGTTAAATAATAATAATAATGAAATTTTTTTTAAAATATCGTGTTAAAGAAAATAGTACTTTCATTTTGAAAATAAGCATTCTACTATAGAAAACTACAGAATTTGAGCACAGGTTGAAGAGGACGCTCCTTTTAATTTTGAAAGCAGATATCTCATTATACATATAATCGGTATGGATTGGGTATTTATTTAGAAATAAAAATTAACATAAAGCCAAATAATACAGAAAGCGTTGATTGATTATGAATAAAAATTCAAACATGTTTCATTCTTTCAATCTCAGGCATCCCTTGACTTACATATTATTTTATAATTATTTTATGATATTTATTTTATAATATTTATGAGTAAATATTACATATATAATAAATATTGTACTTTCTTACAAAATTGTGAGCAGTTTATTTCGACTTATGTAAAATTCAAGTTACGTAAAAATTTACAGTACGCATTGTTTATATATGTCGGGGAATTCCTGTTTTTCTCTTTTGGTTCTTTTAACTTCCGTTAAAATACTATTAATTTATAACAAACATAAAAAATAGAATACATAAACTAAATACTGAGTTGTAATCTGCAGGTTTATAAAGCATAAAATTTTCAATCCCAAAGTCTGATGGGGTTCATAAAACTGACAGTATTTAATAATTACTTATTTTTTGTGCACGTGAAATATTTTCGAAAAATTAATTTTTTTGTGTATAATTATATAAAGATGATGTAAGGATACCTTAAATCTACTTGAAAAAATTGCTTCCATTCTGAATTTATATATTTTCCCATTCAAAAATAGCTATTTAATAACTGAAAGGTAAACCATTTAACGAAAGCAGGGCAAATTTTCATTTAAAATATAAAATATAAATGCGAAAACTTTTTTATAAGTTGCCCAGACCTACTCGATAATGAAAGAAATACTATTTGAACCAGTTTGTGAAATTAATTATTGTGAAATATTAATATAAAAAAGAAAAAAAAAATGTTATTCTATAAAATACAATTGTAGTATAAACTTGTACAGCTATTTTAAGATGAAAATCCTTAAAACAACGTGAGGGGGAAAATCTCACTCGAATTCACAATATTATTTATTTATTACAGCAATTTACAATGCTTTTAGTTTGTTCTACAAACCATTTTTAAGGAAAGAAAGAAATCATTCGGAGTAATCCAAGCTATCCTCATAGAAAAAGTACAGGGGAAAATACCGCACAGGTTTGTTTACATGTGTAGTGACGTCAAAACCGCTTTCGTCACGTGACGCGGCTTTTTCCCGCCGAAACTAAAATTGCATTTTTAAAGTTAATTTAATGGATTTTCCGAGTTTCAAAAACACATAAAAATGGTATCAAAATGCTCGTACGTTTGTACTCTATAAAATGCAAGTTAAATTGAAAAACGTGCAATTTCCCCATTGTTGTATGTCTTATCTGTAGCATAGACCATATATTTTTAAAAACTTGTTCTTTTATAAAAATGGGACAATTTATTGTTGTCCCCAGATTTTTTCCCCTCTGTTACTTCCACTCTGTTACCATATTTATTGTAATAAATTATTACTACTAAGTGTTCAACACAAGGTTCTGCAGTTCTTTCAACAGTCTATTTTTAGATGAGGCCACCATTTTTTAAATCAAGTTATTTTCACCATGGTGTTCAACTAAAGCATTTACAAGATAAGGATGTTTTATTCAGTTTCCCCTCTGTTACCAGCTTATTTATGTGAAATTTATTTGTTAATTTTGTTCTTGAAGGCTGCACATTCTCGTTTCATGTACTTAGAACAGAATTAAAAATATGCATTTTTCTTTTTAAATATAAAATAGTAGTTTTTGTGGTGAGCTAGTTGCCATAAATATCAGGCTTTAATTTTCGCAAACAAAATGCTTCTTTAATTGTAGTCATTTATATTTATGAATCAATGCTACTTACACTGTAAAACATTTGTGTAATGTTACTCCATAAAACTGGTGGCAGCCTTGCAGCCCCAATTTGGTGGAGTATTTTAACCGATATAATCCGTGTAACATTGCAATGTTACACCAGTAATGCATGTTTTTATTACATCATTATATAAGTGAAAAATTACTCAATGAAGTGTAAATCGTAGCTGCCACCAATTTTATGGAGTAACGGTATCACAGATGTTTTACAGTGCATTTATGAAAAAATAATGCAGCGTGAAATACCATTATTTTCGAATGTTAATTTTAAAGCCTTTAATTCTTGCTTGGTCTGTTTCGAATTTTAGGATATCTTATAGCACATGATAAAAATGTATTAAAGAAGAAAAGATCATTATTTAAGTCGAAAAGAATTTATAAAAAAGATACACCGCGTCAAATACTACTATTTTCAATAGTAATTTTTGTAAAAATCGTTATTTCTTGGGTTAAAGTGTCATCCAGTTGGCACGCGAATTTGTTAAAATTTGAAAATCTAAGGCGAGCTGTTATAAATTGAAACACAGATTAAAATATATGATAAAAATTTATAAAAACAATGCCATGTGAAATACCAGTATTTTCGAATAGTAGTTTTTTTGCAAATATCTTAAATTCTGCCCTGATCTGTTGGAAACATTGAAACTTCATGATAGCTTATAACACATAATAAAAAGTTAATAAAAAAATTGCCTGGTCTAATCCCACTATTTTTTAATAGTATTTTTTGCAAAAATCTTAAACTCTTGCTTTAAAGTACCACAACCTCGACTAATATATGCAATATATGCTAATATGTTTTTTTTTTTTTTTAAACTAAGCAAGCCGTTTGTTATAGCACATGATATAAATTTACAAAAGAGAATGCCCCGCCAAATACCACTATTTTCCAATCGTAATTTTTGTAAAAATCTTAAATTCTTGCTGGATATGTTTGAAACATTAAGATCGTATACAATACATGATATAAACTTATAAAAAAAATATGCCACATCAAATATCATTCCACTATCAATCAGCGTTCCCTTCGGTTACTTTTTTTCCACTCTGTTACCGTCAATTTAAGTTGGTTTATTTCACTAAAAAATTTATCAATCATCATTTTGAATAATTAATTGTGTAACTTTAACTAATATTTATGTTATGTAATATTTTTTTATAATTGTGAATGTACAAGTGAATGTACATTTAATTAAAACTTATGATTTTTCCAAAAAAGTAACAGAGAGGAAATCCTTTGTATTTTACAAAAATAAAAATAATCATAACAAAACAGTATTTGCTGTATGCTCGTTTGGTCAGAGAATTTTTCTAGATTTGGTTTGGGAAAGTCAGGGAATTTTTTGAGATTTGGTCATCGAAAGTCAAGGAATATGCCAGTCATGTTTTGCTGGGAATCCTGTTATAACCAAAAAAAAAAAGAGTGGAAAAAGTTTTAGTATAGTACTTTAACAATTTCATTGTTAAAATTATTACTAATAATTAATTTTTGTAAAAGCAAATTATAATGTTTATTATTGTCACAACCTTTTAACCTTTAACCTCATAAATTTTTTGTAATCAATTAGTTATTTTAAATTGTATTTAGTAATATAAGTACCTTGTTTTCAAACATTCTGAACCATATTTCTTTAACATAAATACCTTGATAATATCCAAAAAACCCTAATAAAATCTAATCTAAAATGTATCCAGATACTTTAAAAGATTGCTTACAGATGGCATACAAAAAAGTGTATTGCCATTTACGATCTAACTTTATAGATATGACTGACACTGACTTTTAGAAAATCCAATTTATGCAAGCTAATTAAAAACTTTGTTGTATTTTCTATATTTTGGCTTTTTGAATCACATTATTACCAAGTGGCTAATTAATATGACCTAATTTTTTTTTTTTTTTTTTTTTTTTTTTTTTTTTTTAGCTTTTCTTGGATGGTTTGCTCTATAAAAAGAAAAATAAGCGTGGGAGGCCGCCTAAACCAAAGTTCGGCATGAAAAAATACACAACAGAGTTTGTCCCAGAAGGACATGCTTCTAATAAAGTACCCCACCTGGAAATGCTCAGAATATATCAAGAGGAACCTGCAAGAATATCATTTGAAAATAATGAAGCCTCTCAAATTATTACAGTTGAAGAACAAACAAGTCAACCTCAAACTTCAAGTCAATTTCAAGTCGACCGGCCCTCCGAAGAAAAAGATCAACATAAGTTCTCTCAGATAATACCATATCAAGGACAGTTTTCAACTACACCTCGTGTCCCTTTCAGCAGCTTAGTACCTCAGTGCTCTATTTTCAACAATGAAATATCAAGATTCAACGTATTTCTACCTACACCAGACATATATTGGAATAGTCTGAAGTCTGAATTGATATCATATGCTGGAGCGGAACATAACACAAGCCTAACCCCATACATAGCACAGAGGTCAAGCACCGAAGATGAACAGCCACCTGATGTAGAACAGCTACCTGATGTAGAACAGCCACCTGATGTAGAACAGCCTGTAGAACAGCCACCTGAACATGAAGAACCCACCACTAATTTACAATATTTTGTAGATGACAAAAAATTCCCTGCCAAAGAGGCAATAATAGAAGGCAAAAAAGTAAGTTTGCTTTATTTATTTTTATCTATACCTACCGTAAACCCCAGCAGCAGAATTTTTTTCTGCAGTCTGAAACACCACCAAATTATACAAATCGCCAAACTAATAGCCTTAGAGAATATTAAATAATAAACATTTTTTCCCATTTATATGTATTAAATGAACGTTATTTCCACTTTATATTACAAAATAAAAAGAAAGTAGCAAAGCCTGGTTTTAAAAGTTTATTTTTTTTTTCCACAGCCTAAAAATTTTTATTCAACCCTATTGTTTGTTATATTATATCTCTGTTGAAATGATTTTTCAGTTACATGTTTAACTACCAATTGACCTAATGTAAAAACCTGAGCCAATATGTTTGCAGTTTGAAATGAAATAAATTATGCCTTCCATTTACATAAGTATAGTTTTTAAGTAAATGATACTAGTTTAAAGAAACAATTGTTGCAGTTTTGTCATTATTATGAATATCAGTATTCAAAAATTCCATTGTTTGTTTAAAAAATGTATATTTTTACAGTATTACTCTTTTTTTCTTAGAATTATAATTTTATTTCCTTTATAAAATATGTTTAATTTTAGTATTGGTTCCCAATCTCAACTCTAAAAAGTTTTGATTTAGTTTCATGATCTAAATTTAAACAAAACTAGATTTTACTTTGGCTTACTCAGGTCTGCAACTAAAAAATAGTGTAGGATTTATTGACTGTTAGATTTTTTACTCACTGAAACTGGAAAAATATTTTAAGTTTAATTAAACGTAATTTTTTTTTTTCTTTTTAACCCTGAAATTTGTAATTCTATAGTTGAGTAAGAAACCATATTCAATGATGTTTCCAGATGGTAAAGCTATTGCGATAATCATGAATAATGCAGCATAGCAGCATCATCTGTTGAGCAATTTACACCAAAAAGTAATGAGCACGAAGTTATGTCAAAGATTAACTTATTCTGAAATTTTATAAAAATACATGCGTTAGTTTGAGATAGAACTATAGTGGAAATTATGAATAATGCAGCATAGCAGCGCCATCGGGTTGGCTATATACACTAATAACTTAACATCGAGTTTATATCAAGGTATAACTGAATCTAAAGTTTTGTGAAATTATGTGCATCAGTTCTTGAGCTTATGCCCATAAAATTTGTCATATACAGACTCACAGAGCGACAGATATTTTCCGAAAACCATCAAAACGTGTTCAGGATCTTCTAAAACATTTAAATACACCAAAAACTGGAAGTCAAATTTTTCATGCATTCAATACTTATTTCTTGAAAAGATAGATTAAAGTAATAAATGCATACTTCAAAATTTTATGTTGGATTTTTAATTTTATCATTTCCATTAATCGGCATATTATTGCAATAATTTTACACATTAATTAATTTTTAAAAAAGAGAAGTTGCATTTAATTACATATCTAGATTTTTTTTATGTAATCAAGTTTTTGTGAAATTGTGAACTTTTTGTATATACTTGTACAAAATATATTCAGAATTTTTGAATAAGAAATTATTACTATATTTAGGTTCCTGTTTAGACACTTTTAATAAGGTTATTTACATACATATATGCAACTTAGTAAGATTCAGCTGCTGTATGGTATGAGATTTTTTTTGAGATTTTTTCTGAAATGTCTATTTTCAAGAGAAATTTTGCAAAGGGTCTTGTGTTTCAAACAAGAAAAAAAAATGTGAAGGATCCTTTCAAGTCTTCTCAAACAGATTTCTGCTCAGAGATCAGATTACCCACATTAAAATTTTCATGTGAGACACTCAACATAAAAATAAATAAAATAAAAAGTATGAGAATGTAGCTATTACAAAATTTTCCCCATATTATTTCATAAATGAAATTTCAATTTTTCCAGTTCGGAAAAGTTGAAAAATAAGCCTCGGAAAAAAACCCAGAAAAAAACCGTTTTTTTTTTCCCAATTTTTCCGGTTTTTTTCCGAGCATTCCCATCTCTAATCATTACAAATTCAAAAATTAAATTTTGCAATAGCGAAAAAACAAAACCGACATATAAATAAATTCATTATTCTTTTTTTTTTCTTCCAGGTATATATTTGGAAAGGCCCAAAGAATACAGCAGACATAGTCCTTGCGTCTAAATTAGGCCCAGTGTTAACTGCTGATGAGATACGTAAAGTCAAAGCCGAAATTGGTGAAGAGCATGTTCGTGGAGTAGGAGATACTTTGAGGCCGAAGAAGGAGCGGCATGGATTTGATGAAAAAGAAATACAGGTAACAATATTTATGCGACCATTGAAAGCCTTATCACTATTGTTTGTAATTTAAATTAAATAATTATAGTTAATTATGTAGAAAATTGAAAAAAATCATATTTTAATTTAAATAGTTATTAGTAAAGTCTTATGTTCAAACAATAAGCTACTCTACACAGTGAAACACTGGTGCTTTGAAAATCTTTATAAATAATCTTTTTATTACTTATAAGAAATATTTGATGTAGTTTGTGAATATAATATTCTTTTCTACAATTTAAAAAATAATAATAAATTTGAGATTGTTCTTGGGGGGGGGGGGGGGGGTTTGATATCAACATTTATGGTCAATAGATTTAGCAGATAACTGAGGGGAAAAAATAATTTGTTATTATTAAAATACTATAACTAGCACCCAATTTCTGAATACTCATTCAACTTCATATTTTGATTTTAATTCTTAAAGATAATCTCCCCAATAGAAAAAAAAAAAAAAAATTATAGTTTCACTAAAATCTTAAACATCACCCAGTTATAGCTCCATATTCAAAAGCATTGTGCATGTTATGATAGAATAGAGTGCTTTAAATAATCTGCATTTTTTAAATGAAAATATTTTATACTAAATACAGAATACCTATTTTTAATCCATTTTATCTTTGATCAATTCACATATTCTAAGATTTTTCTTTAGAGTAATGGAATATGATCATCAATGCATACTCAATTTCATCCTATACATTAAAAAAAACCCCAGAATCACTATATTTAATACTTTTTGCTGAAATAAAGTGTTAAACGTAGAAAATATTTACATCCAATAATTTGTAAGTCTTAAATTGTAAATAAAAACGAGAAAATATCATTAGGATTTTTTGAAAAAAACCAATTGGTTTTTTTGAGAAAAAAACCAATTGGTTTTAACCATGGTTTAATATCCACCATATCAAAATTTAAGTGACGCCTTGATGAGGCTTTAAACGATGATTTAATACTCCATTTATTTATTTATTTATTTATTTATTATTTAAATACTTAGTTTTTTCTTTGTGCGTCTTTTTATTGTATATTTCTAAATATTTCGTTTGTTTTTTTAAATAGGAGGTTAGGCCCCCAAGACACATACCCCCGGATCTAATTTACCCACATTCATGCTGGGTACCAGGAGGTTTCAGAAGGACAATTAGCAAGAACTTTAAAAAAGCAGCAGCCGGAGGCCTAGAACCAGGAGTCTCATATACAGATGGACATGATCGATGCAACAATCCCTCAGCGTGGAAAAAAATTGTTAACAGAAAATTATTGCACCCCCTCCCCTTGTTTTTATTGGATTTTTCCCCTAACAGGTGCTACTGTAAAATGTAAATTCCAAAGATTTTACTACTTTTTTTTCTTCCCTTTTTTTTTACTTCGAATAAAAATTTTTTAAAATTGTTAATGATTACATAAAGTTCTATGATAAAAAGTTAATTAAATCCAATTGATTTTTTTTTTTAAATCATCAGATTTTAAAATATTCACCTTTTATATTAACATTTTAATAGCAATTTGAATTTTTCTTCAGAAAGATTCTTTCTTAAGAATAATTAATTTGAAATTACTAATTTTAAAAACATTATGCTTATAACTTCAAATGTCTAATGATACAACAAAAATCGAAAATTTTTATGTCACTTAATTTGGTACTTTTTAAAGAATTTATAAAAATATTATTCGCGTTTTTTATCATTTATTACATCATCTATTTAATTTAAAATGTTCTTTTAATACAGGGATGAGATTCTTCAGACTTTAGTCTGAATTTCAGACTTTTCTTCAATTTTTAAAGAAATTTCACCAATTAAATTTTTGGGAAAATTTTATATTTTTTCTTTAGTTTTTTACTTTTGTTTTTGTACTTTGATATAATAGTCCATTTTTTCATGTAATATGTAAATTTTAATAGTAATTATAATGTTTAATCTACTTGAAATTCATAAGTATTATTGCTCAAATGTCGTTCGTGCAGTTTTCAGACTTTTTATTTTTTTGTCAATCTCATCCCTGTTTAATAACAATTTTAATTTAAGAAAATTTCAAATTGCTATTAAAATGTTACATAAAGTTCATTACATTCCAAATTCATTTTGTTATTCATTTTGTAAATAATTTGTTAAAAAATTGGCTGGAACAAAAACTTATTGTTTTCATTGAGGAAACATGGGTGTACATAGGATAATGCAAGAGAGGACACTCTGGTAAAGTGCAACTCCATGTACCATCAGACATGAATATTGATCAAAATTTTAGGAAGGGGCAAGTTTTTCTAATAAGTGTCTGTAGTCACAGCTAGTCTTTTTTTTTTTTTTTTTTTTTTTTTTTTTTTAAGCAAAATATGAATATGAAGTATGTCAGAAAGTCAATTTTTAAGCACATCAATGTAAAAAGGAGTACAAAAACTTAATTAGAGCATTTCTTTTTCATCTGGTGATAAAGGTAAATTTAAGACAAAAAGAAAACAATAAAAATGTCTATTTTTCATCAGGCAGAGTTAAAGGCAGAGGAAATAAGTATCACTGTCCTTTCCTCAATGAAGATCCTGTGTACACCCATGTGATGTTTCATCTGGTGTTCATCTGGTCCAATTCTGTATAGATGTTGAAATTTGTTTTTTGATATCTAAATGTTTTATCTGTTATGCTGCATTAAATGTTATTTGCAAATTTTTTTGTCATGTCAAATCTCCGTGGCTGGTTAGGCGTGGATCGGGGGTCTGGTTAGGGTTTTTTTTTTTGGTTCAGCACTTCTTCTAGGATACGGACCTTAAGGGGTCTCAGGAGTCTTACATTTACCTTGTAGTGCAACTTAGCAACATGTCACATTTGATTTTTTTTTCTCGGTTCCTATAAAACATAAATGCATAAAATTTTTAATATAGACAACTGAATATCTCTTCTATTAAAAATAATTTTTTAAATATTCTACATTGAAATTCTATTTTATTTTTTTAATGTTTAATTTTGATTAAAAAAAATTAGACTTGTATCCATTGCGCGCAGGATTCTAGCAAAACTATTAGTTCAAGAACCGCTAAAAAAGTTCATAATGGTGTAAAATTAATGTATCTTAAACTTATACCTCATTTTAAAGCAATTTATGCATTTATTTATTTAAAATTGAAATTGAAAAAAAAATCATTTTTTATTTAAAAAATTGCCAATTATCAATAATTAATGTAATTAAATTTCTAAATTTGAGGTATAAGTTGTTCTTAAACTTAAAATGAAGATATTTACCAAGTTTCATACAAATTGCTTTATTATTTTTTGAGATTAAACATAAAAAATATATAATAAAAATTCAATATAGAATGTTAAAAAAATTAATTTAAATAGAAGAGATATTAAGTTGTCTATGTTAAAAATTTTATGCATTTAAGTTTAATAGGGACTGAGAAAAAAAATCAAATGTATATGTTGCTAAATCGCACTACCAGGTAAAAAGTAAGACTCCTGAGACCCCTTAAGTCCATAACACTCACTTTGTGAGATTAAGGTTAATGTTTACACTCTTTAGTGTATTTAATACATTAACCTGTGCGAAATGCACAAATTTTTTTTATTACTTTTTGCTATCCAAATAAAGTCTCACTAATGTTACGCAAATGTACCTGTCAGGCTTTATTTGGGGGTAATTAAGAGGCTACTTCAGACTTCTTCTAATTTAGCCTCTTGATGCCTTTTGCTTTTCAATTGCTTTTTCAATTCAAATCTCCACCATGAGATTTGACTAAAGTCTAAATTTTTGTAAGTATACTTAAATTTGAGATAAATTCCATTTATTATTATTCAAATAAAGTCTCCAGGTTATTCATTTTGGAAGTAATTTGTTAAAAAATTTATATAAATATGTTTATGGCCTGAGCACTGGGCGTTTTCAGTGCTATACTTACTTCTAAATACTTACTTCTAAAATGAAACCTGGATACTTTAGTGAGACTCTATTTGAATAATAATAAATGGAATTTATCTCAAATTTAAAAATTGCATTAAAATTTAATAATTGCACAATGTCTCCACAAATCTCCACAATGAGATTTTGACATAAATTTTTAATTTTTTTTTGGGACTTGGGGGGGCTACTCTCTCTAGTGGCTGGTTCTTCAAAAACTTCATTTCATTGTTTTCATAGGTTGTTGTACATAGGTGTACATATACGAAGAAAATGACATTAATCAAGTAGAAGTTTTGGAAATTCTTGAAGTACAGGTGGCAAAAAAAGTATTTGTACACTCTAAAATTTTTAATTTTTGACTAAATAAAAACAAATATTTTGTCAAAAATAGTTTTAATACAGTCTGTTTGCCGTGCGTTTTAATTTACACAACAGAAAATTTCGATAAAGATGTAAAATAATTTTCTAATAGGAAAAGTTTAAAAATTTCTTGCAAAAAAAGTATTTGTACATTTCTCCATCCTGATATGTACTGTGTTTTATAGTGTTTATGGTTCAAAGGACTACTTTTACAGAAGCTGTTAAAAATTTTTGAGTTCATATTATATTTGTCCGACATTTAATCTAATTTGCTCTTGAAATAATTGAGTATAGATCCTAATACTAGAGAGGCACCTCTAGATATATGAAATCCTATGATTGAGCATAATAAAAATTTAAATTCGCAACAAGAATTTGTAAAAGCTATTAAATTACCATTTACAACTATTGGATGTATAGTGAGAAACTATGAATAAATTAAAAGCATCGAAATTCAATGAAAACCAGGCCTTCTTATCAAACTAACAATGAGGGAAAAAAGGAGTGTTGTTAAAAAATCCTGTGCGTTCGGTTCAAAAATTTGCTGGAGACCTTGCGACATCTTCTCGCATCAGAGTAATACCTCAAACAATAAAAAATATTCTTCTCAATGCAGATTTAAAAGGAAGAACCTCAAAGAAAAATCCATTCATTAGCGAAACAAATAGGCGAAAACGCATAGTATTCGCTTTCGCATGCAGAATTAAATCATTGGATTTTTGGAAAACAGTAATTTTTTCTGATGAGGGAAAATTCGGAATTTTCTTACCATCAAGCATTCGAAAAAATTGGCGTAAAAATAAAACTGTTCTAGATTCAAAACGTATACTTCAAACTATCAAGCATGTTGGGGGGAATATTATACTTTTGGGGTGCATAGCTTCTAATGGAGCAGGACATTTAAAATTTATTGACAATGGAAAGACAGGTTTAACATACATTGATGTGTCGCACCATAATTTATTAAACTGTGCCAAGAAATTATGCATAGAGGAAGCTTTTCCCTTTCTGCAGGATAACGACCAAAGCATACTGCTGTGATCACCAGCACATGCTTACGACAATACTCCAAGACGACTGGTAACTCTTCTAAAATCTCTAGACTTGAATCCAATAGAAAATTTACAGATGCTATTGGATGCAAAAATTCGAAAAAAAATATGTATTGGTAAAAAACAGTTTTAAAGAAGCTCTTATTGTATCATGGAATAACATTAGCCAGACCGATACAAAAAAGTTAGTGGAATCAATGTCACACCATCTAGAAGAAGTCATAAACGCTAAATGAATTCGCACAAAATATTAATTTGTATCATTTTACTAAATTTTCATTAATTATGTTACATTATTATAGTGTACAAATACTTTTTTTGCATTATATTTTTGTATATTTGTTTATTATAATGTAAAAAATCGATTCGTTTAATTTTGTTTTTGCTTCTATAATATTATAATGCATTAAATTAATGTATTACAGTATTTTTTGCTTAAATCTTTTGTTTAATTTCATTATAATTTAAAAAAAATGAAGTGTACAAATACTTTTTTTGCCAACTGTAGATGAAGACCAATATGATGAAGATTAAATTGAAAATACAAGAGAAAGGGAGGAATGGATGATTTTAGCTGAAATGGGTCCCAACCAACAAAGTATTGCTAGAACGGAATTGGGTACGCGAGAACTTGATTTAAGCATTGTTTGGCATAGCACATACCAAAATTATTTAAGTCCAGGTACACTTGCTTCATTTGTTTCCGAAGCTAAAGCACAATCTGGTCATCAAACTGTTCGATACGCCATGCCTGCAGTAAATTTAAATCAGGAACAAACTGACATATTAATTCATTTAAACAAACAAATAAATATGATTAGGCGCAGCCAAGTCGTACCGTTTGATGCCCAATGCACGATAATACAAGGAAAGGCAGGCAGTGGCAAGAGCACTATACTCGGAGCCATGTGTCATATTTTAAATGAAAAGCTAGGACCAAAAAGCTTTTTATTACTTGCGCCTACTGCAGTCGCTGCTGTTAATGTGAGCGGGTGTACAATTCACTCTGGGCTACATATTGGGATTGAAAGAATGTATAAGTCATTAGACGGAGAGGCTGCTTCAACTTTTCAGGCAGAAATGGAAAATTGCCATTTCATTATAATTGATGAAATGAGCATGGTGGGCTGCTCATTATTTCATAAAATAGACCTGAGATGTCGTGAAGCAAAACCCTATAATGCTCAAGTCCCATTTGGTGGCATGTGTTTGTATATTTTAGGGGATATCAAACAGTTGCCACCAGTGATGGATCGTTCATTTTATGGAAATGGATACATTTCCACGCATTCTGATCAAGGCCAACTATTATTTAAATCAATTAATCGATGTATAGTACTACGAACTGCTCATAGGCAAGACGAAAACCAAAATGTTTTTAGGAGCATTTTGGATCGTTTAAGTGTGGAACAGTCAACTCTGGCTGATTGGAGAGTGCTGATGACTCGTGAAAAATCCGTACTTGGGAATGTTGAAATCGCCACATTTGAGGACGCGTTGAGATTAATATCATTTAACGAAGCGGTTTCTGCGTACAATATTGCCAAACTAGAGTCTTTAAACAGCCCTGTCGCAAAAATTACTTCCAAACACAACAACGATACTGCTGCCAAAGCTGAAAGTGATGTCGCGCAAGGACTCAAAAAAATACTTTATTTGGCAATAGGCAGCAGGGTGATGCTTAAATCAAATTTATGGGTCAATAAAGGACTGGTAAATGGTGCTATGGGCTATGTGCGCGACATTGTATTCGAACCAGGTTCAGCTCCACCACATGACATGCCAATTGTGATTTGTGTACAGTTCGACAAATATACTGGTCCGCATATAAACGGTTTGGTTCCCATTCCACCTATGACCCGGTGGTGGAAGACTGGCCAAGTTTCGTGCTCTCGCACACAGTTTCCATTGTCGCTTGCATGGGCCATAACTGTACACAAATCACAAGGCCTGACTTTGGATAAAGTAGTGGTGGACATTGGCGCAAAAGAACTGGCGGCCGGTTGTTCATATGTCGCTCTTTCGAGATGTAAACGGCTCACAGATATAATGTTTGACCCAGGTTTTGATTTTATAAGATTAGAAAAAATAAAAAAAATGAAACTATTGCAGCTAAGAATAGGTGAAGAACGAAGACTGGAGAATATTTTTGCTGCAACAGTAACAAACAGTTCTACAAATGAATAGTTACTATCTGTTTAGCTTGTATTTATTTTCAGTTCTGGTAATTTTCCATTAAATTTCGGTATTTGTACTATTACAGCATTTTTTTAACGTGTCCATATGTAAAAGTAAATACTGTCCGTACAAACGGGTCAGTAATCATGCCAGTCGGTACTACACTTACGTCAAAAAAAAATCGCGAGGTCCACGTTCGCGGCGAACTACTAGTGTTAGTATGGCATTTAAAGCAATGGAGGGGGTTTGATATATTATATATGGTCAAACTGGACAGCATAGGTAGCCACTTTTAACTGTTGTTGGTAATGTGGGACTATTCAAGGTTACAATAATGCGTTTAGTGGGAATTAACTGCTCATTTCTACGGATAGTGATTCGGGGTACATCTATGATATTTTGATCCTTCAAATTACTTAGAAGTTCTTTAGTGGAAAAAAAACAGATCAGGTTCGGATATTGCACCACAACTTGTACTCTGAGTTATATGTGTTTGTACAGAAATTGAAAAAGTGACTGTTGTTGAGCAATTAGAGAGAAATTGGGATTGTTTGTCCGCAGAAACCTCAACTAATAAATCACCATATTGCAGTTTGAGATAATGGCAAGACAGACTGGAAAGTTTTTTGCAATGAGAAATGGTGATGCTTTTTGAAGGAACTATCAGAGACGCTATCAGTAATTTTAATTATAAAAAAAATCTAGTGAATGAGGCAGTGTGTACGATTTGTTGCTCTCCACAGAGGATATATATAGAAGGAATTAAATTATTTCTATCTATATTAGAAAAGTAAGAATTCAGACCCCGGCTGTACCACCCACTACCCAGCACAACAAGGGGATGCACATTTGTGCAATGGTACAAACCAGCGCCCATACGGTCACAAAACAACTTTATGTCAGTCTCCACCCTTAACGAAATGACTAGTAGTTGCTCGATCACTTGATCCTTTAGTCAGTGACAAAAGTCAGCGGACCAGCCGATTGATGCATACGGAAACAATAGACACCTCACGACTACCTGAAGCAGAGACCAAAGCAGTGTGTTGGTTTTTCTCAACTGCCAGGATGCCCCTTTCCTGGAGTTCGCCACACACGGCAAACGCGTGGGTGTTTTGCAATTCTTCATGAGTCAATATCGGCCAGAATGGCCCTCACCTGTAAAAAGGAAACCACAACGAGAGTGAAACGAAGAGGAAAGGGAGACTAGAGGAATAAGAGAAAAAGGAAGAGAGCATGAACGCTCAGGTGCCCGGGGTTGTGAAGCCCGTGAATACCTAAAGGAGGTATCCCCCTGGAGAGGGAGCTATTTTAGGATAAAAAAAAAATAATTCCAGTTTGTACGTCAAATGGATCAGCATGACTTTCAATTTTTTTTTTTGCCCGGTGAGAGGAAGAATTTTATAGCGTTGAATGCGGGAAAACGATTTTTTGAAGGACGATGCTTGCGGGTTTCGTTAAAATAATTGAAGGGGACAGTACACCTTTAAAATGGTCAAAAAATCGATTTTTCAATTTTTATTTCTTTATAAAAATAATTTTATTCTGAATAATTTGATACCAATATTTTAATTGTGCGATTCATATTTACCGAGATATTGCTGAAAATGTCAACATCACTCCATAAGTTCCAAGCATCACGCCCCCGTTTCCGATTTAAATGCCCTCCGACAGCTGTCATGGCAGTTTGTTTACATTTTGTTGTCAGGTTTCCACTTTATCGCAATTTGGAAATTTTGCAAAAATGCGTTTGTTTTCTTCTAGTTGAATGCCGTAAGTAGCAAGAAGAAAGCTTTAAAACATATACTTCCACTTGCACCAAGCTTGTTATTTACTTTCATGATTTTGCTCTGAAACGTTTTGCAATTTTGCTTATCTTTTTACTTTGTTTTTATCGCTAATAAGTGCCTAAATTTAAACAAAACTGTTCTTTTCAGAACAAATCTTTCAATATCTCATATTGTTATTGAATTTAAAGTATTTATTATCAGTTCTGATGATGAATAATGTGAAACGTGCTTCGGGAACACGTCCAAAGAAGCGACGATTTAATGGTAATCATCATTCGAAATCGGATGATAGTGTATCAGAAGGTGTTAGTTCATCTTATAAGAAACTAAATAGTAGTCAATTTGACTCTGATTTTGTTTCGAATGACAATTTAGGATACCGAATTATTGATATCGATATTCTTTTCATTAAATTAGCCGAATTTTTGTGCTGCAAAGACTGTGGATCGAACATTCAAATATCAGAATCCCTGCAATATGGCCTGTCATCAGTGTTTTCAATTACATGTCTTGATTGTGATAAAGTGTCAACCTTCAGGAATTCCAACATGATTGGCAAAAAGTCAAACGGGCCTGAAATAAATAAGCGTTTTATTTATGCTATGAGATGCATAGGGCAAGGATACTGCAGCATGAAAACTTTTTGTGGAGCAATAGATCTGCCAGAACCTATTCAAAAAGTGCATACAATAAATCAGTAAGGAAAATATGCAATTCTGTTTAAAATGTTGCTTCATTATCAATGCAGAATTCTACGAAACAGGAAGTAGAAATTACAGGACAATCTGAGCTAACAGGTAGTGGCGATGGATCCTGGAAAACGCGTGGACATTCATCGAAAGTTGGAATCGTCAGTGTGATTGGTGCAGAAAATGGAAAAGTTTTAGACATAGAGGTTATGTCATCCTACTGTAAAGGTTGTGAAACTGGTAAAAGGAAAACTGGCCAGAAATTGAAACATGGAAAAAAAAAATCATGAAAATGGTGTGTTAAAAATCATGTGGGGTCTGCGGGAATTATGGAAGTAAATGGTATGCTTAAGATTTTCAATCGTTCCGAAGAACTCTATAACACAAAATATCTGAATTACATTGGGGTTGGGGATACTAAAACTTCCCTTGAACTTCAACAGAGCCATGTCTATGGATCAAAAACTGATCTAAACAAAGTCGAATGTGTCGGACATATTCAAAAAAGAATGGGAAGCCGATTACGACAATTGAAAAATTCAATGCGTGGGAAAAAAATTAGCTGATGGTAAGCCTTTAAGTGGTAAAGGTCGATTAACAGACAAATTTATAAACCAAGTGACAGTTTACTATGGAAAAACCATGAGAGATAATAAAAATTCCGTCGCAGACATGCGTAAAGCAATTTGAGCAATCTTTTTTCACAAGCGTTTAACTGACGGTGAACCGTTACATGATTTCTGCCCTGTTGGTTCAACATCTTGGTGTGAATACCAAAAATCAAAAGCAAATAACACTCTGAAACAGTTTAAACACAAACAGACAATGCCAGTACCTGTCATGGATTGTATCAAAAAAACTTTCAAGGACTTGTCAGATCCAAATTTACTAAAACGGTGCCTCGGTGGTCGAACTCAAAACCCGAATGAATCATTTAATTCACTTGTTTGGAAAATGTGTCCTAACACTTCAGGTTCAAGCAAATTAATTGCTGAAATAGCTGCGAATGAAGCTGTTGTAGCTTTCAATGAAGGGCGCAAAGGAAGATTGCAAGTTATGAAAACTTTAGGTTTTAATGTAGGACAAAATGCACTCGAAGCAGCCAGGAAAGTTGATGAACTGAGGATTAGAGAAGCAGAAAAAGTTGCAGAAGAATGCAGCTTAGAAGCTCGAAGAGCTAGATATATGATAAACAATTCAAAACTTGAAAAAATAAAAGATAAAGAAGGTATAGTGTATGAAAGCGGAAAGTTTTAAAATGTATTCGAAAGCTGCTTTTGTTCAATAAAAAAATATTTTTTTCATTAAATATTTTAAGTTTATAAAAAAGCATATATTTTATTCACTTGAAAAGTCAATGCAATGTAAAATATAACATTAAATGAATTTTTTTTTAAAGGTAAGTGA
Organism: Maratus speculifer; assembly: GCA_964019185.1. NCBI lineage: Eukaryota > Metazoa > Arthropoda > Arachnida > Araneae > Salticidae > Maratus > Maratus speculifer. The sequence continues at coordinate 263,526,460 of OZ025301.1, forward strand.
AACGTTTCCTATTTACATAATTATCATTTTTCACGCAAGTCTGTGTATTTTGTGTATTCTGCAGCGTTTTACAAATTTTTCAATATTTATCAATTTAAACTAGCATTTAATTTTATTTTTAATTCTGAATGTTATATAATTGTTTTGTTTTGTTCATTCTGAATTTTATATTTTAAAAATCCACTTTAATCATAAAACGGAATTTATCTTCATTTACAGTTGGCAAAAAAAGTATTTGTACACTCTAAAATTTTTAATTTTTAACTAAATAAAAACAGATATTTTGTCAAAAATAGTTTTAATACAGTCTGTTTACCGTGCGTTTTAAATTACACAACAGAAAATTTCGATAAAGATGTAAAATAATTTTCTAATAGGAAAAGTTTAAAAATTTCTTGCAAAAAAAGTATTTGTACATTTCTCCATCCTGATATGTACTGTGTTTTATAGTGTTTATGGTTCAAAGGATTACTTTTACAGAAGCTGTTAATAATTTTTGAGTTCATATTATATTTGTCTGATATTTAATCTAATTTGCTCTTGAAATAATTGAGTATAGAACCTAATACTAGAGAGGCACCTCTAGATATATGAAATACCTATGATTGAGCATAATAAAAATTTAAATTCGCAACAAGAATTTGTAAAAGCTATTAAATTACCATTTACAACTATTGGATGTATAGTGAGAAACTATGAATAAATTAAAAGCATCGAAATTCAATGAAAACCAGGACTTCTTAGCAAACTAACAATGAGGGAAAAAAGGAGTGTTGTTAAAAAAGCTTTAAAAAATCCTATACGTTCGGTTCAAAAATTTGCTGGAGACCTTGCGACATCTTCTCGCATCAGAGTAATACCTCAAACAATAAAAAATATTCTTCTCAATGCATATTTAAAAGGAAGAACCTCAAGGAAAAATCCATTCATCAGTGAAACAAATAGGCGAAAACGCATAGTATTCGCTTTCGCATACAGAAGTAAGTCATTGGATTTCCGGAAAACAGTTATTTTTGTCTGATGAGGGAAAATTCGGAATTTTCTTACCATCAAGCATTCGAAAAAATTGGCGTAAAAATAAAACTGTTCTAGATCCAAAACGTATACTTCAAACTATCAAGCATGTTGGGGGGAATATTATACTTTTGGGGTGCATAGCTTCTAATGGAGCAGGACATTTAAAATTTATTGACAATGGAAAGACAGGTTTAACATACATTGATGTGTCGCGCCATAATTTATTAAACTGTGCCAAGAAATTTTGCATAGAGGAAGCTTTTCACTTTCTGCAGGATAACGACCAAAGGATACTGCTGTGATCACTAGCACATGCTTACGACAATACTCCAAGACGACTGGTAACTCTTCTAAAATCTCTAGACTTGAATCCAATAGAAAATTTGCAGATGCTATTGGATGCAAAAATCCGAAAAAAAATATGTATTGGTAAAAAACAGTTTTAAAGAAGCTCTTATTGTGTCATGGAATAACATTAACCAGGCCGATACAAAAAAGTTGGTGGAATCAATGTCACACCATCTAGAAGTAGTCATAAACGCTAAATGAATTCATACAAAATATTAATTTGTATCATTTTACTAAATTTTCGTTAATTATATTACATTAATATAGTGTACAAATACTTTTTTTGCATTATATTTTTGTATATTTGTTTATTATAATGTAAAAAATCGATTCGTTTAATTTTGTTTTTGCTTCTATAATATTATAATGCATTAAATTAATGTATTACAGTATTTTTTGCTTAAATCTTTTGTTTAATTTCATTATAATTTAAAAAAATGAAGTGTACAAATACTTTTTTTGTCAACTGTATTTCCCTTTTGTATTCTACGCATTCGGATTGCCAATGATCTCTGTCCTCCTCCAATGTTGTTTTTCAACTATATTAATTTTCTCGAGCTTAATTTGTAATGGATAAATATTTAAAGAAGATTCGGGATAAAAATTCCGAAAACAGTGTGAAACATTCTGATCCTGATAACAATAGTGAAAGATGTCAGGAACATTTGGTTCCGTAGGAAAATGTGGAAAAAATTGCGGTACCATCCGATGGCGATAAAAACCCTACACTGTCAGAAAAATTCGTCAATATACACTAAGTTATCGTTATTTTTTCACAAATAATTTCTGTTCTCCCAGAAAACGTATTTGTTCTGTGAGTTCATTCCGAGCGTCGAAAAATGAGGAAAAGTTTCCGTTTCTATCCAGCACGCATGCGCATTGGGTCTGTTAGTAATAAGTTCGAATTTATTTTTAAAATGAAAAACAAAAATATTCTATTGATTAAAATGTCTAATTTAGTTTTAAAAGACAAAAATGTTTTCGAATTTAAAAATAAATAACAATTACTTTCTTTATTCGTTCAAAAATTCTCACAAATAGAACATCCATGTTTTTTCTCTAACATTCTACGTAATATATTTAAAATTCACATTTTTATACTATATTAATACTAAACGTAAAAAAAAACCAGCCACAGTTTCATTAAAGATGAAATCTTTCCGAGATTAACTGCATAATTAAAAGCTTTTTAACGAAATACACCAACCCACACCATATGAAATGAAGAGTTCTATTTTAACGCACAATCATCATGAGCAGCCGTAGCGCCGTGGATTAGCGTTGGTCTGGTAATCCTGGGGTCCTTGGTTCGATCCCCGCCTCTTCCGCATTGATTTTTTCCAAACTTTTTTCAAGTGACGGATATTTTTCCTCTTTTGACAGAGAAAAAAATAAACAGAAAATCGTCAATATACAGACAATTTCTGGCAGCAGTGCTGCCAGTGCATTTTCTGTGAAAAGACGGAAGTTTTTTTGAGAGTGTATTGAAAAAGTATGAAATTCAGCCAAAAAATTAAAGAAATTCAGAAATATCGGTATGAATATAACAAACAATGGCCTTGTTTAAGAATTATCTTTAGTGCCAGAGTATGTTTTAAGTACCGTTTGCTCTAGAGATATTACAATATCTCACGGTGGTAGAGATGACTACCGAAGGCACATAATAACGGCTGTGTATAACAAGTACGCAAAAGCTCGCCAATTTAAAAAAAAGTCTGAATACCTGAACACGCCTGAAGATTAAAACTCGTTAATTAAAGCAGAACTTTTATTTACAAATTTTATTTCCAAACATAATCTGCCAATATCATGTTCCGATCATGCTGGACCCCTTTTCAAAAAAGTGTTCCCAGACTCTAAAATTGCTGCAAAATATGGTAGCGGCCGTACCAAAACAACAGCTTTGTTGAAGTGCCTTTCATCGTGAACGCAAGATGACTTAATTGAAAATTTGAAATCAAAGCCTTTTGCACTTGCAACGGACGGCAGTAATGATAAAAAACTTTATTCCAGCGTTGTAACGTGTTTGATTGACAACATAGGGGAAAATATTAATAAGTTATTATCCATGTTGGAATGCACAGATAACACAGACGATAGGCATCTTCAACATTATTAATGAAGAATTTAAATATATATATATATATATATATATATATATTCCTTGGCAGAACTGTGTAGCTTTGCATCAGATATTGCAAAAACAATGACAGGACGCATAAAAGGTGTTATCTCTAGCATTAAAAATGTCCAGCCTTACATAAATTTTCAGGGCTGTGTTTGTCACTTAATGAATCTAGCTGCAAAGAAAGGCTCTTCTGCTTTCCAACAATTTGATGTTGAGGAGTTTTTGATAAACATTTATTATTTTTTACAAAAAGAAAGACATGCATTCCATTTGAGAAAACAATTGTGATTAAAACTCCCCCGGAATATCGTAGAACATCTTAAGTACTTTGACTTTTTGGTGAATTTTCTTGAGTGTTTCTCATTGAAAATGATTTAATTTTGACTTTATGATTCCAATATTTTTTTGTATTTTGCAGACAATTTTTCACTGTTATTTGTATGGCAGACGATTTATACTTTAAGAATTTCAGAGCATCGTGTTTAAAATTCACGTCTGAAATGGCAAAGATTTTTAGTGAGACGTTCGTTATCTTAGTAACGTCAAAAGAAAGAACTTATGTTGTTTAGCGGAAACTAGATGTTCTTCTCTAGATATTCTAATTTTATAAGATTTCAGCACTTGTTGTAGAAATACATTAAAAGAAAACATGTAATTTTCGCGCGTGTAAAAAATTGTAAATAGAGTACAAATATTTTTCGTGTGTGAAACAATTGAGTCTTTTGATGGTGTTGGATTTATTGCTGTTGATATATTTGTTGGAACACTCTTAATGCTATCTGTTAATGAACACTCTGTTATATTTGTTGGAACACTCTTAAAATGAAAGAGCTGATTTGGCTTCTCATGAAAGAGCTGTAATTTTTTCGATCATAAAAGAGTTGTCTCTTTTTTGAGAAGCTGTCTTTCAACATTGAGATGAGTGGATTTCAGCTTAACTTGAGCTATTTTGTGGCCGACTTTTTAAGAGAGAAGACACAAAGAATTTCATTGGATGTCCGCCCGCATTCCATGGAACCCGGTAAGAATAATTTATATTATTATTTATTTTAAACATACTATTCTTACCTAGAATCTTAAGAAAAATTTTGATACCAGTTGTGCCAAAATATATTTGGCTTAAAACATCATAAAATTTTGAAATATATTTCAACCAGGTGCTTTTCATTATTTGAATGTGTTGAAAGAATTCTTGAACAGTGGGCTCTCCTAACTGTGTACTTTTGTAAAGAAGAAAATAATATCCAGAATTCAACATACCTAGAAATAAAGACTAGTTTAAAAAGTTCTATTACAAAGGCTTACTTATTGTTCTTAAAAAGTGTGTTGCCATTGTTTGTATCAGCAAATAAATTTTTGCAACAAGAAAAAACATTTATACACAAATTAAATACGACCGTAAATGATTTATTAATGGGGCTTATGGTTAGATTTATTAAACATTCTGCTGTTGATGATAGTCCCAACTCACTTATAAACCTTAGTTATTCAATAAATAAATAATAAAAAAAAATCAAAGATCAAATACTGATCTTGTAATTGAAGCAGAAACAAAGTCTCATTTAAAAAATATTTCTATTCCTGCAGATGAATGTGAACAGTTTTATAAAGACATTTTATGTAAACAGTGTTGAATATGTTAAACAGAAATTGCCTGTAACAGATCCTTTTTTGAAACATGCATCAGTTGCAGATTGATGATAGACTTGATTCCAGCCAGCACAGAGGAAGATATAATGCTCTCAAACAGAATGAGATAGCAATGGTGTTCAAAAGATTTGATGGCATCCCACTAATTAACCGGGATATCTGTATATATCCAAAAAACCGTGAACTGTGTAGGATTAATTCTGTCAATCCCAATTGTGACCCAATGACTTACGTATTATTTTTTCCAAATGGTCAAAGAGGCTTTAGTATTAATAAATTTTTTTCAGAATTACAATTTTATGTACACCATTTGTCTTCAGGAAAGGTATTTTCAATCTTATTTTGTATGGGGGAAAGCTTATGCAGCAATATGTCGTAGATTCATATGTAAAGGTTGAGGGTAATCGTTTGAACTTCATTCGATATAATCAGAAGACATTGAGAATAGAATCATATTTAGGACTTGCCAATCATTTAAATGCTCTGGCAACTGAATCTGGTGTTAGACCAGGTATTATAGTCATTCCGCCATCGAATTTCATTGGAAGTCCAAAGGCAATGCAACAGAATTATCAGGATGCCATGTCCGTAGTGAAAGAATCTGGAAAACCAGATTTGCTTTTAACTTTTACCTGAAATCCCAAGTGGAATGAAATTAAAAACAATCTCTTTCCAGGACAGTGTCCACATGATCGACCAGACTTAGTGTCTAGAGTTTTTGACATTAAGAAAGCACATACAAAAGATTTGACAAGTAATGGAATTTTCGAACACATAGTGGCACATATTCACGTCATAGAGTTTCAGAAAAGGGGATTGCCACATATGCATCTTTTATTTTATATTCTTCTGCCAATATGAGTAAGGGACCCAGAGAATACCGATCAGATAGTGTCGGCAGAACTGTCTGATGAAACACTTGATCCTCGATTGCACGAAATTGTTAAAGCTACAATGATTCACGAACCCTGTGGTACACTAAATCCTAATTATCCATGTATGGCTGATAGTGTTTTCACAAAAGGATATCCCAAGAAATTTAGAGAAGTAACTGCTGATAACATTGATTGTTATCCTATGTATAGGCGTCGTGACAATTCAAACCACGTAGTAATAAATGGTCACATGATAGATAATGGGTAGATCGTACAATACAACCCATACCTCACCAATTTCATATAAATATAGAAATTTTCAGTTCCATCAAGTCTATTAAATATGTTTTCAGTATGTATACAAGGTTCATGACAGAGCGAAGGTTGTTTTCGAGGACAACGGTCAGGGCTCAAATTACATGGGATGAGATCAGGACATTTCTTGATTCGAGATTATGTATCTGCTCCCGAAGCAATGTGGAGATTGCTGGGAAAAAAAGCATGAAAAGTCGCATGTTATTATTCGATTACGTGTGCGCCAGACATGCAGCCTGTGTATTTCTACGATGATGAAAAACGTCAAGCCTTGGAAAGAGCTGCTCAAAGAAACACGATGCTGACTGTTTGGTTTGAATTGAACAGAACAGATCATGATGCTAGGAGATACTTATATGCTGACATCCCTATATATTTTGTTTGGAAAAACAATAAATGGCAGAGACGTGTACGATTCGGCGACAAAATTGCATAAAGATTATATTCTGTAAGTCCAAAAGACAGAGTGCTTTTATCTTTGGATGCGTCTGTTTCACGTTCCAGGAGCTACATCTTTCGAGGAGCTGTGGACTTATGACCGCATAATGATGGATTCATTTAAGGAGATGTGTCGTGATAGTAGTTTATTAGAACATGATGATGAGTGGTGAAACTGTTTGAGATAAGCATGTCATTTCCAGATGCCTGCAAAATTAAAGCAATTATTTTCTCTTATTTGTGTTTTTTGTAATTTAACATCACTTGTAGAACTTAGGGAAGAATTCAAGTCTTATTTCAGTAAAGATTTTGTATTGCACAATTCGGAGGAGGAAATTTTAAATCTTACACTTCACAACATAGCTGATCATCTGTATGTTCACCATGTAACCCTCTAAAGCATTGGATTGCCATGCTGTAACTCTCGAATTTAAGAAACAAATTAGATGAAATTTTTTATGTGCATAATAGGAGTACTAATGTCTCGACCGAGTTTGTTGGGCAGCTTCATCCACCATCTTGTTTCAAAATGGCGGCCATTTGATTTTGAAATTTTTATATTTTTTAACTTTGTATACTTATAGAAAAAGGACAGTTTCACAAAATGCAAACTCTTATGTATCATATTAAACAGAATGTTAGAAACATCAAAAGACATTTTAAATAGTCACATGATGTAAGTTAACAACATAGGTCATTTGAAAGAAAAAGTTAGAAAACATAAAAATTTCCATAAGTGTCTGCAAATACAAATGGCCTCATTTTGAAACAAGTTGGCGGTTGATGCTGGCCAACAAACTCGGTTGAGACATTAGTGCTTGAACTATGCACAAAGAATTTCATCCAAATCGGTTTCTAAATTCGAGAGTTTACAGCACGAAAAAATTCAGATATATATATATATGTATATATATATACATATATATATATGTCAACATTTCAACGGAAGCTGGTTTTGGGATCTAAGAAGGATCGACGAAAGTATAGAAAAGTTTCCTGAAGTGTTTTCCTCCGGACGGCTGCAAAAATTAGTTTTTTACTTTTTAGTATGAAAGCTACCTAAAAGTGTCCACAATTTTGGTCACCACTGTAGTATTCAAAGCTGACGGCTGTCCTTCCGCTTGGTTCAGAATTGACGCCTTCAGTGGGGGAGGAGATTCTGAATCCGGCTGAATTCGTTGTACAGGAATGCGAGAGGGCCTGATAATGACAAACCACAACCTCCACAAGCAATTCATTTATGAGTCCGGCAGCCACACGTAACTGCCCAATCATAGCCACACGTAATCTAGCCCAATCTATCCGCACCTAAATGCACCACTTAAACCTGAGAATCTGATGAATTTGAAGCATTCAGAACAATGAAAGTAGCAATAAAGCCACTTTATTTAAAATAAGAAAAATTGGATTTGTATGGCTATCTTGAATTTTATCCAACTGGGTGCAGTGGCATATAAAGTAAAAGAGAGGTTACTGCAAAACAACTTCAATGATTAAAACAAAAATTCTATTATGAAGATCCAGATTAAGGTTGGTTGGTTGGTTGTATAGGGTTTAATGGCACAAAATCCCTTTAGGGACATGCTGCGCCAAACAAAAGACATAAATATAAGAAAACATGGGGTTAAACAACTGAAATAGAAAAGGCTATCTGGATGGGATATCCCATCCAGATATAGTCTAAAAACTATAAAAAAACATTTAAAAAATTAAAGACAAGTATTTTTTAAAGGAGCTAGTATCAAGAAAGGCATCTGGATGGGGTTTCCATCCAGATTGCCAAAAAAGGAATGTCAAAGTTAAAGTTTAGAGAGGTCTTAAATCATAAAATAAAAGCCCGCATGTTTTAAAAAAGCAAAGAGTGCCCCATGGGGTGTTTCCCCAATGAGGTTTGTCAATAGTGGTGATGAAGTTTTAAAATAGAGTCTATAAAGGTGCCGGAGACCCGGACAGTCCGTCAAAATATGATGAATGGTAAGATAATCAAAATGACAGTGTGGACACATGGGTGCATCCTCCCTCAATAAAAGATGTTTATGGGTCATCCTAGAGTGTCCAATTCTCAGACGAGTCAGAAGAACATCTGTTTTTCTTGGATAGTTTGGAGGCCAGGTCAAGATAATTGGTTTGATATAATGTAGTTTATTATTGATTTCTAAATTCCAACTTTCTTCCCAGTTATTATGAATAAAGTGATTTATAATTAGTTTAGTGTCTGAGAATGGTACTTTATGGTGTAAAGGGTTAAGAGCAAGCCTTGCTGCCTCATCCGCTTTTTCATTACCAGGAATACCCATGTGTCCAGGTATCCAACAAAATAAAATATTATAACCTCGTCTAGTCAATTTAATATAAAAATCCAGGATGGTAGTGACATAAGCATGTCTTTTAAAAGATTTAAGTGCGTCAATAGAGCTATTTGAGTCAGTATATATGATGAAGGATGTATTATTATGATTAGATATGTGAACCATGGCTCTCTCTATTGCAATTAATTCAGCTGTAAATATAGAAACAGAAGGATGAAGCTGATAACTTAAAGAAATATTATTACAAAAAACGCCACAGCCAACACCATTTCCACTCTTTGAGCCATCTGTATAAATGTCGATAAAATTTTTATAATCTGCACGCATCTGGTGTGCAGCAAATAATTGTTGAAAAGCAGCAGCAGGTAAATTCTTTTTATCGTAATTTTTAAAAGGATGGAGGGTTGTGATAACAGGTGGATTCCAGGGAGGATACATATGCAATGGATATGTGCTCACCTCAATGTTATTCAAAGGGCTATTGCTGATTATGGTTCTCATTCTGACTCCAAAAGACGGGACGCAAGATGGACGATTTTGATAAAGAATATCATTGTCAGAGTTTAAAATGTATGTATGAAGTGGATGACTAGGATGTGAAAGGAGACGGTAAAACAACCCCAAAGAAAGTTTTTCACGGGTATAATGTAATGAAGGTTCATTACAGTCAACATATAAGCTTAAAACAGGTGATGTACGAAATGCACCAGAGCAAACACGAAGTGCGCTATGGTGCACTGTGTCAAGTTTTTCAAGAACAGATTTTCTAGCTGAGCCATAGACCTGGCAGGCATAGTCGATATTTGACCGGATCACAGCCCTGTATATTTTAATAAGAGAAGTACGGTCTGCTCCCCAAGAAGTGTTAGAAAGTACTTTAAGTATATTCAGTGATTTTTCACATTTCGTCCGTAAGTTTAAAATATGAGGTAAAAAAGTAAGTTTCTTGTCAAAAATTAAACCCAAATAGCGAACACTGTCCGCAACAGGTATTTGGGTTGAACCAATAAAAATTTCAGGATCTGGATGTAGATCCCTACGTCTACAAAAATGCACACAAGAAGTTTTGTCATGAGATATAATAAAACCATTTTTATTAGTCCAATTAATAATATGAGTGATTGCAATTTGCAACTGTCTTTCAATAAAACAGATATCCTGCCCCATACACATGATACGGAAGTCATCTACATATAAATCTCCTTTCACTGAGGGAGGAAGCTGCTTAAGGATGTCATTTATTTTAATAGCAAAGAGGGTGACACTCAGGACACTTCCCTGGGGTACACCCTCCTCTTGTTCATAAAAGCTAGACAAAGTGCCCCCAATTCGGACTTGAAAAAGTCGAATGGCAAGAAAATTTTTGATAAAAATTGGCAGGTTCCCGCGGAAGTGCATGTTAAAAAGATCTCTGAGAATTCCGTATCGCCATGTTCTGTCATAGGCTTTCGCCATGTCAAAGAAAACTGACACCAAATGGTTGCGTTTGAGAAAGGCTGTTCGAATATAATGTTCAAGATGGAGTAAGTTATCGATAGTTGACCTACCACGTCGGAAACCACTTTGAAAAGCAGTTAGCATATGGTTAGTCTCTAAAGCATACACGAGGCGGCAATTGACCATTTTTTCAAGTAATTTACAAAGGTTGCTAGAGAGTGCGATAGGCCTATAATTACTTGGATTAGAAGCATCTTTTCCAGGTTTAGGAAAAGGAATCACAATAGCTCTACACCACGCTCGAGGAAAAATCTGTTCCATCCAAATTCTATTATAGAAAGAAATCAGAGCGTCAAGAGAAGGTGCAGACAAATGCTTGATCATGATATAGGTGATGCCATCGTGACCTGGGGCAGATAAGCGACTATCTTGCAAACATTTTAAAAGTTCTGACATAGTAAATGGTATATTATATGAAAAAGAGTTATGAGAATTAAAATCAATCCTGGTCTTTTCAGTTCGTCTTTTGTATGATAAAAAAGGTTCTGGATATGCGTCTGATTTTGAAATAGAAGCTAGGGTAGACCCTATAGTCTCGGCTATGTTCTTAGGAGAGGTGATAGTTTGACCGTTATGTTTTAAAATAGAAATGTGATTTTCAGAGTAAATGCCCATACATTTTTTCACTTTAGCCCACAGTTCTTTACTGGAGGTATTTGAGTTTATGCTTGATACATAGTTAACCCAGGATTCACGTTGGCTTTTACGTCGCACTCTTCTAGCTTCAGCTTTTGCTTTTTTATATAATATGTAGTTATTGTTATTTGGGTACCTCCGAAAAAGACCCCAAGCTTTTTGTTGTTTCTTTTTTGCCGCCTGGCAGTCACTATTCCACCATGATTTTCTGTGTTTATGAAAGGAAGAAGTTTTTGGAATGCTAGCATCAGCAGCACTGATAATACACTGAGTTATGTTATCAAGTGCTTTGTCAATATCATCAGCTATCATGTTATCAGTAATATTTGCAAGAGCATTAAAAGTTTGCCAATTAGCTCTGTCATATACATATCTTTTTGGATAGTCACTAGAATCTCCATCAGGATTAGTCAATGTAGTAAAAATAGGGAAGTGGTCACTGCCATGCAAGTCGTCTGAAACCCAGAAGTTCCATAATGGATAAAGTGATGGGGAGCAAATGGAAAGGTCTATGGCATGGAAAGTACGGCTCGGTTCATGAAAATAAGTATAATCACCATTATTAAGTAGGCATAAGCCATTGTCAGAAATTAATTTCTCTATTATATCTCCACGTCGGTTATTATCAGAGTTACCCCACAGTTGGCTATGGGCATTAAAATCTCCTACCATAATTAAAGGCATGGGGAGTTGGAGAAGAAGAGAATCCAGATCTGCTGGTTGAATATATTGATTTGGAGGTAAATAAATGGTGCATATTGTTATGAGTTGTTTAATATGGACACGGACTGCGACAGTTTGAAGGTTAGTATTTAAAGAAATAGGAGAATGGGGTAAATTATTGGAAATAAAAAGAGCCACACCACCAATGGCCTTTCCATTAGCTGTCATATCTTTCCGGTAGGTTGTATAGCTGCGTAATTTTGCTTTGTCAGTGGGCTTTAGATGAGTTTCCTGTAAGGCTAAGATTAATGGTTGATGGTCCGAGAGAATATAACGGATTTCGTCGTATTTATTGTGATATCCACGGCAGTTCCACGATATAATATTAGTCATAAAAAGGAAAGTTAGATAAATGTATCTATGTCATTTTGTTCGGAGGTAGTAGACATACTATCTCCATCGTCCAATTCAGCATCCGGTTCAGGATGAATTTCCATAGTGTATTCATCCTCCACAATTATTTGATTTATTTTATTATCTTTGCCTAGATTTGTTTCATTTTTTTCTATTTTATTCTTTTTTGCAGGAGTTTCAGATACTGTAGTGGATTTAATAGTTTGAAGATTATGTTTTGCAGAATCTGATCTACGACTTTGTTTTAAAGATGAATTTTTGATAGCAATTTTTGTGTTCTTTTTATCTAGTGGAAATTGGGGAAGTTTAGAGTGTACAGATTTTGGAGAGACAGTTTGGTCAGGCACAGATTCTTCAAATACAATATTTTCATCAGCATCCGAGTCACTGCAGTATAACTCGGAATCCATAACCTCATCCGCGTAACGCTTCAGTTGTTTTGGATCTTTAATATTTTTAATTACTGAACTGATGCCAGATTTTTGCTTCCCCTTCCCCACAGCAGGGATGAAAGTGCGCTAAAGCCATTTTGTAGCAGCTTTGGAGCAACAAAAATCGAATTTTGTAGCAGTAAAATCTGTTTTTGTAGCAGCAAAAATCAGATTTTGTAGCAGTAAATATCGGATTTTGTAGCAGCAAAAAAAAAAAAATAAATAAATAAATAATAATAATAATAATAATAATAATAATAACATTTTAGCAATAAAAGCTGTTTAAGGAGCAGATTGAAATATTCTAATGATAATAAACTCTTAACAATTACAATAATTGCTATCTTGAAAAATATTTTTACATTTGAAAGAATAAATACTCAGATTAAATTTCTCCACACGTCTCAGACCTTTTAATAAAATTTGCAGTTTTTTGCGATCTTTTAACATAATTCACAAACTTTTGACCCTGTTTGTGCGTTTTTTTAAAAAACTAGATTTGCAGGTTTTTTACGACCTTTTGATGAAATTTGTACGTTTTCTGAGATCTTTTGACGAAATTTATGGATTTTACAATCTTTTTAATAAAATTTTCGTTTTTTTTTTCTTTTTTTTTTTTCTTCCCATTTGATTTTTTAAAGAAATAAACTTTTTTTTTTCCAAAATCTTTTGATCATATTTTGTTCTTTTTATGACGAAGTTAGATATCCTTTGACAAAATTTGCATGTTTTTTGTGATTTTTTGACGAAATACGCTTGTTTTTCGAGATCCTTTGACAAAATTTGCGGGTTTTCCACGATTTTTTGATGAAATTCGAGCATTTTTCCCGATTTTTTTCAGATTTACGTTTTTTTCCCCCAGTGTTGAATTCAGGTGGTGGCCCGGGGAAGGGCATCCCCCCCGAAGCAATGAAATGTCACCCCTCCCAGAAATTTTTAGATTTTGGGTTTACAATGGTCAAAAGGTACAATCCCCCCCCCCCCCCCCCCCCCTCTGGAACTCTATCATGTCTCCCACAGAGCGACAGAAGTCCCTCCCGAAGAAAAGTGAATTACATACTGTTTTCCTTTGACTGCGTTTTGTTCATTTTTTGACAAAATAGCAATTTTTTTTTTGTAATTGTTTGACAAACATGTAGCAGATTTTCGTATGCACTTTCATTCTGCTTTCGGTTTTGTCGTCTATCGGCAGGATTCACCGAGGAGCGAAATAATTTACCACGAACACGGGAAAGATACAGAACAGGAAGATACTTAAAACTTCACAGAAAATATATAAAATACAAAAGACAATGGTGATTCTGGGTGGAAATTTTTTTTCCTAAATCCACATCACATTTTCGGAAATCGGTGGCGGGGGAAGGGAGGGGGGTCCGCGGGTTATCCCCTCCCCCAAGGCTGTAGCTAGAAGTTATCTATAAGGGGGGGGGGGGGGCTCATAATTTTTTTTCTTTTTTTTCTGACACAGAAAGATAAATTAGCGCATATTTACACTGTATAGGTACTATGTTTCTTATTAAACTGTTGTAATAACTTCATTTTGTACTAAGAAAAGTATGGGATGATGAAAATTTTGAGCGTATAACTGGTGCAAAATTAAACATCATGTTAGCTTCTTATGTACAAATAGGATGAGGGAGTGTTGAATTACTTATTTTATATATAATTTCGTAATTCTACAAAACTGTAAAAGGATCACAAAACAAAATTAGATTTTTGAACAGAATTTCATTTGAATTTTCGAAACAGAAATATATTATTGACCTTGGAATCTTTTCCAGGGGGGCTCAAAATATTTTAGGGGAGCTGAGCCGCCCATAGCGTCCCCTTAGCTAACCCCCCCCCCCCCCCGCGAGGTGGGTATCTGCGATTTCCAGATGAAATCGGCGTTTTCCCGCGATCTTCAGACGAAATCAGCGATTTATCTGCGATATTTTAGCAAAATCGGCGATTTATTGCGATCTTTTGTCGAAATCAGCAATTTTTTCGCGACTTTTTGACGAAATCGGCGTTTTTCCGCGTTTTTTTTTAATGTAATCAGCGTTTTTTTCCGATGATCTTTAGGGAAATTTGCATTTTTAACCAATCTTCCCTCGAAAACGGCGTTTTATCCACGCGATCTTTTGACGAAATCGGCGTTTTTTCCGTGATCTTTTGATGAAATCAGCATCCCCCCCCCCCCCCAATGATCTTCTGACAAAATATTTTTAAGCGATATTTTATCGAAAATGGCGTTTTTTTACCGCGATCTTTTAACGAAATCAGAGTTATATTCGCAATCTTTAGACGAAATCAACGTTTTCCCGCAGTCTTCAGACAAAATCAGCATTTTATCTGCGATATTCTGTGAAATTGCCGTTTTTTGCGATCCGCATTGGAAATTCGCGTTTTTTCACGATCTTTTGACAAAGTTCATTGACAAAAACATTGACGAAATCGTCGTTTTTCCACGAAATATTGACGAAATGTGTGCTTTTTGGCGATCCTTTCACGAAATTTGCATTTCTCCGCGCGCAAAACCGTACAAGTTAGCAACTATGTGGAACTAATAACCCAATTTCAAATTTTCGGAAGAGGATGCCTTAAATATTCGGAAATTTCGGGCGAGAATAACCTCTGAAATAAGAGGCGAACTCCCATTAATTGGAAAGTCAATGAAATAAACACATTACGATAGCTTTCATTCGTCTCCCCCCAACGCGCGCACTGTACGTCACATGACGTTCCGCTCCGAACTCTGCGATCGGCTGCGATGAAAATGAACGTAGGATACTCGCGGGAAAAACAACTTACGGTCGTTTGCGGAAACGCGATAAAACTCCACAAAACATCGCGTTTTTCATGACCGAATGCGCATGTTTTTGGCAATTTTTCGGCGAAATTTGCGCGTTTTTCGAAATTTTTTGCAATGTTTCTTTGTTTTTCGACGAAATTAATAGCCTAAAAGAATATTTGTTGTTGTTTCCTGGATCGACGAAATCGCGCTAAATTTCGTTTTGGCACTAAGTGCCTTTTGGCGCAGGTTTGGCGCAAAATTGAAAAAAATAGCTGTTTTGTAGCAATTTGGCGCAGAAAAGCGGTTTCGGCGCAGTCTGGCGCAATTGGCGCAGGTCTTACATCCCTGCCACAGTCTTCCACTGTAGAGAAACCGGAGTTGAGGTTTTCTGTTTAGTCGTTTGTAGAGCGGGTTTTTTTTGGTTCTGTTTTCTGGGGATATCAGGTTTCTGTGGTATTATGGTATTCGTGGCAGCTTTTGTTTTATTTTGGGGTTGAGGTGACTTATTGTATAGAGCTGTAATTTTCTGCTGTTTCTTCTCCAAGTCAGTTATTTTTACTGGTTCAAAGGATGTGGTGTTAGTAAATTGTGTTACGGTTGATTCATCTTGCGGATATGTTATATCAGTTTGTGTAGCCGTGTGTCTTACGGCTGTTGATTGTTTCTTGAGTAAGCTGGAGTAGGTAATTCCAACAGATGGGGTTCTATTTTCAACAAGTTTGCGGGCTTCAGGATAAGATAAGTTTTGAGTAATTTTTATGGTAACTATTTCTTTTTCACGGTTCCAGTTAGGGCACTTGCGGGAATATGCTGTATGATTTCCTTTGCAGTTAGCGCAGCGTTCGGATTTTTCACATAAATTATTGTCATGGCCCACTTCTGCACAACGTGCACAGGTAAGGGATCCACGACAATTTGTTTTAGTATGACCGAAACGCTGGCATTTAAAACAGCGGGTAGGGTTTGGTATATAGGGTCTGACTTTACAGTTTAGATATCCTGCTTTAATTCTAGGTGGTAAAGTAGTGCTATTGAAGGTCAGAATAATATGTTTAGTGGGAATTACCTGCTCATTTTTACGGATGGTGATACGGTGTACATCTATGATATTTTGGTCTTTTAAATTTTCTAAAAGTTCATCTTTGGTGGAGTATAAAAGATCTGGTTCAGATATTACTCCGCGGCTTGTATTTAAAGTTTTATGTGCTTGTACAGAAACAGAAAATGTGCCTATTGTACTGCAGTTTGAGAGAAATTGTGATTGTTTGGTTGTAGAAACCTCAACCAGCAAATCACCGGATTGTAGTTTTTTGAGAGTGTGACCATCTCCTAAAACAGACTGGAAAGTTTTTGCTATGAGAAATGGTGAAGTTTTTTTAAACGAGCAATCAGAGTCGCTATCGGTACGTTTCACAATGAAAAAGCGAGTATTCTTCGAAGACAGTACAGTTTGTTGCTCTCCGCTAGGGAGAGAAGTAGAAGGAAAAGAAGTGTTTCCATCCATATTTTAAAAAAAAATAGAATTCAGACCCCGGCCGCACCACCCTCTCCCGAGCCCTACAAGGGGATGCACATTCATGCACCAGTGCTAACCAGGGCCCATACGGTCACAAGACAACCCTATGTCAGTCTCCACCCTTAACGAGATGACTAGTAGTTGCTCGATCACTTGATCCCTAGAGCCAGTGACGAAAGTCAGCTGACCAGCCGATTGATGCATACGGGACCAAATGCACCTCCCGTCTACCTGAAGCAGAGGCCAAAGTAGTGTGTTGGTTTCCCTCAACTACCAGGATCCCCCTTTCCAGGGACACGGGTCGCCACGCACGGCCAACACGTGGGTGGTTTACAATTCTCCATGAGTCGATATACAGGATGTATCGGCCCATGCAGTATTGCCCTCACCTCCGAAGAGGAAACCACAACGAGAGTGAAACAAAGAGGAAAGGAAGACCAGAGGAGTAAGAGGAAAAGGAAAGGAGAAAGATCACTCAGGTGCCCCGGGGTTGTGAAGCCCGTGAATACCTAAAGAAGGTATCCCCCTGGGGGGGATCCAGATTAAGAACTTCCAATAAATATTTGTTGAACGTGATGATATGAGCCAATATGACGACCGAACAAAGAAAACTGTGAAAAGGACCAACAATTGAATGCAAATTTATCAATCCTTTTTTCAAAATACTGTGGGTTTAAGGAGTACTGCACACACCAAAAGAACATGATTTATAAGCCTTGGATGAGAAGTTTGGACTCGCTACTTAGTTTTTAACACTCAGTCTTGCTGAATATTCTTGGCCAGGTATGTGCGTATACCTACAATTAATAAACAGCGGAGATGAGCTAGTGAAATTGAAACACATTGGCTACCTTTGTGCGAATGATCAGGTTTTGAAAGTTTGCAATTTAAGAGTCGTTTAGAATCTTTTGATACATAATCTACAGTTGAATGCAGATGGATTACTCGGTAAAGTCTCGTATTACTTTGTGCATGTTGAATGATCAAATGTGCTCCTGTTATTAAAAGAAACTCAGATGAAGAAATTATACAATTCATCAATGACCACGAAAGTTGCAGTGCTCTTTACTGGGATTACAGTCCTCGTTTGCATGATCTGATGACTTCGTTTCAAATACATACTTATAGTGCGAGTTAGCATGCATTTGGTTAAAGAGAAATATAAAAATTTTAGAAAGCGTTGTAGGCATGATTTTACTTCTCAAGATTTCTGAAAAATCTACTTTAAATTCTGTTAAATACTGCATTTTATCTCGAAAAGATGGACGCCATGTTGAAAAGTAATAGAACTTTAAACGATTCGAAGAACAAACTTGGATCAATGATTACAGTCCCACGATTTTGTCTATATAGGCCACCAAAATTGACATCCAATTTGTTGCAGAACCTAATTTGTATTAAATCGTTACAATACAACCCTGATTTAACATTAAGTGGCCTTCAAATCAAGAATTTAATAAATTCATAGAAAACGGACACCACCCATGATTCTAAAAGCGATCATGTATATATAGTATTTCAGTTACACATCTCACCAATAACTAAACAGAGCTATCGTTATAAAACAAAGTATATCAATTTTAGTAAATTTAATATCGTATATTGAAACTATTCAACTAATCTCCTAGAGGAATTGAACAGTCTAAACTCTCCTACGATCTTAGACAACTGGACGCAGGATTTCCAGGATGTAATCTGCTTTGCAATGAACACCAATTTAGAAGATAAACTGGAGAAACTGAAGAAAGAATAAACTGGAGCATGAAGTTAAACTCCACTGGTACATGGTTTGTTCGTTGGTTGGTTGATAGTATAGGCTTTAGAGGGACAAAATCCCCTGAGGGAAAAAAAGACGACTAAAAAAGCAAAATCGAAAAGGAACAAGATCAGGATATCTGAGTGGGGTACCCCATTTAGATAAGCCACTGGTACACGGATAAATTAAAGATATAGCGAAACCGATTAAATGCAAAGCATAAACGCTCTTTACGAAATCCAGTTAATCAACAGTACAAAATTGAATTTAAAAAGGAAAGAGCGAAATACAAGCTCGCCATAAAAGAAGCCAAAACATCGGCGTGGAAGAATTTCTGTACCAAAGCAGCATATGTGACGGCGTTTAAAATTATTAATCAAAAATATCTTAAAAATACGGATTTAATCTCTACTATACCTGAAACATTTCAAATATCGGACTCTTTTCACAATAATGAACAGCTGATAAATCATCATTTTAATCAGAACGGTCCTTTATCAGAAAAAAACATTCATACATTTGTCAATCATCAAACATTTCTTCAAACTCAGATAACATCAGAATAAGATTTCGCTCAGAGAACTTAAATGTTGTGTTCATCAACAAAATAAAAAAAAGGCCCCAGTATATGGTAATATAACGCTCGAGTAGTTAAAATTCTGTTGAAGAACTTCCCTGATTTAATGCGCACCCAGTATAATAAATGCTTCCAACAAGCACATTTTCGTTTACCCTGAAAAAAGTCTAGTGATATTTTTACAGCACAAGAACAAACATCCAGACCAACTATCAGCATATAGACCTATAATTCTCTTACCAATGATAGGTGAAGTACTTGAAAGATTAATAAAAATCCGCACCGTGACATTCTTGGAATTGAAAATATTTCTTTCATAAAGCTCAATTCGGATTTAGAGAAGGAAAAAGTACCATAGATGCTCTACGAAATATCATAAAAAAAGCAACAGAAACCTTAAGTAATCGGAAGTACTGCTCACTGATATCATTCGATATTGAAGCGGCTTTCGACAAAATCAACTGGAACACAGTAGCACAAATCACTGATAACTCTCCGCTTCCAGATTACGTGATATCACTTTTAAAAAATTATATTTCCAACCGACATAATTAACTCCTTCATGGTTCGGTAATTCCTGGTTTATACCAAATAAAGGATGCCCTCAGAGTTCTTGTCTCCGGCCGCTACTTTGGCTTTTAGTTGCCGACTTCCTTATCAAACAACTTCATCTTCTAACAGAAAATTTCCCTATTTACGCTGATGATTTCCCTGTCTCGGCCTGATGACACACGCCGATTGATAATATCAACTTGAAGATGATGCCAATAAGAAAGTAAAACACTTTTTGCACAACACTTACCTTAAGAATCTCACAACAACAAACAACAGCTATACTCTTCGGAAGAATTTTCTAGAAAAACGTCATCCACTATTCAAGCTTAACGGACAAACGATCAGTATCAAGAAAAATTTAACTTATCTTGGATTAATTTTGGATTCCAAATTGAACTTTAGAGATCACATAGCTCATCTTAGAACGAAAGTTTAACAATTTAATTCAGAAATATATTAATTATTAGTATATTATTATTAATTATTAATATCCTCATTAATTATTAATAAATATATTAGTTAATTTAATTCAGGTTTGGGAATCTTTGATTCTTCAGCAAAGAAATGAAACCCATAATCCTAAAAATCGGGTACAACTCAGTTATCCTTCGTCAAATCTTGTACAGCTCAAAGATTTGGTTCGCCCACATCAAAAGTCAGACTCCAAAAAAACAAATCAATACAGAGAATGGCACTATTGGGAATCATCCGAGTATAACGAAGTATCTCAACAGATGCAATCTGTGTTCTTTGTATTATATTTCTCCACAAGGCAGAGATATAGAAGGAATTAATTTTTCTCTCTAAATATAGATGGAAATACCTTAAGTCAGACGCCGGCCGCACCACCCACTACCGAGCCGAACAAAAGGATGAACATCCGTGCAACAGTGCTAACCAGAGCCCATACGATCACAAGACAACTCTATGTCAGCTTCCACCCTTTACGAGATGATTAGTAGTTGCTCGATCACTTGATCTCTAAAGCCAGTTACAAAAAGTCAGCTGATCAACTTATTGATGCATACGGGAAAATTATGCACACCCGTCTACCTGAAGCAGAGGCCAAAGCAGTGTGTTGGTCTCCCTCAACTGCCAGGATCCCCTTTCAATGGACACGGATCGCCATGCACGGCCAACACGTGGGTGGTTTACAATTTCCCATGAGTCGATATACAGGATAATACAGGCTCATACAGAATGGCCCTCATCTCGGAAGAGGAAACCTCAACGAGAGTAAAACAAAGATGAAAGGTTGGTTGGTTGTATAGGTCCCCATTGGGAAATGCTGCGCCAAGAAAATGTTGAAAAAAAAAATAAGTTAATAAAAAACAAAGTAATTAAATAAAAATACTAATAATATGTATAGTAAAACTAATTAAAAGCGACTAAGGACCAAAATTAAAAATAAATACTCTGACAATTAAAACTGAAAAAGTTAAAATACAAACGGTATATTAAAATGGAAGAGTTAAAATACAAACAATGTATAAGATGATGTACAAATAATATATAAAAAGTTGACCGATGAGATTAAAATAGAAAGACTGAAGAATGAAAAAATATAAAATCTAATGAATAATATAATATATAAAATAATAATTAAAATCTAATGAAAAGTGAATAAGAAATAACATGAAACATTAAAAGTCAAATGTATAAAAAGCATAGTAAATGAAGCCAATAAAATCAGTTAGGCTCATATTCTTCGAGCATGGTATCGTCAGCATCTGAGTCATTGCTGCACGACTCTGATTCCATAACCTCTTGTACGTAATGTTGCAGCTGCTTAAAGTCCTTTACATTTCCAATATGTGGACTAAAGTTGGATTTTTTTCTTTGCTTTCCCCACAGTTTTCCACTGTGGTGATGTGGGAGTTGATGTTTTCTTTTTTCCTATCAGTGCACTAGATCCTTGTTATTAGCCTCCGATGCTATTTCTTTCAGACAAGCTAAAAAGTGTCGTGTCAGAAATTGTGGCACACTTTTCCTTACCTATCATACGTAGTATAGGGTAAGTCTTGCAATCGTTTTGAAAATCGAAAAAAAATTTTTTTTTGACGGATTTACACGTTTCAGATACTGGAGATTCCGAAAAACATATTTTCAGAAAAAAATGCCGTCCGTCTGTCTGTAAACGCTCAATCTCATGACCAAATGGAGATAGTCTTAAAATTTTATATGTACTTAGTAAGTAAGAATAGGAAGAAGCCTATTTAACATCAGTAACCTCGATTATCCGAAACAATTTTTTTCGGACTCGAAAAAAAAATTTGACGGATTTACACGTTTTAGATACTGGAGATTCCGAAAAACTTATTTTTAAAAAAATTGCCGTCCGTCTGTCTGTAAACGCCCAATCTCACAACAAATGGAGATAGAGACTTAAAATTTTGCATCTACTTAGTAACTAAGAATAGGATGAAGCCTATTGAATATCAATAACCTCGATTATCCAGAACTATTTTTTTCGGTTGGTTAGTTGGTTGTATGGGGTTTTATGGCACAAAATCCCGTAGGGGACATGCTGCGCCAAAAAAAGTGTACTAAAAATAGCAAACAAGGATAATGATCAAAGAAGTAAGCCATCTGGATGGGGGACCTCATCCAGTTTAGTCAGACAATAGAAAAAAAAAATTTTTTTTCGGACTCAAGAAAAATTCGTTCTGATGAAATGTATATAAAAAACTCTAGTTTTTTTTCTAATCGGAGGCGAAACTGAATTCTGCAATGGTAGAATCTACATTCAACTTGTTTCAAATTCTGCTTTTAAAGAGTATAATATTTTAGTGGTACTTTTGTACTTGTGGAAGATTTGGAGTCAGTCAGGGGTTCAGGAGCATGTGGAGTATTTTTTGGAGATTGAGCTAACAACTTCTGTTGCCTTTTTTCTAGGTTAATTATTTTAACTGGTTCTTTGCATGGAAGCCAACGTTCTAACTGTGGGTTTACAGAACATTTAGTTGGGTGAGAGATATCACGGGATTCTTTGATAGGAGTGTTTGTTGATTGTGTTCTGGTTGAAGTATTTGGTGGAAAAGAAAAATCAGTCTGGGTTCTAGTGTGTCTTACAGATTTAGACTGCTGTTTCAATAGGCTTGAATAAGACACGCCGACAGACGGGGTCCTGGATTCTACAATTTTACGAGCTTCTGGGTAGGAAAGATTTTGCATTATTTTCACTGTGAGAATTTCTTTTTCACGGATCCAAGTTTGGGCAAGAGCGAGAGAAAGCTGTATGATTACCCTTGCAGTTTATGCAGCGTTCAGGTTTTTCACATGACTTACTGTCGTGGCCAACTTCTGCACAACGTGCACAGATAATTGATCCACGACAGGTAGTTGTAGTATAGCCAAAACGCTGGTATTTAAAGCAACGGATGGGATTAGGGATGTAAGAAAGGACAGACAACTAAGGTAAGCAGCTTTTATTCTTGTTGGTAAAGTTGGGCTATTGAAAGAGAGAATGATGTGCTTTATCGGAAGCACTTGGTCATTTCGACAGATAGTAATGCGTCTTACATCTATAATATTTTTTCTTTTAGATTTTGTAAAAGTTCATCTCTGGTAGAAAAGAAAAGATCTGGCTCTTATATTACGCCACGGCATGTATTTAGGGTTTGATGTCCTTTACCAGAAAAATATCCTATTATATTAAAGTTTAGTAGAACTTCTGAATGGCTGGCTGAAGAAATTTCAACAAGTAAATCCCCAGACTGCAACTTTTCTAGGGATTGTGAATCACCAAAAACAGATTGAAATGTTTTCGCAATAAGAAAAGGTGAGGTATTCTTAAATGAATTATCAGAATGGATGTCAGTGCGTTTTACTACAAAAAAGCGAGTATAAGGAATATTCTGTGCAGTTTGTTGCTCTCAACATGGGAGAGATATAGAAGGAGGTGAATTTCCATCCATATTAGAAAAAAGAGCAATTCAGACCCCGGCCGCACCACCCACTACCGAGCGCAACAAGGGGATGCAGATTCGTGCACCAGTGCTAACCAGGGCCCATATGTCACAAGACAAACCTATGCCAGTCTCCACCCTTAACGAGATGACTAGTATTTGCTCGATCACTTGATCCCTAAAGCCAGTGACAAAGTCAGCTGACCAGCCGATTGTTGCATAAGGGACCAATATACACCTCCCGTCTACCTGAAGCAGAGGCCAAAGGGTGTGTTGGTTTCCCTCAACTGCTAGGATCCCCCTTGACAGGGACACGGATTGCTACGCACGGCCAACACGTGTGTGGTTTACAATTCTCCATGAGTCGATATACAAGATGATATCGGCTCATACAGAATTGCCCTCACCTCCGAAAAGAAAACCACAATGAGAGTGAAACAAAGACGAAAGAAAACGAGGAGAAAGAGGGAAAGGAAAAGATCACTCAGGTGCCCGGGGTTGTAGAGCCCGTGAATACCTAAAGAAGGTATCCCCCTGGGGGCAGAGATCAAATGAAGACAAGAGTAATTTAAAGCAACGGAAAGGATTAGGAATGTAGGGACGGACAGGACAACTAAGATAAACAGCTTTAATTCTGTTGGGTAAAGTAGAGCTATTTGAAGTGACAACGATAAGCTTCATTGGAATAACTTGGCCACTTCGATGGATAGTAATTCGTCGTGCGTCTCTCACGTTTTGGTCTTTTAAGTTTTGTAAGAGTTCATCTCTGATAGAGTATAAAAGATCTGGTTCGGATATTACGCCACGAGTTAAATTTAGGTTTTGATGCGCTTTAACAGAAACAGAAAGTGTGCCTATTGTACTGCAGTTGTACGGAAATTATGACTGTCTGGCTGAAGATACTTTAAACAGTAAATTTCCAGACTGCAATTTTTAAAGGGGTAGATTAACTTTAAACCATAAAAAATTTCGATTTTCTTTAGTTACATATTTTTATTCTGTAATCATTTCTGAACAATACGCAAAAAACCGCATTAAAAAACACCCATTAATTTACTAATTATGGCAGTTTTATTACGACTACATATTTCACTACAGCTATTTAATGGGACAGTCACATCAGCTGTTGACTTTGTTTACATTTACATTTGTTACCGACACCGAGAATTTTTCCATTTTAAATTATATTCGCCTTGGTTTTAGCGTTTTTATTTTGCCCTCCACTTAAGGGAGAGGCTTCTAAACAAGTAAACTTTTATAACTTTTATTAAACAACTAAACTTTTGTTCGAAGATGATAAACATTCATTTACAGTTATGTTTGCGATCGTGTGATTCTCGTACTATTTAGCTAGCTTCCTCCATTTTAAGTGCAAGATTTTTAATAATTTGATACTTTGTGTTGTTAATTATTTAAATATAATACTTGAGATCATAATATGAGCGAAATCAGTCAGAAAAGAGCATCGGGTTTAAGGCCAAGAAAGAGGAAAAGAAGTCAGTTTCTCGGCAATCAACATATACAAAATCAACGTGATACAGAAATGTTAAATACATCTGCTTCATCTAAAAAGCTTGTGTCGTCACATGTTAAAAATGACTATGAAAATGTTGATGGCAATTTTGATGGACATGTAATAATGGACAAGAGTATATTATTTACTGCATTAGAACGATTTTTATGTTGTAAACAATGCCATAGCCAAGTATCAGTCTCATCAGATGTCGTATATCGGCTCTTGACAAACATAAACATCATTTGCAAGGAATGTGGTTTAATTATAGCATTAAAAACTCAAAAATGATTGAGGTAAAGAAAAATGCATGTGATGTAAATAGAAGATTTGTTTTTGCCATGAGATGTATGGGAAAAGGCTATTCAGATTGAAATCCTTCTGCGGCACTATGGATTTGTCACCACCAGTGACTTGAAAAGTATATAACAAAATTGTGAGGCATATTAAAGCAGCCACACACATAGTTCCTGAAAATAGCATGAAATTCGCTGTTAAAAAGGAAGTAAAAATGACAGAGGGTACAAATTTAACTGTGAGTGGCGACGGATCCTGGAAAGCTAGAGGCCATTCATCACTATATGGTGTATCGACACTTATTGACAATGAAACAGGAAAAGTCGTATACCGTTATGTTTCATGCTCATTATATAAGGGTTGTGAGGCTGCAAAAAATGTACCTGGGAAGGATTTGAAAAAGTGGAAGAGCGAACATGAAAAAGTGTGCACAAAGAATCATTCGGGTTCATCAGGACAGATGGAAGTAAATGGAATGATAAGCATGTTTACTCGTTCTGAAGAAAAACATGGTGTTAGATATTTAAATTATGTTGGAGATGGTGACTGCAAGACTTTCTTGTCTATCACAATGTCAGATCCTTATAGCAAGCCAATATCAATTACCGAATGCGTTGGACATGTACAAAAAAGAACGGGCTCCGGATTGCGTAAATTGAAAAGTGATTTTGGTAGTAATAAACTGAGCGACAAAAAGAGTATCGGTGGTAAAGGTCGACTGATTCATTTATTGAAATTTACAACGTATTATGGTATGGCTGTTAGACAACATTCGAATGACTACAAAGAAATGCAGAAAGCAATATTGACCATTTGGTATCATAAGCGATCTAATGATAAATAAGCTATTCATCATTTTTGTCCTCAAGGAACAGATTCATGGTGTCAGTATAACGTAATTAAGGCTAATGGCACACTCGATAAACTTAAACATAGTACGTTACCTGTTGCAGTAATGGATGCCATCAAACCGATCTTTAAAGACTTGTCACATCCCACTCTATTGAAACGATGCATTGGCGGAAAAACACAAAACACAAATGAATCACTGAATTCTCTAATATGGATGGACGAAAAAAGGAAGCTGAGACGCCATGGCATTTTATCTCCATGGCAACCGCTTACCGCCTAGACAAGAGTGATTTTATTTTATCGTTTGCTGGTTGCGAAGTTTTCATTTGGGAAAATGTTTTTGGCATCAGAAGGATGCATTATTCTGTTGATTATTCTATTCCAGTCTGTTCGAACAAACATTCAGTAGATGCTTATAAGTGTGTTGACAAATTTATTCATTATTCTATTCTGATAAAAGATGTTGAAATTAAGTTACCGATGCAACCTTTTTGAAGCAATCAAATGTATTCTTTAATCATACGAAAAATTCTGTTTTGTGATATGTGAGTAAAGCTGTTAAAAACTTAATTCTATATATTCTGGTTGGAATATGCATGGACAATCCATTGTATTATGTTCGCTGTATTCGAAGTCAACATAAGATTGTTAATGAAAACGAGTATTCTGCCCTGTTATGATATTCGAAATAAATATGATTTAGATATATATATATCTGAAGCCCAATTTTCCTTCCAGTTTTCATGTTTTTTATTGGGAGATGGGTAAGTAGCTTTAAATCAATTTAATATTCTATGTATCCTATTCGATTTCTTTTACATTTTTTCATTCGTGTTTTTAAATTCGAAATTCGTAACTGTAAAATGTTATTCTTATTCGCACATTTGATAACCCATTCATGATTCTATTCTCCATATTTTCTGGTGCATAACGAGCCTGAGCTACGATGGAATATTTTAATTCGTAGCCGTATTCATTTATTTATACCTGTGCTAGATAAAACGTAGTGAGGGAAAAAAAGTTAAATCGTCTGCGTTTTATTTATTTTTTGATGTTTGTTTTATTCTGTATTTAAAGAAATGTTTCATTAATTAAGTTGCTAGTGTTATTTATTTATTTTATTATTTTTATTCATTTATCATATTGTATATTTCTAAACATTCCTTATGCCAAAACAATAAAAACAGGAACAGTTTTTTGAACGCATTTGTAAGAAATTGATGTATTTCAAAAGAAAGTACTGGATTTCAAGTCAGATGAACATGCGAAAATAAAAATTCTGAAATCTATCTATCAACCTATGAACAAACGCTTACACAAGCTTTTGATAACCTTTCCCTGAACTAAAATAATAATAATTTGGATAGTTTTTTAAAGTATCAGGAAATAATTTATGATCTCTTAGTTGATTTAGAAGGGAAAACTTAAGTCGATTCTCCGACAGAAACGCATTTTGAAAACTCAAACAAAATTATTCGCATGTACAGCATCCTAAATTCGATCTCCCCCATTTTTTTGGAGATTCAGAGAATTGGATTTCTTTTAACCTCTTCGCTACTGGCGATTATTACAGTATTTTTAATTATTACTGAATTATTTCTTCACTCGTTTTACTTCAGAACGAGATTTTAGTTTTATTTTCATTAGCTCGAATCTTAGAATTCGAAACACATTATTCTTATATCGGAATTTCATTTTACAAATAAACTAAATTTTTCTTATCCCCAGATGTAATTGAAACATAAGATAGCATTAGTATGACTAGAAATTATTTTTTTCACATTATCTTATTATAGTTTTCATTCTTAAGTTATGTTCAGGTGCTATTAAGTAAAAAATCGAAATTTTATTTGCACTGATGTAATTAATATATGTAGTATATGGGTGATTCTACGATAAGAGGTAATTTGTACGGCAATCCGTTTAAAACAGATTTTTTATTCTATATGTTGCTATTTTTTGCAATGAATCGCATCATCTTAATATACTTTATTAAATAACATCACGATTGAATGCCTAATTTAAACACATTTTTCTGATATTTCTTACAAAGTCTAAAAAGTCCCCTCCCCTGGCATGTCCCCTTGCCGGTTTCAATTTAACTTTCAAACAATATATATATTTTTTCCGCCAGATGCTTAGCTAAAGTATGTTTAATTGGAATTTAAGTAATTATACTTACGTATTATAAAATAAAAAATAAAATAATTTTGTTAATTTCAAATAATTTTTAAAATTAACTTTTGTCCCGCTTTTTTTGTGTCTCTCCCCTGTCAAATTTCGTTCCGCTGAAACAAATATAAATTCAAGCCAATAGATGTCCTTAAGCACTACTTCCAATATAGCCATCCTTGAAGTTAGCAATACTAAATGCTCAAGCCATTTAAGCATCACCATTTTTAGTTGTTGCGACGCGACCGTGTTTTGTAGTGGTTTCGCACAGTAATCGTGTATCTCCCCTGGTAAGTCATAAAACTTATAATATTCATTTAATTCAATTGCATTTACTGCCCTAATTAAACAATACGGTAATACTTAAAGTGAAATACACAAATAACCGAAAAACTAATTCAGTCAGTTAAAAAGTTTGAAATTACACGAAAATGTCTCTCCCCTGCCGTATTTCCCCTGGCACGATAACTGCCAGGGGAGCGAGTCACTAACCAGAAAAAGTTGTAAAATATGTATAAAGTGACTTGCCCTTATATGAAAAAGTAAATAAACGGGACAAAAATCATAATTTAAAGGTTTTTGATCAAACTCAAACTTTTCTTTTTGGCCAAATTCTCCATGTTTTTGAACCTCTTATCGTAGAATCACCCATATAATATCTAGCATACTTTTCAATTATTTTTGATTAAGAAATATAAATATTGTTTATAAGCTTTAAAAAAAGGTAGGTGTAAGCTAATCTTTTGAGAACTGATAAAATTGAATTGCCAAAGAAATAATAGTTTGAACTTTACAGTTTTATAGCTGACGCTTTTGAAAATTGATCTTGAATTAAATCAATGAGTCCTGCATACTTCATGTTAAAAAGAAAAAAAAAAAAAAAAAAAAAAAAAAAAAAACTAAACAGTTTTTTTTGTTTAATTACTAATAGATTATGCAAAATTCATATTTAGAAACTAAATATAAAGCTCCACAATATTATTCAAATCTGAGTTACTGCTTCTACTCCTAATGTATAGTGATTTTATCAGGCATTCATTTTTTTAATTATTTTTATAAAGATAATGTATTTTAATGCTTTTAAAAAGTATCAAATCATTAATATTTAGTTTTAATGTTTTGTAAAATGCTCCGTTGCACTTTCTAATCATTATTATCGTTGCATATAAAATGAATATTGAGTGTTTAAAAAAAATCCATGATTTGTATTTTTAGAAATCATTCGTCATTTTTAAAACATACTTTTCTACTATACAAACTCTTCAATATTACAATCTTCATTCTGTTTGAAGTGTGAAACAGACCAATATTTGGTTATATGCAAGTGTATGACACTGATTTTTATTCTAGAATAATTTGTTCCTGATGATGGTATGGATATATTTTTTTTTAATCTAAACTTATCATTAACTTATTAAATTATATATTTTAAAAAATCTATATTATTTTGTATGACTGAGTTTGTTCAATTTGATGCAATTAATGTAATGATTTTTTGTTGTTAATAAATTGTTATTTTCTTCATCTTTTAGTGAAGATACAACTCAAGAAAGAGGTGGCAATACAAGTGAAAATAAGAAGGCCAAATGAAAAGCTGATGAGTTGAAAGATTTTTAAGCTCATTCATCATGAATGAGTTAAAAAAAGAATTTTTCAGTTTGTAACGTAGTTGTAATTTATAAATTTCAGAAAATAAAATTAATGTTATAAGAATTTTGAAGGAAAATTGAATATTTGCAAACAGCAAGAATCATAAAGTTGTTAAGAGCCATTGTATATTTATATTTATTTAATGTGTGAAGTTGGTTGGTTGTATAAGTTTTAATGGCGCAAAATCCCTTGTGGGACATGCTGCGCCAAATCAAAGACAAAAATGCAAAAATAAAGAAGAAAAAGCATCAAAGTATCTGGATGGGGGTTTCCCATCCAGATACAGTCAAGCAAATATATAAAAGTAGAAATTAAATAGCTAAAACATTAGATATGGATGTAAAAGGAGGCAAATAGAAAATGCACTCTGAATGGAGTCCCATCCAGATGTGGTTCAGGGTTTCAAAGTCATAGAAATTAAAAAATTATATTTCAAAGTAAAATCTGGCATGTTTAAGAAAGGTAAAGAGTGCCCCATGAGGTGTTTCCCCAATGAGGTTTGTCAAAAGTGGTGATGATGAATTAAAATAAGTTCTATAAAGGTGCCGGAGGCCCGGACAGTCAGTTAAGATATGGTATATGGTAAGTTGATCAAAATGACAATGTGGACACATGGGTGCATCCTCCCTTAGTAATAGATGTTTATGTGTGATCCTCGAGTGTCCAATTCTCAGACGAGTCAATATAACATCAGACTTTCTAGGATATGTCGATAACCAGGTCTTGATAGTAGGTTTAATATGATGTAATTTATTATTGTGTTCTATGTCCCAACTTTTTTGCCATTTATCATGAATAAAATAGTTAATGTGTAGTTTTATGTCTGAGAATGGAATTTTTACTCGTAATGGAAGAAGAGCACGTTTGGCTGCCTCATCGGCCTTATCGTTGCCAGGAATACCCATGTGTCCAGGTACCCAGCAAAATAAAATATTGTAACCACGTCTTGTCAATTTATTATAAAAGTCTAAGATGGACATGACATAAGGATGTTTTTTTAATGATTTAATTGCGTCAATAGAGCTATTTGAGTCAGTGTAAATGATGAATGATGAACTATGATGATTAGAGATGTGGAACATGGCTCTTTCTATTGCAATCAGTTCAGCTGAAAGAACAGAGATAGGAGTGAAGACGATAACTTAGTGAAGTGTTTTCGCAGAATACCCCACAACCAACAGTGTTTCCATTCTTGGAGCCATCTGTGTAGATGTCGGTATAGTTATTAAAATTAGAGCGGTGTGCAGCAAACAGCTGTTGAAAAACGGTAGGGGCCAAGTTCTTTTTATCATACCCTTTAAAGGGATGCAGGGTGGTAATAGAAGGAGGGTTCCAGGGAGGAAACATGTGCAATTGGCATGGTCTCACCTCGATGTTACTCAAGGGGCCATTGTCAATAATGTTCCTTACTCTGAGACCAAAAGATGGAATACAAGATGGGCGATGCTGATAATGAGTATCATTGTCAGTATTTAAGATAAAATCATGAAGGGGATGATCAGGATGTGACAGGATACGATAATACAATTCCAATGAACTCTTTTCACGAATATAGTGCAATGAGGGTTCATTGCAATCAACATAAAGGCTTAGGACTGGAGAAGTACGAAATGCACCAGAGCAAACACGAAGTGCGCTATGGTGCACGGTGTCAAGTTTTTTAAGAACATAATTACGAGCAGAACCGTAGATCTGGCAAGCATAGTCAATTTTAGAACGAATAACAGCACGATAAATTTTAAGAAGCGAACTGCGATCTGCTCCCCAAGAAGTATTGGATAGTACTTTTATTAAATTCAGCAATTTTTCACATTTTGTCCGTAATTGTAAAACATGTGGTAAGAATGTCAGTTTCTTGTCAAAGTATACGCCGAGGTAACGAACAGAGTCCACAACAGGAATTTGGGTAGAACCAATGAAAATTTCGGGATCTGGATGTAGATCCCTACGTCTACAGAAATGCACACAAGAAGCTTTGTCTTGAGAAATAGTAAAACCATTTTTGTTAGTCCAATTAATAATACGAGTGATTGCAATTTGCAGTTGTCTCTCAATGAAGCGCATATCCTGCCCCATACACATGATATGAAAGTCGTCAACATAAAGGTCTCCTTTGACTGAAGGGGGCAGCTGGCTCAGGATGTTATTTATTTTTATAGCAAAGAGGGTGACACTCAGGACACTACCCTGAGGCACACCACATGGACGCCTGATAAAACTCCTCCAATTCGTACTTGAAAGAGACGAATGGCGAGGAAATTTTTAATAAAAATGGGGAGGTTCCCACGAATGTTAAGGTTATACAGGTCACGCAGTATCCCATATCGCCATGTTGTGTCATAGGCTTTCGTCATGTCAAAAAATACTGACACCAAATGGTTGCGTTTAAGAAAAGCACTCCGTATGTAATTTTCAAGATGCATGAGATTATCAATAGTAGACCTACCACGTCGAAAACCACTCTGAAAAGTAGCTAGGCCATTATTAGATTCTAAAATGTGCAAAAGGCGAAGGTTGACCATTTTTTCTAAAAGTTTGCAAAGGCTGCTAGAGAGTGC
This sequence comes from Maratus speculifer, assembly GCA_964019185.1. Taxonomy (NCBI): domain Eukaryota; kingdom Metazoa; phylum Arthropoda; class Arachnida; order Araneae; family Salticidae; genus Maratus; species Maratus speculifer. The sequence continues at coordinate 263,559,311 of OZ025301.1, forward strand.
AATAGGTCTGTAATTATTTGGGTCAGTGGGATCTTTTCCGGGTTTAGGGAAAGAAATGATGATAGCTTTATACCAGGCCTGAGGAAAAACTTGTTCAATCCAAATTCTATTATAAAAAGCAAGTAAGTTATTGAGTGAAGCTGTGGAGAGATGTTTTAGCATAGTGTATGTAATCCCATCATGGCCAGGAGCAGATAAACGGCTGCTTTGCAAACATTTTTGTAGTTCTACAGTGGTAAAAGGTATATTATATGAATGAAACTGGCTCGAATTGAAATTAATGCGGATAGTTTCCATTTGTCGTTTATATGATAAAAAAGGTTCATGGTAAGAGTCGGAGCTAGAGTTAGATGCAAGTGTATTTGCAATTGTTTCAGCAATATTTTTGGGTGAAGCTATAGTTTGGCCATTGTGATTTAGGACTGAAATATGATTTTCAGAGTACAGACCCATACAGTTTTTTACTTTTTTCCAGAGAACTTTACTTGAAATGTTAGAACTGATGTTTGAGACATATTGCTTCCAGGAGTCACGCTGGCTTTTACGACGCACTCTTCTAGCTTCTGCCTTTGCTTTTTTGAAGGCGATATAGTTTGTAGTACTGGGGTATCTCCGGAAGATGTTCCAAGCTTTCTGTGGATTTTTCTTAGCTGTCTGACATTGACTGTTCCACCACGGCTTCTTGTGCCTAGGGGAAGCAGTGGAGATAGGAATGCTATTATTTGCAGCATTGATAATACACTGAGTGATATTATCAAGTGCATTGTCAATATCACAGTCAAGCATGTCATTAGTAATGTTAGCTTCATTAGTGAAGGTTAGCCAATTAGCTCTGTCATAAATATAACGTTTAAAAAAATTTTTGGAATCTCTGTTAGGAGTAGTCTGTGTGATAAATATAGGAAAATGGTCACTGCCGTGCAAATCATTAGAAATCCAAAAGTTCCAGTATGGATAGATAGAAGGGGAGCAAATAGCGAGATCTATAGCGTGAAAAGTGCGAGTTGGTTCATGAAAGTATGTATGATCACCATTGTTGAGCAGGCATAAGCCATTGTCAGAGATAAGGTTTTCTATAACATCACCACGTGCATTATTGTCAGAATTACCCCAGAGTTGGCTATGAGCATTAAAATCGCCAACGATGATGAATGGAGATGGGAGTTGAAGAATAAGATTATCTAGATGTGCTGACTGTATAGACATATTAGGTGGTAGGTATATAGTACAAATAGTTATTAGTCGGTTAATGTGCACACGAGTTGCAACTGCTTGTAAATTAGTATTTAAACTGATATAGGAATGGGGTATATTGCGAGATATGAAGAGAGCCACCCCTCCAGTGGCCCTATCACTACCAGTGAAGTCTTTCCTGTAAGCAGCGTAATTACGTAATTTTGCTTTGTCATTTGGTTTTAGATGGGTTTCCTGCAGAGCTAAGCAGAGTGGTTGATGGTCAGAGAGAATGTCCCGGATTTCATCATGTTTATTAAGATAACCACGGCAGTTCCATGAGATGATATTATTCATAAGTACGAGAGTTAAATATGAGTATTTATGTCATTTTGATCAGAAACAGTAGACATGCTACTGTCTCCGTCGTCCAGTATTTCATCCGGTTCGGGATGAAGGTCCATAGCATCGTCATCCTCCATTCTTTGATTTTTTTTGTCTTTTTTCTGTGAATTTGTCTGACTTTTTGAGACTTTGTTCTTTTTTGGTGGGGGTATTGCAGATATAGTAGATTTAGTTTTTGAAATATTTTGCTCCAAAAAAGTTTTAGTTGTAATTTGTGCGTTCCTGTTATGAGATGGTATTTTGGAAGTATTAGAATGTAATGATCTTAGAGAGGCAGTCCGTGAGGAATTGGCAGAAGTGGATTGTTGTGTATCTAAATTATCAGGCACAAATTCTTCAAATACAGTATTTTCGTCAACATCCGAGTCATTGCTATAGGGCTCGGATTCCATAGCCTCGTCCGCGTACTGCTGGAGCTGTTTCGGATCTTTAATGTTTCTTATGATTGAGCTGATGCCAGAATTTCGCTTCCCCTTTCCAGCAGTCTTCCATTGTGGAGAGGCTGGAGTTGAGGTTTTCTTTTTAAAGGTTTGTATAGGCGGTTTTTTTTAAATTATGTTTTCTGGGAGCATCAGGTTTCTGTGGAATATTGGTATTCACGGCAGGTTTTGTCTTAGTTTGGGGTTGAGATGACTTATTGGATAGAACTCTCGGTTTCTGTTGTTTCTTCTCTATGTCAATTTTTACCGGTTCAGAGGATGGGGTGTTGGTTGATTCTTTAACATGAGTACTGGTTGATTGTGTTACAGTTGATTTACTGGATGGAAATTGGGAATCAGTTTGTGTACTTATGTGTCTTACGGCTGTTGATTGCTTCTTGAGTAAGCTAGAGTAGGTAATTCCGACAGATGGGGTTCTATTTTCAACTAGTTTACGGGCATCAGGATAAGACAAATTTTGAGTAATTTTTATGGTAATTATTTCCTTTTCACGGTTCCAGTTAGGGCACTTGCGGGAATATGCTGTATGATCGCCTATACAGTTTGCACAACGTACAGAATTTTCACATGTTTTATTGTCGTGACCGACTTCCGCGCAACGTGCGCAGGTAAGAGAACCACGACATTGACCATTGGTATTAGTATGGCCATAACGCTGGCATTTGAAACATCTTATAGGGTTTGGTATGTATGGTCGAACTGGACAGCTTAGATAGCCAGCTTTAATTCTAGCTGGTAAATTGGGACTATTGAAAGTTCAAATAATATGTTTAGTAGGTAGTATTTCTTCATTGCGACGGATAGTGATACGACGTACATCTATGACATTTTGGTCTTTTAAATTTTCTAAAAGTTCAGTTTTAGTAGAGAATAACAGATCAGGTTCAGATATAACACCACGACTTGTATTTAGAGTTTTATGTATTTGTACAGAAACGGAAAAGGTGCCTATTGTAGAGCAATTAGAAAGAATTTGTGACTGTTTAGCTGTAGAAACCTCAACTAGTAGATCCCCAGATTGCAGCTTTTTGATAGAATGGCCATCCCCCAGCACTGACTGGAATGTTTTTGCAACGAGAAATGGTGAAGTCTTCTTAAATGAATTATCAGATAGGCTATCTGTACATTTAATGATGAAAAAACGAGTGAATGATAGAGTCTGTGCAGTTTGTTGCTCTCCACTAGGGAGAGAAGTAGAAGGAAAAGAAGTGATTCCATCCATAATTAAAGATAAAAAAATTCAGACCCCGGACGCACCACCCTCTCCCGAGCCCTACAAGGGGATGCACATTCGTGCACCAGTGCTAACCAGGGCCCATACGGTCACAAGACAACCCTATGTCAGTCTCCACCCTTAACGAGATGACTAGTAGTTGCTCGATCACTTGATCCCTAGAGCCAGTGACGAAAGTCAGCTGACCAGCCGATTGATGCATACGGGACCAAATGCACCTCCCGTCTACCTGAAGCAGAGGCCAAAGTAGTGTGTTGGTTTCCCTCAACTACCAGGATCCCCCTTTCCAGGGACACGGGTCGCCACGCACGGCCAACACGTGGGTGGTTTACAATTCTCTATGAATCGATATGCAGGATGACATCGGTTCATACAGAATTGCCCTCACCTTTGAAGAGGAAGCCACAACGAGAGTGAAACAAAGAGGAAAGGAAGACCAGAGGAGTAAGAGGAAAAAGAAAGGAGAAAGATCACTCAGGTGCCCCGGGTTTGTGAAGCCCGTGAATACCTAAAGAAGGTATCCCCCTGGGGGAATTTAATGTGTGAAAAGAAAGGATTTTTGTTCATTGATATCAAAAGATGTTAAGCACATGCTAACTGAATTTAAATTTTTTTCTATATTGTAAGCAATAAAAAAATCATATCGTATTTATTATGATGATCATACTGTACTGAGTAAGTTTTGGTAGTAACAATCTTTTAATGTTCAATACAGGCAATTCAAGCAAATAGCTACTAAACAGTTTTGAAAACATTAAAAAATTTTAGAAATGTTGCAATTTAATAAAAATGCACTTATTTTAAAATGTAAGTTTCATTAACCAGTTAAGTTTGAAGTAAAAGCAAATTAGAATGGTCTGTGACTTGACTGATGCATCCACAAAGAGAGATAAGAAGGCTGAAGAGCCTCCTATACCAAATACTATTTTAAGTTTTCTAAAATTATGAAATAACAGGGTTTTTTTTCTTTTTTTCAACCATCTAAACTTTATGAGGGCTTCCTTGCATTTTAATAAAAGTGAGTACAAAGCTAATGTTAATTCAAATTTTCTTTCCCTGCTTGTTTCAAATATACACGTCATGCCCCTTTGACATGCATTTTAAAATACAAATCTGATAAAATTATTTTGTTCCTCAACAATTTAAGTTGTTTTAGGGAAATGGAAAAAATATAGGCAAACCGTTTACAAGGTTAATAGTTTTTTGAAAAATATTCTGTTCCACAATTATTTCTTGTATTGGTTTAATCAATCTGTCAATTATGAACACAGAAAGAAATAGTAATAATTATTAGTATTATTTCAACAGTTGCAGTACACTTTCAACAATGCAGTTTTATTGCATATGTCAAAATTTTGCTTTATTAAGAAATCTTAATTTTCCTATGGTACATTAGAGCTGCAAAAACTGGTTTATCAAAATATTGTAGACACTAATAGTGTGTTTATAGCAACATAAACTAGGAGAACTTTGTTCATCTAAATGCTCCCATATTGTCAATTTTCTTAATCAATTTTTTCAAATTTATGTGTAACAATTTTTATCCACTGTCCAAGGACGGGAATCTACACAAGTTAGAAAATAATTTCCCATAGGATTAGCATTAGAGGCATGAAAGTAGGAAATGAGAATAAAGGTGGAAAACATTACATGGGCAATTTTACATGTGGGAAAACAGCAAATTTAATTAAGTTTACTCGAGGTAAACAAATAGTAAATAGGTTACTTATATAGTAATTTACAAACTGAAAAAAACCCCATTAAAAATAAGTAACTAATATATTTAAGTATTTTAATGAAAATAAAAGTAAACTTTAAATACTATAGTGATAAATATAACGTAAATAAAGCAGAAAGTTTAAGCTGATATGAAGTATGTAATATATAAACCTAAATGCAACTGCTCATTATGATTTCTATATATATATATATATATTTGAGTATCATTAATAAAATGGGACAAAACTGATGTACCCATTTGGGTACTCAGGGACTGAAGAGGTTAAAGAAGTTTTTAAATCTACGATTTTAGAAAATGGAAATTTGTCTGATATTGAGAAATTACAATATTTTCATTCTTGTGTTCGGGGCAACGCTGCGAAATTAATTCGAGGATTCTCTCTGAGTGCAGCAGATTTATTGCAGTGTTGGGATTTGTTAAATGAATGCTATGAAAATAAAAGGCAATTAGCTTTAAGCCAAATAAACAAAATATTTTCGATAAAAATTATTACAGCGAGTAATTCAAAAATGTTGTTAGAATTATTAGATACATGTAATGAATCCGTTCGGAACTTAAAAATTTTGGGATTAGAATCTAATGCTTTGAGTGATTTAATGATAATAAATTTTTTGTTAAATAAATTAGTTCAGCTCCTCAAACAAAGATGGGAATTATCACTAGAAAATGATAAAATTCCTGATTTGGATTTATTTCGAGAATTTATTGATCGTGAAGCTCCAAGTGCAGAAGATTTAAAATGCAATAAAGTTTAGTCTAAATTTAATTTCGATAAAAAATCTCTAGATACTAGTCGAGTCAAAACCACCTTAGTGAACAGCGCGTTTGTTAAATCCGGCAATAACTGCTTACTATGCAATGAAAGCCATGCGCCTTTTCGGTGTCCAGTATTCAATACAAAACCTGTTATAGAGAGGTGGAAAATCACTGAATTAAATAAATTATGTGAAAATTGTTTAAGGCAAAACCATAATGTAGATCAATTTAGAATAAACGTTAAATGCAAAAATTGTTCAAAATCGCATCATACTTTGTTACATATTTATAGTGTTAATCAATCCTTAAAAGAGCTTGTTAATGATAATGAACCAGAACTTTCAGTTTCTAACAGTGCCCAAAGTCATTCATCTTTGCAGAATTATAATTTTTTGTTATCTACCGCTCTCGTTAATGTAAAATCTAGCACAGGTAAAGTCATTCAGTGCCGTGCACTTATTGACAATGCTTCTCAAAATTCTTTAATCTCAAAAGACTGTGTAGAAAGATTAAATTTGCCTATAGGAAAAACGAACCATGGGCTTGTAGGTATCAATGGCATTTCGGCTGAAACTTGCCTAAATTTCACTGAATTTAAATTTTCACCCTTTTTTTAAGATAATTACAATTCTTTAAAAGCCCCTGTAGTTAATCAGGTTACTACTTCTCTCCCTAACTTCAAACTGGAAAGGTGTATATGGCAGCACATTGAAAATGTGCAACTGGCTGATCCGGATTTTCATATTAAAAAACCAATCGAAATTCTGCTGGGTGCAGATGTTTTTGCCAAACTCTTATTAGGGTCACCTATTTGTGGACAGTCGGGTGAGCCCGTTGCCATCCCAACTATGTTGGGTTACATACTAAGTGGCCCAGTATTTCATGCATCAAAATCGGCCACGATTGTAGTTTGTCATTTCAGTCGGTTTGGCTGACTTCTTTAATTTCGAGTCTGTTCCTACTGGCCATGAGTGCTTCAAATCAGATGAGGCAGAAATGATGTATCAACAATCAACTTACCGAAATTCGGAAGAACGGTATATTTTAAAGTTACCTCTAAGGGTTAACTGTGAATTAGGTGGCAGAGTCGCACAATCTCTAAAAACGTTTTATGCACTAGAAAACAGATTTTCAAAAAATCCTACGTTAAAAAAGCAGTACATTGAATTTATGGAGGAATGTCGCCAACTAGGCCACATGAACTGTTAAATGCTGATAAGTAAAATATTCAGCCGAACTATTTTCTTCTGCATCATGTAGTCCTTAATGAAAACAGTGCTATAACTAAATTAAGAGTCGTCTTCAATGCATCAGCTAAAACATCTAATGGCCAATCTCTTAATTCGGTCCTCCTTAAAGGGCCAAAGTTGCAGACTAGTATCTTTGTTAACTTAATCCAATTCAGACTGTACAAAGTGGCTTTATCAGCAGACATCGAGAAAATATACCGCCAAATCCTAGTCTCCGAGGAAGATACACAATTACAACGAATATTTTGACGGAAAGACCCCTCTGATCCTTTGTTAATAAAAACTGTTACCTATGGCATGTCTTGTGCCCCATTTTTAGCTCTACGAACTATTCAACAGTTGTGCGAAGATGAGAAAACTAAGTTCCCTAATGCTGCTAGTATAGCCCGAACCCATATGTATGTGGACGACTTTTTAGGTGGCACAGATTCAGTAGAGTCAGCTCAAGCTCTCATTAATGAGCTCCAATCATTATTTCTTAGCGGTGATTTTCCACTCAGAAAATAGGCCTCCAATGAGCCCCGTGCTATGAAACATTTGCCAGATTCTTTTAAGGCGCAGCTTAACTCAATCGTTAGATCCTGATTCATCCCAGCGAATTCTAGGATTAGATTGGAATAGGGAAACAGATTCCCTACGTGTAAAAGTGGTAAAAAACCCTATTGTGACCACTAAACGTCAGTTATCCATCATCGCACGTATTTTCTACCCTTTTGTTGGTTGGTTGGTTGGTTAGGGTTTTATGGCGCAAGGTCCCCTTTGGGACATGCTGCGCCAAGACAAGGTCATGAGAAAAAATAAATTAATAAAACCAATTTAGTTAATAAAAACACCAATATATATAATAAAAGTCATAACTAAACACTAAGTGATAATTAAAACTGTAAAAATCTAAAAATTTGTTAAAATACAGTGTAAAAAGAAACAATGGGATGACACTAGCAATAAGCAAAAAATTGAACCACTCAAATGAGATTAAAATACAAAGCTAAAAACAGAAGCATAACTAGTTAAAATCTGACAAATAGAAATATTATGAGACAATAGCATGAAATATTGCATAAAATCTAATACATTAAAAACAGAGTAATAGAAATCATTCTAACAATCAATTAGGTTCATACTCTTCTAGTATAGTATTGTCATCAGCATCCGAATCATTTTGCTGTATGACTCAGATTGCATAGCTTCTTCCACAAAATGCTTCACCTGTTTAGTAACTTTACATTGTGAAAATATGGGTTGGTTGGTTGCTTGATTGAGGTTTTATGGCGCTAAGTCCCCTTTGGGACATGCTGCGCCAAGACAATGTCAAAATAGGACTACAAATAAGAATAAAAGTGATGTTATGCATGATTAAAACCAATAAAGTGTTGAGACCTTAAGTAAAAAACATAAAGCTATAAATAAAATATGTTAAAATATAGTCAATACACAGGAAATATGTAAAAACAATTTTAAAGAACATAAAAATTAAAAAGGTGAGGGGTAAAAACAATTAGTCATGTATTATGCACAAGGTGCTATTAAAATATGTACAAAAAATGTAGTAATTGTTAAAATAAAGACAAAGTATAGGATGATGCGCAAAAAAAAATGTTTAAAAACAAGTTAAAGAGCACAGATTGGTTGGTTGGTTGGTTGTATAAGGTTTAGTGGCACAAAATCCCTTCAGGGACATGCTGCGCCAAAACAAAGACAGAAAAAACAGGTTCCAAAAGAAACAAGATCAGGATATCTGGATGGGGTATCCCATCCAGATATAGTGTAAAAAGTTAAAAATTTAAAAAAATATTACAGCATAATATAAAAGGTAAAATTAAGTCCGTAGAAGACTCATTTGCATAGGGTTCCTATCCAAATGTCGTTAACACTTCAAAGTCATAAGAGACAAGGTCCAAGTCATAAGAAAAAAATAGAGATAAAAAATTCATATTTCAAAATAAAATCCTGTATGTTTTAAAAAAGTAAAAAGTGCCCCATGAGGTATTTCTCCTATGAGGTTTGTCAAAATAGGTGATGATGAGTTAAAATATATTCTGTACAAGCTCTGATGAAGGTTTCCAAAGTACTAATTTTGGCAAAACTCTGGTGACAGCAGTAGCGTGGGCATCACGGGTTTTTTTCCTTATAGGACTAGATGTTTTTTCAGGAGAACAGCTTGGTGGAAAAGAGGAGTCAGTCTGAGTACTAATGTGTCTTACAGGTTTAGATTGCTGCTTAAGTAGGCTGGAATAGGAAACACCAACAGATGGGGTTCTGGATTCAACAACTTTACGGGCTTCGGGGTAGGATAAATTCTGAGTAATTTTTAGAGTAAGAATTTCTTTTTCACGGGTCCGTATAGGACAGGAGCGAGAGTATGATGTGTGATCACCCTTGCAATTTGCACAGCGTTGAGATTTTTCACAAGTTTTACTGTCGTGGCCAACTTCTGCACAATGTGCACAGGTAACATTTCCACGACATTGACCATTGGTATTGGTATGGCCATAACGCTGGCATTTAAAACATCGGAGAGGGTTTGGTATATATGGGCGGACTGGGCAGTTCAGATACCCAGCTATAATTCTTGTTGGCAATGTTGGACTATTGAAAGTTAGAATGATGTGTTTAGTAGGAATTATCTGCTGATTTCTACGGATGGTGATACGGCGTACATCAATGATATTTTGGTCTTTTAAATTTTCTAGAAGTTTATCTTTGGTGGAGTATAAAAGGTCTGGTTCGGATATTACACCACGGCTCGTATTTAATGTTTTATGAGTTTGTACAGAAACAGAAAAGGTGCCTATTGTGGAGCAATTAGAGAGAAGTTGTGATTGTTTGGCTGCAGAAACCTCAACTAGCAAATCCCCAGATTGTAGTTTTTTGAGAGAATGACCATCTCCCAAGACAGACTGAAATGTTTTAGCTATGAGAATGTAAAGCCCGTGAATACCTAAAGAAGGTATCCCCCTGGGGGCGGATTTAGCTGAGGCATACAAATGGAATGACAAATACACACTCATGTACACAAAATCCAAATTAACGGGAAAAGCACAACAGCTAATAAATCAAGCATAGGAAATCAGTAAATTTCAAAACACAGAAGAGCTTTTCAACAAACTAAAGACTTTTTCAAAATACAAACATTGGCAAATAATAGTATTGATTTTCATAATTTTGTTATTTTATCAGAGGAAAACATTCAGAACACCGCACACCGATTAGATGTGATAGCTCATAGAGTATACAAGGACATGGACAACGAAAACCTGGATAAGATCAAATTTGTCAAATTCTTACAAATTGTACCATCAAAGTTCAGAATAAAGATTTTAGAAAATAACATTACTACCTACCATGAAGTGGTAGAGAAAGCAGAATTAATGCAAAATTGTGACGCTAATAATAAAATACTAAATAGTGATAAAGAGGAAAATGAAAAATTTAATGATCTTACACATCAAATAAACTCGCTACAAGAATCATTAGAGAGAATAGAAAAGGGAAAATCTGAAAATACAAAAAACATTGGGAAGGAAAAATCTAATAAAAAAAAAATAGCAACCACTTTCACCCAAAACCAAGAGAAAACATTGGGAATGTCAAGAGAAATTTTAGGGGTGGTAGATTTAATGTAAGAAACAGAAACTGCTTTAGAAATTACAGGGGAGGAAATAACTATGATAGCAGGAATAACAACTATAGAGATAATTAAAATCAAATTCAATGTCAATTTTGTGACGTGGGGTCACGCGGCAAAATATTGTAATAACATACAAAACCAGTATCAAAACAACCTTTCAAATCATAATACGACAAATCATACCATTCCAGCCATAATAAACCACCTTAACTAATTCCCGAGTTCACAGATGCTGAAACTAGTGAGCCTCCAGTTATAAACACTTCAGCAATTGACATAAATAGCTATATCATTGCGAATGTTAATGTGGAAAAACCACTCATTCCAACAATAACAAATTAGCAGATGAAATATACAGTGTCTAATGGATACCGGTAGTTCTATTTCGCTTATATCCAAATTTGTTTTCGATTCTGTCAACATAAATATAAAAACTTAGGTATATCAGTTTCCATCTCCACAATAAATTCGCAAGTACAATTTAGTGGTTGCATTAGCGCATCGTTTAAAATTAAGAATCGGTTTTTCAGGAATCAACATGTATGCATCACAAATTTCAGACAAATCACCCTTTACTATCATACTTGGTTATGACTTCATTTCAAAATATAATATGCTTATTTTCCCAGAAATTGGGTGTTGTAAGATAAAAAATTATTTCATTTATTTCTCGAATTCAATGGGTAAATTAAACAGAAATATAGAAAATGAGCTGAATCATAATCAAAACTTCCTAACTTCAAATGAAGTTACACCAGAGGAGATTTTAGAGGGTAGTGATCTGGCAAAATTTGTTCACGCTGACCCATTCATCCCCAAAAATATAAATATTGATGAGCAGGAACTTAATGTACTTAAACTTGCACATAATGCACAGTTGAAGCCTAAGGAAAAATCCTACATTAAGGCCAAGATAAATTTAATTAATAACTTTTAAAAATAAAGATCTTATTTTTATTCCCAACTTAAATGATAAGGGAATCATTTTACATGAGGCATTATACTCCTTCAGACTCGAGAATAAGAACACGCCACTCACAAATCCTTGCAACAATAACAAAAAACAAAATAAAAAATATTATGATCAGCATTGGGTGAACTGCTATATTTATACAGAGAATAATTAAAAAAAAACAGATCATCTTAAGAAAAACACTCATTCGGGCATCATGAACATTGTAGAAGATATTCAAATCCCCTTTGATGTTAAAAAAAAAAAAAAAAAAAAAAAAATATATATATATATACCTCCACCCACAATTAATGAAACCATAAATGTTATTTAGCCAAATCCAGAAACTTTACAATTAAGGAAAAAGGAATTCGAAGAAGCTAAACTGACGTTTAAACACTTAGAAGAAAAACAGCAGCAGAAGCTAAAAGCAGTGTTAAAAAAAATTTCAAGCTTTCTCTAGCTCACTAAAATCTTTGGCACATACAGACATCATAGAGCCACAGATACATTTCACAACAGATTACCCGATTAAAACCTTACCTTTCCCTATTCTACAAGGTTTGCAAACAGAGCTGGAATAATTGGGAGAAATGTAGCATCTTGGGTTGGTTGGTTGTATAGAGTTTAATGACGCAAAATCCCTTTAGGGACATGCTGCGCCAAACAAAGACAAAATTTATAAAAAACATGGAAATACGCAAACGGAATTTTAAAAACAAGAGATAGAAAAGGCCATCTGGATGGGTTTTCCAATCCAGATGTAGACAGAAAAGAGTAAAAAAAGCATATTTATAAACTTAAAGCCAAGTAAAATGTAAAAGTGCTAATTTCAAGAAAGGCATCTGGATGGGGTTTCCATCCAGAATGCCAAAAAAGAAAGTCGAAGTTTAAAGAGGTCCTAAATCATGAAATAAAAGCCTGCATGTTTTAAAAAAGCAAAGAGTGCCCCATGAGGTGTTTCCCCAATGAGGTTTGTCAATAATGGTGAAGCAGGGGAAGGGAAAGCATGTTCTGTCGACGGCATCACAGCTCATGCTACATTTGAATTGCCAGTCATACATAAGAATGGCTGAATTATCTGCAGATATTGCCAATACAATTTCAGCAAATTCCTTAATGTAAAGGCGATAATTATCGACGGAGTTAGAGATTTACAGCATTTTATACTGTATTCGGCAATTTCGGCCTTATGATATGGAGGTATGCGTCGATAAAATCTCTCTGCAAGTATCGTTCAAGCATATTCTAAAGATACACAAAGCTTGTTGCTTGTGTGCTTAAAGATGCTTGTTATCTGGCCGCATTTGCTTTTCCGGAAATAGCGGTATGTGCAGTATACTGGCCTAGCTCTATACCCCAAAACCCTATCAGCATTGGGTCATTGCTTCTAGGCCGATAAACACAGCCCTAGAAGAAAGCTAATTCCAAATGTGTGTTCATGGAGGGTACATTTTGAGAATTTGGGAATCTGAATCAACTAAGTGTGGTAACTTCCACCACAAATGCAGAAACAACAATCAATTGTGTTTTTGCCAATTTAAAACATGCATGTGGCGTTGTAGAAACTATTTACAGCTATCACCAGGTTTTGTTGCGGAGTTAATCCTTTCGCTACGAAACCGCCCAAACTGCTCAGCTATCTTAAATATGGGAAAACCGCCCGAACGCCTAAGTAACAAGTCTGCCATTTCCACCTTCCTCGGAAATATCGAGCTATTGTCACGGGGTAAGTGGGAGCAGAGTGATTGATGAGGAATTACTGCAATCAACGCATGGAGAAATTTCGAAGGAAAACACTTCGGTTTTCTACTTTTGGTGATGCATGATAAGTTTGCTAAACATTATCCTTATTCAAATTTATATCTTAAAATAACATATATATATATATATACACTATATTGCCATTGATTATGGGACACTTGCGATTTTAGACATTTTATTAAATATCTAGAAAAATACATGAGGAATCATCTCGAAACTCTTAGTGTATAAATATAATAGTATACGTCATACATCTCCGTGAAGATTTTTTACCGAAACTCCATAGGGGACTGTCAACAAATTAAAAAAGGATGAATATCTTTTGAATAACCCTGTCAAAACTAATGTAGCGAAAGCGCTCAAACTCTAGATTATGATTGAATGCCTTATTGTAATACACTGTGTTCATTTTTATGCAAATAGCATGCATACTCGCAGAGTAATTAAGGTTTTTATAAAAATGGTCCCAAATTTTTCCAAGTTTTTCCCTTATAATTTTCAGAGTTCTTAATATAAAATAATATTTTTTTCAGAAAATATGACAAACAACATTGCACACAGTACCCTGTAATCAGAATTAAAAAATAATGAAAATTGTATACAAAATGAGTTGGTTTACTAAATAATTTTTTACTGCGCATGCGTCAACGATATCAAAATTTCATTTGCATATTATGTTAGCTAAATGTATAGAGCAACTTTTGTGAAAGTCACAAAATCATAACTTGAAAATTCTGAAAATAATCGTCAATTGAATAAGTTGAAAATCCGTTATTCTCAAAATGAAGCAAAAACAAGAGGGGTTGTATCCATATATTCATTGATTAGTGTCAATATAGAATACACAATACGGGATGTTACGACTACTTTTGGATAAAATCCCTCATTTGTTTGCTTCATTTTGGAAACAACGGATTTTGTCCTTTTTCCATAGACGATTACTTTCAGAATTTTCAAGCTATAATTTTGAGACTTTTACAAAAGTTGCTCTATACATTTAGCTAACATAATATGCAAATGAAATTTTGATATCTTTGACGCATGCGCAGTAAAAAATTATTTAGTAAACCTACTCATTTTTCATACAATTTTTATTACTTTTAAATTCTGATTACAGGGTACTGTGTGCAATGTTGTTTGTCATATTTTCTGAAAAAAATATTATTTTATATTAAGAACTCTGAAAATTATAAGGGAAAAACTTAGAAAAATTTGGGGCCATTTTTATAAAAACCTTAATTACTCTACGAGTATGCATGCTATTTACATAAAAATGAACACAGTGTATTAAAATAAGGCATTCAATCATAATCTAGAGTTTGAGCGCTTTTGCTACATTAGTTTTGACAGGGTTATTCAAAAGATATTCTTTCTTTTTTAATTTGTTGACGGTCCCCTATGGAGTTTCGGTAAAAAATCTTCACGGAGATGTATGACGTATACTATTATATTTATACACTAAGAATTTCGAGATGATTCCTCATGTATTTTTCTAGATATTTAGTAAAATGTCTAAAATCGCAAGTGTCCCATAATCAATGGCAATATAGTGTATATATATATATACAGGGTGATTCAGCTCGTCGGTGACAAACTTTAAGGATCGATAGAGCACACCTAGACGAACATTTTTGAATAGGGAATGTAGGGTCCCTGACGCGATGGTAAGGCGCTAGGCGCTTTCGAAAATTTGGGTGCCGAAATTCGAAACGTCATAAAAACTAGGGAAATGGTTAGATTTTCTTGCTTGTTGCGTCGAAATGATTCTGTTTGTTTAGACTTTCTTCAGTACCAATTTGATAAGCGTATCTCTTAAAGCATGGATAGGGGGCGCTGCAGACTTTGGAGAGCTAGACAACAACTTTAAGCCCGTTATTTTGATAATTTAACACATGCTCGCCAAAGTTTATACTCTAACTTAAAGTTTGAACCAAAAGTAGAGCCCTGCAAAAAGCGTAAGAGCCGGAATAAAATGTCAAAGTACAGGGTGGTCGAAACTCGAAGGCTCCTAAGAGATAAACAAACAGATTTCTTGACTTATGGCATGCATTTTCATGATTCTGTTTGCTGGGGCTCTCTGAAACTCAGTTGAACGGTACAAAAAGAAACATCGATAGGGGGCGCTTTGGGCAAAAAACATAATTCGTTGACATTTCGGATGCTAACTGGAAACGGGGCGCTACGATCAGTTAGAAACAAAACAAGAGAGTAATTTACTTATCATAAGAAGCTATTAAAACTGCAGTTTGTTTGTTTTTTTTAACAAACATAGCTGGTTTCAATCATGCACAATGCGCGCAATAAAATTTACATAAGGTGCTTTTTGCTGATTTATGCAAAAGATATCGTACCATATCGATATGCAAAAGATACGTAATGCGTAGACGACAACGCGAGATGACGTAGTTGTATGCGCAGACACGTCTTTTGAACGTGCGGTACCTACTTAAGCTTCGGGTTACTTGTCTGCAGATCGGTAGTAGGATGGAACGGTACACAAACTCTGAATTGGCTGACATGCATTTGGCGTATGGCGCTGCTGGTTGTAATGGACGAGCCGCTCAGCGGTTGTACGCCGAGCGTTCCCCAACAGGCAAATCCCCTGCCATGCCTTCTTCGCTCGAGTACACCAGAGGTTGTCCACAACGGGATCTTTCGACGGAGGCAGGCCTGAACGGGAGCGATCAGTGAGCACCCCCGACAACGAAGGGGCTGTGCTTAACCTGGTTGAGGACAACCCAGGTCTTAGCACGAGAGATATCGCCAGACATGTTGGCATTTCGCAAGCAACTGCGTGGCGCATCTTACGTTCCCGGAATCTGCACCCCTACCACATCCAGCGGGTGCAGTTGCTCAGAGAGCAGGATTTTGGCCCTCGAGTGGAATTCTCAAGATGGTACTTGGCGATGAGATCCAGGGATCCCCGTTTTGTAAACAGCATTTTGTTTACGGACGAGTCCACCTTCAGCCGGGAGGGAATGTGGAACGCCCACAACAGTCATGTGTGGTGTGATGAAAATCCACATGAAACCAGAAGCCGAGCAGCCCAGGAGCGTTTCTCAGTAAATGTGTGGGCCGGCATTCTGGGGGATTGCCTCATTGGCCCTTATTTGTTACCTGAACGGCTGACAGGTGGAAATTACCTGATTTTCCTGGATCAAGTGCTGCCGCAGCTTCTGGAGGAGGCGCACGTACCCGAAGGTTCGCGTCGCCAGATGTGGTTCCAGCACGATGGAGCTCCGGCCCATTACACGAACGACGTGCGTCTCCATCTAAACGCAAGGTATGGCCAGCGGTGGATCGGGCGTGGGGGTCCAGTTCACTGGCCTGCCCGATCACCAGACCTCACCTGCTTGGATTTCTTCCTTTGGGGTTACCTGAAGGCCGAGGTATACCATACACCTGTCAGCAGTGCTGAAGAACTTGTGGCGCGCATTGTGGCAGCTGCAGGGCAGATCAGAGATACTCCTGGCATTGTTGGAAACACACACTCCTCAATGCGACGGAGGTGCGAAACCTGCATCATGGCCCAAGGTCGAAATTTCGAGCATCTTCTGTAGTGTTATTTTTTGTAAATAAATTTCCAGTATCATTGATGTTTTTGGTCTAAATTTATTCAGAAGTGTTGAGCAGAGGTAGAAAATGTGTTTTCATTATTACTAACTGATCGTAGCGCCCCGTTTCCAGTTAGCGTCCGAAATGTCAACGAATTATGTTTTTTGCCCAAAGCGCCCCCTATCGACGTTTCTTTTTGTACCGTTCAACTGAGTTTCAGAGAGCCCCAGCAAACAGAATCATGAAAATGCATGCCATAAGTCAAGAAATCTGTTTGTTTATCTCTTAGGAGCCTTCGAGTTTCTACCACCCTGTACTTTGACATTTTATTCCGGCTCTTACGCTTTTTGCAGGGCTCTACTTTTGGGTTCAAACTTTAAGTTAGAGTATAAACTTTGGCGAGCATGTGTTAAATTATCAAAATAACGGGCTTAAAGTTGTTGTCTAGCTCTCCAAAGTCTGCAGCGCCCCCTATCCATGCTTTAAGAGATACGCTTATCAAATTGGTACTGAAGAAAGGCTAAACAAACAGAATCATTTCGACGCAACAAGCAAGAAAGTCTAACCATTTCCCTAGTTTTTATGACGTTTCGAATTTCGGCACCCAAATTTTCGAAAGCGCCTAGCGCCTTACCATCGCGTCAGGGACCCTACATTCCCTATTCAAAAATGTTCGTCTAGGTGTGCTCTATCGATCCTTAAAGTTTGTCACCGACGAGCTGAATCACCCTGTATATATATATTAATATTACAGGTTGTTTTAAAAAATGACCGGTATATTTGAAAAACAATAAAAACTAAACGAGCAGCGATAGAAACGCACCGTTTGTTGCAATATGCTTGGGATCACAGTAAATTTTCAGGCAGGCAAACTTTCGAAATTAGTTAAAATTTACAACAACAGATGGTTTTGCAGATGTGATGAAAGATGTAGAAGAGAACGCAGTCTGTGAGTTCGCCATTCTGTAAGTTGTTTTTCTGCTGTAAACGTGTGCTGTTCACAGATTGCAAGTTTGCAATAAAAAAATGTTTTATTCCTTAGAATAGAGGATTTTTCTGGTGTTGGAATTCCTCCGCCTAGAACATTATGTTGTTGCAACAAGACGAAGTTTTCAACGAAAGTTTAATGTAATCAAAGGACCGAAAAGTGATACAATAAAGGATCTGTTAGAAAATTTTCAACGAACTGGGAACGTGAACGATGAACGTGCGAAAAGGAAGGCGACCGCGTACGGCAACCACAAAGAGCAATGTTCAGCTTGTGCAGCAGGTGATCCAACAGCGGCCTCGGGTTCTATTCGCCGTGTTGCAGCTATGGTCCAGATAAAGCCAACGCCCACGTATCGTCTCATGCGCCAGAGTTTACACCT
Organism: Maratus speculifer; assembly: GCA_964019185.1. Taxonomy (NCBI): domain Eukaryota; kingdom Metazoa; phylum Arthropoda; class Arachnida; order Araneae; family Salticidae; genus Maratus; species Maratus speculifer. The sequence continues at coordinate 263,577,582 of OZ025301.1, forward strand.
CTATCCATACAAAACTCAAAAAAACTCGGTAATCCCTCAGGACTGCTTCCATTGATGCACGAGAGACATTCGCTAACGATATGGTGCAAAGGATTGATGACGGCGATATCCATGTGGGCAGCATTTGGTTTACTGACGAAGCTTATTTTTATCTGGACGGCTTCGTAAATAAACTTAACTGGCGCATATGGGGAACCGAAAAACCCCCATATTGCAGTCCCATCGTCCCTACCTCCTCCAAAAGTATTGGTTTGGGCCGCCAGTTCTTCCAAAGGGCTCATTGGTCCATTTTTCAGATCCGAAACGATTACTGCACCAAGCTATCTGGATATTCTTCGAGAATTTGTGGCGGTACAGAATGCCTTAGAGGACACTGCGAACACTTCGTGGTTTATGCAAGACGGTGCCCTGCCACATCACGCGATGCCACATCTTTAACTTCCTGAATGAACATTTCGATGATCGTGTGATTGCTTTAGGCTATCCCACACATAAAGGAAGCGGCTTGGATTGGCTTCCCTATACGCCAGACATGAAGCCCTGTGACTTTTATGGGGGCATTTGAAAGACCAGTTGTACCCCCACAATCCAGGAACAATTGAACAACTGAAGCAGTACATCTCTTCTGAATGTGAAGCCATCCCGCCTGACACGTTCACAAAAGTTTCTGGTAATTTCGTTCAGAGACTACGCCATATTATTGCTTCGCACTGTGGATATGTGAAAAATATCGTACTTTAGATTTTCCCAGACTGCATCGCCATCTGTTTTGAAAATTGTAACTAATTTCGAAAATTTTTTTGTCTGAAAGTTTACTATTCTCCCAAGCGTATTGCAACAAACGGTGTATTTCTATTGCTGCTCGTTTATTTTTTATTTATTTTTTTTTAAATACCGGTCATTTTTGAAACACTCTATATATTAATTTAACTTAGTTACCTCATTTTATTGAGTTACTTGTATAATGTACATAAAATGTATCGTAAAGGAAAACGTCTAACGCAAGAAGCAGCATTAGCAGTATTTTTAACGAGGATATAAGCGTATCTGAATCTGATAAATCATAAGATGAATATAATCCTAAAGAAAAAATGCAATTATCCTATAACCAGGGATGCCGCTCAAAAATCACAAAAAGAGGAAACTACACGTAAAATAAAAAATACGACATTTTCATGGCATTTATGTATGTATTTTATAAACTTATTGTTTACTAAAAGCTAAATAAAAATAAATTTATAACACTATTTTTTAATTATTTAAAAAAAATGAATAAAAAGGAAGCTTAATTACAAAACTTTTGTAAACCTTTAATCCTTACGTTTTTCTAAATGCGCATTTTTCAAACAGTTTGAAATATGGTGTGAATTATTATTCTTGAAACTTTCTACGAGTAAATAAAAATGATTTACCTTTAGTTCGCAGTATATTTTATATCAATTAAGATAACCCAGGAAAAGATTCTATGATTATTTCAGGAGCGAATAGCGAAAATTTGTTGGGTTCTTTCACGATCGTTTGAAGAAAATTGCGATTTTATTTCACGGTTATATGATAAAATTGCTGTTTTTTGCGATCATCTGTCGAAAACCGCCGTTTTATTTCGCAATCATTTCACGAAAATGATCATTTTATTTCGCGATCATTCTGTGGAAAACGCCATTTTATTTAGCGATCGCTTGACGAAATTCGCTGTTTTATATCGCGATCACATGATAAAAATCGCTGGTTTACTTTGCGATCATTTGGCGAAAACCACCGTTTCATTTCGTAATCGTTTGATGAAAATCGCCATTTTTTTCGCGATTATTCAGTGAAAATCACCAGTTTATTTCGTGATCATTCGTCGAAAATCATCATTTTATTTCGCGATCGTTTGATGGAAAACGCTGCTTTATTTCACGATCATATAATGAAAATCGATAGTTTACTTCGCGATCATTTGGCGAAGATCGTAGATTTATCTTAAATCGATTGACGAAAATCACCGTTTTATTTTGCAAACGTTTGGCAAAAATTGCCATTTTATTTCGCGATCGTTTAATGAAAATCGCTGTTTCATTTAGTGATCATTTGACGGAAATGACCATTTTATATTGCGATCGGTTGACGAAAATCGCCGTTTCATTTCACAATCGTTTGAAGAAAATTGCCATTTTATTTCGCGATTGTTCGACGAAAAATGCTGCTTTAGTTTGTGATCATTTGAAGAAAATCGCTGTTTTATTTCGCTATCGTTTGTCAAAAATCGCTGACTCTTAAAAACTATAAAAAGCTAAAAACTGCCATTTAACAGAAAAGTGGCATCGCTGTATGACGAATCAGTGGATGCTGATATCGATCCTGAAAATAAAGTGAAAGATTTGAATACAAGGATTGATTTTGATGATCAAGATAATGGTGAATATTACTAGGAGCCCTGTCCGGATAATGAAAAAATAAATACGGATATATTTTCTTCCTTTTCCTGCCCAGTGCATTATCTTTCTCCAGGTTCATGAGCATTGGATTATTTAATACTTTTTATTACTGACGAACTCTGTGAAGTAATTCGCAAAAATACAAATAAATATGCAATATTCTGTAATACTTTGAAGAATAAGAAAGACCAAAACTAGTGAAATTGCTGACATTTCTGAAATATGACATTACTTTGGAATATTATCAACTATGGACATTATACATATGCCAAGACTCCATAATTACGAGTCTCAAAATCCTATCCTTGGAAACTCAATGGTTAAAAAAAAGATGAACCGGGATAGGTTTTAAAATTAGTCATTTTCATGTATCGGATCGTGAAAATGAATACGAAAGAACAGATGATGAATAAAAGTACTTTCAAAAATTAGAAACAATGTATTCGTATTCGAAAATTAAATTTCAAAATAGTTTTCATCCTTATAAAAATCTGCCATTTGATGAAGCTGATAAAGTTTAAAAAAACACTTGGAATCGTACAATATATGCCAATGAAATCTGTCAAACGAGGATTAAAAATATGGCTGCTCTATACGTCTGAATATGGATACGTATTACGTTTCGATTTATATAACGGTAAACTTGATAACACTGGACGAAGTGGAATAGGTCTAGGGTATGAGGTCGTAATGCACCTCACAAAGTCCATGCAAAACAAATATCACCATATTTATTTTGACCGATTATTCACAAGTGTAAGCTTATTAATGGGCTTGCAAAGACTGGGAAGTTATGCATGCGGTTTTTTGATGCCCAACCGAAAACATATTCCCACAGGCATGATAAAAATATGTCTTACAGAACAATACGAAAGCAAAACGATGCAGTGTAAAAATTTTCAAAATGTGCTTTGCACTGCCTGGTTAGATAAAAAAAAAAAAACTATTTTTATGTTATCAACAAACGCAAAAAAAAAACGAGATTGAGCAAGTAAAGAGGAAAAAAAATCTGAAATTTAACACTGCAAACTGTCCAGCATCTTTTTCAAACTACAACAAGTATATGGGAGGAGTCGATTTAGCAGACCAAAGACGTAAATATTACACTGTTGCAAGAAAATCATAGTTAATTCAAGTGATTAATTTTTTTTATCAAGCGTTAAAAAAAATTTAAATTTTTAATGCTTTAATTTCTAGGAAAATGTTGAAATTTTATCAAGAAAAAAAAAATTAATTCTTGGTTGGTTGGATGGATTTTTATGGCGCAAAGTCCCTTTAGGGATATGTTGCGCCAAGAAAAAATTAAGTAATGAAACACAGGGTAGATGTGCCAGTAATGGACCACCTTCCAGTAATGGGCCACCTCGCACTTTTTGATTTATAAAAAAATAATAAATAATAGTTAAGCTTTTATTATTTTTTTCTGAGCTCCACCTTGCATGCTTTATAAGCTGGATTAATTTTTTACAATTTTTGTCAAAACAATTAGGAAGCAGAAAATAAAGTTTCGCAGTTTTTCTGTTTTTCACTGAAAATCTTAATGAACATGCTAAGAGCTGACTTTACTTACTTAGTTTATATCTTTTTTATTTTTCCGTAAAAATGGAATGTTTTTGTTTGGTTAGCAATATAAAACATTGAATTTACTATACCAATGGCCAATTACAAAATTTTATTTATTTTTAAGATTTTAGGAGGGGTGGTCCATTACTGGATTGCTTTTTTCGTGATTTTCCAGTAATGGACCACGCAAGTGACCAATACAAAAAGTGTAATATCAGAAGAGATAAAATATTTTGATTTAACTAAAAAGCTAAATAATCAAATTTAATACTTAAATTTTCCTATTAGAATTTAATAAAGGCAATTTCTTTATAAATAGTTGTTTTTAAAAAGTCATTCAAAATTGGTACAAAAAACAAGCAGAACATTTGACAAAATCTAGATGTGCCGTTACAAATGAAGTTGTTTTAAGTTGGTTCAGAAATGTAAAATCATATTTTGAAGAAGATATTATTAATATTTTCTTCTGAATTCTAAAGCATACAGAGAGAATTTTCAATGGAGTTAAAACTGGGTTTCTTTTGTGCTCTTAAAACAGGGAAAAGTTTGGGGCCAAAATCAGTTAAAGATGCGTATTATGTAGTTCCGAATAACGAAAAAGAACAAATCACTGTTATGGGATGTTTTTCAGCAAATAATGAGATTGTTCCATTCATGATAATATATCCATATAAGCATCTCTAATGCGAAATTGTGGAATCAATCTGTGCCAAATTCATGGGCTATATGATTGTCTGAAAATGGTTGGATAGTGCAAGAACATTTATTATTTTAAATGCATTCTAAAATTCCATATTGAATAGTTTGGACTATCGAAAAGGGGTGATAAAATTGAAGATTTGTTATTTATATTTCATATTTGCACAGCACATCATTTATATAATGATATGAATGAAGACTGGAGACTTTTTTTAATGCCTTATTTTATCTATACTTGATTTCAGTAAAACATTGTCTTTATCTTATAAATCCTTTAAATTTAATATTTTGTTTTATATCTTTTCAATATAAATCCTTTAATATTTGTTAATAATATCATTAATATTTTGTTTTATATCCACATTATAAATCCTTGATTATAATAAATTCATAACTTAAATTTAAATATTTTGTTTATTGTTTTTTTATTATAAATCCTTTAATGTAATGAATTTCTAACTTAAGTTTTAATATTTTGTTTTATTAGTATGCTTTCATTAAGTTCTGGAGCAAAATTAATTGAAAAAATCATTATCTGTAATTTTTTGTAGGGTGGCCCATTACTGGAACGTAGGTGGTCCATTACTGGAACATAGGTGGCCCATTACTGGGCTTTTGGGTGTTGAGACATATTTCTATTATTTAAAATTAAATTTTTATTTTTATTGGGAAATGTAACTATGGGATTAGTTAAATATTGTTGAAAGATTAATATAATATGAAAAAAATTGGAATACAATAATTATAACTATTAATAAAAAATTATTTTTTAGAGAAATTCCTTAAGGGAGTCCATTACTGGCACATCTACCCTAGTTAAATTCATGAAATTGCATTAAAAAACATAAGTTAAATAAAGTAAAATGTAAAAAGCAAAGTAATGATACAGGTAATTAAAATATAATCAAAATCAGTCAGTGAGATTAAAATAGAAAATCTAAAAAAAAGGAAATATAACAAGTTTAAAAACTTACAAATAGTAAAGTAATGAGACAGTCACACGAAATAATAAATAATGCATAAAACCAGGGTTAGAGAAAAAACCCTTTTTTTTTTAAATTTAAACCGGTTTTTTTTTTTTTTTTTTTTTTTTTTTTTAATATACTTTTTTATTAGATATACTTGCATATATTTATTGATAAATAAAGACTTTGTTGGAATATAAATCGTATAACTTCATTTGAAAAAAAATTTAAATTAAATAATTATAGTAAATTAGGTAGAAAATTGAAAAAAATTCATATTTTAAACAGTAATTATAGTAAAGTGTTGTGTTCAAAGAATAAATTACTCTACACAATCAAACATTGATACTTTGAAAAAATTTATAAACAATCTTTTGATTACTAATAATAAACATTTGATGCAGTTTGATGACTATAATGTTCTTTTCCACAATTTTTTCAAAATTAAATTTGAAATACTACTTGGGATTTTTTTTCAGTAGCAATTAGAAATCAACATTTTTGGTCATTAGATTCAGCAGATAACAGGGGGAAAAAATAGATTGGTGTTATTTATTAAAATGTTTTAACTAACACCAGATTTTTGAATACTCTCTTATTTTACTGCATATTTCAATTTTAATTCTTAAAGATAATTTCTCCAATAATAATAAAAAAAATTCTATTACAGTTTGAGCAAAATCTTAAGGATCATCCAGTTATTTAGCTCCATATTCAAAATCATTGTGCATGTTATGATAGATTGCTTTAAAAAATCTGTTTTTTTTAATGAAAATATTTATACTAAATATTGCATAATTTTTTTTTTATTTTTGATCAATTCAAAGAGAAAACTTAAACTACCACAAATGGAAAGTTAAAACCCGATATCGTCGCTTTTTAGCCCAGAAATGACTCTTGTAATCGATACACAAATAGTTAACGATCAATTTCCTCTTCAACTGACGAATCAAAATAAGATCGAAAAGTACTTGCAATTGAAAGACCAGCTAAACCCTCTCCGTCCAGATGGGGTCCACTTCGGCTCAGTCACACTGAACTGGAAGGGGCCCCTCGCTTTAGATTCCTCAAAATTTCTTCTAGGTTTACCATGTCCTTCGAAAGCAAGACCTGAAAATCCTGGCTGTCCGAACTCTTTCTTGGTCCGGCCGCACATGGAAAGTTTTCCAGGGCATGACGCTGAAGAAGCCGATGAACTGCAGTGACATTTTTCGAGTACCTTGATCTTTTATTTTCGGGCGAAGCTCTGCCCATTGTCAAAGTAAGCAGAATGTACACATTGATGTTCCTCGCGTTTCTTGTGATGTGAATTTTCAATAAATGTATTTTTAGAGGGAGTAAGTATGACTCTCTTAGGGGCGGTGGCCATGGGGCCGCCGTACCCTCCTTTTTTTAAGAGGGGGCGGCTTTCCCGTGTTCCGACGGCGCAAGTCAAGTATGAGTCATAGTTGTTGGGGTACGATGCGACTTTATAGCCTCTCGTGTTCAAGACACAGGGGTTCCTCGTAGTTGGCCCCGCTTAAAATCGTACGGGGGTCGCGGACTGCCCTCGGGGGGCTGAAGTAACTATGACTCTCTTAACAGAGAATCCTCGGGATGAATCGGACGGAGCGGGGGTTCAGGGGTTTTCCTTTGGGAGAATTTTCTGTTCCCGTGTTCTGACCGGGGCTCCGTAGTTACAGGGGCAGTGAGGCGTACATGATCGCATGATAATATAGTCGTGGTGTTTAGTCGATTCGACGTACACCCGACCTAGCCTCTCCTCGCCCAAGTCTGACCTGGAGCCCCCCCCCCCTTGGCCCCACCGGGGTGTAGTGGGATTTATCCCATTTGCACATGCAGATCCAGGCAGCCAGAATGCGTCTAACAATCGTCGCTACAAATAGTAAAAAATTAAAAAAGGGACGCACTGATGTGTCGACCCTCATGAGTGCTCACGCGGTCGAGGTTGATTCGCAAGTTGGTCTTAGCTCCTGCGAATATTGTTTAAGGAATTTAACATAATACAGTGGCATGCATCTTCACCAACGTAGGGCTCACCCTAGTGAGCACTTCGCTGCCAAAATAAGTGACGAACAAACCAAAGTAGGAATTATGCGCTTTGGAGCGATTTTGAGACTAAACAAATGGCTCATAAAGAGGTAGAGTTGGGGCTTCAGAACGATCGAAATTAATAAATTATTAGCAGCTAGTCTTCCTGGCGAAAGATCAGCCGAAGCTATTAAAGGTAAACGCCGTGGTACGAAGTATAAGGCGCTAGTTCAGGAGTTCCTATGCGAGGCCCTGAGTAGTCTGGGGGTTGAAGGTGAAGAGAACAGACCCACTGAGGAAAAATCAAGGAATTCTCCTGCGCCTCACACTGTTAGAAAGCAGAGGCACAGGTCGCAACGGTCCTACCACAACCGGGGTGCGGCTCCTAGTAGCTCTCCCAGTTCAAGTGATGGTGAGGACTCTACCTCCTCAGATGGCGACGACTCCAGTACCCCGATTCCATCGGATTGCTCTTGGCTTAGCGACTCTGCCGACCTTAACAATACTCTGATAGTAGGGACCATGGAGGAAGAAGATACTGAGGTGAAATATAATGAATTGGGTGATTCCAAAAATGTAATCCCACATTAAGTCCAAACAAAACCACGTACTTTGATTCGCCTATCAATTCAAACCGGTTAAAACCCGTATTTGATTGCTGTTGTTTTTTATCGTCGAATTTTTTATTAGACAGCGAATTAAAATTTCGTAAACAATGACAGTTTGTGCGATAATTGGCTGTAATACGCGATCAATAAATGTAGCAGGAACAAATTTATCGCTTCACAAGTAAAAATTTCTTTGATTATTTAATTATATGTGTTTTAAATATCAAAATAGAAAATCTTTTAACAATTTGTTTGAAAAGATAACATTATTTTGCAAATATCTGAAAATTGTTTGTAGTCAGAAATCTGTATTTTAGATTAATATTTATTACTTATGTTTTCATACATAATTTTAAAAGAATGTTTTCATTATTATATTTTAAATATTATTTAAATGCAATTATTAATATGTAGCAAAACAAATTTCTTTTTAACAAAAAGAAATAAAGATGTTTAAGTAAATTAGCAGCGATTGACGTAGGCAAAATGGAGATCTATTTAAAAATTTCATTCCATAAAAGAGAATATTTATTAATTATTTTGAAATATTTGAATTATTTATGCGTATTGTTATTTGCAAGTAAAATGAGTTCATCAGATTGGAAAAGTTTAGCTGCAAGACTGAAATTATTATCAATAAATGCTTGGTTCACATTTGAATAATTGCTTTTGATCTTAAGATACAAAATTTTATTTTCACAAAATTCTTGTATTCATCGCCTATCATGGAGGATGAAGCCGCTGATCAACATTAGCTTTATATTTAAAATTTAAGCACTCTGCATTTTGATTTTTAAAAAAATCTATATCTGTATTGCTAAAAAGCAGTTACCTTTAGATATTATATATATCAGCCTTTGACTTCTAGTAAATTGTTTTAAAATTCTTGAATTATATATATATATATATATATATATATATATATATATATATATATATATATATATATATATATATATAGAACCATTAGATAATACCAAATTATATCATACAGAGGAGTGTCAGAATTAGAAATAAAATTGGAAATGTGGTATTTAGCACGTTATCAAGGACAATACTAAATAGCCACATTAATTGCGATTAATTTCTGAATGGAAATCGGGATAGACCTAAAAATAATTTCCATATTGCCCGATTAATCGCAAATGAGAACTCATTTAAAAGAAAAATATTAGAAAAATAATAAGACCATAATAGAATTATCAATATAATAATTGCAATAGAAAACCTATTTCAAAGAAAAAATATTAGAAAGATAATTAAACTGTAATTGAATATTGATAAAGATAATATATATTCATCTTGATTTTTTTTATCCCTGAATTATTTATTTAGAATAAATCTATTTGTGATATCGAAACTCTGTATTTATGCTTCATTTTTCGCATTTAAATGCGATTAATCTTAAAATATGTGTAATTTATTTTCTAATAATTTTAACAACATGATAAGAATCTAAATTTTTATTGCGTGCAAATCAGCTCATTTATTTTACAGCTCACAGATTTTATTATGCTTTATATCTGTTGTTTTTTGGTGCTTTCGTAATTATGTAAAATAGTTGTCGTTCAGTCCATCCGTCTGTTATGTTCAAATGAGTGTAACACCATTAAAATGCATTTGAAACTTTTTTACCCATTGACCATAATGTAACGGAATCTTTTGATTTTCCCTGTAATTGATCTATCCATCCGATTTTCATAAAAATTGAAATGACTCGACAAAATTATGTAATAACTATATATACATACGTTTTCGTGTCTGTTATTCATTTTTTCCCTCAATTATTGTTCATATTTTTTTTTACTTTGTTTTGGCGCAGCATGTCCCTTAAGGGACTTAGCGCCATAAAAATCCATTTAATCAACTAACCAGCAAAATTACGAGCAATACAAAAATTCTCCAAGAAAGACGATGTCAGCAGAGTAAGCGCTGGTAAAAAAGATACAGTGACAAAGAACAAACAGAAAATTCAGAAAATATATCATTTTGAACAATGTTGACGCTTCATCAAAAATTTAACAAAGAATTTATGAATGTATCTTACACAACTTTCACTCGACACAGACCATTTTATGTTGTATCTCCTTCAGTTGATAACCGACAAAAATATCTCTGCTTAATTCATAGTAATATGAAATCTTCAGTTTTGAAAACTGTTGGACTCTAAGAAACAAAGGACTTAGATGCTATAATCAAGGAAACAGTATGTGATTTAAATTCTAAAAAAAATATGTATAATGAATGTGCAATTTATAAGAAAAAATCCTAATTGAGTGGATCCGAAAAGAAGGTGAATATATAAAAAAATCGAGTGATGGTGGAAAAAAAAAAATCACAACTAAAAAAATATTCAAGGAAAAAATAAAAGGTAATGTAAAATTGTTGGTAGAAAAGTTTATTACAGATATAGATCGGTTTAAGAAGCATATTTTTAACATAAAACAGCAATATCGTTATGAAAGTGCTTGCATTGAAACTTTGCTGCCCAATGAAGCTGTAATTCACATTGATTTTAGTGAAAATTACAATTGCAAACTTGCCGAAGAAGTACGAGGTCACCATTTCGGTGCATAACGAAACCGGATAACGTTGCACATTTGTGTATTATGTACAAAAACTGATAAAGTCTTGAATCACAAAAGCTTATGCACCATTTCCTCCCCTAATGACCAGGGCGCGTCAGCCGTTTGGGCTCATTTGAATACAATTTTGGAGCATTTAAAACCAAGTTATGAAATAATAGATACATACCGCATCTTTTGAGACGATCCACGTTCACAATATCGTTAGAAGAAAAACGGTACTTCTAGGTTATCCCGTCGACCAAAAAATTATCGCTAAACTAGAAGATTAAATGCCAATAATGTATGATCGTGAATGTTACATTCAATGACATTAAATGCGATTCACATGTTTAAAATGTCATTAAGTTATTTTTATTTCGACTTTTTATTAATATTTTTATTAATATTCTACTAATTATTTGTTTTTTCGTTATTTAAAATAAAAATTATGTCAACATGTATAATTTGGCTATTAGTTTGGCGATTTGTATAATTTGGCGAAATTGGTCTACGGGATAACCTAGAACTACCAGAAAAACTTCTTCCTATTTGACAGAAAGATGTTCCAGCATAATTTCAAGTCTGCTACCTGGTCCTATTTTGAGTCGGGGCACGGCAAAGGTGTTGCAGATGGCGTAGGTGGTATCCTGAAACAGATTGCTGACCGCATAGTTGATAATGGTAATGATGTTAAAGATGACGCTGACTTCTATCACCTTGTAAAAACACAGACAAACGTAAAATTGTTTTTGGTGTCAAAAGATGAGAGAGATTATAAAATCTGGTCTGTCAGAAGAAATCCCTGTTATGCCGGGGACAATTAAAAATGCATAAACTCATTTTGATTGAACCAGGCATAATACATTTGAGAGATGTTAGTTGCTATTGATCAACGACTATAAAGGGAAATGTGAGTGCTTGCGAAGATGCACATATTTTACCAAGAAAAAAGACAAAAATGTTAAACCTGGGCCCTCTTCAAGCAGCAAACTAGTATACAGAGACGTTTATACATTAAATGATAAAACGTCGGAAATATCCGATGATGAATATGAGAAATGCTCAGATGCAGATGATCCAGAAGAATTGGAAGATCCGGATGAATTACTTGTGGAAGAATAAGAAAAAGGAAAATTCAGAATGGGATATACCTTGTAGTGGACTTACTTGCCATGAAGAAGAAAATGTTAAAATATAGATATTTAACAATTGCAGAATTTTGTGTTGAAAATTACGGTATATTTACTTATTTATTGTATTAAGAGCCATTTTGAAATCAGACAAAGTGAGATAGTTGTATTTTTTTTAATTGCTTGATTTTTTTTTTTTATGTTGAAGTAGATCTTATTTAATGAATAATGTGCAATTTCGAAGCCCTAAAAAATTTCCTCTTCCCTGTAGAAAATGTCTAAGTTCAATGTTGTGAATGCCATTTTCCATGAAAAATCAAATGCGATTATGTTTGGAGGGCTTTATCTCTGACAAGCAACAAAATCCTGAAATTCTTTTGGCATACATTTATGTACAACACTACATGCTTATTAAAATTTGTTTCCATGGGGCATTGTTTACATTGTTATGTTGCCACAAAGTACAATCAAAATAGGTTCAGTCTACTGAGGTTTGGAATGTATGTTCGATCGGTGAAGGTGGTGTTCTTGGTGTTTACACGTGGGGGGCGGTGTTCATCAGCAATTAACCATTTTCTCAAGAAGTTTGCAAAGGCTACTAGAGAGTGCGATAGGTCTGTAATTATTGGAATTGCCAGCATCTTTTCCTGATTTAGGAAAAGGAATAACGATTGCTCTGCACCAAGCATGTGGAAAATTTTGTTCCAACCAAATCCTATTGTAAAAAGAAAGGAGGTTATCTAAAAAGAGTGGTGACAGGTACTTCAGCATAATGTAGGTAATCCCATCATGACCCGAGGCTGACAAGTGACTATCACTTAAACACTTGTTCAACTCTGAAATAGTAAATGGCTGATTGTATGGAAAAGAGTTATGAGAGTCAAAATTAATCCTGGTCATTTCAGTTCATCTTTTGTAAGTTAAAAAGGGTTCCGGATAAGAATCTGAGCTTGAAATGGATGCAAGGGTTTTTCCTATTGTCTCAGGTTCTTAAGAGATGTGATGGTTTGTCCATTATGATTAAAAATTGAGATATGACTTTCTGAATATATTCCCATGCATTTTTTTTACTTTTAGCCAAAGTTCTTTACTTGAAGTGTTTGAGTTAATGGTAGATACATAATTAATCCAAGATTCCCGTTGACTTTTGCGTCGCACTCTTCTAGCTTCAGCCTTTGCTTTTTTAAATGCCATACAGTTAGTATTATTTGGGTACCTCCGGAAGAGACCCAAAAGCTTTTTGTTGTTTTTTCTTTGCATTTCGGCAATCACTATTCCACCAAGGTTTCCTGTGCTTATGAGTAGAAGATGTTTTAGGATTGCTAGAGTCGGCAGCACTGATAATACATTCAATTATATTATGAAGTGCATTGTCAATATTTCCATCTATTATATTAGCTGTTATGTTTGCAAGTGCAGTAAAAGCTGGCCAGTTGGCTCTGTCATAAATGCAACGGTTGATAAAATTGGAAGAATCCTTATCAGGAGCAGTCAGTGTTATAAAAGTCGGAAAGTGCTCACTGCCGTTTAGGTCATTAGATACCCAGAAGTTCCAGAAAGGATAGAGCCGTGGAGAGCAAATTGTAAGGTCTACTGCATGAAAGGTACGGGTAGGTTCGTGAAAGTAAGTGTTATCTCCATTATTGAGTAGGCATAAGCTGTTGTCAGAAATAAATTTTTCTATAATATCACCACGTCGATTAGAATTACTGTTTCCCCACAGTTGGTTGTGTGCATTAAAATCACCAACAATAATGAAGGGAGTGGGGAGTTGGAGAAGAAGAGAATCCAGATCTGCTGGTTGAATATTTTGATTTGGAGGTAAATAAATGGTGCATATTGTTATGAGTTGTTTAATATGTACACGGACTGCGACAGTTTGAAGATTAGTATTTAAAGAAATAGGAGAATGGGGTAAATTATTTGAAATAAAAAGAGCCACACCACCAATGCCCTTTCCATTAGCTGTCATATCTTTCCGGTAGGTTGTATAGCAGCGTAATTTTGCTTTGTCAGTGGGCTTTAGATAAGTTTCCTGTAGGGCTAAGATTAATGGTTGATGGTCCGAGAGGATATAACGGATTTCGTCGTGTTTATTGTGATATCCACGGCAGTTCCACGATATAATATTAGTCATAAAGGTAATTTTATAGGTTTAGTCAGGCACAGATTCTTCGAACACAATATTTTCATCAGCATCCGAGTCACTGCAGTATAACTCGGCATCCATAACCTCATCCGCATAATGCTTCAGTTGTTTGGGATCTTTAATGTTTTTTATAACTAAACTGATGCCAGATTTTTGTCTCCCCTTCCCCACAGTCTTCCACTGTAGAGACGCTGGAGTTAAGGTTTTCTTTTTATTTGTTTTTATAGGGCTTTTATTTAGATTATGTTTTCTGGGAGTAACAGAGTTGTGTGTGGGGAGTGTTATTTTGGTATTCGTGGTAGGTTTTGGCTTAATTTGGGGTTGAGGTGACTTATTGGATAGAGCTGTCGTTTTCTGTTGTTTCTTCTCTAAGTCAGTTATTTTTACTGGTTCAGAGGATGGGGTGTTGGTAGATTGCGTTACGGTTGATTCACCTTGTGGATATAAGACATCAGTTTGTGTAGCCGTGTGTCTTACGGCTGTTGATTCTTTCTTGAGTAAGCTGGAGTAGGTAATTCCAACAGATGGGGTTCTATTTTCAACAAGTTTGCGAGCATCAGGATAAGATAAGTTTTGTGTAATTTTTAGAGTAACTATTTCTTTTTCACGGTTCCAGTTAGCGCACTTGCGGGAATATGCTGTATGATTTCCTTTGCAGTTAGCGCAGCGTTCGGATTTTTCACATAAATTATTGTCATGGCCCACTTCTGCACAACGTGCACAGGTAAGGGATCCACGACAATTTGTTTTAGTATGACCGAAACGCTGGCATTTAAAATAACGGGTAGGGTTTGGTATATAGGGTCTGACTGGACAGTTCAGATATCCTGCTTTAATTCTAGGTGGTAAAGTAGTGCTATTGAAGGTCAGAATAATGTGTTTAGTGGGAATTATCTGTTCATTTTTACGGATGGTGCTACGGCGTACATCTATGATATTTTGGTCTTTTAAATTTTCTAAAAGTTCATCTTGGTAGAGTATAAAAGATCTGGTTCAGATATTACTCCGCGGCTTGTATTTAAAGTTTTATGTGCATGTACAGAAACAGAATGCCTATTATAGTGCAATTTGAGAGAAATTGTGATTGTTTGGTTGTAGAAACCTCAACCAGCAAATCGCCAGATTGTAGTTTTTTTGAGAGAATGGTCATCTCCCAAAACAGACTGGAAAGTTTTTGCTATGAGAAATGGTGAAGTTTTTTTAAACGAGCAATCAAAGTGGCTATCAGTACGTTTCACAATGAAAAAGCGAGTATTCGAGGAAGACAGTACAGTTTGTTGCTCTCCGCTAGGGAGAGAATTAGAAGGAAAAGAAGTGGTTCCATCCATATTTAAAAATAATAAAATTTAGACCCCGGCCGCACCACCCACTCCCGAGCCCTACAAGGGGATGCACATTCGTGCACCAATGCTAACCAGGGCCCATACGGTCACAAGACAACCCTATGTCAGTCTCCACCCTTAACGAGATGACTAGTAGTTGCTCGATCACTTGATCCCTTAGTCAGTGACAAAAGTCAGCTGACCAGCCGATTGATGCATACGGGACCAAATGCACCTCCCGTCTACCTGAAGCAGAGGCCAAAGCAGTGTTTTGGTTTCCCTTAACTGTCAGGATCTCCCTTTCCAGGGATACGGATCGCCACGCACGGCCAACACTTGGGTGGTTTACAATTCTCCATGAGTCGATATACAGGATCAGGGATGCCACTCAGAAAATAGCAAAAAAGAGGAAATTATGCGTAAAGTAAAATTTACGACATTTTTCACAACTTTATGTGTGAATTTTGAAAATTATATTTCTTATAATAAACTAAATTATTAATTACAGCTTTTCTTTTGTTGTAAACTTTTAATTTATAACAGTAAGTTAAAATGATTTTTCTTTAGTTCACAGTATTTTACATCAGTTAAGGTAACCCAGCAACAGGTTCAGTGAAGAATTTTATGTATTGCATCATTTTAAACCAATTCAAGTAACCCAACAATAAATTCAATGATTATTCCGCGAGTGAATAGCAAAATTTTGCAGTTTTTTTTTTAATTTGACGAAAATAACTGTTTTATTTCATGATCGTTTGGCTAAAATCGCCGTTTTATTTAGCGATCGTTTGACGAAAATCGCCGTTTCACATCATGATCGTTTGATGAAAATCATCGTTCCAAATCGTGACCTTTTGACAAAAATCGTCGTTTCACATTGCGATAATTTCAGAAAAATCACCGCTTCGTTTCGCGATCGTTAGACGAAAATCGCCGTTTAATATCGCGATCGTTTGACGAAAATCGTCGTTTTACATTGCGATTGTTTGACGAAAATCGCCGTTTTATTTAGCGATCGTTTGACGAAAATAGACGTTTCACATCATGATCGCTTGACGAAAATCATCGTTCCACATCGCGATCGTTTGACGAAAATCGCTGTTTCACATCATGGTCGTTAGACAAAAATCATCGTTTCACATCGCGATCCTTTGACAAAAATCGCCGTTTCACAAAAATCACCGTTTCGTTTCGCGATCGTTTGACGAAAATCGCCGTTTTATATCGCGATCGTTTGACGAAAATGACCGTTTTATTTAGCGATCGTTAGACAAAAATCGCCGTTTCACATTGCGATCGTTTCAAGAAAACCACCGTTTCGTTTCGCGATCGTTTGATGAAAATTGCTGCTTTATATCGCGACCGTTTTATGAAAATTGCTGCTTTATATCGCGACTGTTTGATGAAAATAGCCGTTTTTTTTCGATCAGAAAATCGATGTTATATTTCGCGATCGCTTGACGAAAAAGGCTGTTGTATTTCGCGATCGTTTGATGGAAAAGGCTGTTTTATTTCGCGATCGTTCGACGAAAATCGTTATTTTATCTCGTGATCGCTTAACGAAAATCGCGAATTCTTAAAAATTAAAAAAAGCGGAAATCCGCCAAAAGGCGGAAAAGTGGCATCCCTGCAGGATGTATCGGCCCATGCAGAATTGCCCTCACCTCACAATGAGAGTGAAACAAAGAGGAAAGGAAGACCAGAGGAGTAAGAGGAAAAGGAAAGGAGAAAGATCACTCAGGTGCCCCGGGGGTTGTGAAGCCCGTGAATACCTAAAGAAGGTATCCCCCTGGGGGAGTACGTGAAGGTGGAAAGCGAACGTCTTCATTTTATTACTTTAAATTTAAAAAAAAGTACGTGTTGTTAATTACATACATTTTCCAGATGCAGTTGCTAGCGACGCCAATGTTAATTCTTCAGATCTAGGAAAAATGGTAATTCTTCCGTCAACATTCGTTAACAACATGCGCTACCTACACCAATACACACAAGACGCATTTGCTTATGTACAAACTTACGGCAGACTTGACCTTTTTGTCACTTTCATTTGCAACCCTTCGTGGAAGGAAATAACTGACGAACTAACACCGGACCAAGAAAGTACTGACAGACACGATTTAGTTGCCAGAGTGTTCGCTTAAAAGTGCAAAAATTAATGAATGTAATTACCAAGGATAAAATATTCGGCAAGGTAAAACGTTTCATGTATTCTATTGAATGGCAAAAAAGGGGAATACCACATTTGCACATTCCAATATGGCTTAGTGAGACAATGCGGCCCACCCAAATAGATGAGTTAATTAGCGCCGAGATTCATGATCCTGAGCAAGATAAAGAATTGTATGACACTATTGTCCGAAACATGGTACACGGTTCCTGTGGTGCACGAAATTCAGAATCGTCATGCATGAAAGATGGTAAATGCACAAAGAATTTCCCTAAACAGCTATTGAGAGAAACTGTGCACAGTGAGAAATGGCTACTCGTTATACAGGCGCACAGCATCCGAAGATGGTGGCCGAACAGTTACAATTAAGACTCGATCTGGAGCGAACGAAACCTTAGACAACAGTTGGATCGTCCCGTATTTGCCCAATCTATGTAAAATGTTTAATGCTCATGTTAATGTAGAAGCCTGTAGCTCTGTCCGCACAATCAAATATATATGCAAATATATAAACAAAGGAAATGACCAGGCTATATTTAATCTCAGCAATGAAGATGGAGCACATCTAAATGAAGTGCAAACCTTTCAAGCAGGACGTTACGTTAGCAGTAATGAGGCAGCGTGGCGGCTCCTTGGCTTCCCCTTGCATGAAAGACATCCAACAGTAACCCACCTTGCTGTACACTTAGAAAATGAACAGCGCATATATTTTACCAATAACAAATTCCAAGAAAGAGTATTATCACCGCCTAAAACAATATTAACAGCCTTTTTCCATCTTAGTCAGGCCGATCCATTTCCAAAACCGTGTTTCTATGCCGAAGTCGCCCGTTATTATACCTGGAACACGCCTACAAAGGAGTGGAAACACCGTATTCAAGGCGTGCCCGTTGAGAATTGGCCCGGAGTGAAATCAGCCGATGCCCTAGGTCGTGTGTACATCGTCCAAGTTACTAATTTTGAATGTTTTTGTTTATGTTTGCTGCTACATCATGTTCGGGGTCCTACAAGCTATAGAGATGTCAAAATTGTCAAAGGCCAGGTGTTCGGTCGTATTTATTCTGTGTATTTTTGGCAACGATTTTTATCGTCTGCGTTTGTTTTTAAGAGTTCATAGAATGTTTTTAAGAGAACGTAGACATGGGCGGCTAAGTTGTGAGTTAATTAAATAAATACAGATCATAGAGTTTTTTAAATATGAGTTTTTATTGAGTTTGTGAGTGTTTTTAATGAGTTTTCGACACCAGGAATGCGCAACAAATAGAAAAGCTTTTGAGAGAAGCTCTGGATCTGTTAGAGAATGATAGTCACTGGTACGAAACTATGGAGGAAGCCGTCCAGTGCCAATCGCCAGCCAAAATCAGGGACCTTTTATGCAACCCTCATATCATTTAATCCTAATGAATTATGGGACAAATATAAAGATTATGTAGCGGCGCCATCTTGAGCGGTCAGTAAAACAAGTTTCTCGCAGGAAGTGATCGAGCTAGCCCTTTGCTCGGCACATAAAATCTCCTTTTCTGACTGTGGGTTCTCCGATTCGAACCCTGCCTGGGCACTTCACTTGCATTGGTGACTCGGACGTGATCCTCCCTTTTGGAACACAAATCCATCTTTATGGTTTATTCGCCTAGAAGCCCAATTTGCCTTAGCCAAAATTACATGCGAGGTAACTAAATTTAATCACGTGGTGGCGGCAGTTGACGACGATGTTTTAGTTTCCGTCAGTGATATTATTACATATCCTCCGGACAATCGACCATACGAGGCTTTGAAAAAACGGCTAATCGATTCTCATTCCGAAAGTGAAGAATCGCGAATTCGCACATTATTGCAATGTATAGAGATCGGTGACTTACGCCCATCTCGGTTATTAGCACGCATGAGAACCCTGGCTGGTACTACTGGGAAAACCGTTATTAAAATCTCTTTGGCTTTCGCTTATGCCCACAACTACACGCAGTATCGTCGGTTTTTCGCATTCTCTGTTAATGAATAATGAATGCAAACTTTCTGTAGAGTAAGCGTCTTGTAGTTCAGTTCAGTGATACATATAATCTTCAATATGTTTGAAATAGTGTAACATCATTAAAATATATTGCAAATGTTTTTTCCCATACAGCGGAATGTAACAAAATTCAATTTAGTGACCTCATAAACAAACTATCAATGCTACAGACTACTACTCAGTACTAAACATACAACAGTAAACTTTAATAACATATATTAATGCACGGCAATCCGAAAACATTTACGAGACTTGGAGTACAGATAGTCAAACCGACTTTGATTTACTCATATCAATTCCTGAGGAAGGTTAGCATTTAACACAGATTTTTCAGAAATTTCCTTTAATTTCTAGAATAATTATGTTGCTAGAAGATATAAGATTTCGAACCTTGAATACATTTATCATTAATCACCTAACAAAAAGCAAATAATTTTCTTTTCACAATCCCATAGAAAAAAATTACTTTGAATTGTTCATGCCAGATACAATTAACAGATGTTTACCATATGTTAAATTGGGGCTTTTTAAAGCGCAGTTTTCCTTATGTACATTTAAATGGAAAAGTAATGAGCTGCAAAGTATTGTACAAATTTATGATCGATAAATTATTCTGAAGTAAAAAAATGCTTCTCCTGTTTAGTTCTTATTATGCTGCTATTTATTTAAGTACAGTTTCGTGTTCGGTGAGTACTGCATTAAATTTTAAATGTTCTTTGCAAATATTATTAGCATAATTTTATAGTTATTTTAATTTCTGAAAAGTCTGATATTGCACATCAAACGTGACAAATGAGGTGCGTCTGTACTTATAAATCAATAATTGAATTTTTTCACAATTTTTGGAAAACTTAAATATTTATTCTAGTCTAGAGGGGGCTTCAGCCCCCACCCCACCCCGTGGATGCGCTGTATATATACATATATATAAGGCATTCTGAATTTATCTCTATTTAACAGGATGGCTAGCCAAACAAACAGTTATAGAATTTAATAATAATGAGAAAAACCAAAACATGGAATTATGATTGAAGCAGGGGAAATAGAATGCAATTTTGAAATTTACTGGAAAAGATGGAAAAATTTCTTTAAAATATTATGAAATTCATGAGAGATGATGCATTTAAACATACTTCATCTGTAAGCAGCATGGATTCTTTTTTTTTTTCCCAAGGGAAAATATTATTTTTGCTAAAAATATTGGAAGATCAAGTACTTTTAAGAAATCGGTTTTTCAAATTGCCATTTAAAAATTAGAGCAGATCTTGCAGACTACAAATGTATATAATTTATGTACCTTTTGACACTATATTACATTGATTATCATTAGCTTAAAAATGTAAGCAAACATCTAAATCCATTTAAAGAAAAGTATTTTTTGCATTCTCATTTTTTTTTCTTTTTTTTCCGTGTAATGGTACATTTTGAGCAAAATCCGTAGCAATTAAATCATTATAATTTAGAAATATGATACAGTAAAATGTTACTGAACCCCCTTTTTTTTTTTCTTTTAAAAACCTTAGAATATTTTTGTATATGTTCGGGGAATATGTATGGCAAAAATATGCAGGTTTCTGATATATGAAATTTATCATAGTTAAAATTTTTTTGAGAGTATGTAACAAAGATTAAAATAATTAAGTATATAAAATCAAGTACTTTTTGATCATCACACAAAATTTCAAAATAGTTTCATTAGTTTTTTTTTTTTTTTTTTTTCCCGCCTTTTACCAATAGCTGTTGCACTCTTATGCAAAACTGCATGAATATAAAATTTATTACACGATTATACAGTACTGAATTCAGTAATATGGAAATAACGGGACTATCTTAACCTTTTACAGGTTAAATTCAGATCCAGGATATTTTAAATTATTATTTTATTTAAATTATTAGCACACTTTTCCTTCTAATGCATTAATTAAGGGATACTAGTCATTAATGTGGAGGGGGGAAAATTATATTCAATTTTCAGAATGTCCCCAATTGAGAACATTGGTCACTTCCGGTGGTCATTTTCCAGTGGTCATTTTTATAATTTTCTGTACATTTCTTCATTAATATTAGGAATGTAATTTCTATTTTAAAAAATCAATTCATCTTTTTACTATTTCTGCTAATTTTTTCAAGTCAATTTTGATTCAATTTAATTTTTAATAAATTTTCAGCTTTATGTTCCGGCCTGTAAAAGATTAAATAAGACTTCATCACCATGGCAATTTAGTATCCTTATCTATCGTGGAATATGATTGAATTAAATACGTATGTGATTTGATTTAATATTTGAGTGCCACGTCAGTCACCGGCGACTGACACTGAACTTTCAGGCCGCGCCTCTCATCGATGACTGATAGTCTTCTAAAATATGATATTAAACATAAAAAAATTACATTGTTTTAATTAATTATAAAAAATTTACTTTTTTATTTATTACAATATTATGCTTTCGTAATAATTACTTAAAACAAAATTTTTTTATATCCAATTTTACACTATCAGTCACCGGGGCACTCAACGTGTTAAATGCTTAGATCAAAAGGGCAACTTTGTTACACAAGTTTAAATTTATTGTTGTTCGAAAATGCATAAAATTAGCAGATGTTGTTGTTAAACTATTTAATCGCAATAGATATTTCATTACAAGCCGTCAAAGTTGACGTGTTGAAGCACATTTTCCACAAAAGTAAAACAGTCAATGAAGGGGCGGGGGTGATCACGTGATCAAAATCGCTTATAATAACTTGGTTGGTAATTTATTTATCATAAAATGGAAAAGTCAGTTTTATTCGTTAGAGCTTCTATAGTCAGGACTTCTAATTCAATATCTTTCCGTTAAAAAATGAATTTGTAACTGCGTCATAACGTTTTGAGTTTACTGAGCAGAGCAGTTGAGAACAGCCTTAATAGAATAAGGAAAATAAGTTTTAATTCGATTTTCACAAAGTTTGAAATGACGCGATAAAAATTTTGCAACCATTACACTCATTAAACTTAAAACCATTAGGTTGGTTAGCTTTTGCGTTATTATATAAGGACAGGCGGGTGGACTACGCACCAGACGAAGCCTATAGGTGCTATATATCTATATTATAAAGGCCAAACGTATCTGTGCGTAACGCATACATCATTTTGCTAATGGCAACACTTTCTGATGAAATTTAGGTGTTGAAATTTTCGCTACTGTGAATTTTACACTTCTAAACATCGCACATTTTAAATTTTTATACCGTCGCATAGAAAAAAAAATGTACTTTTAAATGCAATTTATTTGAAAGCTGTATCTCAATTTATTTTTGAGATATTAATTTGTTTTATAGTTTTTAGCACCAATTTTGTAATTGTGCCAACGGAATTATTCCATTTTCTTTTTAAATTAAAAAAATAATAATAATAATAAAATGCACAAAACTTTATACAATTTTGGTTTTGCAATTTTCGGTGTTTTAAATTTTACATTTCTAAACATCGTACATTTTAAATTTTTTCACTGTCAATATATAAATTTGAAGCAAGTGTTATACACAATTGAAGTGGAAAACTTCTTTAAAACACCATAAATTGAATTAATTGCGCAAAGTCTTTCGAAAGGACTTAAGTCTTTCTTCGTCAGGCGCAAAAAAAAAACGTGCGTCTACTATGAATGTAGTAGCACGACTCATTTATAAATCAGTCATTCCGCTACATTTATAGTAAACGCACGTCTTTTTTGCGCCTGACGAAGAAAGACTAAGTTCTTTCGAAAGGCCTTGCATAATTAGTTTATTTTATGGTGTTTTAAAGATTTTTTTTACTTCAATTTTACACAGTCGTATAAAGAAAAAAAATGTACTTTTAAATGGAATTCGTTTCAAAGCTGTGTCTCAATTTATTTTCGAGATATTATTTTTTTTTTATTTTTTAGTACCAATTTATTAAGTAGCAACAGAATCGCTCCATTTTCGCTTAATATTGAAGAAGAAAAAAAAATAGAAATTAAAATTTGCAACACTTTCCCATGCAATTTTGGTTTGCAATTTTCGGTACTGCAAATTTTACACTTCTAAACATCGCACAATTTAAACATTTACAGGGTTCATACTCATCAGGGGAATCTCAGGGGATAATGCAAAAAATTTCCCAAATCTGGGAAAACCTGCCAAAATGGCAGTCTACTCTGGGAAATTGGGGGCAATTGTTGCTGTTCGCGTGCTTTACTATCATATGTAATATCTAAATGTCGTTAATTGTTGATATGGAAAATTGTGCATCCCGGAAAATACATCAGGAGATTCTCAGGGAATTTTTTCTTGGAAAATGAGTATGAACCCTATTTTACACAGTCGTATAGAGAGAAAGAAAAAATGACTTTTAAATTCATGTTTCAAAGCTGTATCTCAATTTATTTTTTACATATAATTTTTGGTATCAATTTTGTAAATGTGGCAATAGTTGGTTGGTTGGTTGGTTGGTTGGTTGATTAGGGTTTACTGGCGCAAAGTCACACTAGGGACATGCTGCGCCAAGAACAGGGTGAAATAAAAACCAAAAGTTTTTAAAAATTGTTAAAAAAAGTGTAAAAATGTAATAGATAAAAAGCAAAGTTAAATGATGAAAGCATTAAGGTGATAAATGTATATAAAACAAGTACATGGGTTTAAAACACAATTCAGAAAAAAACAAAAGTTAAAATTATGCAAATCAATAAAATAGTAAATCAATATAATAATGATATATAATAATAGTCAATATCTCTAAAAGAATCATGAAATCTGTGCAAAACAACTAATGAATATTAGAAAATGGAAATGCGGTGACACGTGAAATTAAAAACAATTAAAACCAGTCCAAGACATTAAAAAATGTAAAAAGTTAAAGTTGAAAAAATACTTAAAATTTTAAAGTAATTAACAACAACATAAAAGAAACACAAAAGGCCAAATACAGCAGAAAAACTAAAACATAAAACTAATAGCCAATAGGAACAAATCAATTTCAACCAGGCACATATTCCTCAAACACAGTGTTTTCCTCGGAATCCGAGTCACTGCCATAACCTTCGGATTCCATAGCCTCTTGAACATAATGCTGGAGTTGCCTGGGATCTTTAGAATTCTTAATGCATGCGCTTAGCGATGAGCTTTTCTTTCTTTTAACGACAGTCTGCCACTTGGGAGATGCTGGAGATGGGGTTTTCTTGGTATCTGTTTGTTTTTTAAGTATATTTGATTTCTGTGGTGTTTTTGAGTTTGTAACAGTTTTGGTCCCAGTCTTGGTCCCTTCTTTTTGAATGGAAGTTTTCACTATCTGACTAGAGTTGGGTTTTTTCATGTTTAGAGCAGATGAACTTGGGGCATTTTTTGGAGAAGTAGCAGGAGAATTGGATGATCCACTAGATAGAGATTTCTGTCGATGTTTTTCTACAAGACATTTAGTAGGGAGACAGATGTCACGGGTTTCTTTAATTGGTGTGCTAGTTGATTGTGTTTTAGTAGATTAATTTGGTAGATATGTGGAATCAGTTTGAGTACCTATATGTCTTACTGTTGTTGATTGCTGCTTGAGTATACTGGAGTAGGAAATTCCAACGGATGGTGTTCTGGATTCTACAACTTTACGGGCATCGGGGTAAGATAAATTTTGAGAGTAAGAATTTCTTTTTCCCGGTTCCAATTAGGACAAGTGCGAGAATAAGATGTGTGATCTCCCTTACAATTTGCGCAGCGTTCGCGTTTTTCACAAGATTTATTGTCGGGGCCGACTTCTGCACAACGTGCGCAGGTAAGAGATCCATGACATTGGCCATTGGAATTAGTATGGCCATAACGCTGGCACTTAAAACATCTGAGAGGGTTTGGTATGTATGATCGAACTGGACAACTTAGATAACCGGCTTTAATTTTAGTTGGTAAAGTAGGACTATTGAATGTTAGAATGATATGTTTTGTAGGCAGCACTTGTTCATTGCGACGGATAGTAATACGGCGTACATCTATGACATTTTGGTCTTTTAAATTTTCTAAAAGCTCAGTTTTAGTAGAGAATAACAGATCAGGTTCAGATATAACACCACGACTTGTATTTAAAGTTTTATGTATTTGTACGGAAACAGAAAAGGTGCCTATTGTAGAGCAATTAGAGAGAAATTGTGACTGTTTAGCTGTAGAAACCTCAACTAGCAGATCCCCAGATTGCAGCTTTTTGAGAGAATGGCCATCCCCCAAGACTGACTGGAATGTTTTTGCTATGAGAAATGGTGAAGTTTTTTTAAATGAACTATCAGATAGGCTATCAGTACGTTTAATGATGAAAAAGCGAGTGAATGATACAGTCTGTACAGTTTGTTGCTCTCCACAGGGGAGAGGATTAGAAGGAATAGAAAAATTTCCATCCATATTAAAAAAGATAAAATTCAGACCCCGGCCGCACCACCCACTACCGAGCCCAACAAGGGGGTGCACATTCGTGTACCAGTGCTAACCTGGGCCCGTACGGTCACAAGACAACCCTATGTCAGCCTCCACCCTTAACGAGGTGACTAGTAGTTGCTCGATCACTTTATCCCTAAAGCCAGTGACAAAAGTCAGCTGACCAGCCGATTGATACATACGGGACCAATATGCACCTCCCGTCTACTTGAAGCAGAGGCCAAAGCAGTGTGTTGGTTTCCCTCAACTGCCAGGATCCCCATTTCCAGGGACACGGGTTGCCACGCACGGCCAACACGTGGGTGGTTTACAATTCTCCATGAGTCGATATACAGGATGATATCGGCTCATACAGAATTGCCCTCACCTCCGAAAAGGAAACCTCAATGAGAGTGAAACAAAGATGAAAGGAAGACAAGAGGAGTAAGAGGAAAAGGAAAAGAGAAAGATCACTCAGGTGCCCCGGGGTTGTGAAGCCTGTGAATACCTAAAGCAGGTATCCCCCTGGGGGGAATGTGGCAATAGAATAACTCCATTTTCTCTTAAAATTGAAAAATTAAATTAAAAATTAAAATGCGTATACTATTTCAAAAATACCGTTTATTATAAAATCTGGTGAATTTCGGTTTTATTTCGTTTAATAATTTGGATAATTGAGTTTTATTGATTTTTTTAATTTTAGCTTAAAATAATATTTGTTTGAGAGTTAGACTAACCAATATAAGATGTATTTTTTACTATAAATAATTTTGTAGATTTATTATAAATCAATGAAACAGTTCTTTCTTAAAGATTTTCTTTTGTCGAATTTCGACGGGTTCCACTTCGTTTATATATAATTACAAACGTACCTAAAAAAAGGCATGCTGAATTTGTATTTAACAGGATAGTAAGCCAAAAAAAAAAAAAAAAAAGTCGGAGAAATTAATAACAATGGGAAAAAATAAAATTTGGGATTGTAATTGAAATAGGAAATTTTTAATTCAATTCTGAAATTTACTGGGAAGATGGAAGTATTGCTTTAAAATGTTAAGAAATTTCTTGACAGATGCACTTTAATCAGGGATGATTCTGGGTGAAAAAAAATTTCGGAAATTCACATCGCATTTTCGTAAATCGGTGGGGAAGGAGGGGGGGATTCCGGCATCTTCAGACGAAATCAGCGATTTATATGCGATGTTTTAGCGAAATCGGTGATTTATTCCGATATTTTGCCGAAATCTGAGTTTTTTCCGCAATCTTTTGACGAAATCGGCGCTTTTTCGACAATCTTTCGACAAAATTTGCATTTTTACGCTATTTTTTCTCGGAAATGGCGTTTTATCCACGTGATCTTTTGATAAAATCGGCGTTTTTTCGAAAATCTTTAGACAAAATTTGCATTTTTACGCTATCTTTTCTCGGAAATGGCGTTTTATCCACGTGATCTTTTGACGAAATCGGCGTTTTTACGTGATATTTTGATGAAATCGGAGTTTTTTTCAATGATCTTTTGACAAAATATTTTTAAGCAATCTTTTATCGAAAGCGGCGTATTTTTCAAGGAAACGGAGATTATATCAGCAATCTTTAGACGAAATCTACGTTTTCCCGCGGTCTTCAGATAAAATCAGCATTTTATTTGCGATATTGGGTGAAATTGCCGGGTTTTTCTTTTTTTCATGATCCTCACAGGAAATTCGCGTTTTTCAGCGATTTTTTGACAAAGTTCGTTGACAAAAACTTTGACGAATTCGTCGTTTTTCCACGAAATGTGTGCTTTTTCGGCAATCCTTTCATGAAATTTGCATTTCTCCGCGATTGTTTTTTCCGCGCGCAAAACCGTACAAGTTGGCAATTATGCGGAACTGATAATTCAATTTCAAATTTTCAGGAGAGGATGCCTGAAATTTTCGGACGAGAATCACCCCTGATTTTAATGTGCTTCATCTGTAAGCAACGTGGATTATTTTTTACAGAGAAATTATGTTATTCTTGCTAAGAGTATTGAAACATCAAATATTTTTAAAAAATCGGTTTTTCAAATTGAGATTTAAAAATTCTACATAGGGTAACACCCCCAGTAATTGGCATGCACCAGTGATTGGCACATTTTACAAACATGTCCTAAAAATAGATTTATATCCAGTCTTTTAAAAATTCAAGACCATTTATCAGTTATATGCTCATTTACGTTAAAGATTATAACTTTGATTTGTTTTACAAGATGACAATAGAGCCTAGGAAAGAGAAACAAATCTGGCGTGTATCAAATTAGCCATTTTGTTGCAAATTCTTGTTCTTTGGCATAAGGAAGGCATGCTTTTCAATTCATTATTATCTGATTTATAATATATTTTAAATTTTAATTGACAACAGTTTTGTTTAGTTAAAAAGGGTTACTTTAATTGTGTAAAAGTATTTTCGACACAAATATTTGGATTTCTAAATTAATGGTAGTTGCCAATTAATGGTGCTTCAATTTTGCTAGTTCCGAGTAATAGGCACATATTCCAATTACAAGGAATTCGCAAAGAATTTGAGATTAAACCATTTATTTTGGAAGTACTTTTAAAATTATAGACTAATTTTGTTTATCATTTGTTTTTATTTGAAAATATAAATTTTATCAGTAATTGGAATCAGTAATTGTGTGAAAGTATTTTCGACACAAATATTTGGATTTCTGAATTAATGGTAGTTGCCAATTAATGGTGCTTCAATTTTGCTAGTTCCTAGTAATTGGCACCTATTCCAATTACAAGGAATTCGCAAGGAATTTGAGATTAAACCATTTATTTTGGAAGTACTTTTAAAATTATAGATACAAAATTGTTTATCATTTGCTTTTATTTGAAAATATGAAATATTATCAGTAATTGGAATCTATTAAAGCTTCATATGACAATTACTGGGGACAGCATGACAATTACTGGGTATTAATGTAAGTATATTGTATTGTTTTAAAGTGTTCACATTTCAGATTAATATGCTGATTTCTTACTCTCAAAAACCTGAAATATGGCATCTTCATCTACAGTAAATTAATTTAAAGCGATTAAACCCAATGCAAAATGTAAAGTTTTTTTTAATATAAACATATGCCAATTACTGGTTCACTAGGTGTCATACATTGGTGCTCTAGGTGCCAATTACTGGTGATTTCAGCAACTTTTTATAAATATATTTTTATAAAAATACTTTTTCAATTTTTTTTGCTTTTAGTGGGCAAAATAGATGCACAGATATGCATTCTTTGATTTAAAAATATTTCCAAGTAAATAGCTTATTTCTTTGTAATGAAAATTTAAGTAAGTTTAACGACAAATTCTTAATGTGCCAATTACTGGGGATGTTACCCTATATATGCAATGTACGTACTTTTTAATTCTATTACACTGATTATTACCAGCTTAAAACTGTAAACAAACATCTAAATCCAATTAAAGAGACAAGTGTTTCTTGCATTTTTCCCAAATTGTGATCCCCCCCCCCCCCCCCAATGTAATGGTGCATTTTGTGCAAAATCTGTAGCAATCAAATCTTTATCATTGTAAAATATGATACAGTAAGTGTTACTGAACTCTTTTTAACGTTAGAATATTTTTATATGTGTATCGGAAACACGTATGGCAAAAATATTCAGATTTCTGATAAATAAATTTATCATACATAGAAAAGATCATATCAAAATATGAAATAAATGTCGCGTCTGAGTATATTTTTTTTATTTTAATTGTTCTGCAATATGCTCATTTAAAATATGATGTAATTTCTTTTACTTGCTGTTTTTAATTCACATTAAAGAATTTATAAATTCATTTAAATTAATTTACTTTTTGATTTTCATGTGACGATACTTCTACAACTAGAATAGAAACATTTTTATTTCCACTGCTTTAGAATTAGGCACAGTAGTTTAAAAGAGGAATGTGAAATGTTCTCACATAAATATATTTTTTAATTTAAATTATTTTCAATATTACTCTTTGGTTGTTTTAAATATGACGTATCTTTTTCCATTTATGGCGATTAACGGATTTTAATGAATTCATTATTTTAATATTTCCTTTCTCTTTTTAATATTCACAAGCACATGTAAATACGATTTTAAGACATAATTTTCAATATCGCCCCGCTTTTAATTCATTACTATTTAATAGTCATTTGAAAGGATTCTTCTGTTTGCGATAGTAGCTTTTTTGTATAAAATGCTATAAATATTATTAAATTATATATTTTTTAAATTTGAAGGAAATTTTCTTTGATCATTTGGCAGCAATTTAAAACAATTTTTTCTAAAACATGTAAAAAACCTCAAAATGCTGAAGATTTGAATTTAAAAAAAGAAATTGATTAACAAAAAAGATTTTAAAAAAAAAAAATCTGCACATTAGGAACTTTTTATATAGAAAATGATATGGAACATTATTAAATTCCAACATATAGTTTTTGCTTCAATAAAACTTTTCTAATGGAATGATTTTGGCCAATTTTAACATTAAATATCTCTTAAAATAATTTTTAATCAAACATTTCTCTATAATATCAGCAATTTTTATATTTTTGCTGCAACAGTTTTCTTAATGTTACAGTCCTCCCCACTTAATCGGGTAACGGATAATCGAATACCCCGCTTATTCGAAT
Organism: Maratus speculifer; assembly: GCA_964019185.1. Classification (NCBI taxonomy): domain Eukaryota; kingdom Metazoa; phylum Arthropoda; class Arachnida; order Araneae; family Salticidae; genus Maratus; species Maratus speculifer. Next base: position 263,608,241 of record OZ025301.1, read on the forward strand.
AAAATCCTCCGGAACCGAATTTAATCCCATTGGGCTAATGTTATTTTTCCCCGCTTAACCGAATACTTTTCACGAAATGTCCTCGCTTAATCGAATAACAAATGAGTGAGACAATTTGAAAAATGGGCTGAAAAACATGTTTCAATTGGAATTTCCTCCACACTTTTTGTCATTTTCGGTTGTTACACAGAAAACAAATTTCCAGAACTCCCAGCATGGATTTCGCCTGGCAGGTGTATAAGTACTGGTCAAGGGAGTTCCCTTCCTTGTTCATTTTTTCGAATTAATTTCAAAAAAGGTGACATAAATTGTACAGGAATTTCGATCAATTTTGTAATATGTTTACTTTCGTTTGTCAAAAGACTTCTTTTTCACTTTTTCGATTTTTTTACAATTATTTTTAATGAAGACACTTTCATTTTCAAAACCGGTCCTGAAACAGAAATCATTCTCTTTAAAAATATCCGCGATAAAAATGGAAGAAGTTAAAAACGACGACGCCTTTTGTACAGATCGATCTCAGCTATCCATTGCAAAAAAGATCATTTAAAAATATTGAAATGCAAAAGAGATATCTTTATAAATTTTTCTATAGCATTAGCGTTAACGAGCAAATCCTGGAAGTAACCCTTCAATAATAATGTGTTTCATTTAGAGGTTCAAGATTGTAATTATAATACCATTCGAAAAAAAAAATCTCGTCCATTTTTTACTCTAAAATTTCACATAAACCGTTTTCATCTATTTTTTTAAACCTGTATAAATTACGTAAATTAAATTTTAATAACAAAATTTGGATCCAATTCACATGATCTGCATTAAATGCAATGTAAACAAAATGCATGTGTTTACTGTCATTGAACTATTGCGTATTTGCATGTCATTTTGTTTTTATTTCAGTTTGTATTATTCTATTAAAGTTTTTAACGATTTTCTTACTCTGGTAACTAAATATACTATATTTAATAATTATGTCATTTTATTGCACCTTAAATATTACATTTATATGCCTCCCCGTTTAATCAAATACCCCGCTTAATCGAATATTTTTTCCGGAACCGTCGATATTCGTTTATGCGGGGACGACTGTAATGAAAAAATAGACTAGTTAATAAAAATTCGTATCACCGGCGCTGACAGCATTAGTTACTTTTGTTTTAGATTAGAGTGATACCAATAAATATGCCTCAAATCTGTCATGGTTGGTTGGTTGTATAGGGTTCAGTGGCACAAAATCCCTTGGTGGACATGCTGCGCCAAAACAAAGACAAAAAAACCAAAATCTAAGAGGAACAAGATCAGGATGTCTGGATGGGGCACCCCATCCAGATATAGTGTAAAAAAATTTAAATTTAAAATAATATTACAGCATAGAATAAAAGGTAAAGTTAAAACAGTAAGAAGACTCATTTGGATAGGGTTCCTATCCAAATGTCGTTAATACTTCAAAGTCATAGAAACAAGGTCAAGTCATAGGAACAGAAATAGAGATAAAAAAATGCATATTTCAAAATAGAATCCTGCATGTTTAAAAAAAGCAAAATTGCCCCATGAGGTATTTCCCCCAATGAGGTTTGTCAAAATCGGTGATGAAGAGTTAAAATATATTCTATACAAGTGCCGGAGGCCCGGACAGTCAGTTAAAAGATGATGGATGGTTAGGCAATCAAAATGACAATGAGAACACATGGGTGCATCCTCCCTAAATAACAAATGTTTATGAGTGATCCTAGAATGATCAATTCTCAGACGGGTCAGAAGAACATCTGTTTTTCTTGGAAAGTTAGGAGGCCAGGTTATGATCGTTGGTTTGATGTGGTACAGTTTATTATTGTATTCTAAATTCCAATTTTCCTGCCATTTATTATGAATGTACTGTTTTATAATTAGTTTAACGTCTGAGAATGGAATCTTATGATTTAAAGGGCTAAGGGCAAGCTTTGCTGCCTTGTCCGCTTTTTCATTTCCAAAGATACCCACGTGTCCAGGTACCCAGCAAAATAAGATACTATAACCTCGATTTGTCAAATTATTATAAAGTTCCAAGATTGCTGAAACATAAGGATGTTTATTAGATGATTTTATTGCGTCAATAGCACTATTTGAGTCTGTATAAATGATGAATTAAGTCTTATGATGGTGAGATATGTGCAACATGGCTCTCTCGATCGCAAACAACTCGGCTGTAAATACCGAAGTTGAAGGATGAAGCTGGTAGCTGAAACTGGTGTTATCAAAGAAAATACCACATCCAACAACACTACTACTCTTAGAACCATCAGTGTAAATATCTATGATTTCTGAAACTGGATCGATGTGCAGCAAACATCAAATCTTTTATGAGGAAAAACTGAAATTTCCTTTCAGATTTTCCTTTCCCTTCTTCAGAAATTTCCTTTTACCAACATAGGAATTGTTAAAATGAAAGCTCTTGTTAAAAATTATTGCTATTCAAGAAATATACCTGCAAAAAACTGGTAGCAAGTTCATAAGGATTATGTCAACCACCAATGAAACACTATTTTTTTTTTTTGGTGACACTAAATCAAAGCGGCTTGAAATTTATGCAATGAAAATACCTCCAGATACAACATCAACTATTCACTCTATTACAGAAATATTTATTTGACATGGATTGTTTGAAATTTTGGTAAGTGATATTGTGTCTACTTTTAATAGAAAGAATTTATAGATTTTAATTAAGGAATGGTATTCAAATTATACTCCTGACCATCCAGTAACAAATGGAGAAGCAGAGAGATATCACCAGATTTAAAAAACAAAATTGAAATTAATATAATTCCACTCGGATACAATTAAAGAAAAGTTATGCAAATTATTATTTTGCTACAAAGATACTCCACTTTCCTGAGGTAAAACAGCTGCTGAATTAAGGTCAGGAAGAAATCTTAGAACAAAACTAGATCTGCTTAAATCTAAAATGAACAAATTTTTTAAAAATAAAACTCCTTATAAGTATTGAGACAAGCTCAGAATTTTTATTTATAAATTTGCTAAACGGTGTACAATGGGATAAAATTTTTACATACATTGATACATAGGTATGACTAAGAGAAAAATTTTAAAAAGATTAAAGGAGCATAAAAAAGATATTGGATTCAATAACTTAACTACTGCCCTCTCTAAGCTATATGCTGATAATAAAATCTATAGCATTGACTTTAATAGAGCTATTATTATTTCCTGTCAACATAACCCTTACATTTCTTTAATTAGGGAGTCTATTGAGATTTTTAAGCATCAACATGAAGTATGTAATGATAATGTCTTTTTACTATACCTAGAATTTGGTTCAATTTACTGAAATAGCCCACCCCTTCTTTTTTCAGTCTTTATATTTTTCATATTTTGCTGTCCTCTTACTGTTTTTACCGCGTGTGGCGATTCTTGATTTTTTTACCTTTGTTTTCATTTTTGTCCCTCGTGTTTTACCTTCATCTCTCTTCAAACTAAATAACGTGCTTTTGTCAGTTAAAATCTTTATTTTCCCTCGAAAAAGGCTAAGTAGTTTGGTTTAAACAGTCGGGATAACTTTATCATTGTTTTTAATGTTTAAACGTCATACAAAAAGGTATGTAGATTTTAAACTGTTATATTTTATCCCATTGTACACTGTTTAGCAAATTTATAAATAAAAATTCTGAGCTTGTCTCAATACTCATATAGTAAACCATAGTGTGTGTGTGCAATGTCCACTCTTAACTATTTAAAACTCCTTAGTCACACTTTGACAAGTCTTTTCCAACAGATTCTCAAGTACAATGTAGAAATTACAAAAATTTTATTTTATGGAAACAAGGAACTGTGGTTGAACATTTGGCACAAATCCACAACCTTATATAAAAAGACGGCGCACAGAGGTACTTGATAGTTCCTCTTGTTAAATTGATGTATGCAGCAATTACATGTCAGCGTGCTGCTGATCATATTGATGCCTCAACACTCATGAAATATATAACGAAATCCAACAAGAGTTACCAAATACAGAAAAATTATAACTTCAGCAAAAAGAACTCACTATTAAGAAGTACACATCATCAGAAGCCTTAACAATTTTTGTAGAAGTTGATCTAACTAGAAAACAATTCATAGAACAAATAAGAATTACTTATCTTTCTTATTCTCTTAACCCGGGAGAACTTGCTGTGAGAATTTCTCTCACGCAGGGCCACCGCTAAGACTTTTTATTGAGGAGGGAAAGGACCTAAAATTGCCAAGTCAAATTTCAATATTTGCCAACTCATTTTACAATTTTGCTAACTTACTACAATTAGAAAATGTAATATAGCCCCTATTTGTTAAAAAGGTTAATAATATTCCCAATTAGTTTTGTAATTTTTGTCAATTCTATCAAAAATTGAAAATTATAGTTTTTATTAAGATTTTAAAGAAACTTTGCCAACTAAGTTTGTGAATTTGCCAAGTGTAACAACATTCACAAATGTTTGGGGGAGAGGCTCCCCCCCCCCCTTAGCGAGGCCCCTGCTCTCACGGTGCCCAATTCTTTTCTTTTACTTTACAGTCACTTAATATCAAATTTTTTGTTTGGCTTAGTACTTTTATTTAAAAAAGAAGTAAAATAATCGAAATCACATTTTGACAACCTCTGTGCGCCGTCTTTTTATATAAGGTTGTGGATTTGTGCCAAATGTTCAACCAAAGTTCCTTGTTTCAATAAAATAAAATTTGTGTAATTTCTACATTGTACTCGAGAATGTTGGAAAAACTTGTCAAAGTATGACTAAGGAGTTTTAAATAGTTAAGAGTGGACACTGCACACACACTATGGTTTACTATATAAGTATTGAGACAAGCTCAGAATTTTCACTGCACTTTTCTCAATCATTTCACTGCAATTCTACAGATGTGGAGAAACTTGGAAAAAGAAATTAAAAAATAGAAGAAGGAGAAGCCTGGTGTCTTAAGTTTTGATTTATCAATTGTTCACACAAAAATATGATTTTTTGAGTAATTTTTGACTTTGTCATGCAAGTTAATCTTAGATTAAATACTCCAAATGTCAATAATAATAACACTTTGGGGAAAAAAAGGCTAAAATTCAGCCACCAGCAGATTTCTTTTTACCACAACTACCAAATACAGAGTTGTGACACTTGATCCATATACAAAAATTTGTAGAGAGACGATCTTTAAAGAGTATCCCAAAGAACAAGTTATTTCATTTCCAGCCAGTAAATATTTGTCTTGGTCTATGTTAGACTCCAATGTTAATCTTAGAGGAAAATTTTAAATAAAAATTAAATTTTCTTCAGCAGATCCATTCAGATTATATTTGATTAACAGATATTGGTGTTATATTTTAAAACTGTTTATTATTCACTTATGTTTCTTTTTTTCTTTCATCTTTAGATGATGCCAAATAGGACTATTTCATTTTCCCAAATGTTAAATGGTATGTTGTTTTATTTGTAAATTCTTTATTTATTTGCAGTTTTATAAATATGTATCATTTTTTAAAATGTTTTCTCACTTTTTATATAAAACAGTAGATTTCCTCAAATCCGCAAAGCTTGGGACCAGAGGTTATGCGGATTTTAGAATTTTGGCAATTTCTTGCCACTGCTTCGATTACATTTTTTAAACAGCACTTTAAATGTAATTAATAATGCAAAACGAAACTATAATGTGTAATAATAAATTATAATAATGAATGATTACACTAAAATATTAAAATATTTAATAAACTAAAATAAAAAAAATTACATATTTTTTAAAATGAATAAAATATTAAAAGCAAAAGTCAAGTTAATAATCAATAATGTATGATTAAATATTTATTATAAAGATTAAATGTATTTTCCTAAATTATTCAATGAAACTTGAATCTTAAAGATACATTATACTAATTCATACCAGAATCATAAAAATTAAGGAATTTTATTTCAGGTTTAACCAGACTTAATAATTAAAAAAAAGCTTGATTAATACAAAAATATATTTGGTAAAAATAAATTGTGATTACCAATAGTATTAGCAATACCTCGAATTTTTCAAAAAAAAATTTATTCTTCCTGGATGAAAGAAAAACATGAATTCAGTAATATTAGCAAAAATTACAAATTAAAAAATATATAGAATTTATATAAAACTGAAAAAGTCAAATTTTGTCCTTATATCTGCACTGAATTTTTCATTGTTTACATCTGGAAATTATATGCAGATTTTAGAGAGTTGCATATTTTAGGGTTGCAGATTTGAGGGAATCTACTGTATTCTTCTATTTACTCATTTATTCTTTTATTTATTTGTTTATTTTTTTAATAGATTGTTTTCATAGGTACAGTGCATTTAAATAACATAATTATTTTTCATTTTGATAGGTACTTTCAATAAATGCTTCCGTAATTTACTAAGTGCTTTTTCCTTTCTAGATTATACTTTGGTACCAGATTATAAAATAGAGCTGAATATGAAGAATCCACGACAAACAATAATCAGTCCAGGATTTCCAAATAAAAACTATCCACCAAATATTCAAATCATATATGAAGTTGAAGTATGTATGTTTAACGTTCATAATATCTATAGAAGGATTTAATATTATTTACAGCAAAATTGAACACCAATTCAGATTTAAATTCACTGTTGTTCAATCATACATTATTAGCTATAAATTTCAATTGCTTGAGAAGGAAAATTAAGTTTCTTTACTGGAATATAAAAGTAGTAGTTACCTGTGACACCAATGGGTAATAAAGAGATCATCAGGCAAGTATTTAGTAGAGTTTGAGGTGTTATTTTAAATGCAATTAAAATATGCTGTTTCAAATAATCAAGTTTGCTAAATATAAAATAAAACCACCAAAGAAATTAAAAGAAATAATTTGTATGAAAATCGATCCAATACCGGAAGTTGAATTAACTAGTGTATATACCATTCCTTTTAAAACTGATTGCAATAAATTAATGGAATGCATCGGAAAAACCAATAGAAAACTCAAAAAAAGAATAAAAGAACATAAAGCAGACATAAAATTTTGTCGCCAATCTACTGCTCTCTCATGTTTATATCTCAAACAGAATATCACAATAGATTTTTATCACATGAAAATCATATTCCCAACATCCAATTATTACTTATAAATTATAAGAGAATCCATAGAAATCCTATGCAAAAGCAATAAAGTGTTTAATAATGCCCTATCTTATAATACACCGAGTTTATGGTTTAAAATCCTAAAAATAAAATCCTGACAATTTGAGAAAATGAGATATTAAAATTTCATGGTACAACAATCAAATATTTCTTTTTACCGTTCACCTAAAAATACTACTAATTCAATCTTCAAGCCACGAGTCTCGTTCATTTTCAAAACGAAATCTTATATTTGTATTTATAAAAGAAAATGTTCTCTGAGGAAGAACCTGATTAAATGTTTGAAAGTACTAAGATGTTTTTAAATAAAATTAACTATTAACATCTCTATTTGATTATTTTAATCGCCTTTTAGTAAACTTGAACATTTTAAAGTTCATATTATACATTTTATCAAGTTTACTAACTTTCTGATAGTACATTATTACAGTAGACTCTCTCTCAAATCTACAACCATAAATTTCACACTTTATCCAAGATATAAATAAGGAAATTTTCAAATCAGATGCACAGGCAAAATTACAGAACTTTTTAGTTTTATAATATTCTGGATGTATTTCGATATCTTGTGATTTTTCATGAAGGAAGTATAAATTTATTGGTGGAAAAAATAAAAATAACAAATACATAGCCGATATCACTGTTATTAAATCAATATTAAAATATGTACATATATTAATCCAACTTTTTTTGTCAAGACTGGTTAAACCAGAAATGAAACTTCTTTATTTTGATGTGAATTAGTAGGGTATCTTTAAAAGGCAAGTTTCATTGAATAATTCAAAAATAATTTATGTTATCTTTGTTATGCATATTTAATTATACATTAATTATTGACTTGATCTTTACGTTTAATAATTTAATCATTTATAAAAAATTTCTTTTTTTATATCATTTTACTTTATTTAATTATTTTAATAAATTGCAAGCATTTATTACAATTTTGTTTGCATTGTTGCATCCAAATTACTGTTAAAAAATAAAAAATAAATTAAAAAATGCAAACAAAGGAATGAACAGAAATCTAGATAAAATCTTGCCCTAAGCTGCGTAGATTTGATGGAGTCTACTGAATTATTTTACTGTAGTCCAAGCAGGTCTTAATTTCCAACAAAAAAAGTGCCGAAGCCCTAATACAGTTGGCAAAAAAAGTATTTGTACACTCTAAAATGTTTAATTTTTAACTAAATAAAAACAGATATTTTGACAAAAATAGTTTTAATACAATCTGTTTACCGCGCGTTTTAAATTACACAACAGAAAATTTCGATAAAGATGTAAAATAATTTTCTAATAAGAAAAGTTTAAAAATTTCTTGCAAAAAAAGTATTTGTACATTTCTCCATCCTGATATGTACTGTGTTTATGGTTCAAAGGACTACTTATACAGAAACTGTTAATAATTTTTAACTTCATACTATATTTGTCTGACATTTAATTTAATTTGCACTTGAAGTAATTGAGAATAAAACCTAAAACTAGAGAGGTACCTTTAGATACATGAAATCCTATAATTGAGCATAATAAAAATTGAAACTATCAACAAGAATTTGTAAAAGCTATTAAATTACAATCTACAACTATTGGATGCATGGTGAGAAACTATGAATAAATTAAAAGCATCGAAATTCAATGAAAACCAGGACTTCTCAGCAAACTAACAATGAGGGAAAAGGGGAGTGTTGTTAAAACAGCTTTAAAAAATCCTATGCGTTCGGTTCAAAAATTTGCTGGAGACCTTGCAATATCTTCTCGCATCAGAGTAATACCTCAAACAATAAGAAATATTCTTCTCAATGCAGACTTAAAAGGAAGAACCTCAAGGAAAAATCCATTCATCAGCAAAACAAATAGGCGAAAACGAATAGTATTCGCTTTCGTACACAGAAGTAAATCATTGGATATTTGGAAAACAGTAATTTTTTCTGATGAGGGAAAATTCGGAATTTTCTTACCACCAAGCATTCGAAAAAACTGGCGTAAAAATAAAGCTGTTCTAGATCCAAAACGTATACTTCAAACTATCAAGCATGGTGGGGGGAATATTATGGTTTTGGGGTGTATAGCTTCTAATGGAGCAGGACGTTTAAAATTTATTGACAATGGAAGGACAGGTTTAACATACATTGATATGTCGCGCCATAATTTATTAAACCGTGCTAAGAAATTAGGCGTAGAGGAAGCTTATCACTTTCTGCAGGATAACGACCAAAGCATACTGCTGTGATTACCGGCACATGGTTACTACAATACTCGAAGACGACTGGCAATTCCTCTAAAATCTCAAAACTTGAATCCAATAGAAAATTTGTGGATGCTACTGGATGCAAAAATCCGAAAAAAAAATATGTATCAGTAAAAGACAGTTTTAAAGAAGCTCTTATTGTGTCATGGAATAACATTAACCAGATTGCTACAAAAAAGTTGGTGGAATCTATGTCACACCATCTAGAAGTAGTCATAATCACTAAATGAATTCAAACAAAATATTAATTTGTATCATTTTACTAAAATTTAATTAATTATATTACATTAATACAGTGTACAAATACTTTTTTTGCATTATATTTTTGTATATTTGTTTATTATAATGTAAAAAATCGATCCGTTTAATTTTGTTTAAGCTTCTATAATATTATAATGCATTAAATTAATGTATTACAGTATTTTTTGCTTAAATCTTTTGTTTAATTTCATTATAATTTAAAAAAATAAAGTGTACAAATACTTTTTTTGCCAACTGTATATATCAGTACAAACAACCGTAATGTGCTCTCTGTTCCATCGATTTAAAGCTCAGGAAGTGCATTGGGTTAGATCGAATGCTCGAAAAAATTTGGTTAATGGGTCATTTTGAGTCAGGATCAAGCTAATTGGATGTAAAAAGGTAAAAATGACACCGTGAGAATTATACATACAGTTTAATACAAAGCTAATTGAACAAGCTAAGATTGGTCATCCTCATTAGTTGTATTATAGTTAATATTTTTTTCTTAGTATAAGTCTAGATCTTGATCAAAGTTGATGGTAATTTACTGTAGCACTATGCACACTGCCTTATAATTCTAAAATCGCTGAGAAATGTTTCTTTTTCTATATATACAATTCTGAATCCGCGAGTTACACCCACCCCCTCTGCGGAGGTTTATCCGGATTCTACAGACAAAATCAGCGATTTATCTGCGATATTTTAGCAAAATCGGCGGTTTTTCCACGATCTTTTGACGAAATCGGCGTTTTTTTCGACAATCTTTATACAAAATTTGCATTTTTACGCGATCTTTTCTCGAAAAGGACGTTTTATCCCCAAGATCTTTTGACGAAATCTGCGTTTTTCCCATGATCTTTTTATAAAATCGGAGTTTTTTTTTTTTTTTTTCAATGATCTTTTGACAAAATATTTTTAAGCGATCTTTTATCGAAAACGGCATTTTTGCGTGATTTTTTAACGAAATCGGTGTTATATCCGCAATCTTTAGACGAAATCGACGTTTTCAGTGGTCTTCAGACGAAATCAACGCTTTATCTGCGACATTTGATGAAATTGCCGTTTTTTCTGCAATCCGCAGAAGAAATTTACGTTTTTCAGCGATCTTTTGACAAAGTTCGTTGCGAAAAACATTGACGAAATCGTTTTTCTACGAAATATTGACGAAATTTGTACTTTTTCAACGATCCTTTCACGAAATTTGCATTTCTCCGCTATTGTTTTTCCACACGCTGAACCGTACAAGGTGACAACTATGCGGAACTGATAACCCGATTTCAAATTTTCTGAAGTGAATCACACCTGATGTCTGGGTATTTTTAAATCATTAATTTTTCTGATATGCAACAATAAAATGTAATGATTTTTTTAGATGAAGTTAGATGAGCTTGTGATGCAACTGAGCACACGGATCCTTTTGACGTTTGAAATGTTTTCTGTCCAAGACAGTGAATTCTGTGCCAAGGATGGGTTAGAAATCGCAGACACTAATAATCAAGTCAAAGTGTAAGTTACATATATTATTTTTCTGTCGTATTTTTATTTTTTCAATTTCATAATTATTTTATTCTCAAAAATGTCGCCAAATTTATCTGTTATTCATATGAATTTTGAAAATTTGTTTCTGTCTCAAGAGCCAATTTAAACGAAATCTCTGAATTAAATGTATAAGAAGGGAATATAGAACATTTAATTAGAATTAGTGATAAGTTTTATTTTGAAAATAAATCCAATATGTGACTTAATATGTTTCGAATTTAGCAAAAAGGCTCTGTATATTAATGAATTAAATTACTGAAACATTACAAAATGACAGTGTTGATGATATTACCATTTTTCTTGTATCTAATACAGGTGCTATCCCAAATATACACCAGGGATGAAAGTGCGCTAAAGCCATTTTGTAGCAGCTTTGGAGCAACAAAAATCGAATTTTGTAGCAGTAAAATCTGTTTTTGTAGCAGCAAAAATCAGATTTTGTAGCAGTAAATATCGGATTTTGTAGCAGCAAAAAAAAAAAAAAATAAATAAATAAATAATAATAATAATAATAATAATAATAATGATAATAATAACATTTTAGCAATAAAAGCTGTTTAAGGAGCAGATTGAAATATTCTAATGCTAATAAACTCTTAACAATTACAATAATTGCTATCTTGAAAAATATTTTTACATTTGAAAGAATAAATACTCAGATTAAATTTCTCCACACGTCTCAGACCTTTTAATAAAATTTGCAGTTTTTTGCGATCTTTTAACATAATTCACAAACTTTTGACCCTGTTTGTGCGTTTTTTTAAAAAACTAGATTTGCAGGTTTTTTACGACCTTTTGATGAAATTTGTACGTTTTCTGAGATCTTTTGACGAAATTTATGGATTTTACAATCTTTTTAATAAAATTTTCGTTTTTTTTTTCTTTTTTTTTTTTCTTCCCATTTGATTTTTTAAAGAAATAAACTTTTTTTTTTCCAAAATCTTTTGATCATATTTTGTTCTTTTTATGACGAAGTTAGATATCCTTTGACAAAATTTGCATGTTTTTTGTGATTTTTTGACGAAATACGCTTGTTTTTCGAGATCCTTTGACAAAATTTGCAGGTTTTCCACGATTTTTTGATGAAATTCGAGCATTTTTCCCGATTTTTTTCAGATTTACGTTTTTTTCCCCCAGTGTTGAATTCAGGTGGTGGCCCGGGGAAGGGCATCCCCCCCGAAGCAATGAAATGTCACCCCTCCCAGAAATTTTTAGATTTTGGGTTTACAATGGTCAAAAGGTACAATCCCCCCCCCCCCCCTCTGGAACTCTATCATGTCTCCCACAGAGCGACAGAAGTCCCTCCCGAAGAAAAGTGAATTACATACTGTTTTCCTTTGACTGCGTTTTGTTCATTTTTTGACAAAATAGCAATTTTTTTTTTGTAATTGTTTGACAAACATGTAGCAGATTTTCGTATGCACTTTCATTCTGCTTTCGGTTTTGTCGTCTATCGGCAGGATTCACCGAGGAGCGAAATAATTTACCACGAACACGGGAAAGATACAGAACAGGAAGATACTTAAAACTTCACAGAAAATATATAAAATACAAAAGACAATGGTGATTCTGGGTGGAAATTTTTTTTCCTAAATCCACATCACATTTTCGGAAATCGGTGGCGGGGGAAGGGAGGGGGGTCCGCGGGTTATCCCCTCCCCCAAGGCTGTAGCTAGAAGTTATCTATAAGGGGGGGGGGGGGGGCTCATAATTTTTTTTCTTTTTTTTCTGACACAGAAAGATAAATTAGCGCATATTTACACTGTATAGGTACTATGTTTCTTATTAAACTGTTGTAATAACTTCATTTTGTACTAAGAAAAGTATGGGATGATGAAAATTTTGAGCGTATAACTGGTGCAAAATTAAACATCATGTTAGCTTCTTATGTACAAATAGGATGAGGGAGTGTTGAATTACTTATTTTATATATAATTTCGTAATTCTACAAAACTGTAAAAGGATCACAAAACAAAATTAGATTTTTGAACAGAATTTCATTTGAATTTTCGAAACAGAAATATATTATTGACCTTGGAATCTTTTCCAGGGGGGCTCAAAATATTTTAGGGGAGCTGAGCCGCCCATAGCGTCCCCTTAGCTAACCCCCCCCCCCCCCCGCGAGGTGGGTATCTGCGATTTCCAGATGAAATCGGCGTTTTCCCGCGATCTTCAGACGAAATCAGCGATTTATCTGCGATATTTTAGCAAAATCGGCGATTTATTGCGATCTTTTGTCGAAATCAGCAATTTTTTCGCGACTTTTTGACGAAATCGGCGTTTTTCCGCGTTTTTTTTAATGTAATCAGCGTTTTTTTCCGATGATCTTTAGGGAAATTTGCATTTTTAACCAATCTTCCCTCGAAAACGGCGTTTTATCCACGCGATCTTTTGACGAAATCGGCGTTTTTTCCGTGATCTTTTGATGAAGTCAGCATCCCCCCCCCCCCCAATGATCTTCTGACAAAATATTTTTAAGCGATATTTTATCGAAAATGGCGTTTTTTTACCGCGATCTTTTAACGAAATCAGAGTTATATTCGCAATCTTTAGACGAAATCAACGTTTTCCCGCAGTCTTCAGACAAAATCAGCATTTTATCTGCGATATTCTGTGAAATTGCCGTTTTTTGCGATCCGCATTGGAAATTCGCGTTTTTTCACGATCTTTTGACAAAGTTCATTGACAAAAACATTGACGAAATCGTCGTTTTTCCACGAAATATTGACGAAATGTGTGCTTTTTGGCGATCCTTTCACGAAATTTGCATTTCTCCGCGCGCAAAACCGTACAAGTTAGCAACTATGTGGAACTAATAACCCAATTTCAAATTTTCGGAAGAGGATGCCTTAAATATTCGGAAATTTCGGGCGAGAATAACCTCTGAAATAAGAGGCGAACTCCCATTAATTGGAAAGTCAATGAAATAAACACATTACGATAGCTTTCATTCGTCTCCCCCCAACGCGCGCACTGTACGTCACATGACGTTCCGCTCCGAACTCTGCGATCGGCTGCGATGAAAATGAACGTAGGATACTCGCGGGAAAAACAACTTACGGTCGTTTGCGGAAACGCGATAAAACTCCACAAAACATCGCGTTTTTCATGACCGAATGCGCATGTTTTTGGCAATTTTTCGGCGAAATTTGCGCGTTTTTCGAAATTTTTTGCAATGTTTCTTTGTTTTTCGACGAAATTAATAGCCTAAAAGAATATTTGTTGTTGTTTCCTGGATCGACGAAATCGCGCTAAATTTCGTTTTGGCACTAAGTGCCTTTTGGCGCAGGTTTGGCGCAAAATTGAAAAAAATAGCTGTTTTGTAGCAATTTGGCGCAGAAAAGCGGTTTCGGCGCAGTCTGGCGCAATTGGCGCAGGTCTTACATCCCTGTATACACCCACACAGATTAAAAGTAGAGGTTCAAAAATTTATTCCAAGATGTACCAATATAGAAACTCTAACGTTGACGCGGCAGGGGATGTATTGGCTGCAACGAAGTCATTTGAAAATGTGCAGCAAACTTTAGCTATCCTGGCCCTTGGCCAGGATAACTTCTTCACTCGAGTCATAAGAGGTGGACTCCATAGCCTCTTCCAAATGCTTATTCATGTTTCAGTTTTTTCAAATTGATAGCAGATGGGCTATGACAAGATTTCCTCTCACAGTTTGCTACCGTGAACAGCCCCGAATAGTCTTATTTTCCTTCGTTTTTTGGATTGGTTTTACTGTTTGACTATTATCAGGTTTCTGAAAATTTGATACAGATGACACAGGAGTTTTTTCAGTCTCATGTTTGGTTCATTTTTTTAATTGGCTTGAAATTTTTGTGGTTGACTAGTTAGATATTCAATTTTTACAGGCTCTGATGAAGATTTCCAAAGCACTAATTTTGGCAAAACTCTTATGTAGCTGCAGTAGAGTATACATTTCGGGTCTTTTCCTTTATAGTACTCGATGTTTTTTCGGGTGAATAGTTTTTTGGAAGAGGAGCTTCAGTCTGAATACTAATGTGCCTTTACAGGTTTTGTTTGCTGCTTGAGTAATATAGAGTAATAAACTCCAACAGATGGGTTTCTCAATTCGACAATTTTACGAGCTTCAGGGTAAGGAAATTTTTGGGTTATTTTGATAGTAATGATCTCTTTTTCACGGGTCCAAATAGGACAGGAGTGAGAGTATGAAGCATGAACATCTTTTCGAATTTGTGCAGTGTTGAGGTTTTTCACAAGTTTTACTCTCGTGGCCAACTTCTGCACAATGTGCACAGGCAACAGTGCCACGACATGTAATATTGGTATGCCCGTAACGTTGGCATTGAAAACAATGGATGGGATTAGGGATGTAAGGTCAGACTAGACAGTTTAAATAGCCGGCAGTAATTCTAGTAGGTAAAATATGACTATTAAAGGTTATTATTATATATTTAGTAGGAATTATTTGCCCACTTCTACGGATAGGATTTGCGGACATCTATGATATTTTGATCCTAAGTTAAGGAAAAGTTCTACTTTTGTGGAAAATAACAGGTCTGGTTTAGATATTACAGCGCGGCAAGAATTAAAAGTTTGATGTGCTTTAACAGATACAGAGAAGGTGCCAATTGTATTACTATTGGACAGATAATAGACCCCTTGCAAGTGACATCACATGCTTCATCTGGCGCCCAAACATAAGGCAAATGTGATGTTTTCACATTTGAAAACATAGTGAATTGCACTTCATTTTTTAAGTACACAGAAAAACTATGCCGGAATAAGAAAAATCAAAATTAAATAGAACGACAACACGTGCTTTAAATGGCAAACGGACTGTTATGATGTTTTGTTTGGGCTCCAGATGTGCACCAGATTACAGTATCAGCTGTTGCTGTGACGTCAATGCAAGAGGTCTATTGTGACTGGTTGGCTGTAGAAACTTCAACCAGCAAATCCCCAAACTGTAATTTTTTGAGGAACCAAGAACAGATTGGAAGGTTTTAGCAATAAGAAATGGTGAAGTTTTTTTGAAAGAACTATCAGAGAGGCTTCATTGCATTTAATTATGAAAAATCGAGTTAAAAAGGAATTCTGTGGCATTTGTTGCTCTCCACATGGGAGAGTGTCAGAAGGAAAGAGATTTTTTCCATCCATGTTAGAAAAAATAGAATTAAGACCCCGACCGCACCACCCACTGCCTAACTCAACAATGGGATGCATGTTCATGCACCAGTGCTAACCAGGGCCCATACAGTCACAAGGCAATCCTATGTCAGTCTCCATCCTTATTGAAATGACTAATAATTGCTCGCTCACTTGAACCCTAAAGCCAGTGTTAACAGTCAGCTGGCCAGCCAATTGGTGCATACGGGAACAATATGCACCTCCCGTTTACCTGAAGCAGAGGCCAAAGCAGCGTGTTGGTTTCCCTCAACTGAAAGAATCCACCTTTCCAGGGCCTTCTCAATGAGTCGATATACAGACAGATATCGGCTCATGCAGAATTGCCTTCACCTCCAAAGAGGCCACAATGAGAATAAAATAAAGAGGAAAGTAGGACAAGAGAGATGAGGAAAAAGGAAAAGAGAAAGATCACTCAGATGCCTAAGGTTGTGAAGTCTGAATACCTAGAGAAGGTATTCCCCTGGGGATGAATACCTAAAGAAGGTATCTCCCTGCGGATTTTATTTCAATATGTGAAAATAGAAATTTCTAATGTTGATTCAACATATTATGCTATGTAGTTTCTTACTAAATTGTGTAGAATATATAGCAATCAATAAAGCATATATGTCTGCACAAAAGAACTGAAATTGACTATGGAGGAAAACTACAGAATTTTGTATTTCAAATGTATTATGAATTTTCTAAAATATTTACTTAGTATCTAATTTATCTTATTAACCAGCATAATTTTAGTTAAAGTATTCTATTTGAGTTGGAAAGTGTTTATTAATATTTGGTTGATGCATGATTTTTCTTTTCTTTCTTTCTTTTGTAAATTGTACGAACATTTATTAAAATTATTGCTCTTGCTGATTAAATGTGTTACTTTTGTTTAGATATTGTGGTCCTCAGGTTGGAAGAACTATCCTGTCTGAAGGATCTAAAATATACATAAGATTCTTTACAGACTCCACAATAGAATCTAGAGGGTTTAGTATTATTCTAGAAATGTACAATACAGGATGTTCAAAGCATTTCCTAAATACAGATTATGGAACATTTGCCTCACCAAATTATCCTGGAAGGTATTACGCAGATGATATATGCGTTTGGAAGATTGAAGTAAGTAATTGAATAATTTATCTAAAACTGTGATTTTCAAATTTAAATTATGCACAACAGCACACATATACACTTTTACATCACATTAAAACTATGGTGATAGAAAGAAATATACCTTATTCATAAAGATAACAAAAATATCAAACAAAACTGCAATAATTATGTATAAAAAAAAAAAAAAAAAAAACACTTGAACTTATTGATGCTTTGCAAAATATCTACTTTGCAAGATTTTCGCATACACTTACCGTCAAAAGTCTGAACAGGTTATCATAATAAATATTTATGCTAAAATTACTATTGCAATCTCGCTTGGGAAAATTAACATACTTCTTACTGATTCTTCAAGATTATCTGATTTAAACAATCAACCAACCAACCAACTTTAACATGAAAAAAGAAGAATGACCAATAAACATTCGCAAATCACCTTTGCCAAAAGTCAGCGTACACTTTTAAAATAGGTCTTTTAAAGACTTTTTATTGGTAGATAATTGTGCTAAGTGAAATTTTCCAAGTAGTTATAGGCTTTTACTAGGATTTGAGATTTTGAATGATTGTATTGTTCCATGGGAGGCAACAGAAAGGAAATCAATACTGCTGAAAGAAAGATCATCATAGATCTTTGGAAAAGGGGAAAATCGCTTAGAGAAATTGGTGAAATTGTTAATAGGAGACATTCATCGATTCAAAAAGTCATCATGAACTACAAATCAACAGGACTTTTAACGCCCAAGCCAAGATCTGGACATCCGTCTGCATTGTCCCCTCGAGAATCCTGCTTTATAATACGCTCTGTGAAAATAAATCCTAGACTATCAGCTTCGCAGATAGCTAAAAATGTTGCTGACAGGTTCCAGAAGAATGTGAGTTTAGCCGCAATTCGAAGGAAATTGAAAAAGTATGATTATCATGGCCGAGTTGCACCGAAGAAGCCATTCATCTCTAAGTAAATAGAGCTAAGAGGGCTTTTGCCAAAGAACACCTAAATAAAACACCTGATTTTTAGAAAAAGGTAATATTTTCAGATGAAAGCAAATTTTATATTTTCGGCATCAAAGGATGAAAATATGTCTGGAGGAAACCCAGTACAGAGCTAAAAAAAGATAATCTTTTTCCGACTGTCAAACAAGGAGGAGGAGACGTTATGGTTTGGGGGTGTATGGGAAGCAGCTGAGTTGGTAATCTATATGGGTAATAACGCCATACAAACAAAACTATAAAATAAGATGGAATAATTGCATATAGATTGCCCAATTGTAAAAAATATGAACTCTAAGCTATTGAAAATGTTTAATTTTTTGTGAAAGTGTAAGAAAAATAAAGGTGTGGTGCGGGGGGGGGGGGGGTGATTGATTTGGTTTTAATGGCGCAAGGTCCCCCTTGGGACATGCTGCGCCAAGACAATGTCAAAAAGAAAACACATCTATAACTATATAGTGTTAACGACCAATCAAATCAGTAATAATAGGTAAATAAAACATGCAATTAAAAGCTAAAATTCATAGCTAAAAAAAAACAATTATGTCAATTAAAAACCATAAAAATTTATAGTAAAAAGTTAAAATACAAACAGTTGTATAGGTTGACATAAAAACAGGTTTAAAAAAACAAGGATGCAATGTTGGTAACACATGTGAGTAAAAAATACTTATAACCAATCAAAGAGTGAAGAGGAAGGTTTTAAGAAAAGAAAATATGACTGGATAAAAACTGAACAATCAATACGAACAGTAAACTAGTGATACATGATAAGAAATAGTAAAACGAAAAAACAATGACGACAACATTTAAAAAACACAGAAGTTAAAAAAGGTAAGTGGTAATATCAGTCGGGCACATACTCCTCATAAACAATGTTCCCTTCGTCTTCACTTGACTCACATGATTCTTCCATAGCCTCTTCCATGTAGTTCTTTAGCTTTTTGGGATCTTTCAAATAAGCAACAGATGGGTCATTATTTGATTTTCGCTGTTTTTTTTGTTACAGTTTGCCATTGGTGAGAATTACGAAGCGCATTATTTTCTTTTGTCTTTTGGTTTGGTTTAAAGGCTTGAGCAGAATTGGTCTTTTGGTGGTTAGAAGCAGAATGATCAACAGTTTTTTTAATGGGTGTAATTGCTTTAATCTTCTGACTAGCATTAGATTTCTGGCAATTTGATGCAGGGAGATTAGGATTTTTTTTAGATGTAGATGCAAATGTATTAGTTGTTATCTGGGGTTCAGTGGACTTTTTCGGTTTTTGTGGCTGAATAGGTTGATGGACTATTGTAACAGGCTCTGAAGATGGTGACCAACGCTCTAATTTAGGGCTAGCAGAACATTTAGTATGGCAACTGACATCTCGTGTTTGTTTATAAGTCCTACAGATTTTGATTGCTGTTTGAGTAAACTAGAATAAGAAAGACCTATAGATGGGGTTCTGGTTTCAACAAGTTTTCGAGCTTCTGGGTATGAAAGATTTTGACTGGTTTTTACTGCAAGAATTTCTTTTTCCCGGTTCCAAATTGGACAGGAGCGAGCGTATGACGTATGGTTACCTTTGCAATTCGCACAGCGTTCTGGTTTTTCACACAATTTACCATCATGGCCGACTTCTGCACAACGAGGACAGGTAACATTGCCACGACAGTTAGTGTTAGTACGACCAAAACGCTGGCATTTGAAACATCGTAAAGGGTTAGGGATATAAGGCCGGACTGGACAGCTTAGTTATCCAGCTTTAATTCTAGAAGGTAAATTATGGCTATTGAAGGTTAGTATTATGTGTTTTGTCCGAATAACTTGTCCATTCTTTCGGATAGTAATGCAGCATGCATCTATTACATCTTGTTCTTTTAAATTTGAGAGAAGCTCTTCTTTTGAGGAATATAAAAGATCTGGTTCAGATATTACACTGTGACAAGTATTAAGAGTTGGATGGGCTTTAACAGAAACAGCAAAAGTACCTATTGTAGTGCAAATGTCCAGAAGCTGTGATTGGCTGGCTGAAGAAACCTCAACCAATAAATCCCCAGACTGCAGTTTTTTAAAAGTGTGACCGTCGCCAAAAACTGCCTGGAATGTTTTTGCGATAAGAAATGGTGAGGTTCTCTTGAAAGAACTATCTGAGAGGCTATCGTTGCGTTTAATTATAAAAAAAGAGTAAATGAAGTATTCTGCACAATTTGTTGCTCTCCGCGAGGGAGAGAAGTAGGAGGAAGTGAAGCTTTTCCATCCATGGTAGAAAAGATCAATTCGGGCCCCGAGCGCACCACCCACTACCGAGCCCAACAAGGGGATGCACATTCGTGCACCAGTGCTAGCCAGGGCCTATACGGTCACAAGAAAAACCGATGTCAGTCTCCACCCTTAACGAGATGACTAGTAATTGCTCGCTCGCTTGATCCCTAAAGCCAGTGACAAAAGCCAGCTGACCAGCCAATTGATGCATACGGGACCAATATGCACCTCCCGTCTACCTGAAGCAGAGGCCAAAGCAGTGTGTTGGTTTCCCTCAACTGCCAGGATCCCCCTTTCCAGGGACACGGGTCACCACGCACGGCCAACACGTGGGTGGTTTACAATTCTCCATGAGTCGATATGCAGGATGACATCGGCTCATACAGAATTGCCCTCACCTCCGAAGAGGAAACCACAATGAGAGTGAAACAAAGATGAAAGGAAGAGAAGAGGAGTAAGAGGAAAAAGAAAGGAGAAAGATCACTTAGGTGCCCCAGGGTTGTGAAGCCCGTGAATACCTAAAGAAGGTATCCCCCTGGGGGAGTGGTGCGGGGGGGGGATGAGGCAAAAGAATATCAGAGCGTGAGGTTCTTTTTGATTAAAAAGGGCCACTTAAATAGAATTATTAGAAACATTGCACAGTTTTAACTGTGTTTACTTGAATCAGTATTTAGGATGAATCTCGGCCAATGTAGGGAATCAACCGGGGTATTAATGCCAAGGATTGGCGTTATTGTCCCGTTATAGTTATTGCAAATGTACATTTTAAATTACAAATTATCTCGAGAAGATATCCAAAATCTTCAACAATATTTTGAATGTCCATGAAATGTACTACAAATTTATGTAATTAACAAAGTATTTCCAGATAAAAAAAGTCTTCACATCACAAAACCTATATCGCAAATTTTAGATCAAACGTTAATTTTAGTTGCTTGTAAAAACAATAAGACTTAAAAATGAAACAAATTAACTTGAAGCTGTTTTTTACGATTTATATGACTCAAAACCCTTCTGCGCAGAGCACATGGGTGTCATTTACCAGATTATTTCATAATTATGCATAATATTAGCACTTGGCGTTATTACACCAGACCACCTTATGTAGAAATTCTAAAACTCATACACAAGGATGTTAAAATTGTAAAGAGTTATAGCCAGGAATTGCTTAAAGAGGCTTTAATTGCATTTTTCCAATTCTGCATCTGAAGTTGTATTAGATAGTAAAATAATGGTTGTAGAGTATAAATATGGTTTCAAATCTATATAACTGTTAAAACTGAAAGAAAGCTACTTATAGATAACAACAACCAGATGTGCTGTGTTTCTAGCCAAATTAAAATTCAGTTTAAAATATGGAGTACATAAAAATACGTCGATCATATGCAGGCTGCAAAAAATAAATTTCAAATGTATTTTCATTTTACAGCTGAGTTAAATTTTAGAAAATCATGTGAGAAGTGTTTAATAATCTATAGATCACATACATAGCTGCTCAACAGTACTAGAATTACTTATCGACTATGAATATTAAATATTGAAATTGAGTTTTCAACTGCTACATGTCTTCTAAATTCTTTATTTACATACTTTTTACGTTATTAAATAGGGAAGCTTTGTTGCAATATTCTGGAATTGGTGGAAAATGTTCCATAATCTATGAGTGATGCATAATTTTTCTTTCTAGTTTAAAATTCGGAATGTGCGTTAACAAAATTCTAAAGAACAGTATCTGAGATTCTATAGAAAGCTCACTGTAGTTTAGCAATAATTCCTATGGCAATAGATAAAAGATGACAGATAAAATTTACTTCTAGGGCAGTTTTTTTTATTACAGTAGAGGGCCAGAAATCTGCACTGTTTGGGAGAGGATGATGTACGTATTTCAGGATTTTATGGATTTTAGGCCATTGAAATAATGCTGTATGTATTGGCTATATACTTAGGCGTTGCTCAATCACTCAGTTTTTTTTAAAAGATTTCTACTTTTTATAGCACCATAAGTGCAACTTGCTTTCGCTTTCCGTATGTTAGATAATACATAGGGGGAAAAAAAATTCAGAAAATTGCTTATTGCTTAAATAATGAATAAATTACAAGATCTCGCATGTGATAAAAGCAGCAACAGAAATGCATGTGCATATCCAATCTTCTCTTCACTTCAGCCCCAACTTTTGTTGCGTTCTTTGTAAAAATTCACCGGATTTCAGGTAGACTTTTTGCTCATTAGTGAAAGATGACTAATCAGAAGGCTGCATTTTTGCAAACAGCGAAAATTGCCCAAAACCACAGGTTTCTGATCTGTCAAATGCTAATCATGAACGCGTGTTTCGCTACTCAATGGGTTTCCGTCATCAATGAAAATGTACTGAATCGATCATTCGCTTTGGAATGATGTCATAATTTCTTTAACTTCATTCTTTTAGCGTCATGGAAAAAAAATATTTACATCTGCAAGCCTGTGCAGATTTCGGACTCTGGCGGATTTTAGGTCGGCAGATTTGTGGCGCTCTACTGTACTTATTAAATGTTAATCATTTGTTTAAAAATTTATTAGTATGCAATTTTAATTCGATTTAATATTGTTAAAAATTACAAAACCCCTTGAAAGTTATTTTATATATTTGCAAATTTTACAGGTGGATTTGCATAAATAATTTTTCTTATTTCATATTTATTTTAAGTAGTGCATTTATGCAGTTTTTGTATCAACTTCTGACAATATTAAATAGCTTTAGATTGATTAACTCTTTTTCATCTAGGCACCACAAGAAAAACGAATCCTCCTTAAATTTGAGAGCACATTTGATATCCGAGCATATGAACCACTTTGTGCACAGGATTATTTAGCAGTAAGCTTGACTGGTGATTTTGCCACTCATGTAAAAAGGTTTGTATTAATAATATCTATAAAGTTTATCTTATTCACATATATAAATAATATGTTTGAATACATTTTCGTCAACTGGTGCAGCAACTTCCTTCCCCGTCCCAAGCCATGACAAAAATACAGAAAATTCCACTTTTATGAATTGAATGATTTAAAACAAAGTTAAAGTTGGAATTTTATTTGTTAGGTTCTCAAAACATGCCGCTTTATTGAATCAAATTCAGCATAAAAGTTTGTTTTGTTTAAATGCCATTAATATTATATTTTCTTTTAAAATGGGGAAAGCATATGGTAACATTATCAGTATATTGCAAACTGATCACTCATTTCGGAAAATACCGGCATTCATTTATACCATTGGAAATCAGCTGAAGGCTAAAAGGAAAAACCATTTTGTGTAAACACTGTCTCGGGTTCTTCACTATATTAACATTGGGAGTTACATCTGTTTCTTGCTCTTTTTTTTTTTTCTTTTTTTTTTTTTGGAAATGGGACTGGACTCTTGAATATCAAGAAAAACACAAAAACGCATGAATTGAAAAGTATACTGTTCAAAGCACGCACTCACAACAAATCATGCCAAAACGTTCTGTTATTAGTTGCTGTAATGCTAAGGTATATGTTTGTTTTATTGTGTTTTGCTATGACTGACATTAAATCCTCTTCAGAGAAGAAAATTTTGAAAAAGATAGATATAAGAGAGCATTTTTCTAAATCTTTGAATTCCTCCAAGCATTCATTAAGCAAAGTATGCTTGGAAAGTATATAATTCGTTCATATTTATACTTCTGGAAAGATATTAACTTAAATGTTACAGTTTTCATATATTATCCTTTTGTTAAGTTTGTTCTCAAATCCAAAGGGACTACTTTCAGACAATTTTTATATTATATTAATTCTTATTTAAAAATGCACGAAATGGGCATGAGGTATCATGATTAAAAAGCTATATAACTGAAAAATGTTATTCATTCTTTGATAAGATCTTTCAGAAGACGATTCTCACAGTGGATGGATTTGAAACAAATTTACAACTTGGTAGCGATAAAAAGAAGAAAAATGGTTGTCATGCGATCAAATTTACTAACTCATTAACAGAATTATTTTTAAAAAAAAGAGAGAGAGAAAGAAATTTATTTAGATTCCAAATCGCTTTAATACTCAGCATTGCCAAATTTTATTTCTTTAGGTTTAGACATGTGCCAAAAAAAGTTTCAGCTTTTTGAGCAGGGATTTGAGAACAACTTTAAATTGTAATTCATAATATAAATCATAGTATTCATAACACTACATCATATGAAATATAAATATATTTATCTTATGTAACTAAACAAAGCGATTTTACAATTATCAAACAAGTAAACAAACACTCACAAAACAAAAATATTTAAAAATTAATTTTAAAGAGTCATTAGAAAAAAATATAAAAATATGCAGGATTTTTCATTGAGGGGAAATTACTCTTAAATGATAGGTTTCACAAGTTATTCAAATTATTAACTTAAGACATACAAAACAATGATTTGAGCTTAATTTTTTATACAACAGGACATGATTATTTTAAAAATAAAGAACATATACAAATCTGTTTTCAGTGTACAGATTTTATATCCAATGAATAATCAACACTGTGCCATATGGACTCTGAAATACATTTTACAATTTTTTAAATGTGCTATTTAAGACGTTTGGCAAAAGTAAAAAGAAAAAGAAAAGAAAGGTAAATACACTTGAAACTAGGAGACAGAGGAGAAAAAAAATTAACCTTTTAAAAATGTACTTGCGCTTTTATAAATAAGGGGCTATGCATATATAATTTTAGAGGGGAAAGGGGAGGGGGGTGGCATACGATATGAAAATCAAAATGTCAGAAGAATTTCTGCAATTCATACCAATATCAGACTTGACAGGGAAAGGCTTAGGTGATACTATCTGTCAAGCAATGAAAGATTTTTCTTTGTCGACAAGTAATCTTGTTGGACAAGTTATGACGGTGCTTGGGCTATGAGGGGTCATTCTAAAGGGGCTGAAGCTTTCGTTTGACAAAAATGTCCAAAAGCCTTATATGTCCATTGTAGTTTGCACAGATTAAATTTACCATTGTCTGAAGGATGCTCCATAAAAAGCATAAGAAACTGCATGGCTATGCTAGAAAGCATATAGGATAGATGTGCCAGTAATGGGCCACCTTAAGGAATTTCTCTAAAAAATAATTTTTTATTAATAGTTATTATTGTATTCCAATTTTTTTCATATTATATTAATCTTTCAACAATATTTAACTAATCCCACAGTTACATTTCTCAATAGAAATAAAAATTTAATTTTAAATAATAGAAATATGTCTAAACACCCAAAAGCCCAGTAATGGACTACCTAAGTTCCAGTAATGGACCGCCTATGTTCCAGTAATGGGCCACCCAATA
Source organism: Maratus speculifer (assembly GCA_964019185.1). Lineage (NCBI taxonomy): Eukaryota > Metazoa > Arthropoda > Arachnida > Araneae > Salticidae > Maratus > Maratus speculifer. Next base: position 263,634,209 of record OZ025301.1, read on the forward strand.
AAAAATAACAGATAATTGTTTTTAAGGGCGTTCGTAATTATGTAAATACGTAGCACCTACAGTTGTCGTTCAGTCCGTCTGGCTGTCCCTCTGTCTGTCCGTTTGCCTGTTCGTCTGTCTGTCTGTCTGCATATAACAACGCAAAAACTATCCAACCGAATAGTTTGAAATTTAAAATACATAATTTTGTCAAGTCATTTCAAATTTTATGAAAATCGGATGAATAGATCAATTACAGGGAAAATCAAAAGGATTCCGTTACATTACGGTAATGGGGAAAAAGTTTAAAATGCATTTTCATCGTTTGCAATTTAAAACATATAATTATTACATAATTTTGTCGAGTCATTTCAGATCTTATGATAATCAGATGCATAGATCAATTACAGGGACTATCAAAAGTATTCCGTTACATTACAGTCAATGGGGAAAAAAGTTGCAAATGCATTTTAATGGTGTTACACTCATTCGAACATAATAAAATTGACATGAACCTATGACGTATATATATACTAAAATAAAAATTCTGTACAATCTGAGATACAAAGAATATTTATTATTAAATTACAGGGCCACACAAAAGTATTCCACTACATAATGCTATACGGGGAACATTGTTTGGGACATGTTTTAATTATATTAAACTCTGACACATTTTATGAATATGATATACGTTGCTGAGGTGTAATGAAAATTCCTGTATGTTTATAGGAATACAAAGAGTTCATCCACTGTACTGTATCCGAAGTATTGTCTACTATATCAGGAAGAATGTATATTTTTTTAAACTTCGTTATCGTACGAACGCACCTCATTTGCTACGCTTCACGTGCAATTTCCAACTTGTTTCAATTATATTTTGCTCCAGAACTTAATGAAAGCATACTAATAAAACAAAATATTAAAACTTAAGTTAGAAATTCATTACTTCAGATATAGCCCATCATTTTGGCACAGATTGATTCCACAATTTCCCTTCAGGATATATTATCACCAATGGAGCAATCTCATTAGTTGCTGAAAAACATCCCGTAACAGTGATTTGTTCTTTTTCGTTATTTGGTACTACATAATACACATCTTTAACTGATTTTGATCCCAAAATTTTCCTTGTTTTAAGAGCACAAAAGAAATCTTGTTTTAACCTTATTGAAAATTCTCTCTGTATGCTTTAGAATTCGGAAGAAAATATTAATAATATCTCCTTCCAAATATGATTTTGCATATCTGAACCAACTTAAAACAACTTCTTTTGTAACGGCACACCTAGATTTTGTCAAATGTTCTGCTTGTGTTTTGTACCATTTTGGATGACTGTTTTAAAACAACTATTTATAAAGAAATTGCCTTTATTAAATTCTAATAGGTAAAATTTAAGTATTAAATTTGATTATTTAGCTTTTCAGTTAAATCAAAATATTTTATCTCTACTGAAATAACACTTTTTGTATTGGTCACTTGGGTGGTCCATTACTGGAAAATCACGAAATAAGCAATCCAGTAATGGGCCACCCCTCCTAAAATCTTAAAAATAAATAAAATTTTGTAAATGGCCATTGGTATATTAAATTCAATGTTTTATATTGCTAACCAAACAAAAACATTTAATTTTTACGGAAAAATAAAAAAGATATAAAACTAAGTAAGTAAAGTCTGCTCTTAGCATGTTCATTAAGATTTTCAGTGAAAAACAGAAAAACTGTGAAACTTTATTTTCTGCTTCCTAATTGTTTTGACGAAAAGTGTAAAAAATTAATCCAGCTTATAAAGCATACAAGGTAGAGTTCAGAAAAAGATAATAAAAGCTTAACTATTATTTATTTATTTTTTATAAATCAAAAAGTGCGAGGTGGCCCATTACTGGCACATCTACCCTATATCTTTTTTCACTTTCCAAAACTTTAAGTTCTCAGAAAGGAAATTGAAGAACAGAATGAAGGGAATGGAAGTAAGATGTTAAAAAGGATGTGCACTCCTTGGGTTGGGCGACATGACTCTGTTTGCGTATTCGTAGAGTTGCTTAAGCCAGTATTAATGGCCCTGAAATGTATTACTGAATGGTCGGACAGGAAAGCATTTATATCATATAAAAAACTGGTGGAACCAGAGAAAAAAAGTAGAGCTTGATTTTAAAAAAAATTACAGCAAAAATTGGGAAATATTTCCAATCTAAAAATGTGCGTAGAAAAGAAATGAAATCAGATAATCTGTAAAGTTCATGAAATAACCCAAAATTTTGTTAGCTGAAAATGAGGATTGAGCTTTACAGGTGCCTTAAAATCAATCAGGAAAAAAGGAGGCATTTTTAACTCACTCTGTATTCAATCATCCATAACCAATTTAACAATTGGGTTTATAACTACAGTTGGCAAAAAAAGTATTTGTACACCTCATTTTTTTAAATTATAATGAAATTAAACAAAAGATTTAAGCAAAAAATACTGTAATACATTAATTTAATGCATTATAATATTATAGAAGCAGAAACAAAATTAAACGAATCGATTTTTTACATTATAATAAACAAATATACAAAAATATAATGCAAAAAAAGTATTTGTACACTATATTAATGTAATATAATTAATGAAAATTTAGTAAAATGATACAAATTAATATTTTGTGCGAATTCATTTAGCGTTTATGACTACTTCTAGATGGTGTGGCATAGATTCCACCAACTTTTTTGCAGTGGTCTGGTTAATGTTATTCCATGACACAATAAGAGCTTCTTTAAAACTGTTTTTTACTAATACATATATTTTTTTTCGGATTTTTGCATCCAATAGCATCTGCAAATTTTCTACTGGATTCAAGTCTAGATATTTTAGAGGAGTTACCAGTCGTCTTCGAGTATTGTCTTAAGCATGTGCTGGTGATCACAGCAGTATGCTTTGGTCATTATCCTGCAGAAAGTGAAAAGCTTCCTCTATGCATAATTTCTTGGCACAGTTTAATAAATTATAGCGCGACACATCAATGTATGTTAAACCTGTCCTTCCATTGTCAAAAAATTTTAAATGTCCTGCTCCATTAGAAGCTATACACCCCAAAAGTATAATATTCCCCCCAACATGCTTGATAGTTTGAAGTATACGTTTTGGATCTAGAACAGTTTTATTTTTATGCCAATTTTTTCGAATGCTTGATGGTAAGAAAATTCCGAATTTTCCCTCATCAGAAAAAATTACTGTTTTCCAAAAATCCAATGATTTACTTCTGTATGCGAAAGCGAATACTATGCGTTTTCCCCTATTTGTTTCGCTGATGAATGGATTTTCCCTTGAGGTTCTTCCTTTTAAATCTGCATTGAAAAGAATATTTTTTATTGTTTGAGGTATTACTCTGATGCGAGAAGATGTCGCAAGGTCTCCAGCAAATTTTTGAACCGAACGCACAGGATTTTTTAAAGCTTTTTTAACAACACTCCCTTTTTCCCTCATTGTTAGTTTGCTAAGAAGTCCTGGTTTTCATTGAATTTCGATTCTTTTAACTTATTCATAGTTTCTCACTATACATCCAATAGTTGTAAATGGTAATTTAATAGCTTTTACAAATTCTTGTTGCGAATTTAAATGTTTATTATGCTCAATCATAGGATTTCATATATCTAGAGGTGCCTCTCTAGTATTAGGTTCTATACTCAATTACTTCAAGAGCAAATTAAATTAAATGTCAGAAAAATATAATATGAACTTAAAAATTATCAACAGCTTCGTAAAAGTATAGTCCTTTGAACCATAAACACTATAAAACACAGTACATATCAGGATGGAGAAATGTACAAATACTTTTTTTGCAAGAAATTTTTAAACTTTTCCTATTAAAAAATTATTTTACATCTTTATCGAAATTTTCTGTTGTGTAATTTAAAACGCACAGTAAACAGATTGTATTAAAACTATTTTTGACAAAATATCTGTTTTTATTTAGTTAAAAATTAAAAATTTTAGAGTGTACAAATACTTTTTTTGCAACTGTATATGTTACAGGCTGATGTAAAGAAGTATGAGAAAAGTTCCTGTATAAAGTGTGGACACAATTCCATTCTAACAGTTTTCATAAGTGAAAGATCAAAACTCCAGGTAAACTCAAAACCTTGAACAGACACGATTCAACCATATACTAAATATTTGTGTTCACACATATTTATCTACATCAATTCTTCCACAACCTGATTATATTTTTGTTATACTTTAATTATTACTTCATGGTTTACCTCTGTTTAGCTTTGTGGAGCTTTGAGACAACACAAAAATACATTCTATTGACTATTTTCCTCAGTAATCATTCTTAGTGGATAGTAGTATATAATTCTGAATATAAGGCACCAGTAAAGCTCAGAAAGACATGTCATAACTTTGTTGTTCCAGAAGATTTGTATGTAATGTCAATTACTCAAAGAATTATGTTGCAAACTGTGTTGGTAATCACAATATGACAGACTGCAAAACATGTAGATATAACTGTTTTAACTGTACACTCATAATCAATAAACATGAAGATGATTACTAGAAAACTGGTCTCCACATCAAAAATACAGTCTACAATCCACAATGTGGCACCTATTTAAAGAAAAAAGCAGAGACCTTGGCATCACTGAATTGAAAAGATTAAAATTAAAGCCAATTCAGACTAAATTACAACAGGAACTTCTGCCATTAAATTCACTAAACTCTTGCAAATCAACTGCAATGCTGCTACCATTGTAATAGTGCAGTATGTGGAGGAGAATTCAATAGATATTGTGCTGCTGAAAGAAGTTCACTGTGGTGGGAGGAAGATTGCATGGTGGTCTTCAGCAAAAATACTTGAAGAAAGTCTGACAGCATTCTATGTGCCTTGCTCAAGACATTCTTTGAATAATATTGATGAATGCTGGTGATATGAACAAAGTTACTTTGACTTGATGCATTTAAATTATTGAATGACACTTGGTAGTGAGAAAAAGTCGATGCTTTGACAGGAATAGGTGAAAGTTACAGCAAAATTGAAAAAACACTGAGCAAGGATTCTAGAAATATACAGAAAAAACATTTACATAGGATGAAAATAAATGTAACTGAAGAATACAGAAGCTGGATAGCTTTCTCTTAAGCATCTACATCAGTTTATTGTTATATATGTATATTTTTCCTCAACCATAATCAACTTTAGCAGAATCTTGTACAAAGGTTTTCTGATTGGTCTCGATCTGAAAGTAATCATGAAATTTTAAACTCCCATTAATAAACAATCAAAGTTCCAGACAAGACTTAAATTTAAAAGAGTTGATTTTCAAACATCTATTCAAATTGAAAATGAAAAAGAATATAGTAGAAAAGTGTTTTGTCGAGAATCTACCATAGTTAAATTGTTTGTTGAACTTGGCAAAGCATTCAGATGTTAATGAGATGCAGAATCATCAGAAAATATAATGTGGTTGGTTGGTTGGTTGATTAGGGTTTTATGGCGCTAAGTCCCTTTAGGGACATGCTGCGCCAAGAACAAGGTGAGAACAAAAAGTTCAAAAAAACGTAATACAGCTTAAAATGTAAAAGTTAAAATGTAAAAATAGCATTAAAAGGCTATCCTAGCATTTGTCATAATTAGAAAGTCAAGTTAGGATTAAAATCTGTCTCCAAATGTCAAAGTTAAAATCAAACAATGTCTAAAAAGAAGCACAAAAATATATTAAAACAATTTAAAAGGGTAAAATCACTGAGGTCTATATTCTTCAAAAGTAACATTTTCATCATCATCACTCGAGTCGTATGATGCCGACCCCATAGCCTCCTCCACGTACTGATTCATCTGCCTTGGATCTTTGAGATTAGCTGTAGATGGGATATGACATGATTTTCTTTGTTTATTCTTCACAGTTTGCCACTGTGAAGAACCCCGAATAGTTTTATTCTCTTTTGTTTTCTGGGTAGGTTTTACAGTTAGATTAGTTTTGGGTTTGTGGGAATTTCATGCAGATGAATCAGGTGTTTTTCCATTCTCAGGTTTGGTTATATTTTTTGATTGGCTTGATTTCTGTGCTTGACTAGTCCAATATTCAATTTTCACAGGTTCTGATGACGGTTTCCAAAGCACTAATTTTGGCAACACTCTGGTAACAGCAGTAGCGTGGGCATCACGGGTCTTTTTCTTTATAGGACTAGATGTTTTTTCAGGAGAACTGTTCTTAAAAGGAGCTTCAGTCTGGGTACTAATGTGTCTTACAAGTTTTGTTTGATGCTTAAGTAAGCTAGAGTAAGAAACTCCAACAGATGGGGTTCTCGATTCTACAATTTTACGGGCTTCAGGGTAAGGAAGGTTTTGGGTTATTTTTATAGTAATGATCTCTTTTTCACGATTCCAAATAGGACAGGAGCGAGAATATGATGTATGATCACCTTTGCAATTTGCGCAGCGTTCCTGTTTTTCACAAGTTTTACTGTCATGGCCAACTTCTGCACAATGTGCACAGGTAACAGTGCCACGACATTGATCATTAGTATTGGTATGGCCATAACGCTGGCATTTAAAACAACGGATCGGATTAGGAATGTAAGGTCGGACTGGACAATTTAAATAGCCTGCTTTAATTCTAGTAGGTAAAATATGGCTATTGAAGGTTAATATTATATGTTTAGTAGGAATTATCTGACCATTTCTATGGATAGTGATACGGCAGACATCTACGACATTTTGATCCTTTAAGTTAGTTAGAAGTTCTTCTTTTGTGAAAAAATAACAGATCTGGTTCAGATATTACACCACGACAAGAATTTAAGTTGGATGTGCTTTAACAGATACAGAAAAGGTGCCTATTGTATTACTATTGGACAAAAATTGTGACTGGTTGGCTGTAGAAACTTCAACCAGTAAATCCCCAGACTGTAATTTTTTGAGGGAATAGCCATCACCAAGAACAGATTGAAAGGTTTTAGCAATAAGAAATGGTGAAGTTTTTTTGAAAGAGCTATCAGAGAGGCTATCATTGCATTTAATTACGAAAAATCGAGTAAAAGAGGAATTCTTTGACATTTGTTGCTCTCCACATGGGAGAGAGATAGATGAAAGAGAAGTTTTTCCATCCCTATTAAGTGAAAAAGGAATTCGGACCCCGGCCACACCACCCACTCCCGAGCCCAAAAAGGGGATGCACATTCGTGCACCAGTGCTAAACAGGGTCTATATACGGTCACAAGACAATCCTTTGTCAGTCTCCACCCTTAACGAGATGACTAGTAATTGCTCGCTCGCTTGATCCCTAAAGCCAGTGACAAAAGTCAGCTGACCAGCCGATTGATGCATACGGGACCAATATACACCTCCCATCTACCTGAAGCAGAGGCCAAAGCAGTGTGTTGGTTTCCCTCAACTGCCAGGATCCCCCTTTCCAGGGACACGGGTCGCCACGCACGGCCAACACGTGGGTGGTTTACAATTCTCCATGAATCGATATACAGGTTGACATCGCCCCATACAGAATTGCCCTCACCTCCGAAAAGGAAACCACAATGAGAGTGAAACAAAGAAGAAAGGAAGATAAGAGGAGTAAGAGGAAAAGGAAAAGAGAAAGATCACTCAGGTGCCCTGGGGTTGTGAAACCCGTGAATACCTAAAGAAGGTATCCCCCTGGGTGGGAAAATATAATGTGTATCTTTTAAATTTGTATGAAGAACTTTACTGAGTTCAATGATTTCCTGAAAAGCCATTTAGAAGAATATGAGAATTGTGATTCAGTGAATACAACTTATTTGTCTCATCAAACTTATGATGAGACTAAGCATAATGGCTGGTAAACTTAACAAGAATTTCTGTAAAGAAGTTAAAAGCTTCAAATATTTTCCAATAATTGCCAATTCAACTTCAAATGTAAGTCATGTGGGTCAACTAACTTTTGTACTACAATACCTTAAAGATGATGGAAATACGACTTTTTTTTTTTTTTCCTTATTAAATCTCAAAAATCAGTACAGAGGTCAATTTGATGATAATGCATGAAACATGTCAAGAATTTATGATGACCTTTAGCCAAAAATATTTTAAGTCCAGCAGCCTTTTATTAGCTTATGCCATTCTCTGAATTTAGTTGGGAATAATTCTTTGAATATGCTTTAAGTTATTTTGATTTTATGCAATAATACATATGCATTCTTTTCAGTATCCATCTATAGATGGAAAATGTTTGTCTAAAATTCTATCAAAGTACATGATAAAACAATTGAATTACACTCAATTTTCAGATGGAGTCAGCGTTACATGAAAGTCACACAAAATTAAAAAACACTAATAAAATTTCTGAATCTGAAAGGCCATCAGACATGCGTCTACTATGAATGTAGCGGCACGACTGAAATGAAAAGGTGGGAAAAGAGCAAGAAAACATCTACTTATAATAAAAAGCGACTGGAGAACAGTGTAAGAACGCTTCCAGAGCATATCACTCTGAACTGTGAATCGACATTTGCTAAACGCCATGTTAGGCTTAGTTGAAAACATATGCTAAAGTGACAGCTAAATGATAATTTCTTCTTGATGGAAGAGATGGATAGCTTAATGGTGAGTAATCCTGATTTTTCGAGACTTGCCTGTGAAACCCTCCCCCCTACCCTCTCCAGTTGAGGAAATATCTAATAATGAAAATATGCAGATAGATCATATTTCAAATAAATGAAACCGTGAGGCTGATAACTTTGAAAAGGAAGATGAAGGCTTCAAAGCAGTAACATATAAAAAGCCTAATAATAGTAAAAATATCACCGTGCATGGTACAAGTAACGATGTTCAGAATACCAGTGCACCTACTCTCACTAAAAAAGAGAAAATCCCTCCCTTCTTCATTGAAGCCATACAAAACTGGCCTCATTTACTTTTTCTTCTGAAATCAGTGGCACCATCTGTTCGTTCAGAAATGAAGAACAGACTGATAAAAATAAATGTAGACACTATAATGTGTGTAGAAGACTTAATGTTGTTGCCTGAATGTGATATAAATGAATTGTTCTTCTTCAAGATTCAATAAATGGACTGCCATAGTACAAGTGACTATTTATTTTTGCATGAATACTTTTACATAATGATTTTTACGAGAACATTTTAACATTCTTTATTTTGATTTTAATGCAAACAACCTCATGGGAAAGCTTCCACTAAGTATTGAACTCTGCAAGTTTTTAATCAGTGTTAAAGTTTAAGTTGGGGAAAACATTTGACTTATGTCAGTTTTCCCTAACAAAGTTGAGTTTGACAATATCATTTAGCCATTTGTAAACACTCTGAATTTTGAAAATGGTTATAAACAATAGAAAAGCGCATTTTAATTGATTGATTATTTGCTGATTATATTAATTGTTGATTATTTGCTTTAATTTTTAAAAAGTTGTAGAAAACCTTTAGATACATTTTGACAGTATAAAATTGTCAAATTTAAGATAAGATATTCTAATTAATGTTGAATGGTCCTTAATAAATTACACATCAACATTAGCCTTCCTGTTTAAAATATAGCGGTTCACTAAAAAGCACTGACAATAAATGTATATTTTTAGATACTGTCATGGAAAAAGGCCTATTTCTATGTATTCTACTGGAAATTCAATGCTTTTTATGTTTCGCACAGACTGTTGCTTTGAAGGAAAAGGATTCTCTGCAACATTTACACTAGTTGATGAAGGTATGCAAATTCACTTTAATTGCATCAATGTACATTATTTAACTTTTGTGGGCAAAAAAAGATATTTGATTTAACCTGTAATCCCTATCTTTAGTATCATGGACTTTTATTTTTTCAAAAACGATGAAAAATTTATAACAAATTTTCAATAATTGATTTTGTTGAAATGAGAACTTTCAATCAACTTGTTTTAGATAACTTTATGTTAGATAAAATAAGACAAGTCTTCCACTGTGAAGAGGCAAGAGTTAGGGATTTCTTATTTTCTGCTTGTACTCAAATTTTTTTATCTTAAATTCTGCAAACAAGATCAGATTTCTGTGGTATTTTTGTACTTATCACAGAAATGGTCTTAGTCAGGGGTTCAGATGTCGTTTTATATAGAACTGTTTACTTTTGCGACTAATTAGCTATGTTTATTATTTTAACTGGTTCAGAGGATGGTAGCCAGCACTATTAGTTGCTCGATCACTTGACCCCTTAGACAGTGACAAAGACAACTGAGGGAAACAAACTGGGGGGAAGCAGTGAGGGGTTTATATACAAAGCTTTAAATTCTAAGCTCTAAGAGTTTTGAAAAATATATATACATAACTTTTTTTATTATGATTATTTAAAGCTTAAATCTTTTGAGAAAAACTTTAAAAATTTAATTGTATTAACTAATGTGAATTTTGCATATTTTTCAGCAAAATGTTATTTTAAAAACTTTTAGGCAATATATGATTTACATTACACATTATTATTATTTAAATAGGTTGCATCTTAGATGCTGGGAAGCATTGTCCACTACAAAAATCTGTTTTTATTATTTTAAATATTATATCATCATTTCATGCTAAAATTCACATGTTTAATATCTAAAAAATATAAGATTTTAAATTTAAAAAATCAGCGAGTTTGATGGCTAGCATTATGCTAGGAGCATTTCAGAGGCTTAAATAGCAGATGAAGATATGCATTTGTGACCTTTCAAACTAATAACTCGAAATAATGTTTTATGAAGTGTATCACTTTAGAAATATATCATGTGGCGATTTATAAAAAGACGGCCAGTGCTGATAAAAAAGCTCACATTTTAAAGAATTCTGTATTAAAATCAAAATATTTGTAGAAATACCTTTAATGTTCTGATTTAATGTAAACTACTCGCTAATACTACATCATTAGAGGCTTTTGAAGAACTATAAAATATAGATTTTTAAAAACTTATCAGTCGAAAGAAAGAAATATTAGGATGAAAAATGGATGCAGAAAATTGTTCAAGCAAGACAATAACCATCAAGTGGTTTCTTCTAACCCTTGATTAAAAGGTTTATGCTGAATTAGTATTATGTCACACATTAAAAAACAAATAAAAATGCATACACATAAATGCATAAAATGTAATCATTTTACCCATAGTGTTGTTATTCATCAGCAGAAATGCATCAAAATATAAAAAGGCATTGTCCAAATGTCGACTAACAGTTCTTCTTAAGCCTTTGCAAATTGTTTAAGAGGAATGGAAATATGCCTCTTCCGATATTACAGAAGGCACTTTTGTCATAGAAATAACAGCACAGAAAAGTAATTAAATATAAAGGTTATCAAGCCAAAAATTTAAAACTATAACCTTTAATGTAAAATAACTCTATAAATACCATGAAAATTGTCTAAAAATGTATAACTGTCTCTGTAGTAAAATACAAAAATACTGGTGTTAATTTATGGTAAATGATGTTAATTTTAGTATAACTCATTTCTGCAATTGAAATACACACATTCCAATAAATAAATTAATCCTATGTGCATTTTTATATTTTAATTGTTTAGTAACATATTTTAATCTTTCCTTTTTAGAGGAAATTGTAACCACTCCTGCTCCAGAACCAATGCCTCAGCTATGCTGTACGTAAGAAATTAATGTTAAAAAATACCAAAAACAAAGTGTCTCATAAATGACTTTATAAAACGATTGGGCCAAATGAAACAGTAACATCTCATGCTTTGTTCAACAGTATTTTAGCAAAATATCTGTATAGAATATTTTTTAATTTTTACAATTGATCAAACTAAATAAAATTACTTTTTAAATTTCATCAATATTTTTGATTAAGCTCAAAATTTCCATGTCAACCCTTAATTGTTATAAAATGAAAAGATAAAACATAACAAAGAACCTATAGTGTCAAATTGCATTCATTTGTATATCCAGTAAAATTTCCTTATTTAAATAAGTACATATGAAATTGTATATATGCCAACTTTTCAACATTTAGCTCACAAATATTTTTAAATTATTGTATTTTTATTAAAAACAAAAATATCTCGGTAAGCTTTCTTAACCTCTTCGTGATGGGACACTTTTGCGAAATTTTTAATTTATTGTCATGGATTTTTAAAAGCAGAAATTTGTGCCTGATTAAATAAGACAAATTTTACTGTAAAATTTTACTGGTGAGGATAAACAAGGATTCTTAAGCCTTTTTGAAACATGTATATCTGTTGCTCGTTCCTAAGGGGTTAAGTCAATATAGTGCAGTCTCAGAGACCACATTACTTCAGTCAAGTATAACTTTTAATTGCTATTAGTGGTTTCATAGACCACTTTGCTTCTCCCAATTTTTAGTTTAATTATAGATGCAAGTGAAATTTTATTTCATTTGGAGTCTAAGGACTTGAGTAGAAGAATTTCAATTAAAATAGTCCTCTGCATTAAGTTAAATACCGAAACAGTATCTTTCGAGTCAATCAGGTCTTTTATTCATCCTTCGAAGGAGTTCTCTTAGAGAGTGCTAATAACATCAAAGTGAAAACTTTGTCACACCAGTTAAAGATTTAATTTGATAATTGCTTGTTTAACATTATCACCCTTAAATAAATAAATAAATTTTTAAAACATCAGGTTATTCCTGTGATTCCATCTGTGAGATACTTTATTTACATTTTGACTGTGATTTAACAGCGAATGATCAACTTATGTCAGCTAATTGTGCATTAAGAAATTAGTGGCAGAACAATTCATGAATGCCAGAAATATTTTAACCTTAATGTAACATGTAGTTACTATAATATTATAAAGGTATTGTAGACTAATTTTGCAATTTATTTAAAAGTAAAAAAAAAAAAAAAAAAAAAAAATCATCTAACAGCAACACATTTTGCAAAACCATGATGAGTTTTTTAGTTAACAATTGATACACTAGCTTGCATACTTAGTCCTGAAAATTTGTTTATGAATCATCGTCATATTGAGCAGATAACATATGACAAATTTCAGCACAAAAACACTGGATAAATTCACAATGAATTTAAATCTAAGACTATGCTTCAGTGAAGCTCCTTGATCACTAAATCCAATGTTAACTAATGGGAAAACTTAAAATTGCTATTAGTCCTTATATAACCAAAATAAGATTTTTACCATCAGAAAGTAGAAGTCAGATGCTGAGGAGGTACATTTTAAAAAATTGTATTCTAAAATTTTAAGTAATTTTTAGAACACAAAATTTCAAGTAAAAATTCCAAACTTCGCTGAAAATTTTTAATTTTAAATTTAAGAAGACAATTTGTCAGCATCTGACATATATTTGCTGATAATAAAAATCAATATCAATAATTATATATAATGTATATGACATTATATCATATAAAAAACTGATGCAACCAAAGAGAAAAGTAGAGCACAATCTAAAAAATGTTAAAAGAAAAATAGGCTAATATTTTCAATCTAAGAGAGTGCGTAGAAAAGAAATGAAATCAGATTTTCTGTAAAGCTCATGAAATTACCTAAATTTTTATTTGCTGAAAATGTGGACCGAGTTTTACTGATGTCTTTAATTCAGTCAGGAAAAAAGAGACATTTTTAACACACTCCATATCCCAATCATCCATAACCAGTTTAAAATTGATACATAACAATAAGTTACAGGCTGATGTAATAAGGAACGAGAATCTGAACGGTCCATTCAATACCAAGTGTAGACAAAACTCCATTCTAAGAGGTTTTTAATAAGTATGATCAAATCTCCAAGTAAACCCAAAACCTTAAACATATACGATTCAACCATATACTAAATATTTGTGTTCAGACAAATTTATCTACATCAATTCCCCAACAACCTGATTATATTAATGTTATACTTTAATTATTACTTCATAGTTTATATTAGTTTAGCATTGTGGAGCTTTTTTATTGACTACTTTCCTCAGTAATCATTTTGAGTTGATAACAGTATAATTCTGAATATAAGGCACCAGTAAAACTCAGTCCACATCTTCAGCTAACAAAAATTTCATAATTCTGAATATAAGGCACCAGTAAAACTCAGTCCACATTTTCAGCTAACAAAAATTTAGGTTATTTCATGAGCTTTTACTGATAATCTAATCCAATTTCTTTTCTATGCACATTTTTAGATTGAAAATATGTCCCAATTTTTACTGTAACATTTTTTAGATTGAGCGACTTTTCTCTCTGGTTCCACTAGTTTTTTGTATGATTTCACTTTTTCAGATTTTTTCAGGAACTTGATCAATTAACTTCAACTAACAGTTTAAACTAATATTAGTATTAGTTTAAAGTTAGTAGTAGACACATTAGTTTGGCAAAATCCCAGAAATAGTGCTAAGTTGATGTCTCTTTTGGCAAGTAATTTTGGTCACCAAAAATGGCAATATATCACCATGATGGTGACAGATTCCCACCCCCCTTTGATAGTACTCCCCCTACAGTTTTGCAATATCTATGTAGATTTCATTTGTCCATTGGTAACTACTCAGATTTTCATTGTTCCATTTTCTAATCTTTATTTTTTATATATAGTTTTTTTTTTTTTTTTTTTTTTTTTTAATCTAAATTATTCCTTTGTAATTGAAATATCTGTGTTACAGTTACTGTTTTGGCTTTGAAAACATTTAAATACAGATGCGATATAGTTTTACACTTATTTAGTTACAGTTTATATGTATGTTTATAAAAAAATATGCATTTTACATTTCAAATGATGTCAGTTCCAAAAAGGCAAAACTATAGCAGAAGAATCTGAATTTTTATTGACCCATACAAAAAAGAACATTTTTTTTAATTATTATTATTGTGCAGTTTTTAATTGGTGGCAACTCAAAAGAAATTATTTCATTTTCAATTAAAAAGGAGAAATTTCTATAATGTTAAGTTATGGGAGATATAGCACTATATAAATTTTTAATCGGTGCCATTCCCTTGGATATTTTTTCACAGGACTTTTGAAAGGCACATACCTAAATTTAAATTTTTCGAAAAACTATTGCACATCACTCAATGATTCCTGGTTTGGGTTATAATTCAGTTGTTGGTCCTTTTTTCTTGTTTCATGAAGAAAAAAGTGACAAAACAGGGGTTTTCGGTCTCCATAACTAATTGATGGATCTGGATGAAATTTGGTAAACTTTGAGGTCTGGTGTAGGACATTTCACCTTTTCAATTTCCGCACAATCCGATGATTGCGTCCAAAGTTCTTAAGAGACAAACTTTGGGCTTTAACATTAGAGATGCATCTGAGCTCTGCTATACAGCACTTCATGCTGTATGGTATATATGGCAATGAATTAAGTTTCTCCATAGGTTAATATGGAATTTATATGGAATATAATTGGGTTTCACTTAAAAACCTGGGTCTAAAGTTTCACTTCAGGGTCGTTTAACCTTTCAACTAGGAAAGGCCTTTATGAAATAAAAATCTTACATGATTACTATTGATTACTAACACTCACTTTATCAGTCAAGATGTTGATTCCAGGCATGAGGTTGCAAAAAGTTAAAAAAAAGACGAAAAGCGCGTGAGCCGGAAAATGAGAAATTATTTTAAAATAGCGCGTGTTAAAGGCAATTAAGAAAGTTATTTTATTTGCATAATAAAAGGGTGGGGGGGGGGGGGGTCAGAGTGAATCAATTTATGCAAATACTACTAAGTAATTCTGAAATAAGTTTCTATTTTCACTGAAAAAAATCATTTAACAAACATGGTAAGCTAATGTTTAATTTGCCACTCAACTGCAAAAAAAGTTTGTACTTCTAATGCAATGCTTTGCACGGCAATCTTAGCTAGTCATCCAATTCCAGTTTTAACATATTTTTACTTAAAATATCATTTAAACATGGGAAGTTAAATTTGCAAATCATCTGAAAAAAAAACTTAAAAACATTAAAATTGCAGCTAATTTTTTGCGATTCTTTGATGAAATTTGCATTTTTCTGCAATCTTTTGACAGAATTTTTTTTCTGTTTCTTTCACAAAATTTATGTTTGTCTCGCGATTTTTTAACGAAAAACGCGTTTTATTCGCGATCTTTGGACGAAAAACGCGTTTTTTTCGCGATCTTTGGACGAAAAACGAGTTTTTTACCGATCTTTGGACGAAAAACGCGTTTTTTATCGCGATCTTTGGACGAAAAACGCGTTTTTCTCTCGATCTTCGGACGAACAACGCGTTTTTCTCTCGATCTTTGGAGGAAAATCGCCCTTTTCTTGCGATCTTTCAACGAAAATTCTGTTTTTCTTGGGATTTTTTGACGAAAATCGCAATCGTACGACGAAAATAGTTTTTTTTTTCCTGGATCCATTGACGAAAATAGTGTTTTTTCACGATCTTTTGATGAAATTAGTATTTTTCGCGATTTTTTGAGACACAAATAGCATTTGTTTTCGCGTCTTTTTTTTTTATGAAAATCGTATTTTTTTTCACGCGATTTTTTGATGAAATTTGTGTTTTTCTGCGATCCTTTTCCGATAAAAAAAATCGGAAAAGCGAAAAATGACAAAAAAGCGGAAAACCGCGGAAGAATCTCATGCCTGTGATTCACACTAGCTCCTAATTTATTTTTCGGCAGCTGTATTAAAAAAAATCAGGCTTTCAAGTGATGCTTCCCAAATAGGTGACATTCCACACAATAATGAAACACTTGTCTAATAATAATCAAATAAACAGACATATGCTAACTCTTAGTACACTCTAATTATTACATACTATTCTGACTCTAATATAACCGATTCCTTTTTCTAACAATTTTTTTTTTTTTTTAAACAGCTTGTGGAATTGAAAATACTCCAGAAGGAGAACGCATATTGGGTGGAAAAACTGTCAATCCTCCAAATCGATATCCATGGGTGGCAAGTATCGAAATTTTATAGCATTTAATTAGTTTGGAAATTTGAAATTTTCTACAAGCTAGAACCAGTTTAAATGTGTTCAATTTGGCTATTTCTCAAAATAAGTTTTTTTTTTTTTTTTTTTCATTTAAAAATACATATTGTGATTAAAAAGATATTTCACTTGTTAAGAAAGAATTTTAAAAAAAATCCTGTGATAAAAATTACTAAAGTTATAACATGTGAAACAGAAATCTATAACATACCCAAATTGAGTCCAAATATTTTTTTTCCTTTAGAAATAAAATTGTGCTGTTAATCCCATTGAATAACATTTGTTTTGGAATAAACCTATACACTTCCGAAATTGCTGATCATAATGACTCAACAAAAACATACAAAATTATAAAAAAAGTCTATCAAAAGACTTTTGGAAAGAGCCTCTACCGATACATTATATGCTAAGGACCTCATATTGCAGACAAGGTTGGTTGGTTGGGGTCTTATAGCGCAAGGTCCCCCATGGGACATGCTGCACCAAGAACAACATAGGAATAAAATAAAATTAAAATTTAATATAAAATGTAAAAGTGAAAATTACATTAAAAACTTGTCGTAGATATGAATTAAGTGGATAATGGTTGGTTGGTTGGTTGAATAGGATTTTGTGGCACAAGGTCCCCTTTGGAACATGCTGTGCCAAGAAGATTTTTTAGTAGACAAATTGTAAAAATTGAGTTAAAACCAGTGGTGTAGTCCTGGAAAAAAAAGTGGGGGGACGCTCATATTATCGAATATTAGGCTCTCTATCACCCATAGAACTAACTTGATTTTGAATTGTAAAATTAAATTAAATTAAAATTTAATTTACATTTAACAATTAATTAAATTTAAAAATTCAAATTTAATTAAATTTACGTTTAAAAATTGCTACATACTTAATTTTTATTAAATAATATCTATAGTAGGGATGTACAATCTATGACCCGTGGATTAACGTGTGGCCCGCGAATTTCGTCAATTTACAACTGAAAAAAATTACAATTTTTTTACATAGCACGATCGAAAAAATCAATAAATAAATAAATTAAATTAAAAAATGTAAATTTCGTCAATTTACCGTGGGAAAATATAAAATTTTGTCAATCACTTAAGAATTGCAATAATCAATTCAAATAATCAAGTGCAGAAAAATAGCGAATTTTGCAGATGAAGCTTGTAAAAATCGCCAATTTCGTCGTTTAGGTATGGAAAAATCAAAAAAATTTTCCATGGGGCTCGGAAAAAATAGCAAATTTCGCCAATCAGACGCGGAAAAATCGCTAGTTTTATCGATCAGGCACGAAAAGCGGAATTTTGATGGTATGAGAAAAATCGCGCATTCATGGATTGGGAAAATATAGAATTTCGTCAGTCACTTATGAATTGCAAACTTCATTGATTGAGCTGGGTAGTAAAATCGCGAATTTAACGAATCAAGAGCAGAAAAATACCGAATTTTGCCGATGAGGCTTGTAAAAATCGCAAATTTCGGTAATTAGGTATGTAAAAATAACAAATTTTTCCCATGGTGCTCGGAAAAAATAGCAAATTTCGCCAATCAGACACGGAAAAATCGCGAGTTTTATCGATCAGGCACAGAAAAGTCGCGAGTTTTGTTGATCAGTTTTAAAAAAACGCAAATTTTGTTTGCCGGGTGAGAAAAATCCTGCATTTCGTTGATTAGGAAAATAAAAAATTTCGTCAGTCACTTAACAAATGCAAATTTCATAGATCGAGCGCGGTAAATACGCAAATTTAATTAATCAAGTGTAGGAAAATAGCGAATTTTGTCAATGTTGTTCGTAAAAATCGCAAATTTCGTTGATCAGGTATGGAAAAAATCACAAAATTTTCTCATGGGGCTCCGAAAAAATAGCAAATTTCGCCAACCAGACACGGAAAAATCACGAGTTTTATCGATCAGGCTCAGAAAAGTTGCGAGTTTTGTTCATCAGTTACGGAAAACAAAAGCAAATTTGGCTTGTCGGTTGCGAAAAATCGCGCATTTCGTTGACTGGGAAAATATAAAATTTCATCAGTCACTTAAGAATTGCAAATTTCATAGATCGAGCACGATAAAATCGCAAATTTAATTAATCAATTTCAGAAAAATAGCGAATTTTGCCGATGAGGCTTGTAAAAATCGCCAATTTCGTTGATCAGGTATAAAAATATCAGACATTTTCCCCATGGGGCTCAGAAAAAATAGCAAATTTCGTCAATTAGACACGGAAAAATCGCGAGTTTTGTTGATCAGGCTCGGAAAAAAACGCGAATTTTGTTGGTCGGATGCGAAAAATCTCGCATTTCGTTGATTGGGAAAATATAAAATTTCATCAGTCATTTAAGAATTGCAAATTTCATAGCTTGAGCATGATAAAATCGCGAATTTAATTAAAATCAAGTGCTGAAAAATAGAGAATTTTGCCGATGAGGCTTGTATAAATCGCAAATTTCGTTGATCAAGTATGGATAAATCAAAAGTTTTTCAAATAGCAAATTTAGCCAATCAGACACAGAAAAATCGCGAGTTTTATCAATCAGGCACAGAAAAATCGCGAGTTTTGTCGATCAGGCACGAAAAAAAAAACGCGAATTTTGTTGATCTGGTGCGAAAAATAGCGCATTTCGTTGATAGGGCAAAATTGTTGATGCACATAAAAATTGCAAATTAAATCCTTCGGCTGACGCAAATTACATTGATCGGGTACGGAATACCGCGAATTTTTTCGATTAGAGACAAAAAAAATCGCAAATTTCGTGGATAAGGTACTAGAAAATTGCGAATTTTGCGATAATGCGCGAGAAAAATTGAAAATTTTCTTAATCGGCCACGAAACAATTGAGAATTTTTTCAGTTTATCAACAGAAAAAAATTGAGACTCATCTTGTCTCGTAAAAAAAAAAAAAAAAAAAAAAAAAAAAAAATCAAATTTTGTCAAAGTTAATTAAAAAACGTGAAGATTGAACACAGCAAAATGCGCATTTCGTCTGTTAAAGACAAAAAAAAACCGCAAATTTCGTCCACCTTTCACGAAACAATAGCGATTTCTATTCATCGGGTTCCAAAAAATCGCAAATTTCGTTAGTCGGACATGATAATGTCGCGAATTTTGTCGATCACTCGTGGAAGAATTACAAATTTCGCTGATCAGGCTCAAATAAATTCGCGAATTTTGTCTATCGGATGCAGAAGAAAAAAATCGCAAATTTCAAGAATCGGCTTTGTAAAAATCGCGAATTTTGCCGATCAAGTTAGTAAAATTTACGATTTTTTTCGATTAGGAGCGGAAAAATAGTAAGATTCGTCGATCTAGCTCGAAAGAGTTGCGAATTTTATCGATCATGCTAGGAATAATCTCAAATTTCGTCGATCGGCTTAGTAAAGATTGCGAATTTTGTTGATCAGACGCGGAAAGATTATGAATTTTCTCGATCAGCTTCGAAAAAATCGTAAATTTCATCGATCATTGGAAGAGAAATCGCGAATTTCGTCGCAAAATCAGTTATTCTCAAAATGAAGCAAAAAGATGAGAGGCTGTATACATTTATCCATTGATAATTGTCAATATAGAATACACAATTTGGCACGTACTACTATATTTGGATACAATCCCTCTAATTTTTTCTTTTTTCTTTTTTTTTTTTTTTTTTTTTTTTGGAAACAATTGATTTTGAGCTTATTCTCTCGTTTATCACTTTCAGAATTTTCAAGCTATGTTTTTGAGACTTTCCTAAAAATTGCTCTATGCATTTAGCTAACACAATATGCAAATGAAATTTTGATAGCATTCATGCATGCGCAATGAAGAATTATTTAGTAAACCTACTCATTTTTCATAAAATTTTTGTTATTTTTTAATTTTGGTTACAGGATATTGTGAACAATGTTGTTTGTCATGTTTTCTGAAAAGAGCATTAATTTATATTAAGAACTCTTTGAATTATATAAGCAAAAAACTAAACAAAAGAAAAATTTGTTTTTATAAAAACCTTAATTTTTCTACGAGTATACATGCTATCTGCTTAAAAGCGAACACACTTTATTACAATTAGCCACTTAATCATAATCTATAGTTTGAACGCTTTTGCTACATTAGTTTTGACAGAATTATCCAAAAGATATTTATTCTTTTTCAATTTTTTGACTGTTCCCTATGGAATTTTGGGAATAAATCTTCACGGAAATGTATAACCTATTACGTTTGCGCACTTACTTAGAGTTTCAGAATAATTTCTGATAAACTTTTCTAGATATTTAATAAAATTTCTAAAATTGCAAGTGGCCGGTCACCTTTGGCCATATAGTGTATAACTAGTTCAATATTAAACAACATGTTTCCTTCATATGTGCAAATAGGATGAACGAGTGTTGAAACACTTATTTTAGTTATAACTTAATATTTCTGCAAAAGTGTGAAAGGACCCCAAAACTAAATTACATTTTTGAACAGAATTTCATTTGGATTTTCGGAACAGAAATTCATCTAGTGATCTTGGAATCTTTTCCAAGGGCGGGTCTGTTTATAGGAGATCTGATTCCCCCCTCCCCCCTCTTATCAGCCCTCTAGCTACGGCTTTTAAGAAATTTTAAAACTTTCCAGTTTTGGCTGCCTACCTTTTTATTATTATTTTTACTTAAAAAATTGAAAATATGATACAAAATATTTACGGCAAGAAAAAAAAAAGGCAATTTAGAGAATTTACTCTAGTCCAATGCTTTTAGTTTTTCATGCCTAAAAAATATTTTTTGGAACTAATCAGGAAATAATTGTCAATGTGAATGAGGGAAGGGAGGATAATGATTTTGGTTTATTCTTTCACTAAAAAAATATCAGGAGTTATTGGTCTGCGTTGATGCTCTTTCACTGATAATGCTCATTGTGAGAACCCCTACTAACGGTATGTGACAGCTGTGATAATTACCCCGAATGTCTTTAAAGACCATACTTATTGACTAATAGAAACAAGTTGGTGTTCATTTGTCAGGTGAGCAACAAATGACCAGACTTTCATAATTGAAACAACCTGCGTATTTTTTTTTTAACTAGACTGCAGTGTGTCAAGATCTTTTTCGGTGAGCATGTGTAGTCTTTCTGTCAAAACGGGAGGCGGATAAAAGCTTTCGATTAGGGAATTCCAGGTAAAACTAATGGATGCCTCTGAAAGAGCTAATGTTAACGTATCGCGGTATTTCACTAGTGGTAATTATAATGAAACAGCAAGTGAACATCCCTTTCTTCCCTATTTCTTTTAGTTTGTTTATTGAGTGCTCTTGTTAAAGAAAACTAAAATGATTTAAAATATCACTTCTTTATTTTATAAAATTGTTTTGGGTTTTTTTTTCTTTTTTTTTTTTTTAACCATTTAAGAAATCAGGAAGATCTGCGTCCCCTCTCATCCTTAGCGTCCCCCTTGAGAAAAAAAAGTAAGGGGACGCTTGAAATAAAATAAAAAAGTGGGGGGACGCCGTCCCCCAGCGTCCCCCCTCGACTACACCACTGGTTAAAACCATGAAAAAAACACAAATGCACTAAAAATTTTTATACACATAATTAAAACTAATCAATGAGAGCTTAATTTTAAGCTAAAGATGAGTGAAACAGCTTAGTTTAAAAAACTACCAACGATACAGAGTAATTATGATTAAAATTTTTAAAAACGATATTAATGTAAAAAAGAAAAGTATAAAATATTAAAATATGTAAAAATTTACAAAACAAACGTTCTAAAAAGCCTATATAAAGTCTAAAAAGTCTATGTAAGTCATGTGGGGTCAAATTCCTCAAACACAGTATTCTCCTCATCAGCACTAGAGTCATTATTATAGGAATCAGATTCCATTTCCTCCTCTGCATATTGCAGCAGTTGTTTGGAATCTTTTATGTTAGAAACTGCTGGGTCAGGACACAATTTCTTGTTCCTTTTCCCAACAGTTTTCCAATGAGAAGGAGATTTCTTGCGATCTTTCTGTGTACACAATTTTTCGTTTATTTTCAGTGATGTACAAATATCAGATTTCTGCAATTCTTTTTCAATCGAAGTAGTTACATGTTCAGAGGATGATTTCGATCAACTTGATGGTTTCCGTGGTGGACTAGTCAGGTATTCGATTTTAACAGGTTCTGATGATGGTGTCCAACGCACAAGTTTTGGCATTAGTCTTGAGCTAGCAGTACTGGATGCATTACGGGTTTATTTCTTTATAGTGCTGGATGGTACTGTTATAGGTAAGGTACTTTGTGAAAAGGAAGATTCAGTCTGTGTGCTTATGTGTCTTATGGGTTTTGATTGCTGTTTGAGTAAACTGGAGTAAGAAACGCCGACACATGGGGTTCTAGACTCAACCAATTTACGAGCTTCAGGGTAAGAAAGTTTTTGAGTAACTTTTACAGCAAGGATTTCCTTTTCGCGGACCCAGTGAGGGCAAGTATGGGAATACGCGGTATGGTCACCCTTACAGTTAGCGCAGCGTTCAGCATTATCGCAAGATTTACCATCGTGGCCGACTTCTGAGCACTGTGCACAAATAACACAACCACGGCAAGTACCTGTAGAGTGACAATAACATTGACATTTGAAGCAACGTAGAGGGTTGGGAATATACGGTCTGACTGGGCAGCTAAGATATGCAGCTTTAATTCTGGTTCGAAGAACAGGGCTATTAAATGTGAGGATAATGTGCTTTGTAGGAATCACTTGTCCATTTCGACGAACAGTAATGCGGCGTACATCTATAACATTTTCATCCTTTAAGTTTTGCAGAAGTTCTTCTTTAGTAGACAATAAAAGGTCTGGTTTAAAAATTACTCCACGGATTGTGTTTAAGGTTAGATGTGCCTGAACAGTAATAGAAAAGGACCCTATTGCACAGCAGTTTGCGATAAGTTTTGAATGACTTTCTGAGGAAACCTCAACGAGCAAGTCTCCACACTGTAGCTTTTTAAGTGAAAGATCATCTCCAAAAACAGAGTGAAAAGTTTTTGCAATAAGAAGTGGTGAGGTTATTATAAATGAACTATCCGACATACTATCCATACGTTTTATGACAAAGAATCGAGTAAATGAATTATGCTGTACACTTTGTTCCTCTCCAAAAGGGAGAGAAGTAGAATGAATAGAATTTTTTCCATCCATATTAGAAAAATAACAATTCGGACCCCAGCCACACCACCTACTACCGAGCCCAACAAGGGGATGCACATTCATGCACCAGTGCTAGCCAGGGTCTATATGGTCACAAGACCATACCTATGTCAGTCTCCACCCTTAACGAGATGACTAGTAATTGCTCGCTCACTTGATCCCTAAAGCCAGTGACAAAGTCAGCTGACCAGCCGATTGATGCATACGGGACCAATATGCACCTCCCGTCTACCTGAAGCAGGGGCCAAAGCAGTGTGTTGGTTTCCCTCAACTACCAGGATCCCCCTTTCCAGGGACTACAATTCTCCATGCGTCGATAAACAGGATGTATCGGCCCATGCAGAATTGCCCTCACCTCCGAAAGAGGAAACCACAACGAGAGTGAAACAAAGATGAAAGGAAGACAAGAGAAGTAAGAGGAAATAGAAAAGAGAAAGATCACTCGGGTGCCCCGGGGTTGTGAAGCCCGTGAATACCCAAAGAAGGTATCCCCCTGGGGGGCAGGATGATATCGGCTCGTACAGAATTGCTCTCACCTTCGAAGAAGAAACCACAATGAGAGTGAAACAAAAAGGAAAGGAAGAACAAAGGAGTAAAAAGAAAGGAGAAAGATCACTCAGGTACCCCGGGGTTGTGAAGCCCGTGAATACCTAAAGGTATCCCCCTGGGGGGTGTTGCAGATAAGAATTCATGTTTGTGGTATAACAGAAATTGATGAATCATATAAGAAGAACTGTGCTTCAATAAGATCATTCAGAGAGGATGTTGGTTGTAAATGCAAAAACTGTTTGTGAACCAAACATTTGTGCATGTTCATCAATGGCATTAAATGTCGTAGAGTATTTCTCTTTTCCCTGTGGTTATATGTTAAGACCAGACAAGGATTCATGCTTGTGGTATAACAGAAATTGATTAATCACATAAAAAGAAGTGTGCTTCAATAAGATCATTCAGAGACGATGTTGAATGTAAATGCAAAACTGTTTGTGAACCAAACATTTGTGCATGTTCAATCAATGGCATTAAATGTCAAGTAGAGTATTTCTCTTTTCCCTGTAGCTGTAGCCGTGACATTTGTGGCAACCCAAATGGCAGGTATAAATATAATAAAGATAGAATTCGAAAACATGTTAAAAAAACTGTATATAGTACAAAAGTAAAAAATTAGTTTTACTGTATCCTCTGTTCTAATACTTTTAGAGGTCCCAAAATTTGGCAAAAAGTTTTATATACTTATTCATTTTACCTTTGCTTCATTTTACTGTTTTAATGTTTGATTTGTTTTATTTTCTTGAAAAATTGGTTGTTTTGCCACAAATTAAATTTAAGTACGATGAAATATTTTTAGAGCTCTACTTGACATTTAATGTACTCTGCTTAGGCAGTTTACCTCAAAATTAGTCAAAAATCATTTTTGTAAAATTTTTAAATGAAAGCCTGTTTAATTGTGAATATTTTGACATCTCATTTATACCCCTATGGCAATTATTGTATTGGCAAGAAAATAATTTCGGTTTTCATACATTCAGAGATTTATGTAAATTTTTTTTTAATGTGAATTCTGCCAGTAATGTGTTTGGCATTTTGCCATCTTATAGAAGTGTCCTTGAGATTGCTTTTGAAGCCATTGCAGTATGATTTTGTTTGCAACTATTTGTTGAGGGTCAATTTTAACATGGAGTGCAAAACTAACATTTTCAGTACATTTTACTTTTTTATTTGGAAAGGAACTTTTCCAAGAGGTTTTTATTACGAAAAAGGTTTTTATTTATGGAAAGGAAAAAAAGCTGCAGAAGTTCATAAAGAGATATGTGACGTTTATGGTGTTGATTGCATAACAGAGCGCACATGTCAGAATCTGTTTAAAAATTTTGTTCTGGCGATTTTTCACTGAACGATGACCAACGTTCTGGTCGACTGACTAAAGTTTCTGATGACCAAATCAGTGTCATTATTCAAGAGGATCGTCATGTAATTTTTCAAGAGATTGCAGAGAGGTTAAAAGTATCTCACACATATATTTGAAATCACTTAAATGTCTTAGACACGTTAAGAAGCTCGAAATTTGGGTTCCGCATGAATTGAAAGATATTCACTTAACACAACTAATCAATATTTGTGATATGCATCTTAAACGCAATAAAAACAATCCTTTCTTGAAAAGAATCATCACTGGTGATGAAAAATGAGTCACCTACAGCGACATCATTCGAAAATGATCATGGTCAAAGTATGATGAACCAGCACAAACCACATCGAAAGCTGAATTGCATCAAAAAAAGATCATGCTGTCTATTTGGTGGGATTACAAAGGTGTTGTGCATTTCGAGCTTCTCCCAAAAACCAGACAATTAATTCGGATATTTACTGTCAGCAACTAATAAAACTGGATAAAACAATCAAAGAAAAACAGTTGGCGTTGCCAAATAATGAAGGAATCGTCTTCCACCATGATAATGCATGGCCTCACACATCTTTGGTAATCATGGGAAATTACACTGATCAGCATGCATTTTGATGATCATATAAATATATATTTTTCTGAAAGTGTTTTTTATGCTGATTTCAAAAATGTAAAGCATTTTTGCACACCACGTACACTTTTTTACAAATATTATTTTTAATTAATTTTATTCTTAAATCATAAATTACTTTATAATAGTAATACTAGATGGCGCCACCAAATTTTTTAGGAATTGATTCCATATGTATATACATTACATTAATTTAAATAAATGAGAAACTGTATTTAGGAAGCTGAAATTATTTATTAATATGATTTAATAATAATAAAAAAAATTATTTATGTAAAATTAAAAAGAAAAAGCTAAATCCATAAATTTAATTTTGTAAAAAATATCTAAATTAATATTCGCTAGGTGGCAGCACCAAACAATGTTTGATCTAATGCATAGGTTTTAACAACAATAAATTTCTTTGTTTATTCACGTCTGTTTCTTTCGATTTGAAATATGTGATATATTTCACATCTTCTTTAATTGAATAATGGCTTCACGTAAATGTGTAAATGATACAGATATATTTTGTTACATTTGTGGAAATTATACTGTAGTAAAACAAAGGCAGGATATTACAGATTTTGTTAAAAATGCTTATTATGCTTATTTTGGTGTGAGACTGGGTGACCAAGATAAGACATGGGTCCCTCATAAAGTGTGTAGAACATGTGTTGAAGGATTACGACTTTGGTTAAAAGGCAAAAAGAAATGTATGCCTTTTGCTATTCCCATGGTATGGAGAGAACCTAGAAATCATCATGACGATTGTTATTTTTGCTTAGCTAATGTTCATGGGTATAGTTCGAAAAACAAAAAAGGAATTATATATCCTAACTTGCCTTCTGCAATAAGACCTATATTTCATAATGAAAGTCTTCCTGTTCCTTCTCCTCCAACCAATTTGGAAAGCATAAATGAACCAAATAATTCAGAAGATGATGAAAATCAAGAACAAGATGTCTATAAACCAGAAGTAAATGATAAAGCTCCAATTTTATTTAATCAGCATGAACTCAATGATTTGGTGCGCGATTTAAATTTGCCAAAAATAAAAGCTGAACTTCTTGGTTCTCGGCTTAAATCTAAGAACTTATTATTACCAGAGACACAATTCTCTTGGTACAGGCATCGTGAAAAAGAACTTGTTCCATACTTTTCTGAAAAGGATAATTTAGTATATTGCAATAACATAAAGGAAATAATGAATTTTTACGGTATCTTTTATAATGCATCAGAATGGAGATTTTTTATTGATTCCTCCAAGACAAGTTTAAAAGGGGTTTTGTTGCATAATGGAAACCAATATGCATCAATACCTATAGCCTACTCAGTTCATTTAAAGGAAACATATGAAAATCTTGAACTATTGCTAGACCAGGTCAAATATAAAGATCATGAATGGTTGTTATGTGGTGATTTAAAAGTGATTGGAATGCTACTTGGACAACAATCAGGATACACAAAATTCCCATGTTTTCTGTGTGAGTGGGACAGCCGGGATAAAAAAAATCATTGGGAAAAGAAAGATTGGCCATCAAGAATATCATTATCCCCTGGAACAAAAAATGTAATTAAAGATCCCTTAGTCAATCCTAAAAATGTTTTGCTTCCACCTCTGCATATCAAATTAGGGATAATGAAACAATTTGTGAAAGCCCTAAATAAAGAAAACGAATGTTTTAAATATATTTGCAGCAAATTCCCTTCTATTACTGATGCTAAGCTTAAAGAAGGTATTTTTGTTGGGCCTCAGATACGAAAATTACTGACAGATAGTGAATTTGAAAAAACAATGAATGATTGTGAAAAGGAAGCATGGCTGAGCTTTAAATGTGTAGTGGAGAACTTTTTAGGAAATAAGAAAGACCCAAATTACAAAATTATAGTTGCAGATATGTTAGAAAAATTGAGATTACTTGGTTGCAACATGAGTATAAAATTACATTTTTTACATGCACATATCGAATTCTTTCCCGAAAATCTCGGAGCAGTGAGTGAGGAACACGGTGAAAGGTTTCACCAAGACATCAAAGATATGGAAAAACGGTACCAAGGCAAGTGGAATAAAAATATGATGGCAGATTACTGCTGGATGTTAAAGAGAGATCTTTGTGCTAGTGGACGAAAAGCAACTAAAAGGAATTTTTCTCAAACTAATTGATTTTTTTAATATTAATCAAATTTGTCCATATTTAAATATATTGTAAGTATATTATATATGAGCAATTCCATCTCAGCTCAGGTAGGGCATGTCAAGTCACCATCACAGATTTTTTTCAAAAAAATTCAGTAGTTAGAACTAAGTGATTTATAAAATTTCCTAAAAGGATTTTTCCCTAAAAAATTTATTTCTCTGATTACAGCACTTTAAAGTTCATGATAAATTTGGCAGTTTTCAGAAAAACTGAAAAACGCTTCATTTTCAAATGAACACAATACCAAACATGTTCAACAGATTAAGTCAATTTATTTTTTATAAACAGTTATTAAACAGAGGTTTACTTTGGCATAGTTTTAAAAAATATAGTGACATTTTTACTTAATTAAAAAAATTAGATTTTAAGTACAAAAAATATAATTATTAGTGAATTTAAGATTTTTTTTTCAGTATGAAAAAAAATATTTTAAAGCTAAACATTGATGGCAATCCAAAGACCTTTAATGGGAGTTTTACAGCAAATTTTATTTTAACTCAAAGGTGCTTACAACTTTTGTAATTCAATTTTAAATTATGCAAAATTTTGTAAAATCACTACTTTTGACATGCAATTTCTCAAAAACACCATTTTTTAAAATTCTGATAATATGCTCAATTCAAACCTTATTAGTCTCTAATAAATATCTTACAAGCAAATCGTGTGTTTTTGCTTAGAAAATTTTATATGATTTTTTGAAAATAACATGTTGTGTGTATTTTTCAACAGACCACAAAGTCAAGCTCTTCCTTATTTAACCGAACTTGTAATGTAATTAATATTTCAAACTAAAAAATACATCACTAGTACATAATTATTACTGTTAAATTATAACTAATAATTTGCTTAAATTTAAAATAGTGTAAAATACAGCCAATAATAAAATTAGTATTGATCATATGTCATTTCATTCCATACTCATAAATGTGTTAAATTCATCTACAGTGTGTTAAATATTTTGTTATGTAGTATGAATATAATATATTAATATGCAAATACATACATTACAGCTGAATTAGATTTTTTTTCAAGTTTAGGTTTTTTCCAATCAGTTTTTTTTTTTCTCAGAAAACCAGAAGATCAAGCTTTTTCTTATTTCTCTGAATTTATAATATTATTTTTTAATGAAAAAATAATAATATGCATATTATTATGGCAGATAAATATAAGCTAATCTCCAAAAATTCCTATTCATAAAATTAAATAAGCCAAACCCCTAAAAAAAAATCTGTGCTTGTGATGCATTTTGTTTTGCTGAAAATTACTCACTAATACTGCCAAATGAAGTACAAAGCTACCACTGGCAGAATACTCCGATATCGTTATTTACCTGCACAGCATATTTTAAAGAAGAAATAAAGAATTTTATCATAGTTTCTGATGATTAACTCATGATACAGCTCATGCTGTTTGTGACATAGAAAAAGTAAAAAAAGAATTATTTAAGTTGTACCAATTACAAACGCTGGAATCACCTGTGTATATAATATATCAGATGGAGCTGGAGCACATTTTAAAAACAAGTAGCAGTTTTATGAATTGCCCAAAAATAAAATTGTACTGAAGTAGTGGATATTTTCCGCTACTGACCATGTTAAAAGTGAATGTGATGCTATTGGGGAGTGAGACAAGCACTATGCAACAAAATTTAATCTCCAAAAAGAGCCAATAAAAGCTATCTAAGATTCTGTCTCATTTATTGCTGAACTATCTTCTCTGCTAAAAAATAACATTCTAGTCCATCCAGACAGAAATATTATTCAATCCTATAGAACTAATAATGAGAAAGAATATGCTAATGCAAAATCTATTGTTGGTATTAGATCTAAACATTATAGGGTGATTGTAAATAATGAAAATTATATGGAACGAGCAAGTAAAAATGAATTGACAAGAGTTGAAACCTTCAGCCAAATGAAAAGACAATATTCAATACATAGTTTCCAAATCGGTGATTTTATTGGATGCATTTATGAAAATAATTGGTGGATAGGACAAATCAATGGTATATCAATCACAAGAACTAAATGACATTAAAATATCATTCATGTACCCAACATGGTCCATAGCTAAAGCATTCCAGTGGCCAAAAGAATCTGGAAAGAAAAAATATGAATGTGCATTACCATTGGAAAATGTGCTTCTAGAAACAGAAAAACCAGTTACAATAGGACAATCTGAGCGACTTCATACTTTCAACGATAAGGATTTGAAGTTAATTTGAGAAACCTTCACTACCTAATTCTTCTGTTATGTATGTATTTGCATATTAATATATTATATCCATACTATATAACAAAATATTTTACACACCGTAGATGAATTTAACACATTTATGAGTATGGAATGAAATGACATATGATCAATACTAATTTTATTATTGGCTGTATTTTACGCAATTTTAAACTTAAGCAAATGATTAGCTATAATTTAACAGTAATAATTATGTACTAGTGATGTATTTTTTAGTTTGAAATATTAATTACATTACAAGTTTGGTTAAATAAGGAAGAGCTTGACTTTGTGGTCTGTTGCAAAATACACACAACATGTTACTTTAAAAAAATCATATAAAATTTTCTAAGCAAAAACACACGATTTGCTTGTAAGGTATTTATTAGGGACTAATAAGGTATGAATTGAGCATATTATCAGATTTTTAAAAAATGGTGTTTTTGAGAAATTGCATTTCAAAAGTAGTGATTTTACAAAATTTTGCATAAATTAAAATTGAATTACAAAAGTTGTAAGCACCTTAGAGTTAAAATAAAATTTGCTGTAAAACTCCCATTAAAGGTCTTTGGATTGCCATCAATGTTTAGCTTTAAAGTATTTTTTTTCATACTGAAAAAAAATCTTAATTTCACTAATAATTATATTTTTTGTACTTAAAAACTAATTTTTTTAATTAAGTAAAAATGTCACTATATTTTTTAAAACTATACTAAAATAAAACTTAGTTTAATAACTGTTTATAAAAAATAAATTGACTTAATATGTTGAATATGTTTGGTATTGTGTTCATTTCAAAATGAAGCGTTTTTCAGTTTTTCTGAAAACTGTCAATTTTATCATGAACTTTAAAGTGCTGTAATCAGAGAAAGAAATTTTTTAGAGAAAAATCCTTTTAGGAAACTTTATATATCACTTAGTTCTAACTACTGAATTTTTTTGAAAAAAATCTGTGATGGTGAATTGACGCATATCAGTACTGTCTGCCTGAATTGAGATGGAATAGCTCATATTATGTCTATACTTTAATTTTTCATACATTAATTTTTTAATACATATCCTAGTCTGTATTAATTATTTACCTTTGAATAATATTTTTTTTTTATAAATTTATATAAGTGAAAGTTAAAAAATCATATGTTTTTATAAATTTACAAATTGTTAATTTGTAAAAAATCCTGACGTGATACGCAAATTTCGACTTTACTTTTGAAATCAGCTTAAAAAATTGATCTAAAATCACCTATTCATTTTTAATCATCAAAAAAAAAGTTTCAATATGCAGATCAGTGTTACTAGAGCTTGGTTGGAAAGTGATGTCGCATCCTCCCAACAGCCCTGACCTGGCACCATCTGTTTACCATTTATTTCGAAGTTTGCAGATTTCTTTAATGGTAAAAATTTCACAAATGATGAGGACCTAAAACAGTTCTTGGTTCAGTTTTTGTCTGATAATGATTAGAAGTTCTAAGAACATGGAGTCATGCAGCTGGAAGAAAGATGGCAAAAGGTCCTTGAACAAAATGGAAAATATACAGGGTGTCCACTCTTAACAGTGGCCAATGGCTAATTTCTAAACCGTTAACCATAGACATATAGTTCCAATTGCAAAAATGTTTTAAAACAGGTAAAGAATTGTTTCAACTTTATTTGCTTCAAAATATGCTTCAACTTTAAAGAGCTCTTACTCCGTTTGTTTTAATCGCAGAGGAATGGGACTTTTCTTGTCTGGAACTATATGTCTATAACTAACAGTTTAGAAATTAGCCATTGGCCACTGTTGAGAGTGGACACCCTGTATAATTGATTAAAATTTATTCTTTGTCTTAAAAAAATGAATTTTCTTCAATACTACAAAACCGAAATTACTTTCTTGCCAACCCAATATATACCATAAAATATACATATATATTCTCATTGCAGGTTGCATTAGTGAAGAAATTAAAAAATAACAAAGATGACTTTTATTGTGGAGGTGCATTGATTAATAAACAGTATGTGCTGACAGCAGCTCACTGTATAGAAAAGTAAGTGAAATATCATTTATGTAAGAATATATGTTGTGAAAATAAATATTGTTAAATATTCAAATTTCATACAAGTACTTAATTTCTTTTTGCTGTTTTTCTGCCAGTGTACAATTCACAAAAGAGAATCCATTTTTAAAAAAAAGACATAACTAGCTTCATGCAGTAATTCAGTATTATAGTCTGGGAAATTCACACACCTACTACAAATATTATTAACAATAACGACAGACTTATGAAGTTCTGAAAATTAGAAATCAACAGATTTCAGATATTAGGAGATACTTTGTTCACAACTATTCTCTTCTCTCCTCAACAACAGGAAACTTATTGTCATTTCTGACACCTTTTTAACCATAAAGGTATCACACAACCCTTTCAGTGTTTGCAGGAGACAGTATATAGCAAGGCATCACTCCTTTCCCTCTTTCAAAATTCAAAACTGTCTCTGGCAACCATGTATTGGATTAATGGCAAGTGCAATATTTTTTACGAAGCAAAATAAAAATATTAACCTGGGAGAACGCATGCATTTCCAGGGTTTGAATGGTTTTTACTTTGTCACTAATAAACACAAAGAATAATCATCACCATATTTTGTCGGAGTCAATTTTTAAAAATTCTGCAATAACATAAGTTGTAGACTACTTTAAAAAAATAGGTGGTGACATTTGTAATAAAAAAATACGCTCTCTTTATCTTTTAGGCCTGGCATGCATCCTCAAGGGTTAATGTTATACAATAAGTACAAATATTTTCAAATATGAAAATTTAGTTCATTCATTTTGCAAACTAAAATTATATCAGCGTAGGAATGAACCGCAACAGCAAAACAAAAAGCATCAACTCAATGTAATACAATGTTTTATGGATTATAATAAATTTGTTATAGAATATGTTCAGATCAGTAAAAGAACTTTCTATCCCACTAAATATTTGTGCTTGTTTTTTTTAAATTAAAATCAGCTTTTCGTTGTAGTAATGCTCGTTACTTATAAGAAAAAAAAACTAATTCTAAAATGTCACATGACATTCGCTATTTTTTGTGTTCTGTTATTTTTTCAATAATTCTAAGTACATGCATTGTATATTTTTTTCTTTTGAAAGAGAAAAAGTACCTGAGACAAGAATAGCAATTGGTGCTCACAATTCAGCTTCAGAAACATTGACCATTCAAGCAGCAAGATTCATTATTCATCCAAATTATAGAAACAGAATTTATGTAAATGATATAGCTCTGATTAAGTTGGAATATCCTGTAGATTTCAGTTATGTAGTCAGCCCTATATGTCTTCCAACTGAAAGCAATCTAGCTTCCACTGGTAGCTCTGCAATAGTAGCTGGATGGGGGATCCAAACTTTTAATTGTAAGTGCTAATCATTTTTTTTTTCCCCAAGTTATTAAATTATTAGGATGGCATGAGCAAATCTACTAGGCTACACAAATTACATTTTGTCATAGACTTAACAAATATATATATATATATATATATATATATATATATATATATATATATATATATATATATATATATATATATATATATATATTTTGACTTGTAATTTGCAGATTTGCACTTTTTTTCAGAATTAAAAAAATTTTAATTTATTTTACATGTTTTCAATTACAGATGCATTTTAACAAATAAAAAATAAAACCAATATATTTTCAGAAAAAAAAAATAAATCATGGAATTAATATTATAAATAGAATTATGACTAATTAAATAAAATATATTTTCATTATTTCGTCAAAATATGTCAAAAACTGTTCGAAATAAATACTTTTGGACTTGATAGAAATAAAATATTCTTTCTAGATTCTGACAATATTATTTTATTTCCAATGAGTTAAAAAGAAAAAAAAAATTGTTAAATTATATTTTTCTATTACATGAACCTATAAATCTGCATTTTGCCAAGACGAAATATCAAAAGATTATTATTTTCAATAACAAGTATTTATTTACGTATTAAAAATAAGTAATATAAAATTTTAAATAACTTTCTTTATTCTTAAATAATTATATTTTTTTTCTACTGTAAACATTTCTTCAATTTTGATATAACAATTTAAAGGTATTGAAGAAAATGTCAGTCATTCTTTTACTTTAGCTTCAGCAGCAAATACCAATTTGCAAGAAGTTCAGGTACCCATTGTATCACAAGCTACATGTGTAGCAAGATATGGTGGCATTGTTCTTGACACAAATATTTGTGCAGGAGGAGAACAAGGAAAAGATGCTTGTGGAGTAAGTTTTTTTTTTCTTTTTTTTTTTTTTCATGAATAAAAGTTATTATGTAAATAGTATTAATTGTAGATGTTCAGTATTTGTGCATATACATATATACAGTAGAACACCGATAATCTGGATCGGTTTTTTCAATTTTTTTTTTCAAACTTTGAGAAGCGATTGGCGAAAATTTTTTGTTTTATTATACAGAATATGACAATGCAACAAGTTAATGTTATGGAAATTAGCCAATCGCTTCTCAAACTTGAAAAAAAAAGCGAAAAACCCGATCCGGATTATTGGGGTTCTACTGCATTACCAAATCTACAATTTTTTCCTTACATACATTATACCATGGGATGATGGATAAAAAATCTTAACTCTGTCTTATTTATTTCCATTTAATAAAAGTGTTTAATAAATCTAGTTAAATTCCATGTACTAAAAATGCTTAAAAGTAATTCTCCAAATTAAATTATATTAGTGTAATTTACTGTTATCTGCATTCCCCTCCAATCCACTAACGTAATGAAAAAGTAACGTAATGTAATGAAAAAGTAATGTAATGTAATGAAAAAGTAATAAAATAAACAGAGGAGGTGCTTACACATTATCTTTTCACAATTTTTTTTTTTTTTGGGGGGGGGGAAGTGGCAGGAGGATACTTGACGAAATTTGCAAAGTTCTTTCACAATGTTCGATGAAATTTCCAGGGTTTTTTCACAATGTTTCACCTTATCTGCACAAGTATGTTGGTTTCCCCAAATAGCCAGGGTCCCTCTTTCTAGGGACATGAGTCCCCATGCACAGGAAACACATGGATGGTTTACAATTCTCCATGACTTGATAAACAGGTTGATATCAGCTCTTACAGAATTGCCCTCATCTACAAAGAAGAAACCACAATGAGAGTGAAACAAAAAGGAAAGGGGAAAGATCGTTCAAGTGTCTAGAATTGTGAAGCCCATGAATACCTAAAGAAGGTTCCCTCTGGGGGCCACAATGTGAGTGAAACAAAGATGAAAGAAAGAAGAGAGGAAAAAGAAAAGGGAAAGATCACTCATGTGCCCAAGCTTGTGATGCAAATGAGTACCTAAAGAAGATATCCCCATGATGGGATCGCTTTGACTGTATGCATCATATACTATAATCAATAGTTAAGTTTTTTCTTCTGTGTTTCATATTCAGGTGCACACTAAAAGTAATAGCAATTGTACTTACAAAGAGATGAATTAAAAATTGGGACTCCAGTTGATATGGGCTTTTAACATATGCAAAGATATGAAAATTGCTTATTAAATGCATGTTAACTGCATAAAATACATTGGTAATGCTACAAAAACAACATGTTTGAGTGTATTAAACATGAATATGTAAAAATTATGCAAACTACCATTACAATGTGATACATTTTCTTGAAAAAGGTAAATATATTTTTATGACTAGTCATACAACTTGTTCTTATATTTCTGAGAATGATTTTTTTCTTTTCTCTTCTGTAAATTTAGGGAGATTCTGGAGGACCATTATTTTCCAAAGTAGATGGAAAATGGTACATTGTAGGAATAGTTTCTTGGGGTGTGAGTTGTGGCCGAGCAGGTTACCCAGGTGTATATACTCGAGTTTCTGAGTATCTCCCATGGATCAAAAGTCAATCGGATGATTCTCCCCCATGTGATGAGGTGCAACCTCCAGTTAAACCCAATTTCGACAGTGAGTAATGAAATGTATAACAATGTTTCATCACACAACACAAAATGAAATGAATTTGAAACTTGCCATTTCAAAGCAGAATTTATTTGCCATTAGCAGTTTCTTTACATTACAGACAGTCGTATTTTGCATTTTTTATTTATTGTAAACTTAGATATAAAACCATGTACTTATTATTTTTAATTATTTTTTTTTTACTTTATTTATTTATTACATGCATGTTAAAAAATAACTCATTTCAATCATGGTTGGAATACTTTAACTTATTATGTCATGTACCTGGTGACAACTATAAAATATGATGGACAAATATTGAAATCAGAGTGGTAAAAATTTGATAATGAATTATGCAAGAAATATAAGAAAATCCAAAATTTACCTGATGATGTCTCCATGATATACTTAATAGTATGACATATAACTTTCCACAATGAACTATTTAATAATGAAGAATAAAACTACAGAGGCTTTTTGTGATGACAAACAGAATTAAGACCTCTTAATCAAAAATATTTGCAGAACAGTTCACACTTTTGAAATCGTAATTCAACAGACTTGTACAAGCTATGATGCAGATGATTTCAAAGTCCTGAATAATCAAATGACCCATTAATGCATTTGTAAACAGTATTCATAGTCTAAATGTACAACAAAAAGATTTGCTGAATAAAGTATCAGATAATATAGAAAAAAAAATAACAAGCTATTACTTTTGTTTATGCAGTGGTAAACCATTTTTTTTTTTTTTTTAATATTAATTGTTAAAAATATTAGGTGTTGTTATGCTCCCACTGCAGAGAATTTATTGTACCTGATTTTTGTAGAGAATAATCTTGAACACTGTTAAAACTGTTGTTAGCTTTCGTTTTTTCAAAAACTAAAACAAAATTACTTCACCTTTTTTCATTCACGTATAAAAACATTTCATATTTATTTACTTAGAAGGTGTCATAAATAAAAATTAAATTAAAAAGTTGACATGTTTCGGTTCATTCATAAGAACCGTATTCATAACATATAAAATCAGTAGAAAATTAAATGACACTGGATATAAATATAATTTAAAAATCAAAACAACATATTTTGTTTTGATTTTTAAATTATATTTATATCCAGTGTCATTTAATTTTCTACTGATTTTATATGTTATGAATACGGTTCTTATGAATGAACCGAAACATGTCAACTTTTTAATTTAATTTTTATTTATGACACCTTCTAAGTAAATAAATATGAAATGTTTTTATACGTGAATGAAGTTTTGTTTTGATTTTTAAATTATATTTATATCCAGTGTCATTTAATTTTCTACTGATTTTATATGTTATGAATACGGTTCTTATGAATGAACCGAAACATGTCAATTTTTTAATTTAATTTTTATTTATGACACCTTCTAAGTAAATAAATATGAAATGTTTTTATACATGAATCTTGAACACGTTTTTCTTTTTTCGTTTTTCTTTTTTCCAATAGAAAAAAGAAACACAATGAGTTATCAAATAATGACCAGGGAAAGACTAGAGTGTGTACCAAGCAAATAGCTGGCTATTGATGAGATTTCCATGTTGTCATACCAGAATTTATTTATCATTCATTTGAGGCTACAAGAATTTAAAAGCAACATTTTATTATTTGGTTGTATTAATGATGGATATTATGCAATTACCAGTCATTAAACACAATATGTGTTTCTAACAGCCGTCTTTGATGCATGCTCAAATACACTTATGGCATAAGTTTTCTTTTTGGGAGTTCACAATCAACATGAGACAAAGATCAAACACAGAATTTATTTATTTGCTAAACAATTTGAGTTTCAGAGAGAAATCAATGGCACAACTAGCCATATAGTGTGAAAAAATGTAGAGTGAATCTAAGTAGAAAGTTCGAGGCTGGTGCTGCAATGAGGATGTTTCTTACTCTGAAATTGGTAGATGTGATTAATTCATAAAATATAGGACGTTTTTTCGAGACATATATAACAATATTTAGAAAATATTGTTATTGGAAATATCTTGCATATAAAATACTTTTTTAGCACATAATCTATGTTAGTTTATAAATTTTCACTAGTTAATGATAGTAAATCAAGATACAATATTAAAAAAACATACAAAATGAATTTTTCATTATAATTCTTAAGTTTTCGTGGTACGATGGAAATTTTCCAAAACAATGCTCAGGTTCCTTGAAAATCAAATTTCAAGGAAATCTTATGTTTGAGAAAAACTCATGTGTGATAGATACCCTTGCCAAATGCATAGTGAACAACACGTACAATAAAAATTCCAACACTAAGTATTGTACTTCTCTATCCAAATTTTTAAAAGCTAATTTATTTACATTAGGACCATCTGATCCTAAGATGAGCAAATAATTTAGATTCAATTTAGAGATTTTCATAACATTCATTATGCTGTTTGCTATGTCTGTTGCAGTTACATGAACAAAAAGCTTACTTCCAATATATTTTTCAGCAACACCACCAATTTCCTCACTTTAATACTTAAATGTCTAATTGTTTTAAGTTTTAGTCATTTAATGTCTCTTCATACAAAAGTCCAAAAGGGAATCTTGAAATCATTACTAATTTGCTTTAAAATACAGTCAAAGATCTATAATCTGCACACCCATAATTCACTGTTTCCTCATTGTTTTTTCATTTTTAAAAATTTTTTCTAAAAAAACGTTTTTGGATCACTAATTTGTAAATTTTTTAACTGTTTATTTCATTGTTTACATTCGTAAAATAATGTGAATTATAGAAAACAGTGGATTATGGGTGTGCAGATTATAAATCTTTGACTGTACATGAGCCAAGACCATGAGATGTGGCATACAATACTTCCTTTGAACTTAACTGTGTACTTTGCAGCAAAGAGGAATCTGCAAACATTTCACAAAATAAATTTTGTATTCTATCTGATGGCTGAAATAGATAATTAATTAGGGATATGTGAATTGTCCACAGAATCTTGGAATGGTTGATCTTCTGTTCCTCATTTAAAGTCGAAGTACTATATACTTTTTTTTTTTATTGATATTCAAACTTTTTCTGCCAATATAATTCACAAAGCCAGATATAGACTAGTTGCTTTATTTTTCTGAATTACCTTTGTGCTTCATTGTTTTGGCATGCTGCATTAATTGTAAGTCACCGCTGATACTGATGGTAAACGGACACAGTAATAATCTTTACCCTTCACACACCATTCAGAGATGTTTTTTTCCATGCCCATCAATCTATATGCTTCTATTTCAAATATTAGAAGCTGTTATCAAAACATACAATTGTTTTAAGCAATGCTTATGTCAAACTGACAGTGTATCACACTTTTTTTTGCAAAGATTCCAATGTCAGTCTATTAGAAATATCATTCCGGATAACTGGTTTTCGGATAAATGGTTCCATACTGTAATTAAAAATAGGAAATTTTAGAATGGTTTAACACCTTTTTAAGATTTTATATATTTTAAATAATAAAGCATGTTAAATATTTAATTTAATTAGATACATTCTTCAAATAAAATTAATTTTTTAATCCAAACAGATTGTGGTCTACCAAACACTGGATCAACTGAAAGAATAGTTGGAGGTACAGAAGCAACGCCATTTGAATTTCCATGGATGGTAAGCACTTAATCATTAATTTGTTGAAGAATTAACATGATTTCAAATTGAAAATGATGTGTTATATGTAAGTGTATTAATTATAGAAAAAAGTTTAAAACAATAAAAGATGTTCAAAATCATAAATTGCCACTATTTTTCAATGAATTTCTAATCCCAGTTGCAACATGTTACCTTACCAAAAGCAATATTCTCGAAAACATTTGTTATATCAAAGAATAACAATTTGCAGAAGACAATGTACAAAAACTTCTGCAACAATATTTATACAGTAGACTCCCTCAAATCTGCAACCCTAAAATCTGTAACTCTCTAAAATCCGCACATAATTTACAGATGTAAACAATGAAATATTCAGTTCAGATGTAGGGTCATTATTTGACTCTTTTTCTATTTTTATGTCAATTCCATCTATATTTTAATTTGCAATTTTCATTAATATTACTAAATTAATCTGTTTTCATGAAAAAAGAATAATTTTATTTCGAAAAATATTCATGATATTTCTCCTATAATAGGTAATCACAATCTTTTTACCAAGTTTGGTTAAACCTGAAAACTTCCTTATTTTATTATTGCATTTTTATAAAGTAAATTTCATATGAAAAATACATCTTATCTTTATTAATAAATATTTATTCATATATTACTGATTAATAACTTTATCTTTGCTTTTAGTCCTTTAATCATGTTAAAATTACCTAAACTTTTATTATTTTAGTTTATTACTTACTTTAATATTTTATTATATTGTAACCCTTCATAATAGTTATTTTCATTGTTAATTACATTCAATGATTTATATTAACATATTGTCATTACTTTTTACCACATGAATTTCTGTTCAAAATTGTTTTATTTTTGTTCATTGATAATTGGAATAAAGATTACAAAGAATACTTTATAATTGCAAATTTCATTGTTTACATTTTTAAATGCCAGCAATTTTAAGAGGTTTGCAGATTTTTGAGACTGTACTATAATTAACAACATTAGCAGATGGTGGAATCATATAATTAGGATGAGCGAAGCGAATCCTCTACTAGGCCACTCAAGTTACACTTTGTCGTACACTTTATAAAAAAACTATTCAGTATTTTGATTTGAAATTAAACATAAGAATAAATTATGATTTGTAGATTTGCACAATGTTATTTTTTTACAGAATAACCCTTAAAAAATTATTATTTTAATAATTAATTTATTCTACATGTTTTTCTATTATAGACGCATTTTTGCAAATAAAAAAATTGAACGCGTATCTTTTTATTTTCAGAAGGAAAATAAAACATGGGGTTAGTAATTATAGGTAGAATCATGATTAATTAAATATATTTAATTAATTAAATTAAATATATTTTAATTATTCCGCCAAAATCGTTTGCAAATACAAAATTGAACCCGTATCTTTTTATTTTAAGAAGGAAAATAAACCATGGGGTAAGTAATTATAGATAGAATCATGATTAATATATTAAATAAAATATATTTTCATTATTCTGTCAAAATTATTCACGCAGTTTATACTTACAGATTTTAAAAGAATTACATTATGATTTATTTATTAAGGTATTTACTTTGGTAAACTGGCAGCAAAAGAATCGTAAACAAGTAAAATTAATTCTTATATTTGGTATTTAAAGTGAATATTTTGTTAAGTTTCTTAAGTTTGGTATCCAAATCGAAAGATTGAAGAATAATTTAAGAATATTTTAGTTGATTGAAGAATAATTTAATTGAATCAAATTATTACTGTTTATCAGGTTAAAGGTGGTCAATTGGATACAGTGGGCAAGTTATTAGTTTCCCACAAGACATTATGAAATTTTGTACTTTATTACCCCATTCCATTATTTAAACCAGCCTTATATCGTAAATAAAAAATTCCGAAGAAATTCTTAGTTATTTGGCTGAATTTACATTTCTAAAATTTAAATGTTCCAAAACATGAGCTAACGTTTTTGCTTAATAAAGATGCAAAAATAATATGAAAAATTTTGTTACATTCAAATATTTATCTTATGAAATAATGCTTCGCGAATCCAAACAAAGCACGGCTTTTGCTAGTCAGAATATAAAACGCAATTAAATACAACACATTTTTTTTCCCCCTCAGGCAATGATAGTCTATGAGAGGACTGTAATTGGTGCTGGAGCTTTAATCAGTCCACATTATGTGATAACCTCGGCCAGTTTATTTGACAATACGTAAGTATATCTTAAAAATCTTCATTGATGAAGAACAAACTTAATGATATTATTTGTACTTCCAGACATGTACAGTGATCTTTACCATAAATCAATACTGAATTCTTTACTTATATCATAACTCTTGATTAAGTAAGTTTAACGCTTTTTATAAAGACAGGGAGGGGGGTGATTGTTTCTTTTTGTGTATTTTCTTTAAAGGCATGGCAGTTAAAGTATATTTTTAAATAATTATATATATTGATGTTTTACATCACTGCATAAATAAATATTTCAATAAATATATTCTGCATTGGAAAACTGATTTGTAAGTAATTTAGTAATTATTGTAGCAAGAATTTATGTATCATTTAATTTTCTGTTGTCGCATAAGACTTTTAAACATTCAACAATCTAGATTTTTTTCAGTAAAATATATACAGTAGCTCATCGTTATAATGTAATTGATTGATTGATTGATTAGTGTTTTATGGCACAAAATTCCTTCAGGGACATGCTGTGCCAAAACAAAAACATAATGAAATAAAATAACATAAAATCAAATGAAATTAGTAATGATATGTTTATATAAAAACAGTTTATGATTAAGATACAAAAGTTATATAATTTAAAACATTCAAGTTATAAGTTAAAAATTGTTAAATTATAAACGTGTGTAATGTATTTGTACATATAAACAATATTTAAAATCAAAAAGAATGAAAAAACAACCAGATACAAATTCTTCATACACAATATTTTCTTCATCTTTACCAGAGTCAGTCTCCATGGCCTCTTCTACATAATTATTCATCGTTTCAGGTTTTTAAAATTATAACACATTGTATATGAAGTGGTTTCATTCTTTCGTTGTCACAGTTTGCTACTGAGGAGAACCTTGAATAGTCTTTCTTTTTTTAATTTGGTTTCTCAATTTGACCGAGATTGGAGCTGAAAATTCAATGCAAATTGATCAGGGTTTTTTTAATACATGGAGCTGTCTTTGTCTTAATCTGGAGTTAGGTTGATTTTTTGGATTTCACTTAAGATTTTTGTGATAGAATAAAATATGAATCTAGTCAAACAAGCTCTGAAGATAATAACCAGCGTTCTATTTTGGTGATGTATATCCTTTAGTTGTGCAATTGGTATCACAGGATTGTTTCTATGGAACGTGGGAAAAATAAAGTAATCTGTTTAGATGCTAATATTCCTTCAAAATTTTGATTGCTGTTTCAGTAAGCTTGAATAATAAACACCAACAGAAGAGGTTCTGGACGCAATAATTTTGAGAGCACAACAGTAAGGAAGGTATTAAGTTATTTTGATAGTAACAATTTCCTTCTCACGGATCCAAATAGGAGCAGGAATATGATGTATGATCACTTTTACAGTTTGCACAGCATTCAGGATTTACACAAGTTTACTATCATGGCCAACTCCTGCACAGGTAACAGTGCCATGACAGGTGGTATTAGTATGGCCATAACGCTGGCATTTAAAACAACAAAGGTGATTAAGAATGTAAGGTCGAACAGGACAGTTTAGATAACCAGCTTTAATTCTAAAAGATAATAATATATAGTTATTAGAGGTTAGTATTATGTATTTTGTAAGAATTATCTGCCCATTTCCACAGATAGTGATATGCCATACATCTATATTTTGATCCTTTAAATTAGTTAGAAGTTCTTTTGTTAAAAATAACAGATCTGATTCAGATATTACACAATGGCAAGAATTTAGAGTTTAATGTACTGTAACAGACACTGAGAATGTACTGATTGTACTACAATTGATTGGTTGGTTATATAGGGTTTTATAGCATAAGGTCCCTTTGGGGGCATGCTACGCCAAG
Source organism: Maratus speculifer (assembly GCA_964019185.1). Lineage (NCBI taxonomy): Eukaryota > Metazoa > Arthropoda > Arachnida > Araneae > Salticidae > Maratus > Maratus speculifer. Next base: position 263,678,756 of record OZ025301.1, read on the forward strand.
ACAAAGACAAAGTTAAAACATATGTTTATGAATAAGTATGATTTAAAAATCCAGCATCATAATGAGAACTAAAATTGAAAGTATAAAAAATACTAGCAAGTCATGAATAAAAACAATGTAAGTGTACAAAATAATGGCATATATAAATAAAATTGATTAAAACAGTCCACAGACCATAGTTAAAAAATCAAGTTATAATTAAAATGTGTAAACGTTAAAGTGATGATTGTTAAAATATAAACAATGTGTAAGATGATACCCAAAAATACATAAAACAGTTTGAAACACACAGAAATTAAAAAAAGTGACATCATTGAGGCTTATATTTTTCGAATACGGCATTTTCTTTGTCATCACTTGAGTCGTATGATGCCGACTCCATAGCCTCTTCCACATATGTATTCAATTGCCTTGGACCTTTGAGATTAGTGGTAGATGAGCTATGACATGATTTTCTCTGTTTTTTCTTCACAATTTGCCACTGTGAAGAACCCCGAACAGTTTTATTCTCTTTTGTTCTGTGGATAGGTTTTACTGTTAGACTAGTTTTGGGTTTCTGGGAAATTGAAGCAGATGAAGCAGGTGTTTTCTCATTCTCAGGTTTGGTTAACCTTTTTTACTTGACTTGATTTCTGCGATTGACTAGTCAAAAATTCGATTTTTACAGGCTCTGATGAAAGTTTTTAAAACACTAATTTTGGCAAAACTCTGGTAACAGCGGTAGCGTGGGCATCACGGATCTTCTTTATCATGTTAGATGTTTTTTCAGGTGAACAGCCTTGTGGAAAAGAGGAGTCAGTCTGAGTACTAATGTGTCTTACAGGTTTAGATTGCTGCTTAAGTAGGCTAGAGTAGGAAATTTCCACGGATGGGGTTCTGGATTCAACAACTTTACGGGCATCGGGATAAGATAAATTCTGAGTAATTTTTAGTATAAGAATTTCTTTTTCACGAGTCCATATAGGACAGGAGTGAGAGTATGATGTATGATCACCCTTGCAATTTGCACAGCATTGAGACTTTTCACAAGTTTTACTGTTGTGGCCAACTTCTGCACAATGTGCACAGGTAACATTGCCATGACATTTGGTATTGGTATGGCCATAACGCTGGCATTTAAAACATCGCAGAGTGTTTGGTATATATGGCCAGACTGGGCAGTTTAGATACCCAGCTTTAATTCTTGTTGGCAATGTTGGACTATTGAAAATTAGAATGATGTGTTTGGTAAGAATTATCTGCTGATTTCTACGGATGGTGATACGGCGTACATCAATGATATTTTGGTCTTTTAAATTTTCTAGAAGTTCATCTTTGGTGGAGTATAAAAGGTCAGGTTCGGATATTACTTCACGGCTCGTATTTAATGTTTTATGAGTTTGTACAGAAACAGAGAAGGTGCCTATTGTGGAGCAATTAGAGAGAAGTTGTGATTGTTTGGCTGCAGAAACCTCAACTAGCAAATTCCCAGATTGTAATTTTTTGGGGAATGACCATCTCCCAAAACAGACTGAAATGTTTTAGCAATGAGAAAAGGTGAAGCTTTTTTGAAGGAGCAATCGGAGTGGCTATCAGTACGTTTAATGATAAAAAAACGAGTGAAGGAAGAAGCCTGTACAATTTGTTGCTCTCCACTAGGGAGAGAGAAAGAAGGAAATGAAGTTTTTCCATCCATGATATAAATATTAAAATTCAGACCCCGGCCGCACCACCCACTATCGAGCCCAACAAGGGGATGCACATTTGTGCACCAGTGCTAACCAGGGCCCATACGGTCACAAGACAACCCTATGTCAGTCTCCACCCTTAACGAGATGACTAGTAGTTGCTCGATCACTTGATCCCTAAAGCCACTGACAAAAGTAAGCTGACCAGCCGATTGATGCATACGGGACCAATATGCACCTCCCGTCTACCTGAAGCAGAGGCCAAAGCAGTGTGTTGGTTTCCCTCAACTGCCAGGATCCCCCTTTCCAGGGCCACGGGTCGCCACGCATGGCCAACACGTGGGTGGTTTACAATTCCCCATGAGTCGATATGCAGGATGACATCGGCTCATACAGAATTGCCCTCACCTCCAAAGCGGAAACCACACCACAACGAGAGTGAAACAAAGAGGAAAGTAAGTTCAGAGGAGTGAGAGGAAAAGGAAAGGAGAAAGATCACTCAGGTGCCCGGGGTTGTGAAGCCTGTGAATACCTAAAGAAGGTATCCCCCTGGGGATTAACAGAAAATGAGATTGTGCCTATTGTATTACAATTGGGCAGAAATTGTGACTGGCTGGCTGTAGAAACTTCAACCAGTAAATCCTCAGACTAATTTTTTGAGAAAGTGGCCATCACCAAAAACAGAAAGGAAATGTTTTAGCAATAAAAAATGGTAAAGTTTTTTCAGTGCGTTTAGCTATGAAAAATTGAGTAAATGAGGAATTCTGTACAATATGTTTCTCTCCAGAAGAGTAAGAAATAGAAGGAAATATTTTTATTCATAGTATAAAAATACAGAATTCAGACTCCTCCTGCACCACCCACTACCGAGTTTAACAACGGGATGCAACAAAAAAACGAGATGAATACAAAAGTTAAAAAATGTAAAATGTTAAATATGAAAAAAGTGATAATCATATCAAAAGAGAGGCATAGCTATGAAGTAAATGAAAAAAGGAAATGCGGTGGTACATGAAAATATAATCAAAACAATCGATGAGATTAAAAAAGATTTAAATAGTTAAAATTTTACAAATAGTTAAAATTCGAAAGCAGTAAGACAACACGAAAAATAAACAGACAAATACTACATAAAACTATATAAAAAATTTAAAACTCTGAGTAATAAAAAAGAATTTAGTCAGGCGTATACTCTTCTAATATAGTATTGTCCTCTGAATCAGAGTCATAGTTGTAAGACTCTGACTCCATGGCCTCCTCAACATAGTTTAGAAGCTGTTTCGGGTCTTTTACATTTCGGATACAAGCACTGAGTGAAGAATTTTTCTGTCTCTTTCCCACAGTCTTCCCAATGGAGAGGCAAGAGTAGATATTTTAGAATTTTTTTGTAAATTTGTTTTACAGGTAGTATCAGACCTCTGTATTGGTATTTTAATACTCGTACCTTGATCTTAGTCTGTGTTTCAGATGATTTTAAAGTATTTTTGGGGGATGTCACAGTTTCAGTTTTAATTTTCGATGATGTCTTAGATTGAATTTGAGATTTCTGTTGTCGATTTTCTAGGTCAATTACCTTAACAGGTTCTGATGATGGAAGCCAACATTCTAATTGTGGGTTGCCAGAACATTTAGTAGGGAGACAGATATCACAGGATTCTTTAATTGGTGTGTTAGTTGACTGTGTTATGGTTGATTCATTTGGTGGATATGAGGTATTAGTTTGGGTACTTATGTGTCTTACAGATTATGATTGGTTCTTAAGTAAGCTGGAGTAAGAAATTCCGACAGATGGGGGTTCAGGATAAGACAAATTTTGAGTAATTTTAAGAGTAAGAATTTATTTTTCTCGGTTCCAATTAGGACAAATGCGGGAATATGGTGTATGATCTCTTATATAATTTGCACAGTGTTCGGGTTTTTCACATGATTTATTGTCATGGCCACCTCTGCACAACGTGCGCAAATGTTAGTATGGCCATAATGCTGGCATTTAAAACAACGGATAGGTTTTGATATATAGGGACGGACTGGACTGCTTAGATAGCCAGCTTTAATTCTGATTGGTAATGTAGAGCTATTAAATGTTAGAATGATATGCTTTATAGGTAAAACTTGTCCATTCCAACGGAGAGTGATACACGTTTAACTTCGCAAAACAAATGGAAGAGGCATACAACCAAGTATCATTAAACGAGATTAATACAATTCAAAAAACATTCAATGAGGAAAATTTTGATAATGTTAATATTGAACATTTAAAGTGCACAGCAAATAAAAATTTAATCTCTGAACTCAACAAATTAAAGTTAAAAACAAAACAAAATGGTGAAAGCAAAAGCAACTGGTGTGAATATTATATAAAAAAATCTCATTCACTGGAGACATGTTGGTTTAAGAACAGAACAAAAAATTCACAGCATAGGAATGAGAATCCTAGAGGACAAAATTCTAAAAATAAATATTTTTATAATGCTAATTTTCAACAAAGGCTGACTTTTACTACTAGATATACCAATCCAAATCCAAATATACAATTTCAGAGCTATGCCATGCCCAGCAGTTACTATGGGCGTGTTCAGCAATGTCACCGGTAAGTAACCGGTAAGATTGGTTAGTTACCAAAGTGTTAAGTCTGCTAACCGGTAAGCAACCGATGTCGTTCAGAGGTAGTTACCAATGTGACCGGTAAGGAACCGAACTAACCGAGGAAAACTCCCAGTTAGTTGGGTCACGTGATTGGTAACATGAAAGTTTGTTTAAATCAAACTGGCAATCTACTATTTCTACAGATGGCGCTACGTGACAAAACTAACCAGTACATCCAGAGAATCTGTAATTGGTTAGCTACCGGTTACTTACCATTCTGGTACTTACCGGTTACATTGAGACTTTGGTAAATTTGCTGAACACGTCCCAAGTATTTTCCCCATATCCCCCCCCCACACCCAAATTATTTCCCTAACGCATTGCCATATAACTCTCATCAATTACAAAATGGCCAAACTTCTTATACCAATTTTGATAATGCTGAGAATAATTCACAGAGGAACCGTAGAGATAATCAGCAAAATGACAACAAAAATAATAAAGAATATCAAAATTCCAATCAAAAACAAAGACACTGTTCAAAAAGATAAATAGGCGACTTACTTTTACACAAAAAATGCACTTGTGTAAGTCTCCTTGAAGCGGGTCTCCTATTTTTGATAAAATTATTGCAAATGTAGATAGTCCAAATCGTGAAACCCTACTGATTATAAATTTTTAAATGAAGGGTATCAAAATTAACGCTCTATGCAATTCTGGAGCTGTGGTGAGCCTGCTTTCACCAACATTGTTTAATAAATTAAAGGATGTTAACATTTAATTTCAATATTTGGCAAATCAGGTGCAAATAAAAATGCTAACAAATTCTTCTATATACTTTTAAAAGTGCATAAAACCTCATATTTATTCAAGAAATTGATTTATCTTTTGTGCAACGTTATTTAAAATTGTAAGCAATATTTATGTTGATGATTCCTTTGCATCAACTTATCCATGTGTTTCACATAGTTAAGATTATTTGACGCTCAGAAACCATTGACATAAATATTACTTATTTTAAATAATATTGCACAAAAGATAATTTATTGAAATAAATACATTTCAATGCATAGTATAAATTCATTTAAAATTATAAATTTAATAACAAATTGGAAAATTAAAAGAATTTTTATGTATAAATATACTTAATCAAATAAAAAAAATAAATTGAATTTGAAAACAAACCTTTTAAAGCCATATAAAGGCGTCATTTAAATTTTAAATCATATATTTTAAAACTCATATTTTAAATTTGTACAGATGCATGTGAAAAATCATTAATGAATAAACTTTTAACATTTTTTATGTTGAAGATAACTTTTGCACATACTATTATAAATAGAACAGAAATAAAATGATGAAATAAATAATACAAAAATGCATTTTTTAATTAATAGCATGGCAAACTATAATAATAATTATTTTTAATATTCATCGAGCCATAAAATAAACAGCTGTGTCAAAACTTTTAATCTGTTAAGGGATTTTTTTATTGATCCACAACACATCTGACTCCAATCATTCTTTGTAAATGATTCTGTACTGTATTACATTATATATACATTAATAATGTATAACTATTGTAACTAAATGACTATATTCTTACCTTATTAGTTATTTTTGTTTTTAAATTGCAAGTTATTTCAAAATCTTTTTCAATAGTTATCAAATCATATATTGTCCAACAGTTTTCATAGTTATATGAAAAATGATTTTGAATATTAATATTACTTATTTCTTATAGGATGGTATGGTACCCTGAACTTGTAAGTGTATTCCTAGGCAGACACAGTCTCTCTAAAGGTAAAGATAAAACATCGAAGCGATACACTACAAAAGCAGTTTATCTTCATCCTCAATTCGGGAAACCGCCTCCATACAATAATGATGTTGCTCTGTTAAAGCTTGATGCACCTGATGAAGGAGTGTCTGAAATTTACAAGCCTATATGTTTACCAAGATCAGATGCTTGGTATCCCCCAAATCTAAGTCTAACAACTGCTGGATGGGGCAGCACATCAAACAGTAAGTAGCAGTGTAACACTATAGTACATGGTAAAAATTAATTCCATCGAATGCCAGAACACAATTTCATTACTTTTATTATTTTTAACTATTTGGAAAAAATAACTGTTGTTCTCAGTAGAGAATTGAGAAATCTAAAGTATACCTGAATCTTTTAATTGGTTGAATTCCACAAACTTTTTAATTGTATTTGTTTTCTGAATGGTCCATGTTAGATGTCCAAAAATGGAATACTTCTGTTGCCACAATGACAAAAAGAGTAATAAAAACTTTAAAAGAATCAATTTAAAAATAAATTGTGATAGAGATTTCAAACAAATTTCACTAAAAAGTTCATTTTTTTTTCTCTATCCAATGATGTAAAAAATTTAAATGTTCAATGTTAAGAAGTTGAAAAATTTGCAGCTCCAAAAATTGTAAAGCTGAAATTTCATTTAAAATTTGTTTGTGATGGGTCTAGGAATATTAATATTTAATCCATGTCATACATAATATGAGGCATTCAGAAGTCAGTCTGATTAACTCCATCCAATAAAAATGCACATTTTAAATAGTTAAAGTTGTCTATCTTTAATCTGTTTTTTTATCATTGGTCTAGGAATATTAATGTTTAATGCATGGCGTATGTAATATATGACTCGTTATAATCATCCTAAAAATGATGTTTTTTATTATTATTAATTTAAATATAAAATTTAATTATATGTCTTTAAAATTTGAGTATTTGAAAATATCTTTTTCAAAATAGCCGTAATTTGTTAAATTACAATTTCCCCCCCCCCCCCCACTTACTTCCTTTAATGCATCAGAAATTAGTAAACAAGACTCAAGAATATCTTTTAAAGATGAGTACTATTTCTGATCTCATAATGCTATTCAAAAATTGCTTTTTTATGTGTATTTATCTTCAATTACAGCTTAGCACATGAGATCAGGGTCACTCTGTGTGTGTATAAATATCTGTAAGTCTTTTTATAATACTTGTATTAAATGTCCACTTATAGCAACTTTTTAAATGCTATTTCATTCAATGTAGGTGGAGATGGGAGTGATGTTTTAAGGAAAGTAGACTTAAATGTGTGGTCAGAAGAAGAATGCGAGCAAAGATATCCAGGATGGTTTACAGATACTATGTTGTGTGCTTACAAACAGGGTGCAGATACTTGTCATGTAAGTAATAGTGATATGCGAAATGAAAGACTTTTTAATTTGCTCTTGTTAAATATTTTACCACCATCATTATTATGAACATAGAAACAAATGTAGAATAATTTTTAGAAGGGGGGGGGGAGGAGAGGAGATTTTCTGTCAAAAATATGTAAGACATTGGTGTCTAACAATCCCAGGAAATTGGGAGGGAAAAGATGTGATATTTTGGTTTTTGAAAAGGTGCAACTTTTTGAAGGAAAATGTTTTGACAACTTTCCAGCTGAACCAAAAGTAGAATGATAATAATCATGTTCAGGATAGTTCGTACTTACTTCAGATAGTAAAATGCAAAGATTAAACTTGTCTTTGGCTACGAAGGAAAAATTTTTAAATTCTCAAATGATGCTTCTAGTCACATGATGAGATAAAAAGTGATGAAGGAGAATTCCTAGGTCTCAACCTGCACCTCATACCAGATTCTGAGGTTACTTCAGTATGATAATAGCAGCCCAGCATTCATATCATCCCCAATAATTCTATTAAATAATTAGAACATTTATATATAATTAAACAAAATAAATCTTTTAATTTTGTTTTTTCTTTTTTTTTTCCAGGGTGACAAAGGAGCTCCTTTAATGAGACTTTATTTTGGACGTTATTACTTAGCTGGTTTATCTTCTTGGGCTAGTAAAGATGGCTGTGCTGTGAAGAATGCACCACGTGTATTTTCTGCAGTTCATTCGAATTTAAAATGGATTTCATCGATTACTGGAATAAAATTTGAATAAATATGATGATTTGTTACTGAAAAATAAGATTTCATTTTATAAATCTAAATTAATGAATAAATTATTAACTGAGCATTCTTTTTTTTTATCATTCAGATTCAATAAATGTGTTAACCATTTAGACGAAAATGTTCCCATTTGGGAACATCAATTTAGAAAATCTTAAAAAATCTAATTTTAAAGATACCTTTATGAGATTTTTACTTCATAAACTTAGAAGTATGATTGATTTTTTGAAATGTGTTAATATGGGATAATTTAATTTTTTAATATCTAAAAAAAGCTGTAAAAATTGCAAATTTTGACATATTTTACATTGGTAAAATGTAATTTTAATAAAAAAATATAAAACAATTGAGTACAACCAAAAAATATAAACAAGTGAATCACAGGTGTAGATTTTCTAGACCTAGAGTGGGGGAGAATTTTGTTTACACATGTCGGTAGGTCAATATCCTTTTCCCAAGTGTTTCGATAAGGAACGAAGGAAGGTGTAATCTCTCTCTCAGAAAGGAATAAGTTGTTCTGTGTTTCTGTTGTGCGTTTATTTTGTTCATAATGGATCACGCTAAATGTTTTAAAACTGTGGAAAAGGCTCTCGATTATTTTGAAACGCTAAATTCAGATGACTCTGATAATTTGGAAGTTGATATATGCATTCTTCCGCCAAATGAAAGTGGTGATATAACAGAAAATGAGGACATCAATGATGAAGATTTAGGGGAAATAATTCCAACGGATGTAACGGGAGAATTGGATATTCTGCGTAAAAATGAGGTTTGTGATGCGACATCAACATCACACCTAAGAACAGAAACGAAGAGCATGGATAAAAGTGATGATGATTTGTCTACACAAAAACAAATTAAACTGTATGAAACAAGATGGAGTAAGAGAAAAGAATTTAATCACACATTTCTTGATGAGGAACCAAATGATTTAAAAATTGATTTTCCAGAGTTAGAAGATTTGGATCCTATTCAAATTTTTGATAAAATTTTGCCTAAGGAATATATCGGAACATTAGCAAACATTACAATGTTATACAGTTGGCAAAAAAAGTATTTGTACACTTCATTTTTTTAAATTATAATGAAATTAAACAAAAGATTTAAGCTAAAAATACTATAATACATTAATTTAATGCATTATAATATTATAGAAGCAAAAACAAAATTAAACGAATCGATTTTTTACATTATAAAAAACAAATATACAAAAATATAATGCAAAAAAAGTATTTGTACACTATATTAATGTAATATAATTAATGAAAATTTAGTAAAATGATACAAATTAATATTTTGTGCGAATTCATTTAGCGTTTATGACTACTTCTAGATGGTGTGACATAGATTCCACCAACTTTTTTGTAGCGGTCTGGTTAATGTTATTCCATGACAGAATAAGAGCTTCTTTAAAACTTTTTTTTAGTAATACATATTTTATTTTTTTTTTGGATTTTTGCATCCAATAGCATCTGCAAAATTTCTATTGGATTAGAGTCTAGAGATTTTAGAGGAGTTACCAGTCGTCTTCGAGTATTGTCGTAAGCATGTGCTGGTGATCACAGTAGAATGCTTTGGTCGTTATCTTGCAGAAAGTGAAAAGCTTCCTCTATGCATAATTTCTTGGCACAGTTTAATAAATTATGGCGCGACACATCAATGTATGTTAAACCTGTCCTTCCATTGTCAATAAATTTTAAATGTCCTGCTCCATTTGAAGCTATACACCCCAAAAGTATAATATTCCCCCCAACATGCTTGATAGTTTGAAGTATACGTTTTGGATCTAGAACAGATTTATTTTTACGCCAATTTTTTCGAATGCTTGATGGTAAGAAAATTCCGAATTTTCCCTCATCAGAAAAAATTACTGTTTTCCAAAAATCCAATGATTTATTTCTGTATGCGAAAGTGAATGCTATGCGTTTTCGCCTATTTGTTTCGCTGATGAATGGATTTTTCCTTGAGGTTCTTCCTTTTAAATCTGCATTAAGAAGAATATTTTTTATTGTTTGAGGTATTACTCTAATGCGAGAAGATGTTGCAAGGTCTCCAGCAAATTTTTGAACCGAACGCATAGGATTTTTTAAAGCTTTTTTAACAACACTCCCTTTTTCCCTCATTGTTAGTTTGCAGAGAAGTCCTGGTTTTCGTTGAATTTCGATGCATCTAATTTATTCATAGTTTCTCACTATGCATCCAATAGTGTAGATGGTAATTTAATAGCTTTTACAAATTCTTGTTGCGAGTTTCAATTTTTATTATGCTCAATAATAGGATTTCATATATCTAGGTACCTCTCTAGTTTTAGGTTCTATTCTCAATTACTTCAAGAGCAAATTAAATTAAATGTCAGAAAAATATAATATGAACTTAAAAATTATTAACAGCTTCTTGAAAAGGTTGTCCTTTGAACCATAAACACTATAAAACACAGTACATATCAGGATGGAGAAATGTACAAATACTTTTTTTGCAAGAAATTTTTAAACTTTTCCTATTAGAATATTATTTTACATCTTTATCGAAATTTTCTGTTGTGTAATTTAAAACGGACGGTAAGCAGACTGTATTAAAATTATTTTTGACGAAATATCTGTTTTTATTTAGTTAAAAATTTAAAATTTTAGAGTGTACAAATACTTTTTTTGCCAACTGTATGCTTGTCAAAAAGGAGTGATAATTGCCATTGACGATACAGATATTGCCCAGTTTCTAGGGTTACTCCTCTTGAGTGGTTACCACTGGGTGCGAAAAGAAGATTATTATTGGAGCACTGCTGAAGATTTGATAGTTGATATTGTTCCAACAGTCACTTTCGTAGAATTAAAAAGTTTTTACACTTAAATGATAACCCTAAATTGAAATCAGATGATAAACTTGGGAACATAGCTCCAATTTATGAAGAATTTGCGTCAATTTGGAACTTTCCACAAAAAATGGAGCATTGACGAGTCTATGGTGCATTATTATGGACACCACACTTGTAAAATGTTTATAAAAGGTAAACCCATAAGATTCTGTTTTAAAATTTGGATGTTATGTTCCTCGTCTGAATATTTATATGCAATGAAAATTTGTTCTGGAAGGAAGAGCGAGTCATCAGGAATGCCTCTGGGTGAGGATACACTTTTTTATTTATTAAAATAAAAGTTGCCTAAATAAATAATTTAGAAAATACAAAACGCAACTGAAAACCCATTGTCTGCTATAACCATCAATAATCGGAAAATTATCCTACTTTTTTCTTGTTAGCCTTGTTTATGATTTATTGATATAATCAGCGTACTACGTAGTACGTTAGAAGTTAATTAAATTAAATGCATACCACATTTGAAAATTCCTCTATTTCCGTCAATTAACAGAAAAGTTTTAGAGATCTTTTGTGTTGCCCTTTATACAACCTATAGAATACATATTCGCAAAAAAATATGCTGAAAATTAGTTGAATTTTCAAACACGTGTCAATTTGAAAATCCACTCACACCAATTATTTTCCATAAGCAATACTGAAGTAACATATTCTACAATAAACAATTTCTAGTACACTTCATTGCTTTACACAAATTTCAACATGTTTCAAATAGAGGAATATCATTAAGATACACCGCAAACTCCCATAGGTCCTAAAATATCGTAACTCTTACGATTGTCCCTGCCAATGAAAATTGCAGATGGCATTCTTTAGAACGGTGCCTTGAAGATTTAATATTTGTAAGTGATACATTAAAAAAAATGCAATGTATCACAAAAAAAGATTTAAGAAATATAGGAACTTTTTTTAATTTGTTCAACAGTGAACGTTTACTTCAAATGATTCAATAAGTGTGGATTTATGGGTCAAAAAAATGAGAGAAATGGGAGGTTCTAGTTCACTAGTAGGTTCACTAAATATGTTCACTAGTTCTAATTTATAAACCACAAGGTAACATTTGAATATGTAGGAGATAAAGATTACTGTTGCACAAAAGGAGATGTTAAAATTTGATCATGAGAAAATCTGCACCTATTCTACACATGGCACAAATCCATATAATTTC